>CM077674.1:283573152-284823152 GCA_039707655.1 Elymus sibiricus
TGGTGCAATATTTGCCCCTTTGTGTTTTGGAGATTGTTGACAGAAACATGCTTGGACTAATTTGTTTGCTAGTGCACACAGAGAGAAACAGTCCATGCAGTGCCGAAGAGAATGCTGTCTCAGGTGTACAGTTCGAAGAACTTCACCGAAGATTAACTACGTCGAAGAGAAGAACGAGCTTCATCCTGTGAAGACTTGTAGATGAGAAGAATGAAGTGAAGGAGATGACCCCTCAAAGATTTATTGCTGATGCAAAGCAATTGGTTCGGTAATTGCGTCCGAAGAAATTGACTGCAGAGATGGAAGACGAAGACGAAGTGAAGACGTAGCATTCTTTTCGTCGTTTATCTTTCATTCATTTGAGTCATAGGACCTCCGTACTATTAAGAGGGGTATAGGTTCTCGAAGCTTAGATCCGCTGTGATGCTTAGCCCAAACCTATGCGAGACCGAGAGAAATATATTTATGCTTCGAATGATTACCTGCCAGCAGAAGACGTTGTTCTTCGTTGCTGTAGGAGATATCTTTCGAACTGAGGAGTTAGCATTACTTGCTCCGCACGTAATGTTACCGTTGTGCTCAATTTCCGACCGTTGGACTCGTGTCGTTCGGCCATTGGCTAATCCACATGTCCAATTTGGTCATTTCCCATCCGGGAAGGCTGCGGCTATAAATAGCCACCCCGCTCCAACGTTGCCCGTTGGCTGCTCCGCTTAAGATTTCTGAGAAGATTGATTGAGCAACCCCTCTCCGAGAGATTTGAGTTTAAAATCCACCGAGAGAAAAATCAAGAGCCGAAAACTTAGACAGTGGTTGAGCATCACAGCAGTTCTGAGTTAGGGTTCTTGTACCTATTACTCTTGAGAGCTGCCCACTCTCTAGACGGATAGGTGTCGGCTCGAGTGTCGAAGAGTATTGTCTTCACCGAGCGAGATCTTCAGCAACCAAGAGTATTGTGGTTCGCGAAGAAAACTGAAGAGAGTTTATCTTCAGTGAAGATTTGGAGATCGCCGACAAGTATCTACCACGAGTGAAATCAACTGGAGTCTGATCAGCTCCGAAGTTGATGGAGATCAGGGCGAGGAGAGTTTATCCTCTGTGTTAAATCACAACCCCTCCAACCAGACGTAGTCCTTTGGCAGAAGGGCGAACTGGTCTACCAAATCCTTCTGTCGCCATCGAGCACCACTGGTTCGCTTTACATTACTGCATTTCCTTCAGCAGTTTACATTCGTGCTCTGTGCCGATAGTTGTATCTGATCAATCACAGTTCTTCAATTGTCTGTCAGATTCTCGTTATTATATTGCATCATCTCTGACTGATTTACTTCGTAGTGTTGTTCAACTGTGATTTCATTCATGCAATATTCATTCACCCAGTCATCATTCCCAATGCATTTCTATCATAGTCATATCTAATTTTCTCTCGTAATTGTGTTCCTGATAGTTCATTGCATTTCCATCGACCGTGTCAGAATTGTGATATTCATCGCTTGATAGAATTGCTTCAGTCTACACCGATAGATTTGGTCCCCTATAGTGAGATAAAACAAGTGCGTTGCTACCGAACTTAATTTCCGCTGCTGTGTTTGGGATCGGTTCAAAACATTCCGAAGAAATTTTGAATCTCCCATTCACCCCCCCTCTGGTCGATATACTCTCGATCCTAACAAAGGGAAACAGGGTCCGAAACAAAAGACTCAGCTAGAAGAGGAAAAACCAAAGCAATAGCTTTGAGTGAGTTGTTCATCGGATGAAACGCAAAGCACAGCAAAAGACAAAAACAACAACAAGGCGAGGACAAATAAACAAAGAACAAACAACACCAACAAGATATGTCTCGGGGCTAAGGATTAGCAAGGATAATCCCTAAGAGTGTTCCTGCAAGAAGAGTTAGTTCATTTTCACAACCCACACTTGTGTGGGAAGCGAAGACTTCATTTGTCTCGATTGAGCAGAGACCTTTTTCCTTCGTTGTTTTCTATAGCCTGCCTATGCATTACGAGTGTAATCATAAGATTATGCATTGAAATTGTTTCCAGAAGCATGAACGTAATGATTTGATGAAATGCGCATGTACTCCTTCTAACGAGAGTTTAACCAGTTTCCATTCGAGGAAGTTGCAGTACCGTTCAGCGAGCGGTTTTCATTTTTTTGAAAAGAATTACCCTGCATAGTCAGGTTAGCTGTGACAGATACATTTTCAATCATGCTTTTCTTCACCCAAATTTTCTTCTTGGGTGGACCTGTCCTAAAGTTAGTTCCAACATACCGAGCAAATACCTTACCATTCTGTTGTTTGACGAATTTGTAGTTTGAGTCATCAGCCTCGTCGTCATCAACAAGAATGGGGCACTCATATCCTGACAGAAGTGCAGGTTCGAGAGTTTTGCTTTTGGCAAGAACCCAACTTGTTCGAGGATATTGCTCGGGTGTCTAGTAGGTTCCATCAACATTGAGTTTCCTTTCGAAACCCAATCCTTCCTGTCTGGGATTTTTGTGCAGTATTGACTTCTTGAGCACATCACACAAGGTCTGATGTCCTTTGAGACTTTTTAGCATGCCTGTCTCAAGTAAGCCTTTCAACCTGGAATTTTCATCAGAGATTGCAACAAATTCCTTGGAGGAGGGGTTAGAGATATCATTCGTAATAGTTGCAACAGTCTCGATGATAGTGTTAGAGGTTTCAGCAGTGGAGTCAGCATTACTACGCTCTAAGCATTTTAGACATGGAGGCACAAAATCATCGGGAAGATTTTTAGATTGCTCGGCGGAGAGAGAAGCCTTTTCATTCACAAGCACGTTATAAGACTCTTTTAGTGACTCGAGTTCTTGATTCCTGTTAAGGAGTTCATCTGATAGATCTCGAAGTCAACTGCAAGAGAGTTATAGTGGTTGGAAAGATCATCGACAGTTGAAGAAAGAGCATCATGCTCTTCGGTCAACTCTTGACTTTTGTCCATCTCTTCGACTAGCAATCCTTCGGATTTCCTAGATTTTTCTCAAGCTTATCAAGTTCATCTTGTTGAGATTTAGCAATTTTGACAAGTTTGGCGTAGGTATACTTTCTGAAGAGAATTCATTCATGGACTTTCGCTGTTTTGATGATACCAGTTCCTTTGAGGATTTTGCCATGAGACAGAGTGCGGTTGGTTCATCGTCACTTGATGCATTGTCATCAGTATTTGATTCGAGCGATTGTTCTGATGATTCATAAGAAACGAATGCATTTCCTCTGCCCAGAACTCTATAGAACTCTTCATCATCTGATTCGGAGTCAGATATTTCATCTTCGGAGTCCATTGTCATTCCAGCGCACACACCAGCCAGCTGAGACATTTTCTTCATGTTTGATTCGATAGTTCCTTTAGCTCGCGCGTCAGTGACTGGTCTCTTTGAAGAGGATAAAGACGGTTCATTTTTTTCGTGAGCTTAGTGTGACAGTTCATGTGAGTGAATCCAGTGCAATGAAGAGAGCGCCACCTACTTCTTGGTTTTGCATTCAGTTTCCAGTTAGGACAATCGGCAATGGAATGACCGTAATGCTTGCACTTGTAGAATTTCATTTCTGTCAGAGGTAATCTTCTCTAAGATGCAGATGGTTCATCTTCGTCAGCATTTGTGAGATACAAATTCTATCTCCTGAGGTTGTTGAGCCGTTCAGTGAGCATTTCGAGTTCTCTTGTTACAGAGTGTTGATTCTCAACATCTTCTTTTTGTGAGCTACCATAATGTGAAAGAATTTCTCCTTCGCTTTCCGAAGAAGATTTTGGTTGCTCATTTTCAAGTTCCATCTTTTCTTCATGCATAGTCAATAGCGTCATGATTTCAACATGGTGAAGTTCTTCAAAATTAGGTCTTTGTTTGATTTCAGCGACGATCAAATCAAACTTTTCATCAAGAGAACTGAGCAGCTTATTGACCACATCCTTTTCGGTGATATCTTTCACTCCACGTTGATGCAGTCTTTCGACGATGTTGGTTAAGCGATCGGTGAGCTCCATGAAACTTTCCTTTTGAAGACTCCGGAAGTGAGCGAACATGGCACGTAGCATATCTGTGTGAGCGTTAGTTCTTGCCATCTGGATCTCATGAACGTTTTTTATCGCATCCCGGATTTGCATGGCTATATCAAGGTTTCTGAACCAAATAAAAATATCTCTGGAGATGTTGTCACAGATGATATCTTTTGCTTGTGCATTCAGCCGAATGTTTGCTTTATCTTCAGAAGTGGGAGTTTCTGGGTGTTGAATAGTGTATCCATTCTCCACAATCTGCCATATCTCTGTACTGATAGTTTGAAGTCTGATTCTCATTCTTCCTTGCCATTAGACGTAGTCATTTCCGTCAAAGATAGGAAACCTTTCAGAGTGCGAGGATCTACCTGCATACGACATACTCAAAACTCCAAGGTTGTTAGACCTTTAATAAACAGAGACAGGGACTACCTTCTCTGATACCAATTGTTACGACCGAGAGTATATCAACCAGAGGGGGGGTGAATGGGAGATTCAAAATTTCTTGCGAATATTTGAATTGATCCCAAACTCAGCAGTGGAAAAAGTTCGGTAGAGAGAATGAAATACAGACCAGTCAGAGAGGAGCAAATCTTTCGAAGAAGGGAGCTATGATTGTTCGAGCATAATAGATCACTAATGGGGAACGAAGCATGAAAATCAAAAAATTTCCTACGAAACACCCAAGATCTAATCTAGGAGATGCATAGCAACGAGAGGGAGATGTCTACATACCCTTGTAGATTGAAAGCGTTAGCGTCGTAACGCGGTTGATGTAGTCGTACTCTTCACGATCCAATCGCAATCCAATCCGATCTAGTGCCGAATAGACGGCACCTCCGAGATTAGCACACGTTCAGCTCGATGGTGTCCTCTCCTTGTTGATCCAACAAGCGAGAGGGAGGAAGCAGATGAGATCGGAACCAGCACGGCGGCGTGGTGGTGGGGGCAGCAGCGGAATTTCGGCAGGGCTTCGCCAAGCGCGTACCGGAGGATGGGTGGGAGGAGTTGGGAGCGACGGAGGGCAAGGGTGAAGAGGTGCAGCCCCCTGTGACCCTCCCCACTATATATAGGGGTGAGGGGGAGGGGGCGCTGGCCCTAGCCCCTCCTCCAAGGGAGGGGGCGGCGGCCCTAGGAGGTGGCTTGGCCCCCAAGCCAAGGGGGGCGCCTCCCACCCCTAGGGTTTGCCCACCCTTGGCGCATGGGCCTGGTGGGGGGCTGGTGCGCCTAGCCCAACTAGGCCAGGGCGCCCCCCCTACAGCCCATGTGGGCCCCCGGGGTTGGTGGACCCCCCCGGTGGACCCCCCTGGAACCCTTCGGTGACTCCGGTACACTGCCGGCATGCCCCTGAACTTTTCCGGCGACCAAAATAGGACATCCCATATATAAATCTTTACCTCCGGACCATTCCGGAGCTCCTCGTGATATCCGGGATCTCATTCGAGACTCCGAACAACCTTCGGAATTTCCACTGCTAATATCTCAATGCTACCCTAGCGCTACCGAGCGTTAAGCGTGCGACCCTACGGGTTCGAGTACATGTAGACATGACCGAGACTCCTCTCCGGTCAATAACCAATAGCGGGACCTGGATGCCCATACTGATTCCTACATATTCAACGAAGATCTTTATCGGTTGAACCACGATGTTGAGGATTCAGTTAATCCCGTATGCAATTCCCTTTGTCCGGCGATATGTTACTTGCCCGAGATTCGATCGTCGGTATCTCCATACCTAGTTCAATCTCGTTACCGGCAAGTCTCTTTACTCGTTCCGTAATACAAGATCCCATGACTAACTCATTAGCCACATTGCTTGCAAGCTCTTTACGATGTTGTATTACCGAGAGGGCCCAGAGATATCTCTCCGTCATACGGAGCGACAAATCCCAGTGTCGATCCATGCAACCCAACAGATACCTTTGGAGATACCTGTAGAGCACCTTTATGATCACCCAGTTACGAAGTGACGTTTGATAGCACAGAAGGCATTCCTCTGGTATCCGGGAGTGACATGATCTCATGGTCTAAGGAACAGATACTTGACATGAAGAAAGTTGTAGCAAATAACTAAACGATCTGATGCTAAGCTTACAGTTGGGTCTTATCCATCACATCATTCTCCTAATGATGTGATCCCGTTATCAAATGACAACTCATGTCTATGGTTAGGAAACCATAACCATCTTTGATCAATGACCTAGTCTAGTAGAGGCTTACTAGGGACATGGTATAGTTTATGTATTCACACATGTATTTAAGTTTCCGGTTCAATACAATTCTAGCATGAATAATATACATTTATCATAAACAAGGAAATATGATAATAACCAATTTATTATTGCCTCTACGGCATATTTCCAATAGTCTCCTGATACGTCCATTTTGCATCATGTTTTCTTACTGTTATTTATAGTGTTTTTAATCAATATAACACTTTGTGGAGCAATTCTAATGCCTTTTCTCTCTTAATATGCAAGATTTCCATACGGAGGGAGATTGCCGGCAGCTGGAATTCTGGACCTGAAAAAGCTATGTGAGACATACCTATTCTGCACATCTCCAAATGATCTGAAATTTCACGGAGATTTATTTTGGAATAAATAAAAAATACTGGAGAAAAGAAGTACCAGAGGGGGCCACCCAGGTGCCCACGAGGCACCAGGGCGCGCCACCCCCCACCCCCCAGGCGCGCCCTGGTGGCTTGTGGGGCCCTGGCCAGCCTCCGGTGCCCATTTTCTGGTATATAAGCCCGTTTTCCCTAGAAAAAAATAAGGAGAAGACTTTTGGGATGGGGCACCGCCGTCTCGAGGCGGAACTTGGGCAGGAGCACTTTTGCTCTCCGGCGGAGCGATTCCACCGGGGATACTTCCCTCCGGGAGGGGGAAATCGAAGCCATCGTCATCATCAATGATCCTCTCATCGTGGGAGGACCAATCTTCATCAACATCTTCACCAGGACCATCTCATCTAAAACCCTAATTCATCTCTTGTATTCAATCTTTGTCTCAAAACCTCAGATTGGTACCTGTGGGTTGCTAGTAGTGTTGATTACATCTTGTAGTTGATGCTAGTTGGTTTACTTGGTGGAAGATTATATGTTCAGATCCTTAATGCTATTCAATACCCCTCTGATCTTGAACATGAATATGATTTGTGACTAGTTACTTTTGTTCTTGAGGACATGGGAGAAGTCTTATCAAAAGTAATCATGTGAATTTGGTATTCGTTCGATATTTTGATGATATGTATGTTGTTGATTCTCTTAGTGGTGTGATACGTCTCCATCGTATCTATAATTTTTGATTGTTTCATGCCAATATCCTACAATTTCCACATACTTTTGGCAACATTTTATATGATTTGTTGGACTAACATATTGATCCAGTGCCCAGTGCCAGTTCCTGTTTTCTGCTTGTTTTTTGTTTCATAGAAAATCCATATCAAACAAAGTCCAAACGCGATAATTTTTTATGGAGAATTATTTTGGAATATATGTGATTTTTGGGAGGTGGAATCAACGCAAACGGGGGCCCACAGCCTTCACAAGGCACTTGGGCGCGGCCTCCCCCCACCGCGTGGTGCTGCCTTGTGGGCACACCGTAAGTCGGTTGGGGCTCTTCTTCGGGCGCAAGGAAGCTTATATCAAGAAAAAAATTGTGTTAAAAATTTCAGCGCAATCGGAGTTACGGATCTCCAGGAATATAAGAAATGGTGATAGGCCAGAAAACAGAAACGCGAAACAGAATAGAACAGAGAGAGAGATCCAATCTCGGAGGGGCTCCTCCCCTCCAGGATTCATGGCGGCCATGGACCAGAGGGTAAACTCTCCTCCCATCTAGGGGGGAGGCCAAGGAAGAAGAAGGAGGGGGGCTCTCTCCCCCTCTCTCCCGGTGGCGCCGGAGCGCCACCGGCGGAACCATCGTGACGACGATCTACACCAACAACTTCGCCGCCGTCAACACCAACTCTCTCCCCCTCTATGCAGCGGTGTAACACCTCTTCTCCCCGCTGTAATCTCTACTTAAACATGGTGCTTAATGCTACATATTATTATCCAATGATTTGTGGCCATCCTATGATGTTTGAGTAGATTCTTTTTGTCCTATGGGTTGATTGAAGATCGTGATTGGTTTGAGTTGTATGGTTTATTTTGGTGCTGTCCTATGGTGCCCTCCGTGTCGCGCAAGCATGAGGGATTCCCGCTGTAGGGTTTGCAATACATTCATAATTCTCTTATAGTGGGCGGCTAGAGGGACAGAAGCTTACACCCGAGTAAGGGGGTTGTTGCGTATGGGAGTAAAGAGGACTTGTTACTTAATGCTATGGTTGGGTTTTACCTTAATGATCTTTGGTAGTTGCGGATGCTTGCTAGAGTTCCAATCATAAGTGCATATGATCCAAGTACGGAAAGTATGTTAGCTCATGCCTCTCCCTCATATAAAATTGCAATAATGATTACCGATCTAGTTATCGATTGCCTATGGACAAACCTTTCTATTGTGTTACAAAAGCTCTCTACTAAACAACTAGCTTTTATTATCTTGCAAATTACTCATAGTTTTATTCTCGCAAAGTACTCCTAGTTTTATTCTTGCAAAGTAGTTCTAGCATTACACCTACAAAGTACTTCTTGTTTCATACTTGTTCTAGGTAAAGCAAACGTTAAGTGTGCGTAGAGTTGTATCGGTGGTCGATAGAACTTGAAGGGAATATTAATTCTACCTTTAGCTCCTCGTTGGGCTTGACACTCTTATTTATCGAAAAAGCTACAATTGATCACCTATACTTGTGGGTTATCAAGACCTTTTTCTGGCGCCGTTGCCGGGGAGCAATAGCGTGGGGCTGATATTCTCGTGTGTGCTTGTTTGCTTTATCACTAAGTAGATTTTATTTTCTGTTCTAAGTTGTTTTATATCTGTAGTTATGGATATGGAACACAAAATACCAAACAAATTAGTTGTACTTGCTACTCATGGAGATGGGGAACCTCCAAAAACCCTCGATGCTGGTTATGTGGGAAACATTAAATACTACTTTGATAATCCTGATAAATCTCCATTCAACTTGATAATGGGGTATACTTTGGATCAACGGGAATACATTTGGGATTATCGCTTGTCTCAAAAAGGGAAACTCTTATGGGATCAAATTAAAATGTTGCAATGGTATGCTTGGAATTTATGCTTAAGATATGATTATACTTGCTGCTCTAGGATGAAGGCTCCACACCTACCCTTTTCATGTGAATTTAATGATAATGAAACCTTAGCTTCTTATGCTAATGGTATATATGATTACTATGATGTGGAACAAATAGAAGAATTTGTTGCTTTTAAGGGTGCTTATGAAATTGAATCTTTGTTTGAAAAGTGTAAAAATTATGATGATGTTGTTTACAGATCTGAAAATTTTACTATACTTAAATATTGTCATGAGAATTATGAATATAATGCCTATATTGATAAATTTATTGAGAAGGTCTCCGCTGTCCAAGAAGAGACTAATATTTTGCAGGAACCTATGGAAGAAGAAATTGATGACACTGTGAGCTCATTAGATGAAAAAGATGACGAGGAGAGCGAAGAACAAAAGGAGGAAGAGCGGATTAGCTACCCGTGCCCACCTTCTAATGAGAGTAACTCTTCAACTCATACATTGTTTAATTTCCCTTCGTGCTTACCGAAGGATGAATGCTATGATGATCGCTATGATCCCTTGGATTCGTTTGAAATATCCCTTTTTGATGAAATTGATGCTTGCTATGCTTGTGGCCATGATGCCAAAAGAATTAAATTGTTTCTATTGCACCCACACATGATAGTCCTATTATCTTTTTGAATTCTCCCAACTACACTATATCGGAGAAGTTTGTGCTTATTAAGGATTATATTGATGGGTTGCGCTTTACCGTTGCACATGATAATTTTGATGAATATAATATGCATGTGCTTGCTGCTCCTACGTGCAATTATTATGAGAGAGGAACTACATCTCCACCTCTCTGTGTTTCCAATACGATAAAATTGCAAGAAACTGTTTATACTATGCATTGGCCTCTACTTGATGTGCATGAATTGTTCTTTTATGACATGCTGATGCATAGGAAGAGAGTTAGACTTCGTCATTGCATGATATATGTTGCTTTGTGCTCACTACTAAATTACAAATCATTGTTAATTAAAATTGGCTTTGATATACCTTGGGATCCGGGTGGATCAATTACTTGAGCACTTTATGCCTAGCTTAATGGCTTTAAAGAAAGAGCTTCCTGGAAGACAAACCGGAAGTTTTAGAGAGTCATTTTATTCTCTTGTGTGCTGTTAAAAAGTTTAAAAACAAAAAAAAATATAGAGGGAAACCTAAAACGTTTTCAAAAAGAAAAGTGAAAGTGAGAAAGACGAACACCGTTGAAGTGGGGGACGTCCTTGAACTTTGTTCATGCCCATGGAAACTTTGTGAATCTTGAATTATAGAAACTTTTCAACAAAAATAATTATCCCCTTGTACAAATCCATTGTATTATAAAAATAATGTGCCAAGATTTACCTTTAGGATGTTTAAATTGCTTGTTTGGTGTGTGCTGTGAAAAAACAGAAACATTTTCTGTAGTGTTTGAATTTCTATAATTTAGTAGAATGCGCAAAAATTCTGAAATTTTTACATAGTACTGCTATGCAAATTTTTTAATTTTTCCTAATTTTTCAGATTTTTTTGAGGTACATAAGTATATATACCATTTGCATCTTTACAGCCTGTCCTGTTTTCACAGATTGCTGTTATAGCTTCTTTATTTGCGTATGTTTGAAATCTTGTTGAGCCCCATTGACTTGGGAGCCATAGAATTGTGATAGCATACAGTGGGTAATGTTTGATTATAATTATACAATAATGTTACCGCAGGATATGATGGGATTTGATGTTATATGTACTAACCCCTCTAATAAAAAGTTCGGTTGAGTTTTGTGTGGATGAAGTGTTCGAAGATCGAGGAGGTATCGATATGAGGAGAATAAGGAGAGGCAAGAGCTAAAGCTTGGGGATGCCCAAGGCACCCCAAGTAAAATATTCAAGGAGACTCAAGTGTCTAAGCTTGGCGATGCCCCGGAAGGCATCCCATCTTTCTTCAACAACTATCGGTATGTCTCGGTTTTTATTTTGTTCACATGATATGCGTAAATTCTTGGAGCGTCGTGTGCTTTTTATTTTTCTTTTAATAAATGCACCATGCTGGTATGAGATAGTCCTTGGTTGATTTATAGAATGCTCTTTGCACTTCACTTATATCATTTGAGTATGGCTTTATAGAATGCTTCATGTGCTTCACTTATATCATTTGAAGTTTGGATGCCTGTTTCTCTACTTATAGGAAAACCGTTATTTGTAGAATGCTCTTTTGCTTCACTTATATTTTTTAGAGTGTGGTCTTTTGTAGAAATAATTAAACTCTCATGCTTCACTTATATCTATTTAGAGAGTCAAACAGGAATTGGTCATTCACATGGTTAGTCATAAAATCCTACATAAAACTTGTAGATCACTGAATATGATATGTTTGATTCCTTGCAATAGTTTTGTGATATTGAGGTGGTAATATTGGGGCATGCTAGTAAAATAATTAAAGTTGAGTATTAATAATGGTGTTAAGGGAAGTAAGTCTTTACGCAAGTAAATCCTCACGCATGTAAAGTGGTGGCCGCTGACATTAGCAGTGAGGTCGGAGCATGATTCATCATTGATTGAGTCTTTGTGTTGTTCGGATCGGGGGAGCGCGATGGTTAACTCCTCCCAACCTCCCCCGTAGGGGCATGCGAGTAGTACTTTGCTTCGAGGGCAAGTAGGCTTTGCAATAAGTATGTGAGTTCTTTATGACTAATGTGAGTCCATGGATTATACGCACTCTCACCCTTCCGCAAATTGCTAGCCTCTTCGGTACCGTGCATTGCCCTTTCTCACCTCGAGAGTTGGTGCAAACTTCGTCGGTGCATCCAAACCCTGTGATATGATACGCTCTATCACACATAAGCCTCCTTATATCTTCCTCAAAACAGCCACCATACCTACCTATCATGACATTTCCATAGCCATTCCGAGATATATTGCCATGCAACTTCCATCATCATCATATACATGACTTGAGCATTCATTGTCATATAGCTTTGCATGATCATAAGATAGCTAGCATGATATTTTCATGGCTTGTCCGTTTTTTGATATCTTTGCTACGCTAGATCATTGCACATCCTGGTACACTTCCAGAGACATTCATATAGAGTCATCTTGTATAGTTTTTATCGAGTTGTAAGTAAATAAAAATGTGATGATCATCATTATTAGAGCATTGTCCTAGTGAGGAAAGGATGATGGAGACTATGATTCCCCCACAAGTCGGGATGAGGCTCCGGACGAAAAATAAAGAAAAAAGAGAAAAAAGAGAAAAAAAGAGAGGCCAAAAAGAGCCCAAGAAAAAAAAGAAAAAAGAAAGAAAGAAAAAGAAAAAGAAAAAAGGAAAAAAAAGAAAATGAAAAAAATAAGAGAAAAAGAGAGAAGGGGCAATGTTACTATCCTTTACCACACTTGTGCTTCAGAGTAGCACCATGTTCTTTCATATAGAGAGTCTCCTATGTTGTCACTTTCATATACTAGTGGGAATTTTTCATTATAGAACTTGGCTTGTATATTCCGATAATGGGCTTCCTCAAATGCCCGAGGTCTTCATGAGCAAGCAAGTTGGATGCACACCCACTTTGTTTTCAGTTTGAGCTTTCATATACTTATAGCTCTTAGTGCATCCGTTGCATGGCAATCCCTACTCCTCACATTGATATCGATTGATGGCATCTCCATAGCCCGTTGATCCGCCTAGTTGATGCAAGACTTTCTCCCTTTTTGACTTCTCCTATTGATCTCTACCACCGCATTCTATTCCACCCATAGTGCTATGTCCATGGCTCACGCTCATGTATTGAGTGAAGTTGAAATGCTGAAGCGCGTTAAAAAGTATGATCCAATTGCTTGGTTTGGCACCGGGGTACTCTTGATTTGATGTGTCTATGCAGGGAAGAACGAGCGTGTCATGCTTACCACAACTAAGTGTATAGAGGCTGTTTCCTTTAGCTCCATTATTATGAAAAGCAATGATGAAATACATGCATGTTTTGTATTATTCTTTCAATATCAAATTGATAGACTATTGCCTTGAATCACTCGTATCTTAATATTCATGCCATGATTAGATTACATGATCAAGATTATGCTAGGTAGCATTCCACATCAAAAATTATCTTTTTTATCATTTACCTACTCGAGGACGAGCAGGAATTAAGCTTGGGGATGCTCATACATCTCCGTCGTATCTATAATTTTTGATTGTTTCATGCCAATATCCTACAATTTCCACATACTTTTGGCAACATTTTATATGATTTCTTGGACTAACATATTGATCCAGTGCCCAGTGTCAGTTCCTGTTTTCTGCTTGTTTTTTGTTTCACAGAAAATCCATATCAAACGAAGTCCAAACGCGATAAAATTTTACGGAGAATTATTTCGGAATATATGTGATTTTTGGGAGGTGGAATCAACGCAAACGAGGGCCCACAGCCTTCACAAGGCACTTGGGCGCGGCCTCCCCCCCAGCCGCGTGGTGCTGCCTTGTGGGCACACTGTAAGTCGGTTGGGGCTCTTATTCGGGCGCAAGGAAGCTTATATCAAGGAAAAAATCGTGTTAAAATTTCAGCGCAATCGGAGTTACGGATCTCCGGGAATATAAGAAATGGTGAAAGGCCGGAAAACAGGAACGCGAAACAGAAGAGAACAGAGAGAGAGAGATCCAATCTCGGAGGGGCTCCTCCCCTCTGGGAGCCATGGTGGCCATGGACCAGAGGGGAAACTCTCCTCCCATCTAGGGGGAGGCCAAGGAAGAATAAGAAGGAGGGGGGCTCTCTCCCCTTCTCTCCCGGTGGTGCCGGAGCGCCGTCGGGGAAACCATCGTGACGACGATCTACACCAACAAATTCGCCGCTGTCAACACCAACTCTCTCCCCCTATATGCAGCGGTGTAACACCTCTTCTCCCCGCTGTAATCTCTACTTAAACATGGTGCTTAATGCTACATATTATTATCCAATGATTTGTGGCCATCCTATGATGTTTGAGTAGATTCTTTTTGTCCTATGGGTTGATTGATGATCATGATTGGTTTGAGGTGTATGGTTTATTTTGGTGTTGTCCTATGGTGCCCTTCGTGTCGCGCAAGCATGAGGGATTCCCGCTGTAGGGTTTGCAATACGTTCATAATTCTCTTATAGTGGGTGGCTAGAGTGACAGAAGCTTACACCCGAGTAAGTGGGTTGTTGCGTATGGGAGTAAAGAGGACTTGTTACTTAATGCTATGGTTGGGTTTTACCTTAATGATCTTTGGTAGTTGCGGATGCTTGCTAGAGTTCCAATCATAAGTGCATATGATCCAAGTACGGAAAGTATGTTAGCTCATGCCTCTCCCTCATATAAAATTGCAATAATGATTACCGGTCTAGTTATCGATTGCCTATGGACAAATCTTTCTCTTGTGTTACAAAAGCTCTCTACTAAACAACTAGCTTTTATTATCTTGCAAATTACTCGTAGTTTTATTCTCGCAAAGTACTCCTAGTTTTATTCTTGCAAAGTAGTTCTAGCATTACACCTACAAAGTACTTATAGTTTCATACTTGTTCTAGGTAAAGCAAATGTTAAGTGTGCGTAGAGTTGTATCGGTGGTCGATAGAACTTGAAGGGAATATTAATTCTACCTTTAGCTCCTCGTTGGGTTCAACACTCTTATTTATCGAAAAGGCTACAATTGATCCCCTATACTTGTGGGTTATCATGGTGTCATGTGAACATCGACTACATGACACTTCACCATCTTTGGGCCTAAGGGAATGCATTGCGGAGTAGTAATTAGATGATGGGTTGCTAGAGTGACAGAAGCTTAAACCCTAGTTTATGCGCTATTCAGAAGGAGCTGATTTGGATCCATATGTTTAATGCTATGGTTAGATTTATCTTAATTCTTCTTTCGTAGTTGCGGATGCTTGCGAGAGGGGTTAATCATAAGTGGGAGGTTTGTTCAAGTAAGAACAGCACCCAAGCACCGGTCCACCCACATATCAAATTATCAAAGTAGCGAACGCGAATCAAACAAACATGATGAAAGTGATTAGATAAAATTCCCATGTGTCCTCAAGAACGCTTTGCTTATTATAAGAGATAGTTCCGGCCTGTCCTTTGCAACAAAAGGATTGGGCTACCATGCTGCACTTTAGTTACTATTGCTACTTGTCACTTGTTACAAATTATCTTGCTATCAAACTACTCGTTACCGATAATTTTAGTGCTTGCAGAAAATACCTTGCTAAAAACCGCTTGTCATTTCCTTCTGCTCCTCGTTGGGTTCGACACTCTTACTTATTGAAAGGACTACGATTGATCCCCTATACTTGTGGGTCATCATCTCCCACTTGCACTAGAGTCAATAATCTAGTTTACATTGTAATGAATCTAACACCCATGGAGTCTTGGTGTTGATCATATTTTGCTCGTGGAAGAGGTTTAGTCAACAGGTCTGCCACATTCAGATCCATATGTACTTTGCAAAGTTCTATGTCTCCCTCCTTGATGTAATCACGGATGGAGTTGAAGCGGCGTTTGATGTGCTTGGTCTTCTTGTGAAACCTGGGCTCCTTGGCAATGGCAATAGCTCCAGTGTTGTCACAAAACATAGTCATTGGATCCGATGCACCAGGTATAACTCCCAGATCGGATATGAACTCCTTCATCCAGACTCCTTCTTGTGCTGCTTCCAAAGCAGCTATATATTCCGCTTCACATGTAGATACCACTACGACGCTTTGCTTGAAACTGCACCAACTGACTGCTCCACCATTTAAAATAAATACGTATCCGGTTTGAGACTTAGAGTCAGCCGGATCTGTGTCTAAGCTAGCATCGACGTAACCCTTTACGGCGAGCTCTTCGTCACCTCCATAAACGAGAAACATGTCCTTAGTCCTCTTCAGGTACTTAAGGATATTCTTGACCGCTGTCCAGTGATCTACTCCTGGATCACATTGGTACCTCCATGCCAGACTTATGGCAAGGCACACATCAGGTCTGGTACACAGCATGGCATACATTATAGAGCCTATGGCTGAGGCATAGGGGATGACTTTCATCCTTTCTTTTTCTTCTGCCGTGGTCGGGCTTTGAGTCATACTCAACTTCACACCTTGCAACACAGGCAAGAACCCTTTCTTCGACTGGTCCATTTTGAACTTCTTCAAAATCTTGTCAAGGTATGTGCTTTGTGAAAGTCCTATTAGGCGTCTTGATCTATCTCTATAGATTTTAATGCCCAATATGTAAGCAGCTTCACCCAGGTCTTTCATTGAAAAACTCTTGTTCAAATAACCTTTTATGCTTTCCAGAAATTCTATATCATTTTCAATCAACAATATGTCATCCACATATAATATCAGAAATGCTACAGAGCTCCCACTCACTTTGTTGTAAATACAAGCTTCTCCGTAAGTTTGCATAAAACCAAAAGCTTTGATCATCTCATCAAAGCGTATATTCCAACTCCGAGATGCTTGCACCAGTCCATAGATGGATCGCTGGAGCTTGCATACATTGTTAGCATCCTTAGGATCGACAAAACCTTCCGGTTGCATCATATACAACTCTTCCTTAAGAAACCCGTTAAGGAACGCTGTTTTGACGTCCATCTGCCAGATTTCATAATCATAAAATGTGGCAAGTGCTAACATAATTCTAACAGACTTAAGCATCGCTATGGGTAAGAAAGTCTCATCGTAGTCAACCCCTTGAACTTGTCGGAAACCCTTTGTGACAAGTCGAGCTTTATAGACGGTGACATTACCATCAGCGTATGTCTTCTTATTAAAGATCCATTTATTCTCAATGGCCTGCTGATCATCGGGCAAGTCCACCAAAGTCCATACTTTGTTCTCATACATGGATCCTATCTCGGATTTCATGGCCTCAAGCCATTTGTCAGAATCCGGGCTCATCATTGCTTCTTCATAGTTCGTAGGCTCCCCGTTGTCTAACAACATGACTTCCAGGACGGGATTACCATACCACTCTAGTGCGGAACGTACCTTGGTCGACCTACGAAGTTTAGTAGTAACTTGATCCGAAGTTTCATGATCATCATCATTAGCTTCCTCTTCGGCTGGTGTAGACATCACGGGAACTTCTTTCTGTGATGTGCTACTTTCCAATTCGAGAGAAGGTACAATTACCTCATCAAGTTCTAATTTCCTCCCACTCACTTCTTTTGAGAGAAACTCCTTCTCTAGAAAGGACCCATTCTTGGCAACAAAGATTTTGCCCTCGGATCTGTGATAGAAGGTATACCCAATGGTCTCTTTAGGGTATCCTATGAAGACGCACTTCTCCGCTTTGGGTTCGAGCTTATCAGGCTGAAGCCTCCTGACATAAGCGTCGCATCCCCAAACTTTAAGAAATGACAGCTTAGGTTTCCTGCCAAACCATAATTCATACGGTGTCGTCTCAACGGATTTGGATGGTGCCCTGTTTAAAGTGCATGCGGCTGTCTCTAATGCATAACCCCAAAACGATTGTGGCAAATCGGTAAGAGACATCATAGAACGCACCATATCCAGTAGAGTACGATTACGACGTTCGGACACACCATTACGCTGTGGTGTTCCAGGTGGCGTGAGCTGTGAAACAATTCCACATTGTCTTAAATGCATACCAAACTCGTAACTCAAATATTCGCCTCCATGATCAGATCATAGAAATTTAATTTTCTTGTTACGATGATTCTCTACTTCACTCTGAAACTCCTTGAACTTTTCAAATGTTTCAGACTTGTGTTTCATTAAGTAAATATACCCATATCTACTCAAATATTCTGTGAAGGTAAGAAAATAACGATATCCACCGCGTGCTTCAACACTCATCGGACCGCATACATCGGTATGTATTTTTTCCAACAAGTCACTTACCCGCTCCATTGTTCCGGAAAACGGGGTTTTAGTCATCTTGCCCATGAGGCATGGTTCACATGTCTCAAATGATTCATAATCAAGAGATTCCAAAAGTCCATCATCATGGAGTTTCTTCATGCGCTTTACACCAATATGACCTAAGCGGCAGTGCCACAAGTATGTGGTACTATCATCATTAACTTTGCATCTTTTGGCATCAATATTATGAACATGTGTATCACTACGATCGAGATTCAACAAGAATAAACCATTCAACAAGGGTGCATGACCATAAAAGATATTATTCATATAAATAGAACAACCATTATTCTCTGACTTAAATGAATAACCGTCTCGCAATAAACAAGATCCAGATATAATGTTCATGCTTAACACAGGCACAAAATAACAATTATTCAGGTTCAAAACTAATCCCGAAGGTAAACGTAGAGGGAGCGTGCCGACGGCGATCACATCAACCTTGGAACCATTTCTGACGCGCATGGTCACCTCGTCCTTAGCTAGTCTCCATTTACTCCGCAGCTCCTGTTTCGAGTTACAAATATTAGCAACTGAACCAGTATCAAATACCCAGACGCTACTACGTGCACTAGTAACGTACACATCAATAACATGTATATCAAATATACCTTTGTTGACGTTGCCAGCCTTCTTATCTGCCAACTACTTGGGGCAGTTCCGCTTCCAGTGACCATTCCCCTTGCAATAGAAGCACTCAGTCTCAGGTTTGGGTCCAGCCTTGGGTTTCTTCACGGGAGCAGCAACTGGCTTGCCATTCTTCTTGAAGTTCCCTTTCTTTCCCTTGCCTTTCTTCTTGAAACTGGTGGTCTTGTTGACCATCAACATTTGATGTTCTTTCTTGATTTCTACCTCCGTGGCCTTCAGCATCGCGAAGAGCTCAGGGAGTCTTTTCCATCCCTTGCATGTTATAGTTCATCACGAAGGCTTTGTAGCTCGGTGGCAGTGACTGGAGAACTCTGTCAATCGCTACTTCATCCAGAAGATTAACTCCCAACTGATTCAAGCGGTTGAAGTACCTAGACATCTTGAGTACGTGCTCACTAATGGAGCCGTTCTCCTCCATCTTGCAGCTAAAGAACTTGCCGAAGGTTTCATACCCCTCGACCTGGGCGTGAGCCTGAAATACCAATTTCAGCTCCTGGAACATCTCATATGCTCCATGGTGCTCAAAATGTCTTTGGAGCCCCGGTTCTAAGCCGTAAAGCATGGCGCACTGAACTATCGAGTAGTCATCAGAACGTGCCTGCCAAACGTTCATAACATCTGCAGGTGACGCTTGAGGGGGTGCATCACCAAGCGGTGCATCAAGGACATATCCTTTCTGTGCAGCAGTGAGGATAATCCTCAAATTACGGACCCAGTCCGCATAGTTGCTTCCATCATCTTTCAACTTAGCTTTCTATAGGAACGCATTAAAATTTAGGGGAGCTACAACGCGAGCCATTGATCTACAACATTAATTTGCAAAGATAATTAGACTAAGTTCATGATAATTGGTTCTTCTAATCTAATTACTAAATAACTCCCACTTGAATCAACATCCCTCAAGTTGTCTAAGTGTTACATGATCCAAATCAACTAACCCATGTCCGATCATCACGTGAGATGGGGCAGTCATCAATGGTGAACATCTCTATGTTGATCATATCTACTATATGACTCATGTTCGACCTTTCGGTCCTCCATGTTTCGAGGCCAAGTTTGTACATGCTAGGCTCGTCAAGTTTAACCCAAGTATTCTGCATGTGTAAAACTGGCTTACACCCGTTGTATGCGAACGTAGAGTCTATCACACGCGATCATCACGAGGTGCTTCGAAACGACGAACTTTCGCAATGGTGCATACTTAGGGAGAACACATTTTATCTTGAAATTAAGTGAAGGGATCATCTTATAATGCTACCGTCGTCCTAAGCAAAATAAGATGCATAAAAAATATAAACATCACATGCAATCAATATGTGACATGATATGGCCATTATCATCTCGTGCTTTTGATCTCCATCTCCAAAGCACCGGCATGATCTCCATCATCACCGGCATGACACCATGATATCCATCATCGTGCCGTCATGTTGTTGTCTCTGCCAACTATTGCTTCTACGACTATTGCTAACGCATAGCGATAAAGTAAAGCAATTACATGGCGGTTAATAGTTGACACGCAGATCATACAATAAAATAAAGACAACCCTATTGCTCCTGCCGGTTGCCGTACTCATCGACATGCAAGTTGTGAACCTATTACAAAACATGATCATCTCATACATCAACATATATCACATCACGTTTTCGCCATACCACATCACAACATGCCCTGCAAAAACAAGTTAGACGTCCTCTACTTTGTTGTTGCAATTTTTACGTGGCTGCTAGGGCAAACTATAAGAACCGTTCTTATCTATGCAAAACCACAACGGTGATATACAAGTTGCCTTTTAATCTTCTACAAGGACCGCCCTTGTCAAATCAGATTCAACTAAAGTGGGAGAGACAGACACCCGCAAAGCCACTTTTTATGCAAAACAAGTTGCATGTCAGTCAGTGGAACCGGTCTCTTGTGCGAGGACAAGTAAGGTTGGTCTGAGCCGCTTCATCCCACAATACCGCCAAATCCAAATAAGACAAAGGAAGTAAGCAATTTGAACATCAACGCCCACAACTTCTTTGTGTTCTAATCGTGCAAATACATCTACGCATAGACCTAGCTCATGATGCCACTGATGGGGAATGAAGCATGAAAATCAAAAAAAATCCTACAAAACACTCAAGATCTAATCTAGGAGATGCATAGCAATGAGAGGGGAGTATGTCTACATACCTTTGTAGACCGAAAGCGTTAGCGTCGTAATGCGGTTGATGTAGTCGTACTCTTCACGATCCAATCGCGATCCAATCCGATCTAGTGCCGAACGGACGGCACCTCCGAGATTAGCACACATTCAGCTCGATGGCGTCCTCTCCTTCTTGATCCAGCAAGCGAGGGGGAGGAAGTAGATGAGATCGGAACCAGCACGGCGGCGTGGTGGTGGTGGCAGCAGCGGAATTCCGGCAGGGCTTCGCCAAGCGCGTACCGGAGGATAGGTGGGAGGAGTTGGGAGCGACGGAGGGCAAGGGTGAACGGGTGCATCCCCCTGCGCCCCTCCCCACTATATATAGGGGTGAGGGGGAGGGGGCGCTGGCCCTAGCCCCTCCTCCAAGGGAGGGGGCGGCGGCCCTAGGAGGTGGCTTGGCCCCCAAGCCAAGGGGGGCGCCTCCCACCCCTAGGGTTTGCCCACCCTTGGCGCATGGGCCTGGTGGGGGGCTGGTGCGCCTGGCCCAACTAGGCCAGGGCGCCCCCCCTACAGCCCACATGGGCCCCTGGGTTTGGTGGACGCCCCCGGTGGACCCTTGGAACCCTTCGGTGACTCTGGTACACTGTCGGCATGCCCCTGAACTTTTCCGGCGACCAAAATAGGACTTCCCATATATAAATCTTTACCTCTGTACCATTCCGGAGCTCCTCGTGATATCCGGGATCTCATCCGAGACTCCGAACAACCTTCGAACTTTCCACTGCTAATATCTCAATGCTACCCTAGCGCTACCGAGCGTTAAGCGTCCGACCCTACGGATTCGAGAACATGTAGACATGACCGAGACTCCTCTCCAGTCAATAACCAATAGCGGGACCTGGATGCCCATATTGATTCCTACATATTCAACAAAGATCTTTATCGGTTGAACCACGATGTCGAGGATTCAATTAATCCCGTATGCAATTCCCATTGTCCGGCGATATGTTACTTGCCCAAGATTCGATCATCGGTATCTCCATACCTAGTTCAATCTCGTTACCGGCAAGTCTCTTTACTCATTCCGTAATACAAGATCCCGTGACTAACTAAATAGCCACATTGCTTGCAAGCTCTTTACGATGTTGTATTACCGAGAGGGCCCAGAGATATCCCTCTGTCATACGGTGCGACAAATCCCAGTCTCGATCCATGCAACCCAACAGACACCTTCGGAGATACCTGTAGAACACCTGTATGATCACCCAGTTACGAAGTGATGTTTGATAGGACACAAGGCATTCCTCTGGTATCCGGGAGTGACATGATCTCATGGTCTAAGGAACAGATACTTGACATGAAGAAAGCTGTAGCAAATAACTAAACGATCTGATGCTAAGCTTACGGTTGGGTCTTGTCCATCACATCATTCTCCTAATGATGTGATCCCATTATCAAATGACAACTCATGTCTATGGTTAGGAAACCATAACCATCTTTGATCAACGAGCTAGTCTAGTAGAGGCTTACTAGGGACACGGTATAGTTTATGCATTCACACAGGTATTTAAGTTTCCGGTTCAATACAATTCTAGCATGAATAATAAACATTTATCATGAACAAGGAAATATGATAATAACCAATTTATTATTGCCTCTAGGGCATATTTCCAACAATCACAGGCTTGACAACTACGATGGTTATGCAGTACGCTATCAGGTGAAGTAGCATGAGAATGAAATATGACCGGAGCTCTGAAGGGGACAACTATCCAGGAAGATAGGAAGAACAGAGAATGAACACAAATAGATCACAGGGAAACGAGCATAAACAGGATATAACACTCGCAATATAAAGTACTAAGAAATAAAGGATACCGAGCAAGTAGTACATGAGATAATATGATAAACTATAATAGATCAGGCAAATCTATCAACGCAGAGCACGAAAGTAAACTGCTGAAGGAAAAGCAGTAAAGAAAAGTGAACTAGTGGTGCTCGAAGGCGACATATGGATTTGGTAGACCAGTTCGCCGTTCTGCCAAAGGACTGCGTTTGGTTGGAGGGACTTGTGATTGAACACAGGAGCAAACCTCTCTCCGTCCTATTATCCTTCAACTCGGAGCTGATCAGACTCAGTTGATTTCACTCGTGGGAAATACTTGTCGGTGATCTCCAAACCTTCAACAGACTTCTTCGCGAACCACAATGACTCTTGGTTGCTGAAGACTTTGCTCGGTGAAGACAACAACTCTTCAACACTCGAGCCGACACCTACCCGTCTAGAGAGTGTGCAACTCTCAAGAGTAATAGGTACAAGAACTCTAACTCAGAATTACTGTGATGCTCAACCACTATCTAAGTATGATTTTCTCTCGGTGGATTCTAAACTCAAATCTCTCGGAGAGGGGATGCTCAATCAATCTTCCCAGAAATCTTAAGCAAAGCAGCCAACGGACAACGTTGGAGCGAGGTGGCTATTTATAGCCGCAGCCTTCCCTGATGGGAAATGACCAAATTGGACACGCAAATCAGCCAATGGCCGAATGACACGATTCCAACAGTCGGATTTTGAGCACAACGGTAACATTCCCTGCGTAGGAAGAAATGCTAACTCCTCAGTCCGAAAGATATCTCCTGCAGCACCGAAGAACAACGTCTTCTGTTGGCAGGTAATCATTCGAAGCATAAAGAGATTTCTCTCAGTCTTGCATAAGTTTCGGCTAAGCATCACAACGGACCTAAGCTTCGAGAACCTATACCCCTCTTAATAGTACGGAGGTCCTATGACTCAACTAAGAGAAAGAAGAATGCTACTTGTATCTTGCGTTGCTATTTCCCCGAAGAGGAAGGGATGATGTAGCACAGTAGAGATAAGTATTTCCCTCAGTTACAAAACCAAGGTTACCAAACCAGTAGGAGAATCACGCAACACCTCGTTAGAGGCACCTGCACACAAACAACAAATCCTTGCACCCAACGCAAACGAGAGGTTGTCAATCTCTCGGTGGTAAATTGCAAGATTAAATTGTATGTGATAGATAGATAGATTGAAACAAAAATACAAAATAAAATAAATAAAAGAAAATGGCAGCAATATTTTTAGGGTTTTAGTAATATGATTTAGATAGACCCGGGGGCCATAGATTTCACTAAAGGCTTCTCTCGAGAAAATAGCATACGGTGGGTAGACAAATTACTGTTGGGAAATTGATAGAAAAGCAAATAATCATGACGATATCCAAGGCAATGATCATGTATATAGGCATCACGTCCAAAATTAGTAGACCGACTCCTGCCTGCATCTACTACTATTACTCCACACATCGACCGCTATCCAGCATGCATCTAGTGTATTAAGTCCATAAGAACGGAGTAATGCCTTAAGAACGATGACATGATGTAGACAAGATAAACTCATGTGTGAATAAACCCCATCTTTTTACCCTTAGTAGCAACGATAAATACGTGTCATGTCCCTTTCTGTCACTGGGATTGAGCACCGCAAGATCGAACCCACTACAAAGCACCTCTTCCCATGGCAAGATAAATCAATCTAGTTGGCCAAACCAAATCAATAGATCGGAGAAGAAATACAAGGCTATAATAATCATGCATAAAAGAGTGCAGCAAAGACTCAAATAATTTCATGGATAATCTGATCATAAACCCACAATTCGTCGGATCCCAACAAACACACCGCAAAAAGTGATTACATCGGATAGAACTCCAAGAACATCGAGGAGAACATTGTATTGAAGATCAAAAAGAGAGAATAAGCCATCTAGCTACTGCCTATGGACCCGAAGGTCTGTGGTAAACTACTCACGCATCATCGGAAGGGCAGCAAGGTTGATGTAGAGCCCCTCCGTGATCGATTCCCCCTCCGGCAGACTACCGGAGAAGGACCCCAGATGGGAACTCTCTGGAACAGAAACTTGCGGCGGCAGAAAAAGTATTTCGTGGACTCCCCTGAGGGTTTCTGATTTTATCTAAATTTATAGTGCTAGAATTAGGTCAAACGGAGCTGGGTGGGCCCCATGAGGTACCAGGGCGCGCCACCCCCCTGGGGCGCGCCCTGGTGCCTCGTGGCCCACTCCTTCATCTTCTGGCCCTCTCCCGATGCTTCCAGTGTTTATCCTGTCCAATAAAAAATCTCCAAAAAGTTTTGTGGCATTTGGACTTCGTTTGGTATTGATTTTTTGTAAAACAAAAACAGGGCAGAAAACAACAACTGGCACTGGGCACTAGGTTAATAGGTTAGTCTCCAAAAATGATATATAATTGCTGTAAATGATTATAAAAACATCCGAGATTGATAATATATCAGCAGGGAACAATCAAAAATTATAGATACGTTGGAGACGTATCAGCATCCCCAAGCTTAATTCTTGCTCGTCCTCGAGTAGGTAAATGATAAAAACAGAATTTTTGATGTGGAATGCTGCCTAACATATTCATCACATATTCTTTTCTTTTGTAGCATGGACATTGGACTTGAATGATTCAAAGCAATAGTCTATAATTTGACATGAAGATATAAATACTCAAGCATGCTAACAAGTAACCATGTCTTTCAAAATATCAACGCTAAAGAAAGTTATCCCTAGCCCATTATGCTCAATCATTGATCCATTCATGAAACACACTCAAATATTAGCTACGTCCAATGCACAAGTATGACAATAGTGCTCTCTAGTTGGTGCTTTTGTAAGAGAAGATGGAGACTCAATTTTTTTTGCATAAAAGTAAATAGATAGGCCCTTCATAGAGGGAAGCAGAGATTTGTCAAATGTTCCAGAGCTGAAAGCTGAAATTAAAGAGATAAAAATATTTTGAGAGGCATGCTTTTCCTATCAACGAAAACGACCGAGAATTCCCAATATTTTCCATGCTAGACACATCATAGGTGGTTCCCAAACAGAAAGTAAAGTTTATTTCCTTTCCACCATTCTTTCACAATCCATGGCTAGCCGTATCCACGGGTGCCCTCCATACCAACACTTTCCAAGGAATTTTGTTGTTATTAATTTGATTTCATGTGGGCCTGGGCATCCCTATTACCAACCATTCTCTCGTGCAATGACAAGTGAATAAACACTCATCGTGAGAATAACACACCTAGCATGGAAAATAATGGCCACCCTCTGCCGCTTCATGAGCGGTACGGGCACACAAAACGGAAAAATTATTTTGAAAATTAGAGTTGGCACACACAAATTTACTTGGAACGGCATTGAAGTACCGCATATAGGTAGATATAGTGGACTCATTTGGCAGAACTTGGGTTTAAGGAGTTTGGACGCACAAGCAGTATTTCCGCTTAGTACAAATGAAGGCTAGCAAATAGATTGAGAAGCAACCAACCAAAAAACGAAAACGGTCATAAACATGCATTGAACACAACTAACACCGAATAATGCACCATAAGTAGGATATAATTTCATTGCATAACTATTGACTTAACGTGCATGCATAGGGAATCACAAACCTTAACACTAATATTCTTACTAAATCACAATTACTCACTAACATGACTCACATATTATCATTTCCATATCGCAAAACTATTGCAAGGAATCCCACTTATCATATCCAATGATATATATGAAAGTTTTTATTTATATCCCTCTTGAATATTCATCACTTTGGGACCAACTTCATATCTTGTGCAAATTACCGTTACTATCATCAACTCTCAAAAAGATTTAAGTGAAGCATGAGAGTGCAAATATCTTCAAAATTTCAATCTTATCAATTCTCAAAATAATATAAGTGAAGCATGAGAATTCATTTCTTCAAAATTTTAATCTTGTCAATTCTCAAAATAATATAAGTGAAGCATGAGAATTTATTTCTTCAAAATTTTAATCAACTCTCAAAATAATATAAGTGAAGCATGAGAGTTTATTTCTTCAAAATATTGCCACCACCGTGCTCAAAAATATTTAAGTGAAGCACTAGAGTAACTGCCTAGCTCAAAAAATTTAAGTGAAGCACATAGAGTATTCTAACAAATGATGATAACTTGTGGCTCTCTCAAGATAGGTGTGTTCAGCAAAGATGATTGTGACAAACTAAAAATAAAACAAAGCAAATACTCATATAATACAAGATGCTCCAAGCAAAACTCATATCATGTGACGAATAAAAATATAGCTCCAAGTAAAATTACCGATGATTGGTAGAAGAAAGAGGGGATGCCTTCCGGGGCATCCCCAAGCTTAGACGCTTGAGTCTTCCTTGAATATTACCTTGGGGTGCCTCAGGCATCCCCAAGCTTAGTCTTTTACTACTCCTTATTCCTTCATCCATCGTGATCTCACCCAAAACTTGAAATCTTCAATCACACAAAACTCAACAAAACCTTCGTGAGATCCGTTAGTATAACAAAATAAATCACTACTATAAGTACTGTTGAAAACCCATTAATATTTTATTTTTGCATTATACCTACTGTAATCTAACTTCACCATGGCTTATACCCCCCGATACAATCCATAGATTCATCAAAACAAGCAAGTAGTGCATCAAAAACAGAATCTGTCAAAAACAGAATAGTCTGTAGCAATCTATTTAAAATCCATACTTATGTAACTCCAAAAATTCTGAAAAATTAGTAAAACATGGGTAATTCATATACAAATACTGTGTAAAAAATTCAGATTTTTCTGACTCTCGATCACAGAAAAACACTTCGGGCACTGGACGCAAAACTTTCTGTTTTCCAAACAGCATCAATGATACCATCTTCCAAATCATCCTAAAGGTATTACCTGGCACAAACACTAATTAAAAACACAAAAACACATTCATACCAGTAGCATAAATGTGAAAACACACAATAACAAAAAAAAATATTTTATTCATTGGGTTGCCTCCCAAGAAGCTCTTTCTTTATAGCCATTAAGATAGGCTTGAGATTTCAATGATGCTCACATGAAAGATAAGAATTGAAGCACAAAGAGAGCATCATAATACATGTGACAAACAAATTTAAGTCTAGCATACTTCCTATGCATAGGCATTTTATAGGAAAACAAATTATCAAGACAACCAATATCTAGCATATGCAAAGGAGAGGAATAAAACATTGACAATCTCAACATAACGAGAGGTAATTTAGTAACATGAAGATTTCTACAACCATATTTTCCTCTCTCATAATAATTACATGTAGAATCATAATTAAATTCAACAATATATCTATCATATAAAATTTTCTCTCCATGATCCACATGCATGAAATTCTTATAGTCTTCCAAAATAGCGAGATTAACATCAACTAAAGTCATGACCTCTCCAATCCCACTTTTATCAAAAATTTCATAAGATTGAACACTCTCCAAATATGTGGGATTATTTTTACCAAGAGTTGACACTCTTCCAAACCCACTTTTAATAGTATTGCAAATTTTATTATCAATAACATATTCATCATGAGGCTTAAATAAATTTTCAGCATTATCACCCCAATCATGATCATTGCAATAAGTAGTGGATATGACAAAATTATCATCCCCAAGCTTGTAGTTTTGCATATTATTAGCACAATTGACATTAATAGAATTTATACTGACATTATTGCAATCATGCTTTTCATTGAAGGAGCTATCATGAATCACTTTATAAATTTCTTCCTTCAGCACTTCATCAAAATTTTCAGTCATGATTTTCAAGCAAAACTTCATAGAGATAGTCAAGTGCACTCAAATCACTAGCAATTGGTTCATTATAATTGGATCTTTTAAAAAGATTAGCAAGTGGATGAGGATCCATATCAATAGATTTTTAGCAAGCGAAGATGCAAGCAAATAGAAGGCACATGGCAACACAAGCAAAGAAAGCAAACAAGCAAACAAAAATATTTTTGTGTTTTTGTAAAAACTTTTTAGAAGTGGGGGAGATGAAAACGAGAAGCAAATGGCAAATAAAGTAAATGCAAGGAGATGAGAGTTTATGCAAAGGTACTTGATAGATGTTGATGATGTTTCCCCGGCAACGGCGCCAGAAATTCTTCCTGCTAGTTGTAGCTTGCGTTGGTATTTCCCCGAAGAGGAAGGGATGATGCAGCATAGTAGAGATAAGTATTTCCCCCAGTTATGAAACCAAGGTTATCGAACCAGTAGGAGAATCACGCAACACCTCGTTAGCAGCACCTGCACACAAACAACAAATCCTTGCACCCAACGCAAACGAGAGGTTGTCAATCTCTCGGCGGTAAATTGCAAGATTAAATTGTATGTGATAGATAGATAGATTGAAACAAAAATACAAAATAAAATAAATAAAAGAAAATGGCAGCAATATTTTTAGGGTTTTAGTAATATGATTTAGGTAGACCCGGGGGCCATAGATTTCACTAGAGGCTTCTCTCGAGAAAATAGCATACGGTGGGTAGACAAATTACTGTTGGGCAATTGATAGAAAAGCAAATAATCATGATGATATCCAATGCAATGATCATGTATATAGGCATCACGTCCAAAATTAGTAGACCGACTCCTGCCTGCATCTACTACTATTACTCCACACATCGACCGCTATCCAACATGCATCTAGTGTATTAAGTCCATAAGAATGGAGTAATGCATTAAGAACGATGACATGATGTAGACAAGATAAACTCACGTGTGAATAAACCCCATCTTTTTACCCTTAGTAGCAACGATACATACATGTCATGTCCCTTTCTGTCACTGGGATTGAGCACCGCAAGATCGAACCCACTACAAAGCACCTCTTCCCATGGCAAGATAAATCAATCTAGTTGGCCAAACCAAATCAATAGATCGGAGAAGAAATACGAGGCTATAATAATCATGCATAAAAGAGTGCAGCAAAGACTCAAATAATTTCATGGATAATCTGGTCATAAACTCACAATTCATCGGATCCCAACAAACACACCGCAAAACGTGATTACATCGGATAGAACTCCAAGAACATCGAGGAGAACATTGTATTGAAGATCAAAAAGAGAGAAGAAGCCATCCAAATACTACCTATGGACCCGAAGGTCTGTGGTAAACTACTCACGCATCATCGGAAGGGCAGCAAGGTTGATGTAGAGCCCCTCCGTGATCGATTCCCCCTCCGGCAGATTACCGGAGAAGGACCCCAGAAGGGATCTCTCTGGAACAGAAACTTGCGGCGATGGAAAAAGTATTTCGTGGACTCCCCTGAGGGTTTCTGATTTTTTTTCCTGAATTTATAGTGCTGGAATTAGGTCAAACGAAGCTGGGTGGGCCCCACGAGGTACCAGGTGATGGAAATATGCCCTAGAGGCAATAATAAAGTTGTCATATTTTATATTTCCTTGTTCATGATAAAGGTTTATTATTCATGCTAGAATTGTATTGACCGGAAACTTAAATACATGTGTGAATACATAAACAAATACCGTGTCCCTAGTGAGCCTCTACTAGACTAGCTCGTTGATCAAAGATGGTTAAGGTTTCCTAACCATAGACATGAGTTGTCATTTGATAACGGGATCACATCGTTAGGAGAATGATGTGATGGACAAGACCCATCCGTTAGCTTAGCATATGATCGTTCTGTTTATTGCTACTGCTTTCTTGAATGTCAAATACATGTTCCTCAGACCATGAGATCATGCAACTCCCGGATACCGGAGGAATACCTTGTGTGTTATCAAACGTCACAACGTAACTGGGTGATCATAAAGATGCTCTACAGGTATCTCCGAAGGTGTCCGTTGAGTTGGCATGGATCGAGACTGGGATTTGTCACTCCGTGTTTCAGAGAGGTATCTCTGGGCCCTCTCGGTAATGCACATCATAAGAAGCTTGCAAGCAAAGTGACTAAGGAGTTAGTTACGGGATGATGTATTACGGAACGAGTAAAGAGACTTGCCGGTAACGAGATTGAACTAGGTATGGAGATACCGACGATCGAATCTCGGGCAAGTAACATACCGACGGACAAAGGGAATTACGTATGTTGTCATTGCGGTTCGACCGATAAGATCTTCGTGGAATATGTAGGAACCAATATGAGCATCCAGGTTCCGCTATTGGTTATTGACCGGAGAGGCGTCTCAGTCATGTCTACATCATTCCCGAACCCGTAGGGTCCGCACGCTTAACGTTCGTTGACGATATATTGTTATATGAGTTATGTGAATTGGTAACCGAATATTGTTCGGAGTCCCGGATGAGATCCCGGACGTCACGAGGAGTCTCGGAATGGTCGAGAGGTAAATATTTATATATGGGAAGTCATATTTTGGGTTCCGGAAAAAGGTGCAGTTTTTTCGGTATTGTACCGGGAAGCTTCCAGAAGGTTCCGGATGATTCCGGAGGGGTCCGGAAGTCCACAAGTGGGTCCACCACGTCCCAAAGGGCTGGCATGGGCTAAGGGGAGGCGCTCTGGCCTTATTGGGCCAGGCGCACCAAGTCCTCAAAAGCCCACGCAGCTAGGGAAGGAAAAAAGGGAGAGTCCTAGTAGGAATAGGATTGGACTTTGGAGTCCAAGTCCACGTGTGTACTATTCACAATTACTGTTCACGTGGCACTATTCCTTCTACTCCAAGCCCCTACACATATATAAATAGAGGAGAGGGGGCGCCCCAAAGGAGACACAACATTGTCTTAGCCGTGTGCGGCGCTCCCCTCCACAGTTCCGTCCCTCGGTCATATTTTCACAGTGCTTGGGCGAAGCCCTGCGGAGATAGCATCACCATCACCGTCACCACGCCGTCGTGCTGCCGAAACTCATCCACTAGCTCGCCGTTTTGCTGGATCAAGAAGTCGAGGACGTCACCGAGCTGAACGTGTGTTGAACGCGGAGGTGCCGTACGTTCGGTGCTCGGTTGGTTGGATCGTGAAGTTGTTCGACGACATCAACCGCGTTGTTCTAACGCTTCCGCTTACGGTCTACGATGGTACGTAGACACACTCCCCCTCTCGTAGCTATGGATCTCCATGGATAGATCTTGCGTGTGCGTAGAAATTTTTTGTTTTCCATGCAATGTTCCCCAACAATGGCATCATGAGCCAGGTCTATGCGTAGATGATATGCACGAGTAGAACACAAAGAGTTGTGGGCGGTGATCGTCATACTGCTTACCACCAACGTCTAATTTTATTCGGCGATATTGTAAGATGAAGCGGCCCGGACCAACCTTACATGTCCACGTACATGAGACCGGTTCCACCGACAGACATGCAACTTGTTTTGCATAAAGGTGGCTGGCGGGTGTCTGTTTCTCCTACTTTAGTTGAATCGAATTTGACTGCGGCCGGTCCTTGTTGAAGGTTAAAACAGCAAACTTGATAAATCACCGTTGTGGTTTTGTGCCGTAGGTAAGAACGGTTCTTGCTAGAAGCCCGTAGCAGCCACGTAAAACTTGCAACAACAAAGTAGAGGACATCTAACTTGTTTTTGCTGGGTATGCTGTGATGTGATATGGTCAAGACATGATGTGATATACGTTATTGTATGAGATGATCATGTTTTGTAATTTATCGGCAACCGGCAGAAGCCTTATGGTTGTCTCTTTATTGTATGAAATGCAAGCGCCATGTAATTGCTTTACTTTATCGCTATGCGTTAGCAATAGTTGTAGAAGCAATAGTTGGCGAGATGACCACGACGCAACGATGGAGATCAAGGTGTCGAGCCGGTGACGATGGAGATCATGACGATGCTTTGGAGATGGAGATCAAAAGCACAAGATGATGGCCATATCATGTCACATATTTTGATTGCATGTGATGTTTATCCTTTATGCATCTTATTTTGCTTAGAACGATGGTAGCATTATAAGATGATTCCTTCACTAAATTTCAAGATAAAAGTGTTCTCCCCGAGTATGCACCGTTGTTAAAGTTCGTCGTTTCGAAGCACCTCGTGATGATCGGGTGTGATAGATTCTACGTTCACATACAACGGGTGTAAGCTAGTTTTACACAAGCAGAATACTTGGGTTAAACTTGACGAGCCTAGCATGTACAGACATGGTCTCGGAACACTGGAGACCGAAAGGTCAAACATGAGTCATATAGTAGATATGATCAACATGGAGATGTTCACCATTGATGACTATCCCATCTCACGTGATGATCGGACATGGGCTAGTTGATTTGGATCATGTATCACTTAGTTAACTTGAGGGATGTTAATTTAAGTGGGAGTTCATTAGTAATTTGATTAATTGAACTTAATTTATCATGAACTTAGTCTTGATAGTTTCTTTGCACATCTATGTTGTAGATAAATGGCCCGTGCTACTGTTCCGTTGAATTTTAATGCGTTCCTAGAGAAAGCTAAGTTGAAAGATGATGGTAGCAACTACACGGACTGGGTCCGTAACTTGAGGATTATCCTCATTGCTGCACAGAAGAATTATGTCCTTGATGCACCGCTAGGTGATGGACCTGCTGCAGGAGCTGCTGCAGACGTTGTGAACGCCTGGCAGGCTCGATCTGATGACTACTCGATAGTTCAGTGTGCCATGCTGTACGGCTTAGAACCGGGACTGCAAAAGCGTTTTGAATGCCACGGAGCATATGAGATGTTCCAAGAGCTAAAATTGATATTTCAAGCTAATGCCCGGGTTGAGAGATATGAAGTCTCCAACAAGTTCTTTAGCTGTAAGATGGAGGAGAACAGTTCTGTCAGTGAACACATACTCAGAATGTCTGGGTACCACAACCACTTGACTCAGCTGGGAATTGATCTTCCGGTTGAGAGTGTTATTGACAGAGTTCTTCAGTCACTGTCACCAAGCTATAAAGGCTTCGTGATGAACTATAATATGCAAGGGATGGAGAAGACAATTCCCGTGCTCTTCGCGATGCTGAAATCAGCAGAGGTAGAAATCAAGAAGGAGCATCAAGTGTTGATGGTTAACAAAACCACTAGTTTCAAGAAAAAGGGCAAGGGAAAGAAGGGGAACTCCAAGAAGAACGGCAAGCAAGTTGCCGTTCCCACGAAGAAACCCAAAGCTGGACCCAGGCCTGAAACAGAGTGCTTCTACTGCAAAGGGACTGGTCACTGGAAGCGGAACTGCCCCAAGTATTTGGCGGATAAGAAGGATGGCAAAGTGAGCAAAGGTATATTTGATATACATGTTATTGATGTGTTCCTCACTAATGCTCGCAGTAGCGCCTGGGTATTTGATACTGGTTCGGTTGCTCATATTTGTAACTCGAAACAGGAGCTACGGAATAAGCGAAGATTGGCTAAGGACGAAGTGACGATGCGCATCGGGAATGGTTCCAAGGTTGATGTGATCGCCGTCGGCACGCTACCTCTACATCTACCTTCGGGATTAGTTTTAGACCTCAATAATTGTCATTTGGTGCCAGCGTTGAGCATGAACATTATATCTGGATCTTGTTTATTGCGAGACGGTTATTCATTTAAGTCAGAGAATAATGGTTGTTCTATTTATATGAGTAACATCTTTTATGGTCACGCACCTTTTGTGAATGGTCTATTCTTGTTGAATCTCGATCGTAGTGATACACATATTCATAATATTGATGCCAAAAGATGCAAAGTTGATAATGATAGTGCAACATACTTGTGGCACTGCCGTTTAGGTCATATTGGTGTAAAGCGCATGAAGAAACTCCATGCGGATGGACTTTTGGAATCTCTTGATTATGAATCATTTGATACTTGCGAACCATGCCTCATGGGCAAGATGACTAAAACTCCGTTCTCCGGAACAATGGAGCGAGCTACTGATTTGTTGGAAATAATACATACCGATGTATGCGGTCCGATGAATGTTGAAGCACGCGGCGGGTATCGTTATTTTCTAACCTTCACAAATGATTTGAGTAGATATGGGTATATCTACTTGATGAAACACAAGTCTGAAACATTTGAAAAGTTCAAAGAATTTCAGAGTGAAGTAGAGAATCATCATAACAAGAAAATAAAGTTTCTACAATCTGATCGCGGAGGTGAATATTTGAGTTACGAGTTTGGCCTTCATTTAAGAAAATGTGGAATTGTTTCACAACTCACGCCACCTGGAACACCACAGCGTAATGGTGTGTCTGAACGTCGTAACCGTACTTTATTGGATATGGTGCGTTCTATGATGTCTCTTACCGATTTGCCACTATCGTTTTGGGGTTATGCATTAGAGACAGCTGCATTGACGTTAAATAGGGCACCGTCTAAATCCGTTGAGACGACACCATATGAACTATGGTTTGGCAAGAAACCTAAGCTGTCGTTTCTTAAAGTTTGGGGATGCGATGCTTATGTGAAAAAGCTTCAACCTGATAAGCTCGAACCCAAAGCGGAGAAGTGCATCTTCATAGGATACCCTAAAGAAACAATTGGGTACACCTTCTACCACAGATCCGAAGGCAAGGTCTTTGTTGCCAAGAATGGGTCCTTTCTAGAGAAGGAGTTTCTCTCGAAAGAAGTGAGTGGGAGGAAAGTAGAACTTGATGAGGTAATTGTACCTTCTCTCGAATTGGAAAGTAGCTCATCAGAGAAAACCGTTCCCGTGATGCCTACACCAATAAGAGAGGAAGATAATGATAAAGATCATGAAACTTCAGATCAAGTTACTACTGAACTTCGTAGGTCGACCAAAGTACGTTCCGCACCAGAGTGGTACGGTAATCCTGTTCTGGAAGTTATGTTGTTAGACAACGGCAAACCTACGAACTATGAAGAAGCTATGATAAGCCCGGATTCCGACAAATGGCTTGAGGCCATGAAATCTGAGATAGGATCCATGTATGAGAACAAAGTGTGGACTTTGGTGGACTTGCCCGATGATCGGCAAGCCATTGAGAATAAATGGATTTTTAAGAGGAAGACGGATGCTGATGGTAATATCACTGTCTACAAAGCTCGACTTGTCGCGAAAGGTTTTCGACAAGTTCAAGGGGTTGACTACGATGAGACTTTCTCACCCGTAGCGATGCTTAAGTCTGTCCGAATCATGTTAGCAATTGCCGCATTTTATGATTATGAAATCTGGCAAATGGATGTCAAAACTGCATTCCTTAATGGTTTTCTCAAAGAAGAGTTGTATATGATGCAACCAGAAGGTTTTGTCGATCCTAAGGGTGCTAACAAAGTGTGCAAGCTCCAGCGATCCATCTATGGACTGGTGCAAGCATCTCGGAGTTGAAATATACGCTTTGATGTGGTGATCAAAGCATATGGTTTTGTACAGACTTACGGTGAAGCCTGTATTTACAAGAAAGTGAGTGGGAGCTCTGTAGCATTTCTAATATTATATGTGGATGACATATTGTTGATTGGAAATGATATAGAATTTCTGGATGGCATAAAGGGATACTTAAATAAGAATTTTTCAATGAAAGACCTCGGTGAAGCTGCTTATATATTGGGCATCAAGATCTATAGGGATAGATCAAGACGCTTGATAGGACTTTCACAAAGCACATACCTTGACAAAGTTTTGAAGAAGTTCAAAATGGATCAGTCAAAGAAAGGGTTCTTGCCTGTCTTGCAAGGTGTGAAGTTGAGTCAGACTCAATGCCCGACCACGGCAGAAGATATAGAGAAAATGAAAGTCATTCCCTATGCCTCAGCCATAGGTTCTATTATGTATGCCATGCTGTGTACCAGACCTGATGTGTGCCTTGCCATAAGTTTGGCAGGGAGGTACCAGAGTAATCCAGGAGTGGATCACTGGACAGCGGTCAAGAATATCCTGAAGTACCTGAAAAGGACCAAGGACGTGTTTCTCGTTTATGGAGGTGACGAAGAGCTCGTCATAAAGGGTTACGTCGATGCAAGCTTTGACACTGATCCGAATGACTCTAAGTCACAAACTGGATACGTATTTATATTAAATGGTGGAGCTGTCAGTTGGTGCAGTTCCAAGCAGAGCGTCGTGGCGGGATCTACGTGTGAAGCGGAATACATAGCTGGTTCGGAAGCAGCACATGAAGGAGTCTGGATGAAGGAGTTCATATCCGATCTAGGTGTAATACCTAGTGCATCGGGTCCAATGACAATCTTTTGTGACAACACTGGAGCAATTGCCATAGCCAAGGAGCCCAGGTTTCACAAGAAGACCAAACACATCAAGAGACGCTTCAACTCCATTCGTGAATATGTCAAGGATGGAGACATAGAAATTTGCAAAGTACACACGGATCTGAATGTGGCGACCCGTTGACTAAGCCTCTTCCACGAGCAAAACATGATCAGCACCAAGACTCCATGGGTGTTAGATTCATTACTATGTAATCTAGATTATTGACTCTAGTGCAAGTGGGAGACTGATGGAAATATGCCCTAGAGGCCATAATAAAGTTCTTATTATTTTATATTTCCTTGTTCATGATAAAGGTTTATTATTCATGCTAGAATTGTATTGACCGGAAACTTAAATACATGTGTGAATACATAAACAAATACCGTGTCCCTAGTGAGCCTCTACTAGACTAGCTCGTTGATCAAAGATGGTTAAGGTTTCCTAACCATAGACATGAGTTGTCATTTGATAACGGGATCACATCATTAGGAGAATGATGTGATGGACAAGACCCATCCGTTAGCTTAGCATATGATCGTTCTATTTATTGCTACTGCTTTCTTGAATGTCAAATACATGTTCCTCAGACCATGAGATCATGAAACTCCCGGATACCGGAGGAATACCTTGTGTGCTATCAAACGTCACAACGTAACTAGGTGATCATAAAGATGCTCTACAGGTATCTCCGAAGGTGTCCGTTGAGTTGGCATGGATCGAGACTGGTATTTGTCACTCCGTGTTTCGGAGAGGTATCTCTGGGCCCTCTCGGTAATGCACATCATAAGAAGCTTGCAAGCAAAGTGACTAAGGAGTTAGTTACGGGATGATGTATTACGGAACGAGTAAAGAGACTTGCCGGTAACGAGATTGAACTAGGTATGGAGATACCGACGATCGAATCTCGGGCAAGTAACATACCGACGGACAAAGGGAATTACGTATGTTGTCATTGCGGTTCAACCAATAAGATCTTCGTGGAATATGTAGGAACCAATATGAGCATCCAGGTTCCGCTATTGGTTATTAACCGGAGAGGCGTCTCAGTCATGTCTACATCATTTCCGAACCCGTAGGGTCCGCATGCTTAACGTTCGTTGACGATATAGTGTTATATGAGTTATGTGAATTGGTAACCGAATATTGTTCGGAGTCTCGGATGAGATCCCGGACGTCACGAGGAGTCTCGGAATGGTCGAGAGGTAAAGATTTATATATGGGAAGTCATATTTTGGGTTCCGGAAAAAGGTGCAGTTTTTTCGGTATTGTACCGGGAAGCTTCCAGAAGGTTCCGGAGGATTCCGGAGGGGTCCGGAAGTCCACCAGTGGGTCCACCACATCCCAAAGGGCTGGCATGGGCTAAGGGGAGGCGCCCTGGCCTTATTGGGCTAGGCGCACCAAGTCCTCAAAATCCCACGCAGCTAGGGAAGGAAAAAAAGGGAGAGTCCTAGTAGGAATAGGATTGGACTTTGGAGTCCAAGTCCACGTGTGTACTATTCACGGTTACTGTTCACATGGCACTATTCCTTCTACTCCAAGCCCCTACACATATATAAATAGAGGAGAGGGGGCGCCCCAAAGGAGACACAACATTGTCTTAGCCGTGTGCGACGCTCCCCTCCACAGTTCCGTCCCTCGGTCATATTTTCACAGTGCTTGGGCGAAGCCCTGCGGAGATAGCATCACCATCACCGTCACCACGCCGTCGTGCTGCCGGAACTCATCCACTACCTCGCCGTCTTGCTGGATCAAGAAGTCGAGGACGTCACCGAGCTGAACGTGTGCTGAACGCGGAGGTGCCGTACGTTCGGTGCTCGGTCGGTTGGATCGTGAAGTTGTTCGACGACATCAACCGCGTTGTTCTAACGCTTCCGCTTACGGTCTACGAGGGTACGTAGACACACTCCCCCTCTCGTAGCTATGCATCTCCATGGATAGATCTTGCGTGTGCGTAGAATTTTTTTTGTTTTCCATGCAACGTTCCCCAACACCAGGGCGCGCCACCCCCCTGGGGCGCGCCCTGGTGCCTCGTGGCTCACTCCTTCATCTTCTGGCCCTCTCCCGAAGCTTCCAGTGTTTATCTTGTCTAATAAAAAATCTCCAAAAAGTTTCGTGGCATTTGGACTTCGTTTGGTATTGATTTTCTGTAAAACAAAAACAGGGCAGAAAACAGCAACTGCCACTGGGCACTAGGTTAATAGGTTAGTCTCCAAAAATGATATATAATTGCTGTAAATGATTATAAAAACATCCAAGATTGATAATATATCAGCATGGAACAATCAAAAATTATAGATACGCTGGAGACGTATCAAAGAACAACGAAACAAATGCTACGTCTTCACTTCGTCTTCAATCTTCTCGACTGCAGTCATTTTCCATCGGACACACCGAGTGGAAATTGATTTGCTTCGGCAATAATTTTAAGGGGTCAACTCTTTCATCATAATCTTCTCACTATCTTGTCATCATCATGTGAAGTGCATTCTTCTTTGCAGCGCAGAAAGTCTTTGGTGAAGTTCGTCGAACTTGACACTGAATACAACATTCTCCTCGGGCTTGCATGGACTATTTCTCTCTGTGTGCACTAGCAAACAAATCAGTCCATGCCTGTTTCTGGCAACAATCTCCAAACACAAGGGGTCAAAACATTGCACCAACACGTGGGTCAATTGTGATATGGTATGGTTGATATGAGTTGTATGTTATTATGGTGTTGTCCTATGGTGTCCGCCGTGCTCCACAAGCATGTGGGGTTTCCACTATAGGGTGTTGCAATATGTTAATGATGTGCTTATAGTGGGTTGCGGGAGTGACTAGAAGCCTAAACCCGAGTTCGTGAGTTGCTGCATATGAGATCAAAGAGGACTTTTTACTTAATGCTATGGTTTGGTTTTACCTTAATGAATCTTTAGTAGTTGTGGATGCTTGCTAGAGTTCGAATCATAAGAACATGTGATCCAAGTACGGAAAGTATGTTAGCTTAAGCCTCTCCCTCATAAATATGATGAGTATCACTATCGTGTCATATTTAGTTGCCTAGGGACAATCCTTTTCTCTTTGTTCTCCAAAAACCTTTACTTTATTGTTTTTTATTTAAACAACAACTAACTCTTTATTATCTTGCAAAGCTATCTTTTTATTATCGCAAACTAGTTTTATTTCTTATTCTAGATAAAGCGGACGTTAGTGTGTGTAGAGTTGTATCGGTGGTTGATAGAACTTGAGAGAATATTAATTCTCGATTTTATGCCCTCCCGAAGGAAAACGTTTGGGCCGGTTGGAGCTTGACATGGAGCAAAATGACCTTTAGCTCCTCGTTAGGTTCGACACTCTCATTTATCAAAAAAATACAACTGATCGCGTATACTTGCGAGTTATCAAACCCTCATATCCTCCCTACATTTGTCCTCAATATGAGGGTTCACGGACAGCCCGAGCGTATAGGGACGATATGAGGAGTCCAATTGGGCCACATTTTTCATTCTCTCTCTTGGCTGGTCACTGACCGGGAGCGTCCGCGGACGTTTGAGGAGGATTTGATGATGCCGGCTGTTGATGCTCTAACCCTCCTAGCACCACTGGGGCCTGAAATACCGAAATACTCCCTCCTGTCAAAGACCACCATATATTTTGATATGGAGGGAGTATGTGCAAAGCATCTTCAAATGAACGACGAGTTCAGGACAGACCTATGCACATGGACTGTACTATCGTATTAGAGCGATGGAATCTGCACTTCTCTTAAAAGATCTACTCCGTACCATTTTCTGCCAAGATAATAATCTACTGTTACTTTGGCTCGCCTCATCAGTGAACACCATAGAGTCCGCAACCACTCCACCTGCTGCCATGATTTGCACCCAAGGACTCCTGTCACCGGCGTCGACAGTCGCGAGTTTCCACCTAATACCGTCAGGCGAGCCAGCGCCGACGACGATTAAGATACCGCTGAGCACACTATCTAAACAGTCAGTCTCAGCGTACAGACAATGAAACAAGGCAACAAATCAACAGCGCGACGGAACCTTTTTGAGAAAGCAAAGCATGCACTGGAAGATATAATGCTGACAGTGACCTAGCTCGCTGGCTCCATTGATTCCCGCGAACTAATGAAACAGGATTGATTGATTACAACAAGGAGGACACAGACAAACATCACGGGCAAGGAAGGACAAAGAGAGACGTCAAATAGGAGTAGGATATTTCCTTACCCCGATACCCAACGAACGTTCGTTGTTAGGGACGACATTTGCGAACGATTCTGATGATAATTTAAGTCAGCGAGCATGACGGCTCCGGCTCCGTTGTAGTCCTGTTTGTTTACCAGCAAATAGCCGTGCTTGCAAACTAAAATTGCCATCCTTGCACATCCTTGTGACGACTAAAGTTGTCATCAAAACGTTTGCAATTGTCCTCCCTCTCAGCAAACTTCTACTGATTATAATTACCGATTTTTTTCAGGCATCACAGCCCCAGCAGAAATCTGCTAGGAGGCTAGTTACAATGCTTACAATGAAACCAAGGAGAGTAGGAGTATTCCCTTGCAACTGCACCCCCCAGCTAGTCAGCCGTGCACGCATAATAAATCCATATCCACAGGACACAAACAAGAGGAACATCGGTCCCATCCCACGATTCCGTTCACAAGCGTTCACACCCGTTCACACTGGCTATTTTAACATTATAATTTTGCAGTAGTACTGTCCGTAGCTATGTGGCGACAGACCGTGACGGCGTGACGCGACGAACCAATCACACCGGATAAGTAATTATTAGTGTACTACTAGTAATGCCCTGTACCTAGCCAGCGACGCATCAGTTCGGACGGACTCGAGTGTTCAGACTGGCCTCCATCGCTTGTACGGCGACGGCGTGCCACGATGAACCAACCAACCTATCATGCCTGGGTTTCTTCTTGCGATGATGTCCTTCGCTCCTGCACCACCCTGGCGAAGAGGCTGCCGTCGTAGACGCCCCTGGCGGCGTCCTTGCGGAGGAGCCCGTCCTTGTCCTTGCCGATGCTGTACAGCATCTTCCACTCCGCTGACGCGCCCGCCCTGCATATGTTGTTTGCCGCGTCAGGAGGTCTGAAAATTACGTACAGGATGGATAACAGGAGAGGTCGTAGATCGCACGTACCATCCTGCGTAGTCGCTGGGCTGCCGGTTCGCGGTGATCAGCTCGTCCACCTCGGCGGACGTCAGGGCGTCCGGCACCGTCTTGGCGTGCTTGGCGAACACCGCATCGAACTTCTCAGGAACGAACCTGCAATGGTTAACTAAGCGTCAGCAAATTATTCACAGGTTGATGAAGCAGATTGAGTCTTGGACTGTTTTTGGCGAACGTGCTGACCTTCCTTGGGAGTCATACGCGCCTGAATCGCTTCCATGGATGCCTTTGTGAATGTTCTCGATGTAGATGGACAAGCGCGAGGTGTCATTTTCCTGCATGAATTCCATAGCCCGATAGTTTAACAACTCCTGTTTATACTTTGAGAAAAAGCAGGATTGCTAAGATCTGCTAAGTTTCTTTGATAAATATAAATCGCCAAACAAATCGTGCAACGTCGTACTAGTAATTAGGGAGCACTAGCTAAGTCAGGTCCACAGCTTCTTTTAATTTAATTAAAAGAAAAGTTCAAGTTACGTCGACATCAGATGCCTGTACTGTCAAAATCTGAGACCAGGCATCCTTCCAACCCGTATCCGTAAGTATATTTCATGATTTTGACACACATCTCTTGTCAGACCGGGGATCTAATGCACCAGTAGAATACTACTGAGTATAAAATTTTGATTAGGACTTTTAACAAGCACAGTAATAGATGTTAAATTTTCCACACAACAAAGCTTTGTGGCTCAGGTAGCTAGCCTAACATACCAGCACAGAATAATCAGCTCAAACCCGCAGAAACAATGACGCGTTCTAGCGTTGCCTTCTCAGGGAAGCAAGGGAATGTTGCAGGCACAAGCTAACAGTAAACCAGGAACCTTAAACTTAACAGAGAAGAAAACTCCGACAGACAAAGACGCAAGATTTCTCTGTCGAAAGCTTACCGGTCTGGTCTGGGGGCCAAGGACGCCATTGATGAAGGTAGCACTCAAGGTGGAGGCGGCATATCCGAATCCGAGGGCCCGAAACGCTGATATATATATGCAAGGAGGGCAATTGTACGTGAGAAAGAATCAACGAACATCAACCGGAGAACCACTTGGAGAAATCTCTCTGAAAGACTGAAACAGAACGCAGGGAACAAAAAAGAAAGCGAATGGGGGAAAAATTCGCTCACCTGCGTATGTCTCGGAGAAGGTGACGACGCCGTCCTTGTCGCCGTCGAAGAACGCCGCGTGCTTCTGCAGCGCCGTCATGCCGCCGGCGCCCGAATCTTCGCCGTACGCCGACGCCTGGCCCCCTTTTCCGGCCGGAATCAAGAAGGGAACAAACGACGGGTGTAAGCAGGCGCGCAAGCCGGGAAGAAATGTACGCGAAAGCAGAGCCAGCCTTGTTTATTACGTTTACCTAGGAACATGGAGAACAGGAGCAGCAGGGACAAGGCCGCCATCGCCGCCGCCGGCGAGGACGATGTCCGTCGCGGTCGCGCGTCCATCTCAAGGGATTTCTTCCGACTCGCTCGCTTTTGACTGTTGTCCCCTCTCTTCTCTGTGTCTTTGCCGCGGCTCGCGTGGTGTGCACAGGTGTCTCGGTGTACGCCGTCCGTATATATAGGATCGCGGTTTTGCGCAGTGTGAGTGGTTGGGCAGTTTTGGGCTCGCACGTTTCCTCAAGAGGAGACGCGCACTCCACAGATACGTGTCCTAGGCTCGGACCGTGTCTCCTGCCCGGAAAACATTTTTCTTGATCCAAGTTAATCTGCCATGTCTCATCATTTATTACTAGCACAAATTAATCTAATTGTTTAATTCGTTGTGTAAGCTTGATGGGCCGGGGCAATCCCTTTTTAACGAGAAGACTAAGGGCATTTCCAACACCGACTCTGAAACCGCCACATATGTCCGGACCGCGCGGTCCGGACTCCGGAAGCCATCCACCTGCGAAGCAGTCTAATCACGTTTTTCCGTAAACCGGAACCAAACGTTTGGGGGGGGGGGGGGGGGGGGGTTCGTGGGAGTCCGGACACGAGACACGTTGGACTCTTACACCCATGGCCCATCAAAAAAGAAGGCGAAGCCCGCGCTTTTGTAGCATCATTCATTGTTTTCGCACCAAAATCCCTCACTCTCTTCTTCCATCCCACCGCTCTCCACTCAATTCCCGCCCTTTTCTCCCACTTTCTTCTTTGCTCCCGCTGCCGACGCATGGAACCGGACGAGGAGCTGCCGGAGAAGGAGGTGATGGAGGTGCAGGAGGATCCGAGCATCACGCTCACCCGGAAGATCAACTCGGCGACGCGGCAAAATCGCCGCGTCAAAGCAAAGGCCGCAAACGAGGAAAAACTCAGGAAGCGGAAGGCCAGCGGTGGGCGTGCTGGTCGCGGACTTGGTGGAGGTCGTGTCCAGGGCCGCGGAAGCTCGATGGTGTCGCCCCCGTCTAGAGAGCATTACAAGGCTCTGTACTACTACACCGCCAAGCAGCTCGGTAGGCAGTCCACGGCAACCGCCGTCGTGCAAGTGCCTTACATCGTCGACGTAAACGCAGCACCACTGCTCTTCTCGGAGTCTTCTTCGCCACAGCTCGTTCGGGCGCGGACGGCGGGCGGGGAGCACATGGGTGCCCGCACGCTGTTCGCTGCTATGCCTAAAGCGCGGGAGAAGGCGTACGATGACGCGGACAGGGAGATGTTCGACATCATCCACGATGGAGACGGAAGAGGTGGTTATGAGGATGGGCAGGTGGAAGACTCGGATCCCACCTAGTTCGGCAAATACACCCACACGCAGCAGGGCTACACCCAGATCGGCATGCAGCAGTCCTACACCCAGACCGGCATGGGCACACAGCAACAGGATTGGGCCGCCGGACAGGCGGAGGAGTAAGAGGTGGAGGAGGAGGACGGCGAGGACGATGATCCGGATTATTTTGCTGGCGATCCGAAGAAGAAGGGCAGAGGAGAAAGTTTCAACATGTGGGAGGACGAGCTGTTGTGTGATGCATGGTTGGCCACTAGTCTCTGTTAGATAAAACGAGAATAAACGAGACACGAGAGACACAGATTTTTACGTGGAAACCCTTGCGGGAGAAAACCACGGACGCACGAAGGCGCAATCACTATGATGGAGGAGTATTACAAGCACGAGACGACAGACCGTCTTTAGGTGCGACTACATGGGGTATATATGAGGGGTAACACATAAGAGTTCTTGAAGGACAAGTAAACGAGTTGTACTCGTACGCGTCGACGTTAACGCAACGCCAACACCGTTTGTACTACGTCTAGTCCAACACGGTATAATTTGGATCATAATTTAACAATCTCCACCTTGAGCCAAATTTCCTCCAGTAGTCGAAGAAAGTAAATAACTCCATCCAAATCAGTATAAACACCTTGTGCGTCAAAGTCCATAGGACTAGTGAGAAATACCAACTAAGCCTGAGCAAAGCTCAAACTTATTGGTAGGAACTGGCTTTGTCATCATATCAGTAGGATTATCATGCGTACTTATCTTGCATACCTTCAAATCACCTTCAGCAATAACATCTCGAATATAGTGAAATCTGACATCAATGTGCTTCGTTCTTTCATGATACATTGGATTCTTTGTAAGACATATAGCACTTTGACTGCCAGAAAATACGATAGGGCAAGATGAATCTCCACAAAGCTCAGCATACAAACCTCTCAACCAGATAGCTTCTTTGCATGCCTCGGAAATAGCCATATACTCGGCATCAGTAGTGGAACAAGCCACAATAGACTGCAAAGTTGCTCTCCAACTCACAGCACAACCACCAATGGTGAAAACATAACCTGTGAGTGATCTTCTCTTATCCAAATCACCAGCAAAATCAGAATCAACAAAACCAACAAGTCCATCTCTAGTTTTCCCAAACTGTAAATAAGCATTAGAAGTACCTCGTAGGTATCTGAAAATCCATTGAACTGCTCTCCAATGCTCTTTTCCAGGATTAGCCATGTATCTACTGACAACACTCAATGCATATGATAAATCAGGACGAGAACAAACCATGGCATACATAAGTGAACCAACTACACTCGAATAGGGAACTCTAGACATGTACTCAATATCGACATCTGACTTAGCACATAAGGCTGATGATAATTTGAAGTGTGCAGCTAACGGAGTACTCACCGGCTTGGCATTATGCATATTAAAACGACGAAGAACTTTATCAATATATCCCTTCTGACTTAGATATACTTTTCCAGATGGTCTATCTCTGGATATTTCCATGCCAAGTATTTTCTTTGCTGCACCCAAATCCTTCATCTCAAATTCATTACTCAGTTGCTTCTTTAGTTCATTAATCTCTGACATACTCTTTGCAGCAATTAGCATATCATCAACATAAAGGAGCAAATAAATAGCTGAACCATTAACAGTTTTCAAATAAACACAGCTATCATAATTAGACCTTTTAAAACCTTGAGAGAGCATAAAGGTGTCAAATCTCTTATACCATTGTCTAGGGGATTGCTTCAATCCATAAAGAGATTTCTTTAACTTACAGACAAGCTTTTCTTTTCCAGGAATAACAAAACCTTCAGGTTGTTCCATATAAATATCCTCTTCTAATTCTCCATGTAAGAATGCAGTTTTAACATCCAATTGTTCAAGCTCAAAATCATTCATGGCAACAATACTGAGTAAAGTGCGAATAGAGATATGCTTCACAACAGGAGAAAAGACTTCATTATAGTCAATACCTAGAATCTGACTGTAACCTTAGCAACTAAACTTCTTGTCTCATCATTAGGAGAAACACCTTCTTTTCTTTTGAAAACCCACTTGCAACGAATAGGTTTCTTCTCTCTTGGTAATCTTACTAAATCCCAAGTGCCATTCTTTTCAAGTGATTCCATCTCATCATGCATAGCGGTCATCCACTTATTACTATCACTAGAAATAATAGCCTCGGAATATGAAGAAGGCTCAGCATTACCTTCAATTTCTTCTGCAACAGATAAAGCAAAAGAAACCATATTGCACTCTTCAATTAACCTTTTAGGTTTATCAATACCCCGCCTAACTCTGTCACGTGCGAGATTCCAACCGGGTGGAACAATAGGCTGATTTGGAGTGACATGTTCATCATCAACGACGGGTTCATCATGTGCATCAACATTTTCCTTTTCAGATGTATCACCTGAATCAATACCATGCTCCACCTGAACAGTAGGCTGTTGTTCACTCTCAACAGGAACATTAGTAGATGGAACACCATGTAACATAGCAGATTCATTAAAGATAACATTTCTGCTAATAACAACCTTCTGGGTTTCAGGATTCCACAATTTAAAACCTTTAACACCAGACTTATAACCAAGAAAGATGCACTTAACAGCCCTAGGCTCCAACTTTCCATTATCAACATGAGCATAAGCAGTGCAACCAAAAACTCTCAACTGTGAATAATCAGCAGGAGAACCTGACCATACCTCAATTGGAGTTTTCTTATCAAGAGCAATAGATGGTGACCGATTAATGAGATAACAAGTAGTGGAAGCGGCCCCAGCCCAAAAACGCCTATGCAAACCTGCATTGGACAACATGCAACGGGCTCTGGAAATAATGGTCCTGTTCATTCGCTCAGGAACACCATTTTGTTGAGGAGTATAAGGAACGGTGTAGTGTCTGACAATGCCTTCAGACTTAAAATAATTCTTAAATTGCTTAGAATAGAATTCCATACCATTATCAGTGCGAAGTATTTTTACCTTCTTTTCAGTTTGCCTCTCAATCATAATCTTCCACTCCTTAAATGCTGAGAATGCTTGATATTTATGCTTCAAGAAATAAGGCCAAACTTTTCTCGAATAATCATCAATAATAGTCAGCATGTAACTAGCACCACCTAGTGACTTTCTGCGAGACGGTCCCCATAAATCAGAATGAACATAATCAAGAATACCTTCAGTTGTATGAACCGAAGTGTTGAACTTCACCCTCTTGTGTTTGCCAAAGATACAATGCTCACAAAATTTTAATTTGCCAGTTTCATATCCATCAAGAAGACCTCTCTTATTTAACTCTACCAAACCAAGTTCACTTATATGTCCAAGACGCATATGCCAAAGGTTAGCAGCATCACAATCAGAAATCTTTGAAATAACTGGAGTAGCGTTACCTGAAACGGTAGAACCTCAAAGGTAATAAAGACCATTGGTCGAACTTAAATCACATTTCATCACAATAAGGGAACATTTGGTGACTTTCAAAACACTATATCCACCTGAATACTTGTACCCCTTTGCATCAAGGGCACTCACTGAGATAAGATTTCTCTTCATCTTCGGAATATACCAAACATCTGTCAAAGTTCTGATTGTGCCATCAAACATCTTGATTCGAACGGAACCTATGCCTTCAATCTTGCATGGTGAATTATCAAAACCCAAAACGAAACTAGCAGCAGTAATAGAATCAAAAGTAGTAAACCAATCTCTATGTAGACACATATGAAAAGTACATGCAGTGTCAAGTACCCACTCATCATTGGTCTTAGCACATCCAGCAATAACGACAAGAGCATCATCTGAACTATCATCACGAGCAACATTAGCAGAATTTTCACCTTGTTTGTTACCTTTACTCTTTTCTTTGTTCTGCAACTTGAAACACTCTGAGATGTCATGCCCGTCTCTCTTGCAATATCTGCAATACTGTTTCTTGTCTCTGGATTGCGACTGGCCCCTGTAGCGTTCTTACTTTTGCCTCTGTTTCCATTATGTGAGTTCTTCTCCTTTGTCCTGCCATGAACAGATAATCCCTCGGCTTGGGATGAACTTGAACCATCATGAGGCACCATTAATTTCATCCTCTCCTTAGAGTTCAAAGCTTCATAAACTTCATTAAGTGTGAGAGTATCACAACTGTATAATATGGTGTCTCTAAAATTGGTACAAGAACTTGGCAGTGAACAAAGTAACATTAAAGCAGTATCTTCCTCTTCATACTTAACATCCATTGCAGCTAGATCGGATATGATTTCTTTAAATTCTGAAATATGATTCAAAACATTACCTCCCTCGGGTAACCTGTGCAGGAATAATTTTTGCTTAGAATGCATCTTGCTGGTGAGATCTTTTGTCATGCAAATCCCTTCCAGCTTTAACCATAGAGCGGCGGCAGTTTTCTCGCTCAAAACTTCCTGCAAAATATTATTATGCAAATGGAGTTGAATTTGTGACAAAGCCTTACGATCCCTTCTTTTCTCATCATCAGTCCAGTCCCGAATTCTGTTCTTCCCAAAACTATCCAGTGCATCATCATAGTCGGCCTGCGCCAACAACGCTCGCATCTTGACTTGCCATAAGGTAAACCTTGTGTCACGATCCAACATTGGAAGATCGTACTTCATGGTAGCCATGAGTAGATGAATCTGTGTACACAAAGTAGTACAAGTCGATAGAAATAATTTTTGATAGAATTAATATGTGGAGCAAATAAACAGAATAAATAGCACCTGGATGTCTTCGGGGTGGACGTAGCAACCGAAGTTGAAAATCTGATCTAGTACTCAATTAGTACCAGCCTTCGTCACGTACTAGTGCAAGTACTTGATTCTTTGGATTTGACTAGTCTTCACGTCAGGAAAAAAAAGTAGCAGCAGCAGCAATGGTTGATTCCCTCGGGGCTTGAAGCTGGGACTCGTGGACGTGGAGCAGCGGAAAAACTCTGCGACAACGGTTGCACCCTCGTACAGCAGCTCTGCGATGGAATACGACGACTTCGGCGACTTGCGATTTGATGACTTGATGGATCGCTTGAATCCTCTTGAACTCTTGTCGGTCTCGGCTTCGTACTGCGGCACACCAGAAATCGATCCGGTCCGTATCGATGCATCGCCTGGTCGCGTGCGTCCGCACAGCACGCAACCCTAATTCTCTCGTCTCAATCTCGTATACGAACCTCACTCTGTATACCACTTGTTAGATAAAAAGAGAATAAACGAGACACGAGAGACACAGATTTTTACGTGGAAACCCTTGCGGGAGAAAACCATGGGCGCACGAAGGCGTGATGACCCACAAGTATAGGGGATCAATCGTAGTCCTTTCGATAAGTAAGAGTGTCGAACCCAACGAGGAGCAGAAGGAAATAACAAGCGGTTTTCAGCAAGGTATTCTCTGCAAGTACTGAAAGTAGCTGTAACAGATAGTTTTGATAGCAAGATAATTCGTAACAAGTAACAAGTATAACAAAGTGCAGCAAGGTGGCCCAATCCCTTTTATAGCAAAGGACAAGCCAGAACGAACTCGTATAATAAGCAAAGCGTTCTCGAGGACACATGGGAATTTCATCTAGTCACTTTCATCATGTTTGTTTGATTCGCATTCGCTACTTTGATAATTTGATATGTGGGTGGACCGGGGCTTGGGTGTTGTTCTTACTTGAACAAGCATCCCACTTATGATTACCCCCTATCGCAAGCATCCGCAACTACGAAAGAAGAATTAAGATAACTCTAACCATATCATGAAACGTATGGATCCAAATCAGCCCCTTACGGAATAGCGCATAAACTAGGGTTTAAGCTTCTGTCACTCTAGCAACCCATCATCTAATTACTACTCCATAATGCCTTCCCTTAGGCCTAAAGATGGTGAAGTGTCATGTAGTCGATGTTCACACGACACCACTAAAGGAAGCAACAACATACATATCATCAAAATATCAAACGAATACCAAATTCACATGATTACTTATGACAAGACTTCTCCCATGTCCTCAAGAACAAAAGTAACTACTCACAAATCATGTTCATGTTCAAGATCAGAGGGGTATTGAATAGTATTAAGGATCTGAACATATAATCTTTCACCAAATAAACCAACTAGCATCAACTACAAGATGTAATCAACACTACTAGCAACCCACAGGTACCAATCTGAGGTTTTGAGACAAAGATTGAATACAAGAGATGAACTAGGGTTTGAGATGAGATGGTGCTGGTGAAGATGTTGATGAAGATTTGTCCTCCCACAATGAGAGGATCGTTGGTGATGTCGATGGCTTCGATTTCCCCCTCCCAGAGGGAAGTATCCCCGGCGGAATCGCTCCACCGGAGAGCAAAATAGCTCTTGCCGAGGTTCCGCCTCGAGACGGTGGCGCTTCATCCCGAAAGCCTTATCTTGATTTTTTCTAGGGCAAATGGCTTCATATAGCAGAAGGAGGGGGCCAGACGCCTGCTGTGGGCCCCACAAGGCACTAGGGCGCGCCCAGGGGGGCCGCGCCCTACTGCCTTGTGGGCAACTGGTGGGTCCCCTCTGTTATCTCTTTTCTCCAGTATTTTTTATATATTCAATAAAAAATCTCTGTGAAATTTCAGGTCAATTGGAGCTCTGTAGAATAGGTATCTCTAATATGGCTATTTCAGGTCTAGAATTCCAGCTGCCGGCATTCTCCCTCTTCATGTAAATCTTGCAAATTAAGAGAGAAAAGGCATAAGAATTGTACCATAAAGTGAAATAATGATAAAAAACATAATAAATAACAGTAGGAAATCATGATGCAAATTGGACGTATCAACTCCCCCAAGCTTAGACCTCGCTTGCCCTCAAGCGAAAAGTCAAAATCGATAATCATGACCACATGTTTAGAGAGAGAGACGTTGATAAAAATAAAATACGGCCATGGAGCATCATGATCTTTATTATAACAACAATATATCATCATAAAACTTCTCATGAAAAAGTGACAATTCATCCACAAGTTAAAGTATGAACCATAAACCAAATTGAAAACTAACAAACTATGATCTCAGTCACCGAAGCAATTGCAATTCATCATATTATCAGAAAGAGTCGATGTAAGAGCTTTGTTTAGCAAGTTCACATACTCAACTATCATTTAGTCTTCTATGATTGCTGACACTCACGGCATACTTATGGAGCAAAACTTTCAGTCGGACACATAGAAAGATAGGGGCTTATAATTTCGCCTCCCAACGTTTTTACCTCAAGGGTAATGTCAACAATAATAACTCATGATCACCTACATTCAACTGGATATATATGCATGGATCAATCCCCACCACATGATGTTTGCCAAAAGAGAAAATAAAAACGGAATAGAGAAGAATACTATTGACTCTTGCATGAAAGTAAATACATAAAGTAAAAACTAGGCCCTTCGCAGAGGGAAGCAGAGGTTGTCATGTGCTTTTGTTTTTGGATGTGCAAGCTCTTAATGTAAAGGAACGTCACTTTATATTGCCCCTTGTGATAGCGACCTTTATTATGCAGTCTGTCGCTTTTATTGCTCCACCATCACAAGATCGTACAAAGCTTATTTTCCCTTACAATAAAAGTTCATACATATTTAGGAGCAATTTTTATTGCTTTGCACCGATGACAACTTACTTAAACGATCTTATTCAATCCATAGGTAGATATAGTGGACTCTCATGACATGAAACTGGGTTTAAGGGTTTTTGGATGCACAAGTAGTATCTCTACTTGGTGCGGATTTTTTTGGCTAGCAAAGATAGGGAGCAAACACCACATGTTAGAGGATCCAAAACAATATAACTTCTATGTGAATATAAGCAAACATAACCCATTACGTTGTCTTCCTTGTCCAACGTCAACTAATTGTCATAGAATATTTGATGGGGGCTCACAATCATAAAAGATGTCCAAGATAGTATATTTATATGTGAGACCTCTCTTCCTTTATTACTTTTTCATGAATTGCTACAATGACCAATGCTATGTTTGTCAACTTCCAACAAGTTTTATCAATTATACTTCTTTTATGTGAAGTCATCACTCCCCATGGGATTAGCATATGATCTTACTTTTTATTCTTTATTTATTTATAAGATTGGATCATCAAAAGCAAAACACTCAACTCAAACTAATCTTTATTATATAACTTTCACACACGATTACATAGATAGATAGATCACAAAGCAAGCACTCGAAACTAAATCATACTAAAACTTTATTCTTCTAAATCACGAAATAACTAAGGATTGAACTAAGATAGATAATGATGATGAGAAAGTGATGGTGATACGATACCGGGGCGCCTCCCCCAAGCTTGGCACAAGCCAAGGGGAGTGCCCATACCCATGTACTCAAATCTCCTTCGGTGATGGTGGTGGTGGTAAGGCGGGCTTGTCCTTCATGACATTAATTAGGATCTCCTTTAAGCTTTGAATTTCTCAGAGCACATGTTGTATCATCTCTGTATTCTTTTGGACTTCGGCCATAATATGCTTATTCTCTGCCCCCCAAGCATTCTTTCCTTCATCACTTTCACTTGGACGAGAGATGTCCCAATTGGAGGGTATGTGCATACGAGGAGTATTTTCAACCCCATAACTGTGAACCAAATTATGAAAGTTGTTCCGATGTAACCTGTGTAAGGGCCTCCTAGGGGGAAACCCTTCTTGTACCTCTGGACTCCCATGGCTTGTAGTGCTTCTCACGGCTTGATGTGGGTTTGGAATTGTGGAGATGCCGGCAAGGGTGCCCCTCTCGGAGGCCGGAGGGTGGACCTCAAGCAAATCTCCATCATCTTCTTCCATGGTAACCTCTCTTTCCCCCTCCCGCCTGAGCTCCATCTGCAGCAACCAAGCATCGTCCCCCACATTGTTTGAGGAAGAGGAAGACATGATGCCTGGCTTCGAGATCTGACAAAAAACAACACGAAACAAGAACAGGGAGAAAACTTGCGATACGGTGGTCAAAACATACGGGAGTATATATAAAGAATTTTTATCTTGCAAAACAAGCATACGGGAAGAAAACGGAGTCGGGAAGGCACACGTGGGGCCCACAAGGTACCACGGCGTGCCCAGGGGGGTCGCGCCCTTCTGCCTTGTGGGAGACACGTGGGTCCCCTCGGCTGTTTCTTATTTTTGTAATTTTTCTAATATTCCAAAACTGACAGAAATATTTTTTATGGAATTTTTGGAGTCGGTTTACTTACCGTATCACATACCTACCCCTTTTCAGGGTTCTGGAGCGTTCCGGAAAGACTCTTTGATGTGCTCTTCCGATGTAATTGTTTCAATAATATTAGTTTCAGCATTAATGGGAGTACCTGAGATATAGTGCTTAATTCTTTGCCCATTCACCACTCTCGGATTATTGCCTTCGGAGTTGTTTATTTTGATGGCTCCGGAGCGATAAACTTCTTCGATGATATACGGTCCTTCCCATTTAGAGAGAAGTTTTTCTGCAAAGAATCTCAAACGAGAATTGTATAATAGAACATGATCACCTACTTTGAATTCCCGTTTTTGAATTCTTTTGTCATGCCACCTTTTAACTTTTTCTTTAAACAACTTAGCATTATCATAGGCTTGGGTTCACCAATCATCTAAGGAGCTAATATCAAATAACCTCTTCTCACCGGCAAGTTTAAAATCATAATTAAGTTCTTTAATTGCCCAATAAGCTTTATGTTCTAATTCAAGAGGTAAACGACATGCTTTTCCATAAACCATTTTATACGGAGACATACCCATAGGATTTTTATATGCAGTTCTGTAAGCCCATAATGCATCATCAAGTTTCTTAGACGAATTCTTTCTGGATCTATTAATGGTCTTTTGCAAAATCAATTTTATTTCCCTATTAGTTAATTCAACTTGACCACTAGACTGAGGATGGTAAGGGGATGCAATTCTATGGTTAACATCATATTTAGCAAGCAACTTACGGAAAGCACCATGAATAAAATGTGAACCACCATCAGTCATTAAATATCTAGGGACTCCAAACCTCGGGAAAATGACTTCTTTAAGCATTTTAATAGAAGTGTTGTGATCAACACTACTAGTTGGAATAGCTTCTACCCACTTAGTAACGTAGTCAACAGCAACTAAAATATGAGTATACCCATTGGATTTAGGAAAAGGTCCCTTATAATGAAAACCCCAAACATCAAATGGTTCAATAACAAGTGAATAATTCATAGGCATTTCCTGACGTCTACCAACATTACTAATTCTTTGACATTCATCTCAAGAAAGGACAAACTTACGTGCATCCTTGAAAAGAGTAGGCCAATAAAAACCAGATTGTAATACCTTGTGTGCAGTTCGGTCTCCCGTATGATGTCATCCATAGGCCTCGGAGTGACACTTACGTAGGATTTGTTCCTGTTCATGCTCAGGTACACAACGTCTAATAATACCATCTACTCCTTCTTTATATAGATGTGGGTCATCCCAAAAGTAATGTCTTAAATCAAAGAAAAACTTTTTCTTTTGCTGATATGTAAAGCTAGGTGGTATGTATTTAGCAACAATGTAATTAGCATAGTCTGCATACGAAGGAGTATTACAAGAAGCATTTATCACAGCTAATTGTTCATCAGGAAAATCATCATTAATAGGAAGTGGGTCATCAAGAACATTTTCCATTCTAGACAAATTATCTGCTACGGGATTCTCAGCTCCCTTCCTATCAACAATATGCAAATCAAATTCTTGTAGCAGAAGAACCCATCTAATAAGTCTAGGCTTAGCATCTTTTTTTTCCATCAGGTATTTAATAGCAGCATGATCAGTGTGAACAGTAACATTGGAATCAACAATATAAGATCGAAATTTATCACATGCAAACACAACTACTAAAAATTCTTTCTCAGTAGTAGCATAATTTCTTTGAGCGCTGTCTAGAGTTTTACTAGCATAATGGATAACATTTAATTTCTTATCAAATCTTTGTCCTAGAACAGCACCAACAGCATAATCTCTAGCATCACACATAATTTCAAAAGGTAGGTTCCAATCAGGTGGTTGAACAATAGGTGCAGAAATTAAGGCTTTCTTAAGTATTTCAAAGGCTTCTACACAATCATCATCAAAAACAAACGGAACATCTTTTTGCAAGAGATTGGTAAGAGGTCTAGAAATTTTAGAGAAGTCTTTTATAAATCTTCTATAGAAACCAGCATGACCAAGGAAACTTCTTATACCTTTGATATCTTTAGGACATGGCATTTTCTCAATAGCATCAACCTTAGCTTTATCAACTTCAATACCTCTTTCAGAAATTTTATGCCCAAGGACTATACCTTCATTAACCATAAAGTGGCACTTCTCCCAATTCAAGACAAGATTAGTTTCTTCACATCTCTGCAAAACTCGATCAAGGTTGCTTAAGCAATCATCAAAAGAAGTTCCGTAAACGGAGAAATCATCCATGAAAACCTCAACAATCTTTTGACAAAAGTCGGAGAATATAGCAGTCATACATCTTTGAAAGGTAGCGGGTGCATTACATAAACCAAAAGGCATACGACGATGAGCATAAGTTCCAAAAGGACAAGTAAAGGTGGTTTTCTCTTGATCTTCAGGTGATACAGGTATTTGAGAGAAACCAGAATAACCATCTAGGAAACAAAAGTGTGTATGCTTAGACAATATTTATAACATTTGATCAATGAAAGGCAAGGGGTAATGATCTTTTCTAGTGGCTTTATTAAATTTCCCGAAGTCAATTACCATCCTATAACCAGTTACAATTCTTTGTGGGATGAGTTAATTTTTATCATTAGGAACAATGGTAATACCTCCCTTTTTAGGAACACAATGAACAAGACTTACCCATCTACTATCAGCTATGGAATAAATTATACCTGCTTTCAGAAGCTTTAATATTTCGGTTCTTACCACATCCTTCATTTTAGGGTGCTAGTGTCCAGTGCGATGAAGCAGCTAGAATTGCTAAACCAGATCCTAAAGATAAAAACAGACCTGTAGTAGGCATGCCTGTTGTCTTTGTTAAAATAGGAGATCATTGTTATCATGGCTTATGTGATTTGGGTGCTAGTGTGAATGCCATTTCGTTTACCTTATATCAAGAAATTATGAATGATATTGCACCTGCTGAAATAGAGGACATCGATGTTACTATTAAGCTTGCAAACAGAGATACCATTACACCACTTGGGATCGTTAGAGATGTTGAAGTCTTGTGTGGAAAGATAAAATACCCTACTGATTTTCTAGTCCTCGGTTCTCCACAAGATGATTTTTGTCTCATTATATTTGGTACACCTTTCTTGAATATTGTTAATGCCAAGATTGATTGCGCTAAAGAAACTGTTAGTGTTAATTTTGGTGGTATGTCTCATCAGTTTAATTTCTCCAAGTTTCGTAGACAACCTCATGATAAGGAATTACCTAGTAAAGATGAAATTATTGGTCTTGCTTCTATTGCCGTACCTCCTACTGATCCGTTAGAACAATATTTGCTAGACCATGAAAATGATATGCATATGAATGAAAGAAATGAAATAGATAAGATGTTCTTTGATCAACCACCTATCCTTAAACACAATTTGCCTGTTGAAACTCTTGGAGGCCCTCCTCCACCTAAGGGTGATCCTGTATTTGAGTTGAAGCAATTGCCTGATACATTGAAATATGCTTACCTTGATGAAAAGAAGATATATCCTGTTATTATTAGTGCTAACCTTTCAGAGCATGAAGAAAAGAGATTACTAAAAACCCTAAGGAAGCACCGAGCTGCTATTGGATATACTCTTGATGATCTTAAGGGCATTAGTCCCACTCTATGTCAGCACAAAATTAATATGGAGCCTGATGCTAAACCAGTTGTCGACCACCAACGACGATTAAATCCTAAGATGAAAGAGGTGGTAACAACTGAAATATTAAAGCTTCTGGAAGCAGGTATAATCTATCCCATAGCTATAGTAGATGGGTAAGTCCCGTTCATTGTGTCCCTAAGAAAGGAGGTATTACCGTTGTTCCTAATGATAAAAATGAACTCATTCCACAAAGAATTGTAACTGGTTATAGGATGGTAATTGATTTTCGAAAATTAAACAAAGCTACTAGGAAAGATCATTACCCCTTACCTTTTATTGATCAAATGTTAGAAAAATTGTCTAAGCATACACATTTTTGTTTTCTTGATTCATATTCTGGTTTTTCTCAAATACCTGTATCACTAGCCGATCAAGAGAAAACCACCTTTACTTGTCCTTTTGGAACTTATGCTCATAGACGTATGCCTTTTGGTTTATGCAATGCACCTGCTTCCTTTCAAAGATGTATGACTGCTATATTTTCTGACTTTTGTGAAAAGATTGTTGAGGTTTTCATGGATGATTTTTCCATTTACGGAACTTCTTTTGATGATTGCTTAAGCAACCTTGATCGAGTTTTGCAGATTAGTCTTGGGGCATAAAATTTCTGAAAGAGGTATTGAAGTTGATAAAGCTAAGGTTGATGCTATTGAGAAAATGCCATGTCCTAAACATATTAAAGGTATAAGAAGTTTCCTAGGTCATGCTGGTTTCTATAGGAGATTTATTAAAGACTTTTCTAAAATTTCTAGGCCTCTTACCAATCTTTTGCAAAAAGATGTTCCATTTGTTTTTGATGATGATTGTCTAGAAGCTTTTGAAACACTTAAGAAAGCCTTAACCACTGCACCTATTGTTCAACCACCTGATTGGAACTTGCCTTTTGAAATTATGTGTGATGCTAGTGATTATGCTGTTGGTGCTGTTCTAGAACAGAGAGTTGAGAAGAAATTAAATGTTATCCATTATGCTAGTAAAACTCTAGACAGTGCCCAAAGAAATTATGCTACTACTGAGAAAGAACTCCTAGCAGTTGTGTTTGCATGTGATAAATTTAGATCTTACATAGTTGATTCTAGAGTAACTGTTCACACTGATCATGCTGCTATTAAATATCTTATGGAAAAGAAAGATGCTAAACGTAGACTCATTAGGTGGGTTTTATTGCTACAAGAATTTGACTTGCATATTATTGATAGAAAAGGAGCTGAGAATCCCGTAGCAGATAATTTGTCTAGAATGGAAAATGTTCTTGATGACCCACTTCCTATTAATGATGATTTTCCTGATGAACAATTAGCTGTCATAAATGCTTCTCATAATACTCCATGGTATGCGGACTATGCTAATTATATTGTTGCTAAATTTATACCACCTAGTTTCACATACCAACAAAAGAAAAAGTTCTTCTATGATTTAAGACATTACTTCTGGAATGACCCACATCTTTATAAAGAAGGAGTAGATGGTATTATTAGACGTTGTATACCTGAGCATGAACAGGAACAAATCATACAGAAGTGTCATTCCGAGGCTTACGGAGGACACTGATAACCCACAAGTATAGGGGATCAATTGTAGCCTTTTCGATAAATAAGAGTGTCGAACCCAACGAGGAGTTAAAGGTAGAATTAATATTCCCTTCAAGTTCTATCGACCACCGATACAACTCTACGCGCACTTTAACGTTCGCTTTACCTAGAACAAGTATGAAACTATTTTGTAGGTGATAGGATAGGTTTGCAAGAATAAAACTAGAAGTACTTTGCGAGAATAAAACTACGAGTAATTTGCAAGATAATAAAAGTTAGTTATTTAGTAGGAAGCTTTTGTAACACAAGAGAATGATTTGTCCCTAGGCAATCGATAACTAGACCGGTAATCATTGTTGCAATTTTATATGAGGGAGAGGCATGAGCTAACATACTTTCCGTACTTGGATCATATGCACTTATGATTGGAACTCTAGCAAGCATCCGCAAGTACAAAAGATCATTAAGGTAAAACCCAACCATAGCATTAAGTATCAAGTCCTATTTACTCCCATACGCAACAACCCCCTTACTCGAGTGTAAGCTTCTGTCACTCTAGCCGCCCACTATAAGTGAATTATGAACGTATTGCAAACCCTACAACGGGAATCCCTCACGCTTGCACGACACGGAGGGCACCATAGGACAACACCAAAATAAAACATACAACTCAAACCAATCCCGATCATCAATCAACCCATAGGACAAATCGAATCTACTCAAACATCATAGGATGGCCACAAATCATTGGATAATAATATGTAGCATTAAGCAGCATGTTTAAGTAGAGATTACAGCGGGGAGAAGAGGTGGTACACCACTGCATAGAGGGGAAGAGAGTTGGTGTTGACGGCGGTGAGGTTGTTGGTGTAGATCGCCATCACGATGTTTCCCCCGACGGCGCTCCGGCGCCACCGGAAGAGAGGGGGAGAGAGCCCCCCTCCTTCTTCTTCTTCCTTGGTCTCCCCCTAGATGGGAGGAGAGTTTCCCCTCTGGTCCATGGCTGCCATGGCGGCGGAGGGGCAGGAGCCCCTCCTAGATTGGATCTCTCTCTCTCTCTCTCTCTCTCTCTCTCTCTCTCTCTCTCTGTTCTCTTCTGTTTCGCGTTCTGTTTTCTGGCCTTTCACCATTTCTTAAATTTCCGGAGATCCGTAACTCCGATTGTGCTGAAATTTTAACACGATTTTTTCCGGATATTAGCTTCCTTGCGCCCGAAGAAGAGCCCCAACCGACTTACGGTGTGCCCACGAGGCACCACCGCGCACCAGGGGGGCCGCGCCCATGTGGCTTGTGGAGGTTGTGGGCCTCCGTTTGCATTGATTCCACCTCCCAAAAATCACATATATTCCAAAATAATTCTTCATAAAATTTTATTGCAGTTGGACTTCGTTTGATATGGATTTTCTGTGAAACAAAAAACAAGCAGAAAACAGGAACTGGCACTGGGCACTGGATCAATATGTTAGTCCCAAAAATAATATAAAATGTTGCCAAAAATATGTGAAAGTTGTAGAATATTGGCATGAAACAATAAAAAATTATAGATACGACGAAGACGTATCAGCATCCCCAAGCTTAATTGCTGCTCGTCCACGAGTAGGTAAATGATAAAAAAGATAATTTTTGATGTGGAATGCTACCTAGCATAATCTTGATCATATAATCTAATCATGGCATGGATATTAAGACATGAATGATTCAAAGCAATAGTCTATAATTTGATATAGAGACATCAATACTCAGGCATCCCAACAAACAATGATGCCTTTCAGAATAAAAATGCTAAAGAACGCTATCCCTACAAAATCATATAGCCTTGCCATGCTCCATCTTCTTAACTCAAAATATAAATCATGTACTACCCCAGTGTCAGCCAAGCAATTGGTTCATACTTTTTAACGCGCTTCAGCTTTTTCAACCCCCACGCAATACATGCATGAGCGCAAGCCATGGACATAGCACTATGGGTGGAATAGAATGCGGTGGTAGAGATTAATATGGAGAAGACAAAAAAGGAAGAAAGTCTCACATCGACGCGGCTAATCAACGGGCTATGGAGATGCCCATCAATTGATGTCAATGCGAGGAGTAGGGATTGCCATGCAACGGATGCACTAAGAGCTATAAGTGTATGAAAGCTCAAACTGAAAACTAAGTGGGTGTGCATCCAACTTGCTTGCTCATGAAGACCTCGGGCATTTGAGGAAGCCCATCATCGGAATATACAAGCCAAGTTCTATAATGAAAATTCCCACTAGTGTATGAAAATGAAAGCATAGGAGACTCTCTATATGAAAAACATGGTGCTACTCTGAAGTACTAGTGTGGTAAAGGATAGTAACATTGCCCCTTCTCTCTTTTTCTCTCATTTCATTTCATTTTTTTTGTTTTCTCTTTTTTTCTTTTTTTTCTTGGGCTCTTTTTGGCCTCACTTTTTTTTTCTTTTTTTTATTTTGTCCGAAGTCTCATCCCGACTTGTGGGGGAATCATAGTCTCCATCATCCTTTCCTCACTGGGACAATGCTCTAATAATGAATAATGATGATCATCACACTTCTATTTACTTACAACTCAAAAAATTACAACTCGATACTAGAACAAAGTATGACTCTATATGAATGCCTCTGGCAGTGTACCAGGATGTGCAATGATCTAGCGTAGCAAAAGATATCAAAAAACGGACAAGCCATGAAAATATCATGCTAGCTATCTTACGATCATGCAAAGCAATATGACAATGAATGCTCAAGTCATGTATATGATGATGATGGAAGTTTCATGGTAATATATCTCGGAATGGCTATGGAAATGCCATAATAGGTAGGTATGGTGGTTGTTTGAGGAAGATATAAGGAGGCTTATGTGTGATAGAGCGTATCATATCACGGGGTTTGGATGCACCGGCAAAGTTTGCACCGACTCTCGAGGTGAGAAAGGGCAATGCACGGTACCGTAGAGGCTAGCAAATTGCGGAAAGGTGAGAGTGCGTATAATCCATGGACTCATATTAGTCATAAAGAACTCACATACTTATTGCGAAAGTTTATTAGCCCTCGAAGCAAAGTACTACTACGCATGCCCCTAGAGGGGAGGTTGGTAGGAGTTAACCATCGCGCGCCCCGACCTCCACGCAAAGGAAGACAATCAATAATAAATCATGCTCCAACTTCTTAGCATAACGAGAGACTATACGTGCATGCTTCGGGAATCACAAACCTTAACACCAATATTCTTACTAAACCACAATCATTCACTAGTACTTCCCACATATTACCGTCTCTATATCACAAAACTATTGCAAGGAATCAAACATATCATATTCAGTGATCTACAAGTTTTATGTAGGATTTTATGACTAACCATGTGAATGACCAATTCCTGTTGACTCTCTAAATAGGTATAAGTGAAGCAAGAGAGTTTAATTCTTTCTACAAAAGACCATACTCTAATAAATATAAGTGAAGCAAAAGAGCATTCTACAAATAATGGTTTTCGATATGAAGAGAAACAGGCATCCAAACTTCAAATGATATAAGTGAAGCACATGAAGCATTCTATAAAGCCATACTCAAAAGATATAAGTGAAGTGCATGAAGCATTCTATAAATCAACCAAGGACTATCTCATACCAGCATGGTGCATCACTAAAATAAAAATAAAAGGCACACGACGCTCCAAGAATTTACGCATATCATGTGAACAAAACAAAAACTGAAACATACCGATACTTGTTGAAGAAAGATGGGATGCCTTCCGGGGCATCCCCAAGCTTAGACGCTTGAGTCTCCTTGAATATTTACTTGGGGTGCCTTGGGCATCCCCAAGCTTGAACTCTTGCCTCTCCTTATTCTCCTCATATCGATACCACCTCGATCTTCGAACACTTCATCCACACAAAACTTAACCGAACTTTTTATTAGCAGGGTTAGTACATATAACATCAAATCCCATCATGTCCTGCTGTAATATTATTGTATAATTATAATCAAACATTACCCACTGTATGCTATCACAATTCTATGGCTCCCAAGTCAACGGGGCTCAACAAGATTTCAAACATACGCAAATAACAAAACTATAACAGCAATCTGTGAAAACAGGACAGTCTGTAAAGATGCAGATGGTACATATACTTCTATAACTCAAAAACTTCTGACAAATTAGGAAAAAATAAAAAATTTGCATAGTAGTACTGTGTAAAAATTTCAGAATTTTTGCATGTTCCAGTAAAAAAATGTAAATTCATGCACTACAGCAAAAGTTTCTGTTTTTGCACTGCACATACCAAACAAGCAATTTAAACATCCTAACGGTAAATCTTGGCACATTATTTTTATAATACAATGGATTTGTACAAGGGGATAATTATTTTTGTTGAAAAGTTTCTGTAATTCAAGATTCACAAAGTTTCCATGGGCATGAACAAAGTTCAAGGAGCTCCCCCACTTCAACGGTGCTCGTCTTTCTTACTTTCACTTTCCTTTTTGAAAAGTTTTAGGTTCCCCTCTATATTTTTTGTTTTTAAACTTTTTAAAAGCACACAACAGAATAAAATGACTCTCTAAAACTTCCGGGTTGTCTCCCTGGCTACGCTTTCTTTAAAGCCATTAAGCTAGGCATAAAGTGCTCAAGTAATTGATCCACCCGGATCACAAGGTATATCAAAGCCAATTTTAATTAACAATGATTTGTATTTTATTAGTGAGCACAAAGCAACATATATCATGCAATGACGAAGTATAACTCTCTTCCTATGCATTGGCATGTCATAAAAGAACAATTCATGCACACCAAGTAAAGGCCAATGCATAATATAAACAGTTTTTTGCAATTTTATCGTATTGGAAACATAGAGAGGCGGAGATGTAGTTCCTCTCTCATAATAATTGCAAGTAGGAGCAGCAAGCACATGCATATTATATTCATCAAAATCATCATGTGTAGTAGTAAAACGCAACCCATCAATATAATCCTTAATAAGAGCAAACTTCTCCGATATAGTGTAGTTGGGAGGATTCAAAAAGATAATAGGACTATCATGTGTGGGTGCAATAGCAACAATTTCATTCATAACATAAGGAACTATAGCAAGTTCATCTCCATAAGCATAATTCATATTGGCATCATGGCCACAATCATAGCAAGCATCAATTTCATCAAAAAGGGATATTTCAAACGAATCCAAGGGATCATAGCATTCATCATAGCATTCATCCTTCGGTAAGCACGAAGGGAAATTAAACAATGTATGAGATAAAGAGTTACTCTCATCAGAAGGTGGGCACGGGTGATCAATCCGCTCTTCCTCCTTTTGTTCTTCGCTCTCCTCATCATCTTTTTCATCTAATGAGCTCACAGTTTCATCAATTTCTTCTTCCATAGGTTCCTGCAAAATATTAGTCTCTTCTTGTACAGCGGAAGTGTCCTCAATATATTCTTTCACATAAGCATTAGAAGCATAGTTTTCATGGCAATATTTAAGTATGGCAAAAATTTTAGATTTGTAAAGAGTAGCATCATACTTTTCAATCAAAGAAGCAATTTCATAAGCACCCTTAAAAGCAACAAATTCTTCAATTTGTTCAATATCATAGTAACTATAAACACCTTTAGCATAAGAAGATACGATTCCATTATCACTAAACTCACATTGGTAGGGAAGGTGTTTCTTAGGGTCTTCAGAACAACAAGTAAAATCATGTATTTCGCACAAATTCCAAGCATAACAATTCAAAGTATTAATATGATGCCATAAGAGTTTCCCTTTTTGAGACAAGCGGTGTCGCACAAAATAAGCATGCTCATTTAATGATTTTTCCTCAACTAAACTAGTTGGGTTTTCAGCACGACCACAAAGGGATCGAAGATGATCCAAGTAGAAAGCTTCAGCAGTATGACAGATTTTGGGTGGTTCTTCAACCATTGGTTTAGCAGGTACAACTAATTTTTTTGGTATTTTACGTTTCCTGCCCATAACAAAAGATAGAAAACAAGGGCACAAAATAAAAACTACTTAGTGATAAAGCAAACAAGCACACACGAGAATATCAACCCCACGCTATTGCTCCCCGGCAACGGCGCCAGAAAAAGGTCTTGATAACCCACAATTATAGGGGATCAATTGTAGCCTTTTTGATAAATAAGAGTGTCGAACCCAACAAGGAGCTAAAGGTAGAATTAATATTCCCTTCAAGTTCTATCGACCACCGATACAACTCTACGTGCACTTTAACGTTCGCTTTACCTAGAACAAGTATGAAACTATTTTGTAGGTGATAGGATAGGTTTGCAAGAATAAAACTAGAAGTACTTTGCGAGAATAAAACTACGAGTAATTTGCAAGATAATAAAAGTTAGTTGTTTAGTAGAAAGCTTTTGTAACACACGAGAATGATTTGTCCCTAGGCAATCGATAACTAGACCGGTAATCATTGTTGCAATTTTATATGAGGGAGAGGCATGAGCTAACATACTTTCCGTACTTGGATCATATGAACTTATGATTGGAACTCTAGCAAGCATCCTCAACTACCAAAGATCATTAAGGTAAAACCCAACCATAGCATTAAGTATCAAGTCCTCTTTACTCCCATACGCAACAACCCCCTTACTCGGGTGTAAGCTTATGTCACTCTAGCCGCCCACTATAAGAGAATTATGAACGTATTGCAAACCCTACAACGGGAATCCCTCACGCTTGCACGACACGGAGGGCACTATAGGACAGCACCAAAATAAAACATACAACTCAAACCAATCACGATCATCAATCAACCCATAGGACAAAACGAATCTAATCAAACATCATAGGATGGCCACAAATCATTGGATAATAATATGTAGAATTATGCACCATGTTTAAGTAGAGATTACAGCGGGGATCAGAGGTGTTACACCGCTGCATAGAGGGGAAGAGAGTTGGTGTTGATGGCGGCGAGGTTGTTGGTGTAGATCGCCATCACGATGTTTCCCCCGGCGGCGCTCCGGCGCCACCGGAAGAGAGGGGGAGAGAGCCCCCCTCCTTCTTATTCTTCCTTGGCCTCCCCCCTAGATGGGAGGAGAGTTTCCCCTCTGGTCCATGGCTGCCATGGCGACGGAGGGGCAGGAGCCCCTCCTAGATTGGATCACTCTCTCTGTTCTCTTCTGTTTCGCGTTCTGTTTTCTGGCCTTTCACCGTTTCTTAAATTCCCGGAGATCCGTAACTCTGATTGCGCTGAAATTTTAACACGACTTTTTTCCGGATATTAGCTTCCTTGCGCCCGAAGAAGAGCCCCAACCGACTTACGGTGTGCCCACGAGGCACCACCGCGCTCCAGGGGGGCCGCGCCCATGTGGCTTGTGGAGGCTGTGGGCCTCCGTTTGCGTTGATTCCACCTCCCAAAAATCACATATATTCCAAAATAATTCTCCGTAAAATTTTATTGCATTTGGACTTCGTTTGATATGGATTTTCTGTGAAACAAAAAACAAGCAGAAAACAGGAACTGGCACTGGGCACTGGATCAATATGTTAGTCCCAAAAATAATATAAAATGTTGCCAAAAATATGTGAAAGTTGTAGAATATTGGCATGAAACAATCAAAAATTATAGATACGACAGAGACGTATCAGACACCATGCGAGAGACAGAACTGCACATAAGGTATTACAATCTGGTTTTATTGGCCTACTCTTTTCAAGGATGCTCGTAAGTTTGTCTTATCTTGTGATGAATGTCAAAGAATCGGTAATGTTGGTAGACGTCAGGAAATGCCTATGAATTATTCACTTGCTATTGAACCATTTGATGTTTGGGGATTTGATTATATGGGACATTTTGCTAAATCCAATGGGTATACTCATATTTTAGTTGCTGTTGATTACGTTACTAAGTGGGTAGAAGCTATTCCAACTAGTAGTGCTGATCATAACACTTCTATTAAAATGCTTAAAGAAGTTATTTTCCCAAGGTTCGGAGTCCCTAGATATTTAATGACTGATGGTGGTTCACATTTTATTCATGGTGTATTCCGTAAATTGCTTGCTAAATATGATGTCAACCATAGAATTGCATCTCCCTATCACCCCCAAACTAGTGGTCAAGTTGAATTGAGCAATAGAGAAATAAAATTAATTTTGCAAAAAACCGTCAAAAGATCTAGAAAGAATTGGTCTAAGAAACTCGACGATGCATTATGGGCTTATAGAACTGCTTATAAAAATCCTATGGGTATGTCTCCTTATAAAATGGTTTATGGGAAAGCATGTCATTTACCTCTTGAGTTAGAACATAAGGAATATTGGGCAATTAAAGAACTCAATTATGATTTTAAACTTGCCGGTGAAAAGAGGTTATTTGATATTAGCTCATTACATGAATGGAGAACCCAAGCTTATGAAAATGCCAAATTGTTTAAAGAAAAAGTTAAAAGATGGCATGATAGAAGAATTCAAAAACAGGAATTTAAAGTGGGTGAGCAAGTTCTATTGTACAATTCTCGTTTGAGATTCTTTGCAGGAAAACTTCTCTCTAAATGGGAAGGACCGTATATCATCGAAGAAGTTTATCACTCCGGAGTCATCAAAATAAACAACTCCGAAGGCACTAATCCGAGAGTGGTGAATGGGAAAGAATTAAGCACTATATTTCAGGTACTCTCCAGAACCCTGAAAAGGGGTAGGTATGTGATACGGTAAGTAAACCAACTCCAAAAATTCCATAAAAATATTTTCTGTCAGTTTTGGAATATTAGAAAAAATACAAAAATAAGAAATAGCCGAGGGGACCCACCTAGTGCCCACGAGGCACCAGGGCGCACCACCCCCCAGGCGCGCCCTGGTGGCTCGTGGGCCCCACGTGAGCCTTCCCGACTCCGTTTTCTCCTGGATTACTTGTTTTGCAAGATAAAAAATCTTTATATATACTCCCGGACGTTTTGACCTCCATATCACAGAAATCTCCCCTGTTCTTGTTTCGTGCTATTTTTCTGACAAAGCTAGATCGCCATGGCTCCCAAAAAGCTCCGTACCAAGCACCGTATTGTGCAACCATCGCCGGGCAAATGCCCTTACAGCGAGGTTTACTACGAGTGATCGTCGGGAGAGGAAGACGATGGCAAGGAGGACAAGGTCGAGGAAATTGAAGGAACCCAGGCTCTAGAAGGAGGGCAAGTGATTCCCATGGAGGAGACCGCAGAGAAGGGAGATATACTTCAACCCTTATATGATCATCTCTCCCCATCCATAATTGAAGCCTTAAGAGTCTTTGAAATAGTTTCTGTTCAGAATACATCTCTCACTCGTGAAGTTATTTTGTTGGAAGAGCAAAACATCGCTCTTTGGAGCATCAACCATAGATTGATGTATCTGCTACAGCTGAAGGACAAGCTCGCCACTTCATCATCACCACCATTGCCGAAGGAGAAAACCTGAGTACATGGGTATGGGCACTCCCCTTGGCTTGTGCCAAGCTTGGGGGAGGCGCCCCGGTATCGTATCACCATCACTTTTATCATCTTTACCTATTTTTAGTTTGATCCTTAGTTATTTCGTGATCTAGTTGAATAAAAGTTTAGTATGATCTATTTTCGAGTGCTAGTTTCGTGATCCATCTATCTATGTAATCGAGTTGAGAGTTATATAATAAAGAGTAGTTTGAGTTTTTGCTTCTTTACTTTTATGTTTCAATCCTAGCAATGAAAATATTGAAAAAGATCATATGCTAATCTTATGAAAAGTAATGACATTACATAAAGAAAAGTATAAGTGGTAAAATTTATTGGAAGTTAACAAACATAGCATTAGTCAATGATGCAATTCAGGAAAAAGTTAATAGGGAAGAGAAGATTCACATGCAAATATACTATCTTGGACATCTTTTATGATTGTGAGCCCCCATTAAGTATTTTATGTCAAATTGTCGACGTTGGATAAGGAAGACAATGTAATGAATTATGTTTGCTTATATTCACATAGAAGTTATATTGTCATAGATCCTCCAACATGTGGTGCTTGCACAATATCTTTGCTAGCCAAAAATCCGCACCAAGTAGAGATACTACTTGTGCATCCAAAACCCTTAAACCCAGTTTCATGTCATGAGAGTCCACTATATCTACCTATGGATTGAATAAGATCCTTCAAGTAAGTTGTCATCGGTGCAAAAAGCAATAAAAATTGCCTCTAAATATGTCTGAACTTTTATTGTAAGGGAAAATAAGCTTTGTACGAACTTGTGATGGTAAAGAAATAAAAGCGACAGACTACATAATAAAGGTTGCTATCACAAGGGGCAATATAAAGTGACGTTCCTTTGCATTAATAGCTTGTGCATCCAATAACAAAAAGTGCATGACAACCTCTTCTTCCCTCTGCGAAGGGCCTATCTTTTACTTTTATGTATTTACTTTTTATGCAAGAGTCAATAGTATTCTCCTCTATTCCTTTTTATTTTTCTCTTTTGTAAGCATCATGTGGTGGGGAAAGATCTAGGCATATATATCCAGTTGGATATGAGTGGTCATGAGTTATTATTGTTGACATCACCCTTGAGGTGAATAAGTTGGGAGGCGAAATCATAAGCCCCTATCTTTCTATGTGTCTGACTGAAACTTTTTGCTCCATATATATGTCGTGAGTGTTAGCAATCATACAAGACTAAATGATGGTTGAGTATGTGGAATTTCTAACAAGCTCCTACATGAGACCCTTCCTGAAAATATGATGAATTGCAATTGCATTGTTGACTGAGAACATAGTTTGTTAGTTTTCAAGAAATTTATGCCTTATACTTCATTGTTGTGATGAATTGTTACTTGCTCATGAGAAGTTCTATGATAATGAATATTGTTGTTATAATAATGATCATGATGCTACTATGTCCGTATTTTGTTTTTATCGACACCTCTCTCTCTCTAAACATGTGGACATGATTATTGATATCGGCTTTCGCTTGAGGACAAGCGAGGTCTAAGCTTGGGGGAGTTGATACGTCCATTTTGCATCATGTTTTACTACTGTTATTTATAGTGTTTTTAATCAATATAACACTTTGTGGAGCAATTCTAATGCCTTTTCTCTCTTAATATGCAAGATTTACACAAGGAGGGAGATTGCCGGCAGCTGGAATTCTGGACCTGAAAAAGCTATGTCAGAGATACCTATTCTGCACATCTCCAAATGAGCTGAAATTTTACGGAGATTTATTTTGGAATAAATAAAAAATACTGGAGCCAAGAAGTACCAGAGGGGGCCACCCAGGTGCCCACGAGGCACCAGGGCGCGCCACCCCCCCAGGCGCACCCTGGTGGCTCGTGGGGCCCCTGGCCAGCCTCTAGCCCCCATTTTCTGGTATATAAATCCATTTGACCTAGAAAAAATATAGAGAAGACTTTTGGGACGGTGCGCCGCCGTCTCGAGGCGGAACTTGGGCAGGAGAACTTTTGCTCTCCGGCGGAGAGATTCTGTCGGGGATACTTTCCTCCGGGAGGGGGAAATCGTCGCCATCGACATCACCAATGATCCTCTCATCATGGGAGGACCAATCTTCATCAACATCTTCAACAGCACCATCTCATCTCAAACCCTAGTTCATCTCTTGTATTCAATCTTTGTCTCAAAACCTCAGATTGGTACCTGTGGGTTGCTAGTAGTGTTGATTACATCTTGTAGTTGATACTAGTTGGTTTATTTGGTGGAAGATTATATGTTCAGATCCAATATGCTATTCAATACCCCTCTGATCTTGAACATGATTATGATTTATGAGTAGTTACTTTTATTCTTGAGGACATGGGAGAAGTCTTGTCATAAGTAATCATGTGAATTTGGTATTCGTTCGATATTTTGATGATATGTATGTTGTTGATTCTCTTAGTGGTGTCATGTGAACGTCGACTACATGACACTTCACCATCTTTGGGCCTAAGGGAATGCATTGTGGAGTAGTAATTAGATGATGGGTTGCTAGAGTGACAGAAGCTTAAACCCTAGTTTATGTGCTATTCCGTAAGGGGCTGATTTGGATCCATATGTTTAATGCTATGGTTAGAGTTATCTTAATTCTTCTTTTGTAGTTGTGGATGCTTGCGAGAGGGGGAAATCAAAAGTGGGAGGCTTGTTCAAGTAAGAACAGCACCCAAGCACCAGTCCACCCACATATCAAATTATCAAAGTAGCGAACGCGAATCAAACAAACATGATGAAAGTGACTAGATGAAATTCCCATGTGTCCTTGAGAACGCTTTACTTACTATAAGAGATCGTTCCGACTTGTCCTTTGCTACAAAAAGGATTGGGCCACCTTGCTGCACTCTTTGTTAGTATTGCTACTTGTCACTTGTTACAAATTATCTTGCTATCAAACTACTCGTTACCGATAATTTCAGTGCTTGCAGAAAATACCTTGTTGAAAACCGCTTGTCATTTCCTTCTGCTCCTCGTTGGGTTCGACACTCTTACTTATCGAAAGGACTACGATTGATCCCCTATACTTGTGGGTCATCAACAAGTAACAAGTATAATAAAGTGCAGCAAGGTGGCCCAATCCCTTTTATAGCAAAGGACAAGCCGGAATGAACTCGTATAATAAGCAAAGCGTTCTTGAGGACACATGGGAATTTCATCTAGTCACTTTCATCATGTTTGTTTGATTCACGTTCGCTACTTTGATAATTTGATATGTGGGTGGACCGGTGCTTGGGTGCTATTCTTACTTGAACAAGCCTCCCACTTATGATTACCCCCTCTCGCAAGCATCCGCAACTACGAAAGAAGAATTAAGATAACTCTGACCATAGCATGAAACGTATGGATCCAAATCAGCCCCTTACGGAATTGCGCATAAACTAGGGTTTAAGCTTCTTTCACTCTAGCAACCCATCATCTATACTACTCCACAGTGCCTTCCCTTAGGCCCAAAGATGGTGAAGTGTCATGTAGTCGACGTTCACACGACACCACTAAAGGAAGCAACAACATACATATCATCAAAATATCGAACAAATACCAAATTCACATGATTACTTATGACAAGACTTCTCCCATGTCCTCAAGAACAAAAGTAACCACTCACAAATCATGTTCATGTTCAAGATCAGAGGGGCATTGAATAGTATTAAGGATCTGAACATATAATCTTCCACCAAATAAACCCACTAGCATCAACTACAAGATGTAATCAACACTACTAGCAACCCACAGGTACCAATCTGAGGTTTTGAGACAAAGATTGAATACAAGAGATGAACTAGGGTTTGAGATGAGATGGTGCTGGTGAAGATGTTGATGAAGATTGGTCCTCCCACGATCAGAGGATCGTTGGTGATGTCGATGGCTTCGATTTCCCCCTCCCGGAGGGAAGTATCCCCGGTGGAATCGCTCCGCCGGAGAGCAAAATAGCTCCTGCCCAGGTTCTGCCTCGAGACGGCGGCGCTTCGTCCCGAAAGCCTTATCTTGATTTTTTTTCTAGGGCAAATGGATTCATATAGCAGAAGGAGGGGTCCAGACGCCAGCTGTGGGCCCCACAAGGCACTAGGGCGCGCCCAGGGGGCGCGCCCTACTGCCTTGTGGGCAACTGGTGGGTCCCTTCTGTTATCTCTTTTCTCCAGTATTTTTTAATAATTCAATAAAAAATCTCCGTGAAATTTCAGGTCAATTGGAGCTCTGTAGAATTGGTATCTCTGATATGGCTATTTCAGGTCCAGAATTCCAGCTGCCGGCATTCTCCCTCTTCATGTAAATCTTGCAAATTAGGAGATAAAAGGCATAAGAATTGTACCATAAAGTGAAATAATGATCAAAAACATAATAAATAACAGTAGGAAATCATGATGCAAATTGGACGTATCAAGGCGCAATCACTATGATGGAGGAGTATTACAAGCACGAGACGACAGACCGTCTTTAGGTGCGACTACATGGGGTATATATGAGAGGCAACACATAAGAGTCCTTGGAGGACAAGTAAACGAGTTGTACTCGTACGCGTCGACGTCAATGCAACGCCCACACCGTTTGTACTACGTCTAGTCCAACACGGTATAATTTGGATCATAATTTAACAGTCTCGATCCAACCCATGGCATGGAGCAAAAGGGCACAACTTTTAGTGCCAATATTCACACATGGTTCCATGAACACAAGCATTTAGCGCCCTACTTCAACGCGGTCATCCGCAACCGTGAATCAAAGTCCCTCAACCATCGATGATACACCATCCAAGCGGCAGTGCCAAAGTATTGCGGCCACTTGGCGCATCTCATCGCACTGTGGCCTAGTGGTGCGCAAATCACTGAGCAAGTAAGTTCATTTCACCGGATATGCATAGTTTTGTTGATCATTGGCCGGATATGCATAGTTTTGTTGATCACTGGCCGGATATGTATAGTTTTGTTGATCACTGGCTGCAATTTATTTACTTTTTGTTTACTTTTTAATTTATATATCTATCACTATCAGATTTAGTCCTTACAAGTAACGAGTTCAATGGGATTGACAACCCTCTTGCCAGCGTTGGGTGCAAGTATTTGTTGTCTTGTGTGTAGGTGTTGTTTACTAGGATTTGCTTGGTTCTCCTGTTGGTTCGATAACCTTGGTCTCACTGAGGGAAATACTATCCGCTACTATATTGCTTCACCCTTCCTCTTCGGGGCAAATCCCAACACAGCTCACAACTAGCATGCCCGTGCACGCACCTGTCCCTGCGCCGGTGCCAGTGCCCGCCTCAGCTGCATGGGACGCCGCCCTCGACCACTACCTTGCAGCGCTTGTGCCCGTGCACGCGTCTGTCCACACGCCGGTGCCAGTGCCCGCCTCAGCGGCATGGGATGTCGCCGTCGACCGCTTCCTTGCATCGCCTGTGCCCGTGCACATGCCTGTCCCTACGCCGGTGTCAGTGCCCGCCTCAGCGGCATGGGACGCCGCCCTCGTTCGCTTCCTTGCAGCGCCGCCAGTCGCCACTACATCGTCCTCCGCGGCATGGGATTGGCTCCAGCAAGCGACATGGGACTGTCTACTGGAGGCGGAGGTCCAGAACATTCTGGCATTACTTGAAGCTTGGCCCGACGTCTCAAACTACGCCAACGCCAATGCAAGACGCCACCGCCGCCAAAATTAGTTCGTTTAAACATTGTAGTTCGATCGTCTGAATGTAAAGTCACACCATGACTGAATGAAATATATTGTTTAATCAATGAGGGTATTATGTTAGAGTGAAGAAGGTGAGTAAACAAGTTTTTTATTTATTTTTATTTACTCAAATGTAAATGTAGTGCCATGGTGTCATGTTATGGGTGCATGCACATCATCTTTCAAGGAAAAATAAACGAACCTCTGCATGGTAAAAAAGAAGTTAAACTTTGACATTGTGACATGATATAGGTACATGCATTTGGTGAAAAAACCTCAATTCGCATTTTAGTTTGAACAGTGGTGTTGATCAAGCATTGTGTCATTGATTTTTCACGTTACAACATTCTTATTAATCGATAAAGATATTAAATAAAATTCATCAAAAACACAAAAGTATAAAAAATGAGGCCCTGCGATATTGAACCCATGATCATTAAGGTTGTAGCATTAGTTCCACTGCCATCCATGCTATACATTCGAGTGTTGATTTTATGGGATTGTAACGTATATTAAAGAAGTAGATAATTTAGTATCCTTTCAACCATTGGATGGATGATGGACGCTTCGTCTATGTCTGCATCCTCGCATCCCTTCTCCACCACCAAAACTGCGTTCCCACTGGTTCAAGTTCGCACCAGTTCACACTAGGCAACCGCTCAATATAAGGAGCGGTTCCATCTACAGTACCAGCGAATCCTATAAAAAACCCGAAAATCCCCTTCCCATCGACGATGGTACGCACGCCCCCTCCCGCCGCCCCTACATCTCCATGGCCGGCGACAGACCGCATAGGTCACCTCAACCCCCCAATGGTGAGCCCGACAGAACCCACCCCCCCTCCTGCCTCTGACCCGGCACCTGCCGGTGCTACGTCTAATCCACCCCTCAGCGACGGCGTCGGGTCAGGCACTCGGCTCATCCTCGAGGAAGAGAAAACCCATGGCCAAGGAGATGGGCGACGGCGACCGTGAACTGGACCCACAGCAACGGCACCTCGTCAACACAGAGGAGGACCGTGCCGTCGAGGTCCTCTGTGAAGTAGATGAGGTAGGCCGTGAGTGCGACCGCTTCTTGGAGCGATTGGACGAGCTCTGGGAGGCAGCCCGCCACCAAGTTGTAGACATGCACCGTGAGCTTGACGAACTCGGGCCAAGATTACAGGAGCTCTGCCGCGCCGTCGCCGAAGCGGAGATCGAGGCGGCGTACAAGATCTCCAATGCGACGGTGCGTGCCGAAGAAACCATCCACGATGCACAACGAGCCGCCGACGAGGGCGTCATTAAGGCCATCATCGAGCTTTTCGCGGCCACTTCGTATGCGGAAGACAGTATCCGCCAGACATATGCCGAAACTAGGGGAAAATCAGAGTGTTGAGGGGCGAAGAGGAGGACAGCGGCAGCGACTGGGATGACGACGGCGACGACTCGGACAGCGGCAAGGAGGAGGACGGCGGCGACAAGAAGGACGGCAGCGACGACGATGAGTAAGTTCAAGTAGTTCTGTGAGGTTCTAGAAATATGCATGTTACTTATGTATGAACTTCTGCATATCTTGTAATGATATGAAGTATTATCTTTATGTTTTATGAAGTTGTCCATTGAATCCTCTCCTGTCCAGTCTAGTTTCAATTTAAATCGTGACAAGCACTATCATTTCATCCAGTTCAGGCGGTGACCACGCCATCGGCATGCCATTCGGGCGGTCACAACGACAACGACATCAGTTCTTTGGATCGAATCCATGAGCTCAATTTTTATTTCTGCTAATGGGTTATTTCTGTCCCTGTCAAGTGGCCCCGCACAACGGAGCCACTTAATTGTAATTACAAGTATATATTTTGTGAGTTGGGCCCTCACAGATAATTTTAATATAAGAAAATAAGGTCTGAAAAAAATCTGAAGTTCTCAAATTATTTTATGTGACACTACAAATCGTCGTAGAATATCCACATGCCTAATGACGGCAAAATGTGTTGCCGAAAATCAGCCCGGAACGTCGCCAAAGTTGCCGAGGGCGCTGCCCCCCCCCCCCCCCCCCCGGGGGGGGGGAGGGGACCTCGTGTCGATGGACCGTCATAGAAAATGATCTTTGTCAACGTTTCATGTTTCGTCACTAGGGTATTTGTCACTGAATAGAGCAGATTTTGTAGTGTTCCCTAGTCGCCTTTAACAAGCCTCCACTTTTTACGGCCATCTATATGGTAGATTTAGAGGCCCTGTTTAGATAACCAAGCTTTGCCAGTTTCTTCTGAAAGGAGGGAACCCCTCTGGCCTCTACGTTGGGTGATATACACAACCATAATTGAGTTTCGTCATGAGCTATCTTATTATTACTCTTTATCCACCTTTGCACATATGAGATATGAGCATTCATCTTGCATCCATGGCTACAAAAATATAGAGGAAAATTAATCAACTTGATCCCAACAACCGAGGTTTGTACAGTTGTACCAGCTGAAATGATCGTCGTCAACGGCCAAGCTAGGGATCCAATACATAGCATCGCTAGCTGGGATAGCTGTCGTGGAATCTAAGGAGTTACTGCTATTAGATGCAATTGTAGCATTGGAGGTTGCTGTTCTAGATCCCAACTTGTCAAGATACTCGACATTTTGAGACCCTGAGCTGATGATGCTTTCATTACTCGCTGGTGTGCATGACGAACCAGGTTTTTTCTGAGGAAACGAGGACAAACCTTCATATGTAACAAGTTCCGTCTCATTTACCACCACTTCATCTAGTTGATCCCATTGCTTGTATGCCCTGGAAGCCAATTGTTTCACTTGGACCTGCAGTTAAGAATAAGGCAAAAGTAAGAAACTACTACCAAGTTTGGTCAGTTTGCCACAAACTGATGTACGAATGAGGTACCATTTGTTGCTGGTGTAGTTGTTGCAAAGACCATGTTTGGCCCCCAATTTTGGCTGCTAAAATCTCTCCTATAGGGCTAAATATAACATCACACCCTTCAGATTTGAAGACATAGCATTTCCGTCCGAGATTACACGTTTTTGCGTGATTGAGTGATGTCCTCCATTGCCGATCTGACATACCAACGAGCTAAAATATATGCAATAGATAATCAGAATTATTACCATGCAATTGAAGTATGCACATAGTTTTAAATATGACATGCACGCTTACATTTTTTAGCTTATCAGGATCTATGATGTCAAGCTTCAAGAAATCTTGAACGGTCTTGACCCCCTCGGACTCCAATCTCTTGTCAATCGGCCCATCTTTTCCGATGTTTTTGAGCCTCCATATATTGTCAGTCAGGAGTGGAGGGTAATGCTTCTTGTACACTAATAAACGATGGACATGTGGTTTAATGTGGTGTTTTACTATTACTTCACATATGTATGCTAAGGAAGATGGTATAAAGGAACTAACAAAAAGGCTACTTGTAGTCATGCAACTCACATTAACATAGAACAATGATCTTAAATATTGGCTGACCAAGAGGGTCAAACTTACATTCGCCTCGATGATCTTTCACCGTGAAACTTTCGCTTAGTGCCTCTTGAATCCTTGGCCCATAATAGCTCGCTGCCATGACACGAACACCAATACGGAATTTCCGGCTCCTTATCCAACTTGAATTATCAGTGAAAGCCACATCATTAATCACGGCCACTCCTTGATTGTTCATTGCTACATTAAGTGTACTACCCACAAGTAGTGGTCTTCTACCCTCTCTAGCTTTCACAATCGCAGCATTGAACTGATCATCCGTCCACCCCATGTCGTCTTCGCAACTGAAATCGCCATCTAGGACAAGTACCTCCAGCTTCATTGTTGAAGAGCCTTGGTTAGTTTCTGTTTGAGTGATATGGTGGTTGGTTCTAGTATCCATGAGCTGGATTTCAATTGCGTTCTTGGTAGCATCAACAAGCTTGTTGTTGGTGAAGATAGGTAGCATGAGCTTCTTTGCAAAGTAAAGCTTCAACCTAGGTGAGACATCAACTTCTTGGATGTGTAAAGGGAGAGACCTGATGAATAATGGTTGATTTATCATATTGATATCGCATTCTCATACTATTGAAGTAATTTGATGGAATTGATACATGCATACAATTAAACTTGTTGAAATTTTTTGTCATTGTCAAACAAAGTATTTTAATGGTCTAATGCCAAAGAATATATTTGAAATATGTGTTGCTTCTTAATATGTAATATTTGAAAATAGGATAGTGCAATGGTCAGTAAATATATGAACATGTTGCAGATTATAGTTTTTGAGAATTGGTCAGGCTGTAGACTGTTGACTGCAAAAGAAGTATGAAGAAAAGACATATTGTGTCAACAGTGACAGTATATAAGCTATGTAACTGAATGCTAGTAGCGTCTGATGTGAAGACAATAAGTAATATACCTGTGTGGTAAGTGATCGTGCTGAGAAAAGATATTCTGAATTTCCCCCCGTACCTAAATGAAAACATCAAATAGACACTTAAACATTGCACTCAAAGCCTTGCATGATGATCAGTACTACAACTTTGGAAACAAAAGGAATGAGAATTTGTGCCAATTCATAAGCAGTTCCTCGCATAAATATTAGGGATCAACAGGGGTGTAAATGGATTGGATAGTTTCTATTTTATTTTATTTTTTGCGAGAGGATAGTTTCTATTTTAATCAGGCTTATTTTTACATTTATCTTTACTCTTAGAAAAGAGATATAAATGAAGCTAGTTCACACTGGCAGAGCTAGGCTGAGCAATAGCTGATGATCATGTGGGCCCTCTAACCAAAAAAATGAACGGCCCAAATTGTCTTTGATGTACCGTAAAAGAACTCTGAATCTATGTCACATGAATATATATGATTCTGAATCTTACCACCCTACGAATAACCGGTTCCAAACTGATGGCAATTTGCTGGATAGTGTCTGCTGCGATGGCTCTTCCGACGATGCTGCAAAGAGTGTCCAGAAATCTAAGTAAATTCCAAGTTAACTAACACTCCTAAAACACACATGTGCAAGCCACGAATATTGATATTTAGAACTTCTGCCTAGAGCATATAATTGGTAACAAAGCTAAAGTTAATTAAGACGGGCTTAGATGGGTTATAATTCTTACTAGTTAGTATTTGCTTTCATTTTAGCTATATCTAAAATACGATTTCATTACTTTTACAAGAGTTGAGGCATGCGATGTTTGATTCTGTGATGTAACCATGATATATGAGCTCTTTTGTGACGCTCCCACTTACAAGGGTAAGTTTGTCCATAGGAGCTCTCTACTTATATAGGTTAGTTATTGTGTTAAAAGAAAGGCAAATCTATGAAACTGATACCTTCGATATATAGCAGACCAAAACTCACTTCAGGCCACATGAAACGGTTTAGAAGAAAAACATTTCTTTTGAGCTAGATATATGGTACAGGATCATATGTTAGCTTTCGCAAGCTCTTGGCTCGGATAAGAAATTTACCCTTGTGTTGTACTTCCTCCGTTCCATAATTCTTGTCGTGGCTTTAGTTCAAACTTGAATAAAGCCATGACAAGAATTATGGAACGGAGGGAGTACCTGTCTCTCACAGATCGAACATATCATCATAAAGGGAAGCCTAATTAGCCTCGCATGTACAATCCTTAATTAGCATCCCAAATGTTTATTTTCTTATTTGAAGTAAAGCAAAGTCCATCCTAACCTTATGTGGCCATTGATAGCCTGTTACAAAGAGTGACCTGCTTTAAGGTAATATGATTATACGAGTATATTATGCCAATATGTAGATCACACGAAATTAACGGCCCATATCAATTGGGTGTACCTTAACATTTCTCATGATATAAACTCATGTGAGATTTCATCCCTTGACCCAAAGATTATGTTATTACACCTCTCGATTCAGGAAATATATAAGGAGAACCAACTGCTAATCCAATTCATCGTTATATATGCACTCGGATCGATCGAGAAGAAGAAAGAGACAAAGATACATAGTTGCTAGCTACGAGGAAAGAAATGAAAGCATGAACTGAAAATCATTTTGAAGGGACTAACGATCTGAAGGAGAGTGGCGCCGCCGGCCGTATCCGCCTCGGGCCGTGCCGTTGCTGATTATAGTCGCCTCCGCTCCCCTGCTCGTCGTCTTCCTCTTCGCCCCGTGGCCTTCGCACAGACATCTTATTTTAGCAGATGAAATGGGAGAAATCAGGAAGAGCTAGCAGATGAATGGAGCTGGCCGCAAGCTAGCTGCAGCCTGCAGACTGGGAAGGAAGCTACGCGCTACGCAGGCACCAATGTCCAACGGCCATGGGATGGATACTCGAAAGCAATCTAGCCTGAAGCCATATATATACTACAGCTAGCCAGGCCTACGTAGAGAAATCGCTGCAAGTTTTTCTCGTCGGCAGAAATAAAGAATTGCAGTGCCGCATCGGGACAGAATGCCCCTTGCAGGCTCCAGGAAGGTGGCCGGAAGCTGGCTAGCTAGCCACCCGGCGCATCGCACCGTTAATCTTGGGTTTAACTTCATTTTACGGCCATGGTTACCAGCCTGCCGGGGGCAACGAGCAATGCAAAGTCTTGCCTGGGTTGGTGCAGGGGCAGCTTCTCAGGCATGACCAAGAAAGTTTGCGAGTCGTCAAGTCGTCGGTCGGTCTCGGCCGTGCATGTCCATACTTAGTTACGTACACTAGTACAAAACAGGGCATTGGTCCACCCCTGAGAAGCCCATTAGTCCCGGTTCACTCACGAACCGGGACCCATGGGGGCATCAGTCCCGGTTCGTGAGGCCAGGGCGCCGGCCGGGCCTCGTGGGCCATTGGTCCCGGTTCGTCAGACCCCTTTTGTCCCGGTTCTAGACACGAACCGGGACCAATGCGCCTCGCTCCTGGCCCACAACCATTGGTCCCGGTTCGTGGCTGGAACCGGGACAAAAGGGGTCGAACCGGGACAAAAGGTGACCCCTTTTGTCCCGGTTCCAGCCACGAACCGGGACCAATGCGTCTCGCTCCTGGCCCACAACCATTGATCTCGGTTTGTGGCTGGAACCGGGACCAATGGTTGGCCTATATATAGCCCCCGCCCACCAGCAGAGCAATGCATTGCTCTGTTTTTTTGCCCGGCCATGGGAGAGCTTTTGTGGTGCTCTAGCTCACCTCCTATGCACATGAGGTGTTCGATGAAATGCCCGAGCCACACTTAAGCTTTCTCCTCTCGAAGCTCCTTGTCCAAGCTCCATTTTCCTCAAGATTTGTCTAGGTTTGGCGGTCCGTCCTGTCCCGTCCCCGTCCTCACCGCCGTCGATCGTCCGCGCCCATCTCGGCGCCGGCAACACCGTGGTTAGCCTCTTCTTCTTATCTTCTTTCTAAAAGAAAAAAGTTCTTACTTGTGTGTTTTAATTAGATGCTCTAGAGAGTTATATGTTGTTCAATAATAAGAACTATATAACGCACGCAGATGAACCGGCAATGGATGTACGGTGACCGACGCACCTCCGAGTATATTAAGGGCCTGCATAATTTTCTCGAAGCGGCTGAGGCAAACAAGCAGAATGGTTTTATGCATTGTCCATGTACTGTCCGTGAGAATACGAAGGCTTTCTCCAACTCTAAAACCCTTCACTTCCACCTGCTTGAGAAGGATTTTATGCCACACTATAATATTTGGACCAAGCACGGAGAAAGAGGGGTTATGATGAAAGACAACGAAGAAGAAGAGGATGATGACAACTACCCGCCCCCTGAATACGGTGATGCTGCAATGGGGGAAGCTGAAGATCAAGAGGAACCAGACGATGTGCCCGATGATGATCTTCGCCGGGTCATTGTTGATGCACAGAGAGAATGCGAAAGTGAAAGGGAGAAGTTGAAGTTCGATCGCATGTTAGAGGATCACAAAAAAGGGTTGTACCCAAATTGCGAAGATGACAACAGAAAGCTCGGTACCACACTGGAATTGCTGCAATGGAAGGCAGACAATGGTGTATCTGACAAGGGATTTAGTTCGCTGCTGAAAATAATGAAGAAGAAGCTTCCAAAGGATAACGAATTGCCCGGCAGTACGTACGAAGCAAAGAAGGTTCTATGCCCTCTAGGATTGGAGGTGCAGAAGATACATGCATGCCCTAATGACTGCATCCTTTACCGCGGTGAGTACGAGGATTTGAACGCATGCCCGGTATGCGGTGCATTGCGGTATAAGATCAGAACAGATGACCCTGGTGATGTTGAGGGCGAGCACCCCAGGAAGAGGGTTCCTGCCAAGGTGATGTGGTATGCTCCTATAATACCACGTCTGAAACGTCTGTTCAGAAACAAAGAGCATGCCAAGTTGATGCGATGGCACAAAGAAGACCGTAAGAAAGACGGGAAGTTGAGAGCACCCGCTGACGGGTCGCAGTGGAGAAAAATCGAGAGAAGGTGGGGGGACTTTGCAGGTGACGCAAGGAACGTATGGTTTGGTTTAAGTGCAGATGGCATTAATCTTTTTGGGGAGCAGAGCAGCAATCATAGCACCTGGCCCGTGACTCTATGTATCTATAACCTTCCTCCTTGGTTGTGCATGAAGCGGAAGTTCATTATGATGCCAGTGCTCATCCAAGGCCCTAAGCAACCCGGCAATGACATTGATGTGTACCTAAGGCCATTAGTTGAAGAACTTTTACAGCTGTGGAATGGAGAAGGTGTACGTGTGTGGGATGAGCACAAGCAGGAGGAATTTGACCTACATGCGTTGCTGTTTGTAACCATCAACGATTGGCCTGCTCTCAGTAACCTTTCAGGACAGACAAACAAGGGATACCACGCATGCACACACTGTTTAGATGACACCGACAGTATATATTTGGACAAATGCAGGAAGAATGTGTACCTGGGGCATCGTCGATTTCTTCCGACCAACCATCAATGTCGAAAGAAAGGAAAGCATTTCAAAGGTGAGGCAGATCACCGGAAGAAGCCCGCCCTCCGTACTGGTGATCACATACTTGATATGGTCAATGATTTACAAGTAATCTTTGGAAAGGGTCCTGGCGGACTATCTGTTCCGACTGACGATGCGGGACGCGCACCCATGTGGAAGAAGAAATCTATATTTTGGGACCTACCCTATTGGAAAGACCTAGAGGTCCGCTCTGCAATCGATGTGATGCACGTGACGAAGAATCTTTGCGTGAACCTGCTAGGCTTCTTGGGAGTGTATGGGAAGACAAAAGATACACCGGAGGCACGGGAGGAACAGCAACGTGTGCATGAAAAAGACGGCATGCATCCAAAGCAGTATGAAGGTCCTGCCAGCTACGCTCTTACCAAAGAAGAGAAGGAAATCTTCTTTGAATGCCTGCTCAGTATGAAGGTCCCGTCTGGCTTCTCGTCGAATATAAAGGGAATAATAAATATGGCAGAGAAAAAGTTCCAGAACCTAAAGTCTCATGACTGCCACGTGATTATGACGCAACTGCTTCCGGTTGCATTGAGGGGGCTTCTACCGGAAAACGTTCGATTAGCCATTGTGAAGCTATGTGCATTCCTCAATGCAATCTCTCAGAAGGTGATCGATCCAAAAATCCTGTCAAGGTTAAGGAGTGATTTGGTGCAATGTCTTGTTAGTTTCGAGCTGGTGTTCCCACCATCTTTCTTCAATATCATGACGCACGTCCTAGTTCATCTAGTCGACGAGATTGTCGTTCTGGGCCCTGTATTTCTACACAATATGTTCCCCTTTGAGAGGTTCATGGGAGTCTTAAAGAAATATGTTCGTAACCGCGCTAGGCCAGAAGCAAGCATCTCCATGGGCCATCAAACAGAGGATGTCATTGGGTTTTGTGTTGACTTCATTCCTGACCTTAAGAAGATTGGTCTCCCTCAATCGCGGTATGAGGGGAGACTGACTGGAAAAGGCACGCTAGGAGCGGACTCAATAATATGTAGGGACGGGCATTCTTGGTCTCAAGCACACTACACAGTTCTAAAGAATTCTACCTTGGTGACCCCGTATGTCGATGAACACAAGAATATTCTGCGCTCCAAACACCCGGAGCAGTGTGACGACTGGATTACATATGAACACATCAGGACTTTCGGCAGTTGGTTGCAAACACGTCTCATGGGTGACAACACTGTTTCTGATGAGCTGTACTCGTTGGCCAGGGGACCATCTTCGACTGTATTGACTTACAAAGGGTACGAGATAAATGGGAATACATTTTACACGATCGCCCAAGATCAAAAGAGCACCAACCAAAACAGCGGTGTCCGCTTTGATGCAGCAACCAAGAGGGGAAAGGACACATATTATGGTTACATAGTGGACATATGGGAACTTGACTATGGACATGATTTCAAGGTCCCTTTGTTTCAGTGCAAATGGGTCAATCTGTCAGGAGGCGGGGTACAGGTAGACCCACAGTACGGAATGACAACAGTGGATCTCAACAATCTTGGGTACACAGACGAACCATTCGTCCTAGCCAATGATGTGGCGCAGGTTTTCTATGTGAAGGACATGTCTACCAAACCGAGAAAAAGAAAAGATAAGGAAGCGAATACATCATACGATGAGCCAAAGCGCCACATAGTTCTTTCAGGAAAAAGAGACATCGTGGGATTGGAGGGCAAGACAGACATGTCTGAAGATTATGAAAAGTTTCATGAAATTCCTCCCTTCAAAGTCAAGGCTGACCCAAGCACCCTGTTAAACGATGAAGATTATCCATGGTTCCGGCGCAATAAGCAAAGGACACAAGCGAAGAAAAAGTGAAGACTTTCTCTCCACAACTATATCATTGCAGTTACATATGAAGAAATTAAATGAAATCCCTTTGTAACAGATGATTTTTCGTCTGAAACCCTGATACTTCGAAAGAGATTGTCCATTTTGTACACGAAGTGCATCCAGTTTTTGCCGTAACCCTCTCAACTTTTTAGCACATGCTATGTGGGTGAAATGATGATACCACGCCAACTTTCAACCTTTTCAGAGTTCATTTGAAGTGCTTTTCAATTTCAGGGTCATTTAGCAAAAGGAATCAACTAAAAATATTTTATAAACCTCTAGTATTTATGAAACTAAAATTATATAAAATTTATGCAACTAAAGTTATCAAAGTATTTTTTGTTCAAAACATTAAGAGAAAAAAGAATTTTCATAAAGTTTATAATTTTTGTGACCTAAAAGCAAAAAGAATCACTGAAAAACTGTAAGTAGAAACAAAAGAAAATAAATAAAGCAAAAAAGAAAACAAAAAAAGTAGAAAAAATTAAAAAAAAATGCCGCTATGTGGGTGAAATGATGATACCACGCCAACTTTCAACCTTTTCAGAGTTCATTTGAAGTGCTTTTCAATTTCAGGGTCATTTAGCAAAAGGAATCAACTAAAACTATTTTATAAACCTCTAGTATTTATGAAACTAAAATTATATAAAATTTATGCAACTAAAGTTATCAAAGTATTTTTTGTTCAAAACATTAATAGCAAAAAGAATTTTCATAAAGTTTATAATTTTTGTGACCTAAAAGCAAAAAGAATCACTCAAAAACTGTAAGTAGAAACAAAAGAAAATAAATAAAGCAAAAAAGAAAACAAAAAAAGTAGAAAAAAATTAAAAAAAAATGCCGCCTACTGGGCCACCACGGCCTGAATACGACTAGAAACCCAACCATCTAGTTGGGCCAGGATTCAGGCCCGCAGAAGGCCCAGAAGGCCCACAGGCAGAGGTGTGTGCGATTAGGCCCGTAAGCCTGCAGTTGAGAGGAGCTCGAGAGGGCTGGCGCAGCAGTGCTTATAAACCACTCTCGAGCCCTCTCAGCTAGCGAGGTGGGACTAAACTTTTGGCCCCGGGCAGCACCACCCTTTAGTCCCGGTTGGTGGCACCAACCGGGACCAATGCCCACCTTTGGTCCCGGTTGGTGGCACCAACCGGGACCAATGCCACCCTTTAGTCCCGGTTGGTGCCACCAACCGGGACCAAAGGTCTCTGCTTCCCGCCCTTTGGGCTGACGAAAAGAGACCTTTGGTCCCGGTTGGTGGCACCAACCGGGGCTAAAGGTGGGCATTGGTCCCGGTTGGTGCCACCAACCGGGACCAATGCTGAGTGTATATAACCAGCACTTGTGAAATTTCACAGTTTTCATCGCCACTTCGCCCGACGACGCCGACCTCCTTGACGCCGCCAGGCTGCCCCGACGCCGTCCACCGCCCACGCCGTCGCCATCGCCAGGCCCCTGCCCCGTCGTCGCCGTCGTCGTCCCCGAGCCCGTGGCCCTGCCCCGCCCCGGAGCCCACGCCCCTGCCCCGTCGTCGCCGTCGCTGTCGCCGTCGTTGTCCCCGAGCCCGCGGCCCTGCCCCGCCCCCGAGCCCACGCCCCTGCCCCGTCGTCGCCGTCGCCGTCGCCGTCGTCGTCCCCGAGCCCACGGCCCTGCCCCGCCCCCGAGCCCACGCCCCTGCCCCACCCCCGAGCGCGCCCGGCCGCGCCCCTGCCCCGGCCCGCCCCCGCCGTCGCCGGCGCCGGCGCCCTCGCCGCCCCCGCCGTCGTCGTCACCTTCGCCGGCCGCCCCCGCTGTGAGCCGTCGCCGCCCCTGCTCTGTGCAATTTTTTTTATATATATATGTTGATTTTTTTTATACGATGAATGTTTTTGTTCATATATAATGTATATATGTATGTGGCTATATGTATGTATGGATGGATGTATATATGATGTTTTTTTGTTCATAGCATTTTTTTGTTCATATATGTATTTTTTTTCATATATGTGGCTATATGTATTTTTTTGTTCATAGCATTTTTTTCCATGTATGTATGTGGCTATATGTATGTATGTCGCCGTCGCCCTCGATCTCCTACCCCCTCCCGCCCCTACCTGACAAACTCTCGAGGCCACCCAAACCCCTAGAAGAAAACTCCGGTAAATTCGACATGAGGGGGGACGTCGGACATATCGGGCGACCAACTCTCGAGGCCACGCAAACCCTAGAAAAAAAAGCGTTGTCGATCTCCTACCCCCCCCCCTCCCCTACCTGACAAACTCTCGAGGTCAGCCAAACCCCTAGAAGAAAACTCCGGTAACTTCGACATGAGGGGGGACGTCGATCAACCCCCTCTCGCCCCTGCTCTGCTTGCCGCGCCGCCGCCGCCACCGCCGCCCCGGCCGGATCTGCCTTTTTTTTGTATGTATATGCAGTATGTATGTATGTATGTATGTATGGATGCTGTATGTATGTATGTATATGCAGTATGTATGGATGGATGGATGATCCATAGAAAGTTTTTATATATGCATTGATACAATTTTATTTTTGTTCATAGATTTTTTTTTGTTCATAGATGTATGTTTTTTTTTGTTTATAGAAAGCTTTTATATATGAGCAATGATGATCCATAGAAAGTTTTTATATATGCATTGATATATGAGCAATGATGATCCATAGAAAGTTTTTATATATGCATTGATACAATTTTATTTTTGTTCATAGATGTATGCTTTTTTTTAATAGAAAGTTTTTGTCATGAGGGGGGACGTCGGACATGCATGAGAGAGAGGCGGTCTGCTCGTCGGACATGTCATGTGGATTTTTTTTGTTCATATAGAAAACTCCGATAACTTCGACATGAGGGGGGGAGACGTCGATCAACCCCCTCCCGCCCCTACCCGTAAAAGTTAAAATGTTCATATATTCAAAATGAGTTAAAATGAGTTAAAAGTTACTTACTCCCGGTCCGCTCGCCCGACCAACTCTCGAGGCCACCTGTACCCCCTCCCCGATAACTTCGACATGAGGAGGGACGTCGGACATGAGGGGTGAGCGTCGTTGTCGTCTACCCCCTCCCCGATAACTTCGACATGAGGAGGGACGTCGGACATGACATGAGGGGTGAGCGTCGTTGTCGTCTACCCCCTCCGGTAACATAGATTTATCAAGAATACCCCCATTATGGATGTGCACAAGTTGATCCAATTTTTTTCTGATCTCATCTATATATATATATTCTTCTATATTTGCAGAAATTATGGATCAAAGAGACTTGGAACAAGAACAGTTGTTGGGGGAGATAATCCTCGCCGGAGGTGATGCTGTCTTGTCGTTTCTCAACGACACCGATGGAACAATGGAGGAGGAAGGACATGATCATGATGGCTCCGGTGACATGATCATGATGGCTCCGGAGGTGCTGACTAGCTAATTGATGCATTAATTGTTTTGGTATGTACATATATTAACTCTTCTTTCTTCTTTTATAGCCCTCCGGATCGAGCCAAACTTCGGTACCGAGACGAGGCCCGAAGAAGAGGTTGCGCAAGGATGAAAGGTTCACGATCACAGCACTCGCGGACGATGGCCTACCGATTGAACCCAAGCGGACCAAGGACGCATTTTCTGCTCAGTGCGGAGCTATTGTTAGGGACAACATCCCGATCAGCATCAAGCAATGGAATAAGCCTAAGGACGACGCCCCTGAAGGTGATTATGTCACCGATAGACAGAAAGATGATCTTTGGACCTTGCTGAAGGCAAATTTCACCCTACCGCCAGAGGAGGATCCGAATAAGCCCGTTATAGAGCCACTGGTCAAGGCGTGTGCTCTTAAGAAGATGGCAGATCTATTCAGGAGGTGGAAGAAGGAGTTGAAATCAAAGTTTGTCGACAAAGGTGAGACTCCAGAATTCATCGGCCGATTTGAGAAGATAAGAGATCACTGGCCCGCATTTGTGGCCTACAAGACATCAGACAAGAGTAAGAAAATGTCAGAGACAAACAAGAACAACGCTGCAAAGAAGCAGTATCACCATCACACGGGGTCAGGTGGCTACTTCAAAGCCCGGGCGTTGTGGGACAAAGCTGAGAATGACCTGATTGCTAAAGGGGTCGAACCAGAGACATTGAACTGGCCAGACCGTTCAAGGACTTGGTTCTTCGGGGTTGGGGGAACTTTGGACCCTGAAACAGGGAAGTGCCGTTGGACGGACGAGCAACTTGCAATACCCGTCACGAAGCTTCAGAAGTATATCACCGCAGCGCAGGAAGGGACGTTCATTCCCGACAGAGAGAAGGACGAGTTGACTGAGGCCCTAGGGAATGCTGAGCACCCTGGACGAACACGAGGCACACCAGGCTCCGTTCCGTGGAAGTTTGGGTTTCCCGACGCAGGCGGTTACAGAAGCCAGGAGAGAAAGAGGAAAGCGGAGCTGAGCGACATGCAGAAGATGAGTGCAAGACTACAAAAGCTAGAGGAAGCTCAGAGCCAGCGAGCTGCCGGCCAACTATCTCAGTGGCACGAAGCTACCCCAGAAGCTACCCCGCCATCTCAGCGGAGAAGCAGCGTGGCTTCCACGGAGCCCGTTCAGACTGACTTCACGGAGCCTATCTACCCCGTGGATACTATCACAGAGGCTCAAAATTGCGAGCTTATGACGAAATGCCATAACCTCACTTTCAAGGCGGCTCTCGGCTCTGTTGCACCTCCTTAACCCAACGGAACTTTTCACTGCCTTCCGATTCCACATGGCTATGCTGTTGTGATGGTGGATGAAGTAATGGAGGGATTTGAGGAGCTCGAGCTTTACCACTCTAGAGGTGAAGGGGAGAATCAGCTGGTTCGTGCTCTGAGGAGTACATGTCTATGGCAGAAGGAGTACATCAAGCTTCCAAACTGGACGCCTCCGCCTCCTCCTCCTCCTCCGTTGAGTCAGGGCACTCCGCCTCCTCCTCCTCCTCCTCCTCCGGCGAGTGATCAGGGCACTCCGCCTCCTTCTCCGGCTCCTCCGACGCGTGAGGGCACTCCGCCTCCTCCTTCGCCTACTCCGGCGCGTCGGAGGAGTCCGCCTCCTCCTCCGCCTCGTCGGCAACGGCGGAAGACAGACGCCACCGGTCCGGCTCCTCCGGCGCGTCGGAGCACTCCGCCTCCTTCTCAGCCTCGTCAGCAACGACGGAACAGAGACGCCGCCGCTCCGGTAGCTAGCAGTACAAGCAGAGGCGGGAGGGAATTCAGATACGGTCCATCTCTCAAGCCTCTGGAAAAGTTACCATATGAGAGGACCGAGCAGGAAAACGAGGACATAGTTCGTGCCCAAGTGAGGGCCCATTTTGCAAAGAAAACTCCACCTCCGAAGGAAACAATAGATCCGATGAAAATGAAGCGCACTATCGATGCCCTGAAGCGACCACCACCGCCTCCGCCGCAATCCAACTATGACCGCATTATTCAAAAGACATATGATGAAGCGCGGCGGTCGGGAAGTACTTCTAGTGATGCAAGGTTAGCAGAACGAAGAAGTGGGAAAACAATTCCCCAGCTCGGCGAACAGGAGAAGAAATCGTGCCCCCCGCTCAAGGTGTCTAGCGATATCGTCGCTAATCATCCGGGGATGGTGCTCGGTACCAATCCTGGTGATTACTTGGGGGATGATGTAATTTTTGAAATGGCTGAGGTACCAAAAGAAGAATATAAATACGTGCACGGGAAGCCTCTCGTCAAACCTGATCATCCTCCTTTAACAACGATGATGTACAAATTGCATGAGTGGTACTTGGAAACCTGCAGGAAGAATGGGTCCGATAGTTTGCTGGTGAGAATTAAAGATGAGCACGACCTCATTGGAGTCGACCTGATGCCTGTTGAATTTGTGGAGTTATTTCAGTTATTCAATCAAAAGGCCCTCGACAAACAAATCATGACTTGCTACTGTATGTAAGTATTACTTCTGTAATTAAGTCTCTAGCTCAACTCGTTCATTGCATGTATATATAATTATCCTCACTATATTATGCAGATTGAAGATCTTCGAATGCCCAAAAAAACAAATCTATGACATTGGGTTCATTAGCCCAAATACCGTAAATGAATGGGCGGTACAAGAAAGAGTTAAAGATACCGAGGAAAATTTGCTAAAAGCGTTCCTTCGACATCAAAACAAAAGGGAAATACTTTTTCCTTACAACTTCAAGTGAGTGTTACTGTCTTGTGCATATTCGGTTTCGCTTACTCGAGGTTAAGTACTGTAATTGATGAGTTATGCGTGCGCAGTTTCCACTATATTCTGCTATCCATTAAGCTTGACGGGGGAGTAGTAACTGTCTTTGACTCGAGACGTAAAGATCCCAAGGATTATGCGGACATGACTGCAATGCTCCAGAAGTAAGTTCAATCAATACCGGGACCATATCGACAACTTTCGTTCATTTCCTGATATCAAGTAATCATTTTCTTTGCCTGGCAGGGTTTGGAAACAGTTCACCGGACAGGTTCCGGGTCTGAAGAACGAGCTGCGATTTACACACCCCAAAGTAAGTAGTACTAGCTAGTTCCGTGCATCTCTCATTGATTCCAGTTTCATCAATACCATTATCATGCTTGATTATCAGTTTGATTGAACTCTATTCTCGTAAAGTTCTTGTGGCAGGAACCCGGGAATAATTTATGTGGATACTACGTTTGCGAGTACATTCGCCACAGGACCTCTGAGCGGGGCAGATCTGAAGAACAATTTGAAGTATGTAAACAATATTCACAATTTTTTTATTACCATCAATTGTGTTGAGTTTCATTCATATATATGTATTGACCCCCTTCTTTAAATTAGATCTGGCAGATGCGGGATGAACTCCTACCACATGATCGCATACGAGCAATTCAAGAGGAATTGGCGGGATTATTTCTTGACCACGTCATACATGAAAAGGGAGAATACCATGCGGAAATTCAATGGGAGTTTGGCGCTTGATGATGTCAGGGATGTTATATTGTATATATGTAGTAGCGTCGGATAGATTTACGAAAACTTGTTGTTCGAACAAGCACGGAGAAAGAGAGGTCACTTCTCTTTGTATATGTTCATGACGATCTTGTGTAATTAATGGTTTCCTTCATTTGCTTACTAGCTAGCGTCGAGTTCTCTTTATATGTAGTAGCTAGCGTCGACCAAGCACGGAGAAAGAGAGGTCACTTCTCTCTATTAGCTAGCTAACACAATATGAAACCCCTAAACCCTCCAAAACCCCTAAACCCCCCCTTTCAAAAAAAAAAAAAAACCCCAGCGCCTTTTGGTCCCGGTTGGTGTTACCAACCGGGACTAAAGGTCCTCCTGCCTGAGTGCTGCGAAGCGGCCACGTGGAGCTTCTTTAGTCCCGGTTGGTGTTACCAACCGGGACTAAAGGTCCTCCTGCCTGGGCTCCCCACAGCAGCCACGTGGAGCCCCTTTGGTCCCGGTTCGTAAGCGAACCGGGACTAAAGGTTTTGGGCTTTAGTCCCGACCCTTTAGTCCCGGTTCAAGGGACTAAAGCCCCTCTGGAACCGGGACTAATGGGCCTTTTTCTACCAGTGGTACACATGCACATCCACGACCGGATGGACTCGGAAATCAACGCGACCCGAATCCCGTCTTCAGTTCGACGCCGGCTGTAGGCTGTAGCTACAAGTGAGTGCTCGTGCAGCGAGACGAACGCACCGTTATACTTCCGTGAGCGTTCGCTTCAAGCTCCAGAGAAATTAAGAACGTAGCAGCCGCCCGTCACCTTGTGCACGCGCACGTACCCATCGAGCCCGGGAGGCGAGGCCACCTTCCAAAAAGTACCACCAAAGGACACCTTCCAAAACGTACCACCTTATGGCCATGATAGCATCGAAAATTACGGCTCATTAGGTTCATTTAATTGTTTATTCAGCTGGTAATTAAGTAGCAAGCTCTAGCTGGACCGACTGGAAGAAACTTTAGTAAGCTTCACTTCATGCTGTTTTCTATACACCTTCCCAACTGAAAGCGACTTAGCATGTGTATCATGTATTAAAAGAGAAGGAGCAAAGAATCCCATCAAATTTTTCTCACAGGAACGGCAACCATCCACTTAGAGAAAACATAAACATATTACTCGGCGATCATTCGTAGATCGTCTGGTAGTTTGTGACAAAGACCTTGGTTTCTGTTAAATGAAATCGAAGGAGGAGGCCCCACTTTTCTCAAAAAAAAAAAAGAGAGAGTAGGGAATCATCTCCTATTCAAGGCCTCCAGCTCCCAATGAAGGAGCCCCGTACTCCGGCAAGCATCGCCTTCCTAGTGCACCCGGGCACAAGAACATAATCACAGAGGGTGACGCAGGGTTGAGCACAAGGTCATTTCTATGTTTCCAAGGCTACTAAAGGACCAACATGATGATGGAGTGCACATCTCACCGCCGGCCATGCGTGGTAACTCTACAACTCCACCCATCAACCAAGCGATAATCCTCCAATTGGCATGCCCCCTCGCTCCAAATTGAACGCGCAAGCACGCCCTAGCAATATGTGGTTGATGGTTATTTCTGTTGTCTGTCGGCTAGGCTAGCCGACGCGTCATTGAGAACATCGTCTTCTTCAACTGCCTCTTCTTTTGAGCCTTTGCGAGCAAGGTCGTCGGCCTGGTCTGGTGAAAATACCTATGTTGTCACCCTAGATCGGGGTGATACCCACACTAGTATACACTCGGCACGATTGCCAGTCTCTTTTGTAAACAGGGATCTACTTGTGGTGATTCAGTGACAATTCATCATCTACAGGTCTTTGTAGGTACTTTAATGACTAGCTTTCATGATGTTGTCCACCATCAGCGAGAGCTATGGTGGCGTAACGATAAGAAGTTCAGTTGCGACTTCGACAAGTAATTTGGGGTTATAGCTTAGTTGTAATTGTTTTTTTCGAAAAGGAGGATGACCCCCGGCCTCTGTATCAGGGCGATGCATGCAGCCATAATTTAGTTGTAATTGTTAAGGGTTGTTTTTGTATCTATGGGTTCGCTTACAATATTATCTAGTTGTATCCGATGTACTATTAATCTAATACAGACCATACATTGATTAAAAGAAAGACAGTCAGCCTTATACACCATGCACACGTACGAGTTCTCAACTTAATAAGGGAGTCGCCTTCCAAGTACCACCAAAATGGTACTCTCTTATGCTAAAGAAAAAGAATTGTGCTCTGTTGCCATGTTAGTATCGAAATCAATGTTCTTTAGATACAATGATACATGCTGTGCTAATGATCACCTAGCTAGCTGGATGAAAGCACGACTGAAAGCAACTTACTTACCATTTAGCAAGCTGAATCCTTCGGTGCTTTCCAAAAGTTTAATGGTCTCATATGCACCAAACAGACTAATCTTTCCACATGGCATTCGCCTTTTTAAAGGAAAGAAAAACATCTTAAAAGAAAGAGAACTCACTGTCGTTTTTCTTGAAGAAGACGAAGATGACTGGGCGTTGGAATTAAGGGTCCAAGACACTAACTAACACCAGCGAAAGTACATAGAGATAGAGCAGTCGTCCTTCAAGATGTTAATAACTCAATTACAGTCTACGTGCCCGCATGACATTAGCTCTTCGAAGAAGAAGAAGAAGAAGAAGAAGAAGCCATATTTAAACGAAGACAGCTTGTTATTGTTTTCCTTGAAGATGGAATAGACTAAGATAACTCGGCGTTGAAATTAAGGGTCCGAGAGAGTACTACATAGAACATCTTGCATGTGACCAGCGAAAGTACATACAGCAATCGTCCTTTCAGATGTTAATAAGTTATTTGCGTTTATGTTCTTCTTTTTCTTGTTCTAGATATTTGCATGGTTAATTCTAGAGTGAGCCCGAGAGCACGCGCTTGACCTTGATGTTCACGACGTTCATCCCGGTGGCGCCCCTGGGCCCGAGTGGGCGTGGCATGCATGAATTCTCCGGTTACTCTCTCCTCGTCTACCCGCTCGTCCCTTTTTGTAGGCTCATGTTGACAATGCAGATATAGAGTGCAGTCATGCATATTTGAACTGTTACCATGGCATTGTCATCGTGGAACACACAGGTGAAGTGTTCCGAGGGCATGTTAGGCATTTGCTAGTTGTGGTATACTTGCTGTTAAAATTAGATGTTACCCTAATTACCATGGGAATTGATTGCAATATATTTTAATAAAATTTGGTTTTATGGTATGTGAATATTTTATCATTAATAATATAAGAACTGAAAGTAAAAACATTTTTTGTATTTGAATAATGTTTATTTGTAAAATATTTGTCAAATACGACTAGCATATGTAATGGAGGCAATTTCCCATGTTTGGTTGCATGATGTGGTTGGTTTTTTTTCATCTATGATTGCATATTGAGAGAAATATATTAGTCGGGATCACCTATTTTGTATACTAGATGATACTCCGCACACTGTTGCAGGAACATTTTGTAGTACTCTGTACATTTTAATAAGATAGTTGTATGAAACATGAATATTTGGAGTAATATATGATACCCAAAAATAAAACTACATATGATGATTTATTGTGTTTGATTATTGTATACTTATAAAATATTTTTAAATATAAATATCATAATAGAATGAAAATTATCATGCATTTTTTATATTGAGGTAGATTTTTCTATGCATGGTTGCATGTTAAGGTGTCTTTTCCCATGCATGCTACATGATGAGGTGTTAGAGCATCTCTAGATGACCCCTTAAAACGGGGCGGCCCGTAAAAATTCGGCGACTATACGGGTTTGGCCCCTTTTTTGGGCCAGACCAGAGCCCATATAGTCGCTCGGCCCGTAAATTTTTTTTACAGTGGCCCGCACCCCCCCCCCCCCCCCCCGCGCGCGCAGTATATGTCAGGGTTTGCGGCTGAAATACGGGTCGAAACCCTATCCGCGCGCCGCCGCAATTCCCAATCCCCCTCTCGATTTCTCGCCGCCGGCGACTTCAATTCCCCCTCTCCCCTCTTGATGTGGCGCGGAATGTGGTCGGCGGGCCATGGCGCCGGCGGTGGCGACGACCCCGAGCGGAGGCGGTGCGTCACCGCCGACGCCGCGAGGAAAAGGAGCGCCCGTAGGTACACCAACAACGGGCTCTCGCCGCCGCCGTCGCTCCTCCACCGCGAGACGGAGGAGTACGACCGCAGGCAGGCGCTCCTCCGCCGCGGGCTGTCCTCCGGTTCCTCCGCCGCTGGCAGCTCCTCCGCCGGTGCCTCGAGCTCGCGGACTCCGCTCACGCCGGTCAAAAGAGAGCCAGAGGAGCTCCCGCTGCTCCGCGCGTTGAAGAGGGAGCCGGAGGCGGAGCCGGAGCGGCGGGGCGTCATCGGGCCGGAGGATTACCTCCCCCCGGCGGAGGCGGACGTCATGGAGGACGCTATCGTCGCGCGCTCTGCGCGGGAGGAGGAGGAGGCGGAGCAGCGCCGTCGACGGGATGCCGACATCGACAGAATCTTCCTCGAGCAGGGGATCGCGGCGGCGCAGGAGTTCGCGGCCAACATGGAAGAGTGGCGCCTCGTAGCCAAGAAGCAGGACGAGGTCTACGTCGACCTCGTCTCCGACGACGAGGACTGAGCTCTTCCGCCGTCGCAGCGTCGCCGCCGCAATCCCCTCGGCTCCGGTGAGCCAAATTTTGTAATTAGGGTTACGGTGGCGCCTACTCCTCCAAATATTAGTTCTAAAAATTCTACTTTTTATGACTTTTTAAGATGATCAAGTGCTAGTAGTTCTACTGAACTAGTTCAATTTCTCGCGCGAATGTGTGATTTCAAATTTTGCGGGTTCATATTCGGTTGTTGTTCTGCCGCGGTTGTTTTCGGCCCGTATCTGAAGACAGCCGCGAACTGTAAATGCGCTATAAGGGTTCGCGATATAAAGGGTCTTCTAGAGATGCTCTTATGCTTGCATATTAAGATAAACTAGATGATACCCCACGCCTTGCCGCGGAGATCTCTTGCAATATTTTTTTGATGAATTTAAAATAGATATGATACATTGTATTTGATTATTATATAGTTGTGAATATATATAGAATATATGTAGTATTTCCCATGCATGTTGAGAGAAATATAATTAGTGTGATTGATGAGGTGACATGTGTGGAGAGTTGAGATGTGTGCATGTTGAGAGAGAATGTAAATAGCATTTCCCATGCATGTTAAGAAAAATAATTAGTGGGGTGATGATGTGGCATGTTTGGAGAGGTGGCATGTGTGCATGTTTAGAAAATTGAGATAGTGGGGATCAACTATTTAGGTATAATAACTAGATGATACCCCGTGCGTTGCGGGAATCAATTACAAAATATTTTGATGAGATTTGAATGTGTGGAATATTAATATTTAGATTTATAACACGTGAATCAAAATTGAAAACACATATGACTATTGATTATGTATAGTTGTAAATATTTATTGAAATAAGAAAACAATAGAATGGAAAATATGTTTCCATGCATAGTTGCATGTGGTGGTGGGTCTTTTTCCATGCATGGTTGCATGTTGAGGTGGGCCTTTTCTCATCCATAATTGTATGGTGATGTGGCATACTTGCATGTTAGTATCATGTAGTATTTTATTTATTGTCATGCATGACACATAGTAGCATAGTATTTATTATAATACGGTATCATGATATGATACTCAACCCTCTCTTTCTTCATTTAATTCTATGACACCTCATCAAAATTGCCTAATTGGCATGCATGATACTACCTATAATACTCCCATTACGACCAACCTTAGGTATATAGGATATAGGATAAGTTAATGAGAGTAACAAAAATAGAAAAAAGTGTACATGCACAAACGCTCACAAACATGTACATATATTCACCCCTCCCCTATGAACACGGGAGTAGTGGTGGTTTGATGGTCCCGGAATCTCGATTTTTATTATATTTAAAATGTTTTGTACTTCTGATGAATTTTTATAATAGATCTAATCTTTTCGCAAAAGAAACTATTAAAAAAACACATCCCTAAAAAAAACTACTCCCTGCATCTCGTAATATAAGACGTTATTACATCCAATATACTCACATATTGGATGTAATAACGTCTTAGATTATTAGGACGGAGGGAGTATTGAGGAAAAAGTGAGTGATGCAGCCATCCCATACAGCGAGTGGCACTGGGCCGTTGGCTCTTCTCGGCTTCTGGTTCACCAGGGCTGGCCCACGTAAGCATCCCCAAACGTGTGTGAGTCCCAAAACGTTTTTGGGCTGGCACAAAAATCTCTCAACCCATTCGGCCAATGTAATGGCTATGAGTGATCGTCTCAATAAATATTCTAAAAATACACGAACATTTTTCTAAAAATCATGAACATTTTTTATTACACATATCATTTTAACAACTATGGATATATTTTAAAAAGTGAGAACACTTTAATATTTTTGAACATATTTTCAAAATACATTATTTCAAAAAATCATAAATATTTTTTGAAATTCAGAAATATATTGTAAATCTTTGGGAAAAAATCCTGAACATTCTTTCAGAATATATATATTAAAAAATGGAAGTACACATATTTTATTAAAAAAATCGAAAAAAAACTACCAGAAAAAACCTGTGGTAAAACAAGACAGGGCAATGGGACACAAGCGAACTACTTAGGTCTGGCCCAAACCTGCTTTATAGCTCCTATCCATCGCATAAAGCGGTGAATAGGAGCATTCCTCAGTCGCATCGCAGCCTAGCACACAACCATGGTTCTTTTTTTGATCTTTTTGATGGATCAAATTAAACTCTACACAACCTTTCGGGTCATATGCCCCCACATGGCCATGCTCACAATTTTTTTTGAGTGAAACAGTCGGTCTTTATCATACATCGATAGTCCATGGTGCAATAAAAACAATAAAAATGCCCTACAACGAAGATCTAGTGAGGAGGTGGGCTCCATTGGATGCACGTCCTTCGTGGATGAAAGTCGCCTCATCAAAACTTCCTATGCTCTTCGGGAATAGTCTTTGTATAAATGTTCATCAGTATCGTAAAAATGGAATCGGGTGTGGGGCATGAGCTCCTATATTCAGGAAGTATAAAACTGAAATGACACATAAGCAGTGATTGACAAAAGGTTAATACTTCCTGCGTGTAAACATGGAACATGAGTACAAGTCACCTTTTTTGTTTGACACGCCTCCCAAAATTGGGAGCCGGGTTCCATTATATATCATAATGGAACAAAGGTTTGAAACAAAAGAAAGGAAAAACAACCAAGGTTTTGTCCCAGCTACATAAACCAGCAACCCAACCAACTTAACTCGCACCACAGCGACTACCTTGCTGCACACCACCAAAATAAAAGTCAAGGCACAGCCAAAACACCAGGAAACCGGTACCACGAGACCGACTCCAATCGAGGACATATTTACAATGCAAGCAACGGGCATAACCAACCATGCCCCAACTACAACAAGTTTATCAAAGGAAATTAAGGATCGCCAGATTGGTTCAGTCATCACTTGCTCGTGTGTCGTCATGATTGTCAGTCTCGCCCACCTTGGTAATGCGCAAGAGCCTACTAGCAGGCGTCGACCTCACGACGTTGCGAGCCCTGATTGCAGATTGTTGTAAAGCTGATGAACCTGTAGTAGGATATCCTTGACACCGCCCTTCTACAAACCTGCCCAATTTCGAATGAAAGCACACTCATAACATATCAGCTCAATGGGGTTGATGGAAGTTTATGCTCAAAGCAAGCTCTACTGCGAGTTTTCCAAAGAGCCCAGCAGAAGGCATCAATACCAATAACATGAATATTAGGTCCAAATGGGAGTTTATGAATCCCGCTAAAGTATTGAGTGAAACATGAGCCTATCATAGACCAATGGATATGCATATCGATCTCCACATATACGATGCAGCAAAACAAGAAAAAAATGATAAATGCCCTTATCCTCATCACAGAATCTACAAGTAAAATCCCGCACCCACTTTTTTTCGAAGCGGAGGTAAAAGATTTGCCTCATCGATTAATTAAGCATAAGAGAATTTCCCAGTTAATTGATGAAAAACCGGGCGAAAACCGTTACAACATGGCCACATATGGACTACTCCCAAAGTATGAATCTCCAAGACCACCCTACCAGACGAGCAAATGCATCCAACCAACTACAATCACAAACCTAAGGTCCATGGATCACAACATCGCAAAAGAACCACCACCGAAAACACATCAACAAATACATCGGACATGACTACCCGAAAGAGGAGAACAATCCATCAAGCAGTCACAAACGCCTTGCCTATGGCGCCATTCTTCTTGCTTTTGCTCCCAGATGATTTCTCCTTCAGCGTGTCGGAGCGATGGCTAGTGCACACCCTCTTGCTCTTGTCCCTGATTGCCTTCTCCTTCAGGAGGCAATGGACGATCAAGGCCAACATCAGACAAACCATTATAGAGAGTTTTAAAAGTAAATTTATTAAATTTGGTAAATTTCCAAAGATGGAGCTCAGGGCTCTTGTTGAGAGCCACCCACATCATCATACTTCTCAAAGCATTTCATTGATGTTGAAAGTCACGATCCTACCCAGTGGTGGATCTAGTGGGGGTGTCGTGGGTGCCCTGGCACACCCTCCAAAATGCAAATCCTTTTTTACCTAGTACTCTAGTTAGTCTAGTCTTATCTGTATTACAGGATTAAAATGCTAAACTGACACTTTTTATGGTTATACATGGCATTTTTATTGTGAGTGATAAGGTTAGCACCCCTCTAGGTCAAGCTCTAGGTCCGCCACTGATCCTACCATCTCTTGAATCTGAAGGTCCAGCCCTTCCCAACCTTTTTTTTAACATAAGAAGGGCCTCCGCCTGCGATTTCTATTAAAGAAACCATCTGGTTCAACCTAAGAAGAAACTACAGCAGAAAACCTTCCCAACCATATTAGACACATTAGGGCATCTCCAACGCTGACCGGCCCGCAAATTTGCTCCGGCATCCGTTCGCGGATAGGGGGACCAGTCCGCGGACACTGATGCGGGAGCCGGCCATCCAACGTTATTCGCATACATTTCAGTCACTGTTTGAACTAACCGAGCGAAATTCATGCAAACACGGCAGATTTCATCAAAGTTCGTGTAGAAAATAGCACAAATCATCCATACATAGCATGCAAATAAGTCTAGTACAACAATAATTCAAATTCAACGAGATTAACCAGATGTTCAACAAGTTTTTCATGAACAGGATGAGATCTTGTCGTCCCGCACATACTGCCCCTTCAACTTCATCCAACATTGTATGTACCTAAAAGGTCGTCCCTCTAACCTGTGGTACATCATGGCAGCGTACGAGCTACACAATGTGTAGAGCAACATTGAGTGAATGATTGATTCAATCGACAAGTTGAGCAAGAAGAAGCAAATCTTACGATCTCCTCCTCTGCCTCGCGCAATGGGCACCTTGCCTCCAGCCAACCAACCGCGTCACAAAACTTGGTGACGGAGGTTTGGATGGCGTACCATCGATACGTCAATGACCCCACATTGCGATCATGGATGATGTGCGTGTCGTAGGGCACAATGTGCTTTCGCACGTGAAACGAATCATGCATGCGCTGCCAGAACGGCCCCCCTCTGCTCCTGCCTATAAAATCCGCGGATACGGCCAACCACGCATCGCACAACAACTCATCCTCCATGGTCGAGTACCCCGCCATCCTTCGTACTCTAAAAAAACGACATGGCGTTCGAAAATAAGCTCAATGGCATTTCACCGAACACCTACCGGGCGTGGTGACTACCATGGACAACGTCGACAGGGGGGCGGAGTGTACCTGCCTATGGACGGGTCCTGGGTGGACGACGCCGTCGTAAAAGGCGAGTGGGCGCGTCGGTGCTGGTTGCGGAGGTCCGGCAATGCCTGTGTGCCGACCGGAGAGGTACATCGGCGACGTCGGTGGAGGAGGGTGCGGATGCAAAGCAAGGGGGGGGGGGGGGGGGGGGGAGAAGGGGTGGATTGAAAGAAAATGGGACCGGGAGGGGGTTTTGCGTGAGCTGGGGGTGTCGGAGTCCTACGTGTCTATTGTCCGGACTCCGGCAAAGCCCCCCAACTTTGTCTCGGTTTTACGGGAAAAAGTGCGTCCGGACCTCTCGGCGGACCGATACAAACCCGCGTTGGATGGCACAACATGTCCGAACAGCGCTGTCCAGACGTATGCGGGCGGTTTGAGGGTCGATGTTGGAGATGGCCTTACACTGTTGAGCTAAGTCAGCTGATCCATGTGATGCAACTCAACGCAAGAAACTGGGGAAGTAGGGCCCCGTCGCTCTCGACCAATCGCTAAAAAAAGACCTGTCGTCCTTAGGAAAAAACGTTCATTGCACATGGACCTTAGGAGAAAACGTTGGAAACAAAAGGCAGCAACGGCCATGCCAAATGGAGCACTAAATTATATTTGCATTAACAGGTTTCAGTTTTTTAATTGTACAGCGACAGTACATGCTCAACGAGCAAGGCACGAATAATACGGAGTACAAATTTGATCTCGAAAAAAAAATTAAGGGGTACAAAACACGCTCGGTTAATTTCCAGACGAAGCAGCCTTCTTCGCCAGCTTAACGAAGAGGCTGCCGTCGTAGACGGTGCGCGCGGTGCGCTTCTGAAGAAAGCCGTCCTTGTCCTTGGCGAGGCTGTAGAGCATGCCCCACTCCGCCTTCGACGCCGCCCTGCACAACCGCCGGCGGAGTTAACACGGCGATACCTCGACCGATGGCATGAATAAGATTTGCAGTAGAGATAAATTATTACCATCCTTTGAAGTCGCCCTCCTTCCTGTTCGCGGTGCGCATCGCCTCCAGCTCGCTCTCGTTCAGGGCGTTCGGCTTGACCTTGGCGTACTTGGTGAATATCTCGTTGAACTTCGCGGGGACAAACCTGCGTGCCAAATAGAGCAGAGACGTTGACACGATGGTCTTTTACATTTGGACAAATGTACTACGAAATGATCAGGGTACGTGTGTGTGGTATGTATGTATACAATACCTTCCTTGAGCGTCGTACGAGCCGCTGTCGCTCCCGTGGATCCCTTTCTGGATGTTCGCTATGTAGATGTCAAACCGCGATGACGTAGCATTTTCCTGCATGTTATGTTTGTATCAAATGCAGTACTACTGTTTCTATACTTCCTTCTGTACGTATAAGATACGGTTGCCATCTACTTATCTACGGTTCTGTACACACAGCTGCAGGTGTAGACAAAAGGACGTGTTGGACGACAAGTGCGCTGGCGTCTGAAGCGTAAAGCGTTTATTCAGGCCGCCAACCTTGCCATATATGCACCAAACTAACTGACTTTGAGATTAGAGCCGGCAGCACGCCGAACAAAAATGACCTTGTAAACTCGTAACCGTCGCTTCGAGGAGAAAGGGATGATGCCATTTACTCTGATTAACATCAAGCATGCTTGGTGATTCGGCCTTAACCTTAGCATATTCTTATCTGAATTCTCGGTTAAGCTGGTGCACTATACTTACTAGCACTGCACACGAACTACAAGTAATTAACAACCCTGATGATATATGGCATGGATTAAGCGCCCAAGGGAACATGGAAACGGCATGGTAATTGTGTACGTGTGTTGGACAGGTGAAAGAAATTAGAGCATGGCCGTACAGGTCTGGTCTTGGGTCCGATGGCTCCGTTGATCAGGGTCGCGCTGGCCGCCGCCTCGAGAGCTCCGAGACCGATGGCACGAAGCCCTGCATGCATGCACACAAAGGCCCAAATTAGAAGTCTGCGACGACGGCCAGCCGTCGGTGCAAAAAAGAACCGAAACTTTCTCCGGCGCTTCGAGGAGCGAAGCCGATGAACGAGGGGAGAGGAGAAGATGCGTGATCAATGGTCGCTTCGTCACCTTGCTCGGTCTCGGAGAAGGAGACGATACCGTCGTTGTCGGTGTCGAAGAACGCCACGTGCTTCTCGAGCGCCGTCGTCCAGGCCTGAGCGCCGCCGCCCGCCGCCGACGCCGCCTGGCTCCCTGCCAGAATTCAAGCGAATAAGTTAAAAAGTAAAAAAAAAAAAAAGGGCAATATATTAAAAAAATCGTGTCCCGGCCGGAAACCATCGCCTTACAGGAGGACACGGCGAGCAGAAGCAGGAGAGGCGCGGCCGCCGCCGCGGGCAGAGATGACATCCGACGTTGGCCGGTGGCGCCCATCTTCTCAGGCGATTCCTTCTCTCTCGCGAGCTGACTCCTGATCTATCCTTTTCTTTCCGTTGATCGAGGCTGGGTCTGCGTGCCTCTGTGCCTCGACGTGCGCCCTATTTATAGGACGGCCTGCACCCCGGGTAGGCGTGTGGCGGCCTCGCCATCACAGGCGGCCTGGGGAGACCTCACGCGAATTCATTACAGCACAGAAACGTGGACCGCTGCCAGCAACAGAACGACAGAGAAGCTTTGGGAATCCAGCACACGATCGATCCCGAAACGGCAGGTGCGAAATCGCAAGATACGCTGCAAGTAAATGCGCGGGTGTAAATTTGGAGGAGAAAATAAATATTCGCCAATAATTCGGATTGCGCACAGGTTGTGAATGCTGATCTTTTATATATTTTTTCGAGGGAAGGCTGTGAATGCTGATTAATGGAGAATATTCTGTATTTGTCGAGCACTGAAACATGCAAAACGGGAAATGCAAATCGAACGTTTGTTATTTTCCATGCATGGGCCGAACAGATGCTTCTAACCAGTTTAACAGGTCCACTACGACGAGACGGGCTCATTGCGACTAATTATCCAGCACTCGCAGAGATGGCTGGCCCAAGTTAAGCGAACGGTACAGTTCGGCCGGTTTTCTTCGTGTTTCCTGTACGACGCTCATTTCCTGGTTTTTTTTTTTAGCGAGCGAGCGAGCGGGGAATAAGGTTTTCGGAACCTTCTGGAAGGTTCCTGGAAAGATTTTTCTTTTTTTGTTTCTTTTTCAAATTTATTTTTATTTTTTTCCATTTTTCCAGAAATTTCAGTAGACGTTCTTATTTTCAAAATTTTATTCACAAATACAAAAAAATCCACATTTAAAAATTTGTTCGAGCTTTTTCAACAAAAAAAAATGTATTTTAAGAAACGGAACTTAAAAAAAAATCCCTTTTAAAAATTTGTACAAACTCAAAAAATATTCAGCAATTTCATAAATGTTCATATTTTAGAAAAATTGAGAAACATTTTAAAACATTATTCCCATTTCTCAAAATTTGATAAAAAGTTCAAAAGATGTACAACATTTTTTAAAAAAATCACATTTTACAAATTTGTTTTGTAATTTAAAGAAAAAGCGGGGTTTCCCAAAAATATCTTCAGATGTTTTGAAAAATGTTCGGAATTTCAAAAAATGTTCTAAAATTTTTAAAAATATATAAGGATATGCGCCTACAATTAGTTCTTAAAAACAATTTGAGGCAAAGTTAGTTCTAAAATGTCTGCGCTGCCTACTAGAAACTAACACACACCAACTCTGGTAGTTAGCTACCTGCATTCACCAGCGGGTGGTCGCGAGTTTGATTCCTAACCAGTAAACTGTTTTTTTTGTGTGTATTTTTAGACCGGTCGCTCCGGTGCCATCCAATGGGCCGGCCCACTCAGGCTGCCACAATGGGTGGCGCCGCTATTGGACGCTATGAATGTCCTATAAGAGCCCCCTGTTTTCTTCTTTTCTCAGGACGCGATTTCTCTCTTTTCTTTTCTCTTTTATGTTTTCTTCATAAGGTTTTCTTTCGGTTTTCTCTTTTTTTGATTTTTATTTTTCTTCATGTGGTTTTCGTCTCTCTTTCCCTTTTCTCTTTGTAAAAATCCTGAATATATTATAAATTCATCAACATTTTTGAAAAATCATGAACATTTTAAAAAGGATTTTTATTACAAAAAGTCCAAATATATTTCTAATTTTTGTGGAAATTTAAAATTCCAAAACACCTTTCTAATCCATTGTGTGTCCAATTTGATGCATGGCGTTAAAGTTGCCTTAATACCAGTAGCATGTTTTTTGGAGGCCTGGTGGCTAGAGCTACCGATATTTCTTAAAAGTGCTCGATGTTTTCTCGAGTGCGGGTGTGTCCTTCATGGGACGGCCCATTTGCGCACTTAGGTGACTGAGTGATAAATAAGAGAGGAGTGCATATGCATCGCTTCATGCACCCTGAATCGCGCTGCCGCTCGCGCAGATCGGTACGTGTGACACGGCCCACTAGGTTTACATGGTTGTCACGTATGTCTGCTCGAGTACTAGGTTCCCTCATGTAAAAAAAGGGTACTAGGTTCGCTCGATGGACCGTTTAACCGTTGACTTTTGAAAACAATCGTAGAAGTTATTTATTTTGTAAGTTTAAAAAAATAGTTCACATATTTGAAAAGGCTCTTAAATTCAAAAAAAGATCGTGAATCTGAAAAAGCTCATGGTTTTGGAAAAAGTTCACAAAATATGAAAAAAGTTCATGATATTTTTATAAAAAAAAGTTCACCAACTTGAAAAAGTTTCCAAAATTAAAAAATGTTCCCATATTTGAAAGAAGTTCACAAAATTTAAAAAAAATCAAGAATTTGCAAAAAAATCACAAACTTAAATAAAAGTTCATGAGTTTGAAAGAAGATTACAAATTCGAGAAAAGCTCATGATTTGAAAAGAAACATGGATTTGAAAAAATTTGCGCGTTTGAATAAAATGAAAAATAAAAATAAACAAAAAATGACAAAAAACGATGACGCACAAAACTAGAGAAACCAACCCAAAAATCCGGAGGGAATCTTTTAGAAAGTTCCCAAAAACGGTGCTGGGGAGAGGCTCGTTTTGTGCCGACTCGTTAGATATCAAGCTGAATCACGCATAAGCGCCAACTACCAATAGGCCTTTAACTGGCGCATTATGCGGTACTAGAATGCTCGTGCGTTGCCACGGGCTTTTCAACTATTTTGCAGGAGTTATATAAACACATGTTAAATTTCACATGTAGAGACGATAGCACGGGCACAATCGGGTACTCACTTGCAATGTAAATAGATAAAAAAAAAGGCAAATTAGCGATGCATACATATTATTTTTTTGAACAATTGAAAGGCGCATAGTGCGCCAATTCATTCATTATAACAACAGCTTACATGATTAATGGCATATCCCTTTTGTAATACATCTTGGATAACCTGCTTCAGGGAATGATGCCAGCGTTGATGTTCAGCAATAGTACATGTAATTACACAGTACTAATTTGGATTAAATTCCTGCAAATAAGCTAGCTTTGCTGCATCATGAGCTGCAGTGTTGTGGTTCCTTCGTACATGAAATACCTGGACACGGCTTGAGCTTGTGAGGGCACAGAAATCTGCTAATATACCTCTAATCATCCAGTGTCCAGGCTGCCTGGTTGGTTCCCTTGTCGCTGCTGCTTTGGCTAAAGTTAAATTATCTGTAAGAATGGCAGCCTCCTGTATTCCTGTCATGTTTATGATGATGGCTGCTAACTTGATCGCCAAGGCTTCTGCATGTATCGCTGATTGAGCTTGCATGGCTGTTGCTGAAATCTGATCTGCCATTTTGTTTGTCCTTCTTGTCCCTATATGATTATCCCTATACCTGCTTTCCCTATTCCATTCACGCTTGATTGTTCCTGTTTATTCCAAGCTGCATCCGTGAATATTTTAGTTAAGGCTAAAATTGCAGTCATATCAACTGTATTCCCTTGAACATATTTGCCTTCATTATGCTTGTGATCCTTTCCTGCTTCAGAAGTAGCTCTTTCCTGCATGTTTATATTTTGTTCCAAAGACAAACTGTTTATGATTGCTTGTGCTGCATGGAAGACCTGTAATGGAGAGGCATCTTTTCTTTGAAAAACTTTGTCATTCCTGAATTTCCAAAGGCACCACAAAAAAGTGAAAATATTACTCCAGGTTGCATATGGATGATTTGAATTAGCTAAGTTTAAGATAGTCGTAACTATCGAATCTGAATTCTGACACAATAAGTCAGTTCTAATGTACCAAGGGTTTGCAAACCATGCTGCTCTAGCATAAACACAGTTGAAAAATATGTGCATCTCATCCTCTTCTAAACCACATCTTGAGCAGAGCTTATTAATGTGCTTAGAGTACTTACCTGCTCTCTTCCCTGTAGGTAAAGCTTTTTCTTACCAGCCTCCATGCAAAAGTTTGGATTCTTGGAGCTATATTTCTTTCCTTCCATACCTGCTTTAAGAGTTCTTTTAGATTATTGTTTAGAGTTCTAGGTTAGAGCGATGATCCAACTAAGAATCTATTACAAACTAAGATCTACTTGATGCGCTTAAGAAATTCTCGCACAATATCAGGAATGTTGTCTTTAGCTTTATTTGCATGATATTTCATAAAAACTTCTTCCTCAACTCATACCCATCTTGCACAAGCAATATATGTAGTTAGCATGAATACTTCAGGTTGAAGGTCTTAAAATGTATCGTGCGTCCATCTCCTCCCCAAGAAAAGTCTAGGGTTTCCTTGCCTCCCGCCGGCGCCGCCGTCGGTCCTCCTCGTCTCCGGTGGCCTTAGGGCCATGGCGGCGCGGTGGATCTTGGCCCTTGCCGGCGGGAGGGCTCTGTTTTCAGTTGTTTCTTTGCGTTTTGTTAGGGTTTGTGTCCTGCCCAGGAAGACGAGACGGCGGCGGCTCCCTGAAGATGGAATAAGGTTCTCCCCGCCTAGCCCCCGTCCCGATGGTGTGTCTAGCATCATCGGTGGGCGCGTGGAGATGTGTCTCCGGCGGATCTGTCCTTGGTGGATTTGCTCGGATCTGGTCGTAGTTCGTCTATGTTCACGTGTTTCCAGGTTGGATCCTTCCGATCTACAATACTCTTCATCGGCGGCAGTTGCTGTTCTGCTGCGCTGGTCCTATGGGGCATTAGCACGACGACTTCCTGACTGTCTACTACAACAAGTTTTGTCCGACTCCGGCGAGGGACGGGCAATGACGGCGGCGCCCCTTCGGCTCGCTTCAGTGCTTGTAGTCGTCGCTAGGTAGTCTACGAATCTGGATGTAATTTTTATTATTTCTGGTGTTCATTGTACTATCATGATTGAAGATGAATAGATCGAAAGTTTTCTCGCAAAAAAAAAAGTCTTAAAATGTGTAACAGAGCATACTCACCGTGAAAACCGGGCGAACCTATTTTTTACCGTTCCACCAGAGCATAAATAAAAAAACAAAATAGCTAGACACATACCTGCAATTTCCTAAATTAATATTATATTAAAAATAGAGATAAAAAATTAAATGCTTGTATTCTAAATGTTATACTAATGAAATATATAAATATATTAGGCGTCTGTGCTCGTTGGAATACCAGGCGGAAATAAACGTTGCCATCTATATATCAGAATTCCAGCCGGGTTGCTTTATTTTCGAGTGCGTCTTTGAATTCCCTCGCAAATATTTGTAATTTCACTAAATGCCTCAGAAATTTAACGTCTTGCGACTGTGATGTACGGATATGTTCAGAATATATACACGGCGTGCATGTTTGTCGATGATGTACAAGATGTATCGGCCGATGAATGCGTATGGAAGATAAACCTACAGATGATAGCTATTAGAAACAATAAACCATGACAATAATGTACAAAAGACCGTAATTTCTTGAATCCTTTTAATTTATTTATATAGACATAGAGAATCGTCCGACACAAGATAAACACATGCAAGCAGTCCAACATAAACCAAGTATATTTTGTTTCTTCTCTCAAAATTGAGTTTATTTGTATGATATTTTGAATATAGTGAGTAAGTATAAAAAATCTCTATTTGTATGATCCATGTTTAATATATATGTTATTTACTTTATTCCTATTATACCCCTCTGATCTGACCTACTCTCCTCTCCCGCACAGTCGCACGCATCACTCACTCTCACGTTCCCCAGACTCTCTCCACTCCCTCTCTAAATCCTAGATCTCGCGGGCATCACCCACTCCCCTCCCTCTGCCCTCGCCCCCACAGTTGCCACAACCGGCGACCTCGTCTCCCATTGCCGCCCCTCTCCTCATAAGAAAAAAGTGAAGGGGGAGATCGAGCGACCAGGCGGCGGCCAGATCCGCCCACAACCGGCAACCAACATCACGCCAACGTTGCCAGCGCCGTCGTCGAAGGGCAGGCTTCTTCCACCTCGACGGACGTGCTCACATGGCAGGAGAGGAGAGGGGGCCTTCTGCTTCTTCCTCGCTCACCGCCCCTCTCGCCACGCCATGGATTGACCTTCCTCTGCTCCCACCCACGCCATGGACCGAGCTCGCTCCCCTCCCCAAGGTCATCTCTTCACCCATCTCCTCCATTGGCTTGTTGCACTGCTAACCCTCAGTTTTTCTCCATCCCTTTCCTCCCAGATCGAGACCTCCAGGTGCACCTTGAGCTCGCTCCACTCCTCAAGGAGTATGTTGTTTATGCTTGTAGGCCTTGGACTGCTGTTTGTAGATGATGCATGCTGCCGCTGCTTGATCGTGCTTGTGCATCTGTTTGCTTAGTTCTGTTTTTAGTACAAGTGTACATGTGTGTGGTGAACTGATGGATTCATTCCGGAATTCTGCATTCTTCTTACATGAACTTACTAAAGTCACTTGAAATCCTTACAGTCATCTAATGCAAACGATCTGCTGGGTAGACACAATTAAAAGTCGGAACTTACTAAGTAATTAAATATTGTATTATTAACTAAAATTAGAGAACTTATTATCGCTTATACACCAAGATTAGTTACCACAATAAGAAATTCACGACGTACACACTTACATCTCTACTACTATTAAAGTTGCAACGGTGAACTAATAATGAAGATTTTTGTTCACTTTTTTTCTTTTGCATAACAAATAATGTTTTCAGTTTCATGCTGGACTTGATGTGGTAAGAATAGTCAAATTCTAACCCATGATCTTGCAGCAGGAGAGCACCAGACCTTCTCTGTGATTGCAGCTACGTGTTTGCTCTCATTTAGTAAATGGCAAAATAATTTTCACGTTGTGGCCTTCGGAAATTAATAATATATCAGGTTAGTTTTCATTAGCAATGACCACCTGAACACACTTATTAACATTTGTGTTTGCAAATTAATTCTGAACATGGCCTTGCTTCTTGACTCACAAGTCAAAATAACTTCTGAATTCATGTTCTTTACCTTTCTGTAATTAGGGTAATTTTCTTGTATAAAAGGTTACACACATCAGTGTGTTGGAATTGTGCCCTACTTTGGTAGTTGTATTTGTTACTCATTCTATTGAAAAAATTTGGACAACGCCTACAACATAGCACCCATGCCAATTAGTAAAACTACTAGCAAGTGAAACAAAATGTAATGGGCATTTTAAAATTTACTTCGGCAAATGCTTGGAATTTGGAAAAGTTTTGGTTTTGACTTGCATGGATTTGTGTTGGTCAAGCAAATACCCAAGGTGTTAGATCATGGTTGCGAAGACGATAGGAAAGAATAAAAAATGTTGCGACAAATAGAGAAAAGAAGCTTCTGATCCTGCTTCCTCTTGCATTCGTACTCTGCTTCTCCCTAGCATCAAAATTGTTTACCTGAATGAACATAGTTTGCAAATGAATACAGTGTCAAATAAAAACCAGCGGACAAACTGGACAATGAAAAAATGGATATGCATCACACAATGATCCATGCATCATTCAGATTCTTGTGTTTAATAGAATGATTACAAAAACATACCTCAATTATCTTCCCGTTTGAAGCAGTCGCAATGTCAACCAGTCTCATTCATGTGCCACTAATCATATTCTCACTGACAACGACAGTAAGATGAACCTGTGAGAGAAAGAGAATCATTAGAAAATGCATTTAAACAAAGAGGATGCTCACACAACATAATACTGAAGTACATCTATTATAGGAGGCTTGATTTGTGCAAAAACTTTCGCTGCACCAAATGCTGCTGTGAAGCCTCCCATGCCAATCTTTTTCTCTAAAAAAAGCCTCCCATGCCAATCTTCATCCGTTCAGTACTGTAGTTCGGTCGAGTCGTCAGTATGCCAAATGTTGAAGCCACCACAGCACACAAATTGGTCAAACAAGTGTTGAAATTTAATACTCATTACACTACAGGAATCAGCTAATTTGTCGTCTGCCATAGCAGACGGCAAAGGACCAGGCCACCGACGGCAAACGTCTTTGCCGTCTGCCACGGACGGCAAACACTTCCGGCACTGAAAGTCACGGTAATGACTTTGTTTGCCGTCTGCGTAAAAATAGCTGACGGCAAAGAAGTTTGCCGTCCGCTTTCCTGGCCAAGCTGGCGGCAAAGATCATGGACGGCAAAGAATAGCGGTTAGCCCCGTTAGGTGGCTAACGGCAGACTTTGTCGTCTGCCGGCGGACGGCAAACTTTGCCATCATCCCTATGACGTCAGCAGACCCGTGGCTAACCGTCACTTCTGCTTAGTCTTTGCCGTCTGCCAGGCTGGTCTTTGCCGTCTGCTGGCAGACGGCAGAATGACCAAATGGTCAGACCTGATGCTCCCAGGTTGAACAGGTTGCTGCCACGTGGCACCTTTGTCGTCCGCCTACCGACGGCAAAGGTCTTTGCCGTCGGCTGGCAGACGGCAAAGTGCCTGTATTGTTACTGTTTTGTCTGTTTTCTGTTATATCCCTGCATTTTCAAAAGACATATATGATATATATAGTTTCAACCTCAAGCATAACCCATGTATCCAACATCTAGCAGTCCATCGAATGCAAGAGAACACATAGGGTATTAAAAGATCCAATACATACATAGTTTCACGGAGTTCATCCATATATACATACATAGTTTCACATTGTTCATCAATACAAATCAAAACAAAAACTAAACACTAGCAGTCCATCAATGCCTGCTTCCATGAAGTGAATCAAACCTGCAAAAATGGGAGTAAGAAAGTTAGAAGAAGAAGAAGAAGAAGAAGAAGAAGAAGACTAGAAGAAGAAGAAGACTAGAAGAAGAAGAAGAAGAAGAAGAAGAATAAGAAAAAGGAGTAGAAGATGGAGAAAAAGAATGAAGAGAAAAAGGAAGAATAAGAATATATTTTCTTCTTCTTCTTCTCTCCTTTTCTCATCTTTCTTCTTCTCTTCTATCTTTTTATCCTTTTCCTTCTCATTCTTCTTCTTTTATTCTTTCTTTTTTTCCTCTTTCTTCTTCTATTCTTTCTTTTTCTCCTCTTCCTTGTTTTTCTTCTTCTTATTCCTTATTTGTGTCATTTTAGAGCTAACTTAGGTAATTATGCCATTTTTGAGCTAACTAAGCTTATTATGTCAATTTGGAGGAAAATAAGGTAAGTATAGGTCATTTTTGTGCTAACCTAGGTAATTATGCCATTTTTGAGCTAACTTGGGTAAGTATAGGTCATTTTAGAGCTAACTTAGGTAATTATGTCATTTTGGAGGAAAATAAGCTAAGTATATGACATTTATGAGCTAACCGTCTAACAACGCTCTCCGGAGAGGTACGGGTGGAATGGATGTACCCCTCCCGCGGGCCGCCGACGAAGTACCCGCGGAGCGCTATGGACCCGCGCCCACCATCTTTCAACACCTGCCATGACAAAGAGTAAACGAAATTAGTACAACATAAAAAAATTGAATACATGACATGAATAATAATATGTATATAATTTAAGTTGAGATGCATACAAACTAATAGTCTGGATCGTCTATATATGCTTCGGGATCAATAGATGCATCATCATCATCACTATCACGCGTGTCGTCATGAATGACGTGCTCATCGGGTTCAGCGGCATCAACATGTGGAAGGCCTTTCTGTAATCGGTCAAGCATTGACAGGTCATCCGCAGCAGTAACCTCTTCTTGTTCCGGCTCAGGGGTGAAGTCGGATTCACTGTCGCTGTCTACTTCCATGTTCTGGGGTGAAGTAGAGCGGTTCTTGAAACGTTTTTTGGAAAGACGTGTTTCTTGGAAGAATTCTCCTTCATATGTGTCTGGGTTAATGTGAGGTTCATAATCGTCTTCATTAGGGGGAGGTGGTCTAACACGTGGCGGCACTTCTTAAACGACATCCCAACCATTCAGATTTGCATTAGTTTGGCAGGCTCACGGTAGATAGAAAACTTGGATCGCCTGTTGAGCCGTAATATAGACATCGGGAACATCTAAATGGGTGCTTTGTTTGATTTCGACTAGCCCTATATGTTCATGAGTCCTTCTAGTCTCCTTCGGCTGGAACCAATAACATTTGAAGACTACGACGTTCGGTGGGTTTTCACCATAGAATAGAAGTTCATAAATTGCTTCAACTCTTCCATAATACTCGGTACCTCCTTCGCCGATAGCAGAGACACCACAATTTGTAGATTTTTGGTCGGCCATAGATAGCTCTTTGCCAAAGGTACGAAAGCGATACCCGTTGATGTCGTATTTCTCAAATGAACGGACCTTATAGTTAAAACCATTAGCGGCTTGTCTCAATTCGGCGTCCATAGACTCTGAATTAGCCTACAAAAGTTTAATACGAAAGGATTGTTGCATTAGCCGCAAATTAGACCAAGAAATGAAATGGTCTATTAATGGTAATTACCGTTTGTTTGAACCAAGAGATGAAACCGGGATAGCCGCCTCCATGCTTTGCCAGAAGCTCATACTCTTCGATGGAATCCTTTTGAATCACCGCTCCATCCGAGAATTTGGCGACGTATCGACTGTATCAAATATCCGGGAATAAGAGCAGTTCAAAGGAATTAGAAGTTGCGAAACAATGTACCGAGAACTTACTCGATGTACGGCCGCACTTCTATTAGGTTGTTGAAGATATACAACGAAATGGTCCGCCATTCTTCGACATCCAACCCTATTGGTTTCGAAGCACCGGCTGGTGCGAGCTTCCCTTTGAATAGGCTGAGGTTGGATCCACCTTTTTTAGGGTCGCCAGCATTGTACCAAGGCTTCGGATTATGCAAATGACGATTTTTGGCTTCGTAGTGTGCTGTCACGAAGTTTGCCGCCTCCTCGGTAATGAATGTCTCGGCCATCGATGCTTCAATTCTACGATTATTTCTACATGTTGCTCGAAGCGTCTTCTGCATCCTCTCAGTTGCATAGCACCAACGATTTTGCACGGGCCCCCCCAATCTTGCCTCGGTCGGGAGATGTAAAATCAAATGCTGCATTGGATTAAAGAAGCCCGGTGGAAAGATCTTCTCTAACTTGCAGAGCAACTCCGGCGCCAACTTTTCCATGTCATCTAGCATGGCAGGCGATAGTTCTTTCGCACAAAAGAACACGGAAGAAATAGCTCAGCTCTGCCAGTACTAGCCATTCATCCTCGGGGATAAAGCCACGCAACATCACCGGCATTACCCGCTCAAGCCATATGTGCCAATCATGACTCTTGAGACCAAATATTTTCAATTTTTCAAGACTCGCTCCCCTCTTTAGATTCGCTGCATACCCATCGGGGAATATCAACTCCATTTTCACCCACAAGATAATTTCCCTCATAGCTGGCCTTCCAAGATTGAACCAGGCCTTTGGCTTCGTCCAGTTCTGCTTTCCTTTCGGTTGTCGCATGTTTTCTAACGGTCTACCACATAGAGTCTGCTGATCGACTCTAGCCTTAGGATTATCCTTTGACTTCCCCTCTATGCCGAACAATGTACCAAAAAGGGCCTCGCCGATATTCTTTTCAGTGTGCATCACGTCGATGTTGTGTGGAAGAAGGAGGTCTTTGAAGTAAGGCAGATCCCATAAGCATGTCTTGTGAGTCCAGGCGTGTTCCGAATTATACCCCTTGAAATACCCTGGACGCTCTGGATCAGGCTCGAGAGCGTTTAATTGATCAAGGATTTGTCGGCCAGTCAACGCAGGTGATGCAGAGTTTTTGACAACTCTACCTTTGATGAAGTTCTTCGGGCCAGTTCTTTTGGTGGCTTTTTTGGGCTTCTAGAATAAGCTGCCCCCTACCCAGCTTATTCTAGAAGCCCAACCAAAAATATTTTTTTAGAAGCCTACTAGTCAAGTCTTAATTAGTAGGCTTCTAAAAATATATTTTTGGTTGGGCTTCTAGAATAAGCTGGGTAGGGGGCAGTTTATTCCAGCTTATTCTAGAAGCCAGCAAAAGAACTGACCCTTCTTGTCTTTTCTGAACTTATGGCGAGGATCCAGGAACTGTCTATGCAAGTCGAAGCAAGAATACTTGCGAGCCGTCTGCAGCCAATGAAACTGAAGAGCTGCCTTGCATGTGGGGCACGGGAACCTTCCATGCGTACACCAGCCAACGAATAACGCATACGCCAGCAAGTCATGCATCGAGTACATGTACCAGACACGCATTATGAAGTTTTGTTTGCTAGCGGCATCGTATGTCTTGAACCCATTATCCCAAGCTTCTTGCAATTCATCCTTAAGCGGCTGCATGTACACATTCATATTCTTCCCCGGATAGTTGGGCCCTGGAATTATCAACGTCAGGAAAATGTTCTTTCTTTGCATAATCTGTCCGGGGGGAGATTGAGTGGAATGACAAATACAGGCCAACAACTGTATTGGCTTGCCGTCATACCAAACAGATTGAACCCATCCGTGCCGATGCAGACTCGAGGATGCCTTGGATCTGCCGCTTTATGCTTATGTAATGCATCGAAGTGCTTCCACGCAGAACCATCCGATGTGTGTACCAACATCTGATTCCCATCTGCATCTAGTTCGGTTCTTTTGCCCAATTTGTGCCATGTCATCTGTCTGGCCGTCTCTTCGACCATGAAAAGACGTTGAAGTCTTGGTACGATTGGCAGATACCGTAGAACATTAACGGGGATTTTGGTCTGCCTCTTCTCACCCATACCGTTGTCTACCACAACATACCTGGAAGACTTGCAAATGGGATAATAGTTCAAGTCCGCATACTCAAGCCTAAATAAGGCACATCCTTTCTCACAGGCATCTATCTTCTCATAGGGCATCTTAAGTACACGAAGGATTTTGTCCGACTGGTACAGGTTTGCAGGCATTACATGGCCTTTGGGTAGAAAGCGTCCAAATAGTGTCATCATCGCGTCGTAGCATTCTCTGCCCAAGTTGAATTGAGCCTTCAGAGCCATTACTTGTGTGATCGCATCCAGCTGACAAAGCTCAGTGTGCTCGTGGAGAGGACGTTTTGAAGACTCCAACATTTCATTGAAGGCCTTTGCAGATTCCTCTATCTCATCGTCCGAATCCCGAGCATCATCAAAGTCTTGCACCATGTCTTCGATCCCGGTACCATGCTCGTCGGTGCGACGACGAACCACCTCAGCTCTGGTACGTTGGGCAGACTCACCATGAAATGTCCACACCGTATAATCAGGCGTAAAACCCCACTTCTGCAGGTGTTTACCCATTTCACCATCTGTCCTTTGTGAAAAGTTGTCGCACCTAACACAGGGGCACCAGGTTTTTCTTTGGCCATTTGCAAATGTGGCTTTCACAAACCCCTTGGTTTTTGTTAACCATTCATTGGTCATGTCTTCCTGACTAGTGTGACCGGTGTACATCCACGCACGATCACTCATCTTGCCTACCTACTAAACACACAAGAAATATATATATAATTCAGCATATATATTCATCGGTTAATCAAGTTTGTCAATTTTATTACGTCCATGCAACCTACACGCTAATAGGTAAAGATAGGTCCTAATCCCACCCGAGTATGTGTAGATTGGGTTCGTTTTCCCATGCTCTGCTCCGGATCTGACGCAAAATTTCGGCAGCACCTCCCCACTGTTCTCCTGATACACGTCTCGGCAATAAACAGAGAGGATGTGTACCCGGAGAACAACAGGGAGGTGCTGACGAAATTCTGCATCGGATCCGGAGCAGAGCATGGGAAAACGAACCCAATCGACACATACTCGGGCTGTCCATGGATAACGTTGGACAATTCAAAAGAATCACGGTTATAAATATGTAAATGCATGCATATTTATAACAGTAACCCTTTCGAACGGGAGACGCATACTGATGATTGAAGACACCTATAGCTAGCAAGTATCATCGGCACGAAGACCAAAACAGAGCAAATGAAGGGGGGAGGAGGAGATGTCATTTGTGCTCACCCACGAACGCAGGGGAGCTCGTCGAACGCACGGCAGCAGACCCTCGCAGCGACGAAACAACTGCACATTTAAATCCACCCGATCAACACGAATATTCAATCCCGATAAAAAATCTCTATATATATAACTATTTTTCCACTTTTCTTTTATTCTTCTTCTCCTCTATTTCTTCTTCTTCTCCTCTTCTTCTTCCTTTTCTTCTCTTCTTCTTCTTCTTCTTCTTCTTCTTCTCCTCTTCTCCTATTTTTCTTCTTCTCCTCCTCTTCTCTTCTTCTTCTTTTCTTCTTCTTCTTCTTCCTTTCTTTTCCTTTCTCCTCTTTTTCTTCTCCTCTTCTCCTCTTTTTCTTCTTCTTCTTCTTCTTCTTCTTCTTCTTCTTCTTCTTCTTCTTCTTCTTCTTCTTCTTCTTCTCCTCCTCCTCCTCCTCCTCCTCTTCTTCTTCTTCTTCTTCTTCTTCTTCTTCTTCTTCTTCTTCTTCTTCCTTTCTTTTCCTTTTTCCTCTTCTTCTACTTCTTCTTCTTCTTTTTTTCATCATCTTCTTCCTTCTTTTCCTTTTTCTCTTCTTCTACCTATTCTTCTCTTCTTTTTCTTCATTTTTTTCATCTTCTTCTTCCTTCTTTTTCCTTTTTCCTCTTCTTCTACTTATTCTTCTTCTACTTCTTCTACTTATTCTAGTTTTCTACTTTATTCTACTTATAATTCTACTACTTATACTTTCTACTTATTCTGAAAAAAAATGAAAAAAAAACAGAGAAGAAAAAAAAGCCTCACCGGAGGGGGGCGTCGGGGTCGTCGGGGCGCCGGGGCCGCGGGCCGCCCGCGGCGGCAGCGACGGGCACGGCGGGGGCGGTGGGGCGTCGGGGCCACGGGCCGCCCGCGGCGGCAGCGACGGGCGCGGCGGGGCGTCGGGGGCGGCGGGTGGCGCGGCGGGGGCGGTGGGGCGTCGGGGGCGCCGGGGGGGGAGAGAGAGAGAGGGAGAGAGGGAGGGAGGTGGGGGCGGGGGCGGCCGTTAGATACGTTAGGTTGTTTTCTTTGCCGTCTGCTGGCAGACGGCAAAGAGTGAACAGACGGCAAAGAGTGTACTACCCAGCGCAGCGCTCCAGTCGGCCCCACGCCTGCTCTTTGCCGTCTGCTTTTGGGCTCTTTGCCGTCTGCCAGCAGACGGTAAAGATTGAACTGACGACAAACATGTTCTTTGCCATCAGTCCGCTCTTTGCCGTCTGCTTTCTGGAAGCGGACGGCAAAGATGCTTTCTGGAAGCGGACGGCAAAGATGGCCTTTGCCGTCCGCTAGCTGGCGAAAAAGAGCAGACTGATGGCAAATTCTCATTCCTATAGTGTTAGTTATTTATTAATATCACCGCGTTCTACCAGCATGGCATGACAAAGCATAACGAAGATGACACCTCCACTCTACCTATATTGTAGTAGCCCAAAATATGCATGCATGGTACAGACCTGTCATCTTCTTGTAATATTTATTTGAGTAGACAAATCAATAACTTTGGAGGTTAAAACACAATGTTACAGTCTTCAAACAGAGTGAGTTCATCGAGACATTAACACAAACATATAGAGTTCAGACCGAGGAGACTGAAATGTCAGGCATGGATTTTAAGGGAGCCATGCATGGACTAACGGGAAGACATGATCCGACCTAGCCTAAACACCATGAGCAGGAAAGATAATAGTGAGGACGAATCCACAAAGAATTGCCATGTTTGCGATGCAGCTTGCCTGCCTGATGCCGAAGACGAACTGTGTACGCCACATTGGCGGCGAACTCTGTACCCCTTAGAATCACCTGGCCTCCATCCGCTCGCGCTCGCTCGCGTGCAGGCCGTCGTCATGCCATGCAATTCAACCGTTGCCACGCCGCGCAATTTAGAGGTCCCTCGATGCGGATGGCCAGTCGTCGTGCGTTGCCCGGACGCCACCCGTTTCTCCGCTCCCTTGCTTACCCTACCTTCAATCCGCTAGCCGCCCAGCTACAGGCATCGGTATTCTTCTTTCAGTTTCATAAGGACGGGCGAAGGAGTGGAGGCGGCCCGCACGTTGGCCGCTCTCTGGGCGTCAGCGTCATCGGGGTGGCCTCCGCCTGCAGGGCGCCGGTGAGGAGGATGGGAGGCAGCGTTGTCTGAAACGTGGGGAGGCGACATCGCGGATGGAGGCTGCTCACATGGCGGCGGCGACATATGTAGCACCAGTTGAAAGGCTTGGGTCTCGACGCCAAGGTTTGGGATCGTGAGAGCCGGTAGAAAATTTGTTCGTAGATATGGGTGCATGGTTAGGAAGGAATAATTATGTACACGATGGAGATTATGACCGTGATTGATTCTGGAGTAATTAGTATGCGATGGAGATTACCACCCTTATGTACACGAACGTCCCCCACCCTTCCATTTGAAATTATTTTGTTACCAAAGATTGATAACCGGTTTAAATCAATGGGAGGGGGTGGTAGAAGGTGAGGCAAAAATAAATCAGTGGTAGGGGGTGGTGGGAGGTGAGGCGGAAAAAAAACAGACGAAAATAAACCGGTGAGGAGAAGCTACCAACTCCCCCTTTAGGAGTAGAGATGTGACTTTTATTGCATTACCAAAGATTGATAACCGGTTTAAATCAATGGGAGGGGGTGGTAGAAGGTGAGGCAAAAATAAATCAGTGGTAGGGGGTGGTGGGAGGTCGGGCGAAAAAAAAACCAGACGAAAATAAACCGGTGAGGAGAAGCTACCAACTCCCCTTTAGGAGTAGAGATATAGGAATTAGCATAAGAGACGCAAAACCTATATCTTGCTTATAGCGAAGGCACCATACATCTTGCCCGAAAGCTTTTCCTCCACGAGTAGCTATTGGGCCGGACCATTTTCATCTTCTTTTTTTGTTTGATGAGATTTCATTCGATCGAGACGCTCGATGGTGGATGTCTTCGCTGTGGCTATCTTTGGGTTTCTTCTTTTATTTCTTCAACGGTTTTTCTTAGGTTTTTTTCCTTCGCTTCGTTATTCACCGGTTTCATCGTTTCTTTCTCGGTTTTCATTGGTTTTCTTTCTTTTCTTTCTTCAAATTTTTTGTTTCTTACTCGATTTTCTTGGTTTCTTTGTTTCTTTTTCTTTACTTACATTGGTTTATCTCCAATTTCTTGTTTCCTTTTTCTATCTCTTCGGTTTTGTTTTCTTTCTTCGTCAGTTTTTCATTTTTTCACTGTTTTTCTCCAGTTTTCTTATTTCCTTTTTCTATCTTTTCAGTTTCCTTTTGTTTCTTCCTCGGTTTTTCCTTTTTCACTTTTTTTTCTCCGGTCTACTTCTTTCCTTTTTCTCTTTGGTTTTTTTGTTTCTTTCTTTGTTTTTTTTTCATATACGTCAATAAATTTATTACATGTTTAACATTTTTCAAATACATGATTAACATTTTTTAAATAGATATTTAGACATCTATTATTATCATACACAATACATATTGTTGGTATACATCTTAAACATTTTTAATACGGGTTACATTTTTCATATATGATTTTTTTCAAATATATGTTTTGATGTCTGCTTTTCTTAGTACACATTTTTCATTTTTCATATACATCTGATACATTTTGTATACATATTTTTTTGCATCTCATTTTTTATACATATTTAACATTTAATATATACACGTTTAACATTTTCGAATACATGATTAACATTTTTTAAACATATATATTTGAGGTTTACTTTTTCCATACACATTGTACATTTTTTTTATAGATCAGGGACATTTTTATATATAGTTTTAACATTTAAAAAATACATGATTAACATTTTTATAAACTTATATTTTTTATGTCTCCTTTTTTGTATACACATTGTACATTTTTTGTATACATCGGAAAAAAATTCTATACATATTTAACATTTTTCAAATGCATGATTAATATTTCAACAAATTATATATATAATATTGGAAGTATATAAGTAGCAAAAAAAAAGAAAACTAAAAAGTGAAAAAGGCAGAAAAAAGAACGAGGCAGTGGCCTTCCGCACGCTGGGCCGGCCCATTCACGAGCCACCATCCAGCGAGAGCTGGCTCTTTCTTGCGTCAAGCTAGACATAGTCGCCTTGAATTTATCACATGTAAAGTTGGCCTCGGATTGTAAAGGTTTAATCAGTGATTTGGCGAGGGGATCTTCAGGAATCAATGGAACAATCATCAAGGAGATCAAGCACCGCGCTCAAGCCTTTAGCTCATGTTCCTTTCTTTATCAAGGACGTGTCTCGAATGTGGAGGCACATAGTTTAGCAATACACACTCTTTCAATGTCTCAAGGGCGCCATGTGTGGTTTTTAAATCCACATGACCCTATTGTAATTTCTACAGAGCTTGTTTTAGATCAATATAAAGTGAGTGTGTTACCCCTCAAAAAAAAAATAGTCATAGTCATTCTCCCCTTAAGAGAGCACCCAGCGCAGTTTTTTTTTTTTTTTAGAATAGCCAGGCTTTATTATTCAAAGTCCACAATACTAGAGATACAAATGGGATCATGTGGCTGTCCCAACCAGACATGTCGACCTTCACCTAAAGAATGAGAATGCCCAGCGCAGTTGTCGCAAACGAATGAAGGCCCAACTAGAACGCGAGCGGGTTGCTTATATTCTACATTTGCCGGCCCGGCGCACACATTATACAAAAGGCACATATTGGACCAGGCAACCTCAACCGTAGGTGCCGAACAAACTTTTTTTTAGATGAGGTGCCCAACAAACTGGTCCAACATCCGTTAAAAATATGAAGAAACCAGTCCAACAATGGACTGCCGGCGTGCTCGGTCCAGCCGGGGGCTCCTTCCTGCAGTCCTGCTCGCCCACCAACCGCGCGCGGTCGCCGCTGCCGCCGCCGACGACGATAACCCGACCCGCTCGCGGTGAGTCCGTCGTCTCACAAGCTTATAGTACCGTTGGAATTGTCAAGTTGCCACTAGCCCACTAGACTAGGCCCGTCCTCCGTCAGCCCCTCCAAATGTCTCCGGAACCACACATTGATCAGGTCGAGCTGCCCTAGCTTGAACGATTCTGCTCCGTCAACCGGCGCTCAGACATTCCATTTCCTGCTGCTCTCGGTGAGGCCTCATCGACGGCAAGCGAGCGATGGCCGAGGAGGAAGCTGCTCGAGCGAGTGCATATGAACGGGTCTTGGCGAACGGTGTCACCACGTGAAACTTGGATCCATCGATCGATATGCGCCACAGAATCACTAGGAGTCACTGTACAACGATCTACCAAGGATCTTTCACTGCGTTGAGCCGTCAGCGTCGGCGACGCAACGGATTCGTCCCGTTCCCCTAATCGATCTACCGCAAGGTGAAGAAAGGCGGAGGCCACAAAAGACGCCGGTGCGGTGCCGTCATCAACCAACCGGTGCAAGGAAAATCTAGCAGCGAAACGGCGGGCGGAAGCAAAAGCACTGCCGTGATTAACAATCACCGGCGTGCCGCACAAGCGCCGATAAAACAAAAGATGGGCGGGCGGGCGCCACCCTCTGTCTCCATCGATCGCGGGCCGGGTCTACTTTCTCCTTCGTCTCTTTCACTGTCGTCGTCAAGTTGTTTAGCAATTACTCTATCTAACGGGGCGCGCCAGGCCAATGGATGACTCGTCAGCTGTTTTTATCGGACAAAATTTATGTTCTAACCTTTTGTGCTAATAAATTCCCGAATTGACCTAGATTGCAAAAAAAAAAATCGAATCTGACCTTTTTAGGTGACGCCAACATCCTTGGCGTTCAGTTTGCACCGGTGACGCCATAGACCCTGGCGTCTGGTCCCTGGCCCGCATGACACCCCCGGCCCGTTGACCTGCCGACGTGGCAAAGGGCCAGACGTCAGGGACCCTGGCGTTTGGTCCTGGCGAGTGAACTAGCCGCGCGGCCCAGCCCACCCCCCCCCCCCCCCCACATCTTCCTTTCTCCCTGGCGACGCCCGTGTTCAAGAACAGAGAGAGCTTCTCTCTCGCCCCCCTCTCCCCTCCCCTCACCAAATCCTCAGATCTACTCCTCCACCCACTCATTTTCGTGGATCTGAGGCCCATAGGCATACTTGCGGTATTCTCCCCCTTCCCTCCAATTTGTTTTGATTGAATCCTCTTATTGTGGATGCATAATTGAACATTAGGTGGTGTTAGATGAATAGATGGTATATTTTTTTTAGGTATATATTTGTAGTTGGTAGATGATTCTAGATGATTGGTAGGTACTAGATGATGTTTTGTTCAATGTGTAGGCCCTTTTAATTCGGTTTTGTGTATAATAGATGATTTTTTTTTAGATGTTGGTGTGGTTATAGATGAAGAATATTTGCGTATGTGAAGAGAGATGACGAAGAGATGAGGTTGTATGTGATACATTTTGTTTCAGAATTTTGTTTACAAGTAGGTTCATTATGTAGAGATGATCGGTGTATGTGGTATGGAAATATATGATTTATTTGAGAATATTCTTTGCAAATAAATTTATTTTTGAACTATGCAAAGAAGAATGCATTATGTTGATGTTGGATACGTATATTATTTGATATGCATTATGTTGACAATAAATTCAAATTATGCCAAGTTAGTTGATGCTTCTTTGATACGCATTATGTCGGATATGCATTATGTAGATGTTCTTGGCATGAAGTTCATATTTGTTTGGTAGGATGGCGGATGATGATGGACCTTGGTACGACGGATTAATCGAGGAGTTCGACAAGGAGCATCGTGCTCGGGCCATTGAGAACCGGAAGGTAAGAAGCAAGACTAATCAATTTTCGGTGTTATTCCATTTGTGTTTTTTACTGATCCGAAACTCACTTTGTTTGCAGCATGTAGTTGTTATGCGCATGAGGGGGCATGGTGCGGATGACTTTCCTTACGACGTGCGGTACGAGCCGTACATTCAGAGATTGGGTCTTCTCCCATTCGTGTTGCAGTTCAAGCGACACCCTCCGCCGGTGAACCACGCGGCGCTCACCGCACTTGTGGATCGTTGGAGGCCAGAGACACACTCCTTCCACCTTCCCTGTGGGGAGATGACGATGACCTTAGAGGACATGGCTATGATAAGCGGCCTTCCTATCAACGGACAAGCTGTTACCGGTCATGTCAGAGCCGTTAATTGGCGAGCTCGGGTTGGCGTTTTAATTGGTGTTGAGCCCGCTCCCCCTCTCCCAGGCAAGGCCGATACCCCGAAAGTGAAGCATTCTTGGCTAAAAAAAGTGAGAGGAGCAACAAATCCGTGCCCCGAGGATGCTAATGAGCTGGTTGTGCAGCAGTACGCTCGGGCCTATCTTTGGTATGTACTAACCAAGGTAGTCTTCTCAGACTCAATCGGGAACTCAGCCCTCTGGATGTTCTTGGAGCTACTCAGTAACTGGGATACTCAGTATAGTTGGGGTTCGGCGGCACTAGCATACTTGTATCGTCAGGTATCAAATATTTGCAACCATTTATCTTGCATTTGTCATGCGCCTCCATATCTAACATGTATGTTCAATTGCAGCTTGACTTGGGGTGTCGCAGGATGCAAAATACATCCTCATTGGTCGGGTTTGTTTGGAGCCTATCCGTGTGGATGTGGGAGTGGATGCCGGTTGGACGGCCCGAGGCGCTAAACCTCGAGCACCCAAACCCACATCCGCTTCATGAAGGGCTTCATGATGCTGATCCATATCGGCGCCCCACGACTGCATACTGTTGGGAACGGGTGGCGGTGTACACAGGAAGCTCGCATGTGCGATACAAGTGCTATGTGAACGAGCTGGACACCTTGACTGCTGAGCAGGTACCGAGAAGTTGAATCAGACATAATTTAGTCAAGAATGAAATTTGTATTTAACAATTTATCTCCTTGTGTTGCAGGTCCACTGGTTGTCTTATGTGGGAGATCGTGATTTCTCTCTTAACGAGATGTGCACGCGTGATAAGCATCTTTGGCGGGCGAGGTGCCCAATGATACGCTTCTACGCAGTCGAGTGGCACTTCGTAGACCGTGTTGCCAGGCAATTTGGAAAAAGACAAGGTATTCCAGTTGAGGAGAGCAAGGAGACAATCCAATCTCTGCATCGGTGAGCAAGCATGTCTTTGAGATATGTAGTTGAGCAGTAACAAAGTCATTGTTTACTAATTGTTAGTACCGTGCATCATTTGTAGGTTCAGTCGAAGAAACAATCAAGATACATCGGATTGGGTGAACAAGCACCGTCAATGGATACAAATTTGGAATGAAAGAGAGACGTTAGTGGAATCAGAGAATAGACCCCACAATCAGTCAGCATTCCAGAAGTATCAAGTGTGGTATGCGAAGCGTTACCGGTTAAAGCTAAAGCCTGGCTGGACTCAGGAGGAGTGGTCGGAGTTGGTGTCAGAAGACCCGGGGGCTGCAGAAGGTTATCATGCCTTCAACATGGTGGTGAGAGAGACCAGAGGGACTCACGTTGACTACGCACCGATGCATGACGAATTGGTAGTTTAATGAACCTACAGTTGCATTATCTTGTCTTTATTTCAAATATGAATGTTTTGTGTGATCATGAATTGCAGGGCGGAGAGTTGCTTATGTGCGTCAACGATGCCAATGTAGCACTCAGTCATCCCCTGGGTGGTGGATTATCTGAGAGGACTCTTAGGACCATGATGGAGGTATGAGCCATTTATTAGAAAAGCTTATCTTTGCGGATTAGTTATTTGCATCTCATATCATATCATATTTTGTGTTGTTGCAGAAGTTCAAGAAGCGGTTCCACAAGATGGCAGCTATGCTTTCTTGCCACAGTGCTCAGGCCGCTGAAGTGAGTGCACCTGGTACCCGCGCCGCCAGAGCTAGACGCCGCTATCTACGCGACGAGGAGAATGAGGAGGAGGTCCATCAAGAGGAGCCAACACAACAAGAGGAGCAGGTACAACAAGAGCATGAGTATGATATTGATGCTCCACAGCCATCACAGGTTACAGAACCGACACAAGGCAAAGCTCGCTCTAAGAAAGGCAAAGGCAAAGCTAAGACACCAAGCAAAGGTAAAGGAAAATATAAAGGGAGAAAGAAGACATGGAACACTTTCCTCCGTAGTCCTGAGTATCCTCATCATCTTTTGCCTAAAGGAATGACTAGACATGAGTCTAACGAGGATGAGGAGTCTAGCGAGGAAGAGGAGGAGGACCGCGAGAAGGAAGAGGCTAGCGAAGAGGAGGTTCTAGCAAAAGCCCTGAAGAGACTAAGGAAGAAGTGAACTAGTCGTTTCATGAACTTGGTGTCGTTTGTTAAGTTTGTAAGAACTTGTCGTGATGAACTTTTTAGGTTCTCTTGACCTTGTCATGAATTCGTGAACTTGCTATGAATGTATGACTTGAAGTTGTTGGTTAAATGCTGAAGGTTTTCATTTAAATGTATTTGGTTAAATGCACAAAACCGTGTAGCTCTCTTGTGAAATGGTCAGGACAGACTGAATCTTTTGTTTCCTGTTAAACAGCAAAGTCAGAAAAGAGCAAAGTAAACTTCCTGTACAGGGGACCAGACGCCATGGTCCTTGGCGTCTCGTGTCAGTCAGGGCAGCCAGACGCCAGGGTCCCTGGCATCTGGGTGTCGACCAGTTCCTGTGTCTTGGAAACAGGGCAGCCACCTGGCATCTGGGGGTGTACCAGAGGGATCTAAAGATGTATTATATAGTAGGGAACCAACCACATTTGCTCTCTAACAACATTATGGTGACATGCTATGAAAATACATTATAGAGTAGTATTTTCATATCCATTGCATATTTCTTATCAATAAATGTGAACATAGCAAATTAATCTGACATACGACGTGCCACTAGTTCAAATGACATAAACCTTACATAGTCATCATACAAGGGTGATACCATTACAGGTCAAATGGCATAAAACATCACATAGTTTGACTGACATACTTAGTTTTCACATAATCTTGAATGACACAAATAGTTCATGACACGAAAGTCCATCATTAATGCCATTATAGTTCAAATGACATAAACATCACATAGGGCAACATCAGAGACATTGGTGTTTTGGAGCAGGCTCTTCATACCAACTCGGTTTCTTGTAACAATGCAAATCAACCTTCCTTTTGGATTTGAATTCTTCCTTCATCTGTTGAACTGTAGTCTCATCTGTTAGTTCAATCATCGCTCTGCCATTTGATTTCAACTTGCTTCTATAGTACATAAAATCGTCTTCGTTGAACCCATAGTTCAACAGGAAATTCTTCTTCAAGAAATCAATAGTGATAAGCTCTTCAATCATTGGCTCCCATACACCTTGAGGAGAGCCTTTCACATGCACAATGCACCTAAGTACCCACGGTTTACTCGTATACCACCCATTAGCATTAGCCATCTACAACAGACAAATCAAATAAGTTTACATCGTAAACAAATACGTAACCTTAACCTAATGCTAAGCATAACAACTAGTGTAATCCTAATCCTAATCATAACCCTAATCCTAAGCATAACCCTTGGGGGAATGCATAGTGCGCCAACTAAATCTATTAGTCTAAAGCTTACAACACCACATATAGCACCATATTCTACCATTTTTTGCAAAGGATTTGCTAAAATAAATCGAAACTAGGGTTTGCTAAAATCCACTAAGTACGATGGATTGAACCAAACAAATCATGGGGGTGTAATGGATTTACCTCAATGGTTGGAAATGACCCCAATCCAACGGTTAAATGGGACCGATTTGTGAGAGATTTGAGGGGAGTTTGGGTGGTGGAGAGAGAGTGAGGGGGGCAGCAGCTCGGGCAGTGGTGAAGAATGAGGTAGGGAGTGGGCTTGAGGTGGGGCCAATGCTACTTATCCACTGCAAAGGACCCAAACTCTGGCGTTTGGGTCTGTGCCAAAACATCAGAAGCTTCTGTTGTTTTGGCACAGACCCAAACGCCAGGGTCCCTGGCGTTTGGCAATAGGGGCCACGTCAACCAGACGCCAGGGACTGGCGTTTGGGTCTGTGCCAAAACATCAGAAGCTGCTGTTGTTTTGGCACAGACCCAAACGCCAGGGTTCCTGGCGTCTGGCAATAGGGGCCAATGCAAATCCGAGGTGATAGGCATACTTTTCAAGCGAGATTTGGCTCCAACTCCAACATCATACCTTCCTATTAACTTAACATCATCATTGGGGTCCATTCACTTTAAGACATGTCTCACTTTTACAATAACCTCCTCATAGCTAGGGCTTGTATCAAAAATCATTGGTTCCTCACCCGTGTTGGCATTGTTACTTAAGAATGCCTCCTTGTCCATATAATGAACATTAACAAGTCTCCCCATCTAAAAACAACATGAATGCATTTAAGGCATCAATGACAATTGTTGGTTATCCAAAAACAATCCATTATATCCAAATCATATCAACACTACATTATTGATGATGTCCAAAAATGTATCATTAATTAACATACACTAAGCAAAGTTTACCCTAAACACTAACTAACCCTAACCCCCAATCTTTCTACTCAACAAGCAAACATACATACTACACACTATGCATATCCCTATATTATCAAAGTTAAACAAGATATTCACACTAAAATTTGGGGAAAAGCATAGAACTAGGGTTCCACCCACATGTAAAAAATGCTAGCAAAATAACAAGATTTGACCAAAAAAAATTAGGTGATTTGGGGAAGATTACCACAAGCAACAAAGTGATGGAAAGATCCACCTAAGGGAAGCACCTTTTGGGGAGGATTTGAGGAGGGGCTTGAGGGATGGGAGAGAGGGAGGGACCAGCAAGTGTTCTTGCAGCTCGGGCTGGATTGGGGAGAGTGAGTGGGGTGGGTCCCACCCACTTTCCCGTGGGGTTATTCACTTATCAGGACCAAACGTCAGGGTCTACGGCGTCTGGATCGGGAGCTTGAAACGCCAAGGTGCCCGGCGTCTGGCCCTTTGCCACGTCAGCCGGTCAACGTGCCAGCGGGTCGTGCGGGCCAGGAACCAGACGCCAGGGTCCATGGCGTCACCCGTGCAAACTGAACGCCAGGGATGTTGGCGTCACCTAAAAAGGTTAGATTCGAAATTTTTTTTGCAATCGAGGTTAATTCGGGAATTTGTTAGCACAAGAGGTTAGAACAGAAATTTTGTCCCTTTTTATCTCGCGGCACCTAACGAGCGTACGTGGACCGCCACGACTGCACGCACTCAGATTAATCTCATCATCATCATCATCTGCCAATCAATGGGGGTGAGTATTGTACTACTCCAGTACTCCTACTAGCGCGCCGTTCCATCCATGGCCCCGTCGTCACGATGCCGACCAGCCGCAATGATAATTTTTACTACACCTACCCGCCATGGGAGCAAGGGCGACAAATCCTACTGTCCAAAGTCACGCGGGTCTCCGCAATATAATCAGCCAGAGACAGATGCGGTCGAGCGGCGCGGGGCCACGGCGTGACTGGGCGCGCGCGTCGCCTTCCGCACGTCGCCGTCCAGCGGCAGTATACTGGTGTACTGTAGTGCTGAATTTCGTTCGTACTGATTGAAGCAAGGAAATTTTAACGGGGGCAGGGCACATCACATGGGCCATGGCCTCCCACATTTCCACGTCAGCTCTTATCTGCGCTCCAGGCCCAGGCCATGCTCCAGAGAAAACGGCACGGCAGGGCTCGACACGACACGACACGACACCCTACATCTACGTGACAGGCATAGGCACGGCCCGTATGGTGCCCCAGGGCAGTGATTGCAAAACTTCACGTACGTGTATCGTCGCCTTCTCCAGAGCGGTCCAGCCGTAAAGGGATGCTGCTCGCGGAGCCGTATCTTAAAACGGGTGGGGATTCGATCCCTTGGACGTGCAAGCATCTCCAACAGGCAACACTTGCTGCTTGTAGCAGCTTCCTTCCACCACGTACTCCACTCGGTAGTAGCTGCCGCGCCAGCCAAACAGAATCAATGCTATGCTTTCTCGGTTGCGGTGATAATGCAAGGGAACCATCAGTGATGCAAGGGAATAGGAACATCGCAGCAGGACAGGACAGATGCTCCGGTCGAGAACACGCGGAGAAGAAATAGCGTGTGCTCCAGATCGATGTTGCCGTCCGTCCTAGAGCAAGTCTAATGGCGTGCGCAACTTTTATTTCTGATGAAACAGATATAGCGGTAGATTTTTTTTGTTTTCTTTTACTTTTGCAGGAAGTTGTGGTGAGAGAGTAGTACTCGCTCATTTCGACGACAGTTAATTCCAAACGGAGATTGTACTGCTCATTTGATTGATTGAGCGTGCCACAAAGAAGCGGTTACTAGAATTAATTTACAATTTGATCTTTCACTCCCAGAGCCTAAAGAAAGAATCGTGAGCTTGTTCGTACCACCAAGAAGGGCAGTGTTTTGTCAAGTTTTCGTGCCCCGTTCGCTTTCGATCTCTACACATTTCTAAGTTCGTCCCCATTATTTGCCGCGACGACCACGACGACAACTCTGCGCCTCAGGAAAGCGTCGACGCGCGCGTGCCATCGTGGATCCCAGTCCATCTCTCCGGCAAGGGCGGCCTAAAATATGCTCCGGTCCGGTCGTCATACGACACCGGACACGCCGGCAGGCCTGCCGCTGCACCGAGGAAAGGAGGGAGAGACGACGAGGACGACGGACGGACGTTGGTGCTCGCTCCCGGCCTCTTCTCGCGAGAGTCGCGCGCGCTCGAGCTCCGGTCACCCCACCCGCCCGCTCGCTCGGTTGTTCACAGGGCGGACTGCGGCTTGGCGTGCCGGGAGACGAGCTCCTCGAGCGCCTCCCGCATCCAGCAGTGCTGGCATCCCTCCATGACCTGCTGCACCGTTGCCTGTTCAAATCAATTGGAAATCACACGTTTAGAAGGCATGTTCATGGCTCTTAATTTGAGTTTGCAGCCGCTAGATTGAAGGAGCAAGAAGCTGTACTCACCCAGGTGCGCTTGCGGGACGCCATCTCGGGCCACTGCTGGAGCTCGTCGGTGACGCGGAGGGGGTACATGATGCCCTCGTAGGTGGTCTGGTAGCGGCGGCTCTGGTAGTGCCAGCAGCCGAGCACCTTGCCCATCTCCCCGCTGACGCCGGCCTCCTCCAGGGCCTCGCGTCGGGCCGCGTCGTCCATGGACTCGTCCAGCTCCCACCCGCCCTTGGGGAACATCATGCCGTGCCCCTTCTGCGAGCTGATGACCAGCACCTCCAGCTCGCCGTCGCCGTCGCCGCCGTCGCGCACCCGGTACGGGATGCACCCCACCACGATGCGCCCGCCGGTGCTCGTGCTGTACCGCTGCAGCTCGCGCCCCTGCCTCGCCACAAGAACGGCCATCGTTCGAATCTTTAGCTAGCTATAAGCTCGTTTCGTTGCAAGAAGAAGATGAGATGGATAGATGGATGGATGCTGGAGTAGCAGCTGTTGGTTTGCGGCCATGGAGCTGCGCATCCGGGGTACTAATAGGCGGCGAGCGGCTGGGGCCAATGGAGTTATTGCTGCTGCCGTATGGCTGTTGCGGGCGGACGAGTAGGCAACATGGGTGGAGCATGCGGGCTATGGACCAGCACCAAATTAGCTGGGTGTGGCTGTGGACGCGGCGTACGGGCCCTCGCATGTGCTCTGGCCAGGGTTGCCGTTCCAAGGCATGGCATGGCGCAGCGTTCACGGACGGTAAAAAAGCATCTACAGCCGAACGACTTAAACGAGTCTCAAACGCTCGCGCGGGCGGAAAAGAACAGACGTCTCAAATCGTCCTCAAACGCTCAGGCTCATCGGCACCCCTCATATCCAGCTTAAATCTAGGGCAGATATGAGGCGGCACGGGCGCGTCCGCCACGTCCGCCCGGACCACCTCTGGCCATCCCGACCCCACAAAATCCACCTCTGGAGAAAACCCTAGCCTCACTTCGCTCCGCTCCACTTCGCTCCCCTTTCTCTACTCCGTGAACTCCCGAGCGTCGGCGACCATGTCCAGCACCGGCAGCCACTCCGACGGCAGCTCCGGAGACGAGGACGAGCTGGCGCACCGTATCGCGCTGGAGCGCTCGCGGGTGGATACGGGCGGCAGCTCCGATTCAGGTGCGACGCCGCCTGTCGCCCGGCGCCGGCCCTTCCCGCCCCGCGCGCGGATCTGCTAGGGCAGCTCAATTGGTGCCGCCCGTCCGTCGGCCTCCTCCACCTCCGACTGCTGCTCCGCGCGGGCAGCGGTGGGTTCTAGTGCCCGCTCCGCCGGCGCCGCGGATGCGGACTCCAGAAACGGAGGCGCGCGCCACCCGCCGCGAGAGGTAGAGGGCAAGGGAGATGAGGAACGTGTCGGACGCGGCTGCACAATCCTCCCGCCGCCGCCGCGTGATGCCGGCGAGGATGAGCGTCTCCTCTGGTGGGTGTACCGCCGGTCACTTACGACGGCGGAGATGGACACCCGGCGGCTCCGGAGGATCAACGCCAAGGCGCTCCGGCTCGGCATTGAGTAGTCCGAGAGGGAGGCGGCGGAGGCAGTGGCGGAGGCGGCGAGGTTGGCCAAGCTCAAGCGCAAGCAGGACCGCATCGTCATGCGCTTGAGTGAATAGGGTGCCTGATTTGGCAAGTCCGGACGCCCGCGGGCGTATAGGGTGCCTGATTTGACAAGTCCAGCTGTAGATGCTCCAAGGTAGAATGCGAGCACAGGCGCACAAGGTTTTCCTTTTCTTTCATGAACGGTTGTTTCGCTGCCTGGAATTAAAGTACTCCTTCTGTGAGGGTGATGTTTTCAAACAGAAGGAAATTTGTCATGGTCTTTTCCTTTTATACTTGCTCTCTAGTCATATTGCAGTACTTGATCACAACCTTGCAAGGGAAATTTTGCATCATCTAGGATTTGTATAGCATATTTGCGAAAGGAAAGACAAGATGTCTACTTGCAACATAGGAAAAAATTGTGTGCACTATTTTCAACTCTGGAGGCTGGGAAGAGTTGTGCGTTCATACCACGTGGCTTTTACATGATTCTTGTTAATGAAAGCTTCCATGGGGTGAGCAATGTGGAGCTATGGTTACCACACAATAATAAGGGATAACACTTCTCAGAGAAAAACACAACCATTTTGCCTGGTATTCCCTCCGTGCTTGAAAAAGGCAAATGAGTTTTGTCTCAAATCAAATGATGCAAAGTTTGACCAAATTTTACATTAGAATAAAGTATCAGCAATTACAATACCAAATTAGTATTCTTACACATACAATAAATATGTTTTTATATTATATCTATTCATTCTATCATTAATTGAATTTTTTTATTTTGTGCCTATTTTTTCAAAACTCGGTAGAAAATAAATTTGAGATAGCACAATTCATCAACGACAGATTAAGCCTCAATATATTTACCTCAGAGATTGTGCTTCCATTTCTATCGTTTCCTCAAAACCAAAACAAAGTTCATAGCAACCAAACTTTCAAATATATAAACAATGTTGGAATTCTTGTGGTTGGATAATTGGAGACAATTGAAGCATCCTCGAGACAAGACAAGTGCTCCTCTCCATGTATTAAATTGATAAAAAAAAAGCAGCGACAAAGCTCGAAAAGGCTATCAAAGAACAATTCGACCATCACAATATGGTCAGTCCAGGAAAAGCCCACCAAGGACACCCGGCCCTCTCCTTTGTGATATTGTATCTAGTCTACATGTGTTCATCTAGTCTACTTTGATTATCTTATGATGTTTTTATATTATTAATTATTGGTTATGTGTTCAACTCTAACACTAAAACCTTCCACTTTGACTATCTTATGTTGTCTTTGTATTAATAATTAAAGTTAGTACCAAATTTTACCTCTTCCCTTCACATTTATAATGCTAATTATCACATTTTACATTTTTATAGGTATTAGCATATTTAGCGAATGATTTGCCGGTTTGGTTGTTCGGAGTCCCGGATGGGATCCGGGACATCACGAGGAGCTCCGGAATAGTCCGGAGGTAAAGATTCATATATGGAAAGTTGTTATCGGGTTCCGGAAAAAGTTCGAGTTTTTTCGGTATTGTACCGGGAAGGTTCTAGAAGGTTCCGGAGTGGGGCCCACCTGCATGGGGGACCCACATGAACGTGGGTAGTGGGGAAAGTCCCCACAACCCTGGTCTAGGCGCACCAAGATCCTCCCTTGAAAGGAATAGTATCATATCCCAAGGGGATAAGATCAGGATCCCTAAAAAGGGGGATAGCGATCGGTGGGGAAGGAAACGTGGGATTTCCTTCCTCCCCCTTTGGCCAACGACCCTAGGGCCTTGGAGGGCAAGCCACCAGCCCCCTCCACGCCTATATAAAGGTGGGGAGGCGTTGGGGGCAGCCACTCCTTGAACCCTTGCCCGTTACCTTTCCCAACTCCTCCCACGTTTCACCGGTACGCGCTTGGCGAAGCCCTGCCGGAATTCCGCTGCCACCACCACCACCATACCGTCGTGTTGGTCCCGATCTCATCTACCCCCTCTCTCTCGCTTGCTGGATCAAGAAGGAGAGGACGCCGCCGAGCCGCACGTGTGCTAAACTCGGAGGTGCCGTCCGTTCGGCACTTGATCGGGAGTTCGCGGGACGGATCGTGATTGGATCGCGAAGACGTTCGACTACATCAACCGTGTTTCTTAATGCTTCCGCTTAGCGATCTACAAGGGTATGTAGATGCAATCTCTCCTCTCGTAGATGTTCATCTCCTAGATCGATCTTGGTGAGCGTAGGAAAATTTTTGTTTCCCATGCAACGTTCCCCAGCAGTGGCATCATGAGCTAGGTCTTTGCGTAGATGACATCACAAATAGAACACAAAGGAGTTTGTGGGCGTTGATATTCAGATTGCTTCCTTCCTTGGTCTTTTCTTGATTCAGCGGTATTGTGGGATGAAGCGGCCCGGACCAACTTTACATGTCCACGTACATGAGACCGGTTCCATCGACTGACATGCGACTTTGTTGCATAAGATGGCTGGCGGGTGTCTGTCTCTCCCACCTTAGTTGAATCGGATTCGACGAAGGCGGTCCTTGTAGAAGGTTAAATAGCAACTTGCATATCACCGTTGTGGTTTTGCGTAGGTAAGAATCATTCTTGCTAGATACCCATAGCAGCCACGTAAAACATGCAACAACAAATTAGAGGACATCTAACTTGTTTTTGCAGGGTATGTTGTGATATGATATGGCCAAAGACATGATGAAATACATTTGATGTATGAGATGATCATATTTTGTAATAGTTTATCTCGACTTGCATGTCGATGAATACGGCAACCGGCAGGAGCCATAGGGTTGTCTTTAATTATTGTATGACCTGCGTGTCAATCATTAAGCGCTATGTAATGCTTTACTTTATCGCTAAACGGTAGCAATAGTAGTAGAAGCATGGTTGGCTTGACAACCCCGATGGCGACGCGATGATGGAGATCATGGTGTCATGCCGGTGACGATGGAGATCATGCCGGTGCTTTGGAGATGGAGATCAAAAGCACAAGTTCATGGCCATATCATGTCACTTATGATTTGCATGTGATGTTAATCTTTTTATGCATCTTATTTTGCTTAGGACGACGGTAGCATTATAAGGTGATCCCTCTCTAAAATTTCAAGATAAAATTGTGTTCTCCCCAAGTGTGCACCATTGCGAAAGTTCGTCGTTTCGAAGCACCACGTGATGATCGGGTGTGATAGACTCTACGTTCACATACAATGGGTGCAAGCCAGTTTTGCACATGCGGAACACTTGGGTTAAACTTGACGAGCCTAGCATGTACAGACATGGCCTCGGAACACAAGAGACCGAAAGGTCGAACATGAGTCATATAGTAGATATGATCAACATGGAGATGTTCACCATTGAAACCACCTCATCTCACGTGATGATCGGACTTGGGTTGGTGAATTTGGATCATGTTACACTCGGACAACCGGAGGGATGTTGATTTGAGTGGGAGTTCTTAGGTAATATGATTAACTGAACTCATTATCTTGAACAATAGTCTAAGATATCTTTGCAAATTATGTTGTAGATCAATGGCTCGCGCAGTAGCTCCCCTGAATTTCAATGCGTTCCTAGAGAAAGCCAAGCTGAAAGATGATGGAAGTAACTTTGTAGACTGGGCCCGTAATCTGAGGATTATCCTCACGGCTGCCCAAAAGGCTTATGTCCTTGATGCACCGCTTGATGAGCAACCCCCTCCGGCGTCTGTGGACGTTATGAACGCCTGGCAGGCGCGTGTTGATGACTACTCAATAGTTCAGTGCGCCATGTTGTATGGCTTAGAACCGGGACTTCAAAGGCGTTTTGAACGTCATAGAGCATATGAGATGTTCCAGGAGTTGAAGTTTATTTTTGAGAAGAATGCCCGGATCGAGAGGTATGAGACCTCCGATAAGTTCTATGCTTGCAAGATGGAGGAGAACGGGCCTGTCAGTGAACACATACTCAAAATGTCTGGGTATTACAACCGACTGGCTGAGTTGGGAGTTGTGCTCCCGCCAGAGGCGATCACTGACAGAGTTCTTCAATCGCTACCACCTAGATACAAGAGCTTTGTGTTGAACTATAACATGCAAGGGATGAACAAGTCAATCGCCGAGCTGTTTGCGATGCTGAAAGTCGCTGAGTCAGACATCCAGAAGGAGCATCAAGTGTTGATGGTCAATAAAACCACTAGTTTCAAGAAGAATGGCAAGGGCAAGAAGGGAAACTCCAAGAAGAGTGGCAAAGTAGTTGCCCCTCCCATGAAGAAACCCAAGGCTGGGCCCAAGCCGGAAACTGAGTGCTTCTATTGCAAGGGAACTGGCCACTGGAAGCGGAATTGCCCCAAGTATCTGGCCGACAAGAAGGGGGCCAACGCCAAACAAGGTATATATGATATACATGTTATTGATGTGTACCTTACCAACTCTCGTTGTAGTGCCTGGGTATTTGATACCGGTGCGGTTGCTCACATTTGCAACTCAAAGTAGGAACTACATAATAGACGGAGGCTGGCAAAGGACGAAGTGACGATGTGCGTGGGAAATGGTTCCAAGGTTGATGTGATCGCCGTCGGCACGCTCGCTCTTCGATTACCATCATGATTAGTGATGAACCTAAATAATTGTTATTTAGTGCCTGCGTTGAGCATGAACATTATATCTGGATCTTGTTTAATGCGAGACGGTTACTCATTTAAATCAGAGAATAATGGTTGTTCTATTTATATGGGTAATATCTTTTATGGTCATGCACCCATTGTGAGGGGTTTATTCTTATTGAATCTCGATAGTGATGATACACATGTTCATAACATTGATGCCAAAAGATGTAGAGTTGATAATGATAGTACCACTTTCTTGTGGCACTGCCGCTTAGGTCATATTGGTCTAAAACGCATGAAGAAACTCCATGCTGATGGACTTTTGGAGTCACTTGATTTTGAATCACTTGACACATGCGAACCATGCCTCATGGGCAAGATGACTAAGACCCCGTTCTCCGGAACAATGGAACGGGCAAGTGACTTGTTGGAAATCATACATACTGATGTGTGCGGTCCAATGAGCATTGAGGCGCGCGGTGGATATCGTTATTTTCTCACCTTCACCGATGATTTGAGTAGATATGGGCATGTTTACTTAATGAAACACAAGTCTGAAACGTTTGAAAAGTTCAAGCAATTTCAGAGTGAAGTTGAGAATCATCGTAACAAGAAGATCAAATTCCTACGATCTGATCGAGGGGGAGAATATCTGAGTTATGAGTTTGGCAGTCACTTAAGACAATGTGGAATTGTTTCACAGTTGACGCCACCTGGAACACCACAGCGTAATGGTGTGTCCGAACGTCGTAATCGAACCTTATTGGATATGGTGTGTTCTACGATGTCTCTTGCCGATCTGCCACTATCATTTTGGGGTTATGCGTTAGAGACAGCTTCATTCACTTTAAATAGGGCACCATCTAAGTCCGTTGAGACGACACCATATGAACTGTGGTTTGGCAAGAAACCAAAGTTGTCGTTTCTTAAAGTTTGGGGATGCGATACTTATGTCAAAAGACTTCAGCCAGAAAAGCTGGAACCCAAAGCGGACAAATGCGTCTTCATAGGATATCCAAAAGAGACGGTTGAGTATACCTTCTATCTCAGATCCGAAGGCAAAGTGTTTGTCGCTAAGAACGGGTCCTTTCTCGAGAAAGAGTTTCTCTCGAATGAATTGAGTGGGAGGAAGATAGAACTTGATGAGGTTGTTGAACCTTTACTTCAACCAGAGAGTAGCACTGCGCAGAAAGATGTTTCTGTGGAACCTACGTCAGTTGAAGAGGAAGCTGATGATGGTGATCATGAAGCTTCGTATCAAGTTGCTATCGAACCTCGTAGGTCGACAAGGATACGTACTGCTCCTGAGTGGTACGGTAACCCTGTCTTAAAGGTCATGTTGTTGGACAACGATGAACCTACGAGCTATGGAGAAGCAATGGTGGGCCCGGATTCCGACAAATGGTTAGAGGCCATGAAATCCGAGATGGGATCCATGTATGAAAACAAAGTATGGACTTTGGAAGTATTACCTGAAGGGCGAAAGGCCATTCAGAATAAATGGATCTTCAAGAAGAAGACGGACGCAGACGGTAATGTCACCGTCTATAAAGCTCGACTTGTGGCAAAGGGTTTTTCACAAGTTCAAGGAGTTGACTACGATGAGACTTTCTCACCCGTAGCGATGCTTAAGTCCGTCAGAATCATGTTAGCAATAGCTGCATTTTTCGATTATGAAATTTGGCAGATGGATGTCAAAACAGCGTTCCTTAACGGTTTTCTTAAGGAAGAGTTGTATATGATGCAACCATAAGGTTTTGTCGATCCAGAGAATGCTGACAAAGTTTGCAAACTCCAGCGATCCATTTATGGACTGGTGCAAGCGTCTCGGAGTTGGAATCTTCGCTTTGATGAGGTGATCAAAGCGTTTGGTTTATACAAGTTTACGGAGAAGCTTGTATTTACAAGAAAGTGAGTGGGAGCTCTATAGCGTTTCTAATATTATATGTGGATGACATATTGCTGATTGGAAACAATATAGAACTTTTGGGAAGCGTGAAAGAATATTTGAACAAGAGTTTTTCAATGAAGGACCTAGGAGAAACTGCTTTCATATTAGGCATCAAGATCTATAGAGATAGATCGAGACGCTTAATAGGACTTTCACAGAGCACATACCTTGATAAAGTTTTGAAGAAGTTCAAAATGGATCAGTCCAAGAAGGGGTTCTTGCCTGTTTTGCAAGGTGTGAAGTTGAGTAAGACTCGATGCCCAGCGACTACAGAGGATAGAGAAAAGATGAGTGTCATCCCCTATGCTTCTGCCATAGGCTCTATCATGTATGCGATGCTGTGCACAAGACCAGATGTCAGCCTTGCCATAAGTATGGCCGGAAGGTTTCAAAGTGATCCAGGAGTGGAACACTGGACAGCGGTCAAGAATATCCTTAAGTACCTGAAAAGGACTAAGGAAATGTTTCTCGTTTATGGAGGTGATCAAGAGCTCGTCGTAAAGGGTTACGTCGATGCAAGCTTTGACACTGATCCGGATGACTCTAAATCTCAAACCGGATACATATATATTCTAAATGGGGAGCGGTAAGCTGGTGCAGTTCCAAGCAAAGTGTGGTAGCTGATTCTACATGTGAAGCGGAGTACATATATAGCTGCCTCGGAGGCGGCGAAGGAAGGTGTCTGGATGAAGCAGTTCATGACAGATCTTGGAGTTGTGCCCAGTGCACTGGACCCAATGACTCTGTTCTGTGACAACACTGGTGCCATTGCTCTAGCCAAGGAACCAAGGTTTCACAAGAGGACCAGACACATAAAGCGACGCTTCAATTCCATCCGCGATGCGATCAAGGAGGAGGACATAAACATTTGCAAAGTGCACACGGATCTGAATGTTGCAGATCCGTTGACTAAACCTCTTCCACGGGCAAAACATGATCAACACCAGAACTCTATGGGTGTTAGATTCATAACCATGTAATGCTAGATTATTGACTCTAGTGCAAGTGGGAGACTGTTGGAAATATGCCCTAGAGGCAATAATAAAATGGTTATTATTATATTTCCTTGTTCATGATAATCGTTTATTATCCATGCTTTAATTGTATTGGTTGGAAACTCAAATACATGTGTGGATACGTAGACAACAACATGTCCCTAGTGAGCCTCTACTGGACTAGCTCGTTGATCAAAGATGGCCATGGTTTCCTGGTCATAGACATGAGTTGTCATTTGATAACGGGATCACATCATTAGGAGAATGATGTGATGGACAAGACCCAAACTATGAACGTAGCATATGATCGTGTCAAGTTTATTGCTATCGTTTTCTGCATGTCAAGTATCTGTTCCTATGACCATGAGATCATGCAACTCACTGACACCGGAGGAGTACCTTGTGTGTATCAAATGTCGCAACGTAACTGGGTGACTATAAAGATGCTCTACAGGTATCTCCGAGGGTGTCTGTTGAGTTGGCATGGATCAAGACTGGGATTTGTCACTCCGTATGACGGAGAGGTATCTCAGGGCCCACTCGGTAATACAGCATCACAATGAGCTTGCAAGCAATGTGACTAAAGAGTTAGCCACGGGATCTTGTATTACGAAACGAGTAAAGAGACTTGCCGGTAACGAGATTGAACTAGGTATGGAGATACCGACGATCGAATCTCGGGCAAGTAACATATCGCCGGACAAAGGGAATTGCATACGGGATTGACTGAATCCTTGACATCGTGGTTCAACCGATAAAGATCTTCATTAAATATGTGGGAACCAATATGGGCATCCAGGTCCCGATATTGGTTATTGACCGGAGAGGAGTCTCGGTCATGTGTGCATATTCCCGAACTCGTAGGGTCGCACGCTTAACGTTCGGTAGCGCTAGGGTAGTATTGAGATATTAATAGTGGAAAGTCCGAAGGTTGTTCGGAGTCCCGGATGGGATCCGGGACATCACGAGGAGCTCCGGAATAGTCCGGAGGTAAAGATTCATATATGGAAAGTTGTTATCGGGTTTCGGAAAAAGTTTGAGTTTTTCCGGTATTGTACCGGGAAGGTTCTAGAAGGTTCCGGAGTGGGGCCCACCTGCATGGGGGACCCACATGAACATGGGTAGTGGGGAAAGTCCCCACAACCCTGGTCTAGGCGCACCAAGATCCTCTCTTGAAAGGAATAGTATCATATCCCAAGGGGATAAGATCAGGATCCCTAAAAAGGGGGATAGCGATCGGTGGGGAAGGAAACGTGGGATTTCCTTACTCCCCCTTTGGCCAATGACCCTAGGGCCTTGGAGGGAAAGCCACCAGCCCCCTCCACGCCTATATAAATTTGGGGAGGCGTTGGGGGCAGCCACCCCTTGGACCCTTGCCCGTTACCTCTCCCAACTCCTCCCACGTTTCACCGGTACGCGCTTGGCGAAGCCCTGCCAGAATTCCGCTGCCACCACCACCACCATACCGTCGTGTTGGTCCCGATCTCATCTACCCCCTCTCTCTCTCGCTAGCTGGATCAAGAAGGAGAGGACGCCGCCGAGCCGCACGTGTGCTAAACTCGGAGGTGCCATCCGTTCGGCACTTGATCGGGAGTTCGCGGGACGGATCGTGATTGGATCGCGAAGACGTTCGACTACATCAACCGCGTTTCTTAACGCTTCCGCTTAGCGATCTACAAGGGTATGTAGATGCAATCTCTCCTCTCGTAGATGTTCATCTCCTTGATCGATCTTGGTGAGCGTAGGAAAATTTTTGTTTTCCCATGCAACGTTCCCCAGCAGCGCGGGGTGATCTTATCCGCTCCAGAGGTCCTGTAGCGCCTCGCTGTCAACATCCACGCGGTGGGCAAGCGTGGACGGCGAGATGGACTCGGGCGCGCACGTGCGGCGGCGAGAGGTAGGGGAAAGGCCTCGGCCAGTGGGCTGGGCCGCACTGTACACACTTGAAGCCCAGACCAGCAGTAGCCCTTTCCCATTTTTCTTTTCTTTTTCTGTTTCTTATTTTCCCTAGTATTTTGCATTTCCTTTTTGCATCAAATGAGTTTTGTAAAATGTGAAGCTTCACTCATAATTAGCATTGCATTTTTCTGCACTGTCACAAAAAGATTTGGGATTATTTGAATTCATTTGATTTTTGTTTAAATGAAAATGGTTTAAATAGGGCTGTGTAGATACTGTTTCATGATGTTTGAGTCATTTAAATAATCCAATTAATGTTGGGTTTATTTTTATAATTGCTTTGGGAATATTTGCAAGATTATGAACTATTTAGTTCCTGGATTTGAGCAACTTTTAATTTTACTTTAAATTTGAATTTCAATTTGAATTGGAATTGAAATGAGATATGATCCTAATGTGATCAAGCACTGTTAAGCATGGTGACTTGGCATAATTAAGAGGGGATCATTGTGCTTAATACATGGGGATGTTACAATTCTCCCCCACTAAAAAAAATTCTCGCCCCGAGAATTCAGGAGGTAGTAAGGAGAAGGTCGGGGTATTCATACCAAGGATGCTTGGCATGGGCCCGCGGGAGAATTTCCCATTAACGGATTGTGCAACGATTCACATCTAATGTCATGCTTGAATGCAAAGAATTTTAGCGTAAATTGAATGCGATGCTCGTGAATCAATTAAAACATGAGGTGGCATTGAGTAAACAAGGATAGTACTGTTCACAGTAGCAAGCTGATCTTGAGCTTCATTCAGATCAACATGGTAAGCTTGACCACGACCATAAGAAGGCCTGGCATTATTGTTGCGAGGCTGATTGTTACCACGGCCAGCAAAGGGAAGTGCAAGCTGATTCTGGTTCTGAGGGCATTCTCTGGAACGGTGACCTGGACGGCCACATTTGAAGCAGTGCCCATCACTGGGACGGGGAGCAGGACCTCGAAACAGTGGAGCCTGAGATCTTGGCTGCCCCGGCGGTGGAGGAGGTGCAGCTGGATGGTACATGCTATTGGGAATCCAGATACGGCGCTTCTGTGATGACGAGCCCGAAGATGAGCCAATGTCATGGTTGCGCTTGATGGCTTTCTTGTGTTCCATCTGAGCGGTCTCAACCTGGATAGCCTTGTTCACCAGGGTGGCGAAGTCGGTGAAGTCATTAACAGCAAGTGCAAGCTTGAGGTCTAGGTGGAGTCCATTGCGGAATTTCTCCTGTCTGCGGGCATCAGTGGCAATGTCTTTTTCAGCATAGCGGGATAATTCAAGGAATTCCCGCTGATAAGCTTCGACAGTTTTATTGCCCTAAATGAGGTTGCGAAACTCTGTTTTCTTCCGGTCCATGATTCCCTGAGGAATGTAGCGGGCACGGAAAGCAGTCTGAAACTCGATCCAAGTAACGACTGTCCCAACAGGTAGTGAACGCCTGTGGGTGTCACACCATTGAGCAGCGGGACCCTTCAAGAAGTAGGACGCGAAGGTGACGAGGTTGTCAGGGGCGACATTGGCAAATTCCATCTCGAAGGAGATGTCGCGAAGCCAGTCATCAGCATCCAGTGGCTGTTCAGAGTTGCGGTAAGTAGTAGGGCTGAGACGCACAAACTCCTGCAGAGTTATTGGAGCAGGTTGCTGATTCTGAGCATTCTGGTTCTGGTTTGGGAACTGGGCCTTGATTCCAACCATGAACTGGCGGTTCAGCTCAAATTGCTGCATCATAGCTGCCATGTAGTCTGGCGGTGGCGGCTGTTCAGGAGCACGGCCACGACCACGACCACCTGGTCTAACCATCCTGCTAAAGATTTAACAGGGGTAGTTTTAGTAAAAGCAGCTGCAAGTGTCTAGAGTCAAGCATGATGTAATACGACACTGAACAAGTAGTGCAATAGATTCATAACAGTAGTCAATTAACACATACAGATCCATACATAAAGTCGGTTTCATGCGGACAGCATAAGTTCAGAAATTCAAACAGCTAGACACACTAGGCGGCGCGCAGGCACGCGATCGTGAATACAACAACGGGACATAGCAAAGGCTACATCAACGTCGGGGAAAACCACTGGATCATGGACGTACAGGAGAGTCGGGTTTCGGTCCTGTGGAACTGTGGTGAGTGTCAATTTAAGAGCGGGAAGGCAGTGACATCTTGCAAGGTCACGACAAGAAGGCACGTCAGAGGACAATCATTTGGGGGTGTTGGCTTAAGTAGGAAATTATCACTGCTCAGATAAAAGCTCGATTTCAAGAAAGGTTAAACAGACCAATGGAAAAGAAAATGTGATTGTCAGACTAATCACATCAATGGGAAGGAATAAGTGCAGATAATCCAGCTCTCCGGGTAGACGTGATTACGAGAACCTAATGTCGGAGTTAGCAAAATCATTTAACCCGAAAAGAAGAGAGGGTAGAATCCCAGAGTAAAGGAGAGGAATAAAAGATCCTAATCCCAACCATTGGCGACGTGGGCCCGTAAGCCACACAGCCATGTTAGTAAAACAGTTTTTGAAAGACTAGACTCAACTTCGGCCAAGGAGTTGGAAAGGGGGCTACCTACAGGCAGTCGGCTCTGATACCAACTTGTGGCGCCCCCGACTTAATCGTGCGCTAACCATACACACAAATGCACACGATCAAGCCTAGGGACTCACGGGAAGATATCACAACACAACTCTAGACACAAAATAAATAATACAAGCTTTATATTACAAGCTAGGGGCCTCAAGGGCTCGAATACAAAAGCTCGAGATCAAGCGTCAGCGAAAACAACAACAGCATCTGAGTACAGACACAAAGTTAAACAAGGATGCCTTAAGAAGGCGAAAACAAAAAAAACGGCTCTGATCGAAAGAGGCAAGGCCTCCTGCCTGGGAGCCTCCTAAACTACTCCTGGTCATCGGTGATCTCCACGTCGTAGTAGGCTCCTCAGGGGATCTCCTGCTCCTGGGCTCCGACGTCTGATCGCAACAATCGGGTATGGAGAAAAAGAAGTAGCAAAGCAACCGTGAGTACTCATCCAAAGTACTCGCAAGACTGACATCAGAACTATACTAAGTATGCATCGGTATCAAAGGAATGGGGCTATATCTTTGGACTAAACTGCAGAAATGCTGGAACAGGGGGGGGGGGAAGCCTAGCCTATCGAAGACTAGCATCTTCAGCGTCTTGCAGCATTAGAAGAGTGCAGATTAGAACATAAATAAAGTAGCAAGCATGTAGTAGCAAAGCCCAGAGATCCTTCCTCGACTCCCTGCGAGAAAGCGATCCCGGACCTTACAATTAATTAACATGTATCCAGTTCAAGTTGTAATAGATCGGGATACAACACTGAGCGTCCTGTTACCGTGGACACGGCTATTCGAATAGATAACTTCCCTGCAGGGGTGCACTACTGTTACCCAACACGCTCGATTAACTCTGGCCGGACACACTTTTCCGGGGTCATGCCCGGCCTCGGCTGATCGACACGACGTAGTCCTACCTAGGCTCAGCAGAGAGGTCCCCGCCGGTCTACATCCTAAGCGCTCAGGGGTCTTAGGCCATCGCCATGTGCACTCCGGGTCGTTGTGCGCAAGGTGGATCCAGGCACCACCTCTGGGGCGCCGATCCGACCCGGCCACAATGCTGAACTGGACGTCTGACAGAGCTTTCGGCTGATACATACGGCGTAGAGGGTCCCATAACCATTATCCCACGTGGTGGTAGTGCGTATATGGCCAGCGGCCAACTCAGATCAAATACCCAAATCCGTTAGTGTGTTGGGAGCTCGCGGTGACGATCAGTACTCCTGTCGCCCCGTCTCGAGGAAGTGCAACAAGGGTCAGGCCCATCCCTCTCTAGGGCGGTCTCTGCCTGCCCGGCCGCGCCTCGTAATTATCTCGCGGGTACCCTCCAGGTTAACCCGACTCCACAAGGGACTGTCGGGAACTCAGGTCCACCTTTGCCGGGTGGTACCGCCTGTCCCTTCAGTCCCTCAATCAACAGTAAACAGGGGGCGACAGTGAAAAGTAACAGTGTGTCCGGTAACATCAAGGGGGGAAATCCGAAGAATCACCCTCGATGGATTCCCACTTGAGAGGTTGTACGACAGAGGCATCATCGGAGGTGGTGAAAGAGGAATCACCCTCGGTAGCCCACAACCGATTAGCTATGCTACAGAGCCATCATCAGAAGTGAAGTATGAGGTATCACCCTCGTCACTCGATAGTGGCTCTGTAGAGTCGTACAACTAAAGGGGGTTGTGCGGTGCTGTGTCGGTCACTGTACATCGATCACATTGATCGGGTCTTCTGGTAGTAAAGCAGGGCAATATGGACAAGGGTGTAGGGCCACTGATGGATCATTAACCAACCTATGCTAAGCATTTTGGATAGCAGGTAAAGTATCAACAACAGTTACAAAGTCAGGCTATGCATCAGAATAGGAGCAATCAATTACAGTAGCAAAATCTAATGCAAGCAAGGGAGAGAAAGAATGGGCGATATAGGAATGATCAAGGGGGTTTTGCTTGTCTGGAAGCTCTGCTGAAAGGGGCTGGTCGTCGACGACGTAGTTGTACTCAGGAGGGTCGTCGGCAGTCTCGGGGTCTATCGGGAGAGAAGGAGGGGGAAGAAACAATAAATACAAGCAACAAATGCAATCACAGATGCATGGCATGGCAGCACGCTATTCGAGGAGTGCCCTAACGCAGTGCTACGCAAGTTAGTCGGAGCGGGAAACATCTGGAGGGGTTTTACCAGCTCCGAGCAATTATCGGACAAATGAATCGGAGGGGAAAGATCCATGTTCATCATGTTAGAGGGGTGTGGCAGGTGTGGGGGTGGCATATTCGGATTCTTCAAAATTTTCTGATCGTTTTTCATATATAAATTATTTTCATCTGAGTTACGGTTTATTTTATATGATTTTTCAAAGTTTTAATCATTTTCTGGAATTTCTAGAATTAATTTAATTATTAATTTCGAATTATCCGAAACAGTGCTAGGTGACGTCAGCATGACGTAATGATGGCGTCAGCAGTCAACACCAGCTGGTCAGGGTCAAACCTGACCAGTGGGTCCCACATGTCATACACAGTGGCCTAATTAGAGTTTAATTTTAAACTAAAATAGTTAATTAGCCCCCAGGGCCCACATGTCAGTGACTAATTAAATTAACTAATTATTATTAATTCAATTTTAGTTAATTAGGGTGTGGGCCCCACTTGTCAGTGGCTGGGGCCGCCCAGTCAGCGTGTGGACCGGGTCAACGGGGTCAGCCGGGCCCGCTGGCAGTGGCACAGAGGCGGGCCCCACGCAGCCACTTCGGCGCCGGTCAGCGCCGGCCGGCGACTCGACGTCGGCGACCAAATTTGACGGCGGCGTGCAGGGAAGGGCATCGAAAATCACCTCCCGGCCACCATTTCGAGCGCCGCGATCACCAATCGATCGAGCCCACCGCGCCGCATCGATCTGCGCAAGTGGCAGCACCGGGCATGGCCGAAAACGTCGCCGGCGTTGAGGTTTGGCGGCGGTGGTTTCGGGCGTGATCGGAATCGCGGCTGCAGCTCGCTTTCGAGCGTTCTACGCGGCTAGGCGGAACCTACGGCGCTCCAGGAGCTCGTCGACGCCACTGGCTTGAGCCGAGCGAGCTCGGGAGCGCGGCAATGGCGGTGGCCAGAGCGCGGCTACGGTGGGTGCCCACAGCGGCAGCTAGGGGAGCAGCGGAAGGAAGGGGAGAGGAACGGAGCTCACAGCGGAGCCGTAGGGAGCGGCAGCGGGCTTGGGGAAGTCCGACGATGGCGGATCGACGATGTCGATCACCGGCACCCGAGAGGGGGAGGCGAGGTCGTGCGGCTCGTTGTAGAGGCTCCCGGCTCGGGTTCAGGGCGGCAACCGGAGTAGCGCAAGGTGGCGGAGCCCGTGGACAAGCTGCGGCGACGAGAAGACGACGGAGGGCGCGAGCTTCACGGCGGCGCGGCCTTGGCACCGTTCGGGTGTGGGAGGAGAGCGCGGGAGAGGAAGAGGGAGTGGGCTAGGGTTTGTCCCAGGGGTGTGCGGGGTGATCCTATCCGCTCCAGAGGTCCTGTAGCGCCTCGCTGTCGACATCCGAACGGTGGGCGAGCGTGGACGACGAGATGGACTCGGGCGCGCACGCGCGGCGGCGAGAGGTAGGGGAAAGGCCTCGGCCAGTGGGCTGGGCCGCACTGTACACACTTGAAGCCCAGACCAGCAGTAGCCCTTTCCCATTTTTCTTTTCTTTTTCTGTTTCTTATTTTCCCTACTGTTTTGCATTTCCTTTTTGCATCAAATGAGTTTTGTAAAATGTGAAGCTTCACTCATAATTAGCATTGCATTTTTCTGCACTGTCACAAAAAGATTTGGGATTATTTGAATTCATTTGATTTTTGTTAAATGAAAATGGTTTAAATAGGGCTGTGTAGATACTGTTTCATGATGATTGAGTCATTTAAATAATCCAATTAATTTTGGGTTTATTTTTATAATTGCTTTGAGAATATTTGCAAGATTATGAACTATTTAGTTCCTGGATTTGAGCAACTTTTAATTTCACTTTAAATTTGAATTGGAATTGAAATGAGATATGATCCTAATGTGATCAAGCACTGTTAAGCATGGTGACTTGGCATAATTAAGAGGGGATCACTGTGCTTAATACATGGGGATGTTACACACCACGGGTATTTATATGCAAGACATACATCAAGTGTTCTCAAATCTGAAATATTCAATCAAACAATAACGAAACCTCAAAGGGAAAAGATTCGATTCATCACAACAAGGATAGAGAGGGAAGAAACACCATATGATCCAACTATATTAACAAAGTTCGCGATACATCAAGATTGTGCCAAATCAAGAACACGAGAGAGAGAGAGAGAGATCAAACACATAGCTACTGGTACAAACCCTCAGCCCCAAGGGTGAACTACTCCCTCCTCGTCATGGAGACCGCCGGGATGATGAAGATGGCCTTCGGTTATGATTTCCCCCTCCGGCAGGGTGCCGAAAAAGGGCTGTAGATGAGATCGTGGAGGTACAGAGGCTTGCGGCGGCGGAGTCGAAGTTCTAGAGTTATTTTTGGGGGTTTCTCTATTTATAGGATTTTTCAGCGTTGGAATCAGGTCAGACGGAGCCACGTGGGCCCCACGAGGTACCAGGGCGCCCCTGGGGGGTGGCGCGCCCTGGTGCCTCGTGGGCACTGGGTGCCCCCCCCTCCAGTGGGTCTTGGTTCTAGTATTTTTTATTTATTACATAAAAAATCTCCAAAAAGTTTCATCCAATTCCAAGAACTTTTATTTCTGCACAAAAAACAACACCATGGCAATTCTGCTGAAAACAGCGTCAGTCCGGGTTAGTTCTAATCAAATCATACCAAAACCATATAGAATTGTTATAAACATGGCATGAATACTTCATAAATTATAGATACGTTGGAGACGTATCAGATATCCGGACTCCCGCAAAGCTCCACTGGTTCGGTTTCAATTTACGGACAAACGGGCGTTCGGGCTGGTCAGTGGACCGATGCGGATCGGAGTTGGATAGCAAACTGTGTCCGAATAGCTCGGTCCGAACGCTTGCAGGAGGTTTGAGGGTCCGCTTTGGAGATGGCCTAAGAGCATCTACAGCCGGAAGGCCCGGTCACTGACCGGTCACGAAAATTCGACCCAGACGAGCGCCTCAAACGGGCCTCAAACGCCCGGGCTGACCGGCACCCCTCATATCCAGCCCAAATATGGGGCGGATATGGGGGCGCCCGGGCGCGTCCACCACTTCGGACTGACGATGGGGTCCCGCACGAAAATAGTCCGAAATCCGGCGGTCCGAAGCTCGTCTCCTCCGTCGGATCGATGCCGCCGCGTGGCGCCGCTCCGGCGGGCCGCGTAGTGCCTATCCCGACTATTTAAGCCGACCGCCGGCACCGAAACCCTACCCCTCCACATTTTTCTCCGCTCGTCCGCCGCCGCCGTCACTTTCCACTCCCCGTCCGCCACCACTAGTAGCCATGCCCCCACGCCGCCGGGTAAGAAGCTACCCGTTTCTAACACCGGAGCGCTGGCTGCAGCTCCTTGAGAAGATCCGGGCAAGGCGGGAAGCCCGGATCGCCGCGGGGCTACCTCCGGATGCAGTGGATCCGGAGGAGGAGGATGTGGGGGGACGCTGGGGATGCGGATCTGCAGGCGCAGGAGCAGGCCATCCTTGATTCCCTCCGCTCGGAGTCGGATGCGGAGGCTAGACGTCGTCGCCGGCAAGAGATGAAGGCGGAGCACGCCGCGGAGGAGGAGGAGATGCTCGCCTACATGGATGAGGTCGAGCAGGAGGAGGATGAGCCGGAGCCCTCCTACTCTCGCGTCCACCCAGCGCCCGACACCGACGTCGTGGACATCTCCGACGACGAAGCTTAGATAGGGTGGTACATATGATTTCTTTTGCATGCTGTGTATGGATCCAGGGGTTGAAATATGAGACTCGGATGCAGAGTAGCTAATTTGAGGCGTGATCGGTCGCTGTCCGCGGACGCGCCCGGTCGCGTCCTCGGGCGTTTGAGTGATCGGATTTGCCAAGTCCGGCTGTAGATGCTCTAAGGTTTGTTTTAATGATCACGTTGGAGTTGCCCAATAAGACGCGTGGAAAGGGCCTAGTCCACAGTTCACGCAACATCTCTGGCCACCAAAGGGAAGCATCAGTATCAATCCACCATGTAGGCGAGTAGACAGTGACTGCGGTCCATAGGCCGCCTCCACACAAACGACGATGTAAAGGGCGTGTCGATGTGAGGAGAGCGCGGCCCACCCTTTGCAGCTGTTTTCTCTCGTTTTCAAGCTCCCGCCGTCCGCTCGCGCGTACGCGCATCCGTGCACGCCCACACGTACGCTGGCCAGCTCTCACCCATGCACTTCTCCTCTTGTTGCCTCGCCTTCCATGGTGAAGTGCATGTGAGCGTATCGACCCCTCCCTGTCCTAGTTAAGCCGCTCAAAAGTCCACGGACATATGGCCAAGTCCATCTTCTCCATCAACCAGTCCCCGCGAGCTCAATTAGTCCCTTGTTTAGCATATCTGTCGGCGTCCTCAATGGCGCGGTGACGTCGCCGCCTCCTTTCCCAATTCCTCCCCGTCGACTTGGCGAACCATATGTGATCATCATCTTTGCCAAAATATCACCAATTGGCATGTTGAAATGTCCACACAGTGTTTTCAAAATCAGGAGTAAAGAAAGTGTCACGTTACACACACGTACGAGTGTGTTGTATCCGGCTCTGCTTGGTTGGTTGCCAACAGAGGATGACGATCAAAATGGATGAAGGTACTGTAATAATATTTAATGTACGGACGGCCGTCCTCTCGTTACACTCTACTTCCGGTCTGAACTCTGTGAGATTCTCGCGGTAAGTGTGGTCTGGACAGCAGTTGCTACCAGGTGGTTAACTACGCTATTCCATCGAGCCACGTGGTAAATGCAGTGTTTGTATATTCATATGACCACGTTTCTCCACTGACAATGTGAAAAGTCGGGGTAACTTCTCACTGTGTTAGCAGGTGCGATGGTCTAACTATGCTGCTTACGTACTGCCCCGTACCCAAAGTGACACCGCCATTCTAGATGTTGTTGTCACCGACGCGAAATTGAGTAGAAATGCGTCGATCGATAAAGGCCAAAGGGCGCGAATTTTGGGGCTCTATGTTGCAGAAGCAGAGCCGGGTGCAGCCGGTTTTCCAAAAGGTGAAAACCGTTCGTGGATTATTGTGTTTGGATAGGCTGGTTGGTAGTACAGGGATTATCAGCCCGGAGTCCAGACAAGTCGTTGGTGAGTTGCAATTACTGACGTCGTCCCCAGTGGTGATCAGCACGGAACTTGTACTACTAATCAAGTGAGTACGTATAATCATGCTGAAGCTTCGAAAAGGCGGATAGGATCCGGCACTGTTTGTCAAGCCGGAACTACTTTCATGATAAATGAGACGAAGTCACGAAACCTGGAAGTTCAAAGAAGAAGAAAAAAAGTCGGGACATGAACCTAGATCCATCGAATCGGCCGGCTCGGTCGTCTCTGCTAATATTCACGGACCGGATCCGGCTTTATACGTACGTACGTGCTTCGATTACTTTTCGTCTCCCGGCCGGGATTTTTCCTTCTACTAGTGGCACAACTTAATTATAGCAGCACATAATTGTTTGACACGACCGGGCACAGGCAGGGCCAGCGCGCGTCTGGTGGCCGGGACCAAGCCGGTCAGGCGCTGCAACCCAGCGGCGCGACGGCCGGCTCCAGCCCGCGCCCACCAACCGAACCGCCGATTGGAACAACACCTCGCGCACCGGCCGATCGAGGTGACCGCGGCGAGGAACTGGGCAAAGCATGCCATGTGCAAGAGATATGGAGTACGTTCGGCCTGATTGCTTTGCTCCGGTCCCGTCCAATCCTAGTTTTATGATGATCCGCCTGCATGCATGCATGCATGCACGGTCTCCGCCAACATGGGCATGCATCCATCACGTCGATTAAAGCTACGTACTGCAGGTTCAAAAAAAAAAAAAAAAAAAAGCTACGTACTGCAAGGCCAAGAGAGTAAAAGCGACAGGTGTGCGGTCGCTTAATGCTTAGCCTCGCAGTTCAAGGCCCGCCGCAACAGCCGACATGTCCGTGCAAGTTGTTCAGTTTGTTGCCATATCCTCTCCTTAATTTCCTTCTCCGGCTTTGGTTGCTGCTGGTTTCTTTTTTCCTTGCTTTCATTCTAGGGGCGGCAGCACGCATGTAAATGCACGAAATCTATCACTTGCCTTGCCTTATCGCTGTTTTCTTCTTCTTCTTCTTCTGGTGACGATCATCTGCGAGTACGTGGCAGAGTTGTTGGGACGTCCACGCCCGGCCGTGTAAACGCGCGCGACCAGCCACCAGTGCACGCACGTAGTTTATCCCATCTTCTGGAACGTAATGTGCATGATCGGATCCACAATTTATATCGATCCAGTCCTGCGGCCAGCGTTCATACGCATACGAGCCAACAAAACCGAAGTGCCTGCAAGTCTCACATGAAATTGCCTCGCATGTACAGCTTCCATTCTATCTCAACTCGTCGGGTCCGTCCACGTTCGTCAACCGGTGCATGCATGATGCATGTACCTGCATGCTGACACTGACACACACATGCATGTGCGTTACGCGGGAAAATTCTTCAAGTGTTTTTTGCCTCAAGCTCGATCCGATGGTTCGACGGGTTGCTGGTTGGCGCGCTTTCTGGGTTTCTATACTCACCTTTTCTTGGTTTTCAACCGGAGCAGGCCTGAACCGGAGTACCATTCAGCGAAACAGCACTAGGTGCGCTGTTGATGAGTGACCTTTCCGTGGCTGGCTTTTGGACGTTGGAAGAACGTGCGTTTGAATATATAGACTTACTAGTTTAAAAAAAAGATAGACTTGCTGATGATTACGAGAAATGACTAGTAGTTGGGATTATATTCGCCAATTTTGGACGCATACGCTTGGCATTTTGATTCTACGGCATGCTGCTGACAAGTCACCAAACATGCCACTCATTGGACAATTATTTCTTCACATGGCATAAGGGCATCTCGAGGGAGACCCGCAAAACACACGTATATGTCCGGCCGGACACATTTGTTCACTTTTGTAATTCAATGAGGACTTGTATCAGTTCGCGAAGCTGTCCGGACGTCCAAATTCCGGTATTTTGAAGACAAACGTAAGGGAGTTTTGCCGGAGTCCGGACATGCATGGTCCCTCTCTTCTCTCTCTTCTCCCATCCGCACATGCATGGTCCCCCTCTTCTCTCTCTCCTCCCAACCCACAAATATTTCACCACATGCATGGTCCCCACCTACCTTTTCTCCTCCCAGCCGGATACTTTGCAATTAGCGTTGGACTGCTCTCTCCCGTATCATGCCCGCGGATCACATCCGGACACAAAAACGAACATATACCGGAGGAATTTGCGGGTCGGCGTTGGAGGTGCCCTAAGCGAAGAGCTATTTAATTGTCTTACTGTGATTTTTAGAAGAAATAGGTTCTACTGATCATGAATCCACCATCGTTATTACATCGGCTTCCAAAAAAAAAAAAGTTCTTACATCAATTTAGCCGGCAAGGTAAAGCAACACACGCAAAATCCAGCACAATAGAGTGCAGAAAAAGTAACAACAAGATACATTGGTATGACACAAAACGTACATCCAATGCGTACAACCAGGAAACACAACTTGCAGCTCACATCTTGAAAACAACACGAATCATCATCCCATACTCCATGAACTTTGGGGAATTAGAGCAACTACAACTGTACCCCTCAGACTGCCCTCATATAACCGAGCGGACATCCCGGGCATGAGAGAAAAGAAGAAACACCATTCAACCGGTCCCTTCATCCTCATATGTCCGGGTTGTCCGCGAACCCTCGAACTCAGCCCATATGTAAGGAGAATATGAAGATGTCCGGGCAGTCTACCATGTCGGACACGGTCTTTCTCGAATCACTTTATCTCTTTCTTTATTCAATTTTTTCTCTTTCTCTCGATCGATCATACCCATTTGACCGAACAATTTGGAAGACATGGTTGCACGCACAGACAAATGAGGGTTCAAAGAAGACATGCATGTACTTGCTCGGACGCGTCTGCAGACGTATGAGGAGCCAAATCAGCCCAGTGCGGTTGTAGATGCTCTTCGCCTCTAGACGGCACGCCAAACAGACTGTCATCGCTTCCCAACATTTAGAGTCATGTCATCGGGAACAGAGGGTGCCATCACCCTGACAACCCAGATAACCAGGGTGGCGAGGAAATTTTCTCCTTCATTCCACACAATTGGACACAATTAACACAAATATTACTGCGGTCTGCGAAGCTTCCACAAAGCCCATAAAAGTAGTAGTGTGGGCAACACTCGCGACTTTCCGGTTAGTGTTACTAACCCCAACAGGTAATTGTATACAAATCAACACAAGCAGTTAAACATGATAATTCAGCAATCACTTTCCAAGTTTCTAAAGCATCTGACCATTCAAACAACATGTGCACACAAGACTCATGTTTAGTATAAAATAAATTAGCTTAGGTCATGCACATTTTGTCTTTTGTTCGAATTATCTCTAGAGAGGAGTTTATTATTAGCCAATAACCACAAAAAAAATGGATTTGTGGAGGAACTTCAAGTTTCCAAACAATAGGGATATGCACATGCATCACTCCTCAAATATTAATAACAACATAAATGAATAGAACCCTTAAAATATTACATCATCAAGGCATCTTCCTCAGTAATCTAAAGGGAAAATATGTTGAGCTACGATCCAATTCGCCTCTGTAATTATTTCATCCTTATTTGGGATGATGCCCTGTATATACCAAATACAAAATCAATATTTTTGTAGAACTTTCAGTTTGCAAAATATGTTGTTGTCTATTTTGCGTCGGAATATAGTAACTTGATTAGTTACCTAGTGTTAAACCGTTTATGTCATGGGAACTAGCTTGATTAGTTAGCTAGTCATAGGGATTCTGTTCTTTTGATGTGAACTGAAAGTTTTTTTAAGAAACGCAATGCATACGGTTTTTTTAGAAACACAATATAGACATAGACGTTCACATACAACCACCCTTTTGAAAAAAATGCACACACACTCCATACCTGTATGAGCATTTTCGAGAGGCTTAGCTGACGGTTCTTGAGATTGACGAAGTCACCATAGGCGCCTCGTTGTTGATGGAAACATCGCCTCCCACTGAAACAATATTCTGCCTTTATGAGACACACATTTGTCAAACTTGAAGTTTGATCTCTGATGTCCTAGGGATACAACAATCCTCCTAACCATCAAATCATAGGTTGGTTCTCCTTTTTTTCGTCTCCCCTCTCGAGTTTTCCTCGGAAGCTCAGCGTCTTTCAGTTAGATAACCACCCGAAAATGCCTTCCTTGTGCAGATTAGATTATGCAACTAATCGCTCATGATTTGCGACTGGTACGAACTAACGATCTTAATGATGCATCAACAGTCCCCCTGAATATATATGAAGTATAAGTGAGATTCGGTCAGACCATCGACTACCAAATTGGCAGATTTTGTATTCCATGATTGATGCCCGAGAACCTTAACTGACCTCTTCATGTTCTACTTCCAGTCTGCCAACTGCGAGCATATATCATTTCCTCTTCTCCAACATAAAATACAGTACTATAGCGAATAATTCCTTGATTCTCCTACTGACTGATTGCTGAGCAACCACTGTCCAGTATAATCACTTCTCTGAATGATGAAGTAGTAGTACCACTGCACGTGATCAGTTAGCTGCTAGTAGTTCAGATCTCGACCTAGTTTCGCGCAAGATCGTTGAAAATCAACCAGAAGCTATGATACCGGATGTATGAACAATGGGCTTCTTCGCTAGTGACTTTCCAAGAAAGTACTCTGGAATCAGGAGTACTATATGTGGGATAATAATGGGCTTAAGTAAACGCTTGAGTCAGGGTACGTAGTATATATATCCAAATAATTTGAGCGGGAATGGCAATTAATGGAGGTGGTTGCTGAATCAATAACCAATCGAGATCCGATGGATCGAGGTGAACTGTAACACTTGACCAACTCTGCCTGTCTTGACCGCATCGATCGGCTGACATGGACATGTGCAGCTAATACTGCTTGATGCGGCGCGTAACATGCACTAACTATGTACCCACCCGGACTGATACTGTCATGAGCCCCGGATGTTGTCAGGGATTAGCGTCTGATGTGTGCAGTGACTCATATTCTTGCAGCGCATGTGAGTTACTTACTTGGAAGGTGACACTGATCATTTCCTTTCTGAGGACTTTGGAGTCTATATATGCATGCCTTGCAGAGGAGGAGGAATCGATCGAGCAGGTAACATGTGAACTTTCTGACTAGGCATGGGGGCCGTATGATTTGTGTGGATCGATGGTGATGGATCGGCCAAGAATGTATGGGTGACCACGTTGCACTGAGTCGTGTGTACAGTGTAGGCATGTAGAACTTGCGGTTTTTCAGCATTGCCAGCTCTGATTGAATTTCTGGTTAACTTCAACTTCTGCTGCTGGGAGCCAGCTCGGGGCTGGCTGTTACCGATCACTGGAACTCATTCTCCGGCGAGATTGCGCGGCTGAAATCAAGAAAGTCGTGCATGCATGGCCGATCGATTAATTGTCTCCGGCGGTGGGAGGAATTAATCCTGAGCCACATGCCCGCCCACATGCAAGAACTCTCACTTGACAAGCTCGCACGATCTATACTATCCTACATAGCCAGTGCATTTGGGGCAAAATACAATAATTTACAGCATGTTGATGACTGTAGATGTCGTCAAGATCGACAGATCAGGAGGCGTCCTTGTCATCAACCATTCACCAGCCAGCGTGCCCGAGACGACGGGAAATGCTTGCGACACGGACATGGCGCAGCTCTGCGGCCACACGCTTACTCTTCAACTGGAAAATAGAAGAAGCTACTCGTAGATCTTCACGTACGGTTCATTGATCGATCAACGCTACGGATCAGGAAAATATGCAGTTAGTGGCAGCGGCTAACGCAGTCGTCTACGACGGTCAATACATGAGAAATGCATTGACTGGTCCGGACGACGGTCCTTCTTTTACCGTAGGAGTAGGACTAGCGTGCGTGCGTGCGTGCGTGCAAATTAGCGGTCGCTGATCGGTGTACACGGGCGCGGTTGTGGCCAGTAGTTTCTTCCATGCATGCTCGCCGACTCGCCGTACGTGGACTCTTGGTCTACTCTCTCTCCCTCTCTCTCTCAACTGGTCTACTCTGGCGATCGATTGATCCAGTATTAAAACGTATCGCCTTTCTTTTTCGGAGACGATCCAGTTGAACTGTCTTTGCGAATACTAGCACGTAGACAAAAGATGTTGATGATGAGGAAAAAGATGGATTGATACTACAAGAGCGGAAAAAGATGGATGCTGAAAGAGCTAGCTCCCTGGCATATCACGTGAAAGATCCCAAGCGAAACCTGTTGCGAACTTGCAGCAACAATCAGGGGAGCTTTTAGCTCGTACTGCTACTGGACTACTGGTAGAGGTTCCTCGGTACGGTGTTAGGTAATTTAGGCGTAGCATGCAGCTGCGCTTGTCCTTGCCCGGCCATATGTGAGCCCCGTACGTCGGGCCCGGGTCGCTGTTAGGGCAACCTGCAGAATATATTCTGGCCGAAAGCTTCCGGTGACGGTTCGGTCCAGAATGGAAGTGGCGGAACCAACACGTTGCACACACAGTTGGGCAAATGGGTAGGAATAGGATTGATAGCTGCAGGTCGCAGCGTGTGTGTGCCGATGGTTTGTGCCGGATGGTACCTCGCGCGTGATTAACGGCGACCTGTCATGCGAGTGAACAGAGAATCTTTACTGGCTACCAGAGGTACCGGACTAGCACCAACCCGGCAGTTGGGACGAGCGTTTTGCCAGTGAGCGAGTGGAGTGGATCAATGGAGGTTGAATCTTCTCTTTGGCTGAAGGTGGCTTCTGAACATCTGATCCCCGTGGAGATCAGACTCGGGAAGGAGGTGAACGTCGGCCTATTCCGTGGAACATGTACAAAGGGCCTTTCCGTCCGGCTTATTTTTGCATGGCTCACCTACAGCGTTTCCTTTGACGGGCCGGTCCAATAAGGTTGATTTTGGAAACCTTCAGCCACCGAAATCACTAATTAAAATAATTAAATGGTACTCAAAGGTCACTCCCACCTTCTCAGGATGCGACAGTTATTTTTTAGATTCCATGTTAATAGGTTTCAATTCAACTTGTCGTAACCTGAGAGTTTTTTTTTTGATTCGTTTATTCAAAATATTTTATCTCTTAAACCGTGCGTCCAAACCGCGAACTGTTTTCACCGTTGGATTTCTCGCGTTGAGAGATTCAAAATTATTCCCATGTTAATACGTTTCGACGAACTTTCTTTTACACAAAAAAAAAACAGAAGAACAAAAAAGAGCCTGAAGCATGATTTTTTTCCTCACTTTTTTTTCCATTTCCGAGAGGCACTCGCGAAAGTAAATCTGTACATCCACGCGAAGTAAATCTGTGCCTCTCGCGGAAGAAAAAAACATGTTTTTTTCTCTTTTCGAGAGGCACAAATATGTGTTTCTCGAGGAAGAAAAAAACACGTTTTTTTTCCTTTTCCGAGAAGCACGGATGTTCCTCTCGCGATACCAAAACTGTGACTCCACGAGAAGCAAGTCTGTGCCTCTCGTGGAAGATAAAAACACGTTTTTTCCTTTTCGGAGAGGCACACTCACGATATCAAAATTGTGCCTCCACGAGAAGCATGTCTGTGCCTCTCGCAGAAGAAGAAAAATGTTTTTTTCTTTTCTTTTCTGAGCTGTGCCTCTCGCGGAAGCAAATTTGTGCCTCCACGAGAAGCAAATATGTGCCTCTCACGGAAGAAAAAAGCGTGTTTTTTTCCTTTTACGACAGGCACTCGTGGAAGAAAAAAAGGGGCGGTTTTCACGCAATTTTTATTTTTGGGTCCAAAACCTAGGAAATATCGGCCGAAACCCCCCGAAAAAACCATCTAAAACCCAAAAATGCGTAAAAAATATATCCTGAGTGAACGCCCAATACGCGACACGTGGCGGCGGCTGAGAGCGCGCCAACTGGTGCGCTCTCAGCTTACCAAAAGTGACCCTTGAGGGGCTCCCGCAAGGGGTACCCCTCAATTAGTTGCTCTCTTCGCCCAATGTTTTTGGAACCCTCCGGTCCGTTTGGAAGGGACAACACCTAAATAGCACCCAATTCCTATTCGACGCCTTTAGTGCCGATTATAGGCTATTGTGCAAACCGGGGCACACCCCCCATCCGCACTTGGCTCGGCCCATTTATTTGTTTTTCCTTTTTTCATCCTACAAGAGATGCGCGAGTACACTAGGCCGCCCCGCAGCAAATTTTGCACGAGCACCAACTCGCGAACTCGCGCTGAAGGCGCCGTATAGGAGCTCTCACAGGTGCCCCCGAGCACACTGGCGCCCGCGTGACGCTACATGGGCCACGGCCTAATAGCGCACCACTCGCACGCGATAGCTGCCTTGGAAGCTCACTTGCCTGCTATTTTTTTCATTTGCTCTTTTTTTCTTGGTTTTCTCTTATGCTATTGTATTATTGTTCACATAAAAAACCGGTTGCCGGTTTTTTTAATTAAAAGATGTTCATAATTTTAAAAAAGTTCATGAATTTGAAAAAAGCTTACGAAACTGAAAAAGGTCCATAGATTTAAAAAAAATCACAATTTGAAAAGGTTCATGAATTTGAAAAAATTCGGCTTCAGCCTTTTCTTGAGAAAAAATTTTGTATTTACCTCGTGGGCCTTGAAGGTGCGTTCACATACAGTTGACCGATTTATCGTGTCAGCACTTTCAACGGCCTCTTTATTTTAATTTATAAGACTTCTCTAGGAACTTTAGAAGTTTACAATTCTTACAAAGTTTTTATGTTTGGTATTTGATTCATAGAACTGTATTCTATAGTTTTTTTTCCTGAAGACTCATTTGCACTGTATTTTAAAGGTATCATTGCATCATTCAAAACTTTTGAATATATTGTTTTCCTTGTGATGCAATTATATTTAAACCGGACCGTGTCGACAGTCTGAGTGTAAAACCCCATAACCCTGGCCTCGTCAAGAAAAAAGAGCTAGCCAAGCGATTAGGGGGGGGGGGGGGGGATAAACACTTGACGAGCAGTGATAATGGGCCGGCACAATAACGAATCAACGTAGGTGACGCGATGTTGCTACTTGCAAAGATGAGACATGAATGTTTTTGGGCGCGTCTGTTATGGTTTTCAGAAACCTAAGTGACCCCCAAATTCTTGAAAGTTTGGCAATCAGGGAAGGGCAAGCACTAGCACGTGATCTTTATGTTGCAATCAAAGAAGGAAATAAAGCTGGTTTTGGAGCAATCATCCAAAAGATCAAAGATTGAAGTAGTAGTTTTATTTCTTGTTATTTTAGTCATGAATTTAGAACTTCAAATGTCGAGGCTCATAATCTCGCAAAACATGTGTTATCGTTAGGGTTTGGCCACCATGTTTGGTTAGGCCAACCCAGTGATCTTGATTTCATCCCTGTAAACATTGTGACGACTTAATAAAGCTTTGTGAGATTCTAAAAATAAAAAGAATACACGAGGTCTAGGCGAGCAACTATGAAGCCTCCAAAACTTTATGAAGCATGGTCAATATGCTTTATGGGGCTGCCGATAGGTCTGGAGGAGGATTACGACATGGTCCGGTTTCACGAGTCTCTCCCCGAGCTCCGGTCCAATGGAGGTACGGTCTACTCATTGTGGCTTGACCAGGGGCGTGAAACCCGTAAGGTGAACCGAAGAAAGTGATGGAACGGTAGCCTACACTCTGTAGCAGATTTGGAAAGATAGGAACTGGAGGATGTTTGAGCACAATTACCTTTTTAGAGAAAAGGCGATAGTCCGACTTTAAATTAATAAAGCCACCCGGCATCCAACGGCGAACCTACGTGTAAGCTGTGGGGTCAGCCGACCCCACAACTTTTTTGAAAAACAGCCTAGAATTACTGTTCATTCACTGTTCATCATGAAGAAAAAAATCAAAAAAATTCCATTGACCCCATAGATTATTGAGGCTGGCGCTGCCACTACCGGCATCCAACGCAGGTCCAACAACAGCGGAAACTTAAAAAGAGCAGAGTATTCTAGACGGCCACAACCGGCACAAAAGATACGGCACGCAGGCCAGAAGCAAAAGCGCAAAAGAAAGGCAGGGTCGACACTAGAGCCCAGCTAAGGGTGAGGAGCTTGATCCGCATGCAAGATGAAGTTTGCCGTGGACTGGACACGCGAGATGAGAAGCTCCACCACATCCTTGTCATCCTCTTTAGTCAATGATCTCCACTACTGCAAAAGTATAGATAGTTTGAATACACAGTCAGCAGCCTTGCTAGGGAAAACCCGCTCGATGGTAAATTTGTTACGAGTAGTCCATAGGATCCAACAGAAACCGGAGAACCCAAACCAAAACAACCTCTTAATCTGTGACGACCCCGACTCAATCGTGCACTAATCAGACACTCAAATGCGCACGATCAAACCCAGGGACTCATGGGAAGATATCACAACACAACTCTAGACACAAAATAAAATAATACAAGCTTTAGATTACAAGCCTGGGGCCTCGAGGGCTCGAATACATAAGCTCGATTACACAAGAGTCAGCGAAAGCAACAATATCTGAGTACAGACATAAATAGACAAGTTTGCCTTAAGAAGGCTGAGCAAAACTACGACATCTAGATCGAAAAGGCGCAGGCCTCCTGCCTGGGAGCCTCCGAACTACTCCTGGTCGTCGATCTTCATGTAGTAGTAGGCTCCGTCGGGGTAGTAGTAGTCATCGACGGGATCAACTGTCTCTTGGGCTCCGTCATCTGATCGCAGCAAACGGGTAGGGGGAAAAAGGGTAGCAAAGTAACCGTGAGTACTCATCCAAAGTACTCGCAAGACTTACATCAGATCTATGCTAAGTATGCATCGGTATCAAATGAAGGGGCTGTATCTGTGAACTGGACTGCAAAAATGCCAGAATAGAGAGAAGGCCTAGCCTATCGAAGACTAGCATCTTGCAGCGACTTGCAGCATTAGAAGAGTACATATTAGCAGTATAATAAAACAGTAAGTAATAGTAGCAATGCCCAGAGATCCTTCCTCGACTCTCCGCGAGAAAGCGATCCCGGAGCCAACATATTATTAAGCACCACAAGTATCCAGTTCTAGTTGTAGTAGATCGGGATACAATTCCGAGCGTCCTGTTACCATGGACACGGCTATTCGAATAGATAACTTCCCTGCAGAGGTGCACCAACTTACCAACACGCTCGATTAACTCTAGCCGGACACACTTTTCCGGGTCATGCCCGGCCTCGGCTGATCGACACGCCGTAGTCCTACCTAGGCTCCGCAGAGAGGTCCCCGCCAGTCTACATCCTAAGTGCTCAGGGGTCTTGGGCCCATCGCCCTTTGCACTCCGGGTCGTTGCGCGCAGGCTCAGCCTCACCACGTTGTGCCTGTGGGTATCTGCTGTCGCCCGGCCGCAATGCTGAACATGACGTCTGACGAAGATTTTGGAAGGAACGTACGACGACGAGTGCAAATAACTTATCCCGCATGATGGTTAGTGCGAAAAGGCCAGAGGCCTACTCAGATTACAAATCCAAACCGTTGGTGTATTGGGAACTCGCAGGGACAATCAGTGATCTTGTCGCCCCGTCTCGCGGACTTACGGCAAGGGCCAGGCCCATCCCTCTCCTGGGGCGGTCTGCCTGCCCGGCCGTGCCGCGTAATTATCTCGCGGGTACCCTCACGGTCAACCCGACTTCACATCTCTCGCGGGTACCCCTCGGGGTCAACCCGACTTCAACAAGGGACTGAGGTAAAAACATGATAACCGTGTGTCCGTAACATCAAGGGGGAAATCCGAGGAATCACCCTCGATGGATTCCCACTCGATGTAACCGTCAAGGTGAACTGGGAGGAATCACCCTCGATGGGTTCACACTTGAGGGGCTGCACGACAGAGGCATCATTGAAGGTGGTGAAAGAGGAATCACCCTCGGTAACCCACAACCGACTAGCTACGCTACAGAGATATCATCTGGAGTGAGGTAGGAGGTATAACCCTCGGCACTCGATAGTAGCTCTACAGAGTCGTACAACTAAGGGGGTGTGCGGTGCTGTGTCGGTCTCTGCACATCGATCACATTGATCGAGTCATCCGGAAGCAAAGCATGGTAACACGGACAAGGGTGCGGGGCCATTGATGGATCACTAACCAGCCTATACTAAGCATATAGGACAACAGGTAAAGTATCAACAGCAGGTTACAAAATCAGGCTATGCATCAGAATATGAGCTATCGAACAACGGTAGCAAAATCTAATGCAAGCATGAGAGAGAAAGAATGGGCGATATATGAATGATCAAGGGGGTTTTGCTTGCCTGGAAGCTCTGCTGAAAGAGGCTGGGCATCTACGACGTAGTCGTACTCAGGGGCCACGTCGGTCTCGGGGTCTATCGGAGAGAAGAGGGGGAAGAAACAATAAATATAAAGCAAACAAATGGAACACAGATGCATGACATGGCAAGATGCAATGCTAGGGGTGACCTAACGCGGTGCTACACGTTACAGACGGAGCGGGAAAATATCTGAGAATATTTTCCCGGCTTTATGCAGTTATCGGGCAGACGATCCGGTGGGGAAGGTTCCATGTTTGCAGTGTTGGAGGCATGTGACAGGTATGTGGATGGCATATTCGGATTCGTCTTATTTTTCTGATCATTTTTCATATATAAATTATTTTCATCTGACTTACGGTTTATTTTCTATGATTTTTCAAAGTTTAAAGGATTTTTTTTGATTTTCTTAATTTCTTTTAATTCGAAAATTCCCAACTAAATACTGGGTGCACCCGGTGCAGTGCACCCACAGGTGCACCAGGGGCTGACAGTGGGGCCCAGTTGACTGGGTCAACTGCCCAGTCAGCAGAGGCTGACTGGTGGGCCCCGAGGCTGAGTCAGCGGGTCAGCGGGACCCACTGGTCAACTGGTTCAGCGGGACCCACTGGTCAGTGACCCAGAGGGGCCCCCACGCCCTGCCACATCAGCGCCGGCGCCGGAGGGGTCCGGCGACCGGTTTCGCGGCGGTTCTTCGCTGGAATCGGCCGGGATGTTGCTACGGCCTACCAAATCGCGCGCTGAGAACTGCGTTCGAACGAGGAGAGCTCGTCGCGTCGATCTGTGCAACTGGCGCAAGCTCAGGTGGATGGTAACGATGGCAACGGCGAGCACGAGCGGCGGCCAGAACAGGAGGTGCATGGAACCGAGCAACGAGGCTCGCCCGTGACCATTTAGGGTGCCCACACGCTGCCTGGGATACCCAGGAGCACGTTCGTGCACTCGGCTCGTCCAACGGACGACCGCAACGACGACGACGAGCTCAGTGGCGGACCAGAGCTCGACAATGGCGACCGGGGCTAGACACATTAATCCGAGGGGGAGGCAGAGGGGTTTTTCGGGGCAGCTCACCCTGTGGCTCATGAAAGGCCGTTGACGGCTTTGTAGCTTCAGACGGCGACGGGGTTGCCGGAGAAGCTGCGGGGGCCGAAGACGAGGACGAGCTCGATCCAGGGGCTGGAGGGCTCTCCAGCTCCAGCGGCTTGTCACAGGAGACGAGGTCGAGCGCGGTGATGCCTCCAGACACGGCGGAGAGGAACGGGGGCGGCGGTCGCCGCGGTGGTGGCAGACAGCGGCGACGACGGCGCTCGGCCGAGGGAGGAGGAGGAGGGGAGGGGCGATGGGGAGCGAGGGAGAGTGGACGGAGGCGTCCAGGGCTCGAGGGGGAGGCTCGGCCTTATCCCCTCGCCCACCTGCCCGTCGCGGTGACGAGCTATGGCCGGCGCGGCGCGCTCAGCCATGGCCATGTCGACACAGAGGGGGAGCAGGTAGGGGATGGCCAGATGGGCCGGGCCTGCTACTGTAGCCCTGGGCCTTTGAGCACATTAGTTTTCTTCTTTTCTTTCTTTTATCTTTTCTGTTTTCATTTTTTACTTTCTGTTTTGCATTTTCTTGAGCTACCAAATGAGTTTTGCAAAAATGCATAACTTGTTGCAATAACTACTTTGCATTACCAGGTACTGTCGTAAAAACTGTGGGGTTATTTTGAATTCATTTGAATTTGATTCATATTTAAAAGCACTAGAAAGGGGCTGTTTGGCACTGTTTTGAATTTCCAGGGGCTTTTTTATGAATTTTAGTGATGTTGTTTTCCTTAACATAATTAGTTATGGAATATTTACTAAATTGTGAACTATTTAGCTCTCATATTGGAGCAAATTTTTAATTCACTTAGAATTTGAATTATGGCTTAAAGTGGAGTTTGAAATGAGATATGATTTCCCTAGTGATCAAGCACTGCAAATGAAGATGACTTGGCATGATTAGAAGATGATCACTGTGCTTAATTACAGGAGGTGTTACAAATTCTCCTCCTCTAAAAGAAATTCTCGTCCCGAGAATTAAGAGGTAGAAGGGAAAAGATCGGGGTATTCTTCATGAAGGCGATCCTCGCGTTCCCAAGTGGCTTCATCTTCAGTATGATTCGACCACTGCACTTTAAGGAACTTGATTACCTTCTGACGGGTTCGACGTTCAGCTTGATCCAGGATCCGGATCGGATGCTCCTTATAAGAGAGATCATCTTGCAATTCGAGCATCTCATGTTCCACTGCACGGTGTGGATCCTTGAAGCAACGACGAAGTTGCGACACATGGAAGACATCGTGGATGTGAGAAAACTGCGGTGGCAATTCCAATTTATAAGCCACATATCCACGTCTGGCGAGAATGCGGAAGGGTCCAATGTAGCGAGGAGCTAACTTGCCCTTGATTCCAGAATGATGAGTGCCCTTCATAGGAGTGACATGCAGATATGCTTGCTCACCAGGATGATAGATCGATCCCCAGTGTTTTCGATCATAGTTGCTCTTTTGGCGGGACTGGGCCGCCTTGAGATTTTCACAGACAATACGGACTTGCTCTTCAGCTTGTTGGATAATATCCGGACCAATGAGCGGCCGTTCCCCAGTTTCTGACCAATTCAGAGGGGTTCGACACTTACGTCCATATAGTACCTCGAAGGGTGCCATCTTCAAGCTAGCTTGATAGCTGTTGTTGTACGAGAATTCAGCATACGGGAGAGATTCTTCCCACCTCTTGCCAAATGAGATGACACAAGCACGTAGCATATCTTCAAGCACTTGGTTAACTCGTTCAACTTGACCTTGGGACCGGGGGTGCTAAGCGGTGCTCCAGGTTATACGAGTTCCCACAGCTTCTAGGAAACTTTCCCAGAACTTTGAGGTGAAGAGGCTGCCACGGTCTGAACTGATCTCCTTCGGAGTACCGTGGAGTGTCACAATTCTGGAGATATACAAGTCTGCTAACTGACTAGCAGTGATAGTCTCCTTGACTGGCAGAAAGTGTGCAACTTTGGAGAACTGATCAACGACGACAAGAATAGCATCGTGACCCTTTTGTGACCGAGGCAGGCCAGTAATGAGGTCCATCTGAACCTTATCCCACTTCCACTCAGGGCTAGGAAGCGGTTGCAGAAGTCTAGCAGGTTTTTGATGTTCTGCTTTGACGAGACGGCAAACGTCACACTCAGCAACATATCTAGCAATGTCTTGCTTCATATTAGACCACCAGTACCTTCGACGGATGTCGTGATACATCTTGGTACTACCCGGATGAATAGACAGAGGTGTATCATGTGCCTCCTTCATAACCTTGTCTGTCATAAGTTCGAACCGAGGTACCACAAGGCGATCTCTGAAGTACAAGGTTCCATCTTCAGCAAGCGAGAAATCTCTAGCCTTTTCAAAGGCAAGATCCCTTTTCATCTGATCAACTTCAGTGTCTTTTGCTTGCGCAGACTTAATAGCTTTCTCGAGAGTTGGTTCCAAGAAAAGGGTATTGAGAGAACCCTATGGAACAATGTGGAGGTTCAACTTGCGAAGTTCTTCATGAAGAAGGGGTTGAGCTCGCTGAACCATGAGATTGTTGCAATAAGACTTGCGGCACAAAGCATCGGCCATAACATTAGCCTTACCAGGGGTATATGTTATACCGCAATCATAGTCTGTAATTGTTTCCATCCATCTTTGTTGACGGAGATTCATGTCTGGCTGGGTAAACAGATATTTCAGACTTTGATGATCAGTGTAGATCTCACATCGATTATCGAGAAGGTAATGTCGCCATAACTTCAATGCATAAATAACTGCAGCAAGTTCGAGATCATGAATTGGGTAGTTCTCCTCATGAGGACGCAATTGTCGTGATGCATAAGCAATCACTTTGCGTTCTTGCATTAGGACACAGCCTAATCCTTGACGAGAGGCGTCGTAATAAATGACGAATTCCTTGCGAGAATCCGGAGGAGCAAGCACTGGTGCAGAAGTCAGCTTGTCCTTGAGTGTTTGGAAACTTTCATGGCATTTTTCTGTCCACTCAAACTTAACGCCTTTGTGAAGCAGATTAGTCAGGGGCTTGGCAATCTTGCAAAAGTTCTCGACAAAACGGCGGCAATAGCTTGCGAGTCCGAGAAAGCTTCTCACTTGCTTGACGTTCTTCGGGGGAGTCCAGTCAAGAATAGCCTGAACTCGCTCTTGGTTGACAGCAATACCATCCTTGGAAATCACATGACCAAGATAGGTCACTTCGGATAACCAGAATTCACACTTGGAGTATTTGACATATAGCTGATGTTCTCGAAGCTTTTCCAGTACAAGACGAAGATGTTCAGCATGTTCTTCTTTATTCTTGGAATATACCAGGATATCATCCAGATAAACCATGATGAACTTGTCGAGGTAATCCATGAAGATATAATTCATCAATCGAGAGAACGTTGCTGGAGCATTAGTTAAGCCGAAAGACATGACGGTGTACTCGTATGACCCATATCGAGTAACGAAAGCGGTCTTCGGAATATCCTCTTCACGAACTCGGATCTGGTGGTAACCCAACCTCAGATCGAGTTTAGAGAATACGGAGGAACCAGCAAGTTGATCATACAGATCATTGATCCGAGGAAGCGGATACTTTTTCTGTATGGTTGCCTGGTTGATAAGCCGGTAATCTTGGACCAACCGGTTCGTACCATCCTTCTTCTTGACAAAGAGAGAAGGTGCTCCCCAAGCAGAGGAATTTGGACGAATGAAACCCTTGCGAAGTGATTTGTCAATTTCCTCCTTAAGCTCAAGGAGTTCAATGATGTCAAATGACAGTGTGTGAATCATACATCTTACATTCAAAGGAATAGTTGCAAATAATCCAGCCCTTCGGGTAGATGTGTGATACGTCTCCAACGTATCTATAATTTTTGATTGTTCCATGCTATTATAGTATCAATCTTGGATGTTTTATATACACTTACAAGCAATTATATATCATTTTTTGGGACTAACCTATTAACTTAGTGCCCAGTGCCAGTTGCTGTTTTTTTGCCTTTTTTTGGTTTTTCAGAATATCAGTACCAAACGAAGTCCAAATGCCACGAAACTTTTTGGAGATTTTTTTCTGGACATAAGAGACACTAGAAGCTTCGGGAGAGGGCCAGAAGATAGAGGAGGTGGCCACGAGCCTCCAGGGCGCGCCCCAGGAGGGTGGCGTGCCCTGGTGCCTCGTGGGCCCACCTCTGCTCCGTTTGACCTAATTCCACCTCTATAAATACTCTAAAATCAGGAAACCAACAGAGGAGTCCACGGAATATTTTTTCCGCCGCCGCAAGTTCCTGTTCTCGAGAGATCCCATCTGGAGGCCTTTTCCGGCACTCTGCCGGAGGGGGATTCGATCACGGAGGGGCTCTCCATCAACCTTGCTGCCCTTCCGATGATGCGTGAGTAGTTTCCCACAGACCTTCGGGTCCATAGTTAGTAGCTAGATGGCTTCTTCTCTCTTTTTGATCTTCAATACAATGTTCTACTCGATGTTCTTGGAGTTCTATCCGATGTAATCACTTTTTGCGGTGTGTTTGTTGGGATCCGATGAATTGTGAGTTTATGATCAGATTATCCATAAATATTATTTGAGTTTTCTCTGAACTCTTCTATGCATGATTGTCATAGCTTCGTATTTCTCTCTGATCTATTGATTTGGTTTGGCCAACTAGATTGATTTATCTTGCAATGGGAGAGGTGCTTTGTAATGGGTTCGATCTTGCGGTGCTCAATCCCAGTGACAGAAAGGGACATGACACGTATGTATCGTTGCTATTAAGGGTAAAAAGATGGGATTTATTCATGCGTTAGTTTACTTTGTCTACATCATGTCATCTTGCTTAAGGCGTTACTCCGTTCTTTATGAACTTAATACTCTAGATGCATGCTGGATAGCGGTCGATGTGTGGAGTAATAGTAGTAGATCCAGAATCGTTTCGGTTTACTTGTCTCGGACGTGATGCCTATATACATGATCATTGCCTTGGATATCGTCATGATTATTTGCTTTTCTATCAATTGCCCAACAGTAATTTATTCACCCACCGTATGGTATTTTCAAGAGAGAAGCCTCTAGTGAAAACTATGGCCCCCGGGTCTACCTTTATCATATATTGAAAATCATAAAAATACCTAGCTGCAATTTTACTTTATTTATTTTATTTTGTATTTTTGTTCAATCTATCTATCTATCACCATAAAATTTAATCTTGCAATTAACCGCCAAGGGATTGACAACCCCTTGTTCGCGTTGGGTGCGAGGATTTGTTGTTTTGTGTGCAGGTACTGCTAATGAGTTGTTGCTTGATTCTCCTACTGGATTGATAACGTTGGTTTCATAACTGAGGGAAATACTTATCTCTACTGTACTGCATCATCCCCTCCTCTTCGGGGAAATCCCAACGCAGCTCACAAGTAGCAGGAAGAATTTCTGGCGCCGTTGCCGGGGAGACATCATCAACATTTATCAAGTACCTACGCATAAACTTTCATCTCCTTGCATTTATTTTATTTGCCTTTGCCTCTCGTTTTCATCTCCCCCACTTCTAATTTTTTTACAAAACCCAAAAATATTTTATTTGCTTGCTTGCTTTTATTGCCATGACAACACTCAAGAACAGTAAGTAAAACAAAAATTTAAGATCACTATGGATCCTCATCCACTTGCTAATCTTTTCAAAGATCCAATTATAATGAACCAATTGCTAGTGATTTGAGTGCTCTTGATTTTCTCTATGAAGTTTTGCTTGAAAATCATGAATCTGAAAATTGTGATGAAGTGTTGGAAGAAGAAATTTATAAAGTGATTCATGATAGCTCCTTGATTGAAAAGCATGATTGCAATGATGTTACTATAAATTCTATTAATGTGAATTGTGCTAATAATATGCAAAACTATAAGCTTGGGGATGATAATTTTGTTATGTCCACTACTTATTGCAATGATCATGATTGGGGTGATAATGCTTCTTATGATCTTGAAAAATTATTTAAGCCTCATGATGAATATGTTATTGATAATAAAATTTGCAATACTATTAAAAGTGGGTTTGGAAGAGCATCAACTTTAGGTAATAATGATCCCACTACTTTGGAGAGTGTTCAATCTTATGAAATTTTTGATAAAAGTGGGTTTGGATAGGTCATGACTTTAGTTGATGTTAATCCCACTATCTTGGAAGATTATAAAACTTTTATGCATGTGGATCATGAAGAGAAAATTTTATATGATAGCTATATTGTTGAATTTAATTATGATCCTACATGTAATTATTATGAGAGAGGAAAATATGGTTGTAGAAATTTTCATGTTACTAAATTACCTCTCGTTATGTTGAGATTGCTATTGTTTATTTCTTCTTCCTTGCAAATGCTAGTTTCTGCTTGCCTTGATAATTTGTTTGCTTATAAAATGCCTATGCACAGGAAGTATGTTAGACTTAAATGTGTTTTTCACATGCTATAGGATGCTCTCTTTGTGCTTCAAATCTTGTCTTTTATGTGAGCATCATTAATATCCCAAGCCTATCTTAATGGCTATAAAGAAAGAGCTTGTTGGGAGACAACCCAATAGTTTCTTTTTCTGGTTTTTTGTGTTTACACCATTATGCTACTGTTATGATTGTGTTTTTATGTTTTAATTAGTGTTTGTGCCAAGTAATTCCTTTGGGATGATTTGGAAGATAGTATAATTGATGCTGTTTGGAAATCAGAAAGTTTTGTGTCCAGTGCTGGAATTTTAATTCTGTACTGGAGCATCAGAAAAATCTGAAATTTTTACACAGTATTGGTATATGAATTTACCAAGTTGTCCTAAGTTTTCAGAATTTTTGGAGTTATAGAAGTATAGATTTTAAATAGATATTTACAGACTGTTCTGTTTTAGACAGATTCTGTTTTTGTTGCATAGTTTGCTTATTTTGATGAATCTATGGATCGTATAGGGGGGTATGAGTCATGGAGAAGTTGGAGTACATTAGAATTATGCCAATAATAAATATGAATCAATTTACTACAGTACTTAAAGTTAAAGATTTATTTCTTATACTAACGGATCTCACGAAGGTTTTGTTGAGTTTTGTGTGATTGAAGTTTTCAAGTTTTGGGTGAGATCACGATAGATGAAGGAATAAGGAGTGGCAAGAGCCTAAGCTTGGGGATGCCCAAGGCACCCCGTGGTAATATTCAAGGAAGACTCAAGCAACTAAGCTTGGGGATGCCCCGGAAGGCATCCCCTCTTTCTTCTACCAACTATCGGTAATTTTACTTGGAGCTATATTTTTATTCATCACATATCATGAGTTTTACTTGGAGCGTCGTGTATTATATGAGTCTTTGCTTTGTTTGCTTTTTAGTTTGCCACAATCATCTTTGCTGGACACACGTATTTGAGAGAGCCACACGTTTATCATGATTTGTTAGAATACTCTATGTGCTTCACTTAAATCTTTTGAGCTAGGCAGTTGCTCTAGTGCTTCACTTAAATCTTTTAGAGCACGGCGGTGGCTATATTTTGAAGAAATATTTGAACTCTCATGCTTCACTTATATTATTTTGAGAGTTGATAAGATTAAATTTTGAAGAAATATTCGCACTCTCATGCTTCACTTATATCTTTTTGAGAGTTGATAATAGTAATGGTAATTTGCACAAGATATGAATTTGGTCCCAAAGTGATGAATATTCTGTTGGGGAACGTTGCATGGGAAACAAAAAATTTCCTACGCACACACAAGATCTATCCATGGTGATGAGCATCTACGAGAGGGAGAGTGAATCTACATACCCTTGTAGATCGCTAGGCGGAAGCGTTTAAGAAACGCGGTTGATGTAGTCGAACGTCTCCGCGATCCAAATCGCACGTCGTCCCTCGATCCGATCACGAACTAGTGCCGAACGGACGGCACCTCCGCGTTCAACACACGTACGGCTTGATGACGCCTTCACCTCCTCGATCCAGCGAGCGATGGTGAAGTAGTGGTTGACTTCCAGCAGCACGACGGCGTGGTGATGGTGGTGAGGAACAATCTCTGCAGGGCTTCGCCAAGCACTACGGAGATTATGACGGAGGAACTAGAGGGCTAGGGTTGCCGGCACACGGCTTGGGAAATCCTGATGTCTCCCGTGTGCTAGCCCTGCCCCTCTATTTATATGTTGAGCCTTGGGGTCTAAACTTGGAGTAAAAGCCTCCTCCAGATCGGTTTTGCCCGCACAAGGTCGGTTTGGCCCGCAGGAAAAGAGTCCAACTCGGATCCCTGCCGAACCGTGCACAGCCGCGCACAAGCGGTAGTACCGCTCACAAGCGGTAGTACCGCTTGGGCGGTAGTACCGCTTCACACAAGCGGTAGTACCGCTCGGGCGGTAGTACCGCTTCACCAAGCGGTAGTACCGCTTACGCGGCAGCAAAACTACTTTTGCACTTTCCAATACCTCGTGGGCTTTTATCCCTTGGCCCATATAAAGTGTTCTCGCACCCGAACACTTCGGTAAACATCCGGAACCCCTTCCGGTGAACTCCGGAACTTTTCCGGAGATCAAAACACTATTATCACATATCAATCTTTACCTCCGGACTATTCCGGAGATCCTTTTCATGTCCGGGATCTTATCCGGGACTCCGAACAACTTTCGGTCACCAACATAATAACTCAATTATACTAATCGTCACCAAACGTTAAGTGTGTAGACCCTGCGGGTTCGAGAACTATGTAGACATGACCGAGACACCTCTACGGCCAATAACCAATAGCGGGACCTGGATGCCCATATTGGCTCCTACATATTCTACGAAGATCTTTTATCGGTCAAACCTCTATGTCAAGGATTCAGTTAATCCCGTATGCTGTTCCCTTTGTTCTTCGGTATGTTACTTGCCCGAGATTCGATCGTCGGTATCACTATACCTAGTTCAATCTCGTTACCGGCAAGTCTCTTTACTCGTTCCGTAATACAAGATCCTGTGGCTAACTCTTTAGTCACTTTGCTTGCAAGGCTCAATGTGATGTTGTATTACCGAGTGGGCCCTGAGATACCTCTCCGTCATACGGAGTAACAAATCCCAGTCTTGATCCATGCCAACCCAACAGACACCCTCGGAGATACCTGTAGAGCACCTTTATAGTCGCCCAGTTACGTTGCGACGTTTGATACACACAAGGTACTCCTCCGATGTCAGGGAGTTGCATGATCTCATGGTCATAGGAACAGATACTTGACATGCAGAAAACAATAGCAATAAACTGACACGATCAAATGCTACGTTCTTAGTTTGGGTCTTGTCCATCACATCATTCTCCTAATGATGTGATCCCGTTATCAAATGACATCTCATGTCAATGGCTAGGAAACCTTAACCATCTTTGATCAACGAGCTAGTCAACTAGAGGCTTACTAGGGACACCGTGTTGTCTATGTATCCACACATGTATTTCAGTTTCCAATCAATACAATTATAGCATGGATAATAAACGATTATCATGAACAAGGAAATATAATAATAACCAATTTATTATTGCCTCTAGGGCATATTTCCAACAGTCTCCCACTTGCACTAGAGTCAATAATCTAGTTCACATCACTATGTGATTTACATTGTAATGAATCGAACACCCATGCAGTTCTGGTGTTGTTCATGTTTAGCCCTTGGAAGAGGTTTAGTCATCGGATCTGCAACATTTAGATCCGTGTGTACTTTGCAAATATTTATGTCGTCCTCCTTGATGTAATCGCGGATGGAATTGAAACGTCGCTTTATGTGTCTGGTCCTCTTGTGAAATCTTGGTTCCTTGGCTAGAGCAATGGCACCAGTATTATCACAAAACAGAGTCATTGGGTTAAGCGCACTAGGCACTACTCCAAGATCTGTCATGAACTCCTTCATCCAGACACCTTCCTTCGCCGCCTCCGAGGCAGCGATGTACTCCGCTTCGCATGTAGAATCTGCTACCACGCTTTGCTTGGAACTGCACCAGCTAACCGCACCCCCATTAAGAATAAATACGTATCCGGTTTGCGACTTAGAGTCATCCGGATCAGTGTCAAAGCTTGCATCGACGTAACCCTTTACGACGAGCTCTTGATCACCTCCATAAACGAGAAACATGTCCTTAGTCCTTTTCAGGTACTTCAGGATATTCTTGACCGCCGTCCAGTGTTCCATTCCTGGATCACTTTGAAACCTTCCGACCATACTTATGGCAAGGCTGACATCGGGTCTTGTGCACAGCATTGCATACATGATAGAGCCTATGGCTGAAGCATATGGGATGACACTCATCTTTTCTCTATCTTCTGCAGTCACTGGGCATTGAGTCTTACTCAACTTCACACCTTGCAATACAGGCAAGAACCCCTTCTTGGACTGATCCATTTTGAACTTCTTCAAAACTTTGTCAAGGTATGTGCTTTGTGAAAGTCCTATCAAACGTCTCGATCTATCTCTATAGATCTTGATGCCTAATATGAAAGCAGCTTCTCCTTGGTCCTTCATTGAAAAACTCTTGTTCAAATATTCCTTTATGCTTTCCAGCATTTCTATATTGTTTCCAATCAGTAATATGCCATCCACATATAATATTAGAAACGCTATAGAGCTCCCACTCACTTTCTTGTAAATACAAGCTTCTCCGTAAACTTGTATAAACTCGAACGCTTTGATCACCTCATCAAAACGAAGATTCCAACTCCGAGATGCTTGCACCAGTCCATAAATGGATCGCTGGAGTTTGCAAACTTTGTCAGCATTCTCTGGATCGACAAAACCTTCTGGTTGCATCATATACAACTCTTCCTTAAGGTAACCGTTAAGGAACGCTGTTTTGACATCCATCTGCCAAATTTCATAATCGAAAAAGGCAGCTATTGCTAACATGATTCTGACGGACTTAAGCATCGCTACGGGTGAGAAGGTCTCATCGTAGTCAACTCCTTGAACTTGTGAAAAACCCTTTGCCACAAGTCGAGCTTTATAGACGATGACATTACCGTCCGCGTCCGTCTTCCTCTTAAAGATCCATTTGTTCTGAATGGCCTTACGCCCTTCAGGTAATACTTCCAAAGTCCATACTTTGTTTTCATACATGGATCCCATCTCGGATTTCATGGCCTCTAACCACATCTCGGAATCCGGGCCCATCATCGCTTCTCCATAGCTCGTAGGTTCATCGTTGTCTAACAACATGACCTCTAAGACAGGGTTGCCGTACCACTCGGGAGCAGTACGCGTCCTTGTCGACCTACGAGGTTCGATAGCAACTTGATCCAAAGCTTCATGATCATCATCATTAACTTCCTCTTCAGCTAATGTAGGCTCCACAGAAACAACTTTCTGCACTGCGCTACTCTCAGGTTGAAGTAAAGGTTCAACAACCTCATCAAGTTCTATCTTCCTCCCACTCAATTCTTTCGAGAGAAACTCTTTCTCAAGAAATGTTCCGTTTTTAGCGACAAACACTTTGCCTTCGGATCTGAGGTAGAAGGTATACCCAACTGTCTCTTTTGGGTATCCTATGAAGACGCATTTCTCCGCTTTGGGTTCCAGCTTTTCAGGCTGAAGCTTTTTGACATAAGCATCACATCCCCAAACTTTAAGAAACGACAGCTTTGGCTTCTTGCCAAACCAAAGTTCATATGGCGTCGTCTCAACGGATTTCGATGGTGCCCTATTTAAAGTGAATGCAGCTGTCTCTAATGCATAACCCCAAAACGATAGTGGCAAATCGGCAAGAGACATCATAGATCGCACCATATCCAATAAGGTTCGATTACGACGTTCGGACACACCATTACGCTGTGGTGTTCCAGGCGGTGTCAGTTGTGAAACAATTCCACATTGTTTTAAGTGACTGCCAAACTCATAACTCAGATATTCTCCTCCTCGATCAGATCGTAGGAATTTAATCTTCTTGTTACGATGATTCTCAACTTCACTCTGAAATTGTTTGAACTTTTCAAATGTTTCAGACTTGTGTTTCATTAAGTAAATATACCCATATCTACTTAAGTCATCAGTGAAGGTGAGAAAGTAACGATAACCACCGCGCGCCTCAATACTCATCGGACCACACACATCAGTATGTATGATTTCCAACAAGTCACTTGCCCGTTCCATTGTTCCAGAGAACGGTGTTTTAGTCATCTTGCCCATGAGGCATGGCTCACATGTGTCAAGTGATTCAAAATCAAGTGACTCCAAAAGTCCATCAGCATGGAGCTTCCTCATGCGTTTTACGCCAATATGACCTAAACGGCAGTGCCACAAGAAAGTGGTATTATCATTATCAATTCTACATCTTTTGGCATCAATGTTATGAACATGTGTATCATTACTATCGAGATTCAATAAGAATAAACCCCTCACATTGGGTGCATGACCATAAAAGATATTACTCATATAAATAGAACAACCATTATTCTCTGATTTAAATGAGTAACCGTCTCGCAATAAACAAGATCTAGATATAATGTTCATGCTTAACGCAGGCACCAAATAACACTTATTTAGGTTCATCACTAATCCCGACGGTAATCGAAGAGCGAGCGTGCCGACGGCGATCACATCAACCTTGGAACCATTTCCCACGCGCATCGTCACTTCGTCCTTTGCCAGCCTCCGTCTATTCCGCAGTTCCTGTTTTGAGTTGCAAATATGAGCAACTGAACCGGTATCAAATACCCAGGCACTACAACGAGAGTTGGTAAGGTACACATCAATAACATGTATATCATATATACCTTGTTTGTTGTTGGCCGCCTTCTTGTCAGCCAAATACTTGGGGCAATTCCGCTTCCAGTGTCCAGTTCCCTTGCAATGAAAACACACAGTTTCTGGTTTGGGTCCAGCCTTGTGTTTCTTCACGAGAGGAGCAACTGCTTTGCCACTCTTCTTGGAGTTACCCTTCTTTCCCTTGCCATTTTTCTTGAAACTAGTGGTTTTATTGATCATCAACACTTGATGCTCCTTCTGAATTTCAGACTCAGCGGCTTTCAGCATCGCAAACAGCTCGGCGACTGACTTGTTCATCCTGTGCATGTTATAGTTCAACACGAAGCTCTTGTAGCTAGGTGGCAATGATTGAAGAACTCTGTCAGTGATAGCCTCTGGCGGAAGGGGCATCCCTAATTCAGCCAGACGGGTGGAGTACCCAGACATTCTGAGCACGTGATCACTGATAGACCCGTTCTCCTCCATCTTGTAAGTATAGAACTTATCGGAGATCTCATATCTCTCGATCCGGGCATTCTTCTGAAAGATAAACTTCAACTCCTGGAACATCTCATATGCTCCATGACGTTCAAAACGTCTTTGAAGTCCCGGTTCTAAGCCATACAACATTGCACATTGAACTATTGAGTAATCATCAGAACGAGCCTGCCAGGCGTTCACAACGTCTAGAGACTCAACTGGAGCGGGTGGATCACCAAGTGGTGCATCAAGGACATAAGCCTTCTGGGAAGCCGTAAGGATAATCCTTAGATTACGGGCCCAGTCCACAAAGTTACTTCCATCATCTTTCAACTTAGCTTTCTCTAGGAACGCATTAAAATTCAGGGGTGCTACTGCGCGAGCCATGATCTACAACATAAATATAGCAAAGACAACTTAGACTATTGTTCAAGATAATGAGTTTAATTAATCATATTACTTAAAAACTCCCACTCAAATTGACATCCCTCCAGTCATTCGAGTGTAACATGATCCAAATCCACCAACTCAAGTCCGATCATCACGTGAGTCGAGGTGGTTTCAATGGTGAACATCTTCATGTTGATCATATCTACTATATGACTCATGTTCGACCTTTCGGTCTCTTGTGTTCCGAGGCCATGTCTGTACATGCTAGGCTCGTCAAGTTTAACCCGAGTGTTCCGCGTGTGCAACATGGCTTGCACCCGTTGTATGTGAACGTGGAGTCTATCACACCCGATCATCACGGCGTGTCTCGAAACGACGAACTTTCGCAACGGTGCACACTCGGGGAGAACACAATTTATCTTGAAATTTAAGTGAGGGATCACTTTATAATGCTACCGTCGTCCTAAGCAAAATAAGATGCATAAAAAGGATTAACATCACATGCAAATCATAAGTGACATGATATGGCCATGAACTTGTGCTTTTGATCTCCATCTCCAAAGCACCGGCATGATCTCCATCGTCACCGGCATGACACCATGATCTCCATCATCTTGATCTCCATCAACGTGTCGCCATAAGGTTGTCGCGCCGACTGTTGCTTCCACGACTATTGCTAACGTTTAGCGATAAAGTAAAGCATTACATAGCGCTTAATGATTGACACGCAGGTCATACAATAATTAAAGACAACTCTATGGCTCCTGCCAGTTGCCGTATTCATCGACATGCAAGTCGTGATATTCTATACAACACATGATCATCTCATACATCACATATATCTCATCATGTAATTGGCCATATCACATCACAACATACCCTGCAAAAACAAGTTAGACGTCCTCTAATTGTTGTTGCAAATTTTACGTGGCTGCTACGGGTTTGCAAGAACCGTTCTTACCTACGCAAAACCACAACGTGGTGTAGTGATTGCTTTTTGATCTTCTAAAAGAACCCTCTTCATTGAAATCGATTCAACTAAAGTGAGAGAGACAGACACCCGCTAGCCATCTTTATGCAACAAAATTACATGTCAGTTGAAGGAACCTGTCTCGCGTAAGTGTACGCGTAATGTCGGTCCGGGCCGCTTCATCTCACAATACCGCCGAATCAAGTATCAACTAGTAACGGCAAGCAATATGTATACACCCACGCCCACAACTCGTTTGTGTTCTACTCGAGATCTCATCTACGCATAGACCTAGCTCTGATACCACTGTTGGGGAACGTTGCATGGGAAACAAAAAATTTCCTACGCACACACAAGATCTATCCATGGTGATGAGCATCTACGAGAGGGAGAGTGAATCTACATACCCTTGTAGATGTTGGGGAACGTTGCATGGGAAACAAAAATTTTCCTACGCACACATAAGATCTATCCATGGTGATGAGCATCTACGAGAGGGAGAGTGAATCTACATACCCTTGTAGATCGCTAAGCGGAAGCGTTAATAAACGCGGTTGATGTAGTCGAACGTCTTCGCGATCCAAATCGCCGAGCGTCCCGCGATCCAATCACGATCCTTCCGATCTAGTGCCGAACGGACGGCACCTCCGCGTTCAACACACGTACGGCTTGATGACGCCTTCACCTCCTCGATCCAGCGAGCGATGGTGAAGTAGTGGTTGAGTTCCAGCAGCACGACGGCGTGGTGATGGTGGTGAGGAACAATCTCTGCAGGGCTTCGCCAAGCACTACGGAGATTATGACGGAGGAACTAGAGGGCTAGGGTTGCCGGCACACGGCTTGGGAAATACTGATGTGTCCCGTGTGCTAGCCCTGCCCCTCTATTTATATGTTGAGCCTTGGGGTCTAAACTTGGAGTAAAAGCCTCCTCCGGGTCGGTTTTGCCCGCACAAGGTCGGTTTGGCCCGCAGGGAAAGAGTCCAACTCGGATCCCTGCCGAACCGTGCACAGCCGCGCACAAGCGGTAGTACCGCTTCACACAAGCGGTAGTACCGCTTGGGCGGTAGTACCGCTTCACACAAGCGGTAGTACCGCTCGGGCGGTAGTACCGCTTCACACAAGCGGTAGTACCGCTCCGGCGGTAGTACCGCTTCACCAAGCGGTAGTACCGCTTACGCGGCAGCAAAACTACTTTTGCACTTTCCAATACCTTGTGGGCTTTATCCCTTTGGCTCATATAAAGTGTTGCTGCACCCGAACACTTCGGTAAACATCCGGAACCCCTTCCGGTGAACTCCGGAACCCTTCCAGAGATCAAAACACTATTATCACATATATCAATCTTTACCTCCGGACTATTCCGGAGATCCTCGTCATGTCCGGGATCTTATCCGGGACTCCGAACAACTTTCGGTCACCAACATAATAACTCAATTATACTAATCGTCACCAAACGTTAAGTGTGTAGACCCTGCGGGTTCGAGAACTATGTAGACATGACCGAGACACCTCTACGGCCAATAACCAATAGCGGGACCTGGATGCCCATATTGGCTCCTACATATTCTACGAAGATCTTTATCGGTCGAACCTCTATGTCAAGGATTCAGTTAATCCCGTATGCTGTTCCCTTTGTTCTTCGGTATGTTACTTGCCCGAGATTCGATCGTCGGTATCACTATACCTAGTTCAATCTCGTTACCGGCAAGTCTCTTTACTCGTTCCGTAATACAAGATCTCGTGGCTAACACTTTAGTCACATTGCTTGCAAGGCTCATTGTGATGTTGTATTACCGAGTGGGCCCTGAGATACCTCTCCGTCATACGGAGTAACAAATCCCAGTCTTGATCCATGCCAACCCAACAGACACCCTCGGAGATACCTGTAGAGCACCTTTATAGTCACCCAGTTACGTTGCGACGTTTGATACACACAAGGTATTCCTCCGGTGTTAGTGAGTTGCATGATCTCATGGTCAAAGGAACAGATACTTGACATGCAGAAAACAATAGCAATAAACTGACACGATCAAATGCTACGTTTACAGTTTGGGTCTTGTCCATCACATCATTCTCCTAATGATGTGATCCCGTTATCAAATGACATCTCATGTCAATGGCTAGGAAACCTTAACCATCTTTGATCAACGAGCTAGTCAACTAGAGGCTTACTAGGGACACAGTGTTGTCTATGTACCCACACATGTATTTGAGTTTCCAATCAATACAATTATAGCATGGATAATAAACGATTATCATGAACAAGGAAATATAATAATAACCAATTTATTATTGCCTCTAGGGCATATTTCCAACAGTCTCCCACTTGCACTAGAGTCAATAATCTAGTTCACATCACTATGTGATTTACATTGTAATGAATCGAACACCCATGCAGTTCTGGTGTTGTTCATGTTTAGCCCTTGGAAGAGGTTTAGTCATCGGATCTGCAACATTTAGATCCGTGTGTACTTTGCAAATATTTATGTCGTCCTCCTTGATGTAATCGCGGATGGAATTGAAACGTCGTTTTATGTGTCTGGTCCTCTTGTGAAATCTTGGTTCCTTGGCTAGAGCAATGGCACCAGTGTTATCACAAAACAGAGTCATTGGGTTAAGCGCACTAGGCACTACTCCAAGATCTGTCATGAACTCCTTCATCCAGACACCTTCCTTCGCCGCCTCCGAGGCAGCGATGTACTCCGCTTCGCATGTAGAATCTGCTACCACGCTTTGCTTGGAACTGCACCAGCTAACCGCACCCCCATTAAGAATAAATACGTATCCGGTTTGCGACTTAGAGTCATCCGGATCAGTGTCAAAGCTTGCATCGACGTAACCCTTTACGACGAGCTCTTGATCACCTCCATAAACGAGAAACATGTCCTTAGTCCTTTTCAGGTACTTCAGGATATTCTTGACCGCCGTCCAGTGTTCCATTCCTGGATCACTTTGAAACCTTCCGACCATACTTATGGCAAGGCTGACATCGGGTCTTGTGCACAGCATTGCATACATGATAGAGCCTATGGCCGAAGCATAGGGGATGACACTCATCTTTTCTCTATCTTCTGCAGTTACTGGGCATTGAGTCTTACTCAACTTCACACCTTGCAAAACAGGCAAGAACCCCTTCTTGGACTGATCCATTTTGAACTTCTTCAAAATCTTATCAAGGTATGTGCTTTGTGAAAGTCCTATTAAACGTCTTGATCTATCTCTATAGATCTTGATGCCTAATATGAAAGCAGCTTCTCCTAGGTCCTTCATTGAAAAACTCTTGTTCAAATATTCCTTTACGCTTTCCAGCATTTCTATATTGTTTCCAATCAGCAATATGTCATCCACATATAATATTAGAAACGCTATAGAGCTCCCACTCACTTTCTTGTAAATACAAGCTTCTCCGTAAACTTGTATAAACTCGAACGCTTTGATCACCTCATCAAAACGAAGATTCCAACTCCGAGATGCTTGCACCAGTCCATAAATGGATCGCTGGAGTTTGCAAACTTTGTCAGCATTCTCTGGATCGACAAAACCTTCTGGTTGCATCATATACAACACTTCCTTAAGGTAACCGTTAAGGAACGCTGTTTTGACATCCATCTGCCAAATTTCATAATCGAAAAAGGCAACTATTGCTAACATGATTCTGACGGACTTAAGCATCGCTACGGGTGAGAAGGTCTCATCGTAGTCAACTCCTTGAACTTGTGAAAAACCCTTTGCCACAAGTCGAGCTTTATAGACGGTGACATTACCGTCCGCGTCCGTCTTCCTCTTAAAGATCCATTTGTTCTGAATGGCCTTACGCCCTTCAGGTAATACTTCCAAAGTCCATACTTTGTTTTCATACATGGATCCCATCTCGGATTTCATGGCCTCTAACCACTTCTCGGAATCCGGGCCCATCATCGCTTCTCCATAGTTCGTAGGTTCATCGTTGTCTAACAACATGACCTCTAAGACAGGGTTGCCGTACCACTCGGGAGCAGTACGCGTCCTTGTCGACCTACGAGGTTCGATAGCAACTTGATCCAAAGCTTCATGATCATCATCATTAACTTCCTCTTCAGCTAATGTAGGCTCCACAGAAACAACTTTCTGCGCTGCGCTACTCTCAGGTTGAAGTAAAGGTTCAACAACCTCATCAAGTTCTATCTTCCTCCCACTCAATTCTTTCGAGAGAAACTCTTTCTCAAGAAATGTTCCGTTTTTAGCGACAAACACTTTGCCTTCGGATCTGAGGTAGAAGGTATACCCAACTGTCTCTTTTGGGTATCCTATGAAGACGCATTTCTCTGCTTTGGGTTCCAGCTTTTCAGGCTGAAGCTTTTTGACATAAGCATCACATCCCCAAACTTTAAGAAACGACAGCTTTGGCTTCTTGCCAAACCAAAGTTCATATGGCGTCGTCTCAACGGATTTCGATGGTGCCCTATTTAAAGTGAATGCAGCTGTCTCTAACGCATAACCCCAAAACGATAGTGGCAAATCGGCAAGAGTCATCATAGATCGCACCATATCCAATAAGGTTCGATTACGACGTTCGGACACACCATTACGCTGTGGTGTTCCAGGCGGTGTCAATTGTGAAACAATTCCACACTGTCTTAAGTGACTGCCAAACTCATAACTCAGATATTCTCCTCCTCGATCAGATCGTAGGAATTTAATCTTCTTGTTACGATGATTCTCAACTTCACTCTGAAATTGTTTGAACTTTTCAAATGTTTCAGACTTGTGTTTCATTAAGTAAATATACCCATATCTACTTAAGTCATCAGTGAAGGTGAGAAAATAACGATAACCACCGCGCGCCTCAATACTCATCGGACCACACACATCAGTATGTATGATTTCCAATAAGTCAGTTGCCCGTTCCATTGTTCCAGAGAACGGCGTTTTAGTCATCTTGCCCATGAGGCATGGCTCACATGTGTCAAGTGATTCAAAATCAAGTGACTCCAAAAGTCCATCAGCATGGAGCTTCCTCATGCGTTTTACGCCAATATGACCTAAACGGCAGTGCCACAAGAAAGTGGTATTATCATTATCAATTCTACATCTTTTGGCATCAATGTTATGAACATGTGTATCATTACTATCGAGATTCAATAAGAACAAACCCCTCACATCGGGTGCATGACCATAAAAGATATTACTCATATAAATAGAACAACCATTATTCTCTGATTTAAATGAGTAACCGTCTCGCAATAAACAAGATCCAGATATAATGTTCATGCTTAACGCAGGCACCAAATAACACTTATTTAGGTTTATCACTAATCCCGACGGTAATCGAAGAGCGAGCGTGCCGACGGCGATCACATCAACCTTGGAACCATTTCCCACGCGCATCGTCACTTCGTCCTTTGCCAGCCTCCGTCTATTCCGCAGTTCCTGTTTTGAGTTGCAAATATGAGCAACCGCACCGGTATCAAATACCCAGGCACTACAACGAGAGTTGGTAAGGTACACATCAATAACATGTATATCATATATACCTTGTTTGTTGTTGGCCGCCTTCTTGTCAGCCAAATACTTGGGGCAATTCCGCTTCCAGTGTCCAGTTCCCTTGCAATGAAAACACACAGTTTCTGGTTTGGGTCCAGCCTTGGGTTTCTTCACGAGAGGAGCAACTGCTTTGCCACTCTTCTTGGAGTTACCCTTCTTACCCTTGCCATTTTTCTTGAAACTAGTGGTTTTATTGACCATCAACACTTGATGCTCCTTCTGAATTTCAGACTCAGCGGCTTTCAGCATCGCAAACAGCTCGGCGACTGACTTGTTCATCCCGTGCATGTTATAGTTCAACACGAAGCTCTTGTAGCTAGGTGGCAATGATTGAAGAACTCTGTCAGTGATAGCCTCTGGCGGAAGGGGCATCCCTAACTCAGCCAGACGGGTGGAGTACCCAGACATTCTGAGCACGTGATCACTGATAGACCCGTTCTCCTCCATCTTGCAAGCATAGAACTTATCGGAGATCTCATATCTCTCGATCCGGGCATTCTTCTGAAAGATAAACTTCAACTCCTGGAACATCTCATATGCTCCATGACGTTCAAAACGTCTTTGAAGTCCCGGTTCTAAGCCATACAACATTGCACATTGAACTATTGAGTAATCATCAGAACGAGCCTGCCAGGCGTTCACAACGTCTAGAGACTCAACTGGAGCGGGTGGATCACCAAGCGGTGCATCAAGGACATAAGCTTTCTGGGAAGCCGTAAGGATAATCCTTAGATTACGGGCCCAGTCCACAAAGTTACTTCCATCATCTTTCAATTTAGCTTTCTCTAGGAACGCATTAAAATTCAGGGGTGCTACTGCGCGAGCCATGATCTACAACATAAATATAGCAAAGACAACTTAGACTATTGTTCTTAGATAATGAGTTTAGTTAATCATATTTAAAAAAACTCCCACTCAAATTGACATCCCTCCGATCATTCGAGTGTAACATGATCCAAATCCACCAACTCAAGTCCGATCATCACGTGAGTTGAGGTGGTTTCAATGGTGAACATCTTCATGTTGATCATATCTACTATATGACTCATGTTCGACCTTTCGGTCTCTTGTGTTCCGAGGCCATGTCTGTACATGCTAGGCTCGTCAAGTTTAACCCGAGTGTTCCGCACGTGCAACATGGCTTACACCCGTTGTATGCGAACGTAGAGTCTATCACACCCGATCATCACGGCGTGTCTCGAAACGACGAACTTTCGCAACGGTGCACACTTGGGGAGAACACAATTTATCTTGAAATTTAAGTGAGGGATCACCTTATAATGCTACCGTCGTCCTAAGCAAAATAAGATGCATAAAAAGGATTAACATCACATGCAAATCATAAGTGACATGATATGGCCATGAACTTGTGCTTTTGATCTCCATCTCCAAAGCACCGGCATGATCTCCATCGTCACCGGCATGACACCATGATCTCCATCATCTTGATCTCCATCAACGTGTCACCATAAGGTTGTCGCGCCGACTGTTGCTTCCACGACTATAGCTAACGTTTAGCGATAAAGTAAAGCATTACATAGCGCTTAATGATTGACACGCAGGTCATACAATAATTAAAGACAACTCTATGGCTCCTGCCAGTTGCCGTACTCATCGACATGCAAGTCGTGATATTCTATACAACACATGATCATCTCATACATCACATATATCTCATCATGTAATTGGCCATATCACATCACAACATACCCTGCAAAAACAAGTTAGACGTCCTCTAATTGTTGTTGCAAATTTTACGTGGCTGCTACGGGTTTGCAAGAACCGTTCTTACCTACGCAAAACCACAACGTGGTGTAGTGATTGCTTTTTGATCTTCTAAAAGAACCCTCTTCATTGAACCGATTCAACTAAAGTGAGAGAGACAGACACCCGCCAGTCACCTTTATGCAACAAGTGCACGCAGCGGTAAAACCAGTCTCGCGTAAGCGTACGCGTAATGTCGGTCCGGGCCGCTTCATCTCACAATACCGCTGAATCAAGTATCAACTAGTAACGGCAAGCAATATGTATACACCCACGCCCACAACTCGTTTGTGTTCTACTCGAGATCTCATCTACGCATAGACCTAGCTCAGATGCCACTGTTGGGGAACGTTGCATGGGAAACAAAAATTTTCCTACGCACACATAAGATCTATCCATGGTGATGAGCATCTACGAGAGGGAGAGTGAATCTACATACCCTTGTAGATCGCTAAGCGGAAGCGTTAATAAACGCGGTTGATGTAGTCGAACGTCTTCGCGATCCAAATCGCCGAGCGTCCCGCGATCCAATCACGATCCTTCCGATCTAGTGCCGAACGGACGGCACCTCCGCGTTCAACACACGTACGGCTTGATGACGCCTTCACCTCCTCGATCCAGCGAGCGATGGTGAAGTAGTGGTTGAGTTCCAGCAGCACGACGGCGTGGTGATGGTGGTGAGGAACAATCTCTGCAGGGCTTCGCCAAGCACTACGGAGATTATGACGGAGGAACTAGAGGGCTAGGGTTGCCGGCACACGGCTTGGGAAATACTGATGTGTCCCGTGTGCTAGCCCTGCCCCTCTATTTATATGTTGAGCCTTGGGGTCTAAACTTGGAGTAAAAGCCTCCTCCGGGTCGGTTTTGCCCGCACAAGGTCGGTTTGGCCCGCAGGGAAAGAGTCCAACTCGGATCCCTGCCGAACCGTGCACAGCCGCGCACAAGCGGTAGTACCGCTTCACACAAGCGGTAGTACCGCTTGGGCGGTAGTACCGCTTCACACAAGCGGTAGTACCGCTCGGGCGGTAGTACCGCTTCACACAAGCGGTAGTACCGCTCCGGCGGTAGTACCGCTTCACCAAGCGGTAGTACCGCTTACGCGGCAGCAAAACTACTTTTGCACTTTCCAATACCTTGTGGGCTTTATCCCTTTGGCTCATATAAAGTGTTGCTGCACCCGAACACTTCGGTAAACATCCGGAACCCCTTCCGGTGAACTCCGGAACCCTTCCAGAGATCAAAACACTATTATCACATATATCAATCTTTACCTCCGGACTATTCCGGAGATCCTCGTCATGTCCGGGATCTTATCCGGGACTCCGAACAACTTTCGGTCACCAACATAATAACTCAATTATACTAATCGTCACCAAACGTTAAGTGTGTAGACCCTGCGGGTTCGAGAACTATGTAGACATGACCGAGACACCTCTACGGCCAATAACCAATAGCGGGACCTGGATGCCCATATTGGCTCCTACATATTCTACGAAGATCTTTATCGGTCGAACCTCTATGTCAAGGATTCAGTTAATCCCGTATGCTGTTCCCTTTGTTCTTCGGTATGTTACTTGCCCGAGATTCGATCGTCGGTATCACTATACCTAGTTCAATCTCGTTACCGGCAAGTCTCTTTACTCGTTCCGTAATACAAGATCTCGTGGCTAACACTTTAGTCACATTGCTTGCAAGGCTCATTGTGATGTTGTATTACCGAGTGGGCCCTGAGATACCTCTCCGTCATACGGAGTAACAAATCCCAGTCTTGATCCATGCCAACCCAACAGACACCCTCGGAGATACCTGTAGAGCACCTTTATAGTCACCCAGTTACGTTGCGACGTTTGATACACACAAGGTATTCCTCCGGTGTTAGTGAGTTGCATGATCTCATGGTCAAAGGAACAGATACTTGACATGCAGAAAACAATAGCAATAAACTGACACGATCAAATGCTACGTTTACAGTTTGGGTCTTGTCCATCACATCATTCTCCTAATGATGTGATCCCGTTATCAAATGACATCTCATGTCAATGGCTAGGAAACCTTAACCATCTTTGATCAACGAGCTAGTCAACTAGAGGCTTACTAGGGACACAGTGTTGTCTATGTACCCACACATGTATTTGAGTTTCCAATCAATACAATTATAGCATGGATAATAAACGATTATCATGAACAAGGAAATATAATAATAACCAATTTATTATTGCCTCTAGGGCATATTTCCAACAGTAGATCGCTAGGCGGAAGCATTTAAGAAACGCGGTTGATGTAGTCGAACGTCTCCGCGATCCAAATCGCACGTCGTCCCTCGATCCGATCACGAACTAGTGCCGAACGGACGGCACCTCCGCGTTCAACACACGTACGGCTTGATGACGCCTTCACCTCCTCGATCCAGCGAGCGATGGTGAAGTAGTGGTTGAGTTCCAGCAGCACGACGACGTGGTGATGGTGGTGAGGAACAATCTCTGCAGGGCTTCGCCAAGCACTACGGAGATTATGACGGAGGAACTAGAGGGCTAGGGTTGCCGGCACACGGCTTGGGAAATCCTGATGTCTCCCGTGTGCTAGCCCTGCCCCTCTATTTATATGTTGAGCCTTGGGGTCTAAACTTGGAGTAAAAGCTTCCTCCAGGTCGGTTTTGCCCGCACAAGGTCGGTTTGGCCCGCAGGAAAAGAGTCCAACTCGGATCCCTGCCGAACCGTGCACAGCCGCGCACAAGCGGTAGTACCGCTCACAAGCGGTAGTACCGCTCACAAGCGGTAGTACCGCTTGGGCGGTAGTACCGCTTCACACAAGCGGTAGTACCGCTCGGGCGGTAGTACCGCTTCACCAAGCGGTAGTACCGCTTACGCGGCAGCAAAACTACTTTTGCACTTTCCAATACCTCGTGGGCTTTTATCCCTTGGCCCATATAAAGTGTTCTCGCACCCGAACACTTCGGTAAACATCCGGAACCCCTTCCGGTGAACTCCGGAACTTTTCCGGAGATCAAAACACTATTATCACATATCAATCTTTACCTCCGGACTATTCCGGAGATCCTTGTCATGTCCGGGATCTTATCCGGGACTCCGAACAACTTTCGGTCACCAACATAATAACTCAATTATACTAATCGTCACCAAACGTTAAGTGTGTAGACCCTGCGGGTTCGAGAACTATGTAGACATGACCGAGACACCTCTACGGCCAATAACCAATAGCGGGACCTGGATGCCCATATTGGCTCCTACATATTCTACGAAGATCTTTTATCGGTCGAACCTCTATGTCAAGGATTCAGTTAATCCCGTATGCTGTTCCCTTTGTTCTTCGGTATGTTACTTGCCCGAGATTCGATCGTCGGTATCACTATACCTAGTTCAATCTCGTTACCGGCAAGTCTCTTTACTCGTTCCGTAATACAAGATCCTGTGGCTAACTCTTTAGTCACTTTGCTTGCAAGGCTCAATGTGATGTTGTATTACCGAGTGGGCCCTGAGATACCTCTCCGTCATACGGAGTAACAAATCCCAGTCTTGATCCATGCCAACCCAACAGACACCCTCGGAGATACCTGTAGAGCACCTTTATAGTCGCCCAGTTACGTTGCGACGTTTGATACACACAAGGTACTCCTCCGATGTCAGGGAGTTGCATGATCTCATGGTCATAGGAACAGATACTTGACATGCAGAAAACAATAGCAATAAACTGACACGATCAAATGCTACGTTCTTAGTTTGGGTCTTCTCCATCACATCATTCTCCTAATGATGTGATCCCGTTATCAAATGACATCTCATGTCAATGGCTAGGAAACCTTAACCATCTTTGATCAACGAGCTAGTCAACTAGAGGCTTACTAGGGACACCGTGTTGTCTATGTATCCACACATGTATTTGAGTTTCCAATCAATACAATTATAGCATGGATAATAAACGATTATCATGAACAAGGAAATATAATAATAACCAATTTATTATTGCCTCTAGGGCATATTTCCAACATATTCGAGAGGGATATAATAAAAACTTTCATGAAAGATCATTGGATATGATAAGTTTGATTCCTTGCAATAGTTTTGCGATATGGAGATGATAATATGTGAGTCATGTTAGTGAGTAATTGTGATTTAGTAAGAATATTGGTGTTAAGGTTTGTGATTCCCTATGCATGCACATAAAGTCAATAGTTATGCAAAGAAATTATATCCTACTTATGGTGCATCATTCGGTGTTAGTTATGTTCAATACATGTTTATGACCGTTTTCGCTTTTTGGTTGGTCGCTTCTCAATCTATTTGCTAGCCTTCATTTGTACTAAGCGAGAATACTGCTTGTGCATCAAACTCCTTAAACCCAAATCTGTGCCAAATGAGTCCACCATACCTACCTATATGCGGTATTTCCTTGCCGTTCCAAGTAAATTTGCATGTGCCAACTCTAAATTTTCAAAATAATTTTCCGTTTTGTGTGCCCGTACCACTCATGAAGTGGCAGGGGGTGGCCAATATTTTCCATGCTAGGTGTGTTATTCTCACGATGAGTGTATATTCACTTGTCATTGCACGAGAGAGTGGCAGGTAATAGGGATGCCCAGTCCCGAAATAAAAAAAAATTAATATGATGATAATAATAAATTCCTTGGAAAGTGTTGGTATGGAAGACACCCGTGGATACGGCTAGCCATGGATTGTGAAAGAATGGTGGAAAGGAAATAAACTTTATTTTCTGTTTGGGAACCGCCTATAATGTGTCTAGCATGGAAGATATTGGGAATTCTCGGTCGTTTTCGTTGACAGGAAAAGCATGCCTCTCAAAATAATTTTATCTCTCTAATTTAAGCCTTGAGCTCTGGCACCTCTGCAAATCTCTGCTTCCCTCTATGAAGGGCCTATCTATTTAATTTTATGCAATTTTCATTTTTATTTTAAGTCTCCATCTTCTCTTACAAAGCACCAACTAGAGAGCACTATTGTCATACTTGTGCATTGTGTGTATCTAATATTGAGTGTGTTTCATGAATGGATCAATGATTGAGCATAATGGGCTAGGGATAACTTGCTTTAGCATTGATATTTTGAAAGACATGGTTGCTTGTTAGTATGCTTGAGTATTTATGTCTTCATATCAAATTATAAACTATTGCTTTGAATCATTCAAGTCCAAATGTCCATGCTACAAAAGAAAAGAGTATATGATGAATATGATAGGTAGCATTCCACATCAAAAATTCTATTTTTATCATTTACCTACTCGAGGACGAGCAGGAAATAAGCTTGGGGATGCTTGATACGTCTCCAACGTATCTATAATTTTTTATTGTTCCATGCTATTATAATATCAATATTGGATGTTTTATATACACTTACAAGTAATTATATATCATTTTTGGGACTAACCTATTAACTTAGTGCCTAGTGCCAGTTGCTGTTTTTTGCCTGTTTTTGGTTTTTCAAAATATCAGTACCAAACGAAGTCCAAATGCCACGAAACTTTTTGAAGATTTTTTTCTGGACATAAGAGACACTAGAAGCTTCGGGAGAGGGCCAGAAGATAGAGGAGGTGGCCACGAGCCACCAGGGCACGCCCCAGGGGGTGGCGCGCCCTGGTGCCTCGTGGGCCCACCTCTCTCCGTTTGACCTAATTCCACCTCTATAAACACTCTAAAATTGGGAAACCAATAGAGGAGTCCACGAAATACTTTTTCCGCCGCCGCAAGTTCCTGTTCTCGAGAGATCCCATCTGGAGGCCTTTTCCGGCACTCTGTCGGAGGGGGATTCGATCACGGAGGGGCTCTCCATCAACCTTGCTGCCCTTCCGATGATGCGTGAGTAGTTTACCAAAGACCTTCGGGCCAATAGTTAGTAGCTAGATGGCTTCTTCTCTCTTTTTGATCATCAATACAATGTTCTCCTCGATGTTCTTGGAGTTCTATCCGATGTAATCACTTTTTGCGGTGTGTTTGTTGGGATCCGATGAATTGTGAGTTTATGATCAGATTATCCATAAATATTATTTGAGTTTTCTCTGAACTCTTCTATGCATGATTATCATAGCTTCGTTTTTCTCTCCGATCTATTGATTTGGTTTGGCCAACTAGATTGATTTATCTTGCAATGGGAGAGGTGCTTTGTAATGGGTTCGATCTTGCGGTGCTCAATCCCAGTGACAGAAAGGGACATGACACGTATGTATCGTTGCTATTAAGGGTAAAAAGATGGGGTTTATTCATGCGTGAGTTTACTTTGTCTACATCATGTCATATTGCTTAAGCCGTTCCTCCGTTCTTTATGAACTTAATAGTCTGGATGCATGCTGGATAGCGGTCGATGTGTGGAGTAATAGTAGTAGATGCAGAATCGTTTCGGTCTACTTGTCTCGGACGTGATGCCTATATACATGATCATTGCCTTGGATATCGTCATGATTATTTGCTTTTCTATCAATTGTCCAACAGTAATTTGTTCACCCACCGTATGGTATTTTCAAGAGAGAAGCCACTAGTGAAAACTATGGCCCCTGGGTCCACCTTTATCATATATTGAAAATTCTAAAAATACCTTGCTGAAATTTTACTTTATTTATTTTATTTTGTACTTTTGTTCGATCTATCTATCTATCACAATACAATTTAATATTGCAATTAACCGCCAAGGGATTGACAACCCCTTGTTCGCGTTGGGTGCGAGGATTTGTTGTTTTGTGTGCAGGTGCTGCTAATGAGTTGTTGCGTGATTCTCCTAATGGATTGATAACCTTGGTTTCATAACTGAGGGGAATACTTATCTCTACTGTACTGCATCATCCCCTCCTCTTCGGGGAAATCTCAACGCAGCTCACAAGTAGCAGTACCCCTCGGGGTCGACCCGACTTCAATAAGGGACTGAGGTAAAAACATGGTAACCATGTGTCCGTAACATCAAGGGGGAAATCCGAGGAATCACCCTCGATGGATTCCCACTCAATGTAACCGTCAAGGTGAACTGGGAGGAATCACCCTCGATGGGTTCACACTTGAGGGGCTGCACGACAGAGGCATCATCGAAGGTGGTGAAAGAGGAATCACCCTCGGTAACCCACAACCGACTAGCTACGCTACAGAGATATCATCTGGAGTGAGGTAGGAGGTATCACCCTCGGCACTCGATAGTAGCTCTGCAGAGTCGTACAACTAAGGGGGTGTGCGGTGCTGTGTCGGTCTCTGCACATCGATCACATTGATCGAGTCATCCGGAAGCAAAGCATGGAAACACGGACAAGGGTGCGGGGCCACTGATGGATCACTAACCAGCCTATACTAAGCATATAGGACAACAGGTAAAGTATCAACAACAGGTTACAAAATCAAGCTATGCATCAGAATAGGATCTATCGAACAACGGTAGGAAAATCTAATGCAAGCACGAGAGAGAAAGAATGGGCGATATAGGAATGATCAAGGGGGTTTTGCTTGCCTGGAAGCTCTGCTGAAAGAGGCTGGGCGTCTGCGACGTAGTCGTACTCAGGGGCCACGTCGGTCTCGGGGTCTATCGGAGAGAAGAGGGGGAAGAAACAATAAATATAAAGCAAAAAAATGCAACACAGATGCATGACTTGGCAAGATGCAATGCTAGGGGTGACCTAACGCGGTGCTACACGTTACTGATGGAGCGGGAAAATATCTGAGAATATTTTCCCGGCTTTAGGCAGTTATCGGGCAGACGATCCGATGGGGAAGGTTCCATGTTTGCCGCGTTGGAGGCATGTGACAGGTATGTGGATGGCATATTCAGATTCGTCTTATTTTTCTGATCATTTTTCATATATAAATTATTTTCATCTGACTTACGGTTTTATTTTCTATGATTTTTCAAAGTTTAAAGGATTTTTTGGATTTTCTTAATTTCTTTTAATTCGAAAATTCCCAACTAAATACTGGGTGCACCCGGTGCAGTGCACCCACAGGTGCACCAGGGGCTGACAGTGGGGCCCAGTTGACTGGGTCAACCGCCCAGTCAGCAGAGACTGGCTGGTGGGCCCCGAGGCTGAGTCAGCGGGTCAGCGGGACCCACTGGTCAGTGACCCAGAGGGGCCCCCACGCCCTGCCACGTCAGCGCCGGCGCCGGAGGGGCTCCGGCGACCGGTTTCGCGGCGGTTCTTCACCGGAATCGGCCGGGATGTTGCTACGGCCTACCAAATCGCGCGCTGAGAACTGCGTTCGAACGAGAAGAGCTCGCCGCGTCGTTCTATGCAACCGGCGCGAGCTCAGGTGGACGGTAACGACGGCAACGGCGAGCACGAGCGGCGGCCGGAACGGGAGGTGGACGGAACCGAGCAACGAGGCTCGCCCGTGACCATTTAGGGTGCCCACGCGTTGCCTGGGATACCCAGGAGCACGTTCGTGCACTCGGCTCGTCCAACGGACGACCGCAACGACGACGACGTGCTCAGCGGCGGAGCAGAGCTCGACAATGGCGACCAAGGCTAGACGCATTAATCCGAGGGGGAGGCAGAGGGGTTTTTCGGCGCAGCTCACCCTGTGGCTCACGAAAGGCCGTTGACGGCTTTGTTGCAACAGACAACGACGGGGTTGCCGGAGAAGCTGCGGGGACCGAAGACGAGGACGAGCTCGATCCAGGGGCTGCAGGGCTCTCCAGCTCCAGCGGTTTGTCGCAAGAGACGAGGTCGAGCGCGGCGATGCCTCCAGACACGGCGGAGAGGAACGGGGGCGGCGGTCGCCGCGGTGGTGGCAGACAGCGGCGACGACGGTGCTCGGCCGAGGGAGGAGAAGGAGGGGAGCGGCGATGGGGAGCGTGGGAGAGTGGGCGGAGGCGTCCAGGGCTCGAGGGGGAGGCTCGGCCTTATCCCCTCGCCCACCTGCACGTCGCGGTGGCGAGCTGTGGCCGGCGCGACGCGCTCAGCCACGGCCATGGCGACACGGAGGGGGAGCAGGTAGGGGACGGCCAGATGGGCTGGGCCGACTACTGTAGCCCTGGGCCTTTGAGCACAGTAGTTTTCTTCTTTTCTTTCTTTTATCTTTTCTGTTTTCATTTTTACTTTCTGTTTTGCATTTTCTTGAGCTACCAAACGAGTTTTGCAAAAATGCATAACTTGCTGCAGTAATTACTTTGCATTACCAGGTACTGCCATAAAAAGTGTGGGGTTATTTTGAATTCATTTGAATTTGATTCATATTTAAAAGCACTAGAAAGGGCTGTTTGGCACTGTTTTGAATTTCCAGGGGCTTTTTATGAATTTTAGTGATGTTGTTTTCCTTAACATAATTAGTTATGGAATATTTACTAAATTGTGAACTATTTAGCTCTCATATTGGAGCAAATTTTTAATTCACTTAGAATTTGAATTATGGCTTAAAGTGGAGTTTGAAATGAGATATGATTTCCCTAGTGATCAAGCACTGCAAATGAAGATGACTTGGCATGATTAGAAGATGATCACTGTGCTTAATTACAGGAGGTGTTACAAATTCTCCTCCTCTAAAAGAAATTATCGTCCCGAGAATTAAGAGGTAGAAGGGAAAAGATCGGGGTATTCTTCACGAAGGCGATCCTCGCGTTCCCAAGTGGCTTCATCTTCAGTATGATTCGACCACTGTACTTTAAGGAACTTGATTACCTTCTGACGGGTTCGACGTTCAGTTTGATCCAGGATCCGGATCGGATGCTCCTTATAAGAGAGACCATCTTGCAATTCGAGCTTCTCATGTTCCACCCAAGCCGTTGACAAGAGGCAGGAGGTCATCAAAAGAGTTTGGAGCCCACTGCACATGAAGCCAGTCCCTCAAGCAACTCCTTTGAGCACAATTAATTAGGGGTCCAAGATATATTTTTCAGAATGAAATGATCAGAACGAGAGAGCTGGCCTTAGCCAGGAGTTGTTCAGGATGATGGAGGCTAAGCTTACGTCCTTTGAGTTGTAATGGGGCTCCAGCTAGACTTATGGTTTTCCTTTTCTCTCAAATAGATACCACGACGCTCCTGGCTAAAATTTTGAAAAAAAAAAAAGAATTGTACCAATTTGAAAAAGTCATGTGGTGGCAACGCTCCCGCATTGAATGGCTTTCCGCGGATGACAAAACTACCCCAAAAAAAATCATCAATATGCAAACATGCGCCAAATTCCAGATCAAAATTCAAAATCCAGCATGAATAGTGTCATAAACAGACAAAAGTAAAAAAAAAAAAAAAACAATACCACTCACACTTGGATTTGCCTTTTATGTTTCTCGATGTGTAATTTGAATTCAATCTGAATTTTTAGGGGTTGCAGACACATATCTCATGAACATCCAAAAAAAATCAGAAATTCTTAATATATTTATAAATTGAAGTTTTAAAATGCGGGATCATGAGACCATGTGATGGAAGTTAGCACCATATCTTCTCCCGTCCATGAGTACTTATTATCTGGGTCGTGCTACGCGTCGGCCGGCGGATCTTTTAAAAAGATCCGTCAGTCTACGAGCCGTCCGATCTGACGCAATCTCTCGGTCAAGCGTTGTTGTCACTTTTGCAACAGAAGTCATGTTGCGAGAAACCTTTTGCAACACATGTCTTGTTGCAGAAATAGTTGTAACAAATGTTGTGTTGCAGGGTTTTTTTTGCAACAAGGGTTTTGTTGCAGAATATTTTTGAGATTTTTTTCGAAACTGATCTCTTATTGCATTTTTTTTTTGCAACATATGTCTTGTTGCAGAAAGTCACCGCGTTGCATTGCTTGCGGTCATGGCCTAGGGCAGAAGCTTGGTCTTGTTGGGGAAGGGAGGAGGGGTGTTACATATGTGATGATGGTGGTGGTGGAGGTGATGCAGCATGAGGCCGGAGCAGCATAGCTAGGCGATGGCGGCCGGAGCAGAGCTCCAGCGTGCGCGCTCGAGCGGCCATGGCCACTGGTCGCGAGCGAACACTCGGAGGAGACGGGGAGAGGTGACCTCGCCGGCGTGCTTGTCAGCGGCCTTGTCCGCGTGCTGCCGGCGGCCTCGTCCGCTTGTGGCCGGCGGCGAGCAGGTCGGAGCCGCGTATGGAAGCGTCGACTTGACGGGGGGCTTGGAAAAGCACGAGAGGATCTAGATCCAGATCCCGCAACACATCACTTGTTGCGGTGGGAGGATTGTAACAACGGCTCAGTTGCGAAAAATAGTTTAGGTAATACGTTGCTTCCGAGCCATCTCACTAAAATCCAATCCGACGGCCACGGAGCCGGCGGACGGAGGCATTGTTATCGGTAGGGTGATTTGAATCATTTCCCTTCGTTTCCCTTATTATCTTCTCCAGATTCACGCTCGTGGATTGGTTGGAGCATATCTGGCTCATTTCGCACCTGCCGCTTCAGGATCGTGCTTGCTTTCACAAGTTTTTCGTCCGGTTGCAGAGCAGTCCACGTTTTTGTGCTCTCTAATCTCTGATGAAATCATGCGAGATCTTCCTAGCCAGCCTGTGACGACGAGGCCACCACACGCATACCCAGAGTGCAAGCCGTAGGATCCTATAAACATGACACACACCAAGGCGCAGACGCAGGTAAGAAGAAAAGCATTGATCAGGAGCCAGCGCGCGCGAGAGAGGGTCGATCGAGGAGGAATCGCCTGACACGATGGGCGCCGGCCAGCGTATGCTGCCTCTCCTGCTTCTGTTCGTCGTGCCCTTCTGTAAGGCTATATGGTTTCCGGGGCACCAGCTTCGTTGTAGTATATTTTCTGGAAAATTGCAGTTGGCTTATTCGCTTCAATTCTGATTCCGAGAAGGGAGCCATGTGGCGTCGGCGGACGGCGGCGCTCCGGCCTGGACGACGGCGCTGCAGAAGCACGTGGCGTTCTTCGACGCCGACAACGACGGCATCGTCTCCTTCTCCGAGACAGAGCAAGGTGACGAAATGACGCATGCTCTCCGCTTCCCTCATTTTGCTCGCTCCCCGAGTCCCCGGAGGAAGAAACTTTCGTTTCTTTTCGCGTCGATCGTTGCTCGTGGTTGCAGACTTCTGACCTTGTGTGCATGCAGGGCTTCACGCCATCGGTCTTGGAGCTTCCGAGGCCACAGCCAAGGCAACCTTGATCAACGGAGTCATCGGACCCAAGACCAGACCTGTACGATGCTCGATCTCTCATCTCTCTCTTCGTTTCTGTTTCTGGCACATGTTGACTATAGTAGGAAAAACGGACGTCGTTTAGGCCTTAGGGTATCCGGTTCTGGTGGTTAGCGTGCGACTTGAAGGGAAACCTTGCTCTCCCTTCCGTCCCCGCGTCCCCCTCCTCTGACAACATAGGGAAACCCTAACGGCGCCGTCAGCCCTTACCAAATCCTCATCTCCTCCGCATTATCGAAGAGTTTAGTCACTCCTACCCTGGGTTTTTGACCCTTGGGCTCCAGGACCGTTCGATCATGGATACAACGTTTCTCGCGGCGGGGGGGGGGGGGGGGGGGGGGGGGGGGGGGGGGGGGGGGAGCGCTCACGTAAATTTGCCAAAAGGTGTAATTTCGCAAACTCCCATCCCCTCCCGAAGAATAGTTATTTTGCACAAGTCTAGAAATGTCCGACGCTAACCGCTCGGGACTGAGATCCGGTGACTTGTGTGGGTGAGTCATCAGTGAACAGTACGGTGACTTGGCCCCCTCTTTAGACCGTCCGACTGAGGGTCAACGGACGGATCAACATGAACAGTGAGTAGGTGCAATGCACATCTACACTGTCCTAGTCTGTAGGAGATCGTGAACAGAACCCGTGAACAGCTTATCTACAGTACTGTTGCTAAAGTGCTTGATCTGAGTTGTCCATTTTCGATCAAACGGATGGGTTGCCACAAAGTTACAGTGTGACTCCCTAGAGGCAAGTCACCTTTTTTTTCCAGACATCAGAGAGAAGTCACCTGAACCTAGTCAACCGCTGGATCCACGGTCCAACAGCCCAAGAGCCCTCCGTAGCATGGGAGCATGGGAGGTGTAGGATTACCTGATGCGAGTGACCCCACCGCCGGCGATGGTCTGGATCCAGTGCTGGTGGAACCAGCGTGGAGCTGCAATTTTGAGGCTCTCCAGAAAGAAGGTGATGTTCTTCTTCCTCCTTCCCGGACTTGTTCAGCGAGCGCGGCTCTTCTGGTGGACGGTGGTCGCTGTGGGTGGCCCTCGGTGCCGTCGCCGATACTCGTTCATCGACTCAAGATCCCGCCTGGGCGGCATGTTGGCTTGGCGTTGTCTTCGGTAACGGCTGTGCTCTGGCAGCGGCGGCGTGTTGCTGTGCGAGCTCCGGCGATGGTTTGGGAGTTGACCAGCAGGGTTTCATGTGTATTTTCTTTCTTTTCTGGGGGCCTGTTTGTAAGATCGTTCGTTTTTATATAAAAGTGCAGCTCTGTTTTTCTCAAAAAAAAAAAACCTGATGCGAGTGAAAAAAAAAACCCTGATGCGAGTGCAAAAAAAACTCAGATCAGTACATGTAATGCTGAGTAATCATACTTTGTATGTTTGTAGAACAAAGCATAGAAAGAGTATACTTTTTTTTTGCGAGAAACTTCCAATCTATTCATCGGCGATGGACAAGGACGGCTTCCTTCAGAAGGACGCCGCGCGCACCGTCTTCGACGACAGCCTCTTCGTTCTGCTGGCGAAGAAGGGCGGCTCGTCTCAAAATTAACCAAGCATGATTTGTTTTTGTACTTGTCGTGTCGTTGATTGTAAATGTCACTGCACAACTATTGTCAATATAAAATGAAAAATTCCTGACATCTCAGTCCTCTAGATCACGGGAAGATCCTCGACGATAGCCTCTGTTTCCTTTACCTCTCGATTGCTTATCAGCGGAACTGCGAATTACTAGAAGCGTCTGATGGTAACTTGTGAGAGTGACGTCCTTTGGTCAACCCCGCTGCGACAACAAATCGACAGATGAAATGTTTCAACACGGTTGCCTCTTGCAAAAGGCTTCTCTGCGGCGCGCACACACACCTATCCGGCCGTCCGGCCACACGAACGCGCGTCGGCCGATCCACCCTCGGGCGCGGGGGCTTTGCGGCCACCCTTCGCCTCGATCGACAGCCACTGCTTTGCGGCCACCCTTCCCGTTTCTATCCAAACTAATTCCACGCGTTCATTCATGGCTTTGCGGCTGCCGTTCCGCCCTCCCGATCATACAACAGCCACCACATAAAACCTGACGCGTCCTTTCGCTAGCTGCAATCAATAGGCGTGTCACATGTTTTTTTGCTTAAAAAAAATGAGGAAATGCCCATCTAAAAGAAGGCGAATCAATCTGTGAACCTGTGATTGAATGGTTAGAAGAACATTGATATCCTCAACTAACCAGGGTTAAGTCCTAAAATTAACATTGATGCTCGCATTTTTTTGGATTTATTTCAGATCTTTCGGCGATGTGCGTTCAGGGAGAGGAGATGTTCCCATCCACTATGAAGGCATCTATGACGACTTCATCAATCTCAAGATGATGTGCCGGCTGAGTTCACGAGGGTGCTCATAAAAGTGAGTATATGTGCGTATGTGTGAGCATCTGCGTCTGTACTGTGTTTTAAAAAAAATGTCTGCTGCAAACGTGGAGTGTCCGTTTGTTCCTCTGCTCCCACAGACCCACACGCACAACTGACCAACCAAAAACAGAAACGGCACAGATATATACTACTCAGTTGGATTTGCACAGCTCATTTTTAGAAGACCAGTTGGATTGGATAGACGAGTTATCCGAATCGAACTGAAGCAACAAAAAAAAAAGCGGAAGCAACAGCCGGGCAGGAGGACACGTGGAGGACCGTTGTGCGGATAGGCACCGTCGACCGCCACAACGGCAGGCGCGCAACGTCAACCCGTACACGTCGACGGACCGTGAACGGATATGCATCCCTTTTCACGAGATCGGCCAAGAAAGCGACGGCGGAAAGTGGGGGAGGTGCCGCGGATCGGGTAAACCGGGGTGGACACGCGGTACGCTGCGTGCGCTCGTCGCCCCAGCAAAAACGGCACGGATGTGTGGCGAACCGGTCAGGGCCCCCCGATCCCGTCCCGTTTCATACCGCCATACGTGGCCCCTATTTATGCGCCCCGTCTCATGCAACGCATGGCTGGGCTGAAACGGCACTGGTGCATTTCACATCTCCCATCTCATCTCATCGGTGGTCGTCGTCATCATCCAGAGGCAACAAGAAAAATCAGAAGCACTAGGGGAAGCGCCTGTGGTTTCGGGGTCGATGGAGAATTCTTGGGACCAGGAAGGGCAGCGGCTGGCGGCGGCGCGGGTGGTGCACAGCCAGGTGAGGAAGATCAAGGAGGAGGAGGGCGACAAGGTGAAGGTGGACGAGACGTACCAGCAGCAGCAGCTGGCCGAGATGCGCCTCGTCCTCCGGGACCTGGGCCGGCAGCGCTCGCGCTCGCCGCTCGGCCGGGTCGGCCGCCCCGCCATCTCCATCGGCGGCGACTCCTAGGGCCGGCCCTCCTTTTTTTCCTTCTAGCTGGGTCGTCGTCGTCCCCTCGTGCTCTCTCGTCGTGTATTAGGATTTTTTTTTCCTTTCTCCCTTTCTTTGGTGATCCTCCTGTCCATCTGTGGATGGGGCAGAAGATCGTCTTCTGCTGGTGATTAGGGCGTCGTTCCCATCTCTCCATGATGGCTCTGTAAATACTTCATACTCCTATGTGTGAGTTGTCAGTCTCTTCCCTTTTTCAGTTTAGGAAACAGGAATTTTGGATGCATGGTGCTGCGTTTTAATTTCTTTATTTATTACGCTTGTGATTGTGAAAAGAGATTTTGCATAGAGCTTTAGACTAGAGTTCTGTGCTATGGGCATGAAGGTGTCAACTCTTATCTGAACTACATCTTTTCCCTGAAGATGTCAACTCTTATCTGAACTATGGCTCAACAATGCGGTTCAGTTACGAGATTGCCGATTACCCGAAGAACTGGTTAAATACGACACAACAGAATTACTACAACTTACATTTCTTTGTACATTCATCGCGCAGAGACTGGTTGCAGTAATTATTCCAGGATAATGTAAGATACCCCTTGATCTAATACTAACACAGGAGTGACATGTTACATGTGTAAAACGCCTCTCATACTCGGATCAGGCAGGCTATATATACACATTCAGTTCTGGTTGCTGCACACAAAATAGAGGAAATGGTGAAAGATCAAAATTGGGGATTTATTTGTTATATATCCAGTAATCATTAATACAGAAAGATAGTTGATTGTTCAAAAGAGAGTTATCACAAAATGTTAACATCCTAGGCAGTAGATTTCTCCGGAGACAGCGTCTTGATTCTCCGACTAAGATTCTGCATTATGTCGACGAGCATCAGCTTCTTCTGCAATCTAAACTGGACGGCCAGTTGAGTAGTAAGAGGGGGTTCTCCCTTCAGGACGGCCTGGTCATCCATTATTTTGGTGTGGAAGTGTTGGAGGGCAATGGCGCAAAGTGCGAGAACAGTTCGGAGTGCCGAGGCTTCGACGGTAGGGCCCAGAGGAGCTTTCGTGCCAAGCGACATCAAAGTTTTCAGATCGTGCTTACCCACAGCCTCTGGGTCAGCTGCAAGAAGAACTCGCAGCGCAGCTAATAAGCGCCCGTCTACTATGTCCGGACCTCCTAAGCTGACCTGAAAGGCAATAACCGCAAAATATATCAGGTTCAGACTCATACAGGAATACTGCACACAATAGGCTTGAATTTGGATTCGATCAAATCACAAAATAAAACAAACAAATTATAGTGGAAGAATGTGGGCAAAACCTTCAGAATAGCACCCTCTCCATGTAGATTTAGCTGTGACAAGATATCCTGTTGCCACTTGGCTGGTGTTGAAAAGTTGGGATTAGAAACCCCTGCTGCCATGCTAGCAGCATCGAGAAGATTCCCATCATAGCTCAGTTCCACTTGATCGTATGGATTCAATGTTACTACAAATCCATAATCAAGAAGATAAAAATCATTGGGGTAGCAACCATAGTTCAGTGTAACAGCAGCATTTTGATCAATCTGCGTCTCAGCAACAACCTGTGTTACAGCACAACATACAAAACATTAGACCAAAAACACTCTGCATCTTCCAGCAAATGCATCACCACATCATACAGTACAAAACTACATGCATTGAATAAATCAGTTGATTATATATTTGCCACTTCTGGGCAAAATATATTACTAACCAAGAAACTAATTATCTCTAGGAAACAGTCTTATGGTTGCAGTAATTACTACAGTATATTCGCTAAACCAATGCACATGCAAGTTAATAATTGAAAAATGAATTCAACAGTGACTAATGTACAGCCAGATACTTTCACTACTGTTCTTGCAGAAAGATAAAAACACTTACTCCCTCCGTTCCTAAATATTTGTCTTTTTAGAGATTTCACTATGAACTATATACGGATGTATATAGACATAATTTAGAGTGTAGATTCATTCATTTTGCTTCGTATGTAGGCCATAGTTGAATCTCTAAAAAGATAAATATTTAGGAACGGAGGGAGTATATTACTAGCTTAAAGAGCAAGGACATGCTTAACAACCATATACCACATTAGAAAGTGCATGTAAAGAATGCTACTAAAGAAGATATTAGCACACGACTGTCATGCTTCATGAATGGCTAGCATGCCAGTCAAGAGTACGCAAACAAAAATTGAGTTCTAAGAGAGTGTTATGCACTGTTGATGAGTTTTTACACACAATAATTGTATCTAGTTATTGCATCCGCATTTGTGAAGGAAATGCACAAATAAAGAACATGGTAACTGATTAGAGAACAGGAAAAACAGCATGTTTTTCCCAAATGATAAGTGCCACACGTGTGGCACGAAGCACTCCGGCCTTGACAAACTTGCCATCCGAAAAGGAAGTTGCCATGCTTGACAACTAAACTTGCCATCCTCGCGTCACTAAACTTGCCATCAAAAACGTTCGGAGTTGCCATGTATTCGTGCCACACGTGTGGCACTTATCAGGGTCCTTTTTTTAACACAATAATGACAATTTACACGTGTAAGGTTGGAGAGTACTTGCCTTAACTGACATATCAGGGCTCTCGACATCTCCATCCTGGACAATCCTAGCATTTGGGCTAAAACTATGGTTGCACATATCAACAAGGGGCAACAACATTGGGATTTCACCATGCAGACGGAATGCTCGTGAAGACGCTGCTGACATAGCCCATCCAAGGGAAGACGAGTGTACATCTTGTCCACAAAAAGGATGATCTCCTGAGGGCACAGTACCAAGCTTCTGTTTTACCTCTTTCTCAAACTCAAGAAGGAAGCGGCATCTTTTATTTATCTGAAATAGCATCAGTGAGAAAATAGACAGGATAATACGATAAGTATCCACTAGCGGTCGCTATAGTTTTGCACAACCTGGTGGAGGAGAGGAGCATATTGCAAGTTCTTTATGTCTTCCCCTGGAAAGAAGATTGGTACGGTAAAAGTCTCTGGCAGGTTCGCGATATATGGCCACCAAAATGAATCGGATTTTGTCCTTTCTTGAAGCAACCTCAAGCCCAGTCTCATTGCCCACAGTTCCTCTGGCACATGCTTCCCACAAGATTCGATTTACTACTTAAAAAAGATAGTTTGCCTAGTTTTGCAGAATGGAATTATGTTCTCAAAAGAAAATACAGAATAAAAATCTCCCTCATATACTAAACAGATATAGGAAGATGTGTACATAAATTTTCCATCATGCAGCTATTCGACCACGAGGCAACATCAGTTACATAGAAGGATGGGTTATAGAACAAGTTAACAACATGAGAGATGAGTCCAAGTTTAAACAATTCAACATGGAAAGATAATGGGAAGAATTTAGAAAATAAAGACAGAGGCATGTAAGCGATATGGTATTCAGAACTCTCCCTTTTATATTTTTAGCTAAAAGACCAATAGACTGAACCTGGGGTCAATTAAGTTAGAACATGATACTAATTACTCTCTCCGTTTCTAATTATAAGATGTTTTAGATATTGCAATATGGACCACATACGGATTAAAATGAGTGAATATAGACACTAAAACACGTCTAGATGCATACGAATCTGAGAAAATAGAGAAAAGCTAAAACATCTTATATTTAGGAACGGAGCATAGCTGGCCAAACGGGCCGGCCCGGCACGGCACGGCCCGGCCCATCCTAATCATGCCTGGCACGGCCCGGCCTGCCGAGGCACGATTATTATACGGGCCGTGCCGTGCCGGCCCGCGTGCTGCAGCCTGCAGCCCAGGCACGGCCCAGCTGCTAATCGGGCCGGCCCACCGGCACGCCAGGCCCACTAACCTGCCTGCTATTTGGCGCACTGGGCGTTTTTTAGCCTATTTTTACCTGTTAGGCCATATAGAGATATATAAAAAAAAAAAAAAAAGATAATCGGGCCGTGCCGTGCCGGCCCGCGTGCTCAGCCTAGCAGCCCAAGCACGGCCCAGGGCGTGCCGGGCCCGGCCCGTTTAGCCCGTGCCGTGCCTGGCCCATGGCGGGCCGTGCCGGGTGTGCTCGCGGGCCGGCCTGGTTGGCCCGGCCCATTTGGCCAGCTATAGAACGGAGGGAGTACCATCATATAACAATATTGATTCATAAGCCAAAAGCCGAAGCAAAAAGCCCCTATTTAGGAGCTTTTGTGGCTTTTTTGCCAAAGTGGAAAAGCTGCAAAAGCAGAAGCAAAAGCCCAAACAAACAGGGCCTAAGCACTGAACTCTTCTCAGTCTCAGCCTATCCCGACTACAGTTGTAGGCTGGAGACTAATAAGTTTCACCAACCCTTAGTTTTCATATTGTGATTTCACAACTGGCAGCTTCCAACAGAAAACAGCAACAGTTCAGAGCATAATTTAGCCCAAGAATCGACAACCTACAGGAGACAAAGAAATTGCATTCATCATCGATGCTATGCCTATTTTCAAAAGTTAATAATCCTACTGTTACTAGAGAAGATTTCCAATGAGCCGCCCTGATGCCAAAAAACCCCCGCATTGCTACCAGTTATGCTCTGAATGTATTGTCGAAATGCATCTTTAGTTCGATGCATTCCCGATTACAACCACGATTAAGCTACCACATTATTCCTAGAACATAACGAACCAAAGGAACAGAACCAGATGGGCCAATACCGGGGACTTGGTCGGCGAGCTGCATCAGTACTGCATCCGCAGCACCGGCTGGGCGGCGTAGTCGTAGCGGGATGCGCCCAGGGAGATCAATCAGGACGGCTCCGGGGGGGATGACGCCGTTGGCCGCCATGGCGGACACCCCAAGGCCGTACTCGGGGTGATCGGCCACTCGGAGAGCCGGGTGCACGAAACCTCCCTCGCGCTGCACCCACCGGAGCAGGTCCGGCGGCTGCTGCGCGATGCGCGGGGCGGTCGCTGCTGATGCGGCGGAGCAGGACAAGCTGCGGCAGCGGAGCGCGAGTGAAGAGGAGAGGAGGGCGGAGGTCGTGGACGCGAGGGCCTTCCGCGCCGTCGCTGGCGTCGCGCCCACGGCGGCGGCGGCCATGGGGGGCGGAGGTGGAGGCGTGCGCGCACGAGGCTGGAGGAGACAGTTTTTTATACATGAGGAGGATACTGCTGAGGTAAGGAGCAGCTCCAACCGGCCGGCCCAAACGAACGCGGAATTTGTCCGCACGCTGCATTAGGTCCAGTCAGGACCGCGCGGAAAGAATTTGGCCCATTTGATTGCGTGGGCTGTATCTATTGGCCCACACAAACCTCAAAGCAGCTCTAGGGCTGGCTATGAAGGAACGGCCGAATCGGCCGTTTTTGACGAGCCAGGCTTGCGTGGCGAGCGCCTGCACGGTTGGGGAAGCGCGGGAGATGACGCGACGTCTCATAACTCCCCACGCTCCTTTCCGTCACCTCCCTCGCCAGTTCACACGCACTCCCTTTCTCTCCCCTCACCGCCCGTTCGGTTTCTCCGATGGCAGAGCCGCCGTCTCGCCGCGCCCCACCCACTCCCGTCATTGTCGGCTGCAATCCAATCCAGGAGAGGTGGATTGTCGGCCTCTCCGCCTCCGGACGGGATCTCGTCGCGGCTATCCGTGCGTCGTCCCCTTTCTGCGCCATGCCGCCACCCCGGGCCAATGCAGCGCCACCGCCACTCGCTCCGGCTCCGCCACCGATGCCGGAGCTCGTCATCTTGGGCTCAATGGCGACGGGGATTCAATCCATCCCCGCCACCTCCGTCCTTTGCCGGCCCCTATTATGGGGGTATTTTTACCCCCATTCGAGGGTTTTCTCCTCTACGTTCGGTGCAAGGGGAGGGGAGCTCGAGGACGCCAGGCTCATCTTCCAGCCGGCGCGCGACGAGGACCACGGTCGCGGCCCTCGGAATGGTTGGTTCTTCTTCTTCGGCGGCGGCAGCACCCCTGTTCTCGTCGGGGTTTTCTCCACGACCGGCGTGCACTCCACCGACAACCCCCACCGTAAGCTCCTAATCTCCCCCTTGCCGATGAGTTCGTAGTTAGGGTTCTTATGGTAGTTCGACTAGTGTTAGATTAGATTGTTGACAGTGGATTCGATCCGATTTGATTCGATTTGACCGGATTCGATCCGAATCCACTACTTTTGGGATGAATCAGAGCGCATGCTAGTGTTGGTAGTGCTTACATGAGAATGCTTGATGATGTTAGTGCTATCAGATCATGCCACAATGTTAGTTTGTTCACTCCACATGCCTAAGTGTGTAGCTGTGTAAGTGTTTATGTTGTTGTTCTTGTTGTTATTAGTGTGTATGCTGTTCAGATATTGCTGTTGTTGCTGTTGTTGTTGGTGATGTTAGTGATGTTCTTATTGTTCTTCTTGTTGTTGTAGCTGTGTAAGTGTGTATGATGTTGTTCTTGCTATTGTTAGGCTACGTGAATGCATGATCAGCATAGGACATTGCATGTGCATGCTAGTAGGACATACCTGAATGCCAAAAATAGTAGTAGAACATACATGATCAGCATATGACAATGCATGTGCATGTGCATTTGGCATGGTCTGATAGCATTGATCATTGCTAGCTCTGATCATTGGTAGCACTGATCAGTGTTAGCATTGATCATTGCTAGCTCTGATCACTGTTAGCACTGATCACTGTTAGCTTTGATCAGTGTTATCATTGATCATTGCTAGCTGTGATCACTGTTAGCACTGATCAGTGTTAGCTTTGATCAGTGTTAGCATTGATGATTGCTAACTCTGATCATTGGCATTTGCACTGCCAATGATCATCTCTCATTTGTTGCTAACCGTCGTCCACCTTGTTGATAGATAATGAAGATGGTGTGGGACAGAGCCGACGGAGGAGCGCAAGTCGTCGTAGGCGCAGAGGGTGCGGAGAACCTCATCCCCACAAAACGGTGGCTGAAGAGGGCGGTGGTTCCTGGCAGGGTGGAGTACATGAGCTTGCCGCTCGGCACTGGCAGGAGGCCAAGGACCGGCAACGAGGAGGGTGCACGGGAACCTATCAGGTTCTACGTGCAGATCCAGGACCAGGAGGACATCGGCATGCTCATCATCCCGCCTGCCTTCAGGCCTGTGATGAAGCAATGGCTGGTCCTTGGCCCTCCTCGCGTCGTCAGCTTCTCCGTAAGCAAGTGGTGTGAGTTCTGGGTCCAGGTGCAGATGTTCAAGGGGCACATGGTGCTCGAGCGTGACTGGAAGTACTTCTGCCGCCAGCACAAGATCGTCCCCGGCGACCTCCTAGTCCTCAGGCTCTCCGGGCTGGGCCTGAAGGTGCAGATCTTCAACGCCAACACCTCGAACGTCTGCAGGGTCCGGTGCTCCAAGCACAGCTGCGGCGGCGACATCTCGCATGCCATCTAGTCTGTCTAGTCTGTCAAGTATGAACTGAAATAGTTTAGGTTTGAACTTAAGTTTGAACGTCTCTTTTGCTGTGAACATGTCTATATTTTGCCCAGGGACCAGCACCCTGGGGTCCAGCAGGGGCATGGGATGCCCTGTTGTTTAAACTTATGCCTAGTAGTGTTCTTCTGCTGCTTATGCCTAGCTTATCTGCCTGTTTTCAAGTTTTTGCTCTATTCTTCCTGTTGTTCTGCTGCTGTTCTTGATCATAGTGTGTTGTGTGTGTTGTGTGCTATTAAATGGGTGGTAAGTCCACCACATTTGAAAGGGGTGAGAAGACCAAGTACTTGCACACAGCCAAACAGTTGTGCTTTGCGTTTGCTCACCCTAAAGCACAAACACAGGCAACCAAACAACATGCACCCATCTGGGCCTTGATGCAATGCATATGTTGGTTTTTAGCCTGCATTTGCTCAACCAGGCCCAAATGGGTCAAGTATGCAAAGTGGCAAAAAACGGTGCAGGTAACCAAACGCATTCTTTCTGTTTGGGTCGCCCAGACATACATCAAAATTTGATTTTGTCCGCTGCCCGTAAATGCGTCTAACACAAACAGATGCATTTCAGATTTTGGATGGATTTTCAAATTAAAAAGACAAATAGCCAGCAAAAGTCCAGTCTTACGTTAAACATTAACTAAAAACATCAAATCCTTTTTGGTCAGGTCGACTAAGACCAGCGTCGAACATGGATACGGCCACATTGCCAACGCCTGCTGCTGCGCCGCCTGCTACTGCGCCATGGAAACAACGCACCCTCGAAGCACGACAGGTGGTGCTGGTCATGCTCGGTGAACCGCATGTCCAGTGCAGCGAGTCCACCACATACGCCGGGTCGTGGCGGAGGTCAAACGGGATCTGAGCGTGGCGGCGGCGGGTTTCCACCTCGCGTGCGCGACCTGTGGCCTGTACCGGCGGCACTGGGATCCTGTCCGGGTTCAAATGCCACCCATGCGGCATGTTGACGTCCGGCCAAGGCACGGGGACGCCATGCTCCCGGTACTACCAGAAGCGGTGGACATGTACGGGCGCTCGTGCGCCGACGTCGCAGCACCCCGTGGCATCAAGGTGAAGGTCACCGCGCGATGGCGGCCCGAGGAGAAGCCGACCTCTTGGTCGTGCTTGTCGTGCGTGCGCTTCCAGAACGCCATGGTGGGTGGCGGCTAGGGTTTGGTGTTGGCTGGCTGGGGGACAGATGGGGAAGAAGTGTGGGTGAGTGCCCCCCTCGCACGCGCACATTAAAAAGAACTAGCAGGGTGGTTGGCTGGCTGGCGCGTGGGGTCAGGCGGACGTGCTAAATTTGGCCAACAGACAAAAATGGTTTTGCGTCTGCGCGTTGGGCTAGCATTTCTGCCCACATGGACCCAAACGAAAAAAAGGGACGAAATGCGTCTGTGTGTTGGAGTTGCCCTAAGGGCATCTCCGACGGGAGGTCCTCAAAATATACATTGTATTTGTCCGCGAACTAGTTCGCGAACAGTGATATGCGAGCCGGCCATCCAATCATATCCCCTAAATCCCCTAAATGTTCGTCTTTATTTTTTAAGTCCAGGAATGATAGCTTGTAAAATCTTCGATGAGTGAAAATATTCAAATGTGAGAGTAGTTCTAATTTAAATATTACAATCCAAGGAAGTTTTCAAGTAAAATAGTTTAAACTTGAATTCAACTTGCACATACGTTTTAGTTGTCCCCTTTAATCGCACATAGATGTTCAACCTCTTCCTTGAGCTGCTCATGAGCTGCTCAATGCCGAATTTGATGATGCATTTGAACAAACTCATCAAATGTGGTCGGATTCTGAGTGCAAGTTGGATAGGATCACCCATGTTCTCAAATTCCAGACCTCTAACAACATTTTCTCCATGATCCTCCACGATCATGTTGTGCATGATCACATAACATGTTGCCACCTCCCACAAGGTCTCCGGATCCCATTTTTTAGCATGTCCATGAACAACTGCAAAACAGGCTTGGAGCACTCCAATTGCCCTCTCCACATCCTTTCTAGCTCCTTGTCTTTGGGCAAAGTGGGTACTTTTCTGACCAATTGGCTCAGAGGTGGTCTTGACTAATGTAGCCCACGGAGAATTGATATTTCAACTAGATAATAGACCATATTGTAATGATGCCCATTGACAGTATAGTTGCAAGGAGGAACTTATCCTTCAGTCAACTAACAAACAATGGATGCCTTTGCAGCACATTGATGTCATTGTGAGACCGAGGCATGCCAAAGAAATGTTGGGAAACGTAGTAAAAAACAATAAAAAAATGCCCTGCGATCAAGATCCCAGATCACTATGAAGATGCATATAGGTTAGATCGGATCGTTATCAACTTCAAGCTGCTGCAAAAGAAGAGTTGGTGTAGATCATTGATGAAGTCCCTCGAACCATTCACCAACGATCCCTTGAACCGAAGACCGAAAGCACGGCTCTACGGATTGCACGCATACGGGCGTCACAATCTGGCAGCGCTTCGCCGACTAAAGCTTTGCGTCATCGGAGAACTAGAGGAGGGAGAAGAGAACCTCACAGGGCTTCTCTATTATGTGGAGTAGAGAAAACTATAACTAGGTCAAGTCTAGATCAAGAACTAGAACAAAAGATAACTAGAGAGGGAGCGCCCGGATCAAAGGGACTTGTGTGTCTCTAGGGGGGACCCCTCTAGTATATATAGGTGAAGGGAGGGGTTGGTCGACTTGGGGAGGCCCTCCTCCCCTAGGCACGCCGACCAAGGGAGGAGTCCTCGTCCCACTCCAATTCCCCCTTAGCTTGTTCAACAACCCTTAGCTTGTTCAACAAGCTATGAGGGCGCCACCATTATTGGGCCTAATAGGCATGTAGGAAGGAAGTATGCTACCAGAGGGGGGGGGTGAAAATTTCTTCGGAAATATTAAAACTCTAGGAACCCAGCAGCGGATCGAATAAAAACAGACTACAGTGAGCGAAGACAAACTAGCGAACATGAGCTAAACGTGTGCATCGAAAGGAATCACATCATCGAAACTTATCATACAGGACAGAGCAAAAGTAAATAGGTGGGATAGAGGTAACCAGTGATGCTCGATGGCGACAAGCTGTTTGGTAGACCAGTTCGCCCTTCTGCAAAAGGACCACGTCTGGTTGGAGGGGTTGTGATTTAACATAGAAGATAAACTCTCTTCGCCCTATTCTCCTCGACAATTGGTTCATCAACAAATGCCGATCACTCGTGGTAGATGCTTGAGGTGATCTTCGAACCTTTACAGACTTCTTCTTCGAGAACCACAATCACTCTTGGTCTCTGAAGAAATTGACACCTAACCGTCTAGAGAGTTCGCAGCTCTCAAGAGTAATAGGCGGAGCGTACTGGACTTAGATTCGAGTGATGCTAAACCACTATCTAATTTTTCAGCTTTGGAGTTTTTCTCTCGGTGGATTTTAAACTCAAATCACTCAGGAGAGAGGGTTGCTCACACAAACTTCTCAGAATCAAACGGAGCAGCCACCGGACAAAGCCGGTGCGGGGTGGCTATTTATAGATGTAGCCTTCCCTGATGGGAAATAACCATTTTGGACACGCGGGTCTGGCCAATGGCCAACCGACACGTTCTCAACGGTCGGATTTGAGAGCAACGGTAACATTACTTGAGGAACAAGTAATGCTAACTCCTCGGTCAGAGACAAATCTCTCACAGCAAAGAAGAACACAGTCTCTTGCTGGCAAGTATTCGCTCGGAGCACGAAGAGATTTCTCTCACAACTCACATAGGATTGGGTTTAGCATCAGAGAATCAAAGTTTCGAACACTATACCCCTCTTAATAGTACGGTGATCCTATGACTCAATAAAGAGAAAGAAGAACAACGAAATAAATGCAACGTCTTCACTTCATCTTCAACTTCTCGGCTGCAATCAATTCCTTCAGACAGACACCGAACCAATTGCTTTGCGTCAACAATTTTTGGGGGTCACTCTTGTCAGCATAATCTTTGATGATAATCCTCGCTGCCACGCAGGAGATTATCTTCGGAGTTTGAACCAAACTCCCCATGACTCCAGGGACCTGTTGCTCTTTGTGCACTAGCAAACACATCAGTCCCTTACTGTTTATGTCAACAATCTCCAAAACACAAGGAGGCAAATTATTGCACAAACAAGGCCCATTAACTTTTCCCCTATGACGCCTTTAGCAATTCTATTAGCCCATATCCCTTAAATATATACTAGGGACCTCCCGATAAATATTAGAGCCCTCTATTATTTATATTAGGTCCCCAGAAACTATTTCCTCCTATATAGCGTTACTCGGCAGTCTCCGAAACCCTTCCGGTAACACTGGAACGCTTCCAGTTTCTCTCGACACTATTATTCTATTACCAAAAAATTTCGGTAATATTTTATCATATTTGGTGAGTGTTATTTTTACGCTCATCACACCTGAGATTAAACCGGTTTATTTCATAAAAACCAAGATACTGCTCCGATATTGCTACTAAGGACTAATGAATGCAAAGAATTCCAAAATCCTATCTTTATTTTGTTTCCACGGGAGATGGGGATAAACATGGACAAAATCAAGCACATACTTGGAAAGGAGTAAAGAGGAGATAGGGAGAGCCAAAGCGGGAGGCGCAGGAAGCCACCAAAGTGCAAGATGACGTCTCATACCAGTGCACGCACTCGTATGAGCTGCCAGCGGCGCCCCTGATCCAACCCTACAAATATCCTGAAGGGGCCAACGCCAAACAGGGAACAGAACATCGCCGAGACCTCTATCTTTGTCATCCACAATAACCCTAGCCGCTGCCATTTCCCATCTCCATCTCCATAGCCACCACCGTAGCACTCATCTAAATTAGCCATACTTTGTAATCGTGTAACGCATCCGACAACTATTGTAAGATACATTATAAATCAATCAATCTTCTTGATGTGTTCTTCAATGGTTTCTTTTTGTGATCTGAGCGCCATATGTGAGTAGTTCGGTAAGGTCATGGGTTAAGGCATAGCTCTACAACCCTATGTATTTGTTGGAAGGATCAATGGAAGTATTTGGATGTCTTGTGTGTGTGAAATAAAATTGCTTCATAGATGTCTTTTCTCTTGATTTGATAATTATCGAGGAAAACAATCAGTACAATGGAACAACTAGACGCAGAACGATCACTAAAATATATAATTACATTGAAAAATATGCTAGCTTTTTCTTCCTTCCATTTGATTTCCGCTATGGAGATTGAAAATTACAATGAAAAGGGGAACCTACAAACACCCTCACCATACCAGGCTTTAAAGATCGCAATAGCCACCTGCCGCTTGAAATGATATCTTGAAGTCATTGAACAAACATCGGTTGGAGCATCACTCTACGCAGTATAGGCTTGCAATCCATCACCATCCGTTAAAAGGTTGGAGAGACCAGACCATGCCGCAGAACAACATGAAAGAAGATGTCGAAGTGACTGCACCAAGTAGCCAATTGCCCACCTTGATAGACCAACCAATTGCCAAGATTCGAAGAGTGATGTCCTGCAAGTGCACTGTGCTTTATAGCAATTTCGCGGTAAGTAAGGTTTGTCGATCCCACAGGGAGCGAATTGGAAGGTACTACAAACCCCGCAACTACGTCGTCACTTACGCGGTTCCGTACGCACCCAAACCAGAGTTTGGAAATAGTGAACTTTAGTCAGTTGCTAGGAAGATGAATAAAAAGGTGGTTTAACTAAACTACAAACAAGAAGGTATAAGACAGAAAATAAAAGGGACTAAACTAAGCGGAGCGGTGTTTGAGTAGTAAGCGCTCTCGAGGTTTCCAGAGTCATCACCAAAAGTATGATGATGACAAGAAATGTGAAAGCGTGGATCTAGATCCGTATCACTAATCTACTTGAATATGATTATGCGTGGGCCGATCCAAATAAAGATACGTGCATACCCGCGACAACCACGTATCACGTGTGCCACCCCCGACGTATCCCCACTAAGGTTTTCACAACGGCGATCAAGGGTTAGCCCTTGAACACGCCATAAAGCTTCATGGTTCTCCTTCACTCCCTATTACAATGATCCAGGAAGGAGGGAGATAACGTACTTTCACTACAAACCTCTGCAACGGCCCATCACACCAATAGTGATTCCCTTAAGTCCACAAGGGGCTAATGTTGAGTGAGCGCTCTTCACAACACCATGACGAAATCAACGCAACACATGTAAAGAAGATGATTTGATCACATATAAACAATAAGTGCTAAAAATGCAAGGGTTCATCCAAATCCTCAAGAACTAGTATAACTACTCAAATATTAGATGACCTGTTGCCAATTGGCGCAGAGACCAACTGCAGGCCGGAAGTTAAGTGAACTATTTGAAGGATATTTTTCCTCACCTATCTGCAAATGATTACGCTCATACTGTGTCGTTATTTGCCTTCACGGTGATCATTGCCCATAGCTTTCCTTGGCGATTTACTTTTGATGACATGAGACTCTGTTGTGATGGAATTTTTTTCCCTAACTGTCTGCAACTGCGCAAAGACCAACTACAACAAGAAGTTAAGCAAGCTATGGGAGGTTTGCCTTGAGGATGATCATTGCGGCAAGGCTTTAAAGGCTGGGAGGGATGGTAGAACACACCATCCGGCCAGCCGCAGTGGTCCAACGCTGGGCAACACAACACGTGATCCGTCCAGCCGCAAGAGTCTCAAGATCCGGGTAGCGCTCCAAAACCGCATCCAGATCCTAAAACATGCCTTCCGGTCAAGGGGACACAACAGCGTGAAGCCACGACACAGTCCGAGAACCCACCCGTTGCGCCAATTGGCATAGAGACCAACTACAACCCGGAAGTGAAGGAAACTATGTGATAACCCACAAGTATAGGGGATCAATTGTAGCTTTTTCGATAAATAAGAGTGTCAAACCCAACGAGGAGCTAAAGGTAGAATTAATATTCTCTTCAAGTTCTATCGACCACCAATACAACTCTACGCACACTTAACGTTTGCTTTACCTAGAACAAGTATGAAACTAGAAGTACTTTGTAGGTGTAATGCTAGAACTACTTTGCAAGAATAAAACTAGGAGTAATTTGCAAGATAATAAAATTTAGTTGTTTAGTAGAAAACTTTTGTAACACAAGAGAAAGATTTGTCCATAGGCAATCGATAACTAGACCGGTAATCATTATTGCAATTTTATATGAGGGAGAGGCATGAGCTAACATACTTTCCATACTTGGATCATATGCACTTATGATTGGAACTCTAGCAAGCATCCGCAACTACCAAAGATCATTAAGGTAAAACCCAACCATAGCATTAAGTAACAAGTCCTCTTTACTCCCATACGCAACAACCCCCTTACTCGGGTGTAAGCTTCTGTCACTCTAGCCGCCCACTATAAGAGAATTATGAACGTATTGCAAACCCTACAGCGGGAATCCCTCACGCTTGCGCGACACGGAGGGCACCATACACTACTAGGAAATACCTTATACATAGATGCTTAGTAGTAGCGAGGGTTTATGGGCCGCGCTACTGCTAATTAGTAGTAGCGCGGGGTATAAACCCCATGCTACTAATAAATTGATAGTAGTAGCGCGGATTATAAACCCACGCTGCTACTAAGTGGTCTCCACCGTGCCCCTCGGGACATGGCATAGTAGTAGCGCGGGGTATAAACCCACGCTACAACTAACTAGATAGCAGTAGCGCAGGCTTTATACCCCATGCTACAACTATTGATAGATGAGGCCAAGCCCCACTTAGTAATAGCGCGTGGGTATAAAGCTGCGCTACAACTATTGGGCGCAGAAAACACAAAACGCAATACGACTCGTTCGCATTGGCTGAGCACCAAATCACTTGGATTCATGACGTGGCATGGGAGGAAACACAAACGCAGTCACGTGCTTCCTACTTTCTCTCCATTCCTCTCGTTCTTCTCTCTCTCCTCTAAATCTCTCTTTCCCTCACGGGACTCTCTCTTTTCTCTCTGAAACTGGAGTACCAGGAGCCCGCCATGGCCAACCCGATGAGCCACCCGCCTGTGCGCTCAGCCTCACGCCGCCCGAGCTCCTCCTCCCCACAGCTCCCTGCCGCACTTCACCTCGCCGGTGACCAGCGGTTCGCCACCACCCAGGTCTCGTCGCCCATGCCCTTCCTCCTCTCCCTCTGGTTCCTCTCTTCTCCCTCCTGAAGCTATCTCTCTGATCTTCTCATCTCTCTCTCTCTTATGCCCAGGAGACAAGCAAGAAGCAGCCGCCACCCGAAGATTCCATGAAGCTGCCGGCCAGATCGACCTCCCCGCCCCTTGGATCAACTCGTCGATGACCCACAAGTATAGGGGATCAATCGTAGTCCTTTCGATAAGTAAGAGTGTCGAACCCAACGAGGAGCAGAAGGAAATGACAAGCGGTTTTCAGCAAGGTGTTTTCTGCAAGCACTGAAATTATCGGTAACAGGTAGTTTGATAGCAAGATAATTTGTAACAAGTGACTAGTAACAATAGTAACAAAGAGTGCAGCAATATAGCCCAATCCTTTTTGTAGCAAAGGACAGGCCGGAACGATCTCTTGTAATAAGTAAAGTGTTCTCGAGGACACATGGGAATTTCATCTAGTCACTTTCACCATGTTAGTTTGATTCACGTTCGCTACTTTGATAATTTGATATGTGGGTGGACCGGTGCTTGGGTGCTGCCCTTACTTGGACAAACCTCCCACTTATGATTACCCCCTCTCGCAAGCATCCGCAACTACGAAAGAAGAATTAAGACTACTCTAACCATAGCATTAAACATGTGGATCCAAATCAGCCCCTTACGGAATAGCGCATAAACTAGGGTTTAAGCTTCTGTCACTCTAGTAACCCATCATCTAATTACTACTCCACAATGCATTCCCTTAGGCCCAAAGATGGTGAAGTGTCATGTAGTCGACGTTCACATGACACCACTAAGAGAATCACAACATACACATAATCAAAATATCGAACGAATACCAAATTCACATGATTACTTATGACAAGACTTCTCCCATGTCCTCAAGAACAAAAGTAACTACTCACACATCATCAACATGTTCATGACCAGTAGGGTATTGAATTGCATAATAGATCTGAACATATAGTCTTCCACCAAGTAAACCAACAAGCATCAACTACAAGATGTAATCAACACTACTAGCAACCCACAGGTACCAATCTGAGGTTTTGAGACAAAGATTGAATACAAGAGATGAACTAGGGTTTGAGATGAGATGGTGCTAGTGAAGATGTTGATGAATATTATCCCTCCCACGATGAGAGGGTCGCTGGTGGTGTCGATGGCGACGATTTCCCCCTCCCGGAGGGAAGTATCCCCGGCAGAATCTCTCCGCCGGAGAGCAAAAGTGCTCCTGCCCAAGTTCTGCCTCGAGACGACGGTGCACCATCCCAAATGTCTTCTCTATATTTTTTTAGGTCAAATGCCCTTATATACCAGAAAATGGGGGCCAGAAGTGGGCCAGGGGCCCCACGAGGTACCAGGGCGCGCCTGGGGGGGTGGCGCGCCCTGGTGCCTCGTGGGCACCTGGGTGGCCCCCTCTGGTACTTTTTGCTTCCAATATTTTTTATATATTCCAAAATAGTTCTCCAGAAAATTTCAGCTCATTTGGAGTTGTGCAGAATAGGTATCTTGACAGAGCTTTTTTAGGTCCAGAATTCCAGCTGCCGGTATTCTCCCTCCTTGTGTGAATCTTGCATAATTAGAGAGAAAAGGCATTAGAATAGCTCCACAAAGTGTTATATTGATTAAAAACACTATAAATAACAGTAGTAAAAACATGATGCAAAATGGACGTATCAACTCCCCCAAGCTTAGACCTCGCTTGTCCTCAAGCGAAAGCCGATATCGATAATCATGTCCACATGTTTAGAGAGAGAGGTGTCGATAAAAAACAAAACACGGACATAGAAGCATCATGATCATTATTATAATAGCAATATTTATTATCATGGCAGCAATATTTATTATCATAAACTTCTTATGAGCAAGTAACAATTCACCACAATAGTGGAGTATAAGGCATAAACCTTCTTGAAAGCTAACAAACTATGTTCTCAGTCAACAATGCAATTACAATTCATCATAGTTTTAGGAAGGGTCACATGTAGGAGCTATTCAGCAAGTCCACATACTCAACCATCATTTAGTCTTCCATGATTGCTAACACTCACGACATATATATGGAGCAAAAAGTCTCAGCCAGGCACATAGAAAGATAGGGGCTTATAGTTCTGCCTCCCAACTTATTCACCTCAAGGGTGATGTCAACAATAATAACTCATGATCACTCATATCCAACTGGATATATGTGCTTAGATCTTTCCCCACCACATGATGCTTGCAAAAGAGAAAAATAAAAAGGAAATAGAGGAGAATACTATTGACTCTTGCATAAAAAGTAAAATACATAAAAGTAAAGGATAGGCCCTTCGCAGAGGGAAGCAGAGGTTGTCATGCACTTTTTGTTTTTGAATGCTAGAGCTCTTAATGCAAAGGAACATCACGTTATATTGCCCCTTGTGATAGCAACCTTTATTATGCAGTCCGTCGCTTTTATTTCTTTACCATCACAAGCTCGTACAACGCTTATTTCCCTTACAATAAAAGTTCAGACATATTTAGAGGCAATTTTTATTGCTTTTTGCACCGATGATAACTTAGTTGAAGGATCTTATTCAATCCATAGGTAGATATAGTGGACTCTCATGACATGAAACCGGGTCTAAGGGTTTTGGATGCACAAGTAGTATCTCTACTTAGTGCGAATTTTTGGCTAGCAAAGATATTGGGCAAGCACCACATGTTGGAGGATCTATAACAATATAACTTCTATGTGAATATGAACAAACATAACTCATTACGTTGTCTTCCTTGTCCAACGTCAACAATTTGACACAAAATACTTAATGGGGGCTCACAATCATAAAAGATGTCCAAGATAGTATATTTGCATGTGAATCTTCTCTTCCCTTATTAATTCTTTCATGAATTGCATCATTGACTAATACTATGTTTGTTATCCTCCAATAAATTTTACCACTTATAATTTTCTTTATGTAATGTCATTACTTTCCATAAGGTTAGCATATGATCTTTTTCGTTATTTTCATTGCTATGATTGAAACATGAAAGTAAAGCAACACAGGCTCAAACTACTCTTTATTATATAGCTCTCAACTCGATTACATAGATAGATGGGTCACGAAACTAACACTCGAAAATAGATCATGCTTAGCTTTTATTCAACTAGATCATGAAATAACTGAGGATCGAACTAAAAGTAAGTAAAGATAATAAAAGTGATGGTGATACGATACCGGGGCACCTCCCCCAAGCTTGGTGCAAGCCAAGGGGAGTGCCCATACCCATGTGCTCAAGTGTCCTTCTCCGGTGATGATGGTGGTGGAGTAATGGTAAGCTTGGCCAGCTTACGTTTGAGGATGAAATTTTCCTCCCTCAAATCATCGACTTCTTGCTCAAGCTTCAATACCCTTTTACATAATGCCTCCTTGCTCTCCTGTAGAGAACGGGACGGAATAAATTGAATCTTAGATTTCTTTACTGTGTTTGGGAGACTTGACTTCTTGAACTCCACATGCATATCTCCAGGTCGAGGTAAAGGGGCATCATCTTCATCCAAACTCGCATCTTCCATCCCCTTTATGTTGGCCTCTTGCTCCTCCACGAACAATCCATAGGAGTCTAAATCCCCATAGGCCTTCAGATTTGCAAGATAGTGTGATATGAAGCTCTCCCCATCTGAGTCTTGAGACGACATATTTTCAGATCTGCCAGGAAATCAACACGAAACAAGAACAGAGGAGATTTCTGCGATACGGTGGTCAAAACGTCTGGAAAGCCATATATAGATTTTCTTATCTTGCAAAACAAGTAATCCAGAAGAAAAACGGAGTCGGGAAGGCACACGTGGGGCCCACGAGCCACCAGGGCGCGCCTGGGGGGTGGCGTGCCCTGGTGCCTCGTGGGCACCAGGTGGGTCCCCCCGGCTGTTTCTTATTTTTTCATATTTATAAATATTCCAAAACTGTCAGAAAGTATTTTTATGGAATTTTTGGAGTCGGTTTACTTACCGTATCACATACCTCTTCCTTTTCAGGGTTCTGGAGTGTTCCGGAAGGTCTCCCTTATCTATTCCTCCGGTGTAATTGTTTCAATAATATTAGTTTCAACATTAATAGGGGTACCTGAAATATAATGCTTAATTCTTTGCCCATTCACCACTCTCGGATTAGTGCCATTGGAGTTATTTATTTTGATGGCTCCGGAGCAATAAACTTCTTCGATAATATACGGTCCTTCCCACTTAGAGAGAAGTTTTCCTGCAAAGAATCTTAAACGAGAATTGTACAATAGAACTTGCTCACCTACTTTAAATTCCCATTTCTGAATTCTTCTATCATGCCATCTTTTAACTTTTTCTTTAAACAATTTAGCATTTTCATAAGCTTGGGTTCTCCATTCATCTAATGAGCTAATGTCAAATAACCTCTTCTCACCGGCAAGTTTGAAATCATAATTTAATTCTTTAATTGCCCAATATGCTTTATGTTCTAACTCAAGAGGCAAATGACATGCTTTTCCATAAACCATTTTATAAGGAGACATACCCATAGGATTTTTATAAGCAGTTCTATATGCCCACAGTGCATCATCAAGTTTCTTAGACCAATTCTTTCTAGATCTATTGACGGTTTTCTGCAAAATTAATTTTATTTCTCTATTGCTTAGTTCAACTTGACCACTAGTCTGAGGATGATAGGGAGATGCAATTCTGTGGTTGACATCATATCTAGCAAGTAATTTACGGAATGCACCATGAATAAAATGTGAACCACCATCAGTTATTAAATATCTAGGGACTCCAAACCTTGGGAAAATAACATCTTTAAGCATTTTAATAGAAGTGTTATGATCAGCACTACTAGTTGGAATAGCTTCTACCCACTTAGTAACGTAATCAACAGCAACTAAAATATGAGTATACACATTGGATTTAGGAAAAGGTCCCATATAATCAAATCCCCAAACATCAAATGGTTCAACAGCAAGTGAATAATCCATAGGCATTTCCCGACGTCTACCAATATTACCAATTCTTTGACATTCATCACAAGAGGAGACAAATTTATGAGCATCCTTGAAAAGAGTAGGCCAATAAAAACCAGATTGTAATACCTTGTGTGCAGTTCTGTCTCCCGCATGGTGTCTTCGGAGTGACACTTCCGTAGGATTTGTTCCTGTTCATGCTCAGGTATACAACATCTAATAATACCATCTACTTCTTATTTATAAAGATGTGGGTCATCCCAGAAGTAATGTCTTAAGTCAAAGAAGAATTTTTTCTTTTGTTGGTATGTAAAACTAGGTGGTATGTATTTAGCAACAATGTAATTAGCATAGTCTGCAAACCAAGGAGTATTACGAGAAGCATTTATGACAGCTAATTGCTCATCAGGAAAATCATCATTAATAGGTAGTGGGTCATCAAGAACATTTTCTATTCTAGAAAAATTATCTGCTACGGGATTCTCAGCTCCCTTTCTATCAATAATATGCAAGTCAAATTCTTGTAGCAATAAAACCCACCTAATGAGTCTAGGTTTAGCATCTTTCTTTTCCATAAGATATTTAATAGCAGCATGATCGGTGTGAATAGTTACTTTAGAATCAACTATATAAGATTTGAATTTATCACATGCAAACACAACTGCTAAAAATTCTTTTTCAGTAGTAGCATAATTTCTTTGGGCACTGTCTAGAGTTTTACTAGCATAATGGATAACATTTAATTTCTTATCAACTCTTGGTCCTAGAACAGCACCAACAGCATAATCGCTAGCATCACACATAATTTCAAAAGGCAAGTTCCAGTCAGGTGGTTGAACAATAGGTGCAGTGGTTAAGGCTTTCTTAAGTGTTTCAAAGGCTTCTAGACAATCATCATCAAAAACAAATGGAACATATTTTTGCAAAAGATTGGTGAGAGGCCTAGAAATTTTGGAGAAGTCTTTAATAAATCTCCTATAGAAACCAGCATGACAAAGGAAACTTCTTATACCTTTAATATCTTTGGGACATGGCATTTTCTCAATAGCATCAACCTTAGCTTTATCAACTTCAATACCTCTCTCAGAAACTTTATGGCCCAAGACAATACCTTCATTCACCATAAAGTGGCACTTCTCCCAATTCAAGACAAGATTAGTTTCTTCACATCTCTGCAAAACTCGATCAAGGTTGCTTAAGCAATCATCAAAAGAAGTTCCGTAAACGGAAAAATCATCCATGAAAACCTGAACAATCTTTTCACAAAAGTTAGAGAATATAGCAGTCATACATCTTTGAAAGGTAGCGGGTGCATTGCATAAACCAAAAGGCATACGTCTATAAGCATAAGTTCCGAAAGGACAAGTAAATGTGGTTTTCTCTTGGTCGGGTTGTGATATGGGTATTTGAGAAAAACCAGAATAACCATCTAGGAAACAAAAATGTGTATGCTTGGACAATCTTTCTAACATTTGATCAATAAAAGGTAAGGGGTAATGATCTTTTCTAGTAGCTTTGTTTAATTTTCTAAAATCGATTACCATCCTATAACCAGTTACAATTCTTTGTGGAATGAGTTCATTTTTATCATTAGGAACAACGGTTATACCTCCTTTCTTAGGGACACAATGAACAGGACTTACCCATCTACTATCAGCTCTGGGATAGATTATACCTGCTTCCAGAAGTTTTAATATTTCAGTTCTTACCACCTCCTTCATCTTAGGATTTAATCGATGTTGGTGGTCGACAACTGGTTTAGCATCAGGCTCCATATTAATTTTGTGCTGACATAGAGTGGGACTAATGCCCTTAAGATCATCAAGAGTATATCCAATAGTGGCTCGGTGCTTCCTTAGAGTTTTCAGCAATCTCTTTTCTTCATACGCTGAAAGGTTAGCACTAATAATAACAGGATATATCTTCTTTTCATCTAGATAAGCATATTTCAATGTATCAGGCAATTGCTTCAATTCAAACATAGGATCACCTTTAGGTGGAGGAGGACCTCCAAGAGTTTCAACAGGCAAATTATGTTTAAGGATAGGTGGTTGATCAAAGAACATCTTATCAATTTCATTTCTTTCATGCATATGCATATCATTCTCATGGTCTAGCAAATATTGTTCTAACGGATCAGTAGGAGGTACGGCAATAGAAGCAAGACCAATAATTTCATCTTTACTAGGCAATTCTTTGTCATGAGGTTGTCTACGAAATTTGGAGAAATTAAACTCATGAGACATACCACCAAAATCAACACTGACTGTTTCTTTAGTGCAATCAATCTTAGCATTAACCATGTTCAAGAAAGGTCTACCAAATATAATGGGACAAAAATCATCTTGTGGAGAACCAAGGACTAGAAAATCAGTAGGGTATTTTGTTTTTACACACAAGACTTCAACATCTCTAACAATCCCAAGTGGTGTAATGGTATCTCTGTTTGCAAGTTTAATAGTAACATGAATGTCCTCTAATTCAGCAGGTGCAATATCATTCATAATTTCTTGATATAAAGTAAAAAGAATAGCACTCACACTAGCACCCAAATCACATAAGCCATGATAGCAATGGTCTCCTATTTTAACTGAGACAACAGGCATGCCCACAACGGGTCTGTTTTTATCTTTAGAATCAGGTTTAGCAATTCGAGCTGCTTCATCGCAGAAGTAAATAACATGCCCATCTATATTATCAACCAAGAGATCTTTAACCATAGCAACATTAGGTTCAACTTTAATTTGTTCAGCGGGTCTAGGTGTTCTATTATGACTTTTGTTAACCACAGTTGAAACCTTAGCATGTTCTTTAATCCTAACAGGAAAAGGTGGTTTCTCAATATAAGCGGTAGGAACAACTGGATCAACATGATAAACAATTGTTTCTTCTTTAACACTAACAGGTTCCTCTATCTTTTCTTTAACAGGGGGATGATATTTAAACCACTTATCCTTAGGGAGATCAACATGAGTAGCAAAGGATTCACAAAAGGAGGCTACTATCTCAGAGTCAAGTCCATATTTAGTGCTAAACTTATGAAAAGCATCGGTGGCCATAAAAGATTTAACACAATCGAACTCAAGTATTATACCTGACTTATTACCTTTGTCGAGTTCCCAATCTTCAGAGTTGCATTTAATTCTTTCCAAAAGATCCCATCTGAATTCAATAGTTTTCTTCATAAAGGAGCCAGTCGAAGAAGAATCGAGCATAGTTTGATTATCATGAGAAAGCCGAGCATAAAAAATTTCTAAGATAATTTTTCTTGAGAGGTCATGATTGGGGCATGTATGCAACATATATTTAAGCCTCCCCCAAGCTTGAGCGATGCTTTCTCCTTCACGAGGCCAAAAGTTATATATATAATTCCGATCACGATGAACCAAATGCATAGGATAAAATTTCTGATGGAATTCTAGTTTCAGGCGGTTCCAATCCCATGTATCAGTATCATCACATAGCCTATACCATATTAATGCTTTTCCCTCCAAAGATAAAGGGAAAAATTTCTTCTTAACTCCATCTCCGGTTATACCTGCAAGCTTAAACAATCCACAAATTTCTTCCACATAAATCAAATGCATATCAGGATGTACCGTTCCATCTCCTGCATAAGGATTAGCTAGCAGTTTCTCTAACATGCCCGGAGGAATTTCATATTCAATATCTTTCTCAATAGGTGCAGTAGGTTGAGGATCAACTATTTGTGTTTCCGGTCGAGGTGAAGATACCCCGAACAAACCCCTCAAAGGATTACTTTCCATAGTGACAAGTGATAGTAAATTTCAGCACGTAATGTAAATGTTACCTTACCAAATTCCACTTACCAAAGGCGCTTCACTCCCCGGCAACGGCGCCAGAAAAGAGTCTTGATGACCCACAAGTATAGGGGATCAATCGTAGTCCTTTCGATAAGTAAGAGTGTCGAACCCAACGAGGAGCAGAAGGAAATGACAAGCGGTTTTCAGCAAGGTGTTTTCTGCAAGCACTGAAATTATCGGTAACAGGTAGTTTGATAGCAAGATAATTTGTAACAAGTGACTAGTAACAATAGTAACAAAGAGTGCAGAAATATAGCCCAATCCTTTTTGTAGCAAAGGACAGGCCGGAACGATCTCTTATAATAAGTAAAGCGTTCTCGAGGACATATGGGAATTTCATCTAGTCACTTTCACCATGTTAGTTTGATTCGCGTTCGCTACTTTGATAATTTGATATGTGGGTGGACCGGTGCTTGGGTGCTGCCCTTACTTGGACAAACCTCCCACTTATGATTACCCCCTCTCGCAAGCATCCGCAACTACGAAAGAAGAATTAAGACTACTCTAACCATAGCATTAAACATGTGGATCCAAATCAACCCCTTACGGAATAGCGCATAAACCAGGGGTTAAGCTTCTGTCACTCTAGCAACCCATCATCTAATTACTACTCCACAATGCATTCCCTTAGGCCCAAAGATGGTGAAGTGTCATGTAGTCGACGTTCACATGACACCACTAAGAGAATCACAACATACACATCATCAAAATATCGAACGAATACCAAATTCACATGATTACTTATGACAAGACTTCTCCCATGTCCTCAAGAACAAAAGTAACTACTCACACATCATCAACATGTTCATGACCAGTAGGGTATTGAATTGCATAATAGATCTGAACATATAGTCTTCCACCAAGTAAACCAACAAGCATCAACTACAAGATGTAATCAACACTACTAGCAACCCACAGGTACCAATCTGAGGTTTTGAGACAAAGATTGAATACAAGAGATGAACTAGGGTTTGAGATGAGATGGTGCTGGTGAAGATGTTGATGAAGATTAGCCCTCCCACGATGAGAGGGTCGCTGGTGGTGTCGATGGCGACGATTTCCCCCTCCCGGAGGGAAGTATCCTCGACAGAATCTCTCCGCCGGAGAGCAAAAGTGCTCCTGCCCAAGTTCCGCCTCGAGACGACGGCGCACCATCCCGAAAGTATTCTCTATATTTTTTAGGTCAAATGCCCTTATATACCAGAAAATGGGGGCCAGAAGTGGGCCAGGGGCCCCACGAGGTTCCAGGGCGCGCCTGGGGGGGGGGGGGGGGTGGCGCGCTCTGGTGCCTCGTGGGCACCTGGGTGGCCCCCTCTGGTACTTTTTGCTTCCAATATTTTTTATATATTCCAAAATAATTCTCCAGAAAATTTCAGCTCATTTGGAGTTGTGCAGAATAGGTATCTTGACAGAGCTTTTTCAGGTCCAGAATTCAAGCTGCCGGTATTCTCCCTCCTTGTGTGAATCTTGCATATTTAGAGAGAAAAGGCATTAGAATAGCTCCACAAAGTCTTATATTGATTAAAAACACTATAAATAACAGTAGTAAAATATGATGCAAAATGGTCGTATCACTCGCCCTCGCCCGAATCTGCTCGGGACCCCGCCACCTAGCGCCTCTCCTGCCTCGTGTACACTGGCCGCCGCTGTCACAGCTCTGGACGAGCTCCACTGCTGCATCGAATGCACGTAGGGACGGTGCCTCGTCAGCCCCTGCCTCGACCGCCACGTTGACAGGAAAAAAATGGAATTGGTGCATTTTATTTTTTTAATTTCTAATTAGTTAGTAGTAGCGCGGGGGGAAATACTAGACGCGCTATTACTATTTCGTTAGTAGTAGCGCGGGTGCGAAATAGACGCGCTACTGCTATGTTAATTTACCAGTAGCTTTGGGCAAAAAGAGCGCTACTACTAAAAAATAGCTATAGCGCCGTAGCAGTAGCGCGTGTACCAGCGCTACTGGTAGCTCAAAATCCAGCGCTACTGGTAATGTTTTTCCTAGTAGTGATAGGACAACACCAAAATAAAACATACAACTCAAACCAATCACGATCATCAATCAACCCATAGGACAAAACGAATCTACTCAAACATCATAGGATGGCAACACATCATTGGATAATAATATGTAGCATTAAGCGCCATGTTTACGTAGAGATTACAACAGGGAGAAGAGGTGTTACACCTCTGCATAGAGGGGGAGAGATTTGGTGGTGACGGCGGCGAAGTTGTTGGTGTAGATCGCCGTCACGATGGTTGCCCTGGCGGCGTTCCGGCGCCACCGGGAGAGAGAGGGGGAGAGAGCCCCCCTCCTTCTTCTTCTTGCTTGGCCTCCCCCCTAGATGGGAGGGGATTTTCCCCTCTGGTCCTTGGCCTCCATGGCACCCGGAGGGGCGGGAGCCCCTCCGAGATTGGATCTCTCCCTCTGTTCTCTTCTGTTTCCCGTTCCTATTTTCTGGCCTTTCACCGTTTCTTAAATTCCCGGAGATCCGTAACTCCGATTGCGCTGAAATTTTAACACGATTTTTTTCCGGATATTAGCTTCCTTGTGGCCGAAGAAGAGCCCCAACCGTATTACGGTGTGCCCACTAGGCACCACCGCGCGCCAGGGGGGCGCCATGGTGGCTTGTGGAGGCCGTGGGCCTCCGTTTGCGTTGATTCCACCTCCCAATAATCACATATATTCCAAAATAATTCTCCGTAAAATTTTATTGCATTTGGACTTTGTATGATATGGATTTTCTGTGAAACAAAAAACAAGCAGAAAACAGGAACTGGCACTGGGCACTGGATCAATATGTTAGTCCCAAAAATAATATAAAATGTTGCCAAAAATATGTGAAAGTTGTAGAATATTGGCATGAAACAATAAAAAATTATAGATATGACGGAGACGTATCAGCATCCCCAAGCTTAATTCCTGCTCGTCCTCGAGTAGGTAAATGAGAAAAAAGATAATTTTTGATGTGGAATGCTACCTAGCATAATCTTGATCATGTAATCTAATCATGGCATGAATATTAAGACACGGGTGATTCAAAGCAATAGTCTATAATTTGATATAAAGACATCAATACTCAGGCATCCCAACAAACAATCATGCCTTTCAGAATAAAAATGCTAAAGAACGCTATCCCTACAAAATCATATAGCCTTGTCATGCTCCATCTTCTTAACACAGAATATAAATCATGTACTACCCCGGTGTCAGCCAAGCAATTGGTTCATACTTTTTAACGCGCTTCAGCTTTTTCAACCCCCACGCAATACATGAGCGTAAGCCATGGATATAGCACTATGGGTGGAATAGAATGCGGTGGTAGAGATTAATATGGAGAAGACAAAAAAGGAAGAAAGTCTCACATCGACGCGGCTAATCAACGGGCTATGGAGATGCCCATCAATTGATGTCAATGCAGGGAGTAGAGATTGCCATGCAACGGATGCACTAAGAGCTATAAGTGTATGAAAGCTCAAACTAAAAACTAAGTGGGTGTGCATCCAACTTGCTTGCTCAAGACCTCGGGCAATTCGAGGTAGCCCATCATCGGAATATACAAGCCAAGTTCTATAATAGAAATTCCCACTAGTGTATGAAAATGACAACATAGGAGACTCTCTATATGAAAAACATGGTGCTAATTTGAAGCACAAGTGTGGAAAGGATAGTAACATTGCCCCTTCTCTCTTTTTCTCTCATTTTCATTTTTTCTCTTTTTTCATTTTTTTTCTTGGGATCTTTTTGGCCTCTCTTTTTTTTCTCTTTTTTTATTTTGTCCCGAGTCTCATCCCGACTTGTGGGGGAATCATAGTCTCCATCATCCTTTCCTCACTGGGACAATGCTCTAATAATGAATAATGATAATCATCACACTTCTATTTTCTTACAACTCAAAATTACAACTCGATATCTAGAACAATATGACTCTATATGAATGCCTCTGGCAGTGTACCAAGATGTGCAATGATCTAGCGTAGCAAAGATATCAAAAAAACGGACAAGCCATGAAAATATCATGCTAGCTATATTACGATCATGCAAAGCAATAGGACAATGAATGCTCAAGTCATGTATATTATGATGATGGAAGTTGCATGGCAATATATCTCGGAATGGCTATGGAAATGCCATAATAGGTAGGTATGGTGGCTGTTTTGAGGAAGATATAAGGAGGCTTATGTGTGATAGAGCGTATCATATCACGGGGTTTGGATGCACCGGCGAAGTTTGCACCACATCTCAAGGTGAGAAAGGGCAATGCATGGTACCGTAGAGGCTAGCAAATTGCGGAAAGGTGAGAGTGCGTATAGTCCATGGACTCACATTAGTCATAAAGAACTCACATACTTATTGCAAAAGTTTATTAGCCCTCGAAGCAAAGTACTACTACGCATGCCCCTAGGGGGAGGTTGGTAGGAGTTAACCATCGCGCGCCCCCGACCTCCACGCAAAGGAAAACAATCAATAATAAATCATGCTCCAACTTCTTAGCATAACGAGAGACTATACGTGCATGCTTCGGGAATAACAAACCTCAACACCACTATTCTTACTAAACCACAATCATTCACTAGTACCTCCCACATATTACCATATCTATATCGCAAAACTATTGCAAGGAATCAAACATATCATATTCAGTAATCTACAAGTTTTATGTAGGATTTTATGACTAACCATGTGAATGACCAATTCCTGTTGACTCTCTAAACAGATATAAGTGAAGCATGAGAGTTTAATTCTTTCTACAAAAGACCACACTCATATAAATATAAGTGAAGCAAAAGAGCATTCTACAAATAACGGTTTTCTATATGAAGAGAAACAGGCATCCAAACTTCAAATGATATAAGTGAAGCACATGAAGCATTCTATAAAGCCATACTCAAAAGATATAGGTGAAGTGCAAAGAGCATTCTATAAATCAACCAAGGACTATCTCATACCAGCACGGTGCATAAAAGAAAAGGGAAAAATAAACACAAAAGATGCTCCAAGAATTTACGCATATCATGTGAACAAAACAAAAACCGAGACATACCGATAATTGTCGAAGAAAGATGGGATGCCTTCCGGGGCATCCCCAAGCTTAGACGCTTGAGTCTCCTTGAATATTTACTTGGGGTGCCTTGGACATCCCCAAGCTTGAACTCTTGCGTCTCCTTATTCTCCTCATATCGATACCTCCTCGATCTTTGAACACTTCATCCACACAAAACTTAACCAAACTTTTTACTAGCGGGGTTAGTACATATAACATCAAATCCCATCATGTCCTGCTGTAACATTATTGTATAATTATAATCAAACATTACCCACTGTATTCTATCACAATTCTATGGCTCCCAAGTCAACGGGGCTCAACAAGATTTCAAACATACGCAAATAACGAAACTATAACAGCAATCTGTGAAAACAGGACAGTCTGTAAAGATGCAGATGGTACATATACTTCTTTAACTCAAAAAATTCTAAAAAATTAGGAAAAAATAAAAAAAATTCATAGCAGTACGTTGTAAAAAATTCAGAATTTTTGCATGTTCCAGTAAAAAATATAAATTCACGCACTACAGCAAAAGTTTCTGTTTTTGCACCGCACATACCAAACAAGCAATTTAAACATCCTAACGGTAAATCTTGGCACATTATTTTTATAATACAATGGATTTATACAAGGGGATAATTATTTTTGTTAGAATCTTCCATGAAAAATTCTACATTGTTTCCATGAGCATGAACACAAGTGTTCAAGGTCGACCCTCACTTCTCCAATGCATAACCTTCCAATCGCTTCTCTTTTTGAAAAAAAATTTAGGTTCCCCTCTATATTTTTTTGTTTTTAAACTTTTTAGAAGCACACAACAGAAAGAAATGACTCTCTAAAACTTCCGGGTTGTCTCCCAGGCATCGCTTTCTTTAAAGCCATTAAACTAGGCATAAAGTGCTCAAGTAATCGATCCACCCGGATCCCAAGGTATATCAAAGCCAATTTTAATTAACAATGATTTGTAATTTAGTAGTGAGCACAAAGCAACATATATCATGCAATGACGAAGTGTAACTCTCTTCCTATGCATCGGCATGTCATAAAAGAACAATTCACGCACATCAAGTAAAGGCCAATGCATAGTATAAACAGTTTCTTGCAATTTTATCGTATTGGAAACATAGAGAGGCGGGGATGTAGTTCCTCTCTCATAATAATTGCAATTAGGAGCAGCAAGCACATGCATATTATATCCATCAAAATCATCATGTGCAATGTTAAAACGCAACCCATCCATATAATCCTTAATAAGCGCAAACTTCTTCGATATAGTGTAGTTGGGAGAATTCAAAAAGATAATAGGACTATCATGTGTGGGTGCAATAGCAACAATTTCATTCTTAACATAAGGAACTATAGCAAGTTCATCTCCATAAGCATCATTCACATTGGCATCATGGCCACAAGCATAGCAAGCATCAATTTCATCAAAAAGGGATATTTCAAACGAATCAACGGGATCATAGCAATTATCATAGCATTCATCCTTCTGTAAGCACGAAGGGAAATTAAACAATGTATGAGTTAAAGAGTTACTCTCATTAGAAGGTGGGCACGGGTAGCTAATCCGCTCTTCCTCCCTTTGTTCTTCGCACTCCTCGTCATCTTTTTCATCTAATGAGCTCACAGTGTCATCATTTTCTTCTTCCATAGGAGCCTGCAAAATATTAGTCTCTTCTTGGACAGCGGAGACTTTCTCAATAAACTCATTAATATTGGCATTGTATTCATAATTCTCATAGCAATATTTAAGTATAGCAAAATTTTCAGATCTGTAGATAGCATCATCACAATCTTCATACTTTTCAAACAAAGATTCAATTTCATAAGCACCCTTAAAAGCAACAAATTCTTCTATTCATTCCACATCGTAGTAATCATATATACCATTAGCATAAGAAGCCAAGGTTTCATTATCATTAAATTTACCTGAAAAGGGAAGGTGTGGAGACTTCTTCCTAGAACAACAAGTATAATCATATCTCAAGCATAAATTCCAAGCATACCATTACAAATAATCAATTTGATCCCATAAGAGTTTCCCTTTTTGAGACAAGCGATAATCCCTAAAGTATTCACGTTGATCCAACGTGTCTCCCATTATCAAGTTGAATGGGGTTTTCTTAGGCTTATCAAAGTAGTGTTTAATGTTTTCCACATAACGAGCATCGAGGGTTTTAGGAGGTTCCCCATCTCCATGAGTAGCAAGTACAACTAATTTTTTGGTTTTTCGTGTTCCATATCCATAACTAAAGATAGAGAACAACTTAGAAAAGAAAATAAAATCAACTTAGTGATAAAGCAAACAAGCACACACGAGAATATCAACCCCACGCTATTGCTCCCCGGCAACGGCGCCAGAAAAAGGTCCTGATAACCCACAAGTATAGGGGATCAATTTTAGCTTTTTCGATAAATAAGAGTGTCGAACCCAACGAGGAGCTAAAGTTAGAATTAATATTCCCTTCAAGTTCTATCGACCACCGATACAACTCTACGCACACTTAACGTTTGCTTTACCTAGAACAAGTATGAAACTAGAAGTACTTTGTAGGTGTAATGCCAGAACTACTTTGCAAGAATAAAACTAGGAGTAATTTGCAAGATAATAAAATTTAGTTGTTTAGTAGAAAGCTTTTGTAACACAAGAGAAAGATTTATCCATAGGCAATCGATAACTAGACCGGTAATCATTATTGCAATTTTATATAAGGGAGAGGCATGAGCTAACATACTTTCCGTACTTGGATCATATGCACTTATGATTGGAACTCTAGCAAGCATCCGCAACTACCAAAGATCATTAAGGTAAAACCCAACCATAGCATTAAGTAACAAGTCCTCTTTACTCCCATACGCAACAACCCCCTTACTCGGGTGTAAGCTTCTGTCACTCTAGCCACCCGCTATAAGAGAATTATGAATGTATTGCAAACCCTACAGCGGGAATCCCTTATGCTTGCACGACATGGAGGGCACCATAGGACAGCACCAAAATAAAACATACAACTCAAACCAATCACGATCATCAATCAAGCCATAGGACAAAACGAATCTACTCAAACATCATAGGATGGCAACACATCATTGGATAATAATATGTAGCATTAAGCGCCATCTTTAAGTAGAGATTACAGCAGGGAGAAGAGGTGTTACACCGCTGCATAGAGGGGGAGAGAGTTGGTGGTGACGGCGGCGAAGTTGCTGGTGTAGATCGCCGTCACGATGGTTGCCCCGGTGGCGTTCCGACGCCACCGGGAGAGAGGGGGAGAGAGCCCCCCTCCTTCTTCTTCTTGCTTGGCCTCCCCCTAGATGGGAGGAGGTTTTCCCCTCTGGTCCTTGGCCTCCATGGCACCCGGAGGGGCGGGAGCCCCTCCGAGATTGGATCTCTCCCTCTATTCTCTTCTGTTTCGCGTTCCTGTTTTCTGGCCTTTCACCGTTTCTTAAATTCCGGAGATCCGTAACTCCGATTGCGTTGAAATTTTAACACGATTTTTTTCTGGATATTTGTTTCCTTGTGGCCGAAGAAGAGCCCCAACTGACTTACGGTGTGCCCACGAGGCACCACCGTGCGCCAGGGGGGCCCGCGCCATGGTGGCTTGTGGAGGCCATGGGCCTCCGTTTGCGTTGATTCCACCTCCCAAAAATCACATATATTCCAAAATAATTCTCCGTAAAATTTTATTGCATTTGGACTTCGTTTGATATGGATTTTCTGTGAAACAAAAAACAAGCAGAAAACAGGAACTGGCACTGGGCACTGGATCAATATGTTAGTCCCAAAAATAATATAAAATGTTGCCAAAAATATGTGAAAGTTGTAGAATATTGGCATGAAACAATAAAAAATTATAGATACGACGGAGACGTATCACTATGTGAAATAAAAAATGGAAGTTAAGTGGACTATTTGAAGAGACCAACTGCAGCCATCGGCGCATTAGATGAACCATTTGAAGAATGTTTACCATGAATAGAATGCAGGTGATTATGTTCTTATTGCGTTTGTATTTGCCCTGTTCACGGCCCCATCGGTCTAAGTGATAAACCCTGAGTGATAACAGTCGCACAAACCAGAAGGGATTATGTCCAAGTTGTGTTTGTATCTGCCCTGTATATATACTAACGACTGAAAAAGTGATTGTTGCCCATGTCCTTCTTTAGCCGGCCAGGGCAACCCAACAGCTTGGTCAATAGAAATGGAAGTAGAGCACTCGGCGTTTCTATGACATCGTCATGTTCCTTTTTAATAAATTCTGAGACATCCAACCTTAAAAGCGCATGACAACCTCTACTTCCCTCTGCGAAGGGCCTATCTTTTACTTTTATGTTGAGTCAACTCCTTATTCCAACCTCAGTATCCTCCATTTGGTAAACATTGTATGTTGGGAAAAGATCTAGGCACATATACCCAGTTAGATATCTATGATCATGATTCATTATTGTTGACATTGTCCTCGAGATAAGTAAGTTGGAAAGCTAAGCATTGCTAAATCTCTATCTTTGTTTATGTCCAATTGGAACATTTTCTTCTAAGAATATACTCCAGAGTGCTAATAATCATCTAAAGACTAAAATATAGTTGAGCATGTGATGTTTGCTAAATCAAAGCTCTAAGATAGACTATTCTAAAATAATAATGACATCAAATGGGTACGGAGTAAGTCAGGTAGCACTTTATTTGTCATACAAGGTAGAATGAGAGAGATGACAAAACAGGCCATCCAACCAGCCACAACGTCAAAGCTCGGACAGACGTGTCAAAAAACGCCGTTCGTCCAGCTGCAATAGCCAAAGCCCATCGTACGGGTCAATACAAAGGCCTACCACACCTCCCTACAGAAGCCGACGGCTTGGAACAACCATGGCTAGACATTTTTCCATCCTAGGTGAAGCCGTTTCCTGTGGATTCGCTGTAAAGGACCCTGCCAGGCTTGCTTTTGTTATCACGTCCACCCTCACTTTCCGTTTTTTCCTTCGTGTTATCGGTCATATCGGAGTGCTTTGCTAATGGCAGCTCGCCTCGCTATCGATGGCGAGGAAGCGATGGTGGCACGCTTAGGTGTTCGCATTGCCCAGGGAAGCAACTCCTTTGAGGTCAAGCAAGCGATGATTGGCGGCGTCAGTGGACCCAGTGGTGAGACGTCACCTCGGCGGACTTTGACGCTACCATCGCGTAAGTTGCCTGTCGGCACATGGTCGATGTTCCTTCCTACCTGTCGTGGTTTTGTCACGCCAGATGTCCTCGTGAAAGGACTTAGTGGTGAAGCCATCGCAACTAGGTGGAAGCTCAAGCGGGGTAGATTGGAAACGAGAGGTGCGAATTTACCCAGGTTTGGCCCCTCACGGTGGAGGTAAAAGCCTACTCCTGCTTGATTGATATTGCTATGGATCTCGATTACAAGGATGCGGATTCGCTAACCTAGCTCTCGAGAGATTGCAACTTAGTCCTTTTGTCCTAGGAACTCCCCTTTATATAATAGGTCGAGTCCCTAGGTTTACAAGAGATTCCGGGTCATACTCGTGACCGGTAACCTATTCTAACTCTCATTAGTCTTGCTCTTCAAGTTGGTAAGATTCCTCTTCCTAGGTCTCTCCGTGAGTCGGCCCACAGGGACTCTGAGAGCCGGCCGCGTTCTGGGTCTCACTTTGGGCTTCAGGCCCACCGTTGATTGCCTTCATGTAGACCCATCAGTGAAGTGACTCACCGGACCTTAAGGTTCAGGGTCGGGACACGCTCACGCCGGGTCTTAGCCGCGTGGAACATCCCCAATATTAGCCCCCAGTTTAGCTTGGATTTCATCCATGTTAAACTCCATCCTGAAAATAAGAACAAAGGTAATCATGGAAGGTTGCACTCTGGTCCGGATCTTCCTTGAGCCGGTAATGGCTTCATCCTTCCTATCCTTGTTACTATCTTTCTTCACACATTCTTCGCCGGGTCAAAAATATTTGCCGGCTCTCATAGTTCTTCTTAACACTTGACCATTTTCACCTCTACTTAACGTGACATCACCTCCTTTGCTTCGACATGTGTATATGTCATCATAACGAATCTTTGAGTAGATGTCAAATCTTGTCAATGCGAAAATCGAGGCAACTTTTGAGCCTAAATTTACTGCGCCGCCTGGGGTTTCGCTCCTGCCGCTTCGGGTTCTACCTCCCTTATAAATAGACCGGCAGCCCCTGCGGCTCACTTTTACCTCTTCTGCATCTTACTTCTTCTTCCTCCTCTCACTCCTGACGCCGCCACACCCCTTCGAGCTCACCGCCACCGAAGACCGCGTCAGTAACAACACCGCCGCCGCCATCGGATCTCGTCAGGAACACCGCGGCTGCACCCACGAAGCTTGAAGCCTCCAAGAAACCCTAATCTGCAGATCTGTGAGTACCTCATTTCCTTCGGCCACCTTTTCGTCGCCATTCTCGTCAAGTTCGTCAGTGTTCTTAGAACGATGCAACAGTAGATCTAGTTCTCATATGAACTTTCGTCCGTAGACGTGATATGCTTCCACGGTATACTAAGTATCTTTTAGATCCCCTCTGTAGTTGAAATGCATCTCATTTGATAACATCCTCGCGACCAGCACCATAACTAGGTCTTTTTATCTTTCTTTTATAGCCATTTTTCAGATCTTAACTGTAACCAAATCTGAACAGTAATTGTTTGTGACTGCCTTGACTCGGACTTTGTTTTTATAGCTTCTTACAGAATCTTAGATTACCTTCAGTATATTTGCCGGGTCACACTTATTCCAATGTACCAACTCCCGGGTCATGATGATCCATAGCTGCCATAGACACTTAGTTATGATAATTTCTAAATAGCAATTTGTTCGTAGCTGTCATGACCCAGAATTCTTGCCTTGAAAACCCCTGTCGGCTTATAATTTATTTCCTTAATTTCAGTAGACGAGTTTTATTGCAACCTGCATCCATGGCCTCCAAGATAAGCAAGGCTGCGAACTGGGTCAAGTCGTGCATGACCGAGCTCATGCTCGAGGATCTGGTGAACACTGGGTTGCTCCCATCTAAAGAACACATCGAATGGCGAGCCGCCAGTGAAGAGACCCGGCCAACTCCGGGTCCCAATGAGATTGTTATCTTTGGAGATCATCTGGACAGAGGCTTTCGACCGCCGGGTTCCAAATTTTTTCGCGACATCCTTCACCACTTTGGCATCAGGCCACAAGACCTTGCTCCCAACTCGGTCCTTAATGTGAGTAACTTCCAAGTTTTCTGTGAAGTATATCTCCAGATTGAACCAACCACCAGCTTATTCCAAGAATTCTTCTATTGCAATCGTCAGACAAAATGCAAGAACGGGCCGAGTCTGGAATGTGGGGGAGTCACAGTACAACGAAGGAGGAACTCTGCATTTCCTGAGATGGCTCTGGCGAATCACCCCAAGTCCTGGCACATGACTTGGTTTTATTGCAAAGATACGTCTCCAGAGCAACAACATCAATTGTCGGGTTACAGACCAGACCGTCTTGCGGCTTCTATTTATTTTGACACTTATGCCTCTGCTGAAGAAAGGGCGGCTCTGAAGCCCATTTATTCCAAAATAAATGCTTTGATAGCTCATGGTCTTACTGGGGTTGATCTGACCCGGTGCTGGATGAGCTGGAGGATCCAGCCCCTCAGCTTGAGAACCCGACTCATGCATGAGTACACAGGTGAATTGGATGATGACTTGCGTTTTAGCAAGCAAAACTTGTCCTCCAGTGACTTCTTAAAGGCCACCAAGAAGCTCCTCGGTGAGACCCAGGAGAAAATTGCTATGGTGGGTCTTGCCCCCTTCTACGCTAGTAACCCGGCGCCAACTGTGAGTCGCCCTTTCCCTTTCATTAATGTATTTGTGCACCTTTTTGTTATTACTATATTTGATATGCCGGCTTTCATTACCTTAGGAGGACTCTGAGTGGTGGAAAACAGAACCTGACACCCCCACTCCACCCAAGGACCGAAACCAGGAAGAGACTGAAGAGGATGAAGATGAAGAGGTAGAACTCGACTCCCTTGGTCGTCTTTTTATTGAACTTGCTGACAGCAACTCGTCTTAGGAACAAGTTGGGACCAGCAGAGCCGGTGCTGCAGAGGTAAACTTGCTTTCCTCTGACTCGGAAACACTTGGTCGGAGGAAGACCTGGCTTGCGGTCCGCAAGGTACCATTTTCCCATCCGTCTGCTCACTTAGACAAAAATTTATCTTTGAAGAAAACGCAGCATGAGGAAAGCAAGAAAAGGAAGACCCGGAGCAGCTCAGGCGAGTTATCCGATGGTCTTTCATACGAAAGATCTCCAGGCCGAGCTCATCTTGGAGTACCGACGATTCCCACGGCTAGCCATCCGCAAGCCAGCACATTCAAATAGCCGCTGGATCGCAATGACTCGGCTTATCAGCCTTCTCCTTCATCTAATGAGTCCAGTCACTACTGGGAAAGGGCTTATAGGTGAACCCCAATTAGTGGCGGGCACGGCGGGGCACCCGCCATAGCTATTTTTGAAAGCAAGAAGTGGCGGGTGACACAACGCGACCGCCAGAGCTACTGGACTAGTAGTGGCGGGTGCCGTAAATTGCCCACCACAAATAAGCACCACTGAGCATGGCCACGTGATGAATGTGGTCAGTGGCGGGTGTATAGAATTGCTCGCCACTGCTTTGGAAGGCAACACTGGTGGGCGCACTATACTGCTCGCCACAGCTTAGTGCCGGCAACCGGCATCGAAAAAAAAATTATATAGATATTATCTGTGGCGGGTAACTGCCAGCAACCGCCACAACTAAGTTAGCTGTGTGGTCGTCCACAAATCAAATCGGCTTTGCCGCCCGCCACCCCAAAGTAGCAATGGCGAGCGGGTTGGCGCGCCCGTCGCACACGATGAACACAATCGACTATCCACACGCGCATGCCCCCTCCCCTGCCCCACTTCACTCTCTCACTCTCACTCCCCCCATCTCATCGCCGTCAGCTCTTCCACGCTGCCGCCGTCGCCATCCGCTGCCTTCGTCACCCTTCGTCCGCTGCCTCCGCGCGTCACCGTCCGCTGCCTCCAGCGCCCTCGCCATCGGCCTCGGCGTCCGCAGCCGCCGTCGCCGGCCGTCCGCTGCCTTCGTCACCCTCCGTCCACTGCCTCTGTCGCCGTCCGCTGCCTCCATCACCCTCGCCGACGATCCGCCCCATCGCCGTCCACTCGATAATACATCGCCATCCTCGCCGTCCCTGCCTCTCTTTCCGGACGGCTTTCCTCCTCGCCACCTGCGGCCGTGGTCGCCACGCACATGGACAGCCGCGGCAGCAGCCACGCACACGCACATGGACATTCGACTAGGGTTAGGGTTAGGGTATATATTTCTATTATTGTGTGTTCATAATCGTTAATGAGTTCAATTTATTCATACTAGAGTTCAATTATAGTTGTAGTTTCTAGTTCTATAGTTTTGAAGGCACACATCAAAACAATTATAGTTGCAGCAGCCACATATGTAACCATCAACGAGGAAACCCAAATTGTTCATATTAGAGGTCAATTATATAGTCTCGCATATATATATATATTCTATTATTCTTTACATTATTTCTGTTCATACCGAGTTCAATAATATGCTGCAGTAGATGCCTTCAGTTAATTATAGGTATACATGCTATAAGTGCTAAAGTTTTGGCGAAGCGTTGATTCATTTCCGAAGCTAGGTTTAGTTTTTTTATTAGATGGATGAAAATGCCACAAAAATGGATAGATCCAATTTTTGTTAGGTTTTGTGTAGTTTATTTTGTTTTTACATAGATAGATAATAGCGATGGATGAAATCAGTGGCGGAGCTATGTTGTAAGCTGCAGGTGCCATGGCCCCCCAGCTTTGGTATAATATGTTTGCCACACAAAAAAAAGCTTTGGTATAATATGTGAAGGAAATTTTTTTGGCGGAGAAAGATTAGGAAAAGTAGAGTCTTTTGGCCCCCCAAACATCCATATTTATGTTTGCCCCCCAAAAGATATTGCCTAGCTCCGCTAGTGGATGAAATGAAGTATCATTTTGTAGGGAACACCTCCGAGTGGCCTATGTTTTGCTGGAATGTTGATTCATTTCCGTCCTGGCAAATTTCAGGTGCTCGATATGTCCTCTTTTTAGCAAAGGTTATGCCGAAATTTCGGCATGACTTGTGGTATAAAGTATGATATTTAAACCGGATACTTGACAAAAATAGACGTAAATGTATCCTGACAAGCACTAGGTTAATTTACATATATTGCAATACAAATTAGCCACACAAAGTATGCATTTTGCAAACCTTGCGAATGCTTCAAGCTTTCGGTTGTTTGCAAACTTTGACGTACTTGCAATCGTAACTACTGCTCTGACGTGCCTTCCACAGGAAATGTCTGACGACAATCGCATCCCCGAGTGTGATTACTGCTCCGACGACAGCGGTATGTGCGATAGACCTCACCTGGAAAACGGTAGGCGCTTCACCCTCACGCTGAAGGAGTGCTTCGAATACGAGACGGTATGTAACGACTGCTAGTATGTAATTAAGCAAATGACTAGTGGTTTCTATTTTAATGTGTTATTTTCATTTTTTACAATTCGACTAGTGCATCCCCTGCTATGCAAGACCTTATGTTTTAGACAAGTTCGGTTTCGAAGATAGAGAGCGTATGGAGACGAAGAAAGCTCACCTCAAGACGAAACATGGTTTCACTTTTGAGGTTAAGCTCTACAATGGATTAAATGATTCCCATTTTGGTTGTTCAAATTGGAGAGCACTTTGCAAGTCCTACGGATTTGAGGAGGATATGAAAATAACATTCGATATTGGTGGTGAAGATGGTCCTGAAGATAATATCGAATATTGGGTGGATGTGGACATGATTCCAGTTCTACCTCTATGTGAGTTTATCAAACTAATTTGTTAAGTAATTTATATTGTTTACTTAAAAATAGTTGGTACTCATCTGTACTAAAGTTGTTTATTTTCAACTGACAGCTTATTTCTTTGCTCCAAGAAATACAAGGAAGGCAGTAGATAAGACGTACTACAGTTATGCCTTAGAACTAACTTGTGAAGAGAAAATAATCTCTTGTCACATTTATTAATGATGTTGAGACTTTTAAGATCAATTATCAAATTGGCAACAATTATACTGGATACGTGTCTCTAGTCCACGTGTTGAACCGTGGTAACATCCGTGCGCATAGCAAGGTAAGATTTTGTACTATTGTCTCACTAGTCTAACTTTCGCATACATTCTTCTTAAGCAAAACTACATTGCTAACTATATTACTATTATTTTCTATAACAGAAGCTCCCGCGGGATGTTCTACCTGGCCTGATGTTTATGGAAGGTAACATGCATATTGTTAGCTTACCGCCAAGTCCGCCGGTGTCTTTCTCTAGTGCATACTCGATTTCTTCAACAGATGTACGCATCAACATCAAAGGATGGGCCAAAATAATGAACGCGCGCATACAACCAATTGGAGACAACATGGATGTGCGCAGGCCACGTATTGGAGACAAGTGGATCTCTATTCTCCATTGCGGAGATGGAGGGAATTACCTGTTTTATACAATTTTACCTAAGAGAGAGGAGTAGGTCATAGCTAGTACTTGTCATGTGCTAGAATGATGATGAGTTATTTACCTTGGATGATAATAATTATCTACTGTTGTTTAACTTATCATGTGTCATGGTTTTCTTTCTTATTCGATTTGAACATTAATTATCTTTGTGTGCACTCTCCTCGCCCCAGGCTATGAAAAATTGTAAATCAATCATGATGTATGAATATATTATAATTCTTATATGATGTGTATGTATGTATGAACACCTTGTATTACATGACCTGTACTGTGATGTCACATATTCGTAGTATAGTCTGGGTATTTGTCTCAATTCCTTAAATTATTAGCAGTGGCGGGCATCGAGAAGAGTTCGCCACCGAGAGTGTGTGCCGTCAGCGCCGTTAGTGGTCATAACTAGTGGCGGGCCCTAGGGCATGCTCGCCACTTCTAGCTATGTACCACTGGCGGGCGGGCGCCCACCACTGATGCCGTGTTAGCAGTGGCAGGAGGTCAGTGGCGGGCGCCCTTGAGAGCCTTGCTCGCCACTACTGGGCTTTTTGCACCCGCCACTGCTAGGCATTCCTGCAGTAGTGAGTGCCAGTCAGGTGCCGGCTTTCACCATCAACAAAGGGTAAGACTGTACCGAAAGACTTGTTGATTGTTAACATATTCTGTTTATTTACTGACCAATGTATCTTTGTTTTAATTCAGTGCCAAGGCCATTACGAAGAAAAAGGCAGGCGGGTCTTCTGCCACCATGATTAATACTGAGGGAAACCTTTCCCATGACGTGACCATGGACAATCTGGAGACCCAAAATGACCCAGCTGGTGATGAAGATCCACCTCTTCGGGAGAGAACAACAAGCCATGTCCGTGTTCCCACTCCTCCCCTCGTTGAGGAAGGGGAAAAAGAAATTCCGACTCAAGAAAAACCAACCGAGACGACTCAGGACGACGTGGTCGTCACTGGTGAGGCCCATACCACACCTCCAGAAACCTCGACCGCTTTAGCAAAAATCACAGCTAAAGGCGAGTCACCAAGCAAAGAAAAAGGGAAAACAAGTCTTCACTTCCAATCCTTTGAAGATCAAAATGTGGATTCTCTGCATCAAGGTTACTTGACCCGGCTGTCTGAGAGCCGAGATATGGAGGCGGCTATGGTAAATAGCTTGAAGAGAAAATATGAGGTACATCTTATCGCTCCCTCATTTACTTGCATATGTGAAGCCTCCAAGTTTGTAGTGAAGGAAACGTAGTAATGCACTTGAGACTTGTTTGAATTTGAATCTTCTGAATAACACCGGGTTCATATGTATAACCCGCCTTGTAGTCAATACTTAGCCATAGTCATCAGTAGCCCCCAAGTGCCAGGTCACGACTTAATAGTTAGCTGGAGCTTGTTTATTTGTGGAACTTGGACTAGAGCAAATGGTAGCCCCCAAGGGCCGGCTCATCAGTGTGTGATGGGTCGGGTCTTCAAGGAATGTAATTAGAATGCTAATGCATTAGCCCTATGTTGCATGCTTGCAGTAACATGGGACTTCATACTTTTTTGGAGCTTGAATTAGCACAATGTAGCCCCCAAGTGCCGGGTCGTGCGCCTGTGGCGCCTCGGGACTTTAAACAGATTGATAACTTGACAGATAGAGAAGCAAATATCCTGTACTCCCAAGTGCTGGGTGATACGCCCAATTTGCATCATGTTTTCCTATTGATATTTATAATGTATTTGGTCATTATTTCACTTTATGATGCAATTCTTATGCCTTTTGTCTCTTAATTTGCAAGATTTATATGAAGAGGGAGATTACCAGCAGCTGGAATTCTGGACCTGAAATAGCTACAACAGAGATACCTATTCTACACAGCTCCGAATGACCTGAAATTTCATGGAGATTTTTTATTGAATATATAAAAAATATTGGAGAAAAGAAATACCAGAGGGGGCCCATGCTACTTGTGAACTACGTTGGGATTTCCCCGAAGAGGAGAGGATGACGCAGTACAATACAAATACATGTCTTGTCCCTTTCTATCACTGGGATATAGAACACCGCAAGATTGAACCCATCACAAAGTACCTCTCCCATTGCAAGATAAATCAATCTAGTTGGCCAAACCAAACGGATAGATCGGAGAGAAATACAAAGCTATAACAATCATGCATAGAAGAGTTCAGAGAAGACTCAAATATTTCTCATGAATAATCTAATCATAACCCCACAATTCATCGGATCCCAACAAACACACCGCAAAAGAAGATTACATCGGATAGAACTCCAAGAACATCGAGGAGAACATGGTATTGAAGATCAAAGAGAGAGAAGAAGCCACCTACCTACTGGCTATGGACCCGTAGGTCTGTGGTAAACTACTCACACATCATTGGAAGGACAACAAGGTTGATGAAGAAGCCCTCCGTGGTCGATTCCCCCTCCGGCAGAGTACCGGAAAAGGCCTACAGATGGGATCGCGGAAGAACAGAGGCTTGCGGCGGCGGAAAGGTTTTTCTCTTCTGTCTTCCTGGTATATGGGGAATATTTGGGAAATTATAACGCTAGAATTAGGTCAAGAGGTACCACGAGGGGCCCACAAGCCTGGGGGGCGCGCCTACCCCCCTGGGCGCGCCCTCCAAGCTTGTCGCTCCCTCGTGACTCTTCTCGTCTTCTCCCGAAGCTTCTAGGGTCCCTTCTGGTCCAGAAAAAATTAATCCAAAGTTTTTTCTTCGTTTGGACTCCGTTTGTGCCGCCCCTGACTTAATCGTGCACTAATCATACACGAAAATGTACATGATCAACCCTAGGGACTCACTTGAAGATATCACAACACAACTCTAAACTCAAATAAAAATAAGACAAGCTTTATATTACAAGCCAGGGGCCTCGAGGGCTCGAATACATAAGCTTGCACATACAACCATCAGCGAAAGCATCAGATATCTGAGTACAGATATAAAAGTAAAACAGATCTGCCTTTAAAAAGGTGGGGCAAAATAAAAACACTGATCGAAAAGGCGCAGGCCTCCTTCCTGGGAGCCTCCTATCTATTCCTGGTCGTCGGCGGTCTCCACGTAGTAGTAGGATCCTCCAGAGGGGTAGTAGTAGTCGTCGGCGGTAGCAGCTGACTCCGGGGCTCCGACATCTGGTCGCAGCAATCGGGTATGGGGGAAAAGAGTAGCAAAGCAACCGTGAGTACTCATCCAAAGTACTCGCAAGTCTGACATCAGAACTATACTAATTATGCATTGGTATCAAAGGAAGGGGCTGTATCTGTGGACTATACTGCAGAAATGCCAGAATAGAGGGGAAGGCCTAGCCTATCGAAGACACAGCTATTCGAATAGATAATCTTCCATGCAGGGGTGCACTATGTTACCCAGCACGCTCGATTACATCTGGCCGGACACACTTGCTGGGTAATGCCCAGCCTCGGGTAATCGACACGACGCAGTCCTACCTAGGCTCAACAGAGAGGTCCCCGCCGGTCTACATCCTAAGTGCGCAGGGGTCTTGGGCCATCGCCCTTTGCACTCCGGGTCATTGTGCGCAGGGGGATTCCAGCACCACCTCTGCCTGGATGGCGCGATCCGGCCCGGCCACAATGCTGAACTGGACGTCTGACAGAGCTTTCGGCTGATACATACGACGTAGAGGGTCCCATAACCATTATCCCACGTGGTGGTAGTGTGTATAGGGCCAACGACCCACTCAGATCAATACCCAAATCCGTTATCGCATTTTTAGGAGCTCGCGGTGACCATCAGTACTCCTGTCGTCCTGTCTCGAGGAAGTGCAACAAGGGCCAGGCCCATCCCTCTCTAGGGCGGTCTCTGCCTGCCCGGTTGCGCCTCGTAATTATCTCGCGAGTACCCTCACGGTCAACCCGACTTCACATCTCTCGCGGGTACCCCTCGGGGACGACCCGACTTTACCCAATAACTGTAGTAAAATCCCATTAACTGTGTGTTCAGAACATCAAGGAGGATTCCGAGGAATCACCCTCATTGGAATCCTACCCGATGTAGTCCGTCAAGGAGAACCAGGAGGAATCACCCTCGATGGTCCACACTTGAGGGGGTTGCACGACAGAAGCTGCACCGGAGGTGGAGGAAGAGGAATCACCCTCGGTAATCCACGACCGACTAGCTAAGCTACAAAGGCATCATCGGGAGTGAGTTAAGAGGTATCACCCTTGTCACTCGAGGACAACTCTGAAGAGTCGGACAACTTAGGGGGGTGTGCGGTGCTGTGCTGGTCTCAGCCCGACGATCACATCGATCGGGGTACTAGTAGCTAAGCGGGGCAACTAGGACAAGGATGGGGCCACAGATGGATTTCATCCAACCTATACTAAGCATTTAGGATATCAGGTAAAGTATCAACAGAAGTTACAATAAACAGGCTATGCATCAGAATAGGATAAAACAATAGCAGCAGCAAATTCTAATGCAAGCAGGAGGGAGAAAGAATAGGTGATATAGGCATGCTCAAGGGGGTTTGCTTGCCTGGTTGCTCTGCTGAAAAGGACGGGTCGCCGGGGACGTAGTCGATCACAGGGGTAGCGTCGGTCTCGGGGTCTATCGGAGAGAAGAGGGGGAAGAAACAATAAATACAAGCAACAAATGCAATCACAGGTGCATGGCACGGCAGTACGCAGTGTTAGGGGTGATCTATCGCAGTACTACACGTTGCCGGCGAAGGGGGGAAAACATCCGGGAATGTTTTCCCAGCGTTTGGTATTTCAGACAAATGAAACAGAGGGGGACGGTTCCATGTTCAGCATGCTAGGGGCATGTGACAGATGCACGGAGTGCGTATTCGGAAACGTCATATTTTTCTGATCGTTTTTCATATATAAATTATTTTAATCCGAGTTACGGTTTAAAAGATATGATTTTCTAAAGTTTTTATTATTTTATGGAATTATTTAAATTATTTAAACTAACATTATCCGAAACAGTACATGGTGACATCAGCATGACGTCACTGCGATGTCAGCAGTGAACAGGACCAGTGGGTCCCACCTGTCATAGACAGATTAGGTTAATTAGGTTTATTTATTCTAACTACAGATTAATTAGGTTAATTAATAATTAGTTTAATTAAACAGAATTAATTAAGTTAATTAATTAATTAATTATTTAATTATTTATTTTAACTAATTAATTAATTTAATCATTTTAATTATTAATTATTAATTATTTTTATTTCTTTTATTTTATTTCATTTCTCTTTTTGTTCTAAATAGGGCGGGGCCCAGAGGTCAGTGGCTCGAGCGGACATGTCCGGGCGGTGCTCGTTCGGGGGCCGGACATGTCCGAGCCATCGCGTGCACACGCGGGCACAGGCGGCCGGACATGTCCGGTGTCCGTAGCGCGCGCGTGCACGCACGGCCGCACAGAGGAGGCCGGCGATGGCCACGGCGGGACGGGGCCGCGGCAAAGGGGCGGCGAGGGGCGGAGCCAGGCGCGGGCGAGGACGGGCGGAGGCGGGCGCAGCTGCGCGCGGGGGCGACGGCGGCAGCAGGGGGGCAGCGGTGGCGGGGGCGTGGCGGGCGACGACGCGGGCGACATCGCGCGCGGGGCAGCGGCAGCAACAGCTAGCGGGGCGCGGGGGAGGAGGAGGCCGCGGGCGCGGGCGGGCAGAGCGCTGCGCGGACGGAGGCGGCCACGGGCGACGGCAACAAGCGGCGACAGAGAGGAAAGGGGGGAGGAGAAGGGGCACGACTCACGGTCGTCGTGAGAAGGGGGGCGGCGAGGCTCGTTGGAGCTCGTCGGGGAGGAGGCGTGGAAGGCGACGGCGACGGCGGGGAGGCGGCGACGACGACGACGGGTTCGGGCGGCGGCGGGCGCAGGAGAGAGGGAGGGGGCGAGGGGATCGGGTAGGTTTAGGGTTCGGGCGAGGGAGAGGGGGCCTAAATAGGCAGCGAGCGACGTGGGCCGGCTGGCTGGGCCGAGGCCCAGTGGGCAGAGAGTGTTTTGTTTGTATTTTTATTTTTAGTTTTTATTTTTCTGTTTTCTCCTTTATCTATTTTTCTGTTTAGTAAATATTTAGCCACAAATGTAGTTTTTTAAAATAGGAGACTTAGCCCAAAATTAACAGTGCAATTTTAGTTACTACCAAAAATTAGTTTGGAGTTAAAAGGATTTCATTTGAATTTTATTTAAATAAAAATGTATTAAATACTGCTGATTTGGTTCTGTTTTAGGATGTTAGGGTCACTTAAAGATTCCAATAAACGTTGATCTTATTTTTACAATTGCTTATGGATTATCTGCAAAATTATGAACTATTTAGTTCAATTATTTGAAGAAGTTTTTATTTGACTTGCATTTTAAATTTTGAATTGAAGTTGAATTATTTCCTAATGCAATTTAATTAGGGTGATGATGATGACATGGCAATTTAATAGCTTGATGACAGGGTTAGGATCTGGGGATGTTACAAATCTCCCCCACTACAAGAAATCTCGTCCCGAGATTTAAGAGGTGAAGGTAAGGGGTATCTCCGGGGTCAAGGATGTTCAGGAGAGTTAGGTTTCGATCCTGTGGAACTGTGGTTAGTGTGGGTTACAAGTAGGAAGGGCGGTGACATCTGGCACGGTCATGATAACAAGGCAAGTCAGAGGAAGTCTGTCAGCTGTGTTGGCAACAACGTCGATACCAAGGGCGAGGGACGAAGAGAACAATTTTTCCGCTCGTTAAAACGAGGCGGACCAATAGGCAAGGTTCTCGTCCATCGGTAGTTACCGAAAGGTCATTAACAATTAGTGACAAGGTTTCATTTGGGGGGGTGTGGACTTAAGCAGGGAATTATCACTGCTCAGATAAAGGCTAGATTTCAAGAAAGGTTAAACAGACCAATGGAAAGGAAAATGTGATGATTTGATCCAACATACCAATGGAAAGGAATAGTTGTAGACAATCCAGCTCTCCGGGTGAATGTGATTACGAGATCCTAATGACAGAGTTAGCAAAATCATTTAACCCGAAAGGAAGAGGATTCAGAGTCCCAGAGTAAGGAAGAGGAATAAAAGATCCTAATACCACCCATTGGCGACGTGGGCCCGTAAGCCACACAGCCATGTTAGTAAAATCATTTTTCGAAGACTAGACTCAACTTCGTCCAAGGAGTTGGAAAGGGGCTTCCTACAGGCAGTCGGCTCTGATACCAACCTGTGACGCCCCCGACTTAATCGTGCACTAATCATACACGCAAATGTACACGATCAAGCCTAGGGACTCACTTGAAGATATCACAACACAACTCTAAACTCAAATAAAAATAATACAAGCTTTATATTACAAGCCAGGGGCCTCGAGGGCTCGAATACATAAGCTTGCGCGTACAAGCGTCAGCGAAAGCATTAGATATCTGAGTACAGATATAAAAGTAAAACAGATATGCCTTTAAAAAGGCGGGGCAAAATAAAAACACTGATCGAAAAGGCGCATGCCTCCTGCCTGGGAGCCTCCTATCTATTCCTGGTCGTCGGCGGTCTCCACGTAGTAGTAGGATCCTCCAGAGGGGTAGTAGTAGTCGTCGGCGGTAGCAGCTGACTCCGGGGCTCCGACATCTGGTCGCAGCAATCGGGTATGGGGGAAAAGAGTAGCAAAGCAACCGTGAGTACTCATCCAAAGTACTCGCAAGTCTGACATCAGAACTATACTAATTATGCATTGGTATCAAAGGAAGGGGCTGTATCTGTGGACTATACTGCAGAAATGCCAGAATAGAGGGGAAGGCCTAGCCTATCGAAGACTATCATCTTCAGGGTCTTGCAGCATAAGAAGAGTGCAGATTAGCATATTATTAATTAACAAGCATGTTGAAGCAAAGCCCAGAGATCCTTCCTCGACTCCCTGTGAGAAAGCGATCCCGGAGCTTCCAATTAATTACAAGTATCCAGTTCAAGTAGTAGTAGATCCGGATACAACACTGAGCGTCCTGTTACCGTGGACACAACTATTCGAATAGATAATCTTCCCTGCAGGGGTGCACTACTGTTACCCAGCACGCTCGATTACATCTGGCCGGACACACTTGCTGGGTAATGCCCGACCTCGGGTAATCGACACGACGCAATCCTACCTAGGCTCAACAGAGAGGTCCCCGCCGGTCTACATCCTAAGTGCGCAGGGGTCTTGGGCCATCACCCTTTGCACTCCGGGTCGTTGTGGGCAGGGGGATTCCAGCACCACCTCTGCCTGGATGGTGCGATCCGGCCCGGCCACAATGCTGAACTGGATGTCTGACAGAGCTTTCGGCTGATACATACGACGTAGAGGGTCCCATAACCATTATCCCACGTGGTGGTAGTGCGTATAGGGCCAACGACCCACTCAGATCAATACCCAAATCCTTTATCGCATTTTTAGGAGCTCGCGGTGACGATCAGTACTCCTGTCGTCCCGTCTCGAGGAAGTGCAACAAGGGCCAGGCCCATCCCTCTCTAGGGCGGTCTCTGCCTGCCCGGTTGCGCCTCGTAATTATCTCGCGGGTACCCTCACGGTCAACCCGACTTCACATCTCTCGCGGGTACTCCTCGGGATCGACCCGACTTTACCCAGTAACTGTAGTAAAATCCCATTAACTGTGTGTTCAGAACATCAAGGAGGATTCCGAGGAATCACCCTCGTTGGAATCCTACCCGATGTAGTACGTCGAGGAGAACCAAGAGGAATCACCCTCGATGGTCCACACTTGAGGGGTTTGCACGGCAGAAGCTGCACCGGAGGTGGAGGAAGAGGAATCACCCTCGGTAATCCACGACCGACTAGCTAAGCTACAAAGGCATCGTCGGGAGTGAGTTAAGAGGTATCACCCTCGTCACTCGAGGACAACTCTGAAGAGTCGGACAACTTAGGGGGGTGTGCGGTGCTGTGCTGGTCTCAGCCCGACGATCACATCGATCGGGGTACTAGTAGCTAAGCGGGGCAACTAGGACAAGGATGGGGCCACAGATGGATTTCATCCAACCTATACTAAGCATTTAGGATATCAGGTAAAGTATCAACAGAAGTTACAATAAACAGGCTATGCATCAGAATAGGATAAAACAATAGCAGCAGCAAATTCTAATGCAAGCAGGAGGGAGAAAGAATAGGTGATATAGGCATGCTCAAGGGGGTTTGCTTGCCTGGTTGCTCTGCTGAAAAGGACGGGTCGCCGGGGACGTAGTCGATCACAGGGGCAGCGTCGGTCTCGGGGTCTATCGGAGAGAAGAGGGGGAAGAAACAATACATACAAGCAACAAATGCAATCACAGGTGCATGGCACGGCAGTACGCAGTGTTAGGGGTGATCTATCGCAGTACTACACGTTGCCGGCGAAGGGGGGAAAACATCCGGGAATGTTTTCCCAGCGTTTGGTATTTCGGACAGATGAAATAGAGGGCGACGGTTCCATGTTCAGCATGCTAGGGGCATGTGAGAGATGAATGGAGTGCGTATTCGAAAACGTCATATTTTTCTGATCGTTTTTCATATATAAATTATTTTAATCCGAGTTACGGTTTAAAAGATATGATTTTCTAAAGTTTTTATTATTTTATGGAATTATTTAAATTATTTAAACTAACATTATCCGAAACAGTACATGGTGACATCAGCATCACGTCACTGTGATGTCAGCAGTGAACAGGACCAGTGGGTCCCACCTGTCACAGACTGATTAGGTTAATTAGGTTTAATTATTCTAATTACAGATTAATTAGGTTAATTAATAATTAGTTTAATTAAACAGAATTAATTAAGTTAATTAATTATTTAGTTAGTTAATTAATTATTATTTATTTATTTTAACTAATTAATTAATTTAATCATTTTAATTATTAATTATTAATTATTTTTATTTCTTTTATTTTATTTCATTTCTCTTTTTGTTCTAAATAGGGCGGGGCCCAGAGGTCAGTGGCTCGAGCGGACATGTCCGGGCGGTGCTCGTTCGGGGGCCGGACATGTCCGAGCCATCGCGTGCACACGCGGGCACAGACGGCTGGACACGTCCGGTGTCCGTAGCACGCGCGCACGCACGGCCGCACAGAGGAGGCCGGCAATGGCCACGGCGGGACGGGGCCGCGGCAAAGGGGCGGCGAGGGGCGGAGCCAGGCGAGGACGGGCGGAGGCGGGCGCAGCTGCGCACGGGGGCGACGGCGGCAGCGGTGGCTACGGCGCGGCGGGCGACGACACGGGCGACAGCGCGCACGGGGCAGCGGCAGCAGCGGCGAGCGGGGCGAGGGGGAGGAGAAGGCCACGGGCGTGGGCGGGCGGAGCGCGGCGCGGACGGAGGCGGCCACGGGCGACGGCGGCGGGCGGCGACAGAGAGGAAAGGGGGAAGGAGAAGGGGCGCGGCTCACGGTCGTCGTGAGAAGGGGGGCGGCGAGGCTCATTGGAGCTCGTCGGGGAGGAGGCGTGGAAGGCGACGGCGGGGAGGCGGCGACGACGACGACGGGTTCGGGCGGCGGCGGGCGCAGGAGAGAGGGAGGGGGCGAGGGGATCGGGTAGGTTTAGGGTTCGGGCGAGGGAGAGGGGGCCTAAATAGGCAGCGGGCGACGTGGGCCGGCTGGCTGGGCCGACCGGCTGGGTCGTGGCCCAGTGGGCAGAGAGGGTTTTGTTTGTATTTTTCTTTTTAGTTTTTATTTTTCTGTTTTCTCCTTTATCTATTTTTCTGTTTAGTAAATATTTAGCCACAAATGTAGTTTTTTAAAATAGGAGACTTAGCCCAAAATTAACAGTGCAATTTTAGTTACTACCAAAAATTAGTTTGGAGTTAAAAGGATTTCATTTGAATTTTATTTAAATAAAAATGTATTAAATACTGCTGATTTGGTTTTGTTTTAGGATGTTAGGGTCACTTAAAGATTCCAATAAACGTTGATCTTATTTTTACAATTGCTTATGGATTATCTGCAAAATTATGAACTATTTAGTTCAATTATTTGAAGAAGTTTTTATTTGACTTGCATTTTAAATTTTGAATTGAAGTTGAATTATTTCCTAATGCAATTTAATTAGGGTGATCATGATGACCTGGCAATTTAATAGCTTGATGACAGGGTTAGGATCTGGGGATGTTACACCGTTTGATAATGATTTTCTGAAAAGGCAAAAACAGGCAAAAAACAGCAACTGGCACTGGGCACTAGGTTAATAGGTTAGTCCCAAAAAATGATATATAATTGCATATAAAACATCCAAGATTGATACTATAATAGTCTGGAACAATAAAAAATTTATAGATACGTTGGAGACGTATGAAGCATCCCCAAGCATAATTCCTGCTCGTCCTCGAGTAGGTAAATGATAAAAACAGATTTTTTGATGTGGAATGCTACCTAACATGTTTCATCATGTAATTCTCTTTTACGGTATGAATATTAAGATCCGAATGATTCAAAGCAATAGTCTATACTTTGATATAAAGACACCAATGCTCAGGCATACTAACAAACAATCATGTCTTTCAAAATAAAAATGCTAAAGAAAGTTATCCCTACAAAATCATATAATCCTGTCATGCTCCATCTTCTTAACACAAAGTATTTATCATGCACTACCCCGATGACAAGCCGAGCAATTGATTGATACTTTTTAACGAGCTTCAGCTTTTTCAACCCCCACGCAATACATGAGCGCAAGCCATGGATATAGCACTATGGGTGGAATAGAATGATGATAGAGATTAATAAGGGGAAGTCAAAAAGAGAAGATAGTCACGCATCGACGAGGCTAATCAACGGGCTATGGAGATGCCCATCAATTGATGTCAATGCGAGGAGTAGGGATTGCCATGCAACGGATGCACTAAGAGCCATAAGTGTATGAAAGCTCAAAATAAAAACTAAGTGGGTGTGCATCCAACTTGCTTGCTCATGAAGACCTCGGGCATTTGACGAAGCCCATCATCAAAATATAGAAGCCAAGTTCTATAATGAAAAATTCCCACCAGTATATGAAAGTGACGGCATAGGAGACTCTCTATATGAAAAACATGGTGCTACTTTGAAGCACAAGCATGAAAAAGATAGTAACACGGCCCCTTCTCTCTTTTTCTCTCATTTTTTTCGCTGGGCTCTTTTTGGCCTCTTTTTTTTCTCCTCACAGGGACAATGCTCTAATAATGATGATCATCACACTTCTATTTACTTACAACTCAAAAATTACAACTCGATAGTAGAACAAATATGACTCTATATGAATGCCTCTGGTAGTGTACCAGGATGTGCAATGATACTAGCATGACATGTATGAAAATGATGAACGGTAGCTGAGCCACAAATACTATGTCAGCTATATGATCATGCAAAGCAATATGACAATGATGATGTGTGTCGTATAAAAAGAACAGTGGAAGTTGCATGGCAATATATCTCGGAATGGCTATGGAAATGCCATAATAGGTATGTATGGTGGCTGTTTTGAGGAAGATATAAGGAGGATTATGTGTGATAGAGCGTATCATATCATGGGGTTTGGATGCACCGGAGAAGTTTGCACCGACTCTCGATGTGAGAAAGGGCAATGCACGGTACTGAAGAGGCTAGCAAATTATGGAAAGGTGAGAGTGCGTATAATCCATGGACTCACATTAGTCATAAAGAATTCACATACTTATTGCAAAAGTTTATTAGCCCTCAAAGCAAAGTACTACTACGCATGCCCCTAGGGGGATAGATTGGTAGGAAAAGACCATCGTCGTCCCCGACCGCCACTCATAAGTTAGACAATCAATATTAAATCATGCTCCGACTTCTTAGCATAACGACAGACCATACGTGCATGCTTCGGGAATCACAACCCTTAACACCAATATTCTTACTAAACCACAATTATCTACTAGCACCTCCCACATATTACCATCTTCATATCGCAAAACTATTGCAAGGAATCAAACTTATCATATTCAGTGATCTACATGAAGGTTTTTATTATATCCCTCTTGAATACCTATCATATTAGGACTAAATTCATAACCCGTGCATATTACCATTGCTATTTATTAGACTCTCAAAAAGATATAAGTGAAGCATGAGAGTGCAACTATTTCTTTAAAATATAACCACCGCCGTGCTCTAAAAGATATAAGTGAAGCACTAGAGCAACTGCCTAGCTCAAAAGATATAAGTGAAGCACATAGAGTATTCTAACAAATCACGAATAATGGGTGTCCCTCTCAAAAAGGTGTGTTCAGCAAATATGATTGTGGCAAACTAAAAAGCAAACAAACTATAGCACAAGACGCTCCAACTAAAACACATATCATGTGATGAATAAAAATATAGCTCCAAGTGATATACCGATAGATCGTAGACGAAAGAGGGGATGCCACCCAGGTCATCCCCAAGCTTAGACGCTTGAATCTTCCTTGAATATTACCTTGGGGTGCCTTGGGCATACACAAGCTTAGGCTCTTGCCGCTACTTATTCCTTTATCCATCGTAGTCTCACCCAAAACTTGAAAACTTCAGCACACTAAACTCAACAGAAACCTCGTGAGATCCATTAGTAAAACAAATAAATCTTAAACTTTAGGTACTGTTGTAAATTGATTCGTATTTAATATTGTCATAATGCTATTGTACTCCAACTTTCCCATGGCTCATACCCCCGATACGATCCATAGATTCATCAAAATAAGCAGACTATGCAACAAAAACAGAATCTGTCTAAAATAGAATAGTCTATAAAAATCTATTTAAAAGCCATACTTATGAAACTCCACATTTTTTGAAAAATTAGGACAACGTAAAACATTCATATATCAATACTGTGCAAAAAATTCAGACTTTTATCATGCTCCAGTACAGAACCAAAAATCCAGCACTGGGCTCAAAACTTTCTGTTTTCAAACAGCATCAATTATACTATCATCCACATCATCCCAAAGGTATTACTTGGCACAAACACTAATTAAAAGATAAAAATAAAATCATAACAGAAGCTAAAATTGTTTGACACAAGAAAATAAAATTTTGTAATAAAAATAAATATTGGGTTGCCTCCCAACAAGCGCTATTGTTTTATGCCCCTAGCTAGGCATAATGCATTATTTCAAGTGTTGTCATCCTTCAAATTAATTCCATACGTGGACCTCATAATAGATTAATATGGTGGCTTAATTCTCTTTCTAGGGAAGTGTTCCTTCCCTTTCTTTATTGGGAATTGAAATCTTATATTACCTTCTTTCATATCAATAATAGCACCTATGGTTCGTAGGAAAGGCCTACCAAGTATTATAGGACAAGACGGATTACATTCAATATCAAGCACAATAAATCCACGGGTAGATAATTCCTATTTGCAAGAATAATCACATCATTTATTCTACCCAATGGTTTTTTAATGGTGGAATCCGCTAGATGTAAATTAAGGGAACAAGCATCCATATCGGTGAGACCTAGCACGTCACATAAAGATTTTGGTATAGTAGAGACGCTAGCACCTAGATCACATAAAGCATTACATTCATAATCTTTAATTTTAACTTTAATAGTAGGTTCCCATTCATAATGTAATTTTTTAGGAATTGAAGTTTCCAACTCAAGCTTTTCTTCATGAGCTTTTATCATAGCTTCTACAATATGTTTAGTAAAAGTTTTATTTTGTTCATAGGCATTAGGTGAATTAATCATGGATTGCAACAAGGTAATACATTCAATTAAAGAGAAACTATCATAATTAAAGTCCTTGTAATCCAAAGTAGTGGGTACATCACTATTTAAAGTTTTGACCTCTCCAAACCCACTTTTATCATTTTTATCAATAAGATCATCACCCTCCAAATAATTGGGACGCTTTCTAGCTAAAGTTGACTCATATTCAGTCCCTTTTTCATTAAGTTTTATATTACTAAACAAGGATTCAATAGGCGAGACACCAATCATTTTAATATCTTCATCATTACTATGATAGAAACCGGGTGGAATAGCGTTTTCTAGACATTCTCGCTTAGCTCTCAACCTAGCGGTTCTTTATTTACTTTCATTAATGGAGACATAGATAGCTTTAATAGACTCATTTATATCATGCTGGGGTGGCAAAAATTTAATTTTGAGAGTTTCAACATCATGAGCAATTCTATCCATGTTCCTAGCCATGTCATCAACTTTATTCAATTTTTCTTCTACCATAGCATTGAAAATCTTTTGAGAATTAATAAATTCTTTAATATTACTTTCAAGATCAGAGGGTATCCTATTATTATTATATGAATTACCATAGGAATTGCCATAATTATTAGAGGAATTTCCGGGGAATGGTCTAGAATTGAAATTACCCCTATAAGCATTGTTGTTGGAATTATTTCTAGAAACGAAATTCACATCAATAGCATCATTATTTTGCTCAATCAAAGTAGACAATGGCACATCATTAGGATCAATTTGAGCACTTTTACTAGCAACCAATTTCATAAGAGCATCCATCTTATCACTCAAAGTATTAATTTCTTCAACAGAATTTACCTTCTTACCAGTTGGAGTTCTTTCAGTGTGCCATTGAGAATAATTTGTCATAATATTATCAAGGAGTTTTGTAGCTCCTCCCAATGTAATTTCCATAAAAGTACCACCTGCGGTAGAGTCTAGAAGATTTTTAGAAACAAAATTTAGTCCCAGATAAATTTTTTGTATGATCATCCCTAAGCTTAAACCATGAGTAGGGCAATTTCTTATCATTAATTTTATACTCTCCCAAGATTGTGCAACATGTTCATGCTCAAGTTTCTTAAAATTTCATAATTTGATTTCTTAGAGAAATAATCTTAGCGGGAGGAAAATACTTGGCAATAAAAGCATCCTTACACTTATCCCAAGAATCAATACTATTTCGAGGCAAGGATGAAAACCAAGTTTTGGCACGATCTCGAAGTGAGAACGGAAATAATTTCAATTTAACAATATCATTATCCACATCTTTCTTCTTTTGCATATCACAAAGTTCAACGAAAGTATTAAGATGGGATGCAGCATCTTCATTAGGACTACAAGAAAATTGTTCTTTCATAACAAGATTAAGCAAAGCAGCATTGATGTCACACGACTCCGCACTAGTGGCGGGAGGAGCAATTGGAGTACTAATAAAATCATTATTATTAGTATTGGAAAAGTCACACAATTTTGTGTTCTCTTGAGACATAGCGACAAAGCAAGCAAACAAGCAAATAAAAATATTTTTGTGTTTTTTGTAAAATTGTTTTAGAAGTGGAGGAGATGAAAATGAGAGGCAAATACAAATAAAAGGAAAATGAAAATAAGTGCAAGTGGATGATAGTTTGTGCAAAGGTACTTGATAGGTTTTGGTGATGTCTCCCCGGCAACGGCGCCAGAAATTCTTCCTGCTACTTGTGAACTGCGTTTGGATTTCCCTGGAGAGGAGAGGATGATGCAGTACAGTAGAGATAAGTATTTCCCCCAGTTAAGAACCAAGGTTATCAATCCAGTAGGAGAACCACACAGAACCTCGTTAGCAGCACCTACACACACAAAAGAAAACACTTACAACCAACGCAAATAAGAGGGTTGTCAATCCCCTTAGCGGTCACTTGCAAGGATTAATTCTGATAGTGATAGATAGAAAAGTAAATTCCAAAAGAAAATAAAAGTAAATAAATTGCAGCAAGGTATTTTTGATTTTAATATATGATAAAAGTAGACCCGGGGGCCATAGTTTTCACTAGAGGCTTCTCTCTCGAACACATAGCATACGGTGGGTAAACAAATTACTGTTGGGCAATTGATAGAAAAGCGCATAGTTATGATGATATTCAAGGAAATGATCATGTATATAGACATCACGTCCGAGACAAGTAGACCGACTCCTGCCTGCATCTACTACTATTAGTCCACCCATCGACCGCTATCCAGCATGCATCTAGGGTATTAAGTATGAAACAGAGCAACGCCTTAAGCAAGATGACATGATGTAGACAAAGTAAACTCAAGCAATATGATTAAACCCCATCTTTTTATCCTTAATGGAAAAAATATAAATACGTTTCATCTCCCCTTCTGTCACTGGGATTGAGCACCGCAAGATTGAACCCATCACAAAGCACCTCTCCCATTGCAAGATAAACCAATCTAGTTGGCCAAACCAAATCGATAGATTGGAGAGAAATACAAAGCTATAATAATCATGCATAAAAGAGTTCAGAGAAGACTCAAATATTTCTCATGAATAATCTAATCATTAACTCACAATTCATCGGATCCCAACAAGCACACCGCAAAAGAAGATTACATCGGATAGAACTCCAAGAACATCGAGGAGAACATGGTATTGAAGATCAAAGAGAGAGAAGAAGCCATCTAGCTACTAGCTATGGACCAGTAGGTCTGTGGTAAACTACTCACACATCATCGGAAGGGCAGCAAGGTTGATGAAGAAGCCCTTCGTGATCGATTCCCCCTCCGGCAAAGTACCGGAAAAGGCCTCCAGATGGGATCGCGGAAGAACAGAGGCTTGCGGCGGCGGAAAGGTTTTATCTTCTATCTTTCTGGTATATTGGGAATATTTGGGAATTTATAGCGCTGGAATTAGGTCAGGAGGGGCTACAAGGGGCCCACAAGCCTGGGGGCGCGCCTACCCCCCTGGGCGCGCCCTCCAGGTTTGGCGCCTCCTCGTGGATCTTCTTTTCTTCTCCCGAAGCTTAGTGGGTCTCTTCTGGTCCAGAAAAAATTGATCCAAAGTTTTTTCTCTCGTTTGGACGCTTTTTCATAATGATTTTCTGAAAAGGCAAAAACAAGCAAAAAACAGCAACTGGCACTGGGCACTGGGTTAATAGGTTAGTCCCAAAAAATGATATATAATGGCATATAATTGCATATAAAACATCCAAGATTGATACTATAATAGCATGGAATAATCAAAAATTATTGATACGTTGGAGACGTATCAAGCATCCCCAAGCTTAATTCCTGCTCGTCCTCGAGTAGGTAAATGATAAAAACAGAATTTTTGATGTGGAATGCTACTTAACATGTTTCATCATGTAATCTCTCTCTTATGGTTTGAATAATAAGATCCGAATGATTCAAAACAATAGTCTATAGTTTGATATAAAGACATCAATACTCAGGCATACTAATAAACAATCATGTCTTTCAAAATAAAAATGCTAAAGAACATTATCCCTAAAAAATCATATAATCCTGTCATCCTCCATCTTCTTACCAGAAAATATTTATCATGTACTACCCCGATGACAAGCCGACCAATTGGTTCATACTTTTTAACGTGCTTCAGCTTTTTCAACCCCCACGCAATACATGAGCGCAAGCCATGGATATAGCACTATGGGTGGAATAGAGTATGGTGGTAGAGATTAATAAGGGGAAGTCAAAAATAAGAAGATAGTCTCACATCAATGAGGCTAATCAATGGGCTATGGAGATGCCTATCAATTGATGTCAATGCAAGGAGTAGGGATTGCCATGCAACGGATGCACTAAGAGCTATAAGTGTATGAAAACTCAACATGAAAACTAAGTGGGTGTGCATCCAACTTGCTTGCTCATGAAGACCTCAGGCATTTGAGGAAGTCCATCATCGGAATATAAAAGCCTAGTTCTATAATGAAAATTTTCCACTAGTATATGAAAGTGACAAAATAGGAGACTCTCTATATGAAAAACATGGTGCTACTTTGAAGCACGAGTGTGGAAAAGGATAGTAACATTGCCCCTTCTCTCTTTTTCTCTCATTTTTTGTGGGCTCTTTTTGGCCTCTTTTTTTACTTTATTTTCGTGGGCTCTTTTTTGCCTCTTTTTTTTAATTTCCTCACTGGGACAATGCTCTAATAATGATGATCATCATACTTCTATTTACTTACAACTCAAAAGAAAATTACAACTCGAAACTAGAACAAAAATATGACTCTATATGAATGCCTCTGGCGGTGTACCAGGATGTGCAATGATACTAGCGTCACATGTATAAAAAATGATGAACGGTGGCAGAGCCACAAATACTATGTCAGCTATATGATCATGCAAAGCAATATGACAATGATGATGTGTGTCATAAAAACGGAACGATGGAAGTTGCATGGCAATATATCTCGGAATGGCTATGGAAATGCCATAATAGGTAGGTATGGTGGCTGTTTTGAGGAATATATAAAGAGGCTTATGTGTGATAGAGCGTATCGTATCACGGTGTTTGGATGCACCAGCGAAGTTTGCACCAACTCTCGATGTGAGAAAGGGCAATGCACAGTACCGAAGAGGCTAACAAATTGCGGAAAGGTGAGAGTGCGTATAATCCATGGACTCGCATTAGTCATAAACAACTCATATACTTATTGCCAAAGTTTATTAGCCCTCGAAGAAAAGTACTACTACGCATGCCCCTAGGGGGATAGATTGGTAGGAAAAGACCATCGCTCGTCCCCGACCGCCACTCATAAGGTAGATAATCAATAATAAATCATGCTCCAACTTCTTAGCATAACGACAGATCATACGTGCATGCTTCGGGAATCAGAAACCTTGACACCAATATTCTTACTAAACCACAATTATCTACTAGCACCTCCAACATTTTACCATCTTAATATCGCCAAACTATTGCAAGGAATCAAACTTATCATATTCAGTGATCTACATAAAAGTTTTATTATATCCCTCTTGAATACCTATCATATTAGGACCAAATTCATAACCCGTGCATATTACCATTGCTAATCATTAGAGTCTCAAAAAGATATAAGTGAAGCATGAGAGTGCAACTATTTCTTTAAAATATAACCACCGCCATGCTCTAAAAGATATAAGTGTAGCACTAGAGCAACTGCCTAGCTTAAAAGATATAAGTGAAGCACATAGAGTATTCTAACAAATCACGAATAATGGGTGTTCCTCTCAAAAAGATGTGTTCATCAAAGATGATTGTGGCAAACTAAAAAGCAAACAAACTATATCACAAGACGCTCCAAGTAAAACACATATCATGTGATGAATAAAAATATAGCTCCAAGTGAGTTACCGATAGATTGTAGACGAAAGAGGGGATGCCTTCCGGGGCATCCCCAATCTTAGACGCTTGAGTCTTCCTAGAATATTACCTTGGGGTGCCTTGGGCATCCCCAAGCTTAGGCTCTTGACGCTCCTTATTCCTTTATCCATCGTAGTCTCACCCAAAACTTGAAAACTTCAGCACACAAAACTCAACAGAAACCTCGTGAGATCCGTTAGTATAACAAACAAATCTTAAACTTTAGGTACTGTTGTAAATTCATTCATATTTAATATTTGCATAATGCTACTGTACTCCAACTTCTCCATGACTCATACCCCCCGATACGATCCATAGATTCATCAAAATAAGCAAACTATGCAACAAAAACAGAATCTGTCTAAAACACAACAGTTTGTAAAGACCTGAATTAACCACATACTTATGTACTTCCAAAAATTATGAAAAATTAGGAAAACGTGGGAAATTCATATATCAATATTGTGTAAAAAATTAAGAAGGTTCTGACGCTCCAGTGAAAAATCAAAATTTCATCACCGGATGCAAAAGTGTCAGTTTTCAAACAACATCAATCATACTATCATCCAAATCATCCCAAAGGCATTACTTGGCACAAACACTAATTAAAAGATAAAAACAAAATCATAACAGAGGCTATAATTGTGCAAACACACAAAAACAGAAAGTAAAAACAAAAAATTATTTTATTCTTCGGGTTGCCTCCCAACAAGCGCTATTGTTTTATGCCCCTAGCTAGGCATAATGCATAGTTTCAAGTGTTGTCATCCTTGGTTTTGACATCCTTAGGTATGTGATTTCCAGGAGGGTTTTCAAAGACAATGGGGAACACATCATCAACCAAAATTTTAGGGTCATTAAGGCAACTTTCTTCGAACCCTTGTTGGTTCCCTTTTACGATCCGGGAGTATTTCTGATTAATACCATTGAAAACTTGTGGGATGATATGCAGAGGAGGAACTTCCTTTTTAGTATTTTCATCAAAAGCATGGTGATCATGGAAAACATATCTCAACATATATTCCTCATTACATAAAATTTCATCTATCACCAGATTTTCTTGGCTCATAATGTGGAAATCAAAGATCTCTCTAGCCTCCTGCACTATGCAATCAAACTCATTAATAAGGATAAGAGTAGATATATTTTTAGCCTTAGGGTTGTTTATAACAGGTAACTCATAAAACAATCCTTGCAAGGTAGGATGAGTATGAATAAATCTTCTTTCAAGTTTAGGAATAAGTACGGAGATAGCCTCCCCATAACTGTTGGTTCTTTTAAGAATTGGAGTATCATTGCAAACCAAAGTTCCCTTGCAATTAAAGAATTCTTGAATAACGTGTTTCCCTATGATATTTCCACTCCCTACTACAAAAAATTTTGAGTCTAAATTTGAGGGAATTTCTATCTTAGGGATTTTACCATCCTCACTTTCTTCAATAACAAACTCAGACATGGTGGCAACTTCAAGCAAAGCAAGCAAACTAGCAAACATGCAAAGGAAAATATTTTTGTATTTTTGTAAAAAAAATAGAATTGGGGGAGATGAAAATGAGAGGAAAATGCAAATAAAAAGGCAAATAAAAAAATGCAAGTGGATGATAGTTTGTGCGAAGGTACTTGGTAATTTTGATGATGTCTCCCCGGCAACGGCGCCAGAAATTCTTCCTGCTACTTGTAGACTGCGTTGGTATTTCCCCGAAGAGGAGAGGATGATGCAGTATAGTAGAGATAAGTATTTCCCTCAGTTAAGAACCAAGGTTATCAATCCAGTAGGATAACCAAGCAAAATCCCGTTAAGCGCACCTGCACACACAAAAGCAAACACTTGCACCTAACGCAAATAAGAGGGTTGTCAATCCTCTTAACGGTTATTTGCAAGGATTAACTCTGATAGTGATAGATAGATAAACTAAAATACTAAATAAAATACAAGTAAATAAATTGCAGCAAGGTATTTTCGATTTTAATATATGATAAAAGTAGACCCGGGGGCCATAGTTTTCACTAGAGGCTTCTCTCTCGAACACATAGCATACAGTGGGTAAAACAATTACTGTTGGGCAATTGATAGAAAAGCAAATAATTATGAAGGATTCATGGCAATGATCATGTATATAGGCATCACGTCCGAGACAAGTAGACCGACTCCTGCCTGCATCTACTACTATTACTCCACCCATCGACCGCTATCCAGCATGCATCTAGGGTATTAAGTATGAAACAGAGTAACGCCTTAAGCAAGATGACATGATGTAGACAAAGTAAACTCAAGAAATATTATTAAACCCCATCTTTTTATCCTTAATGGCAACAATACAAATACGTGTCATGTCCCCTTCTGTCAGTGGGATTGAGCACCGCAAGATTGAACTCATCACGAAGCACCTCTCCCATTGCAAGATAAACCAATCTAGTTAGCCAAACCAAATCGATAGATCAGAGAGAAATACAAAGCTATAATAATCATGCATAAAAGAGTTTAGAGAAGACTCATATATTTCTCATGAATAATCTAATCATAAACTCACAATTCATCGGATCCCAAGAAACACACCGCAAAAGAAGATTACACCGGATAGACCTCCAAGAACATCGAGGAGAACATGTTATTGAAGATCAAAGAGAGAGAAGAAGCCATCTAGCTACTAGCTATGGACATGTAAGTCTGTGGTAAAATACTCACACATCATCGGAAGGGCAGCAAGGTTGATGAAGAAGCCCTCCGTGATCGATTCCCCCTCCGGCAGAGTACCGGAAAAGGCCTCCAGATGGGATCGCGGAAGAACAGAGGCTTGCGGCGGCGGAAAGGTTTTCTCTTCTGTCTCTCTAGTATATTGGGAATATTTGGGAATTTATAGCGCTAGAATTAGGTCAGGAGGGGCTACGAGGGGCCCACAAGCGTGGGGGGCGCGCCTACCCCCCTGGGCGCGCCCTCCAGACTTGTCGCCTCCTCGTGGCTCTTCTGGTCTTCTCCCGAAGCTTCGTGGGTCTCTTCTGGTCCAAAAAAATTAATCCAAAGTTTTTTTCTCTCGTTTGGACTCTTTTTGATAATGATTTTGTGAAAAGGCAAAAACAAGCAAAAAACAGCAACTGGCACTGGGCACTGGGTTAATAGGTTAGTCCCAAAAAATGATATATAATGGCATATAATTGCATATAAAAAATCCAAATTTGATACTATAATAGCATGGAACAATCAAAAATTATAGATACCTTGGAGACGTATCAATGATCTGATCATAAACCCACAATTCATCGCATCCCAACAAACACGCCGCAAAAGAAGATTACACCGAATAGAACTCCCAGAACATCGAGGAGAACATGGTATTGAAGATCAAAGAGAGAGAAGAAGCCTTCTAGCTACTAGCTATGGACCCGTAGGTCTGTCGTAAACTACTCACACATCATCGGAAGGGTAGCACGATTGATGAAGAAGCCCTCCATGATCGATTCCCCTTCCGGCAGAGTACCGAAAAAGGCCTCCAGATGGGATCGTGGAAGAACAGAGGCTTGCGGCGGCGGAAAGGTTTTTCTCGTCTGTCTTCCTAGTATATGGGCAATATTTGGGAATTTATAGTGCTGGAGGTCAAGAGGTGCCACGAGGGGCCCACAAGACTGAGGGGCGCGCCTACCCCCCTCGGTGCGCCCTCCGGGCTTGTCGCTCCCTCGTGACTTGCTACTTGTAGTCTGCGTTGGTATTTCCCCGAAGAGGAGAGGATGATGTAGTACAGTAGAGATAAGTATTTCCCTCAGTTAAGAACCAAGGTCATCAATCTAGTAGGAGAACCAAGCAAAATTCCGTTAAGCACACCTGCACACACACGAGCAAACACTTGCACCCAACGCAAATAAGAGGGTTGTCAATCCTCTTAGCGGTTATTTGCAAGGATTAAATCTTATCGAGGTAAATAGATAAACTAAACTACTAATTAAAATAAAAGTAAATAAATTGCAGCAAGGTATTTTTAGGTTTTATATATAATAAAGATAGACCCAGGGACCATAGTTTTCACTAGTGGCTTCTCTCTTGAGCACATAAACATACGGTGGGTAAACAAATTACTGTTGGGCAATTGATAGAAAAGCAAATAATTATGACGGATTCATGGCAATGATCATGTATATAGGCATCATGTCCAAGACAAGTAGACCGACTCATGTCTGCATCTACTACTATTACTCCACCCATCGACCGCTATCCAGCACGCATCTAGGGTATTAAGTATGAAACAGAGTAACGCCTTAAGCAAGATGACATGATGTAGAGAAGCAAATTCAAGCAATATGAATAAACCCCATCTTTTTATCCTTAATGGCAACAATACAAATACGTGTCATGTCCCTTTCTGTCACTAGGATTGAGCACCGCAAGATTGAACCCATCACAAAGCACCTCTCCCATTGCAAGATAAATCAATCTAGTAGGCCAAACAAAACCGATAGATCGGAGAGAAATACAAAGCTATAACAATCATGCATAAAAGAGTTCAGAGAAGACTCAAATATTTCTCATGAATAATCTGATCATAAACTCACAATTCATCGGATTCCAACAAACACACCGCAAAAGAAGATTACATCAGATAGAACTCCAAGAACATCGAGGAGAACATTGTATTGAAGATCAAAGAGAGAGAAGAAGCCATCTAGCTACTAGCTATGGACATGTAAGTCTGTGGTAAAATACTCACACATCATCGGAAGGGCAGCAAGGTTGATGAAGAAGCCCTCCGTGATCGATTCCCCCTCCGGCAGAGTACCGGAAAAGGCCTCCAGATGGGATCGCGGAAGAACAGAGGCTTGCGGCGGCGGAAAGGTTTTCTCTTCTGTCTCTCTAGTATATTGGGAATATTTGGGAATTTATAGCGCTAGAATTAGGTCAGGAGGGGCTACGAGGGGCCCACAAGCGTGGGGGGCGCGCCTACCCCCCTGGGCGCGCCCTCCAGACTTGTCGCCTCCTCGTGGCTCTTCTGGTCTTCTCCCGAAGCTTCGTGGGTCTCTTCTGGTCCAAAAAAATTAATCCAAAGTTTTTTTCTCTCGTTTGGACTCTTTTTGATAATGATTTTGTGAAAAGGCAAAAACAAGCAAAAAACAGCAACTGGCACTGGGCACTGGGTTAATAGGTTAGTCCCAAAAAATGATATATAATGGCATATAATTGCATATAAAACATCCAAATTTGATACTATAATAGCATGGAACAATCAAAAATTATAGATACCTTGGAGACGTATCAATGATCTGATCATAAACCCACAATTCATCGCATCCCAACAAACACGCCGCAAAAGAAGATTACACCGAATAGAACTCCCAGAACATCGAGGAGAACATGGTATTGAAGATCAAAGAGAGAGAAGAAGCCTTCTAGCTACTAGCTATGGACCCGTAGGTCTGTCGTAAACTACTCACACATCATCGGAAGGGTAGCACGATTGATGAAGAAGCCCTCCATGATCGATTCCCCTTCCGGCAGAGTACCGAAAAAGGCCTCCAGATGGGATCGTGGAAGAACAGAGGCTTGCGGCGGCGGAAAGGTTTTTCTCGTCTGTCTTCCTAGTATATGGGCAATATTTGGGAATTTATAGTGCTGGAGGTCAAGAGGTGCCACGAGGGGCCCACAAGACTGAGGGGCGCGCCTACCCCCCTCGGTGCGCCCTCCGGGCTTGTCGCTCCCTCGTGACTTGCTACTTGTAGTCTGCGTTGGTATTTCCCCGAAGAGGAGAGGATGATGTAGTACAGTAGAGATAAGTATTTCCCTCAGTTAAGAACCAAGGTCATCAATCTAGTAGGAGAACCAAGCAAAATTCCGTTAAGCACACCTGCACACACACGAGCAAACACTTGCACCCAACGCAAATAAGAGGGTTGTCAATCCTCTTAGCGGTTATTTGCAAGGATTAAATCTTATCGAGGTAAATAGATAAACTAAACTACTAATTAAAATAAAAGTAAATAAATTGCAGCAAGGTATTTTTAGGTTTTATATATAATAAAGATAGACCCAGGGACCATAGTTTTCACTAGTGGCTTCTCTCTTGAGCACATAAACATACGATGGGTAAACAAATTACTGTTGGGCAATTGATAGAAAAGCAAATAATTATGACGGATTCATGGCAATGATCATGTATATAGGCATCATGTCCAAGACAAGTAGACCGACTCATGTCTGCATCTACTACTATTACTCCACCCATCGACCGCTATCCAGCACGCATCTAGGGTATTAAGTATGAAACAGAGTAACGCCTTAAGCAAGATGACATGATGTAGAGAAGCAAATTCAAGCAATATGAATAAACCCCATCTTTTTATCCTTAATGGCAACAATACAAATACGTGTCATGTCCCTTTCTGTCACTAGGATTGAGCACCGCAAGATTGAACCCATCACAAAGCACCTCTCCCATTGCAAGATAAATCAATCTAGTAGGCCAAACAAAACCGATAGATCGGAGAGAAATACAAAGCTATAACAATCATGCATAAAAGAGTTCAGAGAAGACTCAAATATTTCTCATGAATAATCTGATCATAAACTCACAATTCATCGGATTCCAACAAACACACCGCAAAAGAAGATTACATCAGATAGAACTCCAAGAACATCGAGGAGAACATTGTATTGAAGATCAAAGAGAGAGAAGAAGCCATCTAGCTACTAGCTATGGACCCATAGTCTGTAGTAAACTACTCACACATCATCGGAAGGGCAGCAAGGTTGATGTAGAAGCCCTCCGTGATTGATTCCCCCTCCGGCAGAGTACCGGAAAAGGCCTCCAGATGGGATCATGGAAGAACAGAGGCTTGCGGCGGCGCAAAGTTTTTCTCTTCTGGCTCTCTGGGGGTTTCCCTATATTTGTGAATTTATAGAAGTGGAATTAGGTTAAACAGAGTCACGTGGGCCCCACAAGGCAACACGGCGCGCCCCCGCTGGGGTGCGCCCTAGTGCCTTGTGAAGCCTCCGTGAGGCTTCTGGCCTCCTCCTGAAGCTTCACATGTTTCTTTTGTCCAGAAAAAAATCTCCAAAAAGTTTCGTGGCATTTGGACTTTATTTGGTACTGTTTCTCTGAAAAGCCAAAAATAAGCAGAAAACAGCAACTGGCACTAGGCACTGGGTTAATAGGTTAGTCCCAAAAAAATGATATATAATTGTATATAAAAACATCCAAGATCGATATTATAATAGCATGGAACAATCAAAAATTATAGATACGTTGGAGACGTATCAAGCATCCCCAAGCTTAATTCCTGCTCGTCCTCGAGTAGGTAAATGATAAAAACAGAATTTTTGATGTGGAATGCTACCTATCAAGTTTCATCATGTAATCTCTCTCTTACGGTATGAATAATAAGATCCAAATGATTCAAAGCAATAGTCTATAATTTGATATAAACACATCAATACTCATGCATACTAGCAAACAATCATGTCTTTCAAAATAAAGATACTAAAGAACATTATCCCTACAAAATCATATAATCCTGTCATGCTCCATCTTCTTCACACAAAGTATTTATCATGCACTACCCCGATGACAAGCCAAGCAATTGGTTCATACTTTTTAACGCGCTTCAGCTTTTTCAACTCCCACACAATACATGAGCGCAAGCCATGGATATATCACTATGGGTGGAATAGAGTATGGTGATAGAGATAATAAGAAGAAGTCAAAAATGGAGAAAGTCTCACATCAACGAGGCTAATCAACGGGCTATGGAGATGCCCATCAATTGATGTCAATGCGAGGAGTAGGGATTGCCATGCAATGGATGCACTAAGAGCTATAAGTGTATGAAAGCTCAACATGAAAACTAAGTGGGTGTGCATCCAACTTGCTTGCTCATGAAGACCTCGGGCATTTGAGGAAGCCCATCATCGGAATATACAAGCCAAGTTCTATAATGAAAAATTCCCACTAGTATATGAAAGTGACAAAATAGGAGACTCTATCTGAAAAACATGGTGCTACTCTGAAGCACAAGTGTGGAAAAGGATAGAAACATTGCCCCTTCTCACTTTTTCTCTTATTTATTTTATAATTTTTTTGCTTTTTTTTCTTTATATATATTTTTTTGTTTTTTTCATGGCTCTTTTTCGCCTCTTTTTTTTCTATATATTTTTTCTCTTTTTTTTCGTCCGGAGTCTCATCCCGACTTGTGGGGGAATCATAGCCACCATCATCCTTTCCTCACTGGGACAATGCTCTAATAATGATGATCATCACACCTCTATTTACTTACAACTCAAAATTACAACTCGATACTAGAACAAAAATATGACTCTATATGAATGCCTCTGGCAGTGTACCAGGATGTGCAATGATGCTAGCATAACATGTATAACAATGATAAACGGTGGCTGAGCCAGAAATACTATGTCAGCTATATGATCATGGAAAGCAATATGACAATGATGATGTATGTCATAAAAACGGAACGGTGGAAGTTGCATGGCAATATATCTCGTAATGGCTATGGAAATGCCATGATAGGTAGGTATGGTGGCTGTTTTGAGGAAGATATAAAGAGGCTTATGTGTGATAAAGCGTGTCATATCACGGGGTTTGGATGCACCGGCGAAGTTTGCACCAACTCTCGATGTGAGAAAGGGCAATGCATGGTACCGAAGAGGCTAGCAAATTGCGGAAAGGTGAGAGTGCATATAATCCATGGACTCGCATTAGTCATCAAGAACTCACATACTTATTGTGAAAGTTTATTAGCCATCGAAGCAAAGTACTACTACGCATGCCCCTAGGGGGATAGATTGGTAGGACAAGGTCCAACGCTCGTCCCCGACCGCCACTCATAAGGTAGACAATCAATAATAAATCATGCTCCAACTTCTTAGCATAACGACAGTTCATACGCGCATGCTTCGGGAATCACAAACCTTAACACAATTATTCTTACTAAACCACAATTATCTACTAATACCTCCCACATATTACCATGTTAATATCGCACAACTATTGCAAGGAATCAAATTTATCATATTCAGTGATCTACATGAAAGTTTTTATTATATCCCTCTTGAATACCTATCATATCAGGACCAAATTCATAACCCGTGCATATTACCATTGCTATCATGAGACTCTCAAAAAATATATAAGTGAAGCATGAGCATGCAACTATTTCGTTAATATATCATCATCGCCGTGCTCTAAAAGATATAAGTGTAGCACTAGAGTAACTGCCTAGCTCAAAAGATATAAGTGAAGCACATAGAGTATTCTAACAAATCACGAATAATGCGTGTCCCTCTCAAAAAGGTGTGTTCAGCAAACATGATTGTGATAAACTAAAAAGAAAACAAACTATTTCACAAGACGCTCCAAGTAAAACACATATCATGTGATTAATAAAAATATAGCTCCAAGTGAGTTACCGATAGATTGTAGACGAAAGAGGGGATGCCTTCCGGGGCATCCCCAAGCTTAGACGCTTGATTAGTCCTTGAATATTACATTGGGGTGCCTTGGGCATCCCCAATCTTAGGCTCTTGCCACTCCTTATTCCTTTGTCCATCGTAGTCTCACCCAAAACTTGAAAACTTCAGCACACAAAACTCAACAGAAACCTCGTGAGATCCGTTAGTATAACAAACAAATCTTTAACTTTAGGTAGTGTTGTAAATTGATTCATGTTTAATATTGGAATAATGCTACTGTACTCCAACTTCTCCATGACTCATACCCCCCGATACGATCCATAGATTCATGAAAATAAGCAAACTATGCAACAAAAACAGAATCTGTCTAAAACAGAACAGTCTGTAAAGATCTATTTAAAAGCCATACTTCTGTAATACAAAAATTCATAAAAAATAGGACAACGTGGGAAATTCATATACCAATACTGTGTAAAAATTTCAGATTTTTCTGACGCTCCAGTACAGAACTAAAATTCCAGCACTGGACGCAAAACTTTCTGTTTTCCAAACAGCATCAATTGTACTATCTTCCAAATCATCTCAAAGGCATTACTCGGCACAAACACTAATTAAAACATAAAAACATAATCCTAACAGAAGCTATAATCATGCAAACACTCAAGAACAGTAGGTAAAAGCAAAATTTTATTTTATTCATTGGGTTGCCTCCCAGTAAGTGCTATTGTTTTATGCCCCTAGCTAGGCATAATGCATAGTTTCAAGTGTTGTCATCCTTGGTTTTGACATCCTTAGGTGTGTGATTTTCAGGAGGTTTTTCAAAAACAATGGGGAACACATCATCAACCAAAATACTAGGGTTATTAAGGCTACCTTCTTCAAACCCCTCTTGGTTCCCCTTTACAATCCAAACATATTTACGATTAATTCCATTAAAAACTTGTTGAATGATATGTATGGGAGGAGCTTCTTTTTTAGTATTTTCATCAAAAGCATGGTGATCATGAAAAACATATCGGAACATATATTCCTCATTATATAAAATTCATCTATCACAGGATTTTCTTGACTCATATTATAGAAATCAAAGATCTCTCTAGCTTCTCGCACTATGTAATCAAACTCATTCATAAGGATAAGAGCAGCTATCTTTTTAGCATTGGGGTTATTTATAACCGGCAACTCATAAAACAATCTTTGCAAGGTAGGATGAGTACAAATAAATCTTCTTTCAAGTTTAAGAATGAGTGCGGAGATAGCTTCCCCATAACTGTTGGTTCTTTTAAGAATTGGGGTGTCATTACAAACCAAAGTTCCCGTGCAATTAAAGAAGTCTTGAATAACATTCTTCCCTATGATATTTCCACTCCCTACTACAATAATTTTTGAGTCTAAATTCGAGGGAATCTCTATCTTAGGAATTTTCCTATCCTCATCTTTTTCAATGACAAAATCAGACATAGTGGCAACTTTAAGCAAACTAGCAAACAAAATATTTTTGTGTTTTTGTAAAAAAAAAATTAGAAGCGGGGGAGATGAAAACGAGAGGCAAATGCAAATAAAAGGTAAATAAAGTAAATGCAAGTGAATGATAATTTGTGCGAAGGTACTTGGTAATTTTGATGATGTCTCCCCGGCAACGGCGGCAGAAATTCTTCCTGCTACTTGTATTCCGCGTTGGTATTTCCCCGAAGAGGAGAGGATGATGCAGTACAGTAGAGATAAGTATTTCCCTCACTTAAGAACCAAGGTTATCAATCCAGTAGGAGAACCAAGCAAAATTCCGTGAAGCGCACCTGCACACACACGAGCAAACACAGCACCCAACGCAAATAAGAGGGTTGTCGATCCTCTTAGCGGTTATTTGCAAGGATTAAATCTTATCGAGGTAAATAGATAAACTAAACTACTAATTAAAATAAAAGTAAATAAATTGCAGAAAGGTATTTTTAGGTTTTTTATATAATAAAGATAGACCCGGGGACCATAGTTTTCACTAGAGGCTTCCCTCTCGAGCACAGAAACATACGGTGGGTAAACAAATTACTATTGGGCAATTGATAGAAAAGCAAATAATTATCACGGATTCATGGCAATGATCATGTATATAGGCATCACGTCCGAGACAAGTAGACCGACTCCTGCCTGCATCTACTACTATTACTCCACCCATCGACCGCTATCCAGCATGTATCTTGGGTATTAAGTATGAAACATAGTAACGCCTTAAGCAAGATGACATGATGTAGAGAAGCAAATTCAAGCAATATGAACAAACCCCATCTTTTTATCCATAATGGCAACAATACAAATACGTGTCATGTCCCTTTCTGTCACTGGGATTGAGCACCGCAAGATTGAACCCATCACAAAGCACCTCTCCCATTGCAAGATAAATCAATCTAGTAGGACAAACTAAACTGATAGATGGGAGAGAAATACAAAGCTATAACAATCATGCATAAAAGATTTCAGAGCAGACTCAAATATTTCTCATGAATAATCTGATCATAAACTCACAATTCATCGGATCCCAACAAACACACCGCAAAAGAAGATTACATCTGATAGAGCTCCAAGAACATCGAGGAGAACATTGTATTGAACATCAAAGAGAGAGAAGAAGCCATCTAGCTACTAGCTATGGACCCGTAGGTCTGTGCTATAGTACTCACACATCATTGGAAGGGCATCAAGGTTGATGTAGATGCCCTCCGTGATCGATTCCCCCTCCGGCAGAGTTCCGGAAAAGGCCTCCAGATGGGATCGCAGAAGAACAGGGGCTTGCGGCGGTGGAATGGTTTTCTCTTCTAGCTCTCTGGGGGTTTCCCAATATTTGTGAATTTGTAGAAGTGGAATTAGGTCAAACGGAGTCACATGGGCCCCACAAGGCAGCACGGCACGCCCCCCTGGGGCGCGCCCTAGTGCGTTGTGAAGCCTCCGTGAGGCTTCTGGCCTCCTCCCGAAGCTTCCCAGGTTTCTTTTGTCCAGAAAAAAATCTCCAAAAAGTTTCGTGGCATTTGGACTTCATTTGGTACTGGTTCTCTGAAAAGCCAAAAACAAGCAGAAAACAGCAACTGGCACTAGGCACCGGGTTAATAGGTTAGTCCCAAAAAATGATATATAATTGCATATAAAAACATCCAAGATTGATACTATAATAGCATGGAACAATAAAAAATTATAGATACGTTGGAGACATATCATGAATCTTCTGGTCCTCTCCCGAAGCTTCCAGGGTCCCTTCACGTCCAGAAAAAAATTAATCCAAAGTTTTTTCTTCGTTTGGACTCCATTTGATAATTATTTTCTGAAAAGGCAAAAACAGGCAAAATATAACAACTGGCACTGGGCACTAGGTTAATAGGTTAGTCCCAGAAAATGAAATATAATTGCATATAAAACATCCAAGATTGATACTATAATAGCATGGAACAATAAAAAATTATAGATACATTGGAGACGTATCAGCCCAGCAGTTGCCCACAAGGCAACAGGGCGCGGCCACCCCCTGGGCGCGCCCTGATGCCTTGTGGGTCCCACAGCAGGCCTCTGGCCCCTTCCTTCTGCTATATAAGGTCATTTGCCCTAAAAAATAAGGGGAGGACTTTCGGGACAAAGCGCCGCCGTCTCGAGGCGGAACTTGGGCAGGAGCACTTTTGCCCTCCGGCGGAGCGATTTCGCCGGGGATACTTACCTCCGGGAGGGGGAAATCGAAGCCATCGACATCACCAACGATCCTCTCATCGTGGGAGGACCAATCTTCATCAACATCTTGACCAACACCATCTCATCTCAAACCCTAGTTCATCTCTTGTATTCAATCTTTGTCTCAAAACCTCAGATTGGTACCTGTGGGTTGCTAGTAGTGTTGATTACATCTTGTAGTTGATGCTAGTTGGTTTATTTGGTGGAATATTATATGTTCAGATCCTTAATGATATTCAATACTCCTCTGATCTTAAACATGAATATGATTTGTGAGTAGTTACGTTTGTTCTTGAGGACATGGGAGAAGTCTTGTTATAAGTAATCATGTGAATTTGGTATTCGTTCGATATTTTGATGATATGTATGTTGTTGCTTCCTTTAGTGGTGTCATGTGAACATCGACTACATGACACTTCACCATACTTGGGCCGAAGGGAAGGCATTGTGGAGTAATAAGTAGATTATGGGTTGCTAAAGTGACAGAAGCTTAAACCGTAGTTTATGCGTTATTCCATAAGGGGCTGATTTGGATCCATATGTTTCATGCTATGGTTAGATTTATCTTAATTCTTTTTTTGTAGTTGCGGATGCTTGCGAGAGGGGGTAATCATAAGAGGGTTGCTTGTTCAAGTAAGAACATCACCCTAGCACCGGTCCTCCCACATATCAAATTATCAAAGTAGCGAACGCGAATCAAATAAACATGATGAAAGTGACAAGACGATAATTCCCATGTGTCCTTGCTACTTGTAGACTGCATTGGTATTTCCCAGAAGAGGATAGGATGATGCATTATAGTAGAGATAAGTATTTCCCTCAGTTAAGAACCAAGGTTATCAATCCAGTAGGAGAACCAAGCAAAATCCCGTTAAACACACCTGCACACACAAAAGCAAACACTTGCACCCAACGCAAATAAGAGGGTTGTCAATCCTCGTAGTGGTTATTTGCAAGGATTAATTTTGATAGTGATAGATAGATAAACTAAAATACTAAATAAAATAAAAGTAAATAAATTGCAGCTAGGTATTTTGGTTTTAATATATGATAAATATAGACCCGGGGGCCATAGTTTTCACTAGAGGCTTCTCTCTCGAGCGCAGAACATGCGGTGGGTAAACAAATTACTGTTGGGCAATTGATAGAAAAGAAAATAATTATGACGGACTCATGGCAATGATCATGTATATAGGCATCAGGTCCGAGACAAGTAGACCGACTCCTGCCTGCATCCACTACTATTACTCCACCCATCGACCGCTATCCAGCATGCATCTAGGGTATTAAGTATGAAACGAAGTAACGCCTTAAGCAAGATGAAATGATGTAGACAAAGTAAACTCAAGAAATATGATTAAACCCCATCTTTTTATCCTTAATGGCAACAATACAAATACGTGTCATGTCCCTTTCTGTCACTGGGATTGAGCACCGCAAGATTGAACCCATCACAATGCACCTCTCCCATTGCAAGATAAACCAATCTAGTTGGCCAAACCAAATCGATAGATCGGAGAGAAATAACAAGCTATAATAATCATGCATAAAAGAGTTCAAAGAAGACTCAAATATTTCTCATGAATAATGTGATCATAAACTCACAATTCATCGGATCCCAACAAACACACCGCAAAAGAAGATTACATCGGATAGAACTCCAAGAACATCGAGGAGAACATGGTATTGAAGATCAAAGAGAGAGAAGAAGCCATCTAGCTACTAGCTATGGACCCGTAGGTCTGTGGTAAACTACTCACACATCATCGGAAGGGCATCAAGGTTGATGTAGAAGCCCTCCGTGATCGATTCCCCCTTCGGCAGAGTACCGGAAAAGGCCTCCAGATGGGATCGCGGAAGAATAGAGGCTTGCGGCGGCGTAAAAGTTATTCGAGGTGGCTCTCTATTAGTTTCCCAATATTTGAGAATTTATAGAAGTGGAATTAGGTCAAACGGAGCCACGAGGGCTCCACAAGGCATCAGGGCGCGCCCCCTGGGGCCGCACGCTGTTACCTTGTGGAGGCTTCGTGTACCTTCTGGCCTCCTCTCCAAGTCTCCGGGGTCTCTTTTATCCAGAAAAAAATCTCCAAAAAGTTTCATGGCATTTGGACTTTGTTTGGTACTGATTTCTTGAAAAACCAAAAACAAGCAGAAAACAACAACTGGCACTGGGCACTAGGTTAATAGATTAGTCCCAAAAAATGATATATAATTGCATATAAAACATCCAAGATTGATACTATAATAGCATGGAACAATCAAAAATTATAGATACATTGTATCAAGCATCCCCAAGCTTAATTCTTGCCCGTCCTCGAGTAGGTAAATGATAAAAACAGAATTTTTGATGTGGAATGCTACCTAACTTGTCTCATCATGTAATCTTTCTCTTACGGTATGAATAATAAGATCCGAATGATTCAAAGCAATAGTCTATAGTTTGATATAAAGACATCAATACTTAGGCATACTAATAAACAATCATGTCTTCCAAAATAAAAATGCTAAAGTAAGTTATCCCTACAAAATCAAATAATCCTATTATGCTCCATCTTCTTAACACAAAATATTTATCATGCACTACCCCGATGACAAGCTGAGCAATTGGTTCATACATTTTAACGCGCTTCAGCTTTTTCAACCCCCACGCAATACATGAGCGCAAGCCATGGATATAGCACTATGGGTGGAATAGAGTGTGGTGGTAGAGATTAATAAGGGGAAGTCAAAAATAAGAAGATAGTCTCACATCAACGGGCTATGGAGATGCCCATCAATTGATATCAATGCGAGGAGTAGGGATTGCCATGCAACGGATGCACTAAGAGCTATAAGTGTATGAAAGCAGCACAACACGAAAACTAAGTGGGTGTGCATCCAACTTGCTTGCTCATGAAGACCTCAGGCATTTCAGGAAGCCCATCATCGGAATATACAAGCCAGGTGCTATAATGAAAAATTCCCACTAGTATATGAAACTGACAATAGGAGACTCTCTATATGAAAAACATGGTGCTACTTTGAAGCACAAGTATGGAAAATGATAGTAACACTTCCCCTTCTCTCTTTTTCTCTCATCTATTTTTTTTCGTGGGCTTTTTTGGCCTCTTTTTTTATTTCCTCACTGGGACAATGCTCTAATAATGATGATCATCATACTTCAATTTACTTACAACTCAAAAAATTACAACTCGAAACTAGAACAAAAATATGACTCTATATGAATGCCTCTGGCGGTGTACCAAGATGTGCAATGATACTAGCGTAACATGTATAAAAATGATGAACGGTGGCTGAGCCACAAATACTATGTCAGCTATCTGATCATTGCTACTTGTGAGCTGCGTTGGTAATTCCACGAAGAGGAAGGGAGATGCGGTACAGTAGAGATAAGTATTTCCCTCAGTTAAGAACCAAGGTTATCAATCCAGTAGGAGAACCAAGCAAAATTCCGTTAAAGCGCACCTGCACACACAAGAGCAAACACTTGCACCCAACGTGAATAAGAGGGTTGTCAATCCTCTTAGCGGTAATTTGCAAGGATTAAATCTTATCGAGGTAAATAGATAAACTAAATTACTAATTAAAATAAAAGTAAATAAATTGCAGCAAGGTATTTTTAGGTTTTTTATATGATAAAGATAGACCCGGGGACCATAGTTTTCACTAGAGGCTTCTCCCTTGAGCACATAAGCATACGGTGGGTGAACAAATTACTGTTGGGCAATTGATAGAAAAGCGAATAATTATGACAGATTCATGGCAATGATCATGTATATAGGCATCACGTCCGAGACAAGTAGACCGACTCCTGCCTGCGTCAACTACTATTACTCCACCTATCGACCGCTATCCAGCATGCATCTAGGGTATTAAGTATGAAACAGAGTAACGCCTTAAGCAAGATGACATGATGTAGAGAAGCAAATTCAAGCAATATGAATAAACCCCATCTTTTTATCCTTAATGGCAACAATACAAATACGTGTCATATCCCTTTCTGTCACTGGGATTGAGCACGGCAAGATTGAACCCATCACAAGGCACCTCTCCCATTGCAAGATAAATCAATCTAGTAGGCCAAACTAAACCGATAGATCGGAGAGAAATACAAAGCTATAACAATCATGCATAACAGAGTTCAGAGAAGACTCAAATATTTCTCATGAATAATCTGATCATAAACTCACAATTCATCGGATCCCTAAAACACATCGCAAAAGAAGATTACATCGGATAGAACTCCAAGAACATTGTATTGAAGATCAAAGAGAGAGAAGAAGCCATCTAGCTACTAGCTATGGAACCGTAGGTCTATGGTAAACTACTCACACATCATCGGAAGGGCAACAAGGTTGATGTAGAAGCCCTCCGTGATCGATTCCCCCACCGGCGGAGTACCGGAAAAGGCCTCCAGATGGGATCGTGGAAGAATAGAGGCTTGCAGCGGCGGAAAGGTTTTCTCTTCTGGCTCTCTGGGGGTTTCCCAATATTTGTGAATTTATAGAAGTGGAATTAGGTCAAAAGGAGTCACGTGGGCCCCACAAGGTACTACGGCGCGCCCCCCTGGGGCACGCCCTAGTGCCTTGTGAAGCCCCTGTGGGGCTTCTGGCCTCCTCCCGAAGCTTCCCAGGTTTCTTTTGTCCAGAAAAAAATCTCCAAAAAGTTTTGTGGCATTTGGACTTCATTTGGTACTGTTTCTCTGAAAAGCTAAAAACAAGCAGAAAACAACAACTGGCACTAGGCACTGGGTTAATAGGTTAGTCCTAGAAAATGATATATAATTGCATACAATTGTATATAAAAACATCCAAGATTGATATTATAATAGCATGGAACAATCAAAAATTATAGATGCGTTGGAGACGTATCAAGCATCCCCAAGCTTAATTCATGCTCGTCCTCGAGTAGATAAATGATAAAAACAGAATTTTTGATGTGGAATGCTACCTATCATGTTTCATCATGTAATCTCTCTCTTACGGTATGAATAATAAGATCCAAATGATTCAAAGCAATAGTCTATAATTTGATATAAAGACATCAATACTCTGGCATACTAGCAAACAATCATGTCTTTCAAAATAAAAATGCTAAAGAACGTTATTCCTACAAGATCATATAATCCTGCCATGCTCCATCTTCTTCACACAAAGTATTTATCATGAACAACCCCGGTTTTAGCCAAGCAATTGGTTCATACTTTTTAACGCGCTTCAGCTTTTAAAACTCCCACACAATACATGAGCGCAAGCCATGGATATAGCACTATGGGTGGAATAGAGTATGGTGATAGAGATAAATAGGAGAAGTCAAAAATGCAGAAAGTCTCACATCTACGAAGCTAATCAACGGGCTATGGAGATGCCCATCAATTGATGTCAATGCAAGGAGTAGGGATTGCCATGCAATGGATGCACTAAGAGCTATAAGTGTATGAAAGCTCAACATGAAAACTAAGTGGGTGTGCATCCAACTTGCTTGCTCATGAAGACCTCGGGCATTTGAGGAAGCCCATCATCGGAATATACAAGCCAAGTTCTATAATGAAAAATTCCCACTAGTATATGAAAGTGACAATATAGGAGACTCTCTATGTGAAAAACATCGTGCTACTCTGAAGCACAAGTGTGGAAAAAGATAGTAACATTGCCCCTTCTCTCTTTTTCTCTCATTTATTTTTTCTTTTTTCTTTTTTTTCTTTATATTTTTTCTTTCTCTTTTTTTTCATGGCTCTTTTTCGCCTCTTTTTTTTTCGTCCGGAGTCTCATCCCGACTTGTGGGGGAATCATAGGCACCATCATCCTTTCCTCACTGGGACAATGCTCTAATAATGATGATCATCACACCTCTATTTACTTACAACTCAAAATTACAACTCGATACTAGAACAAAAATATGACTCTATATGAATGCCTCTGGCAGTGCACCAGGATGTGCAATGATGCTAGCATAACATGTATAAAAATGATGAGCGGTGGCTGAGCCACAAATACTATGTCAGCTATATGATCATGCAAAGCAATATGACAATGATGATGTGTGTCATAAAAAACGGAACGGTGGAAGTTGCATGGCAATATATCTCGGAATGGCTATGGAAATGCCATGATAGGTAGGTATGGTGGCTGTTTTGAGAAAGATATAAAGAGGCTTATGTGTGATAGAGCGTATCATATCACGGGGTTTGGATGCACCGGCGAAGTTTGCACCAACTCTCGATGTGAGAAAGGGCAATGTACGGTACCGAAGAGGCAAGCAAATTGCGGACGGGTGAGAGTGCGTATAATCCATGGACTCACATTAGTCATAAAGAACTCACATACTTATTGCGAAAGTTTATTAGCCCTCGAAGCAAAGTACTACTACGCATGCCCCTAGGGGGGAGGTTGGTAGGAGTTAACCATCGCGCCCCCCCGACCGCCACACAAAGGAAGTCAATCAATAATAATTCATGCTCCAACTTCTTAGCATAATGACATACCATACGTGCATGCTTCGGGAATCACAAAACTTAACACAATTATTCTTACTAAACCACAATTATCTACTAATACCTCCCACATATTACCATCTTAATATCGCAAAACTATTGCAAGGAATCAAATTCAGTGATCTACATGAAAGTTTTTATTATATCCCTCTTGAATACCTATCATATCAGGACCAAATGCATAACCCGTGCATATTACCATTGCTATCATGAGACTCTCAAAAAGATATAAGTGAAGCATGAGAGTACAACTATTTCTTTAAAATATCATCACCGCCGTGCTCGAAAAGATATAAGCGAAGCACTAGAGCAACTGCCTAGCTCAAAAGATATAAGTGAAGCACATAGAGTATTCTAACAAATCACGAATAATGTGTGTCCCTCTCAAAAAGGTGCGTTCAGCAAAGATGATTGTGACAAACTAAAAAGCAAACAAACTATTTCACAAGACGCTCCAAGTAAAACACATATCATGTGATGAATAAAAATATAGCTCCAAGTGAGTTACCGATAGATTGTAGACGAAAGAGGGGATGCCTTCCGGGGCATCCCCAAGCTTAGACACTTGAGTCTTCCTTGAATATTACCTTGGGGTGCCTTGGGCATCCCCAAGCTTAGGCTCTTGCCACTCCTTATTCCTTTGTCCATCGTAGTCTCACCCAAAACTTGAAAACTTCAGCACACAAAACTCAACAGAAACTTCATGAGATCCGTTAGTATAACAAACAAATCTTAAACTTTAGGTACTGTTGTAAATTGATTCATATTTAATATTGGCTTACTGCTACTGTACTCCAACTTCTCCATGACTCATACCCCCCGATACGATCAATAGATTCATCAAAATAAGCAAACTATGCAACAAAAACAGAATCTGTCTAAAACAGAACAGTCTGTAAAAATCTATTTAAAAGACATTCTTCTGTAACTCCAAAAATTCTGAAAATTTAGGACAACGTGTACAATTCATATACCAATACTATGTAAAAATTTCAGATTTTTCTGACTCTCCAGTACAGAATTAAAATTCCAACACTGGACGCAAAACTTTCTGTTTTCCAAAAACATCAATTATACTATCTTCCAAATCATACCAGATGCTATAACCATGAAAACACACAAAAACAGAATAAAAAATTTATTGGGTTGTCTCCCAAGAAGCTCTTTCTTTATAGCCATTAAGATATGCTTGGGATTTCAATGATGCTCACATGAAAGATAGTGATTGAAACACGAAGAGAGCATTATGAAACATGTGAAAAACACATTTAAGTCTAACATACTTGCTATGCATAGGCATTTTATAAGCAAACAAATTATCAAGACAAGCAATATCAAGCATATGCCAATAGGAAGAATGGAGCATTAATAATTTCAACATAACGAGAGGCAATTTAGTAACATGACGATTTCTACAACCATATTTTCCTCTCTCATAATAATTATATGTTGGATCATAATCAAACTCAACAATATATCTATCATGAACAATATTCTCTCTATGATCCACATGCATAAAAATTTATAATCTTCCAAGATAGTGGGATTAACATCAACTAAAGTCATGACCTCTCCAAACCCACGTTTATCAAAAAATTCATAAGATTGATAATTCTCCAAAGTAGTGGGATCATTATTACCTAAAGTTGACGCTCTTCCAAACCCACTTTTAATAGTATTGCAAACATTATTATCAATAACATATTCATCATGAGGCTTAAATAAATTTTCAAGATCATAAGAAGCATTATCACCCAATCATGATCATTACAATAAGTAGTGGACATAACAAAATTATCATCCCCAAGCTTGTAGTTTTGCATATTATTAACACAATTGACATTAATATAATTTATGATAACATCATTGCAATCATGCTTTTCAATCAAAGAGTTATCATGAATCACTTTATAAATTTCTTCTTCTAACACTTCATCACAATTTTCAGATTCATGATTTTCAAGCAAAACTTCATAGAAATAATCAAGTGCACTTAACTCACTAGTAATTGGTTCATTATAATCGGATCTTTTAAAAATATTAGCAAGTGGATGAGGATCCATAGTCATCTTAAATTTTTGCTTTCACTTCCTGTTTTTGAGTGTTGACATGAAGGCAATAAAAGCAAGCAAGCAAAATATTTTTGTGTTTAAAAAAAAATAGAAGTGGGGGAGATGAAAACGAGAGGCAAATGAAAATAGAAGGCAAATAAAGTAAATGCAAGTGAATGATAATTTGTGCGAAGGTACTTGGTAATTTTGATGATGTCTCCCCGGCAACGGCGCCAGAAATTCTTCCTGCTACTTGTGAGCTGCGTTGGTAATTCCCTGAAGAGGAAGGGAGACGCAGTATAGTAGAGATAAGTATTTCCCTCAGTTAAGAACCAAGGTTATCAATCCAGTAGGAGAACCAAGCAAAATTCCATTATAGCGCACCTGCACACACAAGAGCAAACACTTGCACCCAACGCGAATAAGAGGGTTGTCAATCCTCTTAGCGGTTATTTGCAAGGATTAAATATTATCGAGGTAAATAGATAAACTAAATTACTAATTAAAATAAAAGTAAATAAATTGCAGCAAGGTATTTTTAGGTTTTTTATATGATAAAGATAGACCCGGGGACCATAGTTTTCACTAGAGGCTTCTCTCTTGAGCACATAAGCATACAGTGGGTGAACAAATTATTGTTGGGCAATTGATAGAAAAGCAAATAATTATGACGGATTCATGGCAATGATCATGTATATAGGCATCACGTCCGAGACAAGTAGACCGACTCCTGCCCGCATCTACTACTATTACTCCACCCATCGACCGCTATCCAGCATGCATCTAGGGTATTAAGTATGAAATAGAGTAACGCCTTAAGCAAGATGACATGATGTAGAGAAGCAAATTCAAGCAATATGAATAAACCCCATCTTTTTATCCTTAATGGCAACAATACAAATACGTGTCATGTCCCTTTCTGTCACTGGGATTGAGCACCACAAGATTGAACCCATCACAAAGCACCTCTCCCATTGCAAGATAAAGCAATCTAGTAGGCCAAACTACGCCGATAGATCGGAGAGAAATACAAAGCTATAACAATCATGCATAAAAGATGTTCAGAGAAGACTCAAATATTTCTCATGAATAATCTGATCATAAACTCACAATTCATCGGATCCCAACATACACACCGCAAAAGAAGATTACATCGGATAGAACTCCAAGATCATCGAGGAGAACATTGTATTGAAGATCAAAGAGAGAGAAGAAGCCATCTAGCTACTAGCTATGGAACCGTAGGTCTGTGGTAAACTACTCACACATCATCGGAAGGGCAGCAAGGTTGATGTAGAAGCCCTCCGTGATCGATTCCCCCTCCGGCAGAGTACCGGAAAAGGCCTCCAGATGGGATCGTGGAAGAACAGAGGCTTGCGGCGGCGGAAAGGTTTTTTATTCTGGCTCTATGGGGGTTTCCCAATATTTGAGAATTTATAGAAGTGGAATTAGGTCAAAAGGAGTCACGTGGGCCCCACAAGGTACTATGGCGCGCCCCCCTGGGGCGCGCCCTAGTGCCTTGTGAGGCCCCTGTGGGGCTTCTGGCCTCCTCCCGAAGCTTCCCAGGTTTCTTTTGTCCAGAAAAAAATCTCCAAAAAGTTTCATGGCATTTGGACTTCATTTGGTATTGTTTCTCTGAAAAGCTAAAAACAAGCAGAAAACAGCAACTGGCACTAGGCACTGGGTTAATAGGTTAGTCCCAGAAAATGATATATAATTGCATACAATTGCATATAAAAACATCCAAGATTGATACTATAATAGCATGGAACAATCAAAAATTATAGATACGTTGGAGATGTATCAGTCATGCAAAGCAATATGACAATGATGATGTGTGTCATAAAAACCGAACGGAGGAAGTTGCATGGCAATATATCTCGGAATGACTATGGAAATGCCATAATAGGTAGGTATGGTGGCTGTTTTGAGGAATATATAAAGAGGCTTATGTGTGATAGAGCGTATCGTATCACGGGGTTTGGATGCACCGGCGAAGTTTGCAGCAACTCTCGATGTGAGAAAGGGCAATGCACGGTACCGAAGAGGCTAGCAAATTGCCGAAAGGTGAGAGTGCGTATAATCCTTGGACTCACATTAGTCATAAAGAACTCACATATTTATTGCGAAAGTTTATTAGCCCTCGATGCAAAGTACTACTATGCATGCCCCTAGGGGGATAGATTGGTAGGAAAAGACCATCGCTCATCCCTGACTGCCACTCATAAGGTAGACAATCAAGAATAAATCATGCTCCAACTTCTTAGTATAACGACAGATCATACGTGCATGATTTGGGAATCACAAAACTTAACACCAATATTCTTACTAAACCACAATTATCTACTAGCACCTCCCACATATTACCATCTTAGTATCGCAAAACCATTGCAAGGAATCAAACTTATCATATTCAGTGATCTACATGAAAGTTTTTATAATATCCCTCTTGAATACCTATCACATTAGGACCAAATTTTTAACCCATGCATATTACCATTGCTATTAATTAGACTCTCAAAAATATATAAGTGAAGCATGAGAGTGCAACTATTTCTTTAAAATATAATCACCCCCGTGCTCTAAAAGATATAAGTGAAGCACTGGAGCAACTGCCTAGCTCAAAAGATATAAGTGAAGCACATAGAGTATTCTAACAAATCACGAATAATGGGTGTCCCTCTCAAAAAGGTGTGTTCAGAAAAGATGATTGTGACAAACTAAAAAGCAAACAAACTATATCACAAGACGCTCCAAGTAAAACACATATCATGTGATGAATAAAAATATAGCTCCAAGTGAGTTACCGATAGATTGTAGACGAAAGAGGGGATGCCTTCCGGGGCATCCCCAAGCTTAGACGCTTGAGTCTTCCTTGAATATTACCTTGGGGTGCCTTGGGCATCCCCAAGATTAGGATCTTGCTGCTCCTTATTCCTTTATCCATCGTAGTCTCACCCAAAACTTGAAAACTTCAGCACACAAAACTCAACAGAAACCTCGTGAGATCCGTTAGTATAACAAACAAATCTTAAACTTTAGGTACTGTTGTAAATTGATTCATATTTAATATTAGCATAATGCTACTGTACTCCAACTTCTCCATGACTCATACCCCATGATACGATCCATAGATTCATCAAAATAAGCAAACTACGCAACAAAAACAGAATCTGTTTAAGACAGAACAGTCTGTAAAGATCTATTTATAAGCCATACTTCTGTAACTCCAAAAATTCTGAAAAATTAGGACAACGTAAACAATTCTTATATCAATACTGTGTAAAAATTTCAGATTTTATCACTCTCTAGCAAAAACTCAAAATTCCGGCATTGGACGCAAAAGTTTCTGTTTTCGAACAGCATCAAGCATACTATCTTCAAAATCATCCCAATGGCATTACTTGGCACAAATACTAATTAAAAGATAAAAACAAAATCATAACAGAGGCTATAATTGTGTAAACACACAAAAACAGAAGGTGTAACAAAAAATTATTTTATTCATTGGGTTGCCTCCCAACAAGCGCTATTGTTTTATGCCCCTAGCAAGGCATAATGCATAATTTCAAGTGTTGTCATCCTTGGTTTCCAATTCCTTAGGGGTGTAATTTTTAGGAGGTTTTTCAAAACGAATGGGAAACACATCATGAACCAAAATTTTAGGCTCATTAAGGCTACTTTCTTCAAACCCTTGTTGGTTCCCTTTTACGATCCAGGAATATTTTTGATTAATACCATTGAAAACTTGTTGGATGATATGTAGAGGGGGAACTTCCTTTTTAGTATTTTCTTCAAACGCATGGTGATCATGGAAAACATATCTCCACATATATTCCTCATTATATATAATTTCAACTATCACCGAATTTTCTTGGCTCATATTGTAGAAATCAAAGATCTCTCTAGCTTCTTGCACTATGTAATCAAACTCATTCATAAGGATAAGAGTAGCTATCTTTTTAGCCTTAGGGTTGTTTATAACAGGTAACTCATCAAACAATCTTTGCAATGTGGGATGAGTGCGAATAAATTTTCTTTCAAGTTTAAGAACGAGTGCGGAGATAGCCTCCCCATAACTGTTGGTTATTTTAAGAATTGGAGTATCATTGCAAACCAAAGTTCCCGTGCAATTAAAGAATTCTTGAATAATATTTTCCCTATGATATTTGCACTGCCTACTACAAAAAAATTTGAGTCTAAATTTGAGGGAATTTCCATCTTAGGGATTTTACCATCCTCACTCTTTTCAATAACAAACTCAGACATGATGGCAACTTCAGGCAAAGCAAGCAAACAAATACAAATATTTTTTTGTTTTTATAAAACAAAATTAGAAGTGGGGGAGATAAAAATGAGAGACAAATGCAAATAAAAAGGCAAATAAAATAAATGCAAGTGGATGATAGTTTGTGTGAAGGTACTTGGTAATTTTGATGATGTCTCCCCGGCAACGGCGCCTGAAATTCTTCCTGCTACTTGTAGACTGCGATGGTATTTCCCCGAGGAGGAGAGGATGATGCAGTATAGTAGAGATAAGTATTTCCCCCAGTTAATAACCAAGGTTATCAATCCAGTAGGAGAACCAAGCAAAATCCCGTTAAACACACCTGCACACACAAAAGCAAACACTTGCACCCAACGCAAATAAGCGGGTTGTCAATCCTCTTAGCGGTTATTTGCAAGGATTAATTCTTATAGTGATAGATAGATAAACTAAAATAAAAAATAAAATAAAAGTAAATAAATTGCAGCAAGGTATTTTTGGTTTTAATATATGATAAAAGTAGACCCGGGGGCCATAGTTTTCACTAGAGGCTTCTCTCTCGAGCGCAGAACATACGGTGGGTAAACAAATTACTATTGGGTAATTGATAGAAAAGCAAATAATTATGACGGATTCATGGCAATGATCATGTATATGGCCATCACGTCCGAGACAAGTAGACCGAGTCCTGCCTGCATCTACTACTATTACTCCACCCATCGACCGCTATCCAGCATGCATCTAGGGTATTAAGTATGAAACAGAGTAACGCCTTAAGCAAGATGACATGATGTAGACAAAGTAAACTCAAGCAATATGATTAAACCCCATCTTTTTATCCTTAATGGAAACAATACAAATACGTGTCATGTCCCTTTCTATCACTGGGATTGAGCACCGCAAGATTGAACCCATCACAAAACACCTCTCCCATTGCCCAAACCAAATAGATAGATCGGAGAGAAATACAAAGCTATAGTTTAGAGAAGACACAAATATTTCTCATGAATAATCTGATCATAAACTCATAATTTATCGGATCCCAACAAACACACCGCAAAAGAAGATTACATCGGATAGAACTCCAAGAACATCGAGGAGAACATGGTATTGAAGATCAAAGAGAGGGAAGAAGCCATCTAGCTACTAGCTATGGACCCATAGGTCTATGGTAAACTACTCACACATCATCGGAAGGGTAGCAAGGTTGATGTAGAAGCCCTCCGTGATCGATTCCTCCTCCGGCAGAGTACCAGAAAAGGCCTCCAAATGGGATCGCAGAAGAACAAAGGCTTGCTGTGGCGTAAAAGTTATTTGGGCTGGCTCTTTGTTGGTTTCCCAATATTTGAGAATTTATAGAAGTGGAATTAGGTCAAATGGAGCCACGAGGGCCCCACAAGGCATCAGGGCGCCCCCCCCCTAGGGCCACGCGTTGTTGCCTTGTGGAGGCTTCGTGAACCTTCTGGCCTCCTCTCCAAGTCTCCAGGGTCTCTTTTGTCCAAAAAAAAACTCCAAAAAGTTTCGTGGCATTTGGACTTCGTTTGGTACTGATTTCCTGAAAAACCAAAAACAAGCAGTAAACAGCAACTGGCACTGGGCACTAGGTTAATAGGTTAGTCCCAAAAAATGATATATAATTGCATATAAAAACATCCAAGTTTGATACTATAATAGGATGGAACAATAAAAAATTATAGATACGTTGGAGACGTATCAGTCCTCGAGAACGCTTTGCTTTATATAAGAGACCGTTCCGGCTTGTCCTTTGCTATAAAAAGGATTGGGCCACCTTGCTCCACTTTGTTACTATTGTTACTTGTTACTTGCTACGAATCAACTCGCTACCAAACTATCTGTTACCGCTATTTTTAGTATTTGCAGAAAACACCTTGCTGAAAACCGCTTATTGATACGTCTCCAACGTATCTATAATTTTTCATTGTTCCATGCTGTTATATTATCAATCTTGGATGTTTTTATATACATTTATAGCACTTATATATCATTTTTTTGGGACTAACCTATTAACTTAGTGCCCAGTGCCAGTTGTTGTTTTTCTGCCTGTTTTTGTTTTACAGAATATCAATATCAAACGAAGTCCAAATGCCACGAAACTTTTTCGAGATTTTTTATTGGACAAGATAAACACTAGAAGCTTCGAGAGGAGGCCAGAAGACCCAGGAGGTGGCCACGAGCCACCAGGGCGCGCCTGGGGGGGAGGCGCGCCCTGGTGCCTCGTGGGCCCACCTCTGACCCTATTGACCTAATTCCACCACTATAAATTCCCAAAAATCGGGAAACCATCAGGGGATTCCACGCAATACTTTTTCCGCCACCGCAAGCTTCTGTTCTCGAGAGATCCCATCTGGGGTCCTTTTCCGGCACTCTGCCAGAGGGGGAATCGATCACGGAGGGGCTCTACATCAACCTTGCTGCCCTTTTGATGATGCGTGAGTAGTTTACCATAGACCTTCGGGTCCATAGTTAGTAGCTAGATGACTTCTCTCTCTTTTTGATCTTTAATACAATGTTCTCCTCGATGTTCTTCGAGTTCTATCCGATGTAATCACTTTTTGCGGTGTGTTTGTTGGGATTCGATGAATTGTGAGTTTATGATCAGATTATCCATGAATATTATTTGAGTCTTTTCTGAACTCTTTTATGCATGATTATTATAGCCTCGTATTTCTTCTCCGATCTATTGATTTGGTTTGGCCAACTAGATTGATTTATCTTGCCATGGGAAGAGGTGCTTTGTAATGGGTTCGATCTTGCGGCGCTCAATCCCAGTGACAGAAAGGGACATGACACGTATGTATCATTGCTATTAAGGGTAAAAAGATGGGGTTTATTGATACGTGAGTTTTCTTCATCTACATCATGTCATCTTCCTTAAGGCGTTACTCCGTTCTTTATGGACTTAATACACTAGATGCATGCTGGATAGCGGTCGATGTGTGGAGTAATAGTAGTAGATGCAGGCAGGAGTTGGTCTACTTGTCTCGGACGTGATGCCTATATACATGATCATTGCCTTGGATATCGTCATGATTATTTGCTTTTCTATCAATTGGCCAACAGTAATTTGTCTACCCACCGTATGCTATTTTTATGAGAGAAGCCTCTAGTGAAAATTATGGCCCCCGGGTCTATTCCTATCATATATAAAAAATCCTAAAAATACCTTGCTGCACTTTTATCTTATTTATTTTATTTTGTATTTTAGTTTAATCTATCTATCTATCACCATACAATTTAATCTTGCAATTAACCGTCGAGGGATTGACAACCCCTCGTTTGCGTTGGGTGCAAGGATTTGTTGTTTGTGTGCAGGTACTGCTAACGAGGTGTTGCGTGATTCTCCTACTGGATTGATAACCTTGGTTTCATAACTGAGGGAAATACGTACCTCTACTGTGCTGCATCATCCCTTCCTCTTCGGGGAAAATACCAACGCAAGCTACAAGTAGCAGGAAGAACTTCTGGCGCCGTTTCCGGGGAGACATCATCAACATCTATCAAGTACCTTCGCATAAACTCTCATCTCCTTGCATTTATTTTATTTGCCTCTCTTTTTCATCTCCCCCACTTATAAAAGTTTTTACAAAAATACAAAAATATTTTTCCTTTGCCTTTTTCTTGTTTGCTTCTTTTCTTGCTTGAAGTTGTTATCATGAGTGATTTTGGCATGGTTGAAACTGATGATGGTAGAACTTCTAAGATTGGACGTTCTACCAATCTTGATGCTAAAACTTTTGTGTTGGCACATGTGAATGTTATAGGAAAAAGTGTTATCCAAGAATTCTTTAATTGCATTGGGACCTTGGCTTGTGATGATGCTCCTATACTTAAAGAAACAAAAAATTATGCCGATGCTATTTCTGCACTTGTCCTTAAACTTGAAAGAAGATTTATTCGCACCCATCCCACTTTGCAAAGATTGTTTTACGAGTTACCGGTTATAAAAGATCCTAGAGCTAAGAAAATAGCTACCCTTGTCCTCATGAATGAATTTGATCACATAGTGCGCGAAGCTAGGGAGATTTTTGATTTTTATGGTATGAACCGTGAAAAACCTGTAATAGATGAGATCCTTTATAGTAATGATTACTTGCTGAGGTATTTGTTCCGTAATGACCACATCTTTGATGAGAATATTAAAAAGAAGTTCCTCCTTTGAATATAATCCAACAAGTTTTCAATAGTGTTAACAGACAATACTCTTGGATTGTAGCCGACAATCAAGAGGGATTTACAGATGGACAACTTGTTAAAGCTAAAATTTCTATGGATGATGTGTTTCATATTACCTTTGAAAAAACTTCTGATGAAAGTACATCTTTGGATAAGAACTTGAAAGATGATAATACGTGAAACTATGCATTATGCCTAGCTAGGGGCATAAAACAATAGCGCTTGTTGGGAGGCAACCTAATGAATAAAATAAATTTTTACTATTTATTTCTGTTCTTGTATGTTTTCACAATTATGCTTCTGTTATTATTGTGTTTTTATGTTTTTAATTAGTGTTTGTGCCAAGTAATGCCTTTGGGATGATTTGGAAGATAGTATAATTGATGCTGTTTGGAAAACAGAAAGTTTTGTGTCCAGTGGTGGAATTTTGGTTCTGTACTGGAGTGTCAAAAAAATCTAATTTTTTTACACAGTATTGGTATATGAATTTCCCACGTTGTCCTAATTTTTCAGAATTTTTGGAGTTACAAAAGTATGACTTTTAAATAGATTTCTACAGACTGTTCTGTTTTTGACAGATTCTGTTTTTGATGTGTTGCTTGCTTGTTTTGATGAAACTATGGATTGTATCGGGGGGTATAAGCCATGGAGAAGTTATAATACAGTAGGTATCATGCAAATATAAAATATGAATGGGTTTGCAACAGTACTTAAAGTGGTGATTTATTTGTTATACTAACGGATCTCACGAAGGTTTTGTTGAGTTTTGTGTGATTGAAGTTTTCAAGTTTTGGGTGAGATCACGATGGATGAAGGAATAAGGAGTGGCAAGAGACTAATCTTGGGGATGCCCATGTCACCCCAAGGTAATATTCAAGGAAGACTCAAGCGTCTAAGCTTGGGGATGCCCCGGAAGGCATCCCCTCTTTCTTCTACCAACGATCGGTAATTTTACTTGGAGCTATATTTTTATTCGTCACATGATATGAGTTTTACTTGGAGCGTCTTGTATGATATGAGTCTTTGCTTTGTTTTCTTTTTAGTTTGTCACAATCATCTTTGCTGAACACACCTATTTTGAGAGAGCCACACGTTATCATGATTTGTTAGAATACTCTATGTGCTTCACTTAAATTTTTTTGAGCTAGGCAGTTGCTCTAGTGCTTCACTTAAATCTTTTTGAGCACGGTGGTGACTAAATTTTGAAGAAATAAACTCTCATGCTTCACTTATATTATTTTGAGAGTTGACAAGATTAAAATTTTGAAGAAATAAACTCTCATGCTTCACTTATATTATTTTGAGAGTTGATAAGATTGAAATTTTGAAGAAATATTTGCACTCTCATGCTTCACTTACATCTTTTTGAGAGTTGATAATAGTAATGGTAATTTGCAAAAGATATGAATTTGGTCCCAAAGTGATGAATATCCAAGAGGGATATAAATAAAAACTTTCATATAGATCATTGGATATGATAAGCTTGATTCCTTGCAATAGTTTTGCGATATGGAGATGATGATATGTGAGTCATGTTAGTGAGTAATTGTGATCTAGTAAGAATATTGGTGTTAAGGTTTGTGATTCCCTATGCATGCACGTAAAGTCAATAGTTATGCAACGAAATTATATCCTACTTATGGTGCATTATTCGGTGTTAGTTATGTTCAATGCATGTTTATGACCGTTTTCGCTTTTTGGTTGGTTGCTTCTCAATCTATTTGCAAGCCTTCATTTGTACTAAGAGGAAATACTGCTTGTGCATCCAAACTCTTTAAACCCAAGTTTTGCCAGATGAGTCCACCATACCTACCTATATGCGGTATTTCCATGCCGTTCTAAGTAAATTTGTGTGTGCCAACTCTAATTTTCAAAATAATTTTTTCTGTTTTGTGTGCCCGTACCGCTCATGAGGCGGAAGGGGGTGGCCAATATTTTCCATGCTAGGTGGGTTATTCTCACGATGAGTGTTTATTCACTTGTCATTGCACGAGAGTGTGGCAGGTAATAGGGATGCCCAGTCCCACAATGAATCAAAAATTAATAACAACAAAATTCCTTTGAAAGTGTTGGTATGGTGGGCACCCGTGGATACGGCTAGCCATGGATTGTGAAAGAATGGTGGAAAGGAAATAAACTTTACTTTCTGTTTGGGAACCGCCTATAATGTATCTAGCATGGAAGATATTGGGAATTCTCGTTCGTTTTCGTTGACAGGAAAAGCATGCCTCCCAAAATTTTTATCTCTCTAATTTAAGCTTTGAGCTCTGGCACATTAGCAAATCTCTGCTTCCCTCTGCGAAGGGCCTATCTATTTACTTTTATGCAATTTTTATTTTTATTTGAGTATCCGTCTTCTCTTATAAAGCACCAACTAGAGAGCACTATTGTCATACTTGTGCATTGGATGTAGCTAATATGGAGTGTGTTTCATGAATGGATCAATGATAGAGCATAATGGGCTAGGGATAACTTTCTTTAGCGTTGATATTTTGAAAGGCATGGTTGCTTGTTAGTATGCTTGAGTATTTATGTCTTCATATCAAACTATAGACTATTGCTTTGAATCATTCAAGTTCATATGTCCATGCTACAAAATAAAAAGAATATGATGAATATGATAGGCAGCATTCCACAACAAAAATTCTGTTTTTATCATTTACCTACTCGAGGACGAGCATGAATTAAGCTTGGGAATGCTGATACGTCTCCAACGTATCTATAATTTTGGATTGTTCCATGCTGTTACATTATCAATCTTGGATGATTTTATATACATTTACATCACTTATATATCATTTTTTTGGCACTAACTTATTAACTTAGTGCCCAGTGCCAGTTGTTGTTTTTCTGCCTGTTTTTGTTTTACAGAATATCAATATCAAACGAAGTCCCAATGCCGCGAAACTTTTTGGAGATTTTTTATTGGACAAGATAAACACTAGAAGCTTCGGGAGGAGGCCAGAAGACCCAGGAGGTGGCCACGAGCCACCAGGGCGCGCCTGGGGGGGGGCAGGCGCACCCTGGTGCCTCGTGGGTCCACCTCTGACCCTTTTGACCTAATTCCACCACTATAAATTCCCAAAAATCGGGAAACCATCAGGGGAGTCCACGAAATACTTTTTCCGCCACCGCAAGCTTCTATTCTCGAGAGATCCCATCTGGGGTCCTTTTCCAGCACTCTGCCGGAGGGGGAATCGATCACGGAGGGGCTCTACATCAACCTTGCTGCCCTTTTGATGATGCGTGAGTAGTTTACCACAGACCTTCGGGTCCATAGTTAGTAACTAGATGGATTCTTCTCTCTTTTTGATCTTCAATACAATGTTCTCCTCGATATTCTTGGAGTTCTATCCGATGTAATCACTTTTTGCGGTGTGTTTGTTGGGATCCGATGAATTGTGAGTTTATGATCAGATTATCCATGAATATTATTTGAGTCTTTTCTGAACTCTTTTATGCATGATTATTATAGCCTCGTATTTCTTCTCCGATCTATTGATTTGGTTTGGCCAACTAGATTGATTTATCTTGCCATGGGAAGAGGTGCTTTGTAAAGGGTTCGATCTTGCGGTGCTCAATCCCAGTGACAGAAAGGGACATGACACGTATGTATCATTGCTATTAAGGGTAAAAAGATGGGGTTTATTCATACGAGAGTTTTCTTCGTCTACATCATGTCATCTTGCTTAAGGCGTTACTCCGTTCTTTATGGACTTAATACACTAGATGCATGCTGGATAGCGGTCGATGTGTGGTGTAATAGTAGTAGATGCACGCAGGAGTCGGTCTACTTGTCTCGGACGTGATGCCTATATACATGATCATTGCCTTGGATATCGTCATGATTATTTACTTTTCTGTCAATTGCCCAACAATAATTTGTCTACCCACCGTATGCTACTTTTATGAGAGAAGCCTCTAGTGAAAACTATGGCCCCCGGGTCTATTCTTATCATATATTAAAAATACTAAAAATACCTTGCTGCACTTTTATCTTATTTATTTTATTTTGTATTTTAGTTTAATCTATCTATCTATCACCATACAATTTAATCATGCAATTAACCGCCGAGGGATTGACAACCCCTCATTTGCGTTGGGTGCAAGGATTTGTTGTTTGTGTGCAGGTACTGCTAACAAGGTGTTGCGTGATTCTCCTACTGGATTGATAACCTTGGTTTCATAACTGAGGGAAATACTTACCTCTACTGTGCTGCATCATCCCTTCCTCTTCGGGGAAAATACCAACGCAAGCTACAAGTAGCACTTATCATTTCCTTCTACTCCTCGTTGAGTTCGACACTCTTACTTATCGAAAGGACTATGATTGATCCCCTATACTTGTGGGTCATCAAGACTCTTTTCTGGTTCCATTGCAGAGATGATCCAGCATGTACTCTGAGAAATTCAGAGCCTAAGGGAGATCTTAATCGATGTCATAAAAAGCAAGCCCACTACTCCATCACCACCATCACCAAAGAAACACACTTGACTGCACGGGATGGGCACCACCCTTGGCTTGTTCCAAGCTTGGCGGAGGTGCCCCGATATCGTATCACCATCACCTTTTTACCATCATTATCTATCTTAGTTCGATCCTTAGTTATTTTGTGATTTAGAAGAATAAAGTTTTAGTATGATCTAGTTTCGAGTGCTTGTTTCGTGATCTATCTATCTATGTAATCGTGCGTGAGAGTTATATAATAAAGAGTAGTTTGAGTTTTGCTTCTTTACTTTTATGTTTCAATCTTAGCAATAAAAGAATGAAAAGATCATATGCTAATCCCTTGGGGAGTAATGACTTTACATAAGATAAGTATAGTTGATAAAATTTATTAGAAGTTAACAAACATAGCATTGGTCATTGATGCAATTCATGAAAAATTAATAAAGGAAGAGAGGATTCACATATAAATATACTATCTTGGACATCTTTTATGATTCCCCCATTAAATATTCTATGTCAAAGAGTTGACGTTGGACAAGGAAGACAACGTAATGAGTTATGTTTGCTTATATTCACATAGAAGTTATATTGTCATAGATCCTCTAACATGTGGTGCTTGCTCACTATCTTTTGCTAGCCAAAACTCCGCACCAAGTAGAGATACTACTTGTGCATCCAAAACCCTTGCACCCAGTTTCATGTCATGAGCATCCACTATATCTACCTATGGATTGAATAAGATCCTTCAAGTAAGTTGTTATCGGTGCATAAAGCAATAAAAATTGCCTCTAAATATGTATGAACTTTTATTGTAAGGGAAAATAAGCTTTGTACAAACTTGTGATGGTGAAGAAATAAAAGTGATGGTCTGCATAATAAAGTTTGCTATCACAAGGGGCAATATAAAGTGATGTTCCTTTGCATTAAGAGTTTGCACATCCAAAAATAAAAAGCGCATGACAACCTCTGCTTCCCTCTGCGAAGGGCCTATCTTTTACTTTTCTGTATTTACTTTTATGCAAGAGTCAATAGTGTTCCTCTCTATTCTTTTTTTATTTTTCTCTTGGCAAGCATCATGTGGCGGGGAAAAGATTTAGGCACATATATCCAGTTGGATGTAAGTAATCATGAGTTATTATTGTTGACTTTACCCTTGAGGTGAATTGGCTGGGAGGTGAAACTATAAACCCCCATCTTCCTATGTGTCTGATTGAAGCTTTCGCCCCATAAATATGCCGTGAGTGTCAGCAATCATAGAAGCCTAAATGATAGTTGAGTATGTGGACTTGCTAAACAAAAAGCTCTTACATAGACTCTTCCTGAAAATATGATGAATTGTAATTGTTTCATTGACTAAGAACATAGTTTGTTAGTTTTCAAGAAAGTTTATGCTGTATACTTCGATGTTGTAATGAATTATTACTTGTTCATGAGAAGTTTTATGATAATATATTGCTCCTATAGTATTGATCATGATGCTTTCTTGTCCGTATTTTGTTTTATTGGCACCTCTCTCTCTAAACATGTGGTCATGATTATCGATTTCGGCTTTCGCTTGAGGACAAGCGAGGTTTAAGCTTGGGGGAGTTGATACGTTCAATTTGCATCATGATTTCCTATTGATATTTATAATGTATTTGGTCATTATTTCACTTTGATGCAATTCTTATGCCCTTTGTCTCTTAATTTGCAAGATTTATATGAAGAGGGAGATTACCGGCAGCTGGAATTCTGGACCTGAAATAGCTACAACAGAGATACCTATTCTACAGAGCTCTGAATGACCTGAAATTTCACGGAGATTTTTTATTGAATATATAAAAAATATTGGAGAAAAGAAATACCATAGGGGGTCCACTAGTTGCCCACAAGGCAACAGGGCACGGCCACCCCCTGGGCGCGCCCTGATGCCTTGTGGGGCCCACAACAGGCCTCTGGCCCCCTCCTTCTGCTATATAAGGTCATTTGCCCTAAAAAATAAGGGGAGGACTTTCGGGATGAAACGCCGCCGTCTCGAGGCGGAACTTGGGCAGGAGCACTTTTACCCTCCGACGGAGCGATCCCGCCGGGGATACTTCCCTCTGGGAGTGGGAAATCGAAGCCATCGACGTCACGAACGATCCTCTCATCGTGCAGGACCAATCTTCTTCAACATCTTCACCAGCTCCATCTCATCTCAAACCCTAGTTCATCTCTTGTATTCAATCTTTGTCTCAAAACCTCAGATTGGTACCTGTGGGTTGCTAGTAGTGTTGATTATATCTTGTAGTTGATGCAAGTTGGTTTATTTGGTGGAAGATTATATGTTCATATCCTTAATGATATTCACTACTCCTCTGATCTTGATCATGAATATGATTTGTGAGTACTTACGTTTGTTCTGAGGACATCGGAGAAGTCTTGTTATAAGTAATCATGTGAATTTGGTATTCATTCGATATTTTGATGATATGTATGTTGTTGCTTTCTTTAGTGGTGTCATGTGAACGTCGACTACATGACACTTCCCCATACTTGAGCCTAAGGTAAGGCATTGTGGTGTAATAAGTAGATGACGGGTTGCTAGAGTGACGAAAGCTTAAACCCTAGTTTTTGTGTTATTCCCTAAGGGGCTGGTTTGGATCCATATGTTTCATGCTATGATTAGATTTATTTTAATTCTTCTTTCGTAGTTGCGGATGCTTGCAAGAGGGGGTAATCATAAGAGGGTTGCTTGTTCAAGTAAGAACAGCACCCTGGCACCGGTCCACCCACATATCAAATTATCAAAGTAGCGAACGCGAATCAAATAAACGTGATGAAAGTGACTAGACGAGAATTCCCATGTGTCCTCGAGAACGCTTTGCTTTATATAAGATACCGTTCCGGCTTGTCCTTTGCTATAAAAAGGATTGGGCCACCTTGCTGCACTTTGTTACTATTGTTACTTGTTACTTGCTACGAATCAACTTGCTACCAAACTATCTGTTACCGCCATTTTCAGTACTTGCAGAAAACACCTTGCTGAAAACCGCTTATCATTTCCTTCTGCCCCTCGTTGGGTTCGTCATTCTTACTTATCGAAAGGACTACAATTGATCCCGTATACTTGTGGGTCATCACCGGGTCGTGCGCCTGCGGCTGACTTGGGACTTCCAATATAAAGCTAACTTGTATGCACTTATGCAGGACATGGCGACTTGGGACTTCCAATATAAAGCTAACTTGTATGCACTTATGCAGGACATGCTGAAGCAAGCCGAGTCTCAATTTGCCGGCTTGAAGGAAGAAGTAGCAGCTGAGAAGAAATTGCGCGAGTCAGCGGAAAAATTATCTTTGGACTTTGAAGAATCACTTATAAAGTGTACAGACACTTTGGAGAAAACAAAGAAAGCTTTTGACGAAGAGAGAGCCGTCCTGACAAAGCGCGTAGAGGAGGCCGAGGCAAAACTCGAGCCGGTAACTCAAGAGCTGCAGACGCTAAAGAGCCACATAACGCAAATGTGCATAGCCATCTTTGGTAAGTAACATTCTCCCTTGTATCGACTCAGCAAAATAAATCCGGGTTACTGATATGGTTATTGTGCATTGACAGGCAGAAGAGGTCACAATGTGATGGGACTTCCACTTGTTAAGTTGAAAGCCGTCTATAAGTTCCTTAAGCAACTATATGTTGGCGGTGCCAAGTGTATCATGGCGGTGAAAAACACCAAGGCTCCTCCTCACCATATTATGGAAATGATCAAGGAGTTGTCCACCGTGCCAGAATGGATTGCCGAGTTAAAAAGATCTGCTTGCCGGCAAGAAGCCATGAGTGCATTGACATTGGCCAGAGCATATCATCCAGAGATGGAGCCGGCTCTTAGGACGGACGGGTTCCTAGAACTGAAAGAGGATGACTTAGTGTTTACTGAGTCGGACTATCTTCATTGCGTGCGAGCGATCCATCCCGCAGCCACCAAGATTGCCGATGAATTGGACTTGAACAAGTTCCAAGTCAGATATTCTGAAGATGGTAAACGCGGAAGCATTCCTGAGCCGCAACCCGTCGAACTCAACCCGCCACATAAGCAAGACTTCGCCTGAGATGTCAACACTGCAGATGTGCTTAATGATGACATGGTTTTTGAGGCATTATCTTCAATCCAGTGGCTCGCCGAAAGCCCCAGACCAACGAGGCTGATGAGGATGCTGAGAAGCCTGAAGAAACGACACATGTCAACCCGGCAGCTACGGGAGCAGAAGGCGAACAAAGCAATGTTAACCTAGAAGGTCCATCTACCAGGTCTCAGCCATCAACCACTCCGCAAGTTTGAACTTTCTGTGATAAACTTTGATAGCGGAAATACCCCAGGTGGGGCTTGTAATAACTTGTCCAAACTTCTATAGAGCTGGTAGTGCCATCGAGCACTTGTTACTTTGTGTGAAACTTGTTCAGCTTTGAATGAATGACCTCTAACCTATGGTTGTGTTACAACCCTGTATTTTTATAGTAAGGTACTCTCCTTGTATGAATCATGAGACCCAGTTGCAGTACAACCCGACAACTACAATGATAGTTTGACTCCTCAATCATTGGTATTTGCTTGGAAACAAACCAAAAAACTGTGGGTGCTGTGCAACCCGGCAATGTATGTTGCCATTGTATTCATACCAAAATTTATGAGACCCGGCCGTTCCGAAGAAGGCCGGCTTCTGCATGAAAAGATATAATATGTACGAATTATAAATGTAATTAAAATGCAAAGTGTTGTATAACAGGAGAAATATAATAATGCAAACTATAAAATAAAGAGCCGGCTTTCGAGGCACGACATAAAGACCGGCTTTCGAGGCTCGAGTCTGAATTTGCTTTCCAGTGGAAGTAGGCCTAGTAGCCTCTTTTGGTTTGTCCTAGCTCTTTGGAAGCCGGCTCTCACATGACTTAAAGCAGTGTTTTAACTTTGATGAGTTCAGGGTCATCAATGTGATTGACCCATCAAGCGTTCAACCGGGTCACCTTTTGTGAGTAGCATCAAGCTAACAGGCAGGTATAACCAAGTATTATAGTGGCATATGCCGGGTTAGGAGGGATGTTAATAGCTAAACTCGATGAGTTGGAAGCCCCCGAATAACTAATGATCAAAGAATAAAGACTCAACACACAGCTTTTGAGGCGAAACGACAAACTCTAGTATCTAGAGATGTCGTCTTTATTTCATTGATCATAATATATATATATATATATATATATATATATATATATATATATATATATATATATATATACACACACATGATAAAGGTATGTATAGAAGATACTGCCAAGTCTGTGACTTAGGTATAATATGGCCGAAGATGTGCAATGTTTCAGGGTCGGCCGCCCTCCTCCTCAGAGGTACATGATTTATTTGCTTCACATATGTCAACAAGGTAATATGCTCCGTTGTTGAGATTCTTGTTGATAACGAAGGGTCCCTCCCATGGAGGGGAAAGCTTATGCATCCCTATCTGGTCTTGTATCAGACGGAGCACTAAGTCACCCACCTGAAAAGTACGGCTTCGAACTCTACGGCTGTGGTAGCGACGTAGGTCTTGTTGATATATCGCAGATCTGGATGCTACAAGATCATGTTATTCTTCCAGAGCATCAAGAGAGTCTTGGCGAGCCGCCTCATTATCAACTTCAACATATTCTGTAACGCAGGGGGAATTGTGACATATATCGCTTGGTAACACCGCCTCTGCACCATAGACCAGAAAAAATGGCGTATAGCCTGTTGACCTGTTGGGAGTAGTCTATATGCTCCAAAGCACTGCAGGTAATTCCTCTTCCCAGCATCCAGGGGTGCGCTCCAGAGGCACCATGAGTCGTGGTTTAATTCCGCGTAGCAATTCCTGATTAGCTCGTTCCGCCTGTCCATTGGACTGAGGATGTGCAACTAATGCCAAGTCAAGCCGAATATGTTCCTGCTGACAAAACTACTTCATGGCTCCCTTGGACAGATTGGTTCCATTATCAGTAATGATGCTATGTGGATAAGCGATATAACAACTTTTTCAGGAACTTGACTGCTGTGGTAGCATCACAATGACTGACTGGTTCTGCTTCAACCCACTTGGTAAACTTGTCAACTGCAACCAACAAGTGAGTATGCTTGTTCTTGGATCATTTGAACGGTCCAACCATATCAACCCCTAGACAGCAAACGGCCAAGTGATTGGAATCATCCGAAGCTCCTGAGCCGGCAAATGAGCTTGACGTGCAAATTTTTGGCACCCGTCACACTTGCGAACGATATCTTCTGCATCTGCATGAGCTGTAAGCCAGTAAAAACCATGCCGAAAAGCCTTCGCAACCAAAGATCTTGAGCCTACGTGATGTCCACAATCTCTAGAGTGGATTTCATTAAGTATTGCACGACCCTCGTCAGGAGAAACACAACGTTGAAAAACGCCAGTAACACTCCGTCTGTGTAACTCGCCATTGACGATGGACATTATCCTGGACCTCCTGATAATCTGTCGGGCGATGATTTCCTCATCAGGGAGCTCGCCACGAGTAAGATACGCCAGATAAGGTTGTAGGAGATATGCCCTAAAGGCAATAATAAATGTTATTATTTATCCCATTGTTCCTAATTAAGTTTATGTTCCATGCTATAACTGCTATGGTTCCCGAGCCCGTATATCCATAAAGGCTCTGAGGAAAACCCATGTGCACGTGTGGAATAATAAACGGTAAAAAGTATTCCTAGTCAAGCCTCTAAGACTGGCCCAAGTGTTGCATGATGATAACGTTTTCCTGATCATGGGCATGTCTATGCCGGCAACTTTGAGGGCACAATGTTAGAAGAACATTTGTGTTGAATCGACCCGAATTGATGTTATGCTATGATATACATTCGTCACAAGTTAATAGTGAATAACACAGAGAAAGTTAATGTTTGCATAATTCCTTATACCATGAGAGTATCGAGTTTCTTCATGCTTGCTTCATGAACTTTGGGGTTTGTTAAACGTCATCCGTAACTGGGTGGCTATTACAGCGGCTTACGGGTTCATGGGAAAGTATGACAAGGGACTTGATAGCTCAAGATTGGGATTTTCTACTCCGACGATGGAGAGATATTCTCTGGGCCATCTCGGTGTTACGGTATCCATCATCGTCTGGCCAGACACATTGTGATTTGACCACAGGGATACCGGAACACGGGAACGAGAAAAAAGAACAAAACCGGTAACGAGGTAACTGGCATAGTGCACAAGTGTTGATCCACGGGGATGCCGATAAATCTCACCTCGGGTGTTTGTATCATATCGCGAAGCAACAGGAATAGCACACGACAACTGGAGGTTCACTCGAATATTTATTCGTGTGGGTATAGGGGTCAATATGGGTGTCCACGGCTCCGATGTTGATCATTGATCGGAAAGTGTTCCGGTCATGTCTATACTTCACCGAACCTATAGGGTCACATGCTTAAGGGTCATCTATCTGCTGAATACTAGACAGGGAGTCTGAGAGAAAGTCACCGGAAAAGTTTCGGAGACAACGGAAAAGTTCCGTGAGAGAACATGGGAAAAGCTTCCGTAAAACTGAAAAGTTGTTTCGGAGTAAACCATTAAGCCAAATAGGTTTCGGCACGCGCCTGGAACTTTTTGGAGGTGCCAGAAATGTTCTGGGAACTTCTGGAATTTTTTCGGAGAAAAAACCGAAAATGTTCCGGAGCAACCGGAATTGCTTTGGTTGGTTTTCGCTGAAGAAAATCATTGATCCGGAAATGTTTCAGAACACGTTCAGAATTGTTTTAGTGGGTGCTGGAAATGTTCTGGACCTACAGAAATATTTTCAGATTTAACGGACGCGAAAAATTGTCTTCGTGAATAGTGAAAACGCATTCTTGTTTGCTTTTCGCTGATGAAAATCATTGATCCGGAAATGTTTCAGAACGCGTCCAGAATTGTTTTAGTGGGTACTGGAAATGTTCTGGACCTACAGAAATATTTTTGGATTTAACAGTCGTGGAAAAATATTTTCATGAATAGTGGAAACACTATTTGGCAGCTTCTTTGGGAAGCCACGTTTGAGGGCATTTTGGTATTTCCTAGTGTCCTCTACCCCTTGGGCTTGGCCTATAAATAGGGGTGGAGGGGGCTGCCCAAACTCACTCTTTCTCTCATACATTATGCCATGCAATGATCTGACTTCTTCTCTCCCTCACACGAAATAGTTTCGTAGAGCCGAAAGGCTGTCTGGGTTCCGGTGGGAACTAGTTCTGGACGGCGAAGCCCTGCCGGATAGCTGACACCGTATGTGTGCAACCCCGTAGATAGGTCATAGGTTCGATCTTTTTGCCCAAGGGGCTGTTTGAGAGTGCCTCCCGAAGGGCTGTCCGAGTGACCGTCCGAGTTTCTGTGAGTGCCTCCCGAAGGGCTGTCCGTGACACCGTCCGGGGGACTGTCCGACCGCCTCCCGAAGGGCTGTCCGAGGGACTATCTGAGGAGCAGACGAGGGAGTACATCCTCGTGGTTGGGATGTTGTAAATCCTAGCTGCGGGGATCTGCACCGATGATCTTCATCGACTCTACTTCCGCTGCGCTACGAGTCGGTAATGATCAGATCCAAACCTTGTATGCATCTCCATAGTGGTCCTGGGCGTGCTCGCTGTACCGAATTTTTTTGTTTTCTGTCGCGTTCCCCTACAGTGGCATCATGAGCCGTGCTATGCGTAGATGCAGGTTACGATCTAGAATACATAGAGATGTATGGGTGTTGCACAATTTAATTTTGTAGTAGATGAATTCTATTGCTGAAAATTATTTGTGCGGGTAGCAGATGAAATCTGTTACCCGATGTTCTTGTTGTTTCCCTGAAATTTGCGTATTTCTGATCTTGATAACGGCATGGTGGAGTTTCAAAGTTCTGGCAATCCGCGATCCTGATTGATCAATGAAGTGCTAACAGTTCGTTGAATTCCACCATTGTTAAAAGAAAGATGAAATTTCGCAGACAAAAGGGCAATGTAGATATGATCTGCACGGGGGTCATGCATATGACGAAGTTCAGTATGGGGCTCGAGATTTTATTATCTCGTGTTTCATACACCCCGCAAAGTTAATCTAGCGACTTGAATAATCATACTTGATGATGGACGTAGGTAGCTTCGGTTTGTTTCGAAACCTTAGAAGCCACGTAAAATAAAATCTTGTATGAACCGATTAGAGGCGTCTAACTTGGTTTTGCAGGATGCATGTGCATGAGATGTGGTATAGTCTTTGTCATATTTAATTTGATTATGTATGAGATGACTATATGATGTAAATTAATTAACATGACCAGCGTGTCATGATTCGGCATGATGGCTGGAGCCATATGATTGTCACCTTAAAAGACCTGCGTGTCAACATTGTTGTAATGCATTATTTTATTAGCTATAGATATAGCAGTATTATTTATTGCATCGACAAGGTGGTGGCAAACTTCGTGAAGGTGAACACCGACGCAAATGCCGAAGATGAAGAAAATAAAGACTTCTCCATCAGAAAGGGCTATACCATATCATGCTATTATGAAATTGCCTAAGATGTTTATCCCTCTTGATGCACCCTTCTTGATTGCGCGGTAGTCACTATTATTAGGGTGATCTCTCACAACAATATCAAGTAGTTAGTGTTCTCCCAAGTGTAGCACCGTCACGGCACCTATCTCTTCGGGGTATCACATGGATACATGGGTACGAACGATTAGAGAAGTGTGAGGCGGGTGAGTTGAGACCTCGCAGCGAGATCACTTGGTTGTCTTGATGTTCCAGAGGATCGTCCTGAGCTCGGAACACGCCCATCGAAAGATGAACAAGAGTCACATAGAGACGTGATTGGCAAGTTGGCCTACCGATTGCAATTCTCGTCTCTTGAGATGGATACATCCTTGGCGTTGAATTTCAATATGGGTCTTGTACCACTCACAATCAATTATGAGAGATATTGATTTGAGTGGGAGCGCACTATAGAATTAACTTGTTTAATTCTCAGTGCAATTAATTATGAACTTTGTCTAAGTGAAATTTGTATAATAGTTGTAGAATAATGGTTTGCGTTTCCACCTTCCCTATTAAAATTGAATAAGCTGTTATTTATCAGGTTAAAACTTTACGATTGGTAATGTAATATGAGGATTGTCCTCTCGAGTGCCGAGAAGGATTTTGTCCTATCGCATGCTTTCGGTATTCTCCCGCTAATGCTATGGATGATGTGACTCTCGTCCTTCGATCCAAAAGCTAGCATTCCGTTACGGCCAAGTGCAATATGTTTGCTTTCGTAAGACCCGAACTTCAAAAGTTTGGGATAGTTATGTGATATTCATGGAACTGAAAATTATTTTCAGATACAAACAAAGGCTAAAAAGATATGAGATATCCAAAGCAATGTTTGTTTGCAAAGTATTAGTAAAGTGTTTACTAGGCATTTCACTGATAACAGAGGGATCCAGGAGAACGCCGGTCATATGATGATGGTGAATAAAACAACAACTTAAAGAGAAAGGAAATGTCCAAAGGGTGTTAGTGTGACTTACACTCCTAGGAAGTCCTATTGGGACAAACCCGGTCCGGCGACGAACGCCGAGTAGGCTCCGGCGACACGAACGCTGGACGAACCTCTCCCTCTCTCTCACACTCGGACGTACGTAGGTGAAAGAAGAAGAGGACCACACTGACACAAGAATTTCCGGCGACAAACGCCTCGCCGCACGAACGGCGCCACGCCGCACGAACGGCGCCTCGGCCACACGCACGGCCATTTTTTACTCAGCTCAAACTATGGCACATACCGTACCACAATGGACTGGATTACATGGCTTAAGTAGCCAGACTCACCGGCCACTACGCAACCACTCTCGCATGCGCGCACCTAGCTAACTACCCTGGAGCCTATCCGGCTAGCTAACAACTTATCCAGCTAACTAACTACATGCATGACTATCCTATCATGCCATGAAGCTAGCTAACCAACTAACCACCTGGACTAAGCACTACGCGCTGGACTAACCAACTCGCCATGGCCACGAGTGCACGCGCACGCACGTACACCATCGTGACACACACACGCACACACGTACTCTGGGTGCATACCCATCACAGTTTATTTCTAACATTCTCCCCCTAAACCGTGACTTGTCGTCACCGGAGTTGTTGCCGCTCCCGTCGTTGTCATCGCCATGGCCGCCGCTACGGCCTCCGTCATGGTTGACGCAGCCTCCATGCTCTTCCTTGGCGACACATGCCGAGCTCCTTCTCCGCCGGCGACACACGCCTGACGTTCCGGCGACATACGCCATCGATGCCGTCGCGCTCGAACGCCTGATGCCACCGTGCGTCTCAACGCACGACTGTGCCAACACGGTCGCCGTTCCCCGGCGGCCGCGCCACGGCCGCCACGGCATCCACGCCGCCATGTAGCGCCACCACGCTGTTGCGCCGTGCCGCGCCTTCGCGAACTCCGTGCCACCATGCAGGACTTCCGCGGCCTCCTCGCCGCGCCACCGCGGACTCACCGCGGATTGACAAGGCTCTGATGCCAATTGTTGGGACAAACCCGGTCCGGCGACGAACGCCGAGTAGGCTCCGACGACACGAACGCTGGACGAACCTCTCTCTCTCTCTCACACTCGGACATACGTAGGTGGAAGAAGAAGAGGAGCACACTGACACAAGAATTTCCGGCGACAAACGCCTCGCCGCACGAACGGCACCACGCTGCACGAACGGCGCCTCGGTTGCACGCACGGCCATTTTTTACTCAGCTCAAACTATGGCACATACCGTACCACAATGGACTGGATTACATGGCTCAAGTAGCCAGACTCACCGGCCACTACGCAGCCACTCTCGCATGCGTGCACCTAGCTAACTACCTTGGAGTCTATCCGGCCAGCTAACAACTTATCCAGCTAACTAACTACATGCATGACTAGCCTATCACGCCATGAAGCTAGCTAACCAACTAACCACCTGGACTAAGCACTACGCGCTGGACTAACCAACTCGCCACGGCCACGAGTGCACGCGCATGCACGTACACCATCGTGACACACACATGCACACACATACTCTGGGTGCATACCCGTCACGGTTTATTTCTAACAAGTCCGGGGCTAACGCCACTCTTAAAGTTGGGTGCTTCTTCTGAGAGTAGGAGAAATACTGAAAGTTAAAATGTTAGAAGTATAAAGGCAAAAAGAGAGAAGACGGGAATATCCAGCTCATGTATGAATGTCATACACGTTATTGATGTATAGAAGGCTGGTCAAAGATATAATTCTTGGGAATTATGATTAAACATGTCAATCACTAATTCATGGGTATTGTGAGTTGATCACTGCTACTTGTAGCTTTTGTTGGTATTTCCCCGAAGAGGAAGGGATGATGAAGCACAGTAGAGATAAGTATTTCCCTCAGTTATGAAACCAAGGTTATCGAACCAGTAGGAGAATCACGCAACACTTCGTTAGCAACACCTACACACAAACAACAAATCCTTGCACCCAACGCAAACGAGAGGTTGTCAATCTCTCGGCGTTCAATTGCAAGATTAAATTGTATGTGATAGATAGATATATTGAAACAAAAATAAAAAATAAAATAAATAAAAGAAAATGGCAGCAATATTTTTAGGGTTTTAGTAATATGATTTAGATAGACCCGGGGGCCATAGGTTTCACTAGAGGCTTCTCTCAAGAAAATAGCATACGGTGGGTAGACAAATTACTGTTGGGCAATTGATAGAAAAGCAAATAATCATGACGATATCCAAGGCAATGATCATGTATATAGGCATCACGTCCGAGACAAGTAGACCGACTCCTGCCTGCATCTACTACTATTACTCCACACATCGACCGCTATCCAGCATGCATCTAGTGTATTAAGTCCATGAAGAACGGAGTAACGCCTTAAGAACGATGACATGATGTAGACAAGATATACTCAAGTTTGAATAAAACCCATCTTTTTACCCTTAATAGCAACGATACATACGTGTCATGTCCCTTTCTGTCACTGGGATTGAGCAACGCAAGATCAAACCCATTACAAAGCACCTCTTCCCATGGCAAGATAAATCAACTCAGTTGGCCAAACCAAATCAATAAATCGGAGAAGAAATACGAGGCTATAATAATCATGCATAAAAGAGTGCAGTAAAGACTCAAATAATTTCATGGATAATCTGATCATAAACTCACAATTCATCGGATCCCAACAAACACACCGCAAAAAGTGATTACATCGGATAGAACTCCAAGAACATCGAGGAGAACAATGTATTGAAGATAAAAAAAGAGAGAAGATGCCATCTAGCTACTGCCTATGGACCCGAAGGTCTGTGGTAAACTACTCACGCATCATCTGAAGGGCAGCAAGGTTGATGTAGAGCCCCTCCGTGATCGATTCCCCCTCCGACAGATTACCGGAGAAGGACCCCAGATGGGATCTCTCGAGAACAGGAAGTTGTGGCGGCGGAAAAAGTATTTCGTGGACTCTCTTGAGGGTTTCTGATTTTTCCTGAATTTATAGTGGTGGAATTAGGTCAGACGGAGCAAAGGGGGCCCACGAGGCACCAGGGCGCGCCTGCCCCCCCCAGGCGCGCCCTGGTGGCTCGTGGCCACCTCCAGGGTCTTCTGGCCCTCTCCCAAAGCTTCTAGTGTTTATCTTGTCTAGAAAAAAATCTCCAAAAAGTTTCGTGGCATTTGGACTTCGTTTGGTATTGATTATCTGTAAAACAAAAACAGGGCAGAAAACAACTACTGGCACTGGGCAGTAAGTTAATAGGTTAGTCTCCAAAAATGATATATAATTGCTGTAAATGATTATAAAAACATCCAAGATTGATAATATACCAGCATGGAACAATCAAAAATTATAGATACGTTGGAGACGTATCAGCATCCCCAAGCTTAATTCATGCTCGTCCTCGAGTAGGTAAATGATAAAAACAGAATTTTTGATGTGGAATGCTGCCTATCATATTCATCACATATTCTTTTCTTTTGTAGCATGGACACTGGACTTGAATGATTCAAAGCAATAGTCTATAATTTGACATGAAGATATAAATACTCAAGCATGCTAACAAGCAACCATGTCTTTCAAAATATCAATGCTAAAGAAAGTTATCCCTAGCCCATTATGCTCAATCATTGATCCATTCATGAAACACACTCAAATATTAGCTACACACAATGCACAAGTATGACAATAGTGCTCTCTAGTTGGTGCTTTTATAAGAGAAGATGGAGACTCAAATAAAATAAAAATTGCATAAAAGTCAATAGATAGGCCCTTCGCAGAGGGAAGCGGAGATTTGTCAAATGTACCAGAGCTCAAAGCTGAAATTAGAGAGATATTTTTTTTTGAGAGGCATGCTTTTCCTGTCAACGAAAACGACCGAGAATTCCCAATATTTTCCATGCTAGACACATCATAGGCGGTTCCCAAACAGAAAGTAAAGTTTATTTCCTTTCCACCATTTCTTTCACAATCCATGGCTAGCCGTATCCACGGGTGCCCTCCAAACCAACACTTTCCAAGGAATTCTGTTGTTATTAAATTTTGATTTCATTGTGGGACTGGGCATCCCTATTACTAGCCACTCTTTCGTGCAATGACAAGTGAATAAACACTCATCATGAGAATAACACACCTAGCATGGAAAATAATGGCCACCCCCTGCCGCTTCATGAGCGGTACGGGCACACAAAACGGAAAAATTATTTTGAAAATTAGAGTTGGCACACGCAAATTAACTTGGAACGGCATTGAAATACCACATATAGGTAGATATAGTGGACTCATTTGGCACAACTTGGGTTTAAGGATTTTGGATGCACAAGCAGTATTTCCGCTTAGTACAAATGAAGGCTAGCAAAAGATAGAGAAGCAACCAACCAAAAAACGAAAACGGTCATAAACATGCATTGAACATAACTAACACCGAATAATGCACCATAAGTAGGATATAATTTCATTGCATAACTATTGACTTGATGTGCATGCATAGGGAATCACAAACCTTAACACTAATATTCTTACTAAATCACAATTACTCACTAACATGACTCAAATATTATCATTTCCATATCGCAAAACTATTGCAAGGAATCACACTCATCATATCCAATGATCTATATGAAAGTTTTTATTTATATCCCTCTTGAATATTCATCACTTTGGGACCAAATTCATATCTTGTGCAAATTACCATTACTATTATCAACTCTCAAAAAGATATAAGTGAAGCATGAGAGTGCAAGTATTTCTTCAAAATTTTAATCTTATCAATTCTCAAAATAATATAAGTGAAGCATGAGAATTCATTTCTCCAAAATTTCAATCAACTCTCAAAATAATATAAGTGAAGAATGAGAGTTTATTTCTTCAAAATATAGCCACCATCGTGCTCAAAAAGATTTAAGTGAAGCACTAGAGCAACTGCCTAGCTCAAAAAATTTAAGTGAAGCACATAGAGTGTTCTAACAAATTATGATGAACGTGTGGTTCTCTCAAATTGGTCTGTCCATCAAAGATGATTGTGACAAACTAAAAAGCAAACAAAGCAAAGACTCATATAATACAAGACGCTCCAAGAAAAACTCATATCATGTGACGAATAAAAATATAACTCCAAGTAAAATTACCGATGGTTGGTAGAAGAAAGAGGGGATGCCTTCCGGGGCATCCCCAAGCTTAGACGCTTGAGTCTTCCTTGAATATTACCTTGGGGTGCCTCGGGCATCCCCAATCTTAGGCTTTTGCTACTCCTTATTCCTTCATCCATCGTGATCTCACCCAAAACTTGAAAACTTCAATCACACAAAACTTAACAAAACCTTCGTGAGATCCGTTAGCATAACAAAATAAATCACTACTTTAAGTACTGTTGCAAACCCATTCATATTTTATTTTTGCATTATACCTACTGTACTCTAACTTCACCATGGCTTATACCCCCCCGATACAATCCATAGATTCATCAAAACAAGCAAGTAGTGCATCAAAAACAGAATCTGTCAAAAACAGAACAGTCTGTAGCAATCTATTTAAAAGACATACTTCTGTAACTCCAAAAATTCTGAAAAATGAGGAAAACGTGTTAAATTCATGCACAAATACTGTGTAAAAATTTCAGATTTTTCTGACACTCCAGTACAGAAACAAAATTCAGGCACTGGACGCAAAACTTTCTGTTTTCCAAACAGCATCAATTATACTATCTTCCAAATCATCCTAAAGGTATTACTTGGCACAAACACTAATTAAAAACACAAAAACACATTCATACCAGTAGCATAAATGTCAAAACACACAATAACAGAAAAAAATTATTTTATTCATTGGGTTGCCTCCCAACAAGCGCTATTGTTTTATGCCCCTAGCTAGGCATAATGCATAGTTTCAAGTATTGTCATATTTCTTCTTCTTATCCAAAGGTGCACTTTTATCAAGGGTTTTTTCAAAGGTAATATGAAATATATCATCCATTGAAATTTTTGCATTAGCAAGTTGTCCATCTTTAAATCCCTCTTGATTACCGGTTACAATCCAAGAGTATTGTCTATTGACGCTATTGAAAACTTGTTGGATTATATTCAAAGGAGGAACTTCCTTTTTAATATTCTCATCAAAGATGTGGTCATTGCGGAACAAATATCTTAGCAAGTAATCTTTATTATAAAGGATCTCATCTATTACCGGTTTTTCACGGCTCATACCATAAAAGTCAAAGGTTTCATGAGAACCAGGATAGCTATTTTCTTAGCTCTAGGAGCTTTTATAACCGGTAACTCATAAAACAATCTTTGCAAAGTAGGATGGGTGCGAATAAATCTTCTTTCAAGTTTAAGAACAAGTGCGGAAATAACATCGGCATAATTATTAGTTTCTTTAAGTATAGGTGCATCATCAAAAGCCAAGGCCCCAATGCAATTAAAGAATTCTAGGATGACACGTTTTCCTATAACATTACCATGTCCCAACACAAAAGTTTTAGCATCAAGATTGGTAGAACTTCCATTTTTAGGAGTTTTACCATCATCGGTTTCCGCCATGCCAAAATCACTCATGATAACAAGTTTCAAGCAAGCAAACAAGCAAACAAGAAAAAGGCAAACGGAAAATATTTTTGTATTTTTGTAAAGACGTTTTAGAAGTGGGGGAGATGAAAACGAGAGGCAAATGGAAAATAAAATAAATGCAAGGAGATGAGAGTTTATGCAAAGGTACTTGATAGATGTTGATGATGTCTCCCCGGTAACGGCGCCAGAAATTCTTCCTGCTACTTGTAGCTTCCGTTGGTATTTCCCCGAAGAGGAAGGGATGATGCATCACAGTAGAGATAAGTATTTCCCTCAGTTATGAAACCAAGGTTATCGAACCAGTAGGAGAATCACGCAACACCTCATTAGCAGCACCTGCACACAAACAACAAATCCTTGCACCCAACGCAAATGAGAGGTTGTCAATCTCTCGGCGGTCAATGGCAAGATTAAATTGTATGTGATAGATAGATAGATTGAAACAAAAATAAAAAAATAAAATAAATAAAAGAAAATGTCAGCAATATTTTTAGGGTTTTAGTAATATGATTTAGATAGACCCGGGGGCCATAGGTTTCACTAGAGGCTTCTCTCAAGAAAATAGCATACGGTGGGTAGACAAATTACTGTTGGGCAATTGATAGAAAAGCAAATAATCATGACGATATCCAAGGCAATGATCATGTATATAGGCATCCTGTCCGAGACAAGTAGACCGACTCCTGCCTGCATCTAGTACTATTACTCCACACATCGACCGCTATCCAGCATGCATCTAGTGTATTAAGTCCATGAAGAACGGAGTAACGCCTTAAGAACGATGACATGATGTAGACAAGATAAACTCACGTATGAATAAACCCCATCTTTTTACCCTTAATAGCAACGATACATACGTGTCATGTCCCTTTCTATCACTGGGATTGAGCAACGCAAGATCGAACCCATTACAAAGCACCTCTTCCCATGGCAAGATAAATCAACTCAGTTGGCCAAACCAAATCAATAGATCGGAGAAGAAATACGAGGCTATAATAATCATGCATAAAAGAGTGCAGCAGAGACTCAAATAATTTCATGGATAATCTGATCATAAACTCACAATTCATCGGATCCCAACAAACACACCGCAAAAAGTGATTACATCGGATAGAACTCCAAGAACATCGAGGAGAACATTGTATTGAAGATCGAAAAGAGAGAAGAAGCCATCTAGCTACTGCCTATGGACCCGAAGGTCTGTGGTAAACTACTCACGCATCATCGGAAGGGCAGCAAGGTTGATGTAGAGCCCCTCTGTGATCGATTCCCCCTCCGGCAGATTACCGGAGAAGGACCCCAGATGGGATCTCTCGAGAACAGGAAGTTGCGGCGGCGGAAAAAGTATTTCGTGGACTCTCTTGAGGGTTTCTGATTTTTCCTGAATTTATAGTGGTGGAATTAGGTCAAACGGAGCAAAGGGGGGCCCACGAGGCACGAGGGCGCGCCTGCCCCCCCAGGTGCTGTTGGGGAACGTAGTAATAATTCAAAATTTTCCTACGTGTCACCAAGATCAATCTAGGAGATGCTAGCAACAATAGAGAGGGAGTGCATCTTCATACCCTTGAAGATCGCTAAGCGGAAGCATTACAAAGAATGCGGTTGATGGAGTCGTACTCGCGGCGATTCAAATCGCGGAAGATCCGATCCAAGCGCCGAACGGACGGCGCCTCCGCGTTCAACACACGTACAGCCCGGGGACGTCTCCTCCTTCTTGATCCAGCAAGGGGGGAAGGAGAAGTTGAGGGAGAGCTCCGGCAGCATGACGGCGTGGTGGCGGTGGAGCTCGTGGTTCTCCGGCAGAGCTTCGCTAAGCACTACGGAGGAGGAGGAGGTGTAGGAAGGGGGAAGGGCTGCGCCAGGGGAAGGGTGTACGGCTGCCCTCCCACCCCCCCCCCCCCACTATTTATAGGGGGAAGGGGAGAGGGGGCCGGCCCCCTTATATCCATCTAGAGGGGGGGGGGCGGCGGCCCCCTAGGGTTTCCAACCCTAGGCGCCTTGGGCCCTTGGGGGGCGGCGACCCCCCTAGGGTTTCCAACCCTAGGCGCCTTGGGCCCTTGGGGGGGGCGCACCAGCCCACTAAGGGGCTGGTTCCCACCCAACTACAGCCCATTAGGTCCTCCGGGGCAGGTGGACCCTCCCGGTGGACCCCCGGAACCCCTTCGGTGGTCCCGGTACAATACCGATAAACCCCAAAACCTTTCCGGTGACTGAAATTGGACTTCCCATATATAAATCTTCACCTCCGGACTATTCCGGAACTCCTCGTGATGTTCGGGATCTCATCCGGGACTCCGAACAACTTTCGGTAACCACATACAATTCCCATTACAACTCTAGCGTCACCGAACCTTAAGTGTGTAGACCCTACGGGTTCGGGAACCATGCAGTCATGACCGAGACACCTCTCCGGCCAATAACCAATAGCGGGATCTGGATAGCCATATTGGCTCCCACATGTTCCACGATGATCTCATCGGATGAACCACGATGTCGGGGATTCAATTAATCCCGTATACAATTCCCTTTGTCCATCGGTATGTTACTTGCCCGAGATTCGATCGTCGGTATCCCTATACCTTGTTCAATCTCGTTACCGGCAAGTCTCTTTACTCGTTCTGTAACACATGATCCCATGACTAACTCCTTAGTCACATTGAGCTCATTATGATGATGTATTACCGAGTGGGCCCAGAGATACCTCTCCGTCACACGGAGTGACAAATCCCAGTCTCGATTCGTGCCAACCCAACAAATACTTTCGGAGACACCTGTAGTGCACCTTTATAGTCACCCAGTTACGTTGTGACGTTTGATACACCCAAAGCATTCCTACGGTATCTGGGAGTTGCACAATCTCATGGTCTAAGGAAATGATACTTGACATTAGTAAAGCTCTAGCAGACGAACTACACGATCTTGTGCTATGCTTAGGATTGGGTCTTGTCCATCACATCATTCTCCTAATGACGTGATCCCGTTATCAACGACATCCAATGTCCATGGCCAGGAAACCAAGACCATCTATTGATCAACAAGCTAGTCATCTAGAGGCTCACTAGGGACATGGTGTGGTCTATGTATTCACACATGTATTACGGTTTCCGGCTAATACAATTATAGCATGAACAATAGACAATTATCATGAACAAGGAAATATAATAATAACCATTTTATTATTGCCTCTAGGGCATATTTCCAACAGTCTCCCACTTCTACTAGAGTCAATAATCTAGTTACATTGTGATGAATCGAACACCCATAGAGTTCTGGTGCTGATCATGTTTCGCTCGTGAAAGAGGTTTAGTCAACGGATCTGCGACATTCAGATCCGTATGTACTTTACAAATATCTATATCTCCATCCTGAATGTAACCACGAATGTAGTTGAAGCGGCGCTTGATGTGCTTGGTCTTCTTGTGAAACCTGGGCTCCTTGGCAATGGCAATAGCTCCAGTGTTGTCACAGAAGAGAGTCATCGGGCCCGACGCATTGGGAATCACTCCTAGGTCGGTGATGAACTCCTTCATCCAGACTCCTTCCTGTGCTGCTTCCGAAGCAGCTATGTACTCCGCTTCACATGTAGATGCCGCCACGGCGCTTTGCTTGCAAGTGCACCAGCTGACTGCCCCACCATTCAAAATATACACGTATCCGGTTTGTGACTTGGAGTCATCCGGATTCGTGTCGAAGCTAGCATCGACGTAACCCTTTACGACGAGCTCTTCGGCACCTCCATAAACGAGAACCATATCCTTAGTCCTTTTCAGGTACTTAAGGATATTCTTGACCGCTGTCCAGTGTTCCAATCCGGGATCACTTTGGTACCTCCCTACCAAACTTATGGCAAGGTTCACATCAGGTCTGGTACACAGCATGGCATACATAATAGAGCCTATGGCTGAGGCATAGGGGATGACACTCATCTTTTCTCTATCTTCTGCCGAGGTCGGGCATTGAGCTGTGCTCAATCTCACACCTTGCAATACAGGCAAGAACCCCTTCTTGGACTGATCCATATTGAACTTCTTCAATATCTTGTCAAGGTATGTGCTTTGTGAAAGACTAATGAGGCGTCTCGATCTATCTCTATAGATCTTGATGCCTAATATGTAAGCAGCTTCTCCAAGGTCCTTCATTGAAAAACACTTATTCAAGTAGGCCTTTATGCTTTCCAAAAGTTCTATATCATTTCCCATCAACAATATGTCATCCACATATAAAATGAGAAATGCTACAGAGCTCCCACTCACTTTCTTGTAAATACAGGCTTCTCCATAAGTCTGTATAAACCCAAATGCTTTGATCACCTCATCAAAGCGAATGTTCCAACTCCGAGATGCTTGCACCAGCCCATAGATGGAGCGCTGGAGCTTGCATACCTTGTCAGCATTCTTAGGATCGACAAAACCTTCCGGCTGCATCATATACAATTCTTCCTTAAGGAAACCATTAAGGAATGCCGTTTTGACGTCCATTTGCCAGATCTCATAATCATAAAGTGCGGCAACTGCTAACATGATTCGGACGGACTTCAGCATCGCTACGGGTGAGAAGGTCTCATCGTAGTCAACTCCTTGAACTTGTCGATAACCCTTAGCGACAAGCGGAGCCTTATAGACGGTCACATTACCATCCACGTCAGTCTTCTTCTTAAAGATCCATTTATTTTCTATGGCTTGCCCATCATCGGGAAAGTCCACCAAAGTCCATACTTTGTTCTCATACATGGATCCTATCTCGGATTTCATGGCTTCAAGCCATTTGTTGGAATCTGGGCCCGCCATGGCTTCTTCATAGTTCGAGGGTTCACCGTTGTCTAACAACATGATTTCCAGGACAGGGTTGCCGTACCACTCTGGTGCGGACCGTGTCCTCGTGGACCTACGAAGTTCAGTAGTAACTTGATCAGAAGTTTCATGATCATCATCATTAACTTCCTCTCTAGTCGGTGCAGGCACCACAGAAACATTCTCCTGCGCTGCGCTACTTTTCGGTTCGAGAGGGGGTACAATTACCTCATCAAGTTCTACTTTCCTCCCACTTACTTCTTTCGAGAGAAACTCTTTCTCTAGAAAGGATCCATTCTTGGCAACAAAGATCTTGCCTTCGGATCTGAGGTAGAAGGTATACCCAATAGTTTTCTTAGGGTATCCTATGAAGACGCACTTTTCCGATTTGGGTTCGAGCTTTTCAGGTTGAAGTTTCTTGACATAAGCATCGCATCCCCAAACTTTCAGAAACGACAGCTTAGGTTTCTTCCCAAACCATAATTCATACGGTGTCGTCTCAACGGATTTAGACGGTGCCCTATTTAAAGTGAATGCGGCAGTCTCTAATGCATATCCCCAAAATGATAGCGGTAAATCAGTAAGAGACATCATAGATCGCACCATATCCAATAGAGTGCGATTACGACGTTCGGACACACCATTACGCTGAGGTGTGCCAGGCGGCGTGAGTTGTGAAACAATTCCACATTTCCTTAAGTGCGTGCCAAACTCATGACTCAAATATTCTCCTCCACGATCAGATCGTAAAAACTTTATTTTCTTGTCACGTTGATTCTCTACCTCACTCTGAAATTCCTTGAACTTTTCAAAGGTCTCAGACTTGTGTTTCATCAAGTAGACATACCCATATCTGCTTAAGTCATCAGTGAGGGTGAGAACATAACGATAGCCACCGCGAGCCTCAACGCTCATCGGTCCACATACATCGGTATGTATTATTTCCAACAAGCTGGTTGCTCGCTCCATTGTTCCGGAGAACGGAGTCTTAGTCATCTTGCCCATGAGGCATGGTTCGCACGTGTCAAATGATTCATAATCAAGAGACTCCAAAAGTCCATCTGCATGGAGTTTCTTCATGCGTTTGACACCAATATGACCAAGGCGGCAGTGCCACAAGTATGTGGGACTATCATTATCAACCTTACATCGTTTGGCATTCACACTATGAATATGTGTAACATCATGTTCGAGATTTAATAAAAATAAACCATTGACCAGCGGGGCATGACCATAAAACATATCTCTCATATAAATAGAACAACCATTATTCTCGGATTTAAATGAGTAGCCATCTCGCATCAAACGAGATCCAGATACAATGTTCATGCTCATAGCTGGTACTAAATAACAATTATTGAGGTTTAAAACTAATCCCGAAGGTAGATGTAGAGGTAGCGTGCCGACGGCGATCACATCGACCTTGGAACCATTCCCGATGCGCATCGTCACCTCGTCCTTTGCCAGTCTCTGCTTATTCCGCAGCTCCTGTTTTGAGTTACAAATGTGAGCAACCGCACCGGTATCAAATACCCAAGAGCTACTACGAGCGCTGGTAAGGTACACATCAATAACATGTATATCATATATACCTTTGACGTTGCCGGCCTTCTTATCTGCTAAGTACTTGGGGCAGTTCCGCTTCCAGTGACCGGTTCCCTTGCAATAAAAGCACTCAGTCTCTGGCTTGGGTCCATTCTTGGGCTTCTTCCCGGCAACTGATTTACCGGGCGCGGCAACTGCTTTGCCGTCCTTCTTTAAGTTCTTCTTACCCTTGCCTTTCTTGAAACTAGTGGTCTTATTCACCATCAACACTTGATGTTCCTTTTTGATTTCCACCTCCGCTGATTTCAGCATCGAATATAACTCAGGAATGGACTTCTCCATCCCTTGCATATTGTAGTTCATCACAAAGCTCTTGTAGCTAGGTGGAAGCGACTAGAGGATTCTGTCAATAACCGAGTCATCCGGAAGATTAACTCCCAGCTGAGACAAGCGGTTGTGCAACCCAGACATTTTGAGTATGTGCTCGCTGACAGAACTATTTTCCTCCATCTTACAACTGAAGAACTTGTCGGAGACTTCATATCTCTCGACCCGGGCATGAGCTTGGAAAACTATTCTCAGCTCTTGGAACATCTCATATGCTCCGTGTTGCTCAAAACGCTTTTGGAGCCCCGGTTCTAAGCTGTAAAGCATGCCGCACTGAACCAGGGAGTAATCATCACTACGCGACTGCCAGGCGTTCATAACGTCTTGAGTTGCTGGGAAAACGGGTGCGTCACCTAGCGGTGCATCAAGGACATATAATTTCTTGGAAGCTATGAGGATGATCCTCAAGTTACGGACCCAGTCCGTATAGTTGCTTCCATCGTCTTTCAGCTTGGTTTTCTCTAGGAACGCGTTGAAGTTGAGGGCAACATTAGCGTGGGCCATTGGATCTACAAGATAGATTGTAAAGACAATTTTAGACTAAGTTCATGATAATTAAGTTCATCTAATCAAATTATTTAATGAACTCCCACTCAGATAGACATCCCTCTAGTCATCTAAGTGATACATGATCCACATCGACTAGGCCGTGTCCGATCATCACGTGAGACGGACTAGTCATCAATGGTGAACATCTCCATGTTGATCGCATCTACTATACGACTCATGTTCGACCTTTCGGTCTCTCGTGTTCCGAGGCCATGTCTGTACATGCTAGGCTCGTCAAGTCAACCTAAGTGTTTCGCGTGTGTAAATCTGGCTTACACCCGTTGTATGCGAACGTTAGAATCTATCACACCCGATCATTACGTGGCGCTTCGAAACAACGACCCTTCACAACGGTGCACACTTAGGGGGAACACATTTCTTGAAATTTTAGTGAGGGATCATCTTATTTATGCTACCGTCGTTCTAAGCAAATAAGATGTAAAAACATGATAAACATCACATGCAAATCATAAAGTGACATGATATGGCCAATATCATCTTGCGCCTTTGATCTCCATCTTCGGGGCGCGGCATGTTCACCATCATCACCGGCACGACACCATGATCTCCATCATCATGATCTCCATCATCGTGTCTTCATGAAGTTGTCTCGCCAACTATTACTTCTACTACTATGGCTAACGGTTAGCAATAAAGTAAAGTAATTACATGGCGTTTTTGATTGACACGCAGGTCATACAATAAATTATGACAACTCCTATGGCTCTTGCCGGTTGTCATACTTAACGACATGCAAGTCGTGATTCCTATTACAAGAACATGATCAATCTCATACATCACATATATTTCATCACATCCTTTTGGCCATATCACATCACATAGCATACCCTGCAAAAACAAGTTAGACGTCCTCTAATTGTTGTTGCAAGTTTTACGTGGCTGCTATGGGTTTCTAGCAAGAATGTTTCTTACCTACGCAAAAGCCACAACGGTGATATGCCAATTGCTATTTACCCTTCATAAGGACGCTCTTCATCGAATCCGATCCGACTAAAGTGGGAGAGACAGACACCCGCTAGCCACCTTATGCAACAAGTGCATGTCAGGCAAAAACAAGTTAGATCCATCTAGAGGGGGGGGGGGCGGCCCCCCCGGGGGGCGGCGGCCCCTAGTGTTTCCAACCCTAGGCGCTTTGGGCCCTTGGGGGGCGGCGGCCCCCCTAGGGTTTCCAACCCTAGGCGCCTTGGGCCCTTGGGGGGGGGGGGCGCACCAACCCACTAAGGGGCTGGTTCCCACCCAACTACAGCCCATTAGGTCCTCCGGGGTAGGTGGACCCTCCCGGTGGACCCCCGGAACCCCTTCGGTGGTCCCGGTACAATACCGATAAACCACGAAACCTTTCCGGTGACTGAAATTGGACTTCCCATATATAAATCTTCACCTCCGGACCATTCCGGAACTCCTCGTGACGTCCGGGATCTCATCCGGGACTCCAAACAACTTTCGGTAACCACATACAATTCCCATTACAACTCTAGCGTCACCGAACCTTAAGTGTGTAGACCCTACGGGTTCGGGAACCATGCAGTCATGACCGAGACACCTCTCCGGCCAATAACCAATAGCGGGATCTGGATAGCCATATTGTCTCCCACATGTTCCACGATGATCTCATTGGATGAACCATGATGTCGGGGATTCAATTAATCCCGTATACAATTCCCTTTGTCCATCGGTATGTTACTTGCCCGAGATTCGATCGCCGGTATCCCTATACCTTGTTCAATCTCGTTACCGGCAAGTCTCTTTACTCGTTCTGTAACACATGATCCCGTGACTAACTCCTTAGTCACATTGAGCTCATTATGATGATGTATTACCGAGTGGGCCCAGAGATACCTCTCCGTCACACGGAGTGACAAATCCCAGTCTTGATTGGTGCCAACCCAACAAACACTTTCGGAGACACCTGTAGTGCACCTTTATAGTCACCCAGTTACGTTGTGACGTTTGATACACCCAAAGCATTCCTACGGTATCCGGGAGTTGCACAATCTCATGGTCTAAGGAAATGATACTTGACATTAGAAAAGCTCTAGCAGACGAACTACACGATCTTGTGCTATGCTTAGGATTGGGTCTTGTCCATCACATCATTCTCCTAATGATGTGATCCCATTATCAACGACATCCAATGTCCATGGCCAGGAAACCATGACCATCTATTGATCAACGAGCTAGTCATCTAGAGGCTCACTAGGGACATGGTGTGGTCTATGTATTCAGACCTGTATTACGGTTTCCGGCTAATACAATTATAGCATGAACAATAGACAATTATCATGAACAAGGAAATATAATAATAACCATTTTATTATTGCCTCTAGGGCATATTTCCAACAGGCGCGCCCTGGTGGCTAGTGGCCACCTCCTGGGTCTTCTGGCCCTCTCCCGAAGCTTCTAGTGTTTATCTTGTCAAGAAAAAAATCTCCAAAAAGTTTCGTGGCATTTGGACTTCGTTTGGTATTGATTTTCTGTAAAATAAAAACAGGGCAGAAAACAACAACTGGCACTGGGCAGTAAGTTAATAGGTTAGTCTCCAAAAATGATATATAATTGTTGTAAATGATTATAAAAACATCCACGATTGATAATATAACAGCATGGAACAATCAAAAATTATAGATACGTTGGAGACGTATCAATCACAGAGATACCCACTCAATTGCATTCTGTTGCGACTCGATGCAAGAACTACTACGGCCTAAAAGACTTGCCGGGAATGAGGTTTAGATACGCGTTGGGAACATAGTAAATGTTACTATACCTTCCATTGGTGTATTACCATCTGTATTTATTTTTGTAATTCATTTAGAGTTTTATACACTCTAGCCCATTGCATAAAGAATGTTGCAAGAAGGTTGTTCATAAGAGAACTTTTCATGTTCGGTGTTATGAATAACATAAGGGCCATACTTTCATTATGAATGAGATGTATGTTATGAATATTGATAATAAAAAATTACCTATGTATTTACTTTCATAATTCATTTTAGAGTTTTATACACTCTAGCCCATTTGCATAATGTTTGTTGCAAGAGTGTTGTTCATAAAAGAACAATTGTTGTTTAGTATTATGAATAACATAAGGGCCATACTTCCATCATGGATGGGATGTATGTTATGAATATTGATGGTAATATGATACATCCATAACACTGATGCTAAATGTCGCAAGACTAAAAGAATACCACACATGTGTGGCACTGCATTTGGTCACATTGGAGAAACCCGCATGGAGAAATTCCATAATGATGGATTTTGAAATTGTTTGATTATGAATCATCTGACACTTGCAACTTTCCTGCAAAAAGTGAAGTGACTGAAATACCGTTCACATGCCATAAGGAACGAGCAAAGAACTTATTGGTGATCATACATCATGATGTGTGTAGTCCGATAAATTTTGTTGCTGGCAGTGGATTTGTCTATCTTCTGAAATGACTCAAGTAGATATATGGATATTTACTTGATGAGACGTAAGTCTGGATCTTTTGAAATCATTCAAAAGGTTTTCAAAATGAAGAAGAAATTATTGTAACAAGAAAATTATGTTTCTGCAATTGGATTGCGGAAAGAAATTTTGAGTTACAAGTTTAGCGAATGTCTGATGAGTTGTGAAAAGAGTTTCATAACTTACACCTCCCGGAGCACCACTGTGAGTGGAATGTCCGTGAAGATGTAATCAAACCATTTATGACATGGTAAGATCAAAGATGACATAAATCAATTTGCCATTATCCCTTTTAAAGTAATGCGTTAGAGAATGCGGCTTTTACACTGAAAAGAGCACCATCAGATCTGTTGAAATGACGCCATGCTATGGTAACCCCAACCATGTTATATCTTTTCTTAACATTTGGAATATGGGGCTTATGTAAAATATTTACAAACCTATTCCAAATCAGACAAGTGCTACTTTGTAGGTTATCCCAAGTTATTGGGTATTCCTCCATCACTATACCGAGGCAAAAATGTTTGCCACAAAAAGCGGTATGATTTTGAAGAAAATGGTTCTTGCAAAAAGGTGAGTGGGAGGACAGTGCAACTCGACGAGATAACAGTATCTTCGTTATCAGGTCAAAGAAAAGAGACCTTGGAAGTGATTCCAGAGTTTCCTACCGCGACTGATACGGAAGCCTCTACATGAGATGTGTGGACTTCGGTCAAACTTGCAGTTGAACCACGTAGGCAAAACTTGTGCAAACCTCTCAGGTGCGCAAACGAGATATTGTTGTTAGACAACAGTATACCTACGATACACAAGGAAGCATTGATGGGCCCTGACTCCGGAATTGGCTAAATACCAATATAATCCGAGATAGTATCCATATAAATGATTCAAGATTAGATCTTGATAAACCCTTCGGAAGACTTAAAGTCTAACAAATATTAATGGAACTATAAACTGATACGAATAAAAATGTTTTTTCCATAAAGCTCGACTTGTTGCTTATAACAAATTCAAGGAATTGACTACGGCGAGATTGTCTCTCTGTAGCGATGCTTAAAGTCGGTTCGGGTTAAACTAGCAATTGATACATATTTCAATCATGAGATATGATACATGGATGCCAAAAGGATTTCCATGAGATGGAAATACTACCTAGGACTTGCATGTGATATAGTCCAAGGTGTTTTGTCAATCCAGAGGATGCTAGTGAGTATGCAAACTTCAAAGTTCCAGCAATGGATAGAAGAGAGCAAAATGGAGTTGGAATCTTCGTTTTTGATGAAATAGTCAAAAGAGTTTGATTTCATCAATGGTTAACGAAGATGCTTGTGGTTACAAGAAAGTAAGTGGGAGCATAAAAATATTTCTGAAAACCTTATGTGCTTGACACATTGTTGATTGGAAATAATACAAATTTCTTGACACAAATTAGGACTTCATTGAAAATAGTTTTTCGATGAAGTGCTTGGGCTAAGTAGCCTTGATATTAGGCATAATTATCTACGAGATAAAATTGCCTAATATGGCTAAGCCAAAATACATATTGACAAGATGCTAAAACAGTTTAGCATAAAACATCAAGGAGTGATTCTTGCCGAAGTCACATAGAAAGGCTTTTGCAAGACTCGGTGTCCTAAAACACTGATGAGCAAAATACATGATGGAATTTCCACACACTTTTGTGTGTTGATTAATCATGTATTCCATGGTATGTAAAACAACCAGATATGTCCGGTACTCCCAAGGAGTTGCGAGTAAAGATACCAAAGTGATCAAAATACTGATCATAGGACAACAGTGAAAAATGTCGTTGAGTGCTAAAGTAGCACTGATAACATGTTTTCTCGCAAACTGAGATTATGAAGTACTCGTTGTAATGCAATACATCGATACAGTCTTCATCAATCCTCCAAGCGATTTTTGATTTAAGTTAAGGGTTTTTGTGTAATACATGATATGGTGGTACGGTAGTTGGAAATTGTTCAAAACAGGTTACTGTGGCGAATTCTATAACAAAGGCTAAGTATGTTGATGCTTTGAAAGCGACAAAGAAGATGTCGAATCATATAGTCCATTCACGAACTTAGTATGGTTCCAAGATGGCTTTGGTCAATGGGACACTATTGCAGATAGTTGCTCCATAGCTCAGTCTGAGGAATCAAGGTTTGACCTGTGATTCACATATATACATAACCAAGTCCACACAAAATATGTATTTTGTGAAAGCGTGAAAACGCGAGGATATGCAAAGATACACACGGAACTGAAGATATCAAGTCCGTCAGACGTAGACTATACCACATGGCGAAGCATATTTTACACCGGTATGCCATAGGTGTAAAGTGCATTAGCATTGACTAGATTATTGACACTAGTGCAAGTGGGAGTCTGTAGGAGATATGCCCTAGAGGCAATAATAAATGTTATTATTTATCCCCATGTTCCTAATTAATTTTATGTTCCAATCTATAACTGCAATGGTTCCCGATCCCGTATATCCATAAAGGCTCTGAGGAAAACCCATGTGCACGTGTGGAATAATAAATGGTAAAAAGTATTCCTAGTCAAGCCTCTAAGACTGGCTCAAGTGTTGCGTGATGATCACGTTTTCCTGATCATGGGCATGTCTATGCCGGCAACTTTGAGGGCACAATGTTAGAAGAACATTTGTGTTGAATCGACCCGAATTAATGTTATGCTATGAGATACGTTCGTCACAAGTTAATAGTTAATAACATAGAGAAAGTTAATGTTTGCATAATTCCTTAGACCATGAGAGTATCAAGTTTCTTCATGCTTGCTTCATGAACTTTGGATTTTGTTAAACGTCATCCGTAACTGGGTGGCTATTACGGCGGCTTACGGGTTCATGGGAAAGTATGACAAGGGACTTGATAGCTCAAGATTGTGATTTGCTCCTCCGACGATGGAGAGATATTCTTTGGGCCCTCTCGGTGTTACGGTATGCATCATCGTCTGGCCAGACACATTGTGATTTGATCACAGGGATACCGGAACACGGGAACGAGAAAAAAGAACAAAACCTGTAACGAGGTAACTGGCATAGTGGACAAGTGTTGATCCACGGGGATGCCGATAAATCTCACCTTGGGTGTTTGTAACATATCGTGAAGCAACAGGAATAGCACACGGCAACTGGAGGTTCACTCGAATATTTATTCGTGCGGGTATAGGGGTCAATATGGGTGTCCACGGCTCCAATGTTGATCATTAATCGAAAAGTGTTCCGGTCATGTCTATACTTCACCGAACCTATAGGGTCACATGCTTAACGGTCATCTATCTGCTGAATACTAGACAGGGAGTCTGAGAGAAAGTCACCAGAAAAGTTTCGGAGACAACGGAAAAGTTCCGGGAGAGAACACGGGAAAAGTTTCCGTAAAACCGAAAAGTTGTTTCGGAGTAAACCATTAAGCCAAATAGGTTTTGACATGCGCCTGGAAATTTTTGGAGGTGCCAGAAATGTTCTGGGAACTTCTGAAATTTTTCCGGAGAAAAAACCGGAAATGTTCCGGAGCAGCCGGAATTGCTTTGGTTGGTTTTCGCTGAAGAAAATCATTGATCCGGAAATGTTTCGGAACGCGTTCAGAATTTTTTTAGTGGGTGCTGGAAATGTTCTGGACCTACAGAAATATTTTCGGATTTAACAGACGCGAAAAATTGTCTTCGTGAATAGTGAAAACGCATTCTTGTTTGCTTTTCGCTGATGAAAATCTTTGATCCGGAAATGTTTCGGAACGCATCCAGAATTGTTTTAGTGGGTACTGGAAATGTTCTGGACCTACAGAAATATTTTCGGATTTAACGGTCGCGGAAAAATATTTTCATGAATAGTGGAAACACTATTTGGCAGCTTATTTGGGAAGCCACCTTTGAGGGCATTTTGGTATTTCCTAGTGTCCTCTACCCCTTGGGCTTGGTCTATAAATAGGGGTGGAGGGGGCTGCCCAAACTCACTCTTTCTCTCATACATTATGCCATGCAATGATCTGGCTTCTTCTCTCCCTCACACGAAATAGTTTCGTAGAGCCGAAAGGCTGTCTAGGTTTTGGTGGGAACTAGTTCTGGACGGCGAAGCCCTGCCGGCTAGCTGACACCGTATGTGTGCAACCCCGTAGAGAGGTCGTAGGTTCGATCTTTTTGCCCGAGGGGCTGTTTGAGAGTGCCTCCCGAAGGGCTGTCCGAGTGACCGTCCGAGTTTCTGTGAGTGCCTCCCGAAGGGCTGTCCGTGACACCGTCCGGGGGACTGTCCGACCGCCTCCCGAAGGGCTGTCCAAGGGACTGTCCAATGAGCAGACGAGGGAGTACATCCTCGCGGTTGGGAGGTTGTAAATCCTAGCTGCGGGGATCTGCACCGACGATCTTCGTCGACTCTACTTCCGCTGCGCTACGAGTCGGTAACGATCAGATCCAAACCTTGTATGCATCTCCATAGTGATCCTGGGCGTGCTCGCTGTACCGAATTTTTTTGTTTTCTGTCGCGTTCCCCTACAAAGGTACCGTCCAATCCGGTGTAGCATGAATAGCGGCCACCAGAGCAGCTTCTGGGTTAGGAATAGCGGTGTCTTCCTTCATCGGTATTTTAACTGACGGGTTGTGCAGAACATCCAAGAAATCGTTAGGTGGAATAGGCTTGCGCTGAGAACACAGAGGAGACAGTGCATCAGCTTCCTTATTAAGCCGGCGATCAATGTTATCAGCCTGGTATCTTTTGAAGTGTCCAGCTATGACTGTGACAGCATGCATGTAAGCCGCCTTGAGGGGGTCCTTGGAATCCCAAGTCCTCGAGACCTGTTGAGCCACCAAGTGTGAGTCACCCAGACATCTGACCCGACTGAGATTCATCTCCTTAGCCATTCGAAGCCCATGAAGCAGAGCTTCATATTCAGCTGCATTGTTAGTACAAGAAAACATGAGTCTCAAAACATAACAAAATTTATCACCTCGCGGGGAAGTTATCACAACTCCAGCCCCCGAGCCCTCCAGTTGCCTGGACCCATCAAAGTGTATCGTCCAGTATGTTGTATCCGGCTTCTCCTCCAGAGCTTGCAAATCAGTCCAATCATTGATGAAATCCACCAAAGCTTGAGACTTGATGGCGGTCCGTGGCACATATTGGAGATGATCTGGGCTAAGTTCGATGGCCCACTTTGCAACACGGCCTGTTGCTTTCCTGTTCTGGATGATATTTCCGCGAGGTGCAGAACTGACGACAGTAATTGGGTGCTCCTAAAAATAGTGTTTCAGCTTGCGACTCGCCATGAACACGCCATAGACCAGCTTCTGCCAATGTGGGTATCGCTGTTTGGACTCTGTTAAAACTTCGTTGACATAATACACTGGTCGCTGGACTGGGTATTCTTTGCCTTCCTCCTTGCGTTCCACAACAGCTGCAACACTGACAGCTTTGTTATCGGCGGCGATGTATAATAAGTTCGGCTCCTTCTCCTGACGGGCAGCAAGGATGGGCTGCTCAGATAACTACTTTTTCAGGGTCTCCAAAGCCTTATCTGCAACATCATTCTAGACAAAATTATCTGTTTTCTTCAAAAGTTGATACAAAGGGATTGCCTTCTCGCCAAGCCGGCTGATGAACTGACTTAAAGCTGCAACGCAACCTGTCAACTTTTGAACAACATTGATGGTCGCATGCTTCTTCAGGGTTGTGATAGCTTGGATTTTTTCCAGGTTAGCCTCAATGCCACGCTCGGAGACAAGAAAACCAAGCAACTTTCCAGCTGGAACACCGAACACACATTTGGCCGGGTTGAGATTCATCTGGTAAACTCACAAGTTGTCAAATGTCTCCTTCAAATCGTTAAGCAAGGTTTCTTTCTTATGAGACTTCACCACGATGTCATCAACATAAGCGTGAACATTGCGTCCAATCTGTTATGGAAACAGTTCTGGACGCAACGCTGATAAGTTACTCCTGGACTTTTCAAACCAAAGGGCATTGATGTGTAGCAGAAAGCTCCAAAAGGCGTGATAAAATCCGTCTTCTCTTGGTCTTCCTTGCTCATCTTGATCTGATGGTAACCAGAGTAGGCATCCAGAAAACACGGACACTCGCAACCAGAAGTGGAATCAATGACCTGGTCAATACGAGGCAGAGCAAAAGGATCTTTAGGACAAGTCTTGTTTAAGTCTGTCTAATCAATACACATTCGCCAAGTCCCGTTCTTCTTCAGAACAAGTACTGGGTTAGCCAGCCATTCAGGGTGAAAGACTTCAATGATGAACCCGGCAGCTAGGAGCCGGGCCACTTCTTCTCCAATGGCTTTGCATCTCTCCTCGTTAAAACGACGGAGATATTGCCGTATAGGTTTCATCTTGGGATCAACATTTAGGCAGTGCTCAGCGAGTTCTCTTGGTACACAAGGCATGTCAGAAGGTTTCCATGCAAAGACATCTGGATTCTCACGGATGAACTCGATGAACGCACTTTCCTATTTGGGATCCATATTGGCCCCAATGGTGAACTGCTGAGAGGGATCATCAGGGGTAAAGTCAACTTGCTTGGTGTCTCTGGCCGACTTGAACTTGAGTATTGGGTCAGACTTAGTTGTTGGCTTTTTCAGAGAGGTCATATCAGTCGGGTCAACATTATCCTTGTAAAATTTCAACTCCTCGGCAGCACAAGCCGACTCAGCATAAGATGCATCACCTTCCTCGCATTCGAGTGCAATTTTCCTATTACCATTGACTGTAATAGTTCCAGCTGGCCCAGGCATCTTCAGCTTCAGGTAAACATAACATGGATGTGCCATGAACTGTGCGTAAGCCAGCCTGCCGAAGAGAGCATGATAGGGGCTCTTGAGCTTGACCACCTCAAATGACAAGAACTCCGAGCGATAGTTGAACTCTGTACCAAAGGCCACTTCAAGGTAAATTCTGCCAATAGGGTAAGCTGACTTGCCAGGGACAATACCATGAAAAACTGTAGAGCATGGAGTCAATTGTTTCTCCGACAGGTTCATCCGCCTGAAGGTATCATAATAGAGTATATTGATACTGCTTCCTCCATCCATGAGTACCTTAGTTAACGTGTAACCGCCGACTTGCGGGGCAACCACCAATGCAAGACCACTAGGGTTATCAACCCGTGGAGGGTGATCTTCCCGACTCCAAGTCACCGGCTGCTCTGACCAGTTTAAGTACTGAGGAACCGCCGGCTCAACTGTGTGTACTGCACGTCACTGGAGCTTCCGGTCGCGCTTACATGTACTTGTGGTGAAAACATGATATTGCCCACTATTCAATTGCTTAGGATTGCTCTGGAACCCCGTCTGACCTCCCTGGTTTTGATTGCCTTGGCCATTGCGTTGGTTGTTGACTCCGCCATTGCCAGCCCCCTGAAAGCCGGATCCCTGACCAGAGTTGCCCTGGAACCCGGCACCAGAGTAAGGTCCCTGGAAGCTGGCTCCATAGAAGTCGGCTCCAGGACCGCCAGGTCCAGGATTTCCAGGCTGTCCGCCGTTTCCCCCACCATTGTGATGATTCTGAAAGACTCGTTTTGTGTATTCCTGCATGATGAAGCATTTTCCCACGAGTGGTTGGCCGGCTTACCATCAAAACTGTGTTTCGGACATGGTCCTTTGAGAGCCTCCTCGTAACTACGAGGGCGATTACTAGAAAAGGGCTTCCTGGAATTGTTGTTCTGACGCTGGTTCTTGAAACCAGTATTGGTATTGGCAACAAAATCAGAGCTTCCCTCAGGATTCTTGCGCTTGTGATTATTGTTGTTGTTTCCATTACCATTATTCTGCTGATGATCATTTCCACCATTTTTCTTGCCCTTGCCAGACTTCTCATCATCAGAGGTTGGATCCTTTGTGTTATCGGACTCGGCATACCGAGTTAAAACATCCATCAAATCTTCCATATCCTTGACCTTCCTTTTGAGACACCCAAGCTTCTGGACCAAAGGATGGCTTGCTGAGCTGTGATGCTATCCAAGGAGTGGATAATCTCTGCAACACGGCGTGACCAGTGATGTGCAGACTCATCATCACATTGGACACAATGCTCTAAATCAACAATTGTGGTTGGACGCTTGCAAGTTCCCTGGAAATTCTTGACGAAGCACTCCTTCAGTTCCTGCCAGGTGTTGATTGAATTTGCAGGCAGGTTTTTCAACCATGTACGTGCTGGCCCTTCCAACATCAAGGGCAAGTATCGAGCACATACAACATCGCTAGCTTCCATCATGTCCATGGCTAGCTCATAACTTTCAATCGACTCGGCCGGCTCTAAATCTGCTGTATAATTGGGCACTTTGCGAGGACCTTTGAAATCTGGAGGCATGCGTGCATCTCAGAGAGCCGGAACTAAACATGGAGTTCCGATGGTTCGTCCAGTTATCCCAGTAGTACGGACTGCTAGTTGGGTTGAAGCGGGTGGGGGTTGCAATACAGGTTGAGCATATGCAACTCCTATATTTCCTGCCCCTGTCCCCCGTAGAGCACGAGCATCGTCAACAATCGCCTGTGTGTTTGAGACCGCCGGCTGTGGTTGATCTAGAGGCGGCTGCTGCACCCTCCGGCGCTGCGCACTGTTGGAGACCGCTGGTGACTCGGCATGTCTGCTCCTACTGCGACTCTGATGAGGAGTGGAATGAAGCCGGTGCTGACTATGAGAGTAATTTGCCTGTTGCGTGATTGCTGTTTTTAATATCGCAATGATGTTCCTAGCCTCAACCTCCACTGGACTATTCCCCTCGATCCGGATCGCAGCTAGGTTGTGAGTCGCCGCCAGTATGTTGTCAACCGGGTTGGAGTAATGTCCAGCCTATGTCTGGAAGCAATGAGGTGGATACTGGACCGGTAGCTGCTGCTGAGCCGGCGGCTGGTGCTGCTGCTGCTGAGCCGGCTGCCGCTGTTGCTGAGCCGGCTGCCGTTGTTGCTACTGAGCCGCACTGGGAGGAACGTTCTGAGTCAATTGGGGTATGACAGGTATTACGTCCAGTGATCTAGCGCCAGCCCCTGAGACACGCGGTGTACCAAACAGCTGCGTCGGTTCAATATTTGCCGGAAGTCGACTCTGATGTCTCCTCCGATGTACTGCCTCTGACTCGTTTTGGCGAAAAGTGAGGTGAACGGCTTCCGCCTCGAAACGCCTGGTTTCACTAAGGATATGAGCCTGTGTCTCAGCCATACGCGCGTTTTCTGCATTGATATCCTCCTGAATCTTAGCCAGCTCCTCGTGACACTTTGCAATCTCTGCGTTGCGTGCTTCCGCATTTTCAGCAGTTACTGGCTCCGACAAGAGCGTTCCAAGGGTAGTCATCATCTCAGAGAGCGCTTGTGCTCCCGACTTCTGAGAGCCGGCAGCCTCTGAGCCGGCCGCCGTGAGATTCTGTCCTGACGCGGCATCAGCTGGGTCACGAGGCTGATTCTGGTTCCCAGCCATATAGACCGCAGCGAACCGAGTTGGCTTGTAAGACTGGGAAAAACCTCATCATCAGAGTAGCCTCCCAACCTCTCATCAAAAAGCGGAAGGATGGACTCGGTATCTCCAACCGATGACTCGTCATCAGAATGGACGAGCGTGTCCCCACCAGATATGGAATTGTTCGCCAGGTCCACTCCCTGCGTGAAACCAACGAAGGCATGGGTCCGGCTGGGTCTTTCCTGACCAGGTCTGTCCTGGCCGGGTCTAGTGTGACGAGCTGACCCGACGGTTTCTGTGATGATGTTCAGCTCGGGGCCTGACTCGCTAATTATGCCGATGAAGGCATGGATCTTGCCAAAGGGGACCCGATACCCATACTCGATTGAGTCGGCCTCGGGGGCCCAGCTAGAGTCATCGATGTAGAGCTTGCCGCGGCGACTCTTCGTCATATGACAGATCGTGTATCCCTAGATCCCTGAAAGAGCTCCCGCCAAGAACTCAACTCCACCGTGCGCTGGCCCCACGGTGGGTGCCAACTGTCATGGTTTTGTCACGGCAGATGTCCTCGTGAAAGGACTTAGTGGTGAAGCCATCGCAACTAGGTGGAAGCTCGAGCAGGGTTGATCGGAAACGAGAGACACGGATTTACCCAGGTTCGGCCCCTCACGGTGGAGGTAAAAGCCTACTCCTGCTTGATTGATATTGTTGTGGATCTTGATTACAAGGATGCGGATTCGCTAACCTAGCTCTCGAGAGATTGCAACTTAGTCCTTTTGTCCTAGGAACTCCCCTTTATATAATAGGTCGAGTCCCTAGGTTTACAGGAGATTCCGGGTCATACTCGTGACCCGTAACCTATTCTAACTCTCATTAGTCTTGCTCTTCAAGTTGGTAAGATTCCTCTTCCTGGGCCTCTCCGTGAGTCGTCCCACAAGGACTCTGAGAGCCGTCCGCCTGCCGGGTCTAACTTTGGGCTTCAGGCCCACCATTGATTGCCTTCATGTAGACCCATCAGTGAAGTGACTCACTGGGCCTTAAGGTTCAGGGCCGGGACACGCTCAGGCCGGGTTGTAACCGTGGGGAACATCCCCAACACTACCCGACCTGTTTTGTAAAAAATTATGGGGTTGACCAGTACAACCCCATAACTCTCGCTTGCTTCTTTCTTTACTTCATTCCAAGAAGTGAACAGGCAACCGTCCTTCCGGCCTGGGTAGTGGCCTAAATGCCCTTACTAGCCAGACATGCACTGGTCATCTATGCCAAACCCGCACCATATGTCAATGCCATGATCATTGATAGTCCTACTATAGATAACCCGTCACGCCAATACCGCACAGACCAACTACAGCCTAAGAGTCCCTGGTTCGTCGTCACACAACACTTTCATTCATAACCACGTCCCCATGACCCACCAACCAAAGCAAGGCCCTCTCTGTTTTGCCTCTACACCTCACCAGCGGTATTTGCTTTGGACCTGCCGAACACCGAAGGGAGCGTGGCCGGGTAGAATCAGCCGGCTAGCATGAGCCGGTACATGTTTGCTCTATAAATCCTCTCCAAAGGCCATTAGCATGAATAAAAATACTTATGGTCTAGGAAGAAAAGCCTAGAAAGGAAAGCCTATAAAGCTAGGCGTTCGATCATAAACTTTTACCTGTGGCGTGTCCCTTAAAACACGCCACCATTTCCAGCCACTCTCTAATCGGTTTTCCACCACCAGCAAGAGTGGCCATAAAAGCTTAGGCGGTGACACACCATAGCGCGGTCACAACGCAACCTAGCCGCTCTACCATTTCAAGCATGCCAACCTGCTAAAGCGATGGCTCCATCGTCAACCTCCTCGATGAGGAGAATGAGCCGGAGGAGGCCGGGGAGCAAGAGCTGGTGCAAGGGCCAAGGCCCGTCGAGGCCGAGAGTGACCCCGTCAACCGGTGGACGACATCCTGCGCATAATCACCATGATCGATGCAGCAGACTCTCGACGCAGATTAAGCACGCCACGCCTCAGACCAAGAGTAGCTCCGTGCCGCAAAGTAAGAGCGACGCCATCATCACCTAGCTGGCCCACAAGGTGGGCTGTTATAGGTGGTCCGATTCCCTGCCAGGAATGGGCAGCAGCCGTCAAATACGTCCATTTTGCATCATGTTTTTCCTACTGATATTTATAATGTTTTTAGTCATTATTTCACTTTATGATGCAATTCTAATGCCTTTTCTCTCTTAATTTGTAAGATTCACATGGAGAGGGAGATTACCGGCAGCTGGAATACTGGACCTAAAAAGCTACGACAGAGATACCTATTCTACAGAGCTCCAAATGACATGAAACTTCACGGAGATTTTTTATTGAATATATAAGAATTTTTGGAACGAAGAACTACCATAGGGGGGCCACTTGTTGCCCACAAGGCAACAAGGCACGCCTACCCCCCAGGGTGCGCCCTGATGCCTTGTGGGGCCCACAGCTGGCCTCTGGCCCCCTCCTTCTGATATATGAAGCCATTTACCCTAAAAAAATAGGAGGAGGACTTTCGGGACGAAGCGCCGCCATCTCGAGGCGGAACTTGGGCGGGAGCATTTTTGCCCTCCGGCGGAGCGATTCCGCCGGGGATACTTTCCTCCGGGAGGGAGAAATCAAAGCCATCGACATCACCAACGTTCCTCTAATCGTGGGAAGACCAATTTTCATCAACATCTTCACCAGCACCATCTCATCTCAAACCCTAGTTCATCTCTTGTATTCAATCTTTGTCTCAAAAGCTCAGATTGGTACCTGTCGCTTGCTAGTAGTGTTGATTACATCTTGTAGTTGATGCTAGTTGGTTTATTTGGTGAAAGATTATATGTTCAGATCCTTAATGATATTCAATACCCCTCTGATCTTGAACATGAATACGATTTGTTAGTAGTTACGTTTGTTCTTGAGGACATGAGAGAAGTCTTGTTATAAGTAATCATGTGAATTTGGTATTCGTTCGATATTTTGATGATATATATGTTGTTGCTTCCTTTAGTGGTGTAATGTGAACGTTGACTACATGACACTTCACCATACTTGGGCCTAAGGGAAGGCATTATGGAGTAATAAGTAGATGATGGGTTGCTAGAGTGACAGAAGCTTAAACCCTATTTTATGTGTTATTTCGTAAGGGGCTGATTTGGATCCATATGTTTCATGCTATAATTAGATTTATCTTAATTCTTCTTTCGTAGTTGTGGATGCTTGTGAGAGAGTGTAATCATAAGAGGGTTGCTTGTTCAAGTAAGAACAGCACCCTAGCACCGGTCCACCCACATATCAAATTATCAAAGTAACGAACGCGAATCAAATAAACATGATGAAAGTGACTAGACGATAATTCCCATGTGTCCTCGAGAACGCTTTGCTATATATAAGAGATTGTTCCGGCTTGTCCTTTGCTATAAAAAGGATTTGGCCACCTTGCTGCACTTTTGTTATTATTGTTACTTATTTCTTGTTATGAATTACCTTGTTACAAAATTATCTGTTATCGCTACTTTCAGTACTTGCAGAGAATACCTTGCTGAAACCCGCTTGTCATTTCATTCGGCTCTTCCTTGGGTTCGACACTCTTACTTATCGAAAGGACTACGATTGATCCCCTATACTTGTGGGTCATCACCGTCTGCGTCGAGGCCATAGTCCGTGCCCCCCTCAATGACAACACGCTTGTCGCTAGGCTCGACCTCGTCCTTGGCAGAGGTGACATCCCTGGCGAAGCAGAGCAACATGCCCGTCGCGTCCTGGAGCTGGTGATCTTCGATGAAATATGCCAAGAGGAGATCTAGTTCGCACACCAGCAGTAACGCAAGCGTAGCTGACGCTTGGGTGAACGCCTGAGTGAGCACACGCATCGGCAAGAACTTCCCAGCCCCGCGCGCGGAGACGGGCGCCGTCACTGCTGGTCTGAATACTCCAAATGACCGACGATAAGGGTGGTGGTCATGTACTCCGATCAATTCCGTGTACACCTCTTTTAGCGACGTCGTCAAATAGCGGCATTGCCTATCTATTCCATTATAATTAATAGATGCCATCGGCGCATAGACCAAATGTAGCGCGAAGCTAAGTGAACTATTTGAAACATAAAATAAAAGTTAGGTGAACTAACTGAAGCCCGATCTATTTTCTCTAGGAGACCTAGGCTAGGTTGTTCCTTGCCGGTTAGCCATGCCTTCCGCCCGTGAGCCTTTGTCCTTGTTTGCCCCGTACGCGTCGCTCCATCGTGTGATGGGACATACAATTAACTAGGATCGTCCAAACAGTCAGTATGCGCTGCAGCCACGCCTCCTCAGGCGAGATGGGTCTCTTGTCTTGCGCCTCATCAAGACGAGCGATGAGCTCGCGCACAAGCAGCAGGTGAGGAGATATATTGCCGATGGAGCGCGCGTTCTAACTTTGGAGATGACGCGCCATGAACTTACGGCGCGAGTAGATATGACGAAAGGGGTTTGGATCCGGCTCCCCGAAATCCCAAGCAGCAGCAACTACCTCAAGGAAGCCGTCCATCTTAAACCTGTGGGGTTGGTAGAATAGGGCACACAATCCACAAGGAGGGAGGCAATGATCGGGGGTGGTCGAGGCCAAGCTGCGCAGCACACAGTATGGGTGCGAGGCCTCTCAACTTGGCGTACAGAGAACACGATCATCGTGCATGAGGATGGGGTTATCCTGCTCGATGGACCAAGTCAATGGCGGAGCTGGGGGTATTCCTGGGTATTCCCTGGAATACCAAAGAATTTTGTGCAATTTTTTTTTACTACATATATGATATATCAATATACGGTGTAGACTGACTTGGCCCAGCCCAAACACAGCGACGCAGCGACGCGGGGCGCCAGACAGGAGCGACCGGGCGTCTGGTCTCGCGCGCGAGTAGCAGACCGACCGAGCAGCGAGCACGTTCTCTCTCGATTCCAGTCTCCAGATCGAATCCCCCTTTCCCTAACCTAGCGCTAGCTGAGGCTCCGGCGGCGGCGAGCGATTCTGGTCCGGCGGACGGGCGGCCGGCCTTCTCCTCCCGCCTCTCCCTCAGTTCCTCCTCTCCACTCCGGCCATCTCCCTCCCCAGCTCTCCTCCCCTCCGTCCGGCCCTCTCCTCCGCGGCTCCGCCAGGCGCCAGGCCGCCAGTCCGCCTCCGGCTTCCCCAGCGCGGCGGCTGCCGACAGCGCCCTCCGTCGACAGTCCGGCCTCGGTTCAGCGCCGTCCAGCAGTAGCAGGCAGCAGGTCCGGCGACAGCGCCGTCCAGCAGCAGCAGGCAGCAGGTCCGGCCTCGGTTCCTCACTTCTTCTGTTTCTTTTCCTCTGTTTCTAACAAATCTGTAGATTATTCAGTGATTGCTTGTAAATTTAAATTGAACTCGATTCATTTGCTGCATATGAGCATTCAGTCAACGTGATTCATTTGCTGCTTATGATAAAGAGAAGTTGGTTAGGCTTGCTAGAAAGTTTTATGCTAAGGATTTCACAAATGATGAATTGTCAAGACTTCCATGGCAATTAAGCATGTTCATTTCTCATGTGCGTAAGGATAAAAGGTTTAGCAAGTTGAAGAATCTATGTGAGCTTTCAGTTTTGATGGTTGAGACAAGAAAGAATGAACAATATTATATTGTTTACAAACTTCTTAAGTTGGTTCTCATTCTTCCGGTAGCCACCGCTAGCGTTGAGAGGGTATTTTCCTCGATGAAATACGTGAAGAATTCACTAAGAAACAAATTGGGTGATGAATATTTGAACAATTGCTTGGTTACATTCGTTGAGAGAGAATTCTTCAAGCAAGTGAAAGATGAGGATGTCATCAATCTCTTCCAGAAAGGGGATCGTAAAATTATATTGTAATTTCCTTTGTTATTTGTAATTTTTCTTAATTGTTAGAGATATTGCCACAATGATATTTTGCTACTATTATCGATGTATGGTCATTGAGTCATTAATGTTATCATCTTGCTGTACATTTATTGTTCTATTGTATTGCTTTGGCATAAAAGAAAATTAAAAGAATACCCAGCAGCAAATTCCTGGCTCCGCCACTGGACCAAGTATACCACCGACCGTGGAGGTAAATATCTCGCAGCTCCATATCAGCAACAAAGCGGCGGAACTGACTCATGAAACGGGGATGGAACCGACCACTATTCGAGAGTCGAGACTGCTAGCTTGTATACATGGACGGACGGTTTAAACATGGTGGAGATTGTACCACATATATGTATGGCACATCACTAGGAGCTAGTATAATCTTATGGATTAGCCTGGCCCGCCGCACGAGCCCTTGCCGCTGCCGGACTTGTCCGACGGGGCCTTCCTTCGGGATGTGAGGGAGCACTTCATTTCCCTCTCGATGAACAGCTCCCTGCACTCATTGCTGCAGAATGCAAACTCGCCCCTGCAGAAGACAGACAAAGAAATTGGACCATCATGTCACGGACATCTCCAGCGAATAAATTTAACCTTCTTTTAATGCAGTGAAGAAACCATGGATTTTTTTAGTATTTATTTAATTCTCTCAGGTTGATGACAGATTGTGGCAATTAAAGAAATACGAGCGTTAGACGGTAACGAGTGACAAGTTTATGGTATGATAATCAAACAACAACTCATGTGATTGGGCGATTAATGTTCTTTATTTATTGCGTTGCTCAGGGGAGTATATATGTGGTCTTGATTCTTGACTAGAAAACTAAATCTAAATGCAACCCCCCTAAAAAAAAAATCTAAATGCATCCCAATAATTTTATATTTTGAGACAGGGCAGTTCGAGCATAATTCAGCGACCAAATTAAAAAGAGGACAAAGTATAAAGCTATGAGCACCCCATGAATCAATAGAACATTAAAGTATAAAGCTAGGAAAATTACCCGTGCGTTGCAACGGGGATACACTGTTACAACTTTGTCATTGGAGCGAAAATGGGCAAGGAAAAAACATTAAAGGATCACGTGTGTTTTTACCTCACATCGTATCCTGGTTGACACCCTTCCTTCCCCTCATCCGTAGAACGAAGTGACAGCGCCTGAGATCCTGTCAGGGTACCACCGGCCGAATTAGTTTAAAATGAACGCCGTATATATACCTAAGTTTAGGCGGAACAAAAATTTACCAAATTAAACCATGCAAGTCACACGCCATCTACAACAGTAATCATTCTAAGCGCACCTAGCAAATTCTTTTGTCAACCAGAGCAACACACGACAAAACATATAAAATTAAGAAGATGCACGCTATTATCTAGTTCAATGAGAGGAACTGACATGGGGCTAAGTTCCAGTGGCGCACGCTACAACAACGGAAAAATGAATATAATATCTTAATGAACTGGCGTAACACAAAAGGTTAGATAAATCATATTTGTTTACTTTTTTCATATCTATTTACTCAAGATAAATCATATTTATTTACTATGCTAGCACTTACAAAACCCACCCTGTAGCAGGTCGCTTGCTGCTGGCCGCACCGAACATGGACATGCCTACCACTCCAGTTGGAAGATTAGCTCATAGGAGATTCTCTCAAGCAGACGGGCCGGCAAGGCAACAATTGAACCACAACGGACAGCGTATTACGGCGATTAGTTGGACGGCATCACATGCCAGTACGCACTTCAGCAAGTAGATCGGAGATGCTGGTGACCTCCTAGATTCCTGGTTCACAAAGCTGGAGACGCCCGACGGTGACGGCTAGGTCGATGATTAGTATACAACAGCTGGCATGCACACACGCACAGAAAGCTAGCTAGCAAATCTAGCGATCAACTCCGCCGGACGCTTGATCGATCACCATCTAGCTTGGCTAGATAAGCTTGCTATGTACATGTATTGGCTAACAGAGAGCTCTATTAGTAGGTACTATACACATTCCACCATCCCGTTAATTTCTGTCGCTTGATTCGTGCATGCACAACACACGAAAGGCTCATCAGCCATACTCCCTCCACGAGCCAACCAATCAATCCACCATGCAAGCACATCCCATAATTACGTTTAATTAGTGGTAGCAACCAGCAGAGCCATGCAGAGCCCACAATCTCCTTCATTTATTGCCAACCAACACAGATAATTAAATTGCAGTCCTCTCTTCCTTGTAACGTGCAGCCGCGCACCGGCACAATTTGCAGATTTTTTTCCCCACGTCTCACGCTCTGCTCGTTTTTATCCTCGAGGCTGCTCGTTGATTCCCATATAACTTTCAGCCCTATATAAATTAGTGGAATTTAATACAAAGACGCGGGGTGGGACTAATTAATTCAGAGACGAACTATGTTTTCTAGCACAAACATGAGCCTGCTCAGTTGGCTGAAACCTTCTGTACTGGACCAGAGGTCGTGGGATCGATCCCCAAACAAAGCACCTAATTTTTTTCAACCGAAAAAAGGTGCACGCCAGGCCCAGCTTGGCCCACGCGGCCCAGCTGATGACGGCCAGACGAAAATCACGGCGAGACGAAAATCACGCAGGTGCAAAGGACGGACGAAATTTTTACATTTAACGGACGAGAATCCGGGAGTAAGAAGCGTTTGTCCCTTTATTATTATTACTAGTAAAAATGCCCGTGCGTTGCAACGGGAGAAAAAAATAGCTCCCTTAGCTAGTGCAATTGCTCAAGACCACATCATGCTCCATCACTCACATACTCTCTGTCTCTACCTATCTATGTATCTAACTATCTATCTTATTTAGACATTTCGCGAGCATCGGGCGTGTTTTGACAATAAAAAAAGTGCAGGCTTGAAGTGGTACACTGTCAGTCGTAAAAATATGGAACCGCTGATCTTGATGCATTGGATTTGCGTTAATTGCGGCCTGTTTTTTCCTAGGGAGACGTGCGCATCCCTTTCGACATAGAACAACACATGGATCAGAAAAAGAAAATTCTGATAGCAGCACTTAGAAATGACATGTTCGTTGTCATTGTAAAAAAAGGTTAATTTAATATATAAATTACCTTACAATTTGTGAATTAACATGCATGGTGAATGGGACAACATAAGATGCAGATGATTGAAGGTTGAATCCTTGGTGGAAAACATGGTTGTCTCGTATAAAAAAAAGATTAACAGTTTTGTAAGCATTAACATTGGAAAGAATATCTTGAAAAGCAAGTACTTGGCTAACAACATACATGTGAACAATAGCGAGCAGAGTATGCATTGCTTAATGCCCCAAAAATATGTTTAAACAAGACTATCATGCAAGCTATACATCTAAATAAACAGGGGTTTAATATACTTATACTAATCTAGGGGATAAAATGAAGTGAAGGTATCCTTTCAGTAATCTTTCCAAGCAAAATCCCTTCATAGCTTTAAGCCAGATTGGTTGAGCGTTTGAGCTACCTCAGGAAGTCTAAAAAATTGACACGACCAGAAGACTAACAGTGATAATCTGAACCACCTAGCTAAGCTTGTATGGCAGACGGCTCAATCCTGTTGAAGGCAAATACTTCCTCCGTCCCAAAATAAGTGTCGTTGATCTAGTACAAAATTTGTACTAATTTAGTACTAAATCCGCGACACTTATTTTGGGACGGAGGGAGTAGCAGATAATTGCTTTGAAGATTCGGATTTAGGACGTGATGACCGAAGGAGGGGCAGGCTATTCTAGTCGTGTCGTCTCAAGGGCTGTCGGAGGCCGGGCTCGGTTACAAACTATTTATTTTCAATATTTCACTCACTTTTAACTATTGTATATTTGATGATGTATTCATAAGATGTGATAGGCATGAAAAATTAAATTATAAGAGCATCTACACAGGCCGGCCGGTCACTGACCGGTCACGAAAAGTCGACCCAGCCGGGCGCCTCAAACGAGCCTCAAACGCCCGAGCTGACCGGCGCCCCTCATATCTAGCCCAACTATGAGGCGGATATGGGGGCGCCCGCGCGCGCCTGCCACGTCCGCCTGACGACGGGGCCCCACGTGGACTCATCTAGAAACCCGACGGTCCGACAGACGCGTCGACCGTCGCCGCGGTGTGAACGCCGCGTGGCGCCGCTCCGACGCGCTGCCCGATGCCAAATCCGGCTATTTAAGCCGGTCGGCGTACACCCGCCCTAGCACATCCACCTCCTCCCTCTCTCCGCCCCATCCGAGCCCGTCCGCCTCCTCTCCCCCGCTCTCTGGCGTCGATATGGTTCACCGTAGGATCACCATGCATGTACGTGATGCTCACGCCGGAGCGTCGGATGCAGATCCAGGCGGAGATCCAGGCGAGGTGCGCCGCCCGCATCGCTATGGGTCTGCCTCCGGACTCGCCGGAGCCTAAGGAGGAGGAGGAGGAGGAGGAGGAACAGCCGGAGGAGGAGCTGCCAGAGCCGACGGAGGAGGACAAGGCGGACCTGCCTGCTCCGGGCTCCAACATGGCGGATGCGGACGCTGAGTTCGTCGCCGCCCAAGCCGAGAAGATGGCGGAGCAGCATGCCGTCCTAGAGTCCATCCAGGATGAGGCCGAGGTGTCGGCGAACGGCAGGCCCTTCAAACAGAGGCAGGCGGAGGCCGACGCGCTCTTCGACGAGCTTGACACGGAGATAGGAACGGAGGAGGCCGGAGCGGAGCAGCCGGAGGTGCCAGAGGTGCGGCTGCCGCCCATGTATCCGCCGGACGGCACGAAGATCATCGAAATCTTCGACGAGGAGTAGTAGTTAGGTTTCTACGTAGTACGTAGGTTTTTTCATTTCCATGCTTTTGTATGGATTTGAGAATTTAGCATGAAATGTGCAGATACACTCCTGTTTATTTGAAGCGTGCCCGATCATTGCCCACGGACGCGCCGGACGCATCCGCGAGCGTTCGAGGATCCAACCTTCGGTTGTAAATGCTCTAACAGTAACAACAAACAACAACTACTAATTGCATCTGTGCTCACTTAGAAGAAAATAATTTGCAATCGGTGCTCATGTAGAAGAAAATAATTGGCAATCGGTGCTGCCACGTATAGCAACATCTAGTAGCTTCTGGTCGGTGCACCTAATTAAAAAAGCATTCCACATTAAGAGCCATCTCCCAGCGTGTGGACCTTATCCACATCGCCGTTCCTCCAGGCGTTGCTCCCCTTTCTCTTCTCCATGGTCCAGCCACACACACACCCACGCTCCAGTGCCGTGCTCTAGCCCACTGAGAAATCGGATCATCCAAATGCTGTACTGCAGAAGAAAGCGGCTGCAGATGGGGGTGGCTTCCGTGCCACATCGGTGAAGGAAGCAGATGCGCGCGGGGACTGGGCATGTGGCGGAGGCGTGGCAGCAGTGATGACCGGCAACTGCTTGAAGCGTCCGCGTAGATCTGCGCCGGGGCTCAGGCTCCGGATCGACCCCTTTCTGCGGGGCTCAGGCTCCGGGGGTCGTCATGTCCAGCCCACCCCCCGACGGCGCCTTTCTGTGGGGCTTCGAGCCCAGATCTCGCTCCCGAGCGCTACCTCTCCCTGCCTCCTCCAACCGCGCCTGCAGAGGAGTTCGTCTGAGCCCCGAGCTGCCTCAAGTAGCCCAACCAGGTGCCGCCTCTCTCGTCCTCTCCATTGATTTTTCTCTTCTCCTTCTCTCTGTCTCTAATCTCTGTTTTCTCCAGGGAAGGAAGTCTTCATGGAACCATGGCACCCAGCCGCTCGCCAACGACTCCGGCCACCTCTCCATCGATCCGTTCGCCTCACCGCCGGATCCACGCCGGAGCAGACGGACCCGTCGCCTGCCTGGCTTGCCGCCGGGAGGAGGACGGCGAGAGGAACGCCTGTTCGTCCGCCGAGAGGAACACCTCTGTTCCTTCCAACCCCCACACACAATCCATCCTAGTTCTTTTAGCCCACACGTGTTAATTCTTTTAGGCCACACGTCCCTCTTTGCAGGGTGCAGCACGTGCCAAATCCATCCTTCCTTTCACGAGTTTGATCCCCTCTCGTCCGTTTTCACCTTGTTGGTATTACAGCCAACTTGCTAACCTATATAAACTGGTGGGAATCGTCTTAAAGGAGCGAGGTGGGATTATTTCACATGAAATATCGATGCTCAGTTGGGTCGTTGCAGCCTATTGGACTGGAGATTACGTTTTTCTCATGTGGCTCGCGGCCCAGAAAAGGCCTAGCAACGATTAGTGGATGCTGAAATAGGCCCAGCGATTTGATTAAAAAAAGGCCATGCAAGCAGCCTTTAGTAGAGTTTGGAGAGCCATCTGGTCACGAACATGTGCTAGTTCACTTGGTTAACTCAGTTAAGTCTGAATGAGAGGTAGGAGTTCGATTTTCCACTCTGACATATATATAATTTTCCCATGATTTTAGGGCGCGACCGCGGTGGGCCTATTTTTTTCACTGTGGCGTGACGTGGACGATGGATCCATTTGGTCGATGATGGATCCATATTTTTCCTATTTTTTTCATCGCTAGAGCAGCCCAGCTTGGCCCATGATGGACGAAAAAAGGAGCTACGACCCAGGTAGAATACAGACGAAATTTTAGTACCACCTCAGATAGAAAAAAATCACCTAAGTCGCTAAGCGGGACGAAACCAAGAATATCACCTTGCTTTATTAGTAGGTATAGATATAGATTATATATATATATATTATATATTATATATATATATATTATATTATTATTATTATATTATTATTATTATTATTATTATTAATTAATATTAATATTAATTATTATTATATATATATATATATATTATATTAGGTAGGTATAGATTTAATTCTCTCAGGTTGATGACAGATTGTGGCAATTAAAGAAATACGAGCGTTAGACGGTAACGAGTGACAAGTTTATGGTATGATAATCAAACAACAACTCATGTGATTGGGCGATTAATGTTCTTTATTTATTGCGTTGCTCAGGGGAGTATATATGTGGTCTTGATTCTTGACTAGAAAACTAAATCTAAATGCAACCCCCCCAAAAAAAATCTAAATGCATCCCAATAATTTTATATTTTGAGACAGGGCAGTTCGAGCATAATTCAGCGACCAAATTAAAAAGAGGACAAAGTATAAAGCTATGAGCACCCCATGAATCAATAGTACATATCTGATTAGCAAATACATACGGAGTATTAATAATTAATTAACATGGCAGATCAAACCAAAAATGTATCGGCAACAAATAACATGCTGAGGGAAATGGTTTGCATCGAACATTCCTCTAAAATATGGGAGAGCATAAGATTCATGCTATGAACTGCTTATACTAGTAGCATCGATGGACTGCTTATACTAGCTAGCATTGAATCAGCGTTACATTTCTAATGAACGAGGTTAGTCAAATTAGTACGGAGTACTTTGTCTAAATTAAACAGGGAGGGTCACAAATGATTACTATATTTTCATAAGTGAAAACGGATCCTGATTATGCCCCTCACATAAAAACGAGGGGAACCACGAAACCATCACAAAATTGTAAGCTGCCGGCAACATCATAAGAAGATTTGGTCAGGTGCAACCTTCACGCGGGAAACGACGAACGGCGCCGAATTCACATCTGAAAAAGCAACTTGAGAGATTGATCGGATACTAGCCAAAAATCACCAGGAAGCTACCGAAATAGACAAAAATGGAACGCGAGGCCGAAACACGAGAATTCTACCGGACATTTCCACGCTACGACGAACAAAGAATGGGAAAACAGTGACGCCCGTACCTGTAAATGTATGCGTCCTTGCCGGCGAGGGGTTTGCGGCAGATGCCGCAGGCCACCAGGAAGGCGGCCGCCATCCACAGCCCGGCAAAGGCGTCCCTCCTCAGATAGGGGGTGGCGCTGGCGCCGCCTCCGGCGCCCATCTCCATGGTGTCAGCCGACACAAAAAAGATCGGCCGCGCGCGTGCCTGCTTGTCGTCGCCGCTCACCTTGCGAACCCGCCTCGGCACCGACGGCATGGACGCCACGCTGACCTTCCGGCGCATCACCACGCTCCTCGGCCGCTTCCTGAGCATCTCGTCGGACCGGGTTCGCGCCGAGCTCGCTGGTTCCCGCCCCGCCTCTGTCAATCTATATTTCAGTACGGTGGCCTTTCTGTCCCAAGATTTGGAGAGAGACTGGATGGTGGTGAGAGGGGTTTTGGGGAGGAGGAACGGGGCAGGGGCATAAAAAGAGGAGGAGGGCCGGGCACGTGGGCCGTCCACTCCCCACTCTAGACACTTGGATGCTTTTGATCTGATGATTTATGATATGAAATTATATAAGACAGTTTGTGTCCAGTTTGTTAGAGTTACCCTTGCGCCGCCCATATGTGCGGTAAAACCATCCGGTCTCTATTATTCCATATCGGGTAATGGCTACTCTATGCAATATGCATGATGATTTGGTTTTGGTGAGGTAGAGGGAAAAATCAACCTTTTTTAGATAGGAAAAAAAACCAATGTGTGATATTTGGTGTTAACATAATAAGGAAACACATAGTTACGACCCACATTGCTTTTTTTATTTAGTCGAGTTGTTTTATTTTCATTAATCTATATATATCTGGTGGCATGAAAGTTTTGTGGTGCCACATTATGATGCGAGATATGTGGGCTGCACAAGCCAACGCTACGCGTGACTGGCCTAGATCAAGGAAACGGCAACGGACTTTCAACAGATATGTGGGCTGCGGAAACCGTCGCTACACGTGACTGGCGTAGATCAAAGAAACGACAGAGGACTTTTGACAGATATGTGGGCTGCGGTAACCATCACTGTGCACCGGCCTAGATCAAGGAAACGACAGTGGACTTTTGAGAGATATGTGGGTTGCGGAAACCGTCGCTATGCACTGGCCTAGATCAAGGAAACCGTAGCGGAGTTTCGGTTGTGTTCACTCGAATCTTTTTCGGGAGCACTTTTAATATAGGGGTGTAATGTGGCTCGATAGATCGACGTCAACTTGTGTCTCACTTTTTTGCTGGAGCACTTATCCGACACGTCATACATCTGGCTTTGAGCTAGAGTACGACTTTGGTTTTGTCTTTTGTATGCGTTAAGATAGATATCATGGCGACAAACAAGGTTTACGTTACGGTTTGCGTTACACCAAAAGTCAAAATTATGTGCCCTTTAAGATTTACAACATCAAAATAATTTTTAGTCTCAACATGAAACAATTGATACGATTACTAAAAGTTGAAATAAACATGGAGAGAGTGTTGAGCTTCACCACTTCCTCGCCGGCCCTTTGCCCTTCTGGTCACCGGCGCTACTGTAGGCGTCCAGGCAGGCGTCGGCGGCATGAGGTGGGTCATCAGAGCCGTCAGTGATGTGGAGGACGAGGAGGAGTCAATGAAGCCCACCATCTTCCGGACGGAGCGGTCCTGCTGCCTCTTTAGCTTGGCCGGCCTCGCCGCCACTGCTGTTGCCTCCAATGCCTCGCGCGCGGACTGCTCCAGCCCTACCCGGAGCGCCTTCGTGTTTTTTCGATGGAACCGGTGGGCGTCTGTCTCCATTGTCATAAGCGAGCAGCACTAGACCCATGGGAGGAGCCGCTCCTCGTCATCGGGCACCACCGGCATCCTGCGGTGGCAGCGGCGGTAGGACTGTGTGCCCGCATCCGAGGCCAGCGCCCTCTCGCTAGCCCGCTGCCTCTCGCGGCGGTGGCGCGCACCTCAGATTCAGGCGTTCGCGTCCGCGACACCGGCGGAGCGGGCTCTAAACCCACCGCTTCCCTTGAGGAGCAGCAGTTGGAGGGTTAGGAGGGCGGCGGCAGGCCATCGCCGCGGAGCGGGTGCACCGCGCGGAGCTCTGCGTGGTGCGGGACCGGCCGGCTCTAGCATCGGCACTGTGATGGCGAGCGACCTTGGACAGAGCAGAGCCGAAGCTGCCACCCGTGTCCACCCACGAGCGCTGTAGCGTGAGGCGGAGGGCCAAATCCTCCTCGTCGCCCGCTGCATCGTGGAGGAAGGCATCCCAATCGTCGTTGCTCCCATTGCCTCTATCGCTGCCGGAGCTGGAGAGGTGGACGAAGAGGAGGAGGGGATCGGATTGGGGAAAGGGAGGAGAAGAGACGGGGAGCAGAGCAAAATGAAGTGAGCTAGGGTTTGCTCCAGGTGGGTTTTTTGTGGGGACGGAGTGGGGTCAAGGTGGGCCAGCGTGGGTTGGGCTGACGTGGCAGACGCACCCGAGCCTCCCCATATCCGCCCCAGATTTGGACTGGTTATGAGGGGTGTCGGATAGCTCTGGCGTTTGGGGTCGGTTTGAAGCGCCCGGCTTTTTTTTGACCGGTCCATCCGCCCAGGCGTTTAAGACCGGTTTGAGGCGCTCGGCTGTAGATGCTCTAAATCCCCTAAATGTTCGTCTTTGTTTTTTAAGGCCATGAGCTCAGAATGATAGCATATCAAATCTTCGATGAGTGAAAAATATTCAAATGCAAGATTAATTCTAATTTAAATATTACAATCCAACTATGTTTTCATATAAAATAGTTTAAACTTGAATTCAACTCGCACATATGTTCTAGTTGTCCCCTTTAATCGCCCATAGATGCGCAATCAAACCTTCCTTGAGCTTCTTATGAGTTGCTCGGTGCCAATTTTGATGATGCATTTGAACAAACTCATCAAACATACACAGTTTCTAGTGTGGAAGTTGGATACGATCACCCATGTTCTCAAATTCCAGATCTCTGGCAACATCTTCACCCTTATCCTCCACGATCATGTTGTGCATGATCACACAATATGTCATCACCTCCCGCAAGGTCTCCGAATCCCATTGTTTTGCAGGTTCATGAACAACTGCAAAATTGGATTGGAGCACTCCAAAAGCCCTCTCCACATCATTTCTAGCTCCTTCTTGTCTTTGGGTAAACTGATCTCTTTTTTGACCAACTACCTCAGAGATGGTCTTGACTAATGTAGCCCACGGAGGATAGATATCGTCTACAGATAGTGGCCCATGTTGTAATGATGTCCATTGACTGTGCAGTTGGAAGGAGGAGCTTGTCCTTCAGTCAACTTAGCAAACAATGGAGACCGCTGCAGCATATTGATGTCATTGTGAGACCCGGGCATGCCAAAGAAAGCGTGCCAAATCCAGAGATTATGCAATGCTACTGCTTCAAGAATGATCGTGGGCTTCTTAAAATGGCCGTGACATTGCCCTTCCAGAGCTTTTGGGCAGTTCTTACATCACCAGTGCATGCAATCAAGAGATCCGAGCAAACCTGGCCACCCTCTTGCATGGGACATTGCCAAGAGCCTTTTGGTTTCCGCAGCAGTTGGTTCTCTCAAGTATCGAGGTCCAAACACCTCGAAAGTGGGGGACACTTCCCACGCATCGAGTGAGCCAATGATGTCGGAGAAGTGACGAAATGCGGCCTCAGCCATCGCCGCCTTGCCAGAGACGACCTCATCACCGACACGAATCTGAAAGATATGGTCTTTCCGCTTACGATGAGACGCATGGATCTCAAAGGAAGCAAAGTTATAGTGTCCCGCTCCACCCCCAACCCGCTCCCCCCCTCCCCCCCCCCCCCCCCCCCCCCCCCCCCCCCCCCCCCCCCCCGTGCGGAGCCAGGAGAAGTCTTGTCGAGCGATGGAACGCTCGAGGGAGGCCAGCCCCAAATAAGCCATCTTCAGTTTGCGCCGCAGCCATGCCTCCTCAAGCGAGAGGGGTCTCTTGTCTTGCGCCCCATCAAGATCGAGAGATGAGCTCGTGCGCAAGTGAAGAGCGATATTGTCGATGGAGCGCGTGCTCAAACTTTGGAGACGGCATGCCATGAACTTGAGGGGCGACTAGATACAACGAAAGGGGTGCGGATCCGGCTCCTCGGAATCCCAAGCAGCTACAACTACCTCAAGGAAGCCATCCATCTTATGCCAGAAACGCTCAAAATGAAAACGTGTGGGGTGGCTAGAACATGGCACACAATCCACAAGGAGGGAGGCAATGATCGGAGGTGGTCGAGGCCAAGCTGCGCAGCAGATAGTATGGGTGCGAGACCTCTCAACTTGGCATACAGAGAACGCGGTCATTGTGCATGAGGGAGGGTTGTCCTGCTTGTTGTACCGAGTATGAGGTTAAATATCTCGCAGCTCCATATCAAGAACGAAGCGGCGGAACTGAGTCATGGAACGGGGATGGAGCCGACCATTATTCGAGACTACTAGTTTGTTACATGGATTTAAACATGGTGGAGATTGTACCACATATGTCTATGACACATAACTAGGAGCTAGTATAAGCTAAATGGGTTTGCCTGGCCTGCTGCACGAGCCCCCGCCGCTGCCGGACTGGTCCGACGGGGCCTCCCTGATGGATGTGAGGTGGCGTTTTCTTTCCATCATTTCGTCTTTCTCGATGTACTGTTCCCTGCACTCCTTGCTGCAGAATGCAAACTCGCCCCTGCAGAAGACAGACAAAGGAATTGGACCATCATGTCAGAGACATCTCCAACGAATAAATTTAACCTTCTTTTAATGCAGTGAAGAAACCATGGATTTTTTTTTAGTATTTATTGAATTCTCTCTGGTTGATGACAGATTGTGGCAATTAAAGAAATACGAGCGTTAGATGGTAACGAGTGACAATTTTATGGTATGATAATCAAACAACAACTCATATGATTGGCTGATTAATATTCTTTATTTATTGCGTTGCTTAGGGGAGTATATATGTAGTCTTGACTCTTGATTAGAAAACTAAATCTAAATGCAAACCCCCTAAAAAAAACTAAATGCATCCCAATAATTTTATATTTTTGAGACAGGGCAGTTCGGGCATAATTCAGCGACCAAAATTAAAACAGGACAAATTATAAAGCTATGAGCACCCCATGCATCAATAGTACATATCTCATTAGCAAATACATACGGAATATTAATAATTAATTAACATGGCAGAGCAAAACAAAAATTTATCGGCAACAAATAATATGCCGAGGGAAAAGGTTCGCATCGAACATTCCTCTAAAATATGGGAGACCATAAGATTCATGCTATGAACTGCTTATACTAGTAGCATCGATGGACTGATTATACTAGCTAGCATTGAATCAGCGTTACATTTCTAATGAACGAGGTTAGTCAAATTAGCACGGAGTACTTGTCTAAATTAAACAGGGAGGGTCACAAATGATTACTATATTTTCATAAGTGAAAACGGATCCTGATTATGCCCCTCACATAAAAACGAGGGGAACCACGAAACCATCACAAAATTGTAAGCTGCCGGCAACATCATAAGAAGATTTGGTCAGGTGCAACCTTCACGTGGGAAACGACGAACGGCGCCGAATTCACATCTGAAAAAGCAACTTGAGAGATTGATCGGATACTAGCCAAAAATCACCAGGAAGCTACCGAAATAGACAAAAATGGAACGCGAGGCCGAAACACGAGAATTCTACCGGACATTTCCACGCTACGACGAACAAAGAATGGGAAAACAGTGACGCCCGTACCTGTAAATGTATGCGTCCTTGCCGGCGAGGGGTTTGCGGCAGATGCCGCAGGCCACCAGGAAGGCGGCCGCCATCCACAGCCCGGCAAAGGCGTCCCTCCTCAGATAGGGGGTGGCGCTGGCGCCGCCTCCGGCGCCCATCTCCATGGTGTCAGCCGACACAAAAAAGATCGGCCGCGCGCGTGCCTGCTTGTCGTCGCCGCTCACCTTGCGAACCCGCCTCGGCACCGACGGCATGGACGCCACGCTGACCTTCCGGCGCGTCACCACGCTCCTCGGCCGCTTCCTGAGCATCTCGTCGGACCAGGTTCGCGCCGAGCTCGCTCGCTCGCTGGTTCCCGCCCCGCCTCTGTCAATCTATATTTCTTCAGTACGGTGGCCTTTCTGTCCCAAGATTTGGAGAGAGACTGGATGGTGGTGAGAGGGGTTTTGGGGAGGAGGAACGGGGCAGGGGCATAAAAAGAGGAGGAGGGCCGGGCACGTGGGTCGTCCACTCCCCACTCTAGACACTTGGATGCTTTTGATCTGGTGATTTATGATATGGAATTATATAAGGCAGTTTGTGTCCAGTTTGTTAGAGTTACGCTCGCGCCGCCCATATGTGCGGTAAAACCATCTGGTCTCTATTATTCCATATCGGGCAATGGCTACTCTATGCAATATGCATGATGATTTGGTTTTGGTGAGGTAGAGGAAAAAATCAACCTTTTTTAGATAGGAAAAAAAAACCAATGTGTGATATTTGGTGTTAACATAATAAGGAAACACATAATTACGACCCACATTGCTTTTTTTATTTAGTCGAGTTGTTTTATTTTCATTAATCTATATATATATGGTGGCACGAAAGTTTTGCGGTGCCACATTATGGTGCGAGATATGTGGGCTGCACAAGCCGACGCTACGCGTGACTGGCCTAGATCAAGGAAACGGCAACGGACTTTCAACAGATATGTGGGCTGCGGAAACCGTCGCTACGCGTGACTGGCGTAGATCAAGGAAACGACAGAGGACTTTTGACAGATATGTGGGCTGCGGTAACCGTCACTGTGCACCGGCCTAGATCAAGGAAACGACAGTGGACTTTTGACAGATATGTGGGCTCCGGAAACCGTCGCTATGCACTGGCCTAGATCAAGGAAACCGTAGCGGAGTTTCGGTTGTGTTCACTCGAATCTTTTTCGGGAGCACTTTTAATATAGGGGTGTAATGTGGCTCGATAGATCGACGTCAACTTGTGTCTCACTTTTCTGCTGGAGCACTTATCCGACACGTCATACATCTGGCTTTGAGCTAGAGTACGACTTTTGTTTTCGTCTTTTGTATGCGTTAAGATAGATATCATGACGACAAACAAGGTTTACGTTACGGTTTACGTTACACCAAAAGTCAAAATTTTGTGACCTTTAAGATTTACAACATCAAAATAATTTTTAGTCTCAACATGAAACAATTTATACGATTACTAAAATTGGTAATAAACATGGAGAGAGTGTCGAGCTTCACCACTTCCTCGCCGGCCCTTTGCCCTTCTGGTCACCGGCGCTACTGTAGGTGTCTGGGTAGGCATCGGCGGCATGAGGTGGGTCGTCAGAGCCGTCTGTGATGTGGAGGACGAGGAGGATTTGATGAAGCCCACCATCTTCCGGATGCAGCGGTCCTGCTGCCTCTTCAGCTTGGCCGCCCTCACCGCCTCTGCTGTTGCCTCCAACGCCTCGCGCGGAGACTGCTCCAGCCCTACCCGGAGTGCCTTCGGGTTTTTTCGAAAGAACTGGCGGGCGTCCGTCTCCATTGTCATAGGCGAGCAGCTATAGACCCATGGGAGGAGCCGCTCCTCGTCATCGGGCACCACCGGCATCCTGCGGCGTCAGCGGCGGGAGGACTGTGTGCCCGCATCCGAGGCCGGCGCCCTCTCGCTAGCTCGCTGCCTCTCGTGGCGGCGGCGCGCACCTCAGATTCAGGCGTTCACGTCCGCGGCACCGGCGGAGCAGGCACTAAACCCACCGCTTCCCTTGAGTAGTAGCAGTTGAAGGGTTAGGAGGGCAGCGGCGGGCCATCGCTGCGGAACGGGTGCACCGCACGGAGCTCTACGCGGTGCGGGACCGGCCTGCTCTAGCATCGGCACTGTGGCGGCGAGCGACCGGGGATAGAGCAGAGCCGAAGCTGCCACCCGTGTCCACCCACGAGCGTTGCAGCGCGAGGTAGAGGGCCAAATCCTCCTCGTCGCCCGCTGCATCATGGAGGAATGCGTCCCAATCGTCGCTGCTCCCGTCGCCTCTATCGCTGTCGGAGCTGGACAGGTGGATGGAGAGGAGGAGAAGAGAAGGGGAGCAGAGCAAATTGAAGTGAGCTAGGGTTTGCTCCAGGTGGGGTTTTTGTAGGGACGAAGTGGGGTCATGGTGGGCCAGCATGGGTCGGGCTGACGTGGCGGACGCACCCGAGCCTCCCCATATCCGCCCCACATTTGGGCTGGATATGAAGGGTGTCGGATAGCCCTGGCGTTTGGGGCCGGTTTGAGGTGCCTGATGGGGTCACCTACTAAGGGTAGGGTCATAGACCTGACATCTAGGGCCTACCTAGGGCCCCACACCATCATTGGTGGGTCCCCGGACCACGGGCACATTCGGATGCGCAACCTTAATTATCCACTCGGATGCATCGACGACATTCGGACGTCTCCCACCAGTTGGCCAGACCAAAACCACTCGGACACGAGAAGGAGTACGGGCGACGTGGGAGCGATAACAGTCGAGTAGCTTTATGTCGATGTTTAAGTGTAGTTATAGCTGCCGTTACCAGTAACTGTTGTAGTTATGCTCATTCATCTCCTTTGCGATGTGGCATAGATGGTCCGAGACGCACTCTATATAAGCCTCCCCTCAGCTCCTTGGCAAGGGTTCTGCACTCCTTGTAATCCTATACCCCAAGAGAAAACACAAGCCTCCAGGCACGAGACGTAGGGTTGTTACCTCTCTGAGAGGGGCCCGAACTCGCTAAATCCGAGTGATACACTTGCGCTGTTGCTAGGCTCTGCCCATCGTTCATACCCCTAGTAGTCATTGCCAGGTTCGTTGCCTCGACAGTTGGCGCCCACCGTGGGGCAGCGCGTCTAGCGATTTCCGGCGCAAGTGGGAATTTCATCATCATCATCATGATTTACGGCGGCGAGATCCAATTCGGCGCTCTCAGCTTCGTCGCCGACGATTCGGCGTGGCTCCAGGAAGCCCCGCTGGATGTGGAGTCGCTGCCCGTCCGAGGCGCGGCGCACTTCCACGCAGCATCCTATGGAGTTCTTCTCCGACAGCCGTCGGTCCCGTACCAGGCGGCACCCCTCCTTCTAGCCGGACGCCGTCGCAGGCGCTCTCGGCGTTCGCGGCTCTAGCGCTGGGTCAAGCGCGCTGTGGCCCTCCAGGCCGCGGCTGCACAAGTGTCGGTGCTCGAGCCCGACGAGTCCGTCCTCGACTTGTTCCCCGCCACGTCCGAGGAGGTTTCGGACGAATCCGAGTGCAAGAGTAACGGCTCCGCAGCAGAAGTTCTTATGGCCGGGGGAGGACCCAACAGTCCTCCGGGATTCAACGGTGCCCGCGATGGCCTTGAAGGCGCTTCCCACAATCACGTCGGTGACGACTCGAGAGGCGATCGCTCTCCTCGCCACGAACAGTACGTCCCGCAGCCCCTCACTCGGGAGTAGAGGGAAGAGCTCCGACAGAGGAACGATCAATTTCATCGTACCCCCATCACAGGGGCGAGTCCTGAGGCCCTGGCCATGGAGTCGACGCGTTTGACCATTCTGGCTGAGCGCGACAGCCTCGAGTGGTTGCAGAGACGACCGTGCCCGCCAGCAACAACCTAGTACCAGTCGGCATCGTTGGCGGCTGTTCCCGGGTGATCAGCCCTAGAACTACCAAGTCCTCAACACCCCACTGCAGGACTTGGCAGCGGCGACCCGGATCGCTGACTCCATCCAACCCTCTGGCTCAGCCGCCGGAGAAGGTATTCGACAAATCCGCGCTTTGCTGAAAACTGCTATGTCACAGAATGCGGCTGTGTCGCAGTCTCGGGATCGTATCCATAGCGCGTCAGTCCGCGCCGAGACGGTCCAGTCGGCTCATAGCCCCTTTGCATCCGGGAGGCGCGGGGACCAATATGGGGATCGGTGGCGTGACCAGATCACTCCGCCCTGGCGGCACGATGGTTATCATCGCACTAGGACGCCCCCTCCGCGGGACGTCACATACGGGCGCCAGCCCTCTGATGATAGGCGGCCATACGAGGATGACCGAAGGCCCAGCCCTCACTGTCGTCTGGGTGACCTTAGAGACCCGCAGTTCGACGCGAGATCCGTTCTCGTCCAGAACCTGGTCGACAGGAACAGGGCCAACCGTGAGGACCAAGACAGAGATCGTCCGAGTGGATCCTCCTCATCAGGACCCGAGTGTTTCAGCAGGTACATTCGGGCTGCTGACATTCCTGCCAATTTCAGGTTGGCGACAGGGATCAGGAAATTCACTGGTGAGTCGAAGCCAGAAACTTGGTTGGAAGATTACCGAGTGGCCGTACAAATTGGCAGCGGCAACGACAACGTGGCCATGAAGCACTTTCCCCTGATGCTCGAAGGGTCAGCGAGAGCATGGCTCAACCAACTCCCTGCTGGCAGCATCTACTGCTGGGATGACCTGACCCAAGTCTTTGTGAAGAACTTTGAGGGCACGTACAAGCGACCGGGTGGTTTGCCGGAACTACAACACTATGTGCATAAAAACAATGAAACTCTCCGAGAGTACATTCAGCGTTGACCACTCTACACAACACAGTGGAGAATGTCACAGAGCACCAGGCAATTTGCGCCTTCAAGGCGGGAATCAAGTACCACGAGCTCATCTTGAAGTTTGGCCGGAAAGAGACTCCCACTCTCAGCCGAGTGATGGAGATAGCCAGTCGATACGCCAATGGCGAAGAAGAAGACCGGCTGCGGAGTGGCAAAGGACGAGCTGGAGATGCCCATCAGTCGGGCAACAACTACTCTAATAAGAAGCAGAAGCGGAAGGTCGAAGCGGCTGACAATGCTGAAGCAGCGGCTCTGGCCGTACAGGGCAAAGGCAAGGGCCAGCCCAAATAGAAGAAGTCTTGGTCTGCCAAGAAGAAGGATCACTCGGGCAGTGACATCCTCGATCAGCCGTGTCAGATCCACACGAAGACAGACGCAGATGACAATCTGATATTGCCGAAGCACACCACTCGGGATTTTCAGCTGCTGAAACAGGCGATGAAATAAGATGGTTCTGACGACAAGGACCAGGACGATAGTGATGGGGGGCAGAAGCATGCTTCTGGTTATCCCCAAGTGGAGAAAGTCCTGATGATCTTCGCAGACGTCGAGAGTAAGAGCCGACTGAAGGTCATAAACCGAGAGGTGAATCTGGCCATGCCAGCGGACACGAAATACCTCGACTGGGCTCAGACCCCTGTCACGTTCGATCAGTCGGATCACCCAGCTCACATACCGACCCCTGGGCGGCAAGCGCTGGTGGTTGATCCGGCTATTGGTGGAGTTCGACTGTGCAAGGTCCTCATGGACGGCGGCAGCGGACTGAATATCATCTATGCCGACACTTTGAAGGCAATGGGCATTCCGATGTCCCGACTGAGCGAGAGCAACATGCAGTTCCACGGGGTAATCCCCGGAAAGAAAGCAAAGTCACTCAGACAAATTGCTCTGGACGTCGTGTTCGATGATGAGAAGAATTTTAGAAAGGAAAAGTTGACCTTTGAGGTAGTGGACTTCTGCAGTGCTTATCATGCCATCCTGGGTAGGCCAGCCTACGCACGTTTCATGGCCAGACCATGTTATGCGTATCTTAAGCTTAAGATGCCAGGACCCAAGGGCATGATCACTATCTCAGGCAACAGGAAGCTGGCTGAGGAGTGCCTCCAGCAGGGCTCCAAGATAGCCGACGAACAGATGGCGATGGCAGAGTTGGACGAGTACAAGAAGGCAGTGGACTCGAGTGAGCTGCTGAAGTCCAAGAAGCTGGTGACTGAATCCGCATTCCAGTCGGTTGGCGAGATAAAGTAGGTTCATGTTCACCCTGAGGACCCAAACGCCCAGCCCACCAGCATCTCCATGACTTTGGACAGGAAATAGGAAGCCGAGCTCATCCAGTTCCTCCGTGAGAACTGGGACATCTTTGCATGGAAGCCGTTTGACACGCTGGGTGTTCCCAGGGAGCTGGCTGAGCACGGACTCGGTGTCAACCCGAAGGTAAAACCAGTAAAAGAGCACCTTCGACACTCTTCTACCGAGAAGCGCAAGGCAATTGGCGAGGAAATTGCATGGCTCCTAGCTGCCGAATTCATCCGTGAAGTGTACCACTCCGAGTGGCTCGCCTACGTCGTCATGGTGCCCAAGAAGAATTACTCCCTTAGGATGTGCATCGACTTCAAGCACATCAATCGAGCCTACCCCAAGGATCACTTTCCTCTCCCCTGCATAGATCAGATAGTCGATTCTACCACCGGGTGCGAGCGTTTGTGTTTTCTGGATGCGTACTCCGGGTACCACCAGATCCGAATGTATGGCCCACATGAAATAAAAACAGCCCTTCATCACCCCATTTAGGTGCTTTTGTTATATCACGATGCCATTCGGACTGAAAAATGCCGAGGCGACTTTCCAGCGCATGATCCCGAAATGCTTGCAAAAGCAAATCAGTCGGAATGTGGAGGCCTACATGGATAACATCGTGGTCAAGTCTAGGAAAGGTTCCGGCCTCCTAGCTGACCTCGCCGAGACCTTCGCAAACCTGCGCAGATTCGGAATCAAGCTCAACACGACCAAGTGCACTTTCGGGGTTCCAGCCGGCAAGTTACCCGGTTTCCTCGTTTTCGAACATGGGATCGATACTAACCCTAAGAAGATCGGCGCTATAGTCTGAATGAAACAACCAGAGCATCTCCACGATGTACAGAGACTCACGGGCTGTCTGGCGGCCCTGAGTAGATTCATTTCACGACTCGGTGAAAAAGCCCAGCCGCTTTACCGACTCATGAAAAAGTCATACAAATTCGAGTGGACAAATGAAGCACAAGCTGTGTTCCAGGAACTTAAAGCTCTGCTTTCCACCCAGCCAGTGCTTGCTGCTTCGGGCAGCCGAGAGCCTTTAATCTTGTACATTGCAGCCACTAATCAATTGGTTAGCACCGTGCTCATTGTGGAGCGAGAGGAACAGGGCAAAGCCCTCAAGCTGCAGCGCCCAGTCTACTACATATCAGAAGTATTGACCCCTTCGAAGCAGAGATACCCGCACTATCAGAAGCTGGTCTACGGCATATACCTGACTGCAAAGAAGGTGGCTCATTATTTTCAAGAACACTCGGTCACAGTGGTCAGTGATGCTCCGCTGTCTGAGATTATGAACAATAGAGATGCAACAGGCCGAGTGGACAAATGGGCTATTGAACTCCTCCCTCTGGACATCAAGTTTGAAGCCAAGAAAGCTATCAAGTCCCTGGCACTGGTGGATTTTCTGGCCGAGTGGACGGAACAACAACAGCCGGCCCTGAACCTCCCTGAGCACTGGACCATTGATACGTCCCAAACGTATCTACTTTTCCAAACACTTTTGCTCTTGTTCTGGACTCTAATATGCATGATTTGAATGGAACTAACCCGGACTGACGCTGTTTTCAGCAGAATTGCCCTGGTGTTATTTGTGTGCAGAAATAAAAGTTCTCGGATTGAGCTGAAAACTTACGAAGAATTATTTCAGAATATATAAAAAATATTGGCGAAGAGATCTACTGGAGGGGGGCCACCCAGGAGCGACAAGCTCAGGGGGCGCGGCCACCCCCCTAGGGCGCGCCCCACCGGCTTGTGGGCCCCTGGAAACTCCGGCAACCCTAATTCCAACCCCATATATACCTATTCGTGGAGAAAAAAATCAGAGAGAAATAATCATCGCATTTTACGATACGGAGCCGCCGCCACCTCCTGTTCTTTATCGGGAGGGCTGATCTGGAGTCCGTTCGGGGCTCCGGAGAGGGGGATTCGATGCCGTCGTAATCATCAACCATCCTCCATCACCAATTTCATGATGCTCACCACCGGGAGTGAGTAATTCCTTCATAGGCTTGCTGGATGGTGATGGGTTGGATGAGATTTGTCATGTAATCGAGTCAATTTGTTAGGCCTTGATCCCTAGTATCCACTATGTTCTGAGATTGATGTTGCTATGACTTTGCTATGCTTAATGCTTGTCACTAGGGCCCGAGTGCCATGATTTCAGATCTGAACCCTTTATGTTTTCATGAATATATTTGTGTTCTTGATCCTATCTTGCAAGTTGTATGCACCTATTACGTGTTATGATCCACATACCCCAAGGTAACAATAATTGGGATTCTTTCCGGTGATTACCGTAGTTTGAAGAGTTCATGTATTCACTATGTGTTAATGCTTTGTTCTGGTTCTTGATGGAAATATGCCCTAGAGGCAATAATAAAGTTGTTATTATTTTATATTTCCTTGTTCATGATAAAGGTTTATTATTCATGCTAGAATTGTATTGACAGGAAACTTAAATACATGTGTGAATACATAAACAAATACCGTGTCCCTAGTGAGCCTCTACTAGACTAGCTCGTTGATCAAAGATGGTTAAGGTTTCCTAACCATAGACATGAGTTGTCATTTGATAACGGGATCACATCATTAGGAGAATGATGTGATGGACAAGACCCATCCGTTAGCTTAGCATATGATCGTTCTGTTTATTGCTACTGCTTTCTTGAATGTCAAATACATGTTCCTCAAACCGGAGGAATACCTTGGATGCTATCAAACGTCACAACGTAACTGGGTGATCATAAAGATGCTCTACAGGTATCTCCGAAGGTGTCCGTTGAGTTGGCATGGATCGAGACTATGATTTGTCACTCCGTGTTTCGGAGAGGTATCTCTGGGCCCTCTCGGTAATGCACATCAAAAGAAGCTTGCAAGCAAAGTGACTAAAGAGTTAGTTACAGGATGATGTATTACGGAACGAGTAAAGAGACTTGCCGGTAACGAGATTGAACTAGGTATGGAGATACCGACGATCGAATCTCGGGCAAGTAACATACCGACGGACAAAAGGAATTACGTATGTTGTCATTGCGGTTCAACCGATAAGATCTTCGTGGAATATGTAGTAACCGATATGAGCATCCAGGTTCCGCTATTGGTTATTGACCGGAGAGGCGTCTCAGTCATGTCTACATCATTCCCGAACCCGTAGGGTCCGCACGCTTAACGTTCGTTGACGATATAGTGTTATATGAGTTATGTGAATTGGTAACCGAATGTTGTTCGGAGTCCCGGATGAGATCCTGGACGTCACGAGGAATCTCGGAATGGTCGAGAGGTAAAGATTTATATATGGGAAGTCATATTTTCGGTTCCGGAAAAAGGTGCAGTTTTTTCGGTATTGTACCGGGAAGCTTCCAGAAGGTTCCGGAGGATTCCGGAGGGGTCCGGAAGTCCACAAGTGGGTCCACCACGTCCCAAGGGCTGGCATGGGCTAAGGGGAGGCACCCTGGCCTTATTGGGCCAGGCGCACCAAGTCCTCAAAAGCCCACGCAGCTAGGGAAGGAAAAAGGGAGAGTCCTAGTAGGAATAGGATTGGACTTTGGAGTCCAAGTCCACGTGTGTACTATTCACGGTTACTGTTCACGTGGCACTATTCCTTCTACTCCAAGCCCCTACACATATATAAATAGAGGAGAGGGGGCGCCCCAAACAAGACACAACATTGTCTTAGCCGTGTGCGGCGCCCCCCTCCACAGTTCCGTCCCTCGGTCATATTTTCGCAGTGCTTGGGCGAAGCCCTGCGGAGATAGCATCACCATCACCGTCACCACGCCGTCGTGCTACCGGAACTCATCCACTAGCTCGCCGTCTTGCTGGATCAAGAAGTCGAGGATGTCACCGAGCTGAACGTGTGCTGAACGCGGAGGTGCCGTACGTTCGGTACTCGGTCGGTTGGATCGTGAAGTTGTTCGACGACATCAACCGCGTTGTTCTAACGCTTCCGCTTACGGTCTACAAGGGTACGTAGACACACTCCCCCTCTCGTAGCTATGCATCTCCATGGATAGATCTTGCGTGTGCGTAGAATTTTTTTTGTTTTCCATGCAACGTTCCCCAACAGTGGCATCATGAGCCAGGTTTATGCGTAGATGATATGCACGAGTAGAACACAAATAATTGTGGGTGGTGATCGTCATACTGCTTACCACCAATGTCTTATTTTGATTCGGTGGTATTGTAAGATGGAGCGGCCCGGACCAACCTTACATGTCCACGTACATGAGACCGGTTCCACCGACAGACATGCAACTTGTTATGCATAAAGGTGGCTGGCGGGTGTCTGATTCTCCTACTTTAGTTGAATCAAATTTGACTGTGGCCGGTCCTTGTTGAAGGTTAAAACAACAAACTTGATAAATCACCGTTGTGGTTTTGTGCCGTAGGTAAGAACGGTTCTTGCTAGAAGCCCGTAGCAGCCACGTAAAACTTGCAACAACAAAGTAGAGGACGTCTAACTTGTTTTTGCAGGGTATGCTTGTTGGAAATATGCCCTAGAGGCAATAATAAATTGGTTATTATTATATTTCCTTGTTCATGATAATCGTTTATTATCCATGCTATAATTGTATTGATTGGAAACTCAAATACATGTGTGGGTACATAGACAACACTGTGTCCCTAGTAAGCCTCTAGTTGACTAGCTTGTTGATCAAAGATGGTTAAGGTTTCCTAGCCATGGACATGAGATGTCATTTGATAACGGGATCACATCATTAGGAGAATGATGTGATGGACAAGACCCAAACTACAAACGTAGCATATGATCGTGTCAGTTTATTGCTATTGTTTTCTGCATGTCAAGTATCTGTTCCTTTGACCATGAGATCATGCAACTCACTGACACCGGAGGAATACCTTGTGTGTATCAAACGTCGCAACGTAACTGGGTGACTATAAAGGTGCTCTACAGGTATCTCCGAGGGTGTCTGTTGGGTTGGCATGGATCAAGACTGGGATTTGTTACTCCGTATGACGGAGAGGTATCTCAGGGCCCACTCGGTAATACAACATCACAATGAGCCTTGCAAGCAATGTGACTAAAGTGTTAGCCACGAGATCTTGTATTACGGAACGAGTAAAGAGACTTGCCGGTAACGAGATTGAACTAGGTATAGTGATACCGACGATCGAATCTCGGGCAAGTAACATACCGAAGAACAAAGGGAACAGCATACGGGATTAACTGAATCCTTGACATAGAGGTTCGACCGATAAAGATCTTCGTAGAATATGTAGGAGCCAATATGGGCATCCAGGTCCCGCTATTGGTTATTGGCCGTAGAGGTGTCTCGGTCATGTCTACATAGTTCTCGAACCCGCAGGGTCTACACACTTAACGTTTGGTGACGATTAGTATAATTGAGTTATTATGTTGGTGACCGAAAGTTGTTCGGAAGTCTCGGATAAGATCCCGGACATGACGAGGATCTCCGGAAGAGTCCGGAGGTAAAGATTGATATATGTGACAATAGTGTTTCGATCTCCGGAAGAGTTCCAGAGTTCACCGGAAGGGGTTCCGGATGTTTACCGAAGTGTTCGGGTGCGAGAACACTTTATATGGGCCAAGGGATAAAAGCCCACGAGGTATTGGAAAGTGCAAAAATAGTTTTGCTGCCGCGTAAGCGGTACTACCGCTTGTGTGAAGCGGTACTACCGCCCGAGCGGTACTACCGCTTGTGTGAAGCGGTACTACCGCCCAAGCGGTACTACCGCTTGTGAGCGGTACTACCGCTTGTGCGCGGCTGTGCACGGTTCGGCAGGGATCCGAGTTGGACTCTTTCCCTGCGGGCCAAACCGACCTTGTGCGGGCAAAACCGACCTGGAGGAGGCTTTTACTCCAAGTTTAGACCCCAAGGCTCAACATATAAATAGAGGGGCAGGGCTAGCACACGGGACACATTAAGATTTCCCCAAGCCGTGTGCGGCAACCCTAACCCTCTAGTTCCTCCGTCATAATCTCCGTAGCGCTTGGCGAAGCCCTGCAGAGATTGTTCCTCACCACCATCACCACGCCGTCGTGCTGCTGGAACTCAACCACTACTTCACCATCGCTCGCTGGATCGAGGAGGTGAAGGCGTCATCAAGCCGTACGTGTGTTGAACGCGGAGGTGCCGTCCGTTCGGCACTAGATCGGAAGGATCGTGATTGGATCGCGGGACGCTCGACGATTTGGATCGCGAAGACGTTCGACTACATCAACCGCGTTTCTTAAACGCTTCCGCTTAGCGATCTACAAGGGTATGTAGATTCACTCTCCCTCTCGTAGATGCTCATCACCATGGATAGATCTTGTGTGTGCGTAGGAAAATTTTTGTTTCCCATGCAACGTTCCCCAACAATGTTGTGATGTGATATGGTCAAGACATGATGTGATATACGTTATTGTATGAGATGATCATGTTTTGTAATTTATCGGCAACCGGCAGGAGCCTTATTGTTGTCTCTTTATTGTATGAAATGCAAGCGCCATGTAATTGCTTTACTTTATCGCTATGCATTAGCAATAGTTGTAGAAGCAATAGTTGGCGAGACGACCACGACGCAACGATGGAGATCAAGGTGTCGAGCCGGTGACGATGGAGATCATGACGATGCTTTGGAGATGGAGATCAAAAGCACAAGATGATGATGGCCATATCATGTCACATATTTTGATTGCATGTGATGTTTATCCTTTATGCATCTTATTTTGCTTAGAACGACGGTAGCATTATAAGATGATCCCTTCACTAAATTTCAAGATAAAAGTGTTCTCCCTGAGTATGCACCGTTGCTAAAGCTCGTCGTTTCGAAGCACCTCGTGATGATCGGGTGTGATAGATTCTACGTTCACATACAACGGGTGTAAGCCAGTTTTACACAAGCAGAATACTTGGGTTAAACTTGACGAGCCTAGCATGTACAGACATGGTCTCGGAACACTGGAGACCGAAAGGTCGAACATGAGTCATATAGTAGATATGATCAACATGGAGATGTTCACCATTGATGACTATCCCATCTCACGTGATGATCGGACATGGGCTAGTTGATTTGGATCATGTATCACTTAGTTAACTTGAGGGATGTTAATTTAAGTGGGAGTTCATTAGTAATTTGATTAATTGAACTTAATTTATCATGAATTTAGTCCGGATAGTCTTTGCAAATTATGTTGTAGATCAATAGCTCGCGTTGTAGCTCCCCTGTTTTTGATACGTTCCTAGAGAAAGCTTAGTTGAAAGATGATGGTAGCAATTACACAGACTGGGTCCGTAACTTGAGGATTATCCTCATTGCTGCATAGAAGGATTATGTCCTTGATGCACCGCTAGGTGATGGACCTGCTGCAAGAGCTGCTGCAGACGTTGTGAACGCCTGGCAGGCTCGATCTGATGACTACTTGATAGTTCAGTGTGCCGTGCTCTACGGCTTAGAACCGGGACTACAAATGCGTTTTGAACGCCATGGAGCATATGAGATGTTCCAGGAGCTAAAATTGATATTTCAAGCTAATGCCCGGGTTGAGAGATATGAAGTCTCCAACAAGTTCTTCAGCTGTAAGATGGAGGAGAACAGTTCTGTCAGTGAACACATACTCAGAATGTCTGGATACCACAACTACTTGACTCAGCTGGGAATTGATCTTCCAGTTGAGAGTGTTATTGACAGAGTTCTTCAGTCACTGCCACCAAGCTATAAAGGCTTCGTGATGAACTATAATATGCAAGGGATGGAGAAGACAATTCCCGAGCTCTTCGCGATGCTGAAATCGGCGGAGGTAGAAATCAAGAAGGAGCATCAAGTGTTGATGGTTAAGAAGACCACTAGTTTCAAGAAAAAGGGCAAGGGAAAGAAGGGGAACTTCAAGAAGAACGGCAAGCAAGCTGCCGCTCCCACGAAGAAACCCAAAGTTGGACCCAAGCCTGAAACTGAGTGCTTCTACTGCAAAGGAACTGGTCACTGGAAGCGGAACTGCCCCAAGTATTTGGCGGATAAGAAGGATGGCAAAGTGAACAAAGGTATATTTGATATACATGTTATTGATATGTACCTCACTAGTGCTCGTAGCAGCGTCTGGTTATTTGATACCGATTCAGTTGCTAATATTAGTAACTTGAAGCAGGAGCTGCAGAGTAACGGAGACTAGCTGAGGGCGAGGTGACGATATGTGTTGGAAGTGTCTCCAAGATTGATATGATCAATATCGACACGCTCGTAATACCTTCGGGATTAGTATTAAACCTAAATAATAGTTATTTGGTGCTTGCGTTGAGCATAAAACATTATATCTGGATATTGTTCATTGCAAGACAGTTATTCATTTAAGTCAGAGAATAATGGTTATTCTGTTTATATGAATAATATCCCTCGTGATCATGCACCCTTGTGAATGGTTTATTCTTGTTGAATCTCGATCGTACTGATACACATATTCATAATATTGATGCCAAAAGATGCAAAGTTGATAATGATAGTGCAACATACTTGTGGCACTGCCGTTTTGGTCATATTGGTGTAAAGCGCATGAAGAAACTCCATGCTGATGGACTTTTGGAATCTCTTGATTATGAATCATTTGATACTTGCGAACCATGCCTCATGGGCAAGATGACTAAAACTCCGTTCTCCGGAACAATGGAGCGAGCTACTGATTTTTTGGAAATAATACATACCGATGTATGCGGTCCGATGAATGTTGAAGCACGCGGCGGGTATCGTTATTTTCTAACCTTCACAGATGATTTGAGTAGGTATGGGTATATCTACTTGATGAAACACAAGTCTGAAACATTTGAAAAGTTCAAAGAATTTCAGAGTGAAGTAGAGAATCATCGTAACAAGAAAATAAAGTTTCTACGATCTGATCGCGGAGGCGAATATTTGAGTTACGAGTTTGGCCTTCATTTAAGAAAATGTGGAATTGTTTCACAACTCACGCCACCTGGAACACCACAGCGTAATGGTGTGTCCGAACGTCGTAACCGTACTTTATTGGATATGGTGCGTTCTATGAAGTCTCTTACCGATTTGCCACTATCGTTTTGGGGTTATGCATTAGAGACAACTGCATTCACGTTAAATAGGGAACCGTCTAAATCCGTTGAGACGACACCATATGAACTATGGTTTGGCAAGAAACCTAAGCTGTCGTTTCTTAAAGTTTGGGGATGCGATGCTTATGTGATAAAGCTTCAACCTGATAAGCTCGAACCCAAAGCGGAGAAGTGCGTCTTCATAGGATACCCTAAAGAAACAATTGGGTACACCTTCTACCACAGATCCGAAGGCAAGGTCTTTGTTGCCAAGAATGGGTCCTTTCTAGAGAAGGAGTTTCTCTCGAAAGAAGTGAGTGGGAGGAAAGTAGAACTTGATGAGGTAATTGTACCTTCTCTCGAATTGGAAAGTAGCTCATCAGAGAAAACCGTTCCCGTGATGCCTACACCAATAAGAGAGGAAGATAATGATAAAGATCATGAAACTTCAGATCAAGTTACTACTGAACTTCGTAGGTCGACCAGAGTACGTTCCGCACCAAAGTGGTACGGTAATCCTGTTCTGGAAGTTACGTTGTTAGACAACGGCGAACCTACGAACTATGAAGAAGCTATGAAAAGCCCGGATTCCGACAAATGGCTTGAGGCCATGAAATTTGAGATAGGATCCATGTATGAGAACAAAGTGTGGACTTTGGTGGACTTGCCCGATGATCGGCAAGCCATTGAGAATAAATGGATTTTTAAGAGGAAGACGGATGCTGATGGTAATATCACTGTCTACAAAGCTCAACTTGTCGCGAAAGGTTTTCGACAAGTTCAAGGGGTTGACTATGATGAGACTTTCTCACCCGTAGCGATGCTTAAGTCTGTCCGAATCATGTTAGGAATTGCCGCATTTTATGATTATGAAATCTGGCAAATGGATGTCAAAACTGCATTCCTTAATGGTTTTCTCAATGAAGAGTTGTATATGATGCAACCAGAAGGTTTTGTCGATCCTAAGGGTGCTAACAAAGTGTGCAAGCTCCAACGATCCATCTATGGACTGGTGCAAGCATCTCGGAGTTGGAATATACGCTTTGATGAGGTGATCAAAGCATATGGTTTTGTATAGACTTACGGTGAAGCCTGTATTTACAAGAAAGTGAGTGGGAGCTCTGTAGCATTTCTAATATTATATGTGGATGACATATTGTTGATTGGAAATGATATAGAATTTCTGGATGGCATAAAAGGATACTTGAATGAAAGACCTCGGTGAAGCTGCATATATATTGGGCATCAAGATCTATAGAGATAGATCAAGACGCTTGATAAGACTTTCAATGAGTACATACCTTGACAAGATTTTGAAGGAGTTCAAAATGGATCAGTCAAAGAAGGAGTTCTTGCCTGTATTGTAAGGTGTAAAGTTGAGTAAGACTCAAAGCTCGACCACGGCAGAAGATAAAGAGAGAATGAAAGTCATTCCCTATGCCTCAGCCATAGGTTCTATAATGTATGCCATGCTGTGTACCACACCTAATGTGTGCCTTGCCACGTGTCTAGCAAAGGGGGTACAAGAGTGATCCAGGAGTGGATCACTGGACAGCGGTCAAAATTATCCTTAGTAACTAAAGGACTAAGGAAATGTTTCTCGATTATGGAGGTGATAAAGAGTTCGTCGTAAAGGGTTACGTCGATGCAAGCTTTGACACCAATCTGGATATCTCTGAGTAGCAAACCGGATACGTATAATGGAGCAGTCATTTAGAATAGCTCCAAGTAAAGCATGATAGCAGCATCTACAGTATGACATAAGGATTTGCAAAGTACACATGGGTCTGAATATTGCAGACCCATTGACTAAAATTCTCTCTCACGAGCAAAACATGATCACACCTTAGAACTCTTTGAGTGTTAATCACATGGTGATGTGAACTAGATTATTGACTCTAGTGAACTCTTGGGTGTTAATCACATGGCGATGTGAACTAGATTATTGACTCTAGTGCAAGTGGGAGACTGATGGAAATATGCCCTAGAGGCAATAATAAAGTTGTTATTATTTTATATTTCCTTGTTCATGATAAAGGTTTATTATTCATGCTAGAATTGTATTGACAGGAAACTTAAATACATGTGTGAATACATAAACAAATACCGTGTCCCTAGTGAGCCTCTACTAGACTAGCTCGTTGATCAAAGATGGTTAAGGTTTCCTAACCATAGACATGAGTTGTCATTTGATAACGGGATCACATCATTAGGAGAATGATGTGATGAACAAGACCCATCCGTTAGCTTAGCATATGATCGTTCTGTTTATTGCTACTGCTTTCTTGAATGTCAAATACATGTTCCTCAGACCATGAGATCATGCAACTCCCGGATACCGGAGGAATACCTTGTGTGCTAGAAAACGTCACAACGTAACTGGGTGATCATAAAGATGCTCTACAGGTATCTCCAAAGGTGTCCGTTGAGTTGGCATGGATCGAGACTGGGATTTGTCACTCCGTGTTTCGGAGAGGTATCTCTGGGCCCTCTCGGTAATGCACATCATAAGAAGCTTGCAAGCAAAGTGACTAAGGAGTTAGTTACAGGATGATGTATTACGGAACGAGTAAAGAGACTTGCCGGTAACGAGATTGAACTAGGTATGGAGATACCGACGATCGAATCTCGGGCAAGTAACATACCGATGGACAAAGGGAATTACGTATGTTGTCATTGCGGTTCAACCGATAAGATCTTCATGGAATATGTAGGAACCAATATGAGCATCCAGATTCCGCTATTGGTTATTGACCGGAGAGGCGTCTCAGTCATGTCTACATCATTTCCGAACCCGTAGGGTCCGCACGCTTAACGTTCGTTGACGATATAGTGTTATATGAGTTATGTGAATTGGTAACCGAATGTTGTTCGGAGTCCCGGATGAGATCCCGGACGTCACGAGGAATCTCGGAATGGTCGATAGGTAAATATTTATATATGGGAAGTCATATTTTGGGTTCCGGAAAAAGGTGCAGTTTTTTCGGTATTGTACCGGGAAGCTTCCAGAAGGTTCCGGAGGATTCCGGAGGGGTCCGGAAGTCCACGAGTGGGTCCACCACGTCCCAAGGGCTGGCATGGGCTAAGGGGAGGCGCACTGGCCTTATTGGGCCAGGCGCACCAAGTCCTCAAAAGCCCACGCAGCTAGGAAAGGAAAAAGGGAGAGTCCTAGTAGGAATAGGATTGGACTTTGGAGTCCAAGTCCACGTGTGTACTATTCACGGTTACTGTTCACGTGGCACTATTCCTTCTACTCCAAGCCCCTACACATATATAAATAGAGGAGAGGGGGGCACCCCAAACAAGACACAACATTGTCTTAGCCGTGTGCGGCGCCCCCCTCCACAGTTCCGTCCCTCGGTCATATTTTCGCAGTGCTTGGGCGAAGCCCTGTGGAGATAGCATCACCATCACCGTCACCACACCGTCGTGCTGCCGGAACTCATCCACTACCTCGCCGTCTTGCTGGATCAAGAAGTCGAGGACGTCACCGAGCTGAACGTGTGCTGAACGCGAAGGTGCCGTACGTTCGGTACTCGGTCGGTTGGATCGTGAAGTTGTTCGACGACATCAACCGCGTTGTTCTAACGCTTCCTCTTACGGTCTACGAGGGTACGTAGACACACTCCCCCTCTCGTAGCTATGCATCTCCATGGATAGATCTTGCGTGTGCGTAGAAATTTTTTTGTTTTCCATGCAACGTTCCCCAACAGTTCTCTATTAAAAGGAGGCATTAATATCCCTTAGTTTTCCTTATGGACCCCGCTGCCACGGGAGGGTAGGACAAATGATGTCATGCAAGTTCTTACTATAAGCACGTATGACTATATACGGAATACATGCCTACATTACATTGATGAATTGGAGCTATTGTGTATCGCTCTAGGTTGTCACAGTTATATGATGAATGTCATCCAACACAATTATCCATCACTGATCCAATGCCTACGCTTTTCTCATATTGGTTTTTGCTAAGTTACTCTGTTGCTGCTGCTGCTGCTGCTGTTACAATCACCACAAAACTGCTACTGTTATTGTCTTTGCTACTATTGCTACTGTTACTACTGCTATCAAAACTATCATCCTACTGTGCTACTAAATACTTTGCTGCGGATATTTTTTTATCCAGGTGTGGTTGAATTGACAACTCAACTACTAATACTCACGAATATTCTTTGGCTCCCCTTGTGTCGAATCAATAAATTTGAGTGAAATACTACCCTCGAAGACTGTCGCGATCCCCTATACTTGTGGGTTATCAAGACCTTATTCTGGCGCCGTTGCCGGGGAGCATAGCTCTATTTGTTGAGTCACTTGGGAATTATATCTGTTGATCACTATGAAGAATCTGAAAGACGCTAAGACCAAGATCGTTCCCTCTAAGATGAGGGAGGTAAGGAACTGCCATCACACTCTGCACTTGATTCACCTTCTTTTTTGAGTAGGCTTGAGCACCACCAGCTGCTATTCATTTTGATATGTCGCAAGTAATTGGTGATACTACTTTTGCTATAAATGAAACTTGTGATGATGCTAGTACTATGCTTGATAATACTGTGCCATTAGGTGAATTTCTTGATGAACAAATTGCTAAAGCTAAAGAAATTGAGAATGCTAAAAATGTTGAAACTTCTAAAAATTATGATTTACCTATTATTCCTAGCTCTCCTACTAGAGTTGAGATGCCTAAGATACCTGATGGTTATGTTATAGATGGAGAGATAGCTAGAGAATTTCTTGCTTGTAATGATAGAGATGATGTTAGGAAATTACTGGCTAAGCTTAAAGAAAAGTCTATGATGGAGAAAATGAAATATGATGCTAAGTTTGCTACCTCTCCTATCTTTGTTACTGATAAGGATTATGAATTCTTTGTCGATCCTGAGTTAATTACTTTGGTTGAATTTGATCCTTTTCATGGTTATGAAACTGAAACTGTTGTGGCACACCTTACCAAATTAAATGATATAGCCACCCTATTTGCTCCTGAGGAAAAAATTCGTTACTATTACATTCTTAAGTTGTTTCCTTTCTCGTTAAAGGGTTATACTAAGAAGTGGTTTAATACTCTTGCTCCTGGTTGTGTGCATAGTCCCCAGGATATGATATATTACTTCTCTGAAAAATATTTTTCTGCTCATAAAAAACAAGCTGCCTTACAGGAAATACTTAACATTGTGCAAATTGAAGAAGAGAATCTCCCTCAAGCTTGGGGGAGGCTTCTCCAATTACTTAATGCTTTGCCTGATCATCCTCTTAAGAAAAATGAAATACTGGATATCTTTTATAATGGACTAACCGATGCTTCTAGGGACTACATAGATAGTTGTGCTGGTTCTGTTTTCAGGGAACGAATTGGTGGACAGGCTGAAGAACTATTGAATAATATGTTGAGAAATGATGATGATTGGACACTTCCTGAACCACCACCTAAGCCAACTCCGAAGAAGAGAGGTATTCTATTCCTCAGTCCAGAAGATATGCAAGAAGCTAAGAAATCTATGAAAGAAAAAGGTATTAACGCTGAAGATGTTAAGAATTTACCGCCTATTGAAGATATACATGGGCTCGACACCCCGACACAGGTAGTAGAGGTAAATTCACTTACTAGATTCGATGAAGGTGATATTCCTTATAATAAATCTGCTAGCCAATGCCTGTATGAATTTGATAATTACATCATTAAGCAGGACCATGCTACTGGTAGACTGCGTTGGTATTTCCCCGAAGAGGAGAGGATGATGCAGTATAGTAGAGATAAGTATTTCCCTTAGTTAAGAACCAAGGTTATCAATCCAGTAGGAGAACCACACAGAACCTCTTTAGCAGCATCTATACACACAAAAGCAAACACTTGCACCCAACGCAAATAAGAGGGTTGTCAATCCTCTTAGTGGTTATTTGCAAGGATTAATTCTGATAGTGATAGATAGATAAAGTAAATTGCAAAAGAAAACAAAAGTAAATAAATTGTAGTAAGGTATTTTTGGATTTTAATATATGATAAAAGTAGACCCGGGGGCCATAGTTTTCACTAGAGGCTTCTCTCTCGAACACATAGCATACGGTGGGTAAACAAATTACTGTTGCGCAATTGATAGAAATGCAAATAATTATGACGGATTCATGGCAATGATCATGCATATAGGCATCATGTCCGAGACAAGTAGACCGAGTCCTGCCTGCATCTACAACTATTACTCCACCCATCGACCGCTATCCAGCATGCATCTAGGCTATTAAGTATAAAACAGAGTAACTCCTTAAGCAAGATGACATGATGTAGACAAAGTAAACTCAAGAAATATGATTAAACCCCATCTTTTTATCCTTAATGGCAACAATACAAATACATGTCATGTCCCTTTCTGTCACTGGGATTGAGCACCGCAAGATTAAACCCATCACAAAGCACCTCTCCCATTGCAAGATAAAATGGATAGATCGGAGAGAAATACAAAGCTATAACAATCATGCATAAAAGAGTTCAGAGAAGACTCAAGTATTTCTCATGAATAATCTGATCATAAACTCACAACTCATCGGATCCCAACAAACACACCGCAAAAGAAGATTACATCGGATAGAACTCCAAGAACATCGAGGAGAACATGGTATTGAAGATCAAAGAGAGAGAACAAGCCATCTAGCTACTAGCTATGGATCCGTAGGTCTGTGGTAAACTACTCACACATCATCGGAAGGGCAGCAAGGTTGATGAAGAAGCCCTCCGTGATTGATTCCCCCTCCGGCAGAGTACCGGAAAAAGCCCCCAGATGGGATCGCGGAAGAACAGAGGCTTGCGGCGGCGGAAAGGTTTTCTCTTCTGTCTTTCTGGTATACGGGGAGTATTTTGGAATTTATAGCGTTGGAATTAGGTCAAGAGGTGCCACGAGGGGCCAACAAGCCTGGGGGCATGCCTACCCCCTGGGGCACGCCCTCTGGACTTGTCGCTTCCTCGTGGCTCCTCTGGTCTTCTCCCGAAGCTTCCTGGGTCTTTTCTGGTCCAGAAAAAATTAATCCAAAGTTTTTTCTTCATTTGGACTCCGTTTGATAATGATTTTCTGAAAAGGCAAAAACAAGCAAAAAACAGCAACTAGCACTGGGCACTAGGTTAATAGGTTAGTCCCAAAAAATGATATATAATGGCATATAATTGCATATAAAACATCTAAGATTGATACTATAATAGCATGGAACAATCAAAAATTATAGATACGTTGGAGACGTATCAAGCATCCCCAAGCTTAATTCCTAGTCGTCCTCGAGTAGGTAAATGATAAAAACAGAATTTTTGATGTGGAATGCTATCTAACATGTTTCATCATGTAATCTCTTTACGGTATGAATATTAAGATCCGAGTGCTTCAAAGCAATAGTCTATAATTTGATATAAATACATCAATACTCAGGCATACTAACAAACAATCATGTCTTTTAAAATAAAAATGCTAAAGAAAGTTATTCCTAGAAAATCATATAATTCTGTCATGCTCCATCTTCTTAACACAAAGTATTTATCATGCACATCCCTGGTTTTTGCCAAGCAATTGGTTCATACTTTTTAACGTGCTTCAGCTTTTTCAACCCCCACGCAATACATGAGCGCAAGCCATGGATATAGCACTATAGGTGGCATAGAATGTGGTGGTTGAGACTAATAAGGGGAAGTCAAAAAGAACAATATAGTCTCATATCGACGCGGCTAATCAACGGGCTATGGAGATGCCCATCAATTGATGTAAATGCGAGGAGTAGGGATTGTCATGCAACGGATGCACTAGGAGCTATAAGTGTATGAAAGCTCAACATAAAACTAAGTGGGTGTGCATCCAACTTGTTTGCTCATGAAGACCTCGGGCATTTGAGGAAGCCCATCATCAGAATATACAAGCCAAGTTCTATAATGAAAAATTCCCACTAGTATATGAAAGTGACAAAATAGGAGACTCTCTATATAAAAAACATGGTGCTACTTTGAAGCACAAGTATGGAAAATGATAGTAACACTGGCCCTTCTCTATTTTTCTCTCATTTTATTTTATTTTTTCCTTTCTTTTTCTTTTTCTTTTTTTTCCTTTTTTTCTTGGGCTCTTTTTGGACTCTTTTTTTCTTTTAAATTTATTTATTTCCTCACTGGGACAATGCTCTAATAATGATGATCATCATACTTCTATTTACTTATAACTCAAAAAATACAACTCGAAACAAATATGACTCTATATGAATGCTTCTGGCGGTGTACCAGGATGTGCAATGATACTAGCGTAACATGTATAAAAATGATAAACGGTGGCTGAACCACAAATACTATGTCAGCTATATGATCATGCAAAGCAATATGACAATGATGATGTGTGTCATAAAAACGGATCGGTGGAAGTTGCATGGCAATATATCTCGAAATGGCTATGGAAATGCCATGATAGGTAGGTATGGTGGTTGTTTTGAGGAAGATATAAGGAGGCTTATGTGTGATAGAGCGTATCATATCACGGGGTGTGGATGCACCGGCGAAGTTTGCACCAACTCTTGATGTGAGAAAGGGCAATGCACGGTACCGAAGAGGCTAGCAAATTGCGGAAAGATGAGAGTGTGTATAATCCATGGACTCACATTAGTCATAAAGAACTCACATACTTATTGTGAAAGTTTATTAGTCCTCAAAGCAAAGTACTACTACGCATGCCCCTAGGGGGACGGTTGGTAGGAGTTAACCATCGCGCCCCCCGGACCGCCACACAAAGGAAGACAATCAATAATAAATCATGCTCCAACTTCTTAGCATAACGACAGATCATACATGCATGCTTCGGGAATCACAAACCTTAACACCAATATTCTTACTAAACCACAATTATCTACTAGCACCTCCCACATATTACCATCTTAATATCGCAAAACTATTGCAAGGAATCAAACTTATCATATTCAGTGATCTACATGAAAGTTTTTATTATATCCCTCTTGAATACCTATCATATTAGGACCAAATTCATAACCCGTGCATATTACCATTTCTATGTATTAGACTCTCAAAAACATATAAGTGAAGCATGAGAGTGCAACTATTTCATTAAAATATAACCACCGCCGTGCTCTAAAAGATATAAGTGAAGCACTAGAGCAACTGCCCAGCTCAAAAGATATAAGTGAAGCACATAGAGTATTCTAACAAATCACAAATAATGTGTGTCCCTCTCAAAAAGGTGTGTTCAGAAAAGATGATTGTGACAAACTAAAAATCAAACAAACTATAGCACAAGACGCTCCATGTAAAACACATATCATGTGATGAATAAAAATATAGCTCCAAGTGAGTTACCGACAGATTGTAGACGAAAGAGGGGATGCCATCCGGGGCATCCCCAAGCTTAGACGCTTGAGTCTTCCTTGAATATTACCTTGGGTTGCCTTGGGCATCCCCAAGCTTAGGCTCTTGCCACTCCTTATTCCTTTATCCATCGTAGTCTCACCCAAAACTTGAAAACTTCAGCACACAAAACTCAACAGAAACCTCGTGAGATTCATTAGTATAACAAACAAATCTTAAACTTTAGGTACTGTTGTAGATTGATTCATATTTAATATTTTCATAATGCTACTGTACTCCAACTTCTCCATGACTCATACCCCCCGATACGATCCATAGATTCATCAAAATAAGCAAACTATGCAACAAAAACATAATCTGTCTAAAATAGAACAGTCTGTAAAGATCTGAATTAAATTCATACTTATGCAACTCCCAAAATTCTGAAAATTTAGGACAACGTGGGCAATTCATATATAAATATTTTGTAAAAAATTCAGATGGTTCTGATGCTCCATCAAAAAATCAAAATTCCAGCACTGGACGCAAAAGTTTCTGTTTTCAGACAGCATCAATTATACTATCTTCCAAATCATCCCAAAGGCATTACTTGGCACAAACACTAAATAAAAGATAAAAACACAATCATAACACAGGCTACAATTGTGTAAACACACAAGAACAGAAGGTAAAACAAAAAAATTATTTTATTCATTGGGTTGCCTCCCAACAAGCGCTATTGTTTTATGCCCCTAGCTAGGCATAATGCATAGTTTCATGTATTGTCATCCTTCAAATTAATTCCATAGGTGGCCCTCATAATAGATTCGTATGGTGGCTTAATTCTCTTTCTAGGGAAGTGTTCCATCCCTTTCTTTAATGGAAATTGAAATCTTATACTACCTTCTTTCATATCAATAATAGCACCTATGGTTCAGAGGAAAGGCGTACCAAGTATTATAGGACAAGACGGATTACATTCAATATTAAGAACAATGAAATCCACGGGCACATTGATGTCTACTACACAACTTATTCTTGTAAACTCGTGTTGGGCCTCCAAGCGCAGAGTTTTGTAGGACAGTAGCAATTTTCCCTCAAGTGGATGACCTAAGGTTTATCAATCCGTGGGAGGCGTAGGTTGAAGATGGTATCTCTCAAACAACCCTGCAACCAAATACAGGAAATCTCTTGTGTACCCAACACACCCAATACAATGGTAAATTGTATAGGTGCACTAGTTCGGCGAAGAGATGGTGATAAAAGTGTAGTGTGGATAGTAGATATAGGTTTTTGTAATCTGAAAATATAAAAACAGCAAAGTAGCAGGTAACAAAAGTGAGCACAAACGGTATTGCAATGCTTAAAAACAAGGCCTAGGGTTCATACTTTCACTAGTGCAATCTCTCAACAATGCTAACATAATTGGATCATATAACCATCCCTCAACGTGCGATAAAGAATCACTCCCAAGTTCCTATTAGCGGAGAACATAAGATAGAAATTGTTTGTAGGGTATGAAACCACCTCAAAGTTATTCTTTCCGATCGATCTATTGAGCTATTCCTATAAGTGTCACAAACAGCCCTAGAGTTCATACTAAAATAATACCATATGACACACATCAACCAACTCTAATGTCACCTAGATACTCCAATGTCACCACAAGTATCCGTGAGTTGATTATATGATATGCATCAAACAACTTCATAATCATAATATTCAATCCACACAAAGAACTCCAAGGAGCCCCCCAAAGTTTCTATCGGAGAAAAGATAATGAAAACGTGCATCAACCCCTATGCATAGATTACCGCAATGTCACCGCGGGAATCCACGAGTTGAATGCCAAAACATATATCAAGTGAATCAATATAATACCCCATTGTCACCATGGGTATTCATATGCAAGACATACATCAAGTGTTCTCAAATCTGAAATATTCAATCCGACAATAACGAAACCTCGAAGGGAAAATATTCGATTCATCACAACAAAGATAGAGAGGAAAGAAACACCATATGATCCAACTATATTAACAAAGCTCGCGATACATCAAGATCGTGCCATATCAAGAACACGAGAGAGAGAGAGAGAAAGATCAAACACATAGCTACTAGTACATACCCTCAGCACCGAGGGTGAACTACTCCCTCTTCGTCATGGAGACCGCCGGGATGATGAAGATGGCCTCCGGAGATGATTTCCCCCCTCCAGCAGGGTGCCGGAAAAGGGATGTAGAAGAGATCGTGGAGGTACAGAGGCTTGCGGTGGCGTAAAAACTCATCTAGGTTAACTTTCGGGGGTTTCTGAATATATATGATTTTTCAGCATTGGAATCACGCGAAGAAGGGCCACAGGGGGGCCACAAGGCACCAGGGCGCGCCTGGGGGGGTGGCGCGCCCTGGTGGCTCGTGGAGCCCCTGTGGGTCTTCTGGCCTCCTCCCGAAGCTTCTAGTGTCTCTTATGTTCCAGAAAAAATCATCAAAATGTTTCGCTGCATTTGGACTTCATTTGATATAGATTTTCTGAAAAACCAAAAACAAGCAAAAAACAACAACTGGCACTGGGCACTAGGTCAATATGTTAGTCCATGAAAATCATATAAAAGCCATATAAAAATGCACCAAAATCATACAAAACTATAATAAACATTGCATGAATACTTCATAAATTATAGATACGTTGGAGACGTATCACACATAATTTCTATTAGCAAGAATAAGCACATCATTTATTCTACCCAATGGTTTTTAATAGTGGAATCTGCTAGATGTAAGTTAAGGGAACAAGGATCCATATCGGTGAGACCTAGCACATCACACAAAGATTTTGGTATAGTAGAAACGCTAGCACCTAGATCACATAGATGTCGGGACCCCGATCCTAAGTCACACCGGTCTAGCATGTAACTCATCATATCACTTTGCGGCCTCACGCACGGTAACCCACGGCTGCCGCCTTTACCTGGCCGGGACCGTTTGCGCCTTTTGGCTCACGTATATGATTGTGTTGCTAGCATCCACATGACAGAGAACCCGGGCCGACATGACTAGTTGTAAACCGAGGTGGCACAAACTTACAGGAACAAGCATACATGACCCAGCAATGCACGTATCGGTCAGCAGCGAGTGTAACCGAGTCGTAGCAAGCTACAAAGACTCCAGTAAAACGCCGCGTGACATTTCCCCGTAGGGACAGACACAGGAGCAAAGAAGGACACATGCCGGTCAATCTAGGTGTTCCGGATGGAAGCACTAGGAAGCATTTCCCCATAAGGAAGGCTACCAAGAATAAACAACTAGGTGTCGGATCCCACACATACCAGTGCATTTCAAACATACACACAATATGCACGATATGTGTAAATACAACATGGCATCACAACATAACTCTATGACTCAAAGTATTTATTTAAAAGGGCTCCGAGGAGCCTTACATAGCATGATATTACAAACATGGGTTTCATGACCCAACATTCAAGTCATACAAGCAACAAGTGGAAGCATAACCTGTCTGAGTACATACAGCTAAAAGAAAGAAGGCTAGGAAGCCTGTCTATCTACAAGACCCTCCATAGGAACCAGACCTCTGTCTAGGATTCCCAAACTAATCGGTCAACGTCGAACTCATCGCAGAAAACACTAGCGAGACTGAAGTCTCCTCTGCAAAAACATAAATTAAGCAACCGTGAGTACAAAGGTACTCAGCAAGACTTACACCAGAACTAACTACATATGCATCAGTATCAACAATGGGGTTGTGGAGTTTAAGTGCAGCAAGCCAGCTTTGACTCAGTGGCTATCCTGAACTACAACTACCAGTAACTTCTTTGGGGAGAGAGCGCACACGAGTCCACATAGTCACCACAACAATACACCACTATGGATCCGCTCCCGTCTCCCTACGAGAAGGCCATCCTTAGCACTCACACTTATCTTGCGCATTTTAGAGTATCCATTTCAACTTGTCTATGACCAATGTAAGCTTCCAAGTAGTCCATATCCGAGGACGCGGCTATCTGAATAGATCAATAACCCTGCAGGGGTGTACTTCTTCACACACGCTCTCACCACTTACCACCATGTACACGTCATGTATCTCGGCAACCTTCAAGCGGAAGCCTGGCGAGGGTGTCGGCCACGACTTGACTAACCACACAAGACTCTAGTCTAGGTTTATCGCCTATTTGAGGTTGTATCCGCAAGGGAAGTCCGGCCGAAGTATCTATCACGGCCCCAAACGATGAGTGCAGGTTTCACAAGAGCACCATTCGGGTGTCACTTGGTACACCGTGCCTCGGTGTCTCTACCGCATCATAGCCCACCCCTAAGGTCAGCGCTATGTACGGCCGCCAACACATATCCTACAAACACCAGAAACTAGTTGCGACTCCTGGACAGAGTACGAGGCGATTAATAAGCCGAGAGGGGTCGAGTTACCGGAACCCAATGTGTGGTAGTAACTGTCTTGGACCACAAATACGGAACTCAGTTCCTGAGGACGGTTCCAATGAGACAACCCACCATGTACTCCTACAAGGCCTCTCATCGCTACCTTTACCAAATCGTGTTCACACACTTAGCTCACACACAGTAGGACATGTTCAGCACCATTCCAATCCATCCCAGATGAATCAGACCTGACACAACTCTAGGCATAGCAGGCATAACAAGCAGACATGGATGAGTAGGCACAACATGGCTCAAGCAATTCCTACTCATGCTAGTGGGTTTTACTATTTACTGTGGCAAAGACAGGTCATGCAAAGGAATGGGTTCAACTACCGCAACAAGTAACAATTGAATCGTTGTTGTCCTAATGCAGTAAAAGAGAGCAAGAGCGAGAGAGTGGGATTGTATCGGAATGCTCAATGGGGGTTTGCTTGCCTGGCACTTCTGAAGATAGTATAGCTCTTCGTCAGTGTCAACGATCACATTGTTGGAACAACGTCTACTGAGAGAGAACAAACACCAGCAACATAAAAAAGGAACCACAATCAATGCAATGCACATCCAAATGAATGGCATGTCATATTAAGGTACTGAATTGACCTAGTGCAATGGTTAGCCATATTACTTGAAGTGGAATTCAAATTTACATTAAATTCCAACTCCAAATGCGAATTCATAAATTGCCCTAATCATGAATTGTTCTAGTTGGTGATGTTAACTTGCTCAAACATGCATGAAATGGCATAAACAGATTCTTCATATTTTTCTGATCATTTTTTATATATAAATTATTTTCATTGGGATTACGGTTTATTTTCTATGATTTTTCAAAGTTTTAAACATTTTCTGTAATTTTCAGATTTATTTCTAAATAAGAAAATCCGGTTAATTGCATTATGACATCAACATGATCAAGGGTGATGTCAGCATGGTCAACAGAGCTGACCGGAGTCAAACCTGACCAGTGGGTCCCACTGGTCAGTGGCATAGTGCTAGTTAGTGTCACAGACAGGTGGGTCCGGTCAACGCTGACTAGGCCAGGGTCAAACTGACGCGTGGGCCCTCTGTAGTTAGTTTAATTTTAATAGGGGGTTAACTCTCTAATTAATTTGGAGGTGGGGCCCGATGTCAGTGGGTGTGGGTTTAATTACCATGCTGGTTGTTAATTAGGCGCTAATGACGGCCACGTGATCAGGCCGCCGACTGAACTCCGGTGACCCAAAAGTGAGGCGGAGTGCTTCGGGAATTGCCGACCGGCGACGGTTCGGTGCGCGGAAGGGCGCGTTCAAGAGCTGGTGCTTGCGCGCATCCAACGGTGGCAACGGGAGGGAGCGGGGTGGACCGAGCTCGCCGGAACCGAGCTCGTGGCGGCGGCCGGAGTTCGGGGTCGACGAGAACGACGCTGTGGTGCACGAGGGGAGGATCTGGTGGTTGAGTTAGGCTCTTGGGAGCACGCTGAGTACGATGGAGGGCTTAGCGGCGAGGTGTAGAGCATGTGGCCACGACAGCGACATGGTTGGCGGAGCAAAGCTCTCGGGCATGGCGGCTAAGCTAGCTAGGGGTGGCAAACAAGCACGGGGAGAGAGGGAGAACGCATCGGAGCTCACAGCGGGGTCGACGGTAGTCTCAGCGGGCTCGGGGAAGCGCGGACGGCGACGAAATCGACGATGGCGATCCACGGGGCCGAGGAAGAAGACGACGTCGATGGCGGCGTTGCAGGGCACCCGGCGTCGCGTAGCTCGGTGGAGAGGACGAGGATGTCGAGGCGGAGCTTCTGGGCAGCTCGAGGGGACGAGGGGGAGGCGGTGGCCGCGGTGGTGCTCGTCGGCGTTCTCGGGCGCTCGTGGCGGTCGCGGGAGAGAGAGACAGAGAGGGGATGAGGACGAGCGAGCGATCGAGGAGGGTCGAGGGAGAGTGCATGGCGCCCTTGGGTGCCTCCAGCAGCGAGTAGGTAAGCAGGAGGTGGCCGGCGCGCGGCGACCACGCGCCCCTGTTTTTCTGTCCAAGGAGGAAGACGACAGGGAGGGGGAGTTGGGCTGGGCCTGCTCTGGTGTGCTGCCAGGTAATTCCTTCTCTCTCTCTCTCTCTTTTCTATTTTGTTTTCTGTTTTCTGTTTATTCTTTCCTATTTTGATTTAGTAAAAATACCAAATCAGTTTTTAAAACTCCTGAAAATAATTGTGGGCACTATTTGAATTATTCCAAAAGCCCTCAAATAGTTTCAGAATATTTGGAGCATTTAAAATAATTATAGCAATTAAATGCTCCAATTCAAATACATTATTGCTTAAATCAAAAATCCATAAATGTTCCAAAAATGTGTGCATCATTTTTAGCAGAGGTTTGCACCTTTTTCAAAAATGATGAACTTTTCTGAAGGGCATTTTGGATTCATTGAAAATATTTTTAGTTAATCCTAGTAGAATTTCATTTGGTGCTAGGGTTTACTCAATCCCCATTTCAAGTTTAACAAAAATTTAAACATGATGAATGGATGCAGATGCAACTAATTACAACAAACTCTAGGGCTGTGACAACTAACCCCCACTAAACAAGAATCTCGTCCCGAGATTCAAGACGTGAGGTAAGACGAAAGAGGGGACACAAACTAACACAATCTTCACGATCCAGATTGCACTTCTCAGAGATGTTGATCCATTTCACCATATTGATCTTGACATCCTTGCCTTCTAGAACTTCACCCAACACGACAACGAGGGTCAAAGGGAAACTCTAAAAGAAGCGATCTTCTCGAAGATCGAGCAATTCATGATCAACTCATGGAATGAGACGTAAGAACATCTCTTGAGCTGGGACACAAAACACACATCAGGAACGAGGGAAGGAAGTAGATGACAAAGGTTCAATTTGGTAGACAACAATTCCACGCTTGAGTAAGATGGTGCATGGGTTTCAAAGTAGCGAGGAGTTAATTGCCCTAATACCATAACGGTGTACCTTAGGGGAGGTGACTCGTAGAATTATTACCTTAAGTGGCAAAAAGAATTACTTTTGATACTGAGATCATTGAAACTCTCTATACCAGCTCAAGACAATTTACAAACGACCGTTTGAAGGAGTTCGAAGAAATGGCATACTCAGTTTGGAAAGGAAACTAGAGTTGTAAGACAACTCGGCAAACGGAAGGCACATTCCAATTGATACCGGGGATGTAACCTAGTGTCTGAGCGTGCTCTCAAGAACTTGAGCATTTCCATATTCATCAGGGTTTTACTAACATCTATGCCAAGATCCTGGCAACACTTCATACTACCATGATGAATAATGATGGAGGATGTAGATGCAAAGAAAGATAACACTTTCTCAGATTCTACCTTGGTTGGGCCAAGGAAACAAAATCTAGATGATCGACCGAGAGACATTTAGCACTCTGCTTCTAATGTTCTCCTTGATGTACTAGCGTACCCAATTATAGGTACTATTTGGTATCTAGAACATCAAGTAAAGATCGGACTTTGGGAGCACAAAGAATCCATAAGGAATTACTCCTAGAATAAGTCATAGGAAATCCTCATGGGGGAGTGACCAAATGGCTTTATCACGATACTACAATAATAGTTCTTCCGGCTAGGTGCGTCCACTTTACCGGAACCTACATCATAGTTCTTGGGAAACGTTCCAATCATCACATCTGCCTGAGATTCAGATCTGATTAGTGTCAGGATATTCCAGACTCAACATGTCTGAAAGAGAAAGGTTGCAACACAGATCGACGAGATGATGTTGCGAGATTCTCGGGAAATGAACTATGGTAGCAAGCTCCAAAGCATGAGCTAGTTTGTGAGACACACGTGAACACAATGTCCAAGACAAGCATGACCGCATAAAAGTCTCACAGCAAAACACTACCGAGTTCTGGTTGGAAACCATCATCGAGGATATCGAAGTCCTTGCATAAATCCGGATCTTAAGAAGGAACTTCTTCTCCTTGAACAAGTCAATTAGTGTCTTGGTGTGCTAGGAGATACATATGGAATGGAGATGATCAGTCAACCAATCCACAGAATACTTCGCACATGCATGACTGACTTGGGATGATTCCAATGGAAGCAAAACAAACTTTCTCAAATTCACAGCGGCAACTTGCATCTGCACATGAACTTAGAGGAAGTCACTTCTTACATCAAACATATACCTCATGGCTAGCACAAAGATAATGTTTACAAAAGTTTCCAACACTAGCTTGATGTTCACAAAATAATGGAGAAGATAAAAATGTTGCCGATGGACTCAACAACAAGTCATCGAGATTTCCATATAGATGGAATTTCATAATTATGTGAACAAGGTGATAGCATTTGGTCAGACCAAAAGATATAATGGTGTATGCTCGAGGAGACATCCACGAGTAAGACCACATTACGAAAATCCCTGGGTTCTGATTTTGATTTGACGATAGCCCATACTCAAATCAAAATATTAGATAAGACAGTAGACCCAACAATTGATCACGAGGGTCAATCGATGAAGATATCATCTTTATTCAACACACACACACAAACACAAAGATATCCCTTTGGAATGAACTAGGTTAGGCAAAGCTTTTATCTTCCAACTCTCCAAGTTGTTGTTTAGCTTAACCAACTAGCTCAGAGGTATCCAACACAGATTCTTGGAGAAGGGGTGGTTTAGAGGAAAACCAACTCGATCACGAACTTAACATAACGGTCAGGGGACAACCTGGTAATACTTCCAAGAACATGTTCGGAAAATCATGAACCACCGATATGTCACTAAACTCGAGAACAATCTTGCTTTTCACGGCAAGACGATATGATCAAAAGAGCGAGGGATTGGCACAATCCTAACTCATTGACCGAGAGTGCACTAGAAAAGATGGACTAGGTAGCACGATCAATCTTAGGATGATGATTCAATAACCATCACGCCAAGAATGAAATTATCGTCCATTAACTACCAAGCAACAGGGTTGCTAGGAGTATTGATTTCACACATCATGGTTCACTTGTCGGTATTCCGGTTACAATCAACACGGAGACCGAGGAATGAATTATGATGGTGAGAAGTATCACTACATCAACAATTCTTAAGAGGTTGTGTAATTCCCATGACATTCTTGACATAAAAACGGTAGTACTTCAGGGTAGAACAGAACAAAAGCTGGATTGGCATTTTGATCTGCGGGATACAACTACTTTGACCCAATCCAAGAAATGGATGGGGTGCTGGAGTTTGTTTCTCCTAGACATTCCGAAATAGAATGGCTTGACGGACCACAAAAATAATAGACATCGATGAACACGAATGCACAATTACTCTTGTCTATCAATTGGTAGACGATGGTCGGAATACAACTGAAGAGAGACAACTCAAAGGAACACATGATTCTATGAGTTGTGGATGCATGGATTAGCATGTCGAACAAGTCCAACATATTTCTTCCGGACACCCATGCAGAAGGAGAGGTTTGGCAGATTCACAATGTAGAATGGAGAACTCATCAGGAGCACTCTTGTTGTGATCTTTTGGTTCAAAAGAACTTCTGCCATGATGGTTCATGGTATTGGAAGAAGGATATACCGCGGACCCTGAAGGCTATCACGAACGTTGCTAATATCCTAAAGGAACGAGCAAACACTATCAACACAAAGTAAGTAGGATGAATCTTGGGTCCAAGAACCCAGAAATAGAATACCTACTAACTAAATAACATCACAAGATGCTTTCGAAAATGATGGCCAGAATTATCACACTAGGGATATAACACAAAGGCTGAACCTCTGAGTGGTTCTCTGAGATATCCTGGTTTCCTAATAACTTTCACATATATGTCGAGGCAATAGAGTACCTCAACACAATGATTAGTGTGGTTAATTAGTCTGGCCCCAAAACATCGGAAACGGGGAGAAAGATTTGCAAATGCATCAGATTGTTTAGAAACCTTGGGTAACTCGGACAGCATAACGGCTGTACGGGCATGATAAATGAGACAACCTGCATGACAACTAACAACATAACAACTAGATCCTATGGAAACACCGATCCGAGAAGACAACACCTTTCCTATAAGTCTCCAACATGGTAACTCGTCATCCTGATAGATAGATGAGAAAGCCTAGTTTCTTAACCCCATATAGAGGAAGAGGGTGACTCAGAATCAGAATGACACAAGGATAAGGAGTAAAAGGAGCCTTACGTTCCCTTCCACAATCAATTCCCTTATATAACTAAAGCATTTATAGACCGGACTTCGACCAGTTTGGCTTGGTAATCCTACAGGCAGTCAGGCTCTGATACCAAAGCTGTCGGGACCCCGATCCTAAGTCACACCGGTCTAGCATGTAACTCATCATATCACTTTGCGGCCTCACGCACGGTAACCCACGGCAGCCACCTTTACCTGGCCGAGACCGTTTGCGCCTTTTGGCTCACATATATGGTTGTGTCGCTAGCATCCACATGACAGAGAACCCGGTCCGACATGACTAGTCGTCAACCGAGGTGGCACAAACTTACAGGGACAGGCATACATGACCCAGCAATGCACGTGTCGGTCAGTAGCGAGTGTAACCGAGTCGTAGCAAGCTACAAGGACTCCAGTAAAACACCGCATGACATTTCCCCGTAGGGACAGACACAGGAGCAAACAACGACACATGCCGGTCAATCCAGGTGTTCCGGATGGAAGCACTAGGAGGCATTTCCCCATAAGGAAGGCTACCAAGAATAAACAACTAGGTGTCGGATACCACACATACCAGTGCATTTCAAACATACACACAATATGCACGATATGTGTAAATACAACATGGCATCACAACATAACTCTATGACTCAAAGTATTTATTTAAAAGGGCTCCGAGGAGCCTTACATAGCATGATATTACAAACATGGGTCTCATGACCCAACATTCAAGTCATACAAGCAACAAGCGAAAGCATAACCTGTCTGAGTACAGACAGCTAAAAGAAAGAAGGCTAGGAAGCCTGTCTATCTACAAGACCCTCCATAGGAACCAGACCTCTGTCTGGGATTCCCAAACTAATCAATCAATGTTGAACTCATCGCAGAAAACACTAGCGAGACTGAAGTCTCCTCTGCAAAAACAAAAATTAAGCAACCGTGAGTACAAAGGTACTCAGCAAGACTTACATCAGAACTAACTACATATGCATCAGTATCAACAATGGGGTTGTGGAGTTTAACTGCAGCAAGCCAGCTTTGACTCAGTGGCTATCCTGAACTATGACTACCAGTAACTTCTTTGGGGAGAGAGCGCACACGAGTCCACATAGTCACCACAACAATACATCACTATGGATCCGCTCCCGTCTCCCTACAAGAAGGCCATCCATAGCACTCACACTTATCTTGCGCATTTTAGAGTATCCATTTCAACTTGTGTATAAACAATGTAAGCTTCCAAGTAGTTCATATCCGAGGACGCATCTATCTAAATAGATCAATAACCCTGCAGGGGTGTACTTCTTCACACACGCTCACACCACTTACCACCATGTACACGTCATGTATCTTGGCAACCTTCAAGCGGAAGCCTGGCGAGGGTGTTTATATGTCTCCAACGTATCTATAATTTATGAAGTATTCATGCCATGTTTATTATAGTTTTGAAAGATTTTGGTGCACTTTTATATAGATTTTATATGATTTTCATGGACTAACATATTGACCTAGTGCCCAGTGCCAGTTGCTGTTTTCTGCTTGTTTTTGGTTTTCCAGAAAATCCATATCAGATGAAGTCCAAATGCAGCGAAACTTTTTGATGATTTTTTCTGGAAGGAAACAGACCTAGGAAGCTTCGGGGGAGCAGCAGAAGACCCACAGTGGCCCCACAAGCCACCTGGGCACGCCACCCCCCAGGCGCGCCCTGGTGCCTCGTGGGCCCCATTGTGGCCCTTCTTTGCGTGATTCCAACGCTGAAAAATCATATGTATTCAGAAACCCCTGAAAGTTAACCTAGATGAGTTTTTACGCCGCTGCAAGCCTCTGTTCCAAAGCGAACCCATCTGGAGCTCCGTTCCGGCACCCTGCCGGAGGGGGGAATCATCATCGGAGACCATCTTCATCATCCCAGCGGTCTCCATGATGAGGAGGGAGTAGTTCACCCTCGGGGCTGAGGGTATGTACTAGTAGCTATGTGTTTGATCTCTCTCTCTCTCTCTCTCTCTCTCTCTCTCTCTCTCTCTCTCTCTCTCGTGTTCTTGATATGGCACGATCTTGATGTATCGCGAGCTTTGTTAATATAGTTGGATCATATGGTGTTTCTTCCCTCTCTATCTTTGTTGTGATGAATCGAATCTTTTCCCTTTGAGGTTTCGTTATTTTCGGATTGAATATTTCAGATTTGAGAACACTTGATGTACGTCTTGCATATGGATACCCGTGGTGACAATGGGGTATTATATGGATTCACTTGATGTATGTTTTGGCACTCAACTCGTGGATTCCCGAGGTGACATTGGGGTAATCTATGCATAGGGGTTGATGCACGTTTTCGTCCTACTTTCTCCGGTAGAAATCTTGGGGCACTCTTTGAAGTTCTTTGTGTGGATTGAATATTATGATTATGAAGTTCTTTGATGCATATCGAATAATCAAATCACGGATACTTGTGGTGACATTGGAGTATCTAGGTGACATTAGAGTTGGTTGATGCGTATCATATGGTGTTATTTTAGTACGAACTCTAGGGATATTTGTGGCACTTATAGGGATAGCTCAATAGATTGATCGGAAAGAATAACTTTGAGGTGGTTTCGTACCCTACAACAATTTCTATCTTATGTTCTCCGCTAATAGGAACTTTGGAGTGATTCTTTGTCGCACGTTCAGTGATTGTTATATGATTCAATTATGTTAGCATTGTTGAGAGATTGCACTAGTGAAAGTATGAACCCTAGGCCTTGTTTCTAAGCTTTGCAATACCGTTTGTGCTCCGTTTTATCACTTGCTACCTTGCTGTTTTTTTATTTTCAGATTACAAAACCTATATCTACTATCCATACTACACTTGTATCACCATCTCTTCGCCGAACTAGTGCACCTATAAAATTTACCATTGTATTGAGTGTGTTGGGGACACAAGAGATTTCTTGTATTTGGTTGTAGGGTTGTTTGAGAGAGACCATCTTCATCCTACGCCTCCCACAGATTGATAAACCTTAGGTCATCCACTTGAGGGGAAATTGCTACTGTCCTACAAAACTCTGCGCTTGGAGGCCCAACACGAATCTACAAGAATAAGTTGTGTAGTAGACATCAAGCTCTTTTCTGGCGCCATTACCGGGGAGGTGAGTGCTTGAAGGTATATCTTTAGATCTTGCAATTGAATCTTTTAGTTTCTTGTTTTATCACTAGTTTGGTTTTATAAAAGAAAACAAAAAAATGGAATTGAGGTTGCCTCATATTATTCGTCTTTATAATGTTTTTCTTGAAAATGATGGAGCGGAAAATTGTGCTCAATTGATAGAAGAAGAATTCAATAAAATGTTTGACATAAAATCTTTGAATGATGAGCATGATTGCAATGTTGTTAGTATGAATTTTATGAATATCCATGATGCTAATGATATGTAAAGCCACAAGCTTGGGGATGCTACGTTTGATGAAGATGATATTTTTAGTCCCCCAAGTTTGAGAAAAGTCCACATTTCAACCCTGAACTAACCACCCGGTTTGATTTACAACCCTCAACTTCAAAACCGGTCGAAATACACCTCCAACTAACCACTAGGTTCAAAACTCAACCTTGGTCTCGGTTTTGAGTGGGTCAAGTGGTTTTGACCACAATCAAGGCTGACTGGGCAGGCCAACTCACCAGGCACTCTCTCCCTTTATCCCCAACCTCCAGCACTCTCTCCCTTCTCCTATTCCCAGCCGCCGCACCAGAGAGAGAGAGAGAGAAAGAGAGCGCGAGCGCCATCCCGCACCGCTCTGGCCGGCCAACCGGCGAGCCCGGGCCCCGCCGCCGTCCGGCTCCCTCCTTCCCTTCGTCTCTCCCTTCCTCTTCCTCCATCCCCGATGCGCCGCCACCTTCTGCCTTGTGCGCGCGTGCCACCCCACATCCCACCACCGCTCCTCGGCGAGCGCAGCCGCCGGCGACGGCCAGCATGGCCGCCGCGCCTCATCTCGTTCCCTCCGCCTCCACCTTCTCTCCTCATGCCCAGGCGCCTCCCTCTCCCAATCCAGGCGCGCCCGCGAGCCGCTGCCCACACTACCGCGACCCTGCCTCGCCGGCACCTCCATCCCGACACCTCCCAGCGACCATAGCTGCCCCGAGCCTCTCCCGACTGCGCCGGCTCCCTGCCTCCTCGTCCAGCACCGCAAACCGCCGCCCGGTGAGCTTGGTGGAGGCTACGGGTAAGGGGAACGCCAGGGGGCCGGTACGCGGCCATGGGGCTCCTCCTTCCGACGGGTGCTAGTGTATTAGTGGCGGCTACGGCGTCGGCAGCAGCAGCAGCTTGCTTAGGCTTAGCAGCTCGCCGGTGGCGGTGGCAGCAGCAGCAGCTCGCCCAGGTTAGCAACAGCAGCAGCTTGTCGCGGCTGCGGGTAAGGAGAAGAGAGGGAAGAAAAGAAGGGAACCTGGCGGCGGTGTGGCAGCGCCGTCGGGCTCCGGTCGCCGGCGGCGGACCTTGGCGTCATAGGCGCCCCAGGCGGCGGCGGGGGTGGGATTGGATCGGGGCTCGGGCTGGAACGAACAGAGAGAAGGGGGTCTAGGTTTGGATGTGTGCATGTGTGGGTTGCTGAGTTGGCTGCCCAGTCAGCTTTGAATTGGTCAAAACCGGTTGACCAGCCCAAAACCGAGTCAAGGGTTGTCTTTTGAGCTATGTGGTAAGTTGAGTGTGTAATTCGACCAGTTTCAAAGATGAGGGATGTAAATCAAACCGACTGGTTAGTTTAGGGTTGAAATATGGACTTTTCTCCCCAAGTTTTGATGAGCAAATTTATTATGATGATAGCATGCCTCCTATTTACGATGATTACAATAATGAAAGTGGATTTGGAGAGGTCACAACTTTATTTAATGATGAATCCACTATTTTGGAAGAGGTTTCAATTGATTATGACAACAAAGTTGCTATCTATGATGATTATTGTGATGACATGTATGCTATAAAGAATAATGATAACCATGAAATTTGTCATCACGATTTTAATTTTCAATTGGATTATGCCAATCAAGTATCTCATGATAGTTATTTTGTTGAGTTTGCTCCCACTAGTATGAATGAGAAGAAATTTGCTTATGAGGAGAGTAATAAAATTTCTATTCTTGTGGATCATGAAAATAATGCTTTATGTGATAGCTATATTGTTGAATTCATTCATGATGCTACTGAAAATTATTATGAGAGAGGATCATATGCTTGTAGGTGTTGCAATAATATTAAGTTTCCTCTCTATGTGTTGAAAGTTTTGAAGTTGCACTCGTTTTGCCTTCCTATGCTAGTTGATTCTTGCTCCCATAAATTTTTTGCTCACAAAATTCCTATGCATAGGAAGTGGGTTAGGCTTAAATGTGCTAGTCATATGCTTCATGATGCTCTCTTTGTGTTTCAATTCTTTACTTTTATGTGAGCATCCTTGAAATCATCATGCCTAGCTAAAAAGGCATTAAAGAAAAGCGCTTGTTGGGAGACAACCCAATACTTATACCTTCTGTTTTTGTGTGTTCACATGATTAAGCTACTGTGGTAATCATGTTTTATATGTTTTCTTTCAATAATGTGCCAAGTAAAGCCTTTGGGATAGTGTGGATGCTTGTTGATTTGATTATGTGCAAAAACAGAAACTTTTGCGTCGAGTGCTAGAATTTCTAATCTGTACTTGAGCGTGAGAAATTTGGAAATTTTTATAGAGCATTGGGTTAGAAATTTTTTACGTTGTCCTAATTTTTCAGAATTTTTTGAGGTACAGAAGTATGGATTTTAAATCGCTCACTACATGCTGTTCTGTTTTTGACAGATTCTGTTTTCGATGCATAGTTTGCTTGTTTTAGTGTTTCCATAGCTTATATTGAGCAATATAAATTGTGGAAATGATAGACCATAGTAGGCATTATGTGAGAACAATTATGAATCTTGTCTTGACAGTACCTAAGTGGATGATTTATTTTTATCATACTAACCTATCTCACAAGTTCCGTTAAGTTTTGTGTGATTGAAGTTTTCAAGTTTTGGGTGAGATATCAATATGAGGAGAATAAGGAGTGGAAAGACCCTAAGCGTGGGGATGCCCAAGGCACCCCATGTTAATATTCAAGGAAGACTCAAGCGTCTAAGCTTGGGGATGCCCCGGAAGGCATCCCCTCTTTCGTCTTCAACACTATCGGTAACCTTACTCTGAGCTATATTTTTATTCGTCACATGATATGTGTTTTGCTTGGAGCATCATTTTGTTCTATTGATATTTTCTTGGTGTTATAAATAATCATGTTTTGTATCTTTTAGTTCAATAAAATGCCAAGTATAGCCTTTACCATGCTCAGTTTGCAAGTTCATGTGTTGCTGTTTGAAAACAGAAAGTTTTCTGTTATGTCCAGAATATTCCTGAATAGTCAGAACATGATAAAAAACTGAAATTTTTAAACAGTAAGCATGCATGAGTTCTCTGTCACGTGGTAATTTTTCAGAATTTTCGGAGTTAGGGAAGTATGAATTTAAAATCTCCCTTTACAGACTGTTCTGTTTTGGCAGATTGCTGTTATAGTTGCATTGTTTGCATATGTTTGCTTGTTTAATGGTTCTATTTGAGGATGGAAGTATTAAATATGCAGAGGAATTTAGTATGCAATGTTAAATTATAATTTTAGTGATTTTCTACAGTAGAGAATGATAAGGTTTTGAGTGGATTTATACTAACTTATCTCACAAGTTCTTGTTGAGTTTTATGTGGATGAAGTTCTTAAGATTTAAGGAAACCGTGATATGAGAGGAATTAAGGAGACACAAGAGCTCAAGACTGGGGATTCCCAAGGCATCCCAAGTTAAACATTCCAAGAAGTCCCAAGCAACTAAGCTTGGGGATGCCCCGGTAGGCATCCCACCTTTCTTCATCAACAATTATCAGTTAGTCTTGGTTGAGCCTAAGTTTTTGCTTCTTCGCATGAGATGTGCTATTCTTGGAATGTCATTTTATTTTGTTTTCTTTGCTATTTGAATAAAATACTTAAGATCTGAATAATATTTTTTATGAGAGAGAGTCCTCACATAGCTACTTAATTGTTTGACTACTCATTGATCTTCACTTATATCTTTTTGGAGTAGTTTATCATTTACTCTTGTGCTTCACTTATATCCTAAGAGTAAATTATTGAATGAATTGAATATCATAAAGTTGAAATTATATGTGCTTCATATGCTTGTATCATGCCTAGTAGTAGTTTCACATTGGGTTTAGAAAGTGAAATCTATTGAAGCTTGACAATCACAATATTGGTCATACAAGCAATTTATGAATGATTAGTATAAGGAAGAGGACTTTCACATATAAATATATTATCTTGGAAATCTTTTATGATTGTGAATACCCATTAATTATTTTCAAACTTGAGCAAATTAGTTGAAGTTGGACAAGGAAGACAACGTAATGAGTTATGTTTGGCTATATTTGCATAGAAGTTATATTGTTATGGATCCTCTAACATGTGGTGCTTGCTTAGGATCTTTTGCTAGCCAAAAATTCGTACTAAGTAGAGATACTACTTGTGCATCCAAAAACCCTTAAACCTAGTTTCTTGCCATGAGTGTCCACCATATCTACCTATGAATTGAATAAGATCCTTCAAGTAAGTTGTCATCGGTGCAAAAAGCAATAAAAGTTGCTCCTAAATATGTATGATCTTTTATTGCAAGGGAAAATAAGCGTTGTACGAACTTGTGATGGTAAAGAAATAAAAGCGACGGACTGCATAATAAAGGTTGCTATCACAAGGGGCAATATAACGTGACGTTCCTTTGCATTAAGGGCTTGCGCATCCAAAAATAAAAAGCGCATGACAACCTCTGCTTCCCTCTGCGAGGGGCATATCTTTTACTTTATGTATTTACTTTTATGCAAACGTGGAGTGCGACAAGGAGATCCTCTGTCGCCCCTCATTTTTGTGCTTGCGGCAGACCTTCTTCAAGCTGCCATTAATGATGCTTTCCGCCGAGGTTTGATCCAAAAACCAATCCCTTCTGCCGAACAAGATTACCCTGTCATTCAATACGCTGATGATACGATTGTATTCATGTCGGCGGATCTGGTACAAGCTGAGAATATGAAACAGTTACTGCTGCAATATGCTACGTCGGTGGGGCTGCGCATCAATTTCCAAAAGTCCACATTGATCCCTATAAATCTCTCACCCGATGCAGCTCTGGATTTTGCAAGAATCTTCGGATGCACGGTGGGACAAAAGCCGTTTACATACCTGGGACTCCCCCTAGGCACCACTAGGCCGACGGTGAATGATCTGATGCCCCTAGTTGCATCAGTGGAGAGGAAAATTTCGGTGGCTGCTACCTTTTTGGACTATGGCTCAAAGCTCACGTTCGTCAACTCGGCCCTATCGTCACTCTTGGTTTACACCATGTGCTCCATTAAAATCCCGACAAAGATCATTGACCACTTGGACAAGCTCCTCCGCCGCTGTTTTTGGAACAAGCAAACTGAGGATGGGCCGAAGCACACCTCGCTTGCTGCCTGGGAAATGGTGTGCCGGCCAAAATCCAAAGGCGGCCTTGGCATCGTGGATATCAAAGTGCAACACCATGGTTTATTGCTCAAGCAACTATTCAAGTTCTATAATCGTCTTGATGTTCCCTGGGTAAATTTGGTGTGGAATACTTACTACAACCATAATGTGCCTCATGCCTCGGAACCCCGTGGCTCGTTCTGGTGGCGGGACATTCTGCAGCTCTCAGACATCTTCAGAGGAATCACGAGGGTCGAGGTGGGCAACGGGAGCACCACACTATTTTGGAAGGATCTGTGGAATGATCACATCCTCTCTGAATCCCATCCCAGAGCCTTCTCCTTTGCTATAGATGAGGATTTGACCGTCCAGAAACTGCTCCTATCAACCACCATTGGGGAAGCTTTTCATCTACCTCTCTCGTGGCAAGCTAGAGATGAAATACGTGATCTGCAATCGCTCACATCTGGCGTAGACCCTGGCTGCGACCAGCATGACAAATGGTTCTGTGTGTGGGACGAGACGGGCAGGAAAGGCTTTGCTCCCAGCGAGTTCTACAAATTTTGTTTCAAAGATGTTCAGGTGGATGATGCCTTCTCCTGGATTTGGAAATCCAAATGCACAAACAAATGGAAGGTGTTTGCATGGCTCCTTTTGGCTGACCGACTGAACACTAGGAACATGCTGAAACGGAGGCAATTTGTGCTGCGTGATAATGTGTACACTTGCTTGCTATGCTCCAACCCCCCGTAGGAGACGGTCACGCACCTATTCTTTAAATGTCCCTTTGTAGTTCAATGCTGGAACACTATTGGGATCAGCTGGCCTGATGTTGACTGTAGACTTGCCCTCCTGCATGAAGGGAGAGCGTCCTGGAACAGACACCTGTATATGGAGATCTTCATCATCGCTGCATGGGGGTTTTGGAAGGAGAGAAACAACAGACACTTCAGAGGTGTACAACCTTCCTTTCGCTCTTGGCGGGAAAGATTCAAAAATGATGTATCCATGATGATACACAGGACTAAGGAAGCCCTTCATCCCTTCATTAGGGCATTTGTGGCCTCACTTTGATCTGTTGCTTAACCACCTAGTGTGCTCTTTGCTTTTCCACCCCCCAGGAATATATGTAATCATCCTTGTACTTTACTTAATGTTTTAATATAAAAGTCAGTAGGAGCCTTCTCCTACTGTCCTCAGGTTTCAAAAAAAGAGTCGATAGTATTACTTCTCATTTCAACCTTAATTATTCTCTAGTTGGCAAGCATCATGTGGTGGGGAAAGATCCAGGCACATATGGCCAGTCAAATATATTTGATCATGAATTATTATTGTTGACAATTATCTCTATGATAAATAAGTTGGGAGGCGAAACATTAAGCCCCTATCTTTCTCTGTGTTCGATGGATGCCATTTGTTCTAAAAATATGCTTTGAGTACTAGCAATCATAGAAGACTATATGATAATTGAGTATGTGGAGCTCTTACTTAGACTTTGTTGAAAATAAGTTGAATTGCAATTGTTTGGTGACTAAGAACATAGGTTGTTAAGTTTCAAGAGAATGCACTGTTTAAACCATAACATGTGAATTGATTGCTACTTTATCATGATGAGTTTTATAAGAATGAGTTGCTGTTATGATGCTAGGAAAAGTGATTGAAATTATCATTAATCAAACTTATGCACTATGCTAGCATGCACACTTCATAAATTATATCTTTTATCATTCACCTACTCGAGGACGAGCAGGAATTAAGCTTGGGGATGCTGATGCGTCTCCAACGTATCTATAATTTATGAAGTATTCATGCCATGTTTATTATAGTTTTGTACGATTTTGGTGCACTTTTACATAGATTATATATGATTTTCATGGACTAACATATTGACCTAGTGCCCAGTGCCAGTTGTTGTTTTCTGCTTGTTTTTGGTTTTCCAGAAAATCCATATCAAATGAAGTCCAAATGCAGGGAAACTTTTTGATGATTTTTTCTGGAAGGAAACAGACCCAGGAAGCTTCGGGGGAGTAGCAGAAGACCCACAGGGGCCCCACAAGCCACCTGGGCGCGCCACCCCCCAGGCGCGCCCTGGTGCCTCGTGGGCCCCCTGTGGCCCTTCTTTGTGTGATTCCAACGCTGAAAAATCATATATATTCAGAAAACCCCGAAAGTTAACCTAGATGAGTTCTTACGCCGCCGCAAGCCTCTGTTCCAAAGCGATCCCATCTGGAGCTCCATTCCGGAGGGGGGAATCATCACCGGAGGCCATCTTCATCATCCCGACGGTCTCCATGACGAGGAGGGAGTAGTTCACCCTCGGGGCTGAGGGTATGTACTAGTAGCTATGTGTTTGATCTTTCTCTCTCTCTCTCTCTCTCTCTCTCTCTCTCTCTCTCTCTCTCTCTCGTGTTCTTGATATGGCACGATCTTGATGTATCGCGAGCTTTGTTAATATAGTTGGATCATATGGTGTTTCTTCCCTCTCTATCTTAGTTGTGATGAATCGAATCTTTTCCCTTTGAGGTTTCGTTATTGTCGGATTGAATATTTCAGATTTGAGAACACTTGATGTACGTCTTGCATATGGATACCCGTGGTGACAATGGGGTATTATATGGATTCACTTGATGTATGTTTTGGCACTCAACCCGCGGATTCCCGAGGTGACATTGGGGTAATCTATGCATAGGGGTTGATGCACGTTTTCGTCCTACTTTCTCCGGTAGAAATCTTGGGGCACTCTTTGAAGTTCTTTGTGTGGATTGAATATTATGATTATGAAGTTGTTTGATGCATATCGAATAATCAACACACGGATACTTGTGGTGACATTGGAGTATCTAGGTGACATTAGAGTTGGTTGATGCGTATCATATGGTGTTATTTTAGTACGAACTCTAGGGCTATTTGTGACACTTATAGGGATAGCTCAATAGATTGATCGGAAAGAATAACTTTGAGGTGGTTTCGTACCCTACAACAATTTCTATGTTATGTTCTCCGCTAATAGGAACTTTAGAGTGATTCTTTGTCGCATGTTGAGGGATTGTTATATGATTCAATTATGTTAGCATTGTTGAGAGATTGCACTAGTGAAAGTATGAACCCTAGGCCTTGTTTCTAAGCTTTGCAATACCGTTTGTGCTCCGTTTTATCACTTGCTACCTTGCTGATTTTTATTTTCAGATTACAAAAACCTATATCTACTATCCATACTACACTTGTATCACAATCTTTTCGTCGAACTAGTGCACCTATACAATTTACCATTGTATTGGGTGTGTTGGGGACACAAGAGATTTTTTGTATTTGGTTGCAGGGTTGTTTGAGAGAGATCATCTTCATCCTACGCGTCCCACGGATTGATAAACCTTAGGTCATCCACTTGAGGGCAAATTGCTACTGTCCTGCAAAACTCTGCGCTTGGAGGCCCAACACGAGTCTACAAGAATAAGTTGTGTAGTAGACATCAGGTGTCGGCCACGACCTGACTAACCACACAAGACTCTAGTCCAGGTTTATCGCCTATTTGAGGTTGTATCCGCAAGGGAAGTCCGGCCGAAGTTTCTATCACGACCCCAAACGATGAGGGCAGGGTTCCCAAGGGCACCATTCGTGTGTCACTTGGTACACCGTGCCTCGGTGTCTCTACCGCATCATAGCCCACCCCTAAGGTCAGCGCTATGCACGGCCACCAACACATATCCTACAAACACCAGAAACTAGTTGCGACTCCTGGACAGAGTACGAGGCGATTAATAAGCCGAGAGGGGTCGAGTTACCGGAACCCAATGTGTGGTAGTAACTGTCTTGGACCACAAATACGGAACTCAGTTCCTGAGGACGGTTCCAATGAGACAACCCACCATGTACTCCTACAAGGCCTCTCATCGCTACCTTTACCAAATCGTGTTCACACACTTAGCTCTCACACAGTAGGACATGTTCAGCACCATTCCAATCCATCCCAGATGAATCAGACCTGACACAACTCTAGGCATAGCAGGCATAACAAGCAGACATGGATGAGTAGGCACAACATGGCTCAAGCAATTCCTACTCATGCTAGTGGGTTTTACTATTTACTGTGGCAAAGACATGTCATGCAAAGGAATGGGTTCAACTACCGCAACAAGTAACAATTGAATCATTGTTGTCCTAATGCAGTAAAAGAGAGCAAGAGCGAGAGAGTGGGATTGTATCGGAATGCTCAATGGGGGTTTGCTTGCCTGGCACTTCTGAAGATAGTATAGCTCTTCGTCAGTGTCAACGATCACATTGTTGGAACAACGTCTACTGAGAGAGAACAAACACCAGCAACATAAAAAAGGAACCACAATCAATGCAATGCACATCCAAATGAATGGCATGTCATATTAAGGTACTGAATTGACCTAGTGCAATGGTTAGCCATATTACTTGAAGTGGAATTCAAACTTACATTAAATTCCAACTCCAAATGCGAATTCATAAATTGCCCTAATCATGAATTGTCCTAGTTGGTGATGTTAACTTGCTCAAACATGCATGAAAATGGCATAAACAGATTCTTCATATTTTTCTGATCATTTTTCATATATAAATTATTTTCATTGGGATTACGGTTTATTTTCTATGATTTTTCAAAGTTTTAAACATTTTCGGGAATTTTTAGATTTATTTCTAAATAAGAAAATCCGGTTAATTGCATTATGAGGTCAGCATGATCAAGGGTGACGTCAGCATGGTCAACAAAGCTGACCGGAGTCAAACCTGACCAGTGGGTCCCACTGGTCAGTGGCACAGTGCTAGTTAGTGTCACAGACAGGTGGGTCTGGTCAACGCTGACTAGGCCAGGGTCAAACTGACGCGTGGGCCCTCTGTAGTTAGTTTAATTTAAACAGGGGGTTAACTCTCTGATTAATTAGGAGGTGGGGCCCGATGTCACTGGGTGTGGGTTTAATTACCACAGTTGTTAATTAGGCGCTAATAACGGCCACATCGTGAGGCCGGCAGTTGAATGCCGGTGACCCAAAAGTGCGGTGGAGTGCTTCGGGAATTGCCGGCCGGCGACGGTTCGGCGCGCGAAAGGGCGCGTTCAAGAGCTGGCGCTCGCGCGCATCCAGCGGTGGCAACGGGAGGGAGCGGGGTGGACTGAGCTCGCCGGAACCGAGCTCGTGGCGGCGACCGGAGTTCGGGCGTCGACGAGAACGACACTGTGGTGCACGAGAGGAGGATCTGGTGGTTGAGTTAGGCTCCTGGGAGCACGCTGAGTACGATGGAGGGCTTAGCGGCGAGGTGTAGAGCCTGTGGCCACAGCGGCGACATGGCTGGCAGAGCGAAGTGCTCGGGCGTGGCGGCTAAGCTAGCTAGGGGAGGCAAATGAGCGCGGCGAGAGAGGGAGAACGCATCGGAGCTCACAACGGGGTCGACGGTAGTCTCAGCGGGCTCGGGGAAGCCCGGACGGTGATGGAATCGACGATGGTGATCCACGGGGCCAACGAAGAAGACGACGTCGATGGCGGCGTTGCAGGGCACCCGTCGTCGCGTAGCTCGGTGGAGAGGACGAGGACGTCAAGGCGGAGCTTCTGGGCAGCTCGAGGGGACGAGGGGGAGGCGGTGGCCGCGGTGGTGCTCATCGGCGTTCTCGTGCGCTCGCGGCGGTCGCGGGAGAGAGAGACAGAGAGGGGATGAGGACGAGCGAGCGATCGAGGAGGGTCGAGGGAGAGTGCGTGGCGCCGTTGGGTGCCTCCAGCGGCGAGTAGGTAAGCCGAAGGTGGCCGGCGCGCGGTGACCACGCGCCCCTGTCCTTTTGTCCAAGGAGGAAGACGACAGGGAGGGGGAGCTGGGCTCGGCCTGCTCTGGTGGGCTGCCAGGTAATTCCTTCTCTCTCTCTTTTCTATTTTGTTTTCTATTTTCAGTTTATTCTTTCCTGTTTTGATTTAGTATAAATACCAAATCATTTTTTTAAACTACTAAAAATAATTGTGGGCACTATTTGAATTATTCCAAAAGCCCTCAAATAGTTTCAGAATATTTGGAGCATTTAAAATAATTATAGCAATTAAATTCTCCAATTCAAATACATTATTGCTTAAATCAAAAATCCATAAATGATCCAAAAATGTGTGCATTATTTTTACCAGAGGTTTGCACCTTTTTTCAAAAATGATGAACTTTTCTGAAGGGAATTTTGGATTCATTGAAAATATTTTTAGTTAATCCTAGTAGAATTTCATTTGGTGCTAGGGTTTACTCAATCCCCATTTCAATCTTAACAAAAATCTAAACATTATGCATGGATGCAGATACAACTAATTACAACCAACTCTAGGGCTGTGACAATAAAGAATTACATTCATAGTCTTTAATTTTAACATTAATAGTAGGTTCCCATTCATCATCCAATTTTCTGGGAATTGAAACTTCCAACTCAAGTTTTTCTTCATGAGCTTTTATCATAGCTTCCACAATATGTTTAGTAAAAGCTTTATTTTGTTCATAGGCATTAGGTGAATTTATCATGGATTGCAACAAGGAAATACATTCAACTAAAGAACAATTATCATAATTAAAGTCCTTGTAATCCAAAGTAGTGAGTACATCACTATTTAAAGTTTTGACCTCTCCAAACCCACTTTTTCATTTTTATCATTAAGATCATTGATGACCCACAAGTATAGGGGATCAATCGAAGTCCTTTCGATAAGTAAGAGTGTTGAACCCAACGAGGAGCAGAAGGAAATGACAAGCGGTTTTCAACAAGGTATTTTCTGCAAGCACTGAAATTATCGGTAACGAGTAGTTTGATAGCAAGATAATTTATAACAAGTGACAAGTAGCAATAGTAACTAAAGTGCAGCAAGGTAGCCCAATCCTTTTGTTGCAAAGGACAGGCCGGAACAATCTCTTATAATAAGCAAAGCGTTCTCGAGGACACATGGGAATTTCATCTAGTCACTTTCATCATGTTTGTTTGATTCGCGTTCGCTACTTTGATAATTTGATATGTGGGTGGACCGGTGCTTGGGTGTTGTTCTTACTTGGACAAGCCTCCCACTTATGATTAACCCCTCTTGCAAGCATCCGCAACTACGAAAGAAGAATTAAGATAAATCTAACCATAGCAATATACATATGGATCCAAATCAGCCCCTTACGGAATAGCGCATAAACTAGGGTTTAAGCTTCTGTCACTCTAGCAACCCATCATATAATTACTACTCCACAATGCATTCCCTTAGGCCCAAATATGGTGAAGTGTCATGTAGTCGACGTTCACATGACACCACTAAGAGAATCAACAACATACATATCATCAAAATATCGAACGAATACCAAATTCACATGCATACTTATGACAAGACTTCTCCCATGTCCTCAATAACAAAAGTAACTACTCACACATCATATTCATGTCCAAGATCAGAGGGGTATTGAATAGCATAATGGATCTGAACATATAATCTTCCACCAAATAAACCAACTATCATCAACTACGAGATGTAATCAACACTACTAGCAACCCACAGGTACCAATCTGAGGTTTTGAGACAAAGATTGAATACAAGAGATGAACTAGGGTTTGAGATGAGATGGTGCTAGTGAAGATTTTGATGAAGATTGGTCCTCCCACGATGAGAGGATCGTTGGTGATGTCGATGGCTTCGATTTCCCCCTCTCGGAGGGAAGTGTCCCCGTCGGAATCGCTCCGCCGGAGAGCAAAAGTGATCCTACCCAAGTTCCGCCTCGAGACGGTGGCGCTCTGTCCCAAAAGTCTTCTCCTTATTTTTTCTAGGGAAAATGGGCTTATATACCAGAAAATGGGCACCAGAGGCTGGCCCGGGGCCCCACGAGCTACCAGGGCGCGCCTGGGAGGGGGGGGTGGCGCGCCCTGGTGCCTCGTGGGCACCTGGGTGGCCCCCTCTGGTACTTCTTTGCTCCAGTATTTTTTATTTATTCCAAAATAAATCTCTGTGAAATTTTAGCTCATTTGGAGATGTGCAGAATAGGTATATCTGACATAGCCTTTTCAGGTCCAGAATTCCAGCCGCCGGCAATCTCCCTCCTTATGTAAATCTTGCATATTAAGAGAGAAAAGGCATTAGAATTGCTCCACAAAGTATTATATTGATTAAAAACACTATAAATAATAGTAGGAAAACATGATGCAAAATGGACGTATCAATCATCACCCTCCAAATAATTGGGATGCCTTCTAGCTAAAGTTGACTCATCTCCAGTCCCTTTCTCGTCAAGTTTTATGTTACTAAATAAAGATTCAATAGGTGAGACACCAATCATTTTAATATCTTCATCATTACTAGGTTGTGACTCGGGTTTAGCAGCCATCTTATTCACTAGAGTTGTTTGTTTATCCGAAATCTTTCCTAGCAAGTTTTTAGTACTAGCAAGTTGAGACTGAAGGTTGGATACTTCTAGATTGACATCTTCAAGTTGTTTATTAATAGCATCCAATAAAAATAGAATGTTCCTTAAGCTCTTCGGAAAAGAATTTATTATGCTCATATTGTGAAGACATAAAACTCTTAGTGGCATTTTCAATCTCAGACAATCTTTTGTTATAGAAACTATCGTGAAATTCCTCAAGCAACATAGTGACAGAGCAAGCAAACTAGCAAACAAGCAAAAGAAAATATTTTGTGTTTTTTGTAAAATTGTTTTAGAAGTGGGGGAGATGAAAACGAGAGGCAAATACAAATAAAAGGCAAATAAAATAAATGCAAGTGGATGATAGTTTATGCGAAGGTACTTGATAAGTTTTGGTGATGTCTCCCCGGCAACGGCGGCAGAAATTCTTCCTGCTACTTGTAGACTGCGTTGGTATTTCCCCGAAGAGGAGAGGATGATGCAGTATAGTAGAGATAAGTATTTCCCTCAGTTAAGAACCAAGGTTATCAATCCAGTAGGAGAACCACACAGAACCTCTTTAGCAGCACCTACACACACAAAAGCAAACACTTGCACCCAACGCAAATAAGAGGGTTGTCAATCCTCTTAGCGGTTATTTACAAGGATTAATTCTGATAATGATAGATAGATAAAGTAAATTGCAAAAGAAAACAAAAGTAAATAAATTGCAGCAAGGTATTTTTGGATTTTAATATATGATAAAAGTAGACCTGGGGGCCATAGTTTTCACTAGAGGCTTCTCTCTCAAACACATAGCATACAGTGGGTAAACAAATTACTGTTGGGAAATTGATAGAAAAGCAAATAATTATGATGGATTCATGGCAATGATCATGTATATAGGCATCACGTCCGAGACAAGTAGACCGACTCCTGCCTGCATCTACTACTATTACTCCAACCATCGACCACTATCCAGCATACATCTAGGGTATTAAGTATAAAACAGAGTAACGCCTTAAGCAAGATGACATGATGTAGACAAAGTAAACTCAAGCAATATGATTAAACCCCATCTTTTTATACTTAATGGCAACAATACAAATACGTGGCATGTCCCTTTCTGTCACTGGGATTGAGCACCGCAAGATTGAACCCATCACAAAGCACCTCTCCTATTGCAAGATAAATCAATCTAGTTGGCCAAACCAAATGGATAGATCGGAGAGAAATACAAAGCTATAACAATCATGTATAAAAGATTTAAGAGAAGACTCAAATATTTCTCATGAATAATCTGATCATAAACTCACAATTCATCGGATCCCAACAAACACACCGCAAAAGAAGATTACATCGGATAGAACTCCAAGAACATCGAGGAGAACATGGTATTGAAGATCAAAGAGAGAGAATAAGCCATCTAGCTACTAGCTATGGACCCGTAGGTATGTGGTAAACTACTCACACATCATCGGAAGGGTAGCAAGGTTGATGAAGAAGCCCTCGGTGATTGATTCCCCCTCCGGCAGAGTACCGGAAAAGGCCTCCAGATGGGATCGTGGAAGAACAGAAGCTTGCGGCGGTGGAAAGGTTTTCTCTTCTATCTTTCTGGTATACGGGGAATATTTTGGAATTTATAGCTTTGGAATTAGGTCAATAGGTGCCACAAGGGGCCCACAAGCCTGGGGGGCGCGCCTACGCCCCAAGGGCGCGCCCCCTGGACTTGTTGCTTCCTCTTGGCTCCTCTGGTCTTCTCCCGAAGCTTCCAGGGTCTCTTTTGGTCCAGAAAAAATTAATCCAAAGTTTTTTCTTCGTTTGGACTCCGTTTGATAATGATTTTCTGAAAAGGGAAAAACAGGCAAAAAAACAGCAACTGGCACTGGGCACTAGGTTAATAGGTTAGTCCCAAAAAATGATATATAATGGCATATAATTGCATATAAAACATCCAAGATTGATACTATAATAGCATGGAACTATCAAAAATTATAGATACGTTGGAGACGTATCAGACCAGTTTAATATGTATGTTGGCAATCAATTGAAACGCAATGCCTTCATGATAGATCGTTTGAGTGATTTGATGTTTAGAACTGCTAATGATGTTAAAGGCTTAAGTAAACATGCTTCTATGGTTCATACTCAGCTAGAACAAATTGCTAAGTCCCAAAATGATTTGCTTGATGAGATGAATAATAAAATGAATGATCGAGCTGTTAAAGTGGTTACTAGAGGAGGTACAATGACTCAGGAGCCTCTGTCTCCTGAAGGTCATGCTAGAAGAATTGAGCAAGATTCTCAAAGAATTAATACTGACGCACCTAGTTCATCTAAGAAGAAAAATAAAAAATAAAAATGATAAAACTTTGCCTGCTTCTAGTGAACCTGTGATGGAAAAACCTTCCGAGAATCCTAATGATATTTCTATTTCTAGTGCTGAGACACAATCTGGTAATGACCATCCACTTAATGATAATGATAATGATGTTCATGATGATGCTCAACCAAATAATGATGTAGAAATAGAACCTGCTGTTGATCTTGATAACCCACCTCATAAGAATAAAAGATATGATAAAAGTGATTTCATTGCTAGAAAACATGGAAAAGAAAGAGAACCATGGGTTCAAAAACCCATGCCTTTTCCTACTAAACCATCTAGAAATAAGGATGAGGAAGACTTTGAGCGCTTTGTTGAGATGCTTAGACCTGTCTTTTTGCGCACTCGCTTGACTGGTATTTTAAAAATACCTCCTTATGCTAAATATATGAAAGATATTGTAACTAATAAAAGAAAGATACCCGAAGCTGAAATTTCCACCATGCTCACAAATTATTCTTTTAAGGGTGGAGATCCAGGAATACCTACTATACCATGCTCCATTAAAAGAAGTTATGTTAAAACTGCTTTGTGTGATTTAGGAGCCGGTGTTAGTGTTATGCCTTTTTCTTTATATAGAAGACTTGATTTGAATAAGCTCACACCTACTGAAATATCTTTGCAAATGGCTGATAAATCGACTGCTATACCTATTAGAATTTGCGAGGATGTACCCGTTGTTGTTGCGAATGTTACTATTTTAACAGACTTTGTTATTCTTGATATGCCCGAGGACGACAACATGTCGATTATCCTTGGTAGACCTTTTTTGAATACTGCAGGGGCTATTATTGATTGCAACAAAAGCAAGGTTACTTTTCATGTCAATGGTAATGACAATACGGTATATTTTCCGAGGAAACTAACTTTAGTGAATGGTATCAACATTATTGAAAAAATTGCGAAGATCACTATTGGAGGTTTCGAATTTCCTCTTCCTTCTGTCAAAAAGAAATATGAAACTCTCATTGTTGGGGAGATACATATCCCCGTTGAGGTAACTTAGTGTTATACGAAGATTCTTTGGTTTCATGCCATTCGAAAATAGTTTGTTAATAAGACTTGATCAACCTTATTAATGGATTCTTTTTTAGGGGCATGTGGCCGATGAATTTAGTAAACACAACCTACTGTACCTATCTTTTGCTCTCTGTTATTTAAAGTTAATAAAGTGGAAATGCGATGATTATCCTGTTTTCAGAATTTTCCGTGCAATAAAAAATGTCTCCAAAAAAAGTTCTCAGAATGCCCTGAAAATTTAGTATGATTTTTTCCTAAATATTTATGAATTTTTGGCACTGAACACACCTCAGGGGGGTGCACCTGTGAGCCACAAGCTCACAGAGCGCGCCTAGTGGGCTTGTGGGTCCCATAGGGACCCCCTCACTTATTCCAGCCGCCCACTACCTTCTTCCACCTCCAGAAAAAATCACCATTGCCTTCAAACCCGTGTTCTTGCTCATTTTCTTGCAAGTTTCGATCTCCTTGCTCGGAACTCCGTTTCCAAAACTGTTTTGGGGGATTACTACTCCTTGGTATGTGACTCCTCCAATGCTCCAATAAGTTTTTGTTCTAGTGCTTTATGTTTTGAAACTTTGCTACTGTTGGTGACCATGTATATGAGCTTGCATGTTGAATTTGTATGGTACAAAGTAGTTTTGATGCATGATATAGCGCCTAGACACTTGTGGGAGTAGTTGCTATCAATTTTGTTGAGTTTTGTTCACTTTTATTTTGAGTCACTAAAAATTTAAGAAATTTTCAAATAAGGAAAATGCTCAAGTGGAGGTTGAGAGGTTCTTCGAGCCGGCGTCCTAAGGAGGCTCCGAAGCCCAAGTACAACCTTCCTCGTGCGGCCGAGGTGTGACCGTGTGAATGGCCATGCAACACCTTCTTGAGGGATGCGGGAATTTTTGATGACTTCTATTACTTGGCGAACAATGCCGGCCTCATCCCGTTCCTCGAAGATAAGTGTGAACAATATCTCCTCCTCACTAATACTTTCGTGCAAAGTTTTCACTTTCATTCTAGGAGAGAGATACCCATGGTGTCATTTTGCCTATATGATATTCCTAGAGAGATGACACTTGAGGAATTTTGCCAAGTTTGCATGATTCCCAATGAGGGCAGCCCCATAGAGCCACATCCTAGGGATGTCTCAGAGTTTATATCTGAGGTGACTGTGGGGGAGTCGAGAGGAGTTTCTGAGGCTAGGGTTGCTAGTTTGCACTCCCCTGTTTTGCGTTATTATTCATTATTTGCCGGGAGGTGTTTGACTGGTCGGTGGGAGAGTGGAACGCTCAGTTCACCTCACCTTGCTATTTTACGCCATGCTCTTTACGGTGATAGAACTTTCAGTTTGGGTGCTATGATCGCCCGGTGGTTGCACACCAACCATTCGAAGGGCATTATTTATGGTGGTATTTATGCTTCCCTCCTCGCTTGACGTTTTGAGATTCCTATTAGGCACGGCGAGGAGGAATAGAGGCTTTTACCTACTAGATATCTTGATTATAGTAGCATGGTTGGGCATAACTTTATTGATGATGGCCCTAGATGATTTCGGTATAACTTGGTATTCTGTCAGGGTACGCGTGAGATTATTACTTTTCCTGCGCTTGCTTTGTTTGATCTTTACAGGGGAAATACACCATCATGCTTGAGGACATTTATGCTTATTTGGGCTTGACACCGCCCCAAGCACCTGAGCCAGAGCCAGCACCTGAGCTAGAGCCAACCCCAGAGCCTATTTATCAGTGGGATCCTCAGGAGCCCCAGTATTACCCTGGAGGAGGCAATTTCGATCCATGGCCGCAGACCAACTTAGGCCAAAAGCCTAAGCTTGGGGGAGTACGTATTTCTCACCAACATTACATTCATGTACCACACATTCATTCCAGTTGTCGGTGTTCATCCTCTTTCATTGTATATCCATGTTAGTTTTATTTTTGCCTTCTTCTTGCGTGTTTGAAAAACTTTGAAAATCCAAAGATATTTCTCATTTCTTTTCGGTTTTTATTTCTTGTTTAGTTAGTTCGTAGTATTAAAATAAAACCCAAAAAGATTTCTCGTTTATTCTTTTGTTTGTTGGGAGTTCTCCCGTGTAAATAGTTTTTCTCGCTTTTTGTTTTTCTTCTTTAATTCGCTTTCTTCAGAAAATCTAAAACTCCAAAAATATTTTAGTGTGTTTCTCTGAATTTCTTTTCCTTTCGTTGAGTCATTGTAAGGAGAAGACCACGATGAAAATGTTCAGTGGCTCTCATGTGCTTTATTGTTGATCTAACAAAGAGCCACCTTTACCTTGTCTTCTCCTTTGAACGAATGTTTGCAGATTCCAGCTTAGTCCACGACACACTTGCACTATTATTATTATCACATCATTCGGTCGTGCAAGTGAAAGGCAATAATGACGATATTTGATGAAGTGATTGCGGTGAAGAAAAGCTAGTATGAACTCTTCTTGTTTTTGACTTTGTAAATATTTTTAACTCGGTATTCATGATTCAGCATTATTATGAGTAAACATGTTTGTGATGACAATTAGAGTTCATAGTTGCTCATGCCATGCTTAAATAGCTAGGAGTGGATAATGATTTATCTTGAGTGTCAACATGCATTAAAATGGTTGTGATTTAGTATGTTAGTATGGTATCCTCCTCTGAACAATTGAAGTGGCTTGACTTGGCACATGTTCACACATGTAGTTGATTCAAAATCAACATAGCCTCCACGATATTTATGTTCATGTTGTTTATATCCTACTCATGCTCGTATTCAGTGTTAATTATTCTCAATGCATGATTGTGACCGTTTTTGCTCTCTAGTTGGTCGCTTCCCAATCTATTTACTAGCCTTCGCCTGTACTAAGCGGGAATGCTGCTTGTGCATCCACAATCCTTAAACCAAAATTGTTCCAGATGAGCCCACTATATCTACCTATATGTGGTATTACTCTGCCGTTCCAAGTAAATTTGCATGTGCCGCCTCTAATCATTCAAATAAGGGATTTCTATTTCTATGCCCTTGGTTGCTTAGTTGTGCTCAGTTTTGCCCAGCACAACTATTTTTGCTCACTTTTGCCCTCCCCCCTCTACCACTAGCTCACAAAAGCCCGAACATTGCACTGCCGTCCGGTCAAGGCGTTTGACCGTTACCTCCCGACTAGTTTTTTCTTTTTTTGGTCTCCTCCTATCTAGTGGGGCTGCCTGATATCCTGACAGGTGGGGCTGAGGCAGCTTACTGCTGGTGGGTCTCTCTCTTACCTCATTTCGAACAGCCAGTACCCGAGCCGTTCCCCACACCACCGCCGCCGCCACCGCCACCGCCGCCGCCGGACCATCCGCCAATAGCCGGCGGGACGGCTGTAGAAAGGCTGCACCGCCCAGCCCCCACCAACCCCTACCCACTCAGCCCACGACCGTCGCCCAATCTAGCCTACAATCTACAGGAACCCTCGCCCACGGTGCACTGATCCGCCGCATTTCATGCCCCAGGCTTGTAGTGGTTCGAGGGGATCTAGAGGGTGGACCTGCGGCAGCAGCTTGAGCTGCAATGTCGATGGACACCGGCGTCCGTCCCATCGATCGTGGGGAGGATTGGGTCAAACCAGGAGCAGAAGGGAACTCATGGATTCCGGCTGGGCAAGCCTCGAACCCCTTTGCAATGTGTGATCTAACTCCTAGCATTTGACCAATGGGCGCATGAATTGTTCCCAACTTGACTGAATTATTGCCTACCTAACTATAGGATTGATCGAGCGCTTGCCTTTCGGCTCATAGTTAGAATGGAAACTAGCATCCTGCGAGGTACAAAAGCGCATCGTTTATCTGGATTTTGGTATCCAAAGGTGGTAGAAACAATTATTTCATTTAAAGGTTTATGCAAATCCCTCTGTTCTGATTATCCCTGGAGCCAAGCCGATGCTGTTGAACTAAAATATTTTGATAGTAGTGAGAAAAAATTTGTGCCACTAACTTGCGACGAGCATGTAGGAAATATTTTTGCTATGAATGCTCCCAGCTGTTTTGGAAAAATTCAAATCGACGTGCTCCAGTCTCCAAAAAAATTGGAAAAGGGAAAGGGTGCGGCCCCTGATAACTCTGCTAATAGTGAACGGCCCCGCACTCCTCGTAGGTCAGGACCGGCTAAACCTATTGGCAGTGAAAGCCAGGCGAGTGCTGAAGTGGGTGTTGAAGATGATGCATAGCCTGACGAGTTAGTGCCTCAAAACGATGATGATGATGAGAGGATGTACCCTGAATTGGTTGATGAATTCAGCAAACAAGCAATGGAGGACGAATACCAGGAGGAGCCAAGCAGCCTTGCTAGATTTGATGACACTGATGATGAAGAGAAGGAAGGGAATGCTGACATGTTGGTGCCAGAAGAATATGATGGTGAGGACAGGCCAACAATTGAGTGGGACAGGAACGATCCTAAGCTTACTCCAGGAACAATATTCGAATCGATGATGGACTGTCGGAATGCACTGACTACATACTGCATTCTCACTCAAAATGATTTTGTGATTGACAAGAGTGAACCCAGAAGGTTGACGGTTCACTGTCCATATGAGAGGTGTAGGTGGAGGTTGCATGCCTCCCGTATGCGTACAAGTAAATATATTCAGGTATTTAATTTTGCACAGAACATTAGTTTTAGTGATGTTTGATCCCTTTTGTTTGATACACTTGTTTCATTGAATTTCAGGTCAAACTGAACCCACAGAAACACACTTGCCCACCTGGAGCGGGGAAGGGCCAAACAACAAAATTAGCAAAAACTAGGTGGGTGGCAGATGCAATCATGGATATGCTTAGTGAGACACCAACACTTGGTCCTACAGCACTACACAAGTTGTTGTTTGACAAGTATAAGACGAACATACCATACATGAGGATTTTTTATGCAAAGGCAATGGCTCTTGACAGAATTAATGGTCCATGGAATGAAAGTTTTGCTTTGTTGTACACCTACAAAGCTGAAGTGGAGATGGCAAGTCCAGGTAGTGTTGTAGAGCTTGACAAGCATACTGTACAGTACAAAATTAGGGGGAAGACATTTGAGAAGGAATGTTTCAGGAGGGCTTTTGTTTGTTTCAAGGCTTGTTGGAAGGGGTTTCTGGACGGTTGCATGCCTTATTTGGTTGTGGATGCAACAACTTTCAATGGAAGATTTAGGGGACAGCTAGTAGCTGCTTGTGCAGTTGATGCACAGAACTGGCTTTTCCCAGTGGCATATGGTGTGTTGGAGATGGAGTCGGAGGAAATTTGGGTGTGGTTTTTGAAGAATTTGTGCAACATTATAGGGCAGCCACTAGGATTGGCTATACACACAGATGCTTGCAAGGGTTTAGAGACTGTGGTAGGTGTAGTTTTCCCTGGAGTTGAGCATAGGGAATGTATGAGACACCTAGCTACTAATTTTACAAAGAAATTCAGGGGTAAAGTGTATGATGAGAACCTATGGCCAGCATCATACACTTGCAGCTTGAGGAAACATGTGCACCACTTGAGAGTTTTGTTGCTGAAAATTCTACTGTGCGGGAATACACGGAAGCGCATCATGGAATGGTGTGGTCAAGAAGCAAATTCAATGAAATATGCAAGGTAGACTATGTGACCAATAACCTTGCCGAGTGTTTCAATTCAAAAATTAAGTCAGTGAAAGGGCTTATGTTGTGGCAAGCATTTGACAAGATTAGGCAGATGATCATGATAAAGATGGATTTGCGTAGAAGAATTACAGATACACAATGTCGGTGTATAAAACATGGGTATTTTATACCCTGACTTATGCACAGGCAGTGGTAGCAGTTTTGATGGCCAGGGCTTGCCGGAGATCATCAACATCAAGATTTAAGCATTGGTTGCAAAATCATGAAGGATTTATCAAGACAAAGCATCAATAAGCACTTGGCTAGTGCTGAAGATACAAACATCACTTGATAGCAAGGCGCGAGCCGGCAAGGCATGAGCCGGCAAGGTAAAGGCCTGGCAAGCTCCGTGCCGGCAAGCCTTTACTGACTCCTCTCCGCTCCACCTCATCAAGCAGCTAGTCGCTAATCTATGAGGTGTCGAGCGGGCAGGCAGTTTGGTGAGGATTGTCGAGGCACGTGGCAGCATGCTGGAAGGAGGATTACCTTTAATGACACCCGTCCAGAAGGCGTGTCAAGATAATAGAAGGTAGTTGGACGAGCGGTGCAGGAACCTTGCCAGGGCCACTTCTCCACATGACACCTAACGGCGCATTTATTACGTTTATCCTAATCCGGCAGGGTTAGGTATGATAGCACTGTAGCCTTATCTAATCAACATGTAATGACTGTTTTTCCACTGTGGTTACCCCTTGATCTATAAAAGGAGGGCCAGGGCAACCTTTACAAGGGTCGACACTTTGCTCATTATGCATGCGTAGCTGCTCTTCCCGCATCCTTGCCGGCAAGAAGCGCTCCTTGTACTTGAGCTCAAACACATCCAATATACAAAGCAGGAGTATGGTTTTACACCTCACGGTGGCCCAAACCTGGGTAAATCCTTTGCGTTGATTGCTGATTCTTCTCTTTGTGCTTGCGCATCCTCCTAGTCGAACCGCAAAGGGGCTAGATGGCCCCATATATGGTCGTACGATGACACACAATATGTTGGTCATGTCATAATCCTGTCTGTGATAAAGGCATTGCATGCTAGGGCAAGAGGATTGTGTAACACCCCAATTTTTGGCCCATTTCTATTCTTTTGTTTTTCTTTGAATTTGAGTTGGATTTCTTTTTGAATTGGCTCTATGGACTTAAAACTTGGGAAGATCCTTTTTCTTTCTTCTCCCAAGTGAATCATCACTCTCAAATATTTCCCAAGATCATGTCATGCCCATCCAAGCTCAACCACAATTCCTTTTCCAACTAAATATTCCTTCTTCTATTAAAGGAATAGTCATGTTTGCCCTTGGATGTGAAGCAACCTATATTTCTGTCATTCCCAAAATTCCCACAAAATTCTCATAATTCCTTTGGACCATATTAACATTGGATATGTAAAAATATCCAAGATTCCATGCTCATGGTGAGTGCATCATCCAATTCTTGCTTCTGGTCACTTTTTCAGGGTGTGAAGCAACTATATTCTATATTGCTTCATAAATTCTGAAATTAATCCAGGACCTAAATATCCCTATATCCTTTGAGCATGCCAAAATTCACATCATTTTGCCAAGCCATTTTCTCCACAAAATTCCCCAAAGTTTATGTACAGTGTGGATCATTGTGAAGGAAGTACCTTCATATGACAAAATCATTATCCTCCACCAAATTTCAGCTATATCCATCACTCCATGTGAATGCAACATCAATATCCATTTTCTGGACCAGATTTGCTGTTGTAAAGCAACTCTATTCAAATCTTGTCAAAACCCCTCTAATTTTCTCCAGAGCATAGTCCTTCCTACCCTAAACCACTGTGACATCTTGTTTTGCTAATTAACCCATCCATTTGACCCCAACATCTGGTCTAATACTGCTGCAGCAAAGTTCAGTTGATGTTACACGTCAAACCAAAGCCACTTTAATCGAAGTGATGCATCAGTGGAGCTCCAGTATGGATGGACAACACCTTCGATACCTTTTGCCAGTCCCTCGTGCCCTCTCCTCGCCATGCCACGCGGTGACCACGCAGATGGCATGGTCAGAAGCGCACTCTGCTTGCTGTCGTCGTGCTCTGCGCGTCGCCAAGCCTCGGGCGTCTTCCTCCCAACCGTTCCCGCGCGTCCCCTGGCGCCGCCTGCCCTCCTCCTCCTCCCACGTACCCCTGTGACTCACCTCCCTCTCCAGAAGCCTCCTCGCCGGTGCCAGCCGTCGCCGTCCACGGGCGCACAGTGCGCCGTGGTGGCCGACAGCCTCTGTTCGACCACATCCAGTTGCCCTGCGTCGGTAGCTCTCCTTCCCTGTACCTCTGAACCTCCACTAGCTCTCTCCCGTCGCCTCAAAGGGCCCCGCAGCGCGCCACGCCTCGCCGGAGCATCAACCGCACCTCCATGGCGGCTTGCGGCCACGGGCATCCTCCCTCGCCTATTTAAGCCATCCCCAGCCCCGTCTCTCCTCACCTCTCGCCCTACCCCTCACCCAATCTTCCACCGGAGCCACTCCAGCGAGCCTGCGAGGCCTTCTTCCTCCTCCCCGGTGAGGAACTCCGTCGCTTGGCCTCTCCACCGTGCGCTCAGTCTGGTCCATCCCAGCCCCACCTGAGCTCACCATAGAGCTTCTGGCATTCCTCTAACTCTCCCCAGCCTCTCTCCCGAACCCAGGGTCGCCGGAATGGCCGAATCCATCGGCGCCCGAAGCCTGCCGCTGCCGGAGACGAAGGGCGCGACGCTGTCCGGCTGTCTCCCGATGAGCTACGGGTACGGGTGATCTCACCGGAGAGTGCCCGATCCATTCCCCCCCTCTCCCTGTTCTGGCACTGCCTCCTCGCCGCCGTTCATCGCCGGTACGCCCGCCGCTCTCTGTCTCCCTCCTCCTCTCTTCAAAACTGACCGAGGGGCCCCACCAGTCAGCCTCTCATACCCTACCGAACCGGTATCTAAGTGAAGTCGCACTTGCAAAATACGCCTTCGACGTCAGCCCCTGGGGATTTTCTAGAAATTCAGTTTTATTCATTTTAATCCAGCTTTGACCACAACTTTGACCACCCATGTCTCCTAAACTAAAAGTCCAAATGAGCTGATTCTTTTTGCAGTATTTTTCTTTTGAGCTCCTTTATTTCCTGGTAGAAGTTGACATTTTTCTCTGCTATCTAGATTTTCTGGACAGAGAAAAATGCTTTATGTGGTTATTTATTTTGCTTGTTGTGATTGTTTTTCCAGAGTGGTTTGAGTGTATGAAGACCAGGAGTACTCTCCTCACTCTCTTGGAGCAAGGCAAGCCACAACCTCCATTTGCATGATTGCAGTGCAATTCCATGGTTTATTTAATAAACTTGCTTAAAATTTGATTTAGCTATAAATTATTTATTCGTGGAAATTCTTGGAGTAATATTTAGTCTTGCTACTACCATGAAAATGCTTGGATTCTAGGTGGCTTCTATCTTGCAAGTTTGATGATGATATGTTGGCATTGGATTATTAGGCTCAATAATTATGTTTCATTATGATCATATTGGATATTATGTGCTTATTGGAGTATTATTGGATTTGCTACTGCCATATTGATAGATGTATTGGATATGACTAGTAGTTTACTATCTTGCTATTGCTATTGGCTTGGTAGTATTATTTGCTATGGATTCATCATTATCATATATAATATTTTACCTATGGAGTTTATAATAATAACTTGTCCATATTATTCTTTGGATTATTGGATGGATATTGTTATGACTTGAATCACAGGTTGAAATATGATATTGGAGTAACAGTTATCATAGATATACCTTGGGGACAAATTCCGTCATTTCGTTGATCTGGTGCCACCGCATCGAGCTCACTAGTGCAGCCATACCTGCCTGGATGGGGAGGCCCTAATTCGGTCTGTTGTCATGCCTCTCGCCGGTACCTCTAACTAGGGAAGGTTGTGCGCTTGCGCTACCCTGGCCCGGTAGGCAGTCCTAACCTTGTGTGCCCAAGTTGCGTTGTACCCGGGTGTCCCCGTTTGGGACGAGTTTGTTTTGTTTGGCCACGACGGTGGCAGGATGTCAAGAGTTGGCATCGGGGCCACCCATGACATAGCCCAAAGGGGAGTTTGTCAGAGTGGCCGGGAGAGTGTCATGCAATAGATTGGTTTTGTCGGATTGTCATTGGTCCACCCGAATGGGAGCACGAGGCCATGAGTTCCATGGTGTGGGTACAGTGCACTAACCTATGTAGAGTGTATAAACTATCAATAGCCGCGTCCTCGGTTATGGACAAAGTTCGTTGTAGGTCACACCGTTTGATCAACACTCACGATGGCGGAATGACTTATATTTATATGTGAGCAAGTAACAGCTTGGCAGGATGCCGTTGATGATATTTGATGATCTTGAGGATGATTATCGGATTGTGGTGTGATCCCGCGGTGATCACGAGGATATATTGATCACGAGGTGATCTAGATGATATGTTGCTGGGCTGCGTAGCCAAGAGTGAGATGGTTCATGTGACCCAAGATGATGGTTCCTCGGTAATTCTAGCATTACCATATCATGATTAATATTTTCTTCAACATCATAATAGTTGTTAATAACTTAACCTGTTAATGCTATGTTGTTATCTTGTCTTGATGCTTTTGGTTGTTGTGAGCTTGCGAGTACATTCAAAGTACTCACCTGGTGTGTCATGCCAGATTGCAGGTGATGCCGTGATTGATTGCTTGTCGAGGATCCCGAGTCTGTGAGCTAGGATGTGTCCTAGCCAGTGTCCCTGCGGAGTGGAGTCCATCACCGTCGCCGTTGTTCCGCTGCTATGAGTTGTTCCGCTGCTAGCATAGAGCTACCTTAGCAGGCGTAGTGTCACCGTACCCATGTAATCCTTTGTGTTATCAGAACCCTTGTACCCATATTAATTGTAATAAAGAGTTGTTTTGTTCTATGCCAACAGTGCCGTATTCCAGAAGACTTGATCTCTAGGCTGGAATACGGGGTGTTCCGGTTCCTCTGAGCCGGGGTGCCACAACTAATGGTATCAGAGCCAAGTTTGGCTGTAGGACGTCCTAGTTAGCGCGAGCGTTAGACATCATTAGTATAGAGTCTAGCCTGTTTCCTGCATTTGCTTGCTGCATTTGTTTGTCACCTAGCATGCATATAGACTTATTATCTTGTCACTAACGATCTTATCTTGTGAGTGTAGCTGGCATCGGTTTCGATCCACTACAACCCAGCCCCTGCACCCTCCAATTTTGCATACCTGCTCTTCGGTGTCTGGCATCATCTCTGTCCCAGCGGAATGATGCCGAGGTACCAAGTGTTCCAGACGCCACTTGCAGGTATCGCGTCGAGATTTTTTTCCTTCAACCCCACCAATCGCCTCAGTGGTAGATATGTTTCTACCCTGGATCATGCCGTTCTTCTCGGCACTTTGGCAACCCTTACTGATCTTTGTTACCAGGAAAGGGCAATGCGAGCAAACCCAGCTCTCCACCGCTATTCTACCCTGTCATCCCTTCCCTGGACGAGTGCGGTTCCCATCCGTCCGCTTGGATGATGATTTGGGCGTGACATTCGTGTCCCACTACATGATCACCGAGTACGTCCTCGCCTCCGAGCCCGTCAAAGATGCAATCTTGCCAAACAGCACTTGGTGTAGCTTTGTTTACACCAACCTCTCCACACGTTGATCCACTTTCGTGCACACCGTCACAGCATGACTAGACCGTAGTACCGGAGTTCCCGCGAGACTTGTGTGCTTAAGTAGGTTTGCATATTGTTGTGAATAGTGGTAACATGTGATGTTTCTTGTGTGTGATCTTGATGCTTGCTTTTGTTCAGTTTAGTTGTTTCATTTGCTTCTTTATTTGGGCCTTTGGTGTTACCTTATTTCCCCTTAAGAAAGTTGCTCCTCAACCCGACACCTGACTCGAAGAATCAATGAGGTTTTCAAATATTTGGAAGTTCAGCTAAACAGTATAGAATTCTCAGTCTACTGCATTGTATTGGGGACGTCTGGCCTGAATACAGATGGTATCCTGGATTGATTATCAACATCAAGTCTACATCAGTGTGCAATCTTCATAGCAGTAATGATCAAACCAGCGAGAAGAGAAGTTTTGTGCATGACCAACAGAATATCTCCAGTCAAAGTGCTTAGCAAGGAAGACAAGCAGAAAACTCTTCTCATGCAAGTAACCATCAGCAGAAATATTAAGTGTATATATGGCAGTCAATCCACAGTGAGAAGCTTTTGGCATAAGAAACCCAGTCTTCCTTCGCAAGCTAGAAACGAAGCTTATGACGCAAGGCTCCTCAATCTTTCTCAGTACAATATATGGACAGCTTCCAGCATAAGATACTCAGTCTTCTTTGACAAGCTACACAGAAAAGCTTCCGGCATACGGCATTGAATCTTCCTCAGTAAGCAACTAGAAGAGAAGCTTCTGAGGTACGGTACCCAGCCTTCTTCAGCACACTTCCTCGGAAAAGCTTCGAGCGTAAGATATTCAGTCTTCTTCAGCACGCTACTCTCGACAGCTTCCAACATAATATATCCAATCGTCTTCACTACGGCACTACAAACAATTATCAGCAGTGGTACACGTGATTACACAGTGAGTTGGGAGTACATGCCTGTTGAAAGCACATTTGCTCCCTTGGTGGTTTTGGTAATTCATAACAACATATATCTCATTAAACTAATGTCCATTCAAGATTAAGATTTCAGGATGTTCAATGATTGGCATGGCATGGACTAGAGATGTGGACCCCTCAAAATGCTAAGGACAAGGATTGGCAAAAGATCAAGACTCTACATTTTTGGTTTAGTGATCCAAGATCACATTGAGTCCATAGGAAAGCCAATACTATTAAAAAAGGATGAGGTGTTGCTTAATGGTCTTTTTGCTCAAGTGCTTAGTGACAGTACTCCTAAACCCTCAACCACTCTCTCAATCCCAAATATGTCCTAAACCTACATTGCAACTTGGCCCCACCGATATTTCCAATCCGGCCCCACCGAGTTCATCCAAGACTTAGCCACTGCCAAAACCATAACAAATCGGATTCATCGAAATGGATCTCGGTCCCACCGAGATGGCCTTGCCAACTCTCTGTAATCGGTTGCATTCACTTCGCTCTCACCGAGTTATGCAAATCGGTCTCACCGAGATGGCTTGCCAAGTCTCTGTTGCCTTATTGCTTCACTTCGGACCAACCGAGTTGATGCAATCGGTGCCACCGAGATGAGGATTGCCCTAAGCCATTGCACTTCGGTCCATCCGAGTTGTTCGTATCGGTCCCACCGAGATTCCTAAAGTTCATATCTTTTACACAGTTCGGTGCCACCGAGTCTTCTGAATCAGTGCCACCGAGTTGGGTTAAAAGTGTGGAACGGTTGGATTTTGTGTGGAGGCTATATATACCCCTCCACCACATCCTTCTCAGTAAGGAGAGCCATCAGAACGTGCCTACACTTCCACCATACATTTTCTGAGAGAGAACCACCTACTCATGTGTTGAGATCAAGATATTCCATTCCTACCATTTGAACCTTGATCTCTAGCCTTTCCCAAGTTGCTTTCCACTCAAATCCTTCATCCACCATAGCCAAATCTGTGAGGAGTGTTTGAGTGCTGGGAAGACTATCATTTGAAGCACAAGAGCAAGGAGTTCATCAACAACACACCGTCTATTACCTTTTGGAGAGTGGTGTCTCCTAGATTGGTTAGGTGTCACTTGGGAGCCTCCGACATGATGTGGAGTTGAACCAAGAGTTTGTAAGGGCAAGGAGATCGCCTACTTTGTGAAGATCTACCCCAAGTGAGGCTAGTCCTTCGTGGACGTAAGCCATGGTGGAATAGACAAGGTTGCTTCTTCGTGGACCCTTCGTGGGTGGAGCCCTCCGTGGACTCGCGCAGCCGTTACCCTTCGTGGGTTGAAGTCTCCATCAACGTGGACGTACGATAGCACCACCTATCGGAACCACGCCAAAAACCGCCGTGTCTTCATTGCGTTTGAAATCTCTAATCCCTCCTTTACTTACATATGCAATTGCTTACATTTCGCTGCTATACTCTTAGAATTGCATGTGTAGGGTGATGCTTGACATATACTATTGCTAAAATCTGCCCACAACTAAAATTGGGAGAAGGATAGGTTTTATTTGGTCAAGTAGTCTAATCACCCCCCCCCCCTCTAGACATACTTTCGATCCTACACCTGTGCAGCTCAAGAACCAGATCCGCGGCAGTTTTGTCAGAAGCAAGAACTATACAAGACACACACGTCCGCTTCGGGAAGCGAGTATTCAGCTACACCTATTTCCGCATACATTGTGAGCATGTAGCTTGAGTTATGCGAGTCACTCGTACGAGGATGAACCTATGTTCAAGCAGATCTACCGAAGGAAGAATCGACAATTGAAGGCAACCTTGAAACAACAGTCTTGACAGCGGTTAACAAGAACAACTCCCTCAAGCCGTCAAGATGATATCGTTAAACCTTGTCATTATCTTGCATGACTAATCACAACATTAAGCTCGGATCATGTGACCTCATCTACGGAACCAAGTGAAAGGTTAGCCTGCCATAAGCAAGATTTTCCCGCCAGAATCACTGCCAGTTAAGTCTTGAGATGCTACTGTTTGAGGCATGTTACAGCTATAAGGCCGTACTTCTTTATAATTGTCACAATAGGAGACAGTCGAATATTTGGTACGGAATTTAATACTCGAGATAGAAAAGTAAGCCAAGATGATTCAGAACTACCTATGAGCAGTCGAATCCGGCCAAAAGAATGGTTATGATTCTCAACATTGTTTTGAACCCGGAGGACATGCATCTATTTGAGTAACCCGATGGAAAGATTAAAATGGTTTTCGTGTTCACGGGGATTTGTTCTCAGATTCGTTGTATATTATCGGTGATAGATCGAAGGGAGTCACGTCAGTCGGAAATCACCCCAGACTGGTGGATAGATCATATATCCCAGTTATGATAATATATCACACTCCCGGCTAAGCCGGTAGATATGAAATAATTGGAGTCAGCATATGGTTTGACATATGAGGAAAGACCAGTCAGAAATTTGGTTAAGGTGAAGCAAACCACCCCAAGGTCAGATAATCAGATCATATGAGATTCAGTGGGGACAACATACAAAGGAAAAGGGTACTAGAGTTGGAAACGGTTTCCTTAAGTCAGAATATTCATACTTGTTCCCTGAGCAACCAAATCTCGAGGACGAGATTTATCCTAAGGGGGATAGGTTTGTAACACCCCATTTTTTGGCCCTTTTCTTTTCTTTTGTTTTTCTTTGAATTTGAGTTGGATTTCTTTTTGAATTGGCTCTATGGACTTAAAACTTGGGAAGATCCTTTTTCTTTCTTCTCCCAAGTGAATCATCACTCTCAAATATTTCCCAAGATCATGTCATGCCCATCCAAGCTCAACCACAATTCCTTTTCCAACTAAATATTCCTTTTTGTATTAAAGGAATAGTCATGTTTGCCCTTGGATGTGAAGCAACCTATATTTCTGTCATTCCCAAAATTCCCACAAAATTCTAATAATTCCTATGGACTATATTAACCTTGGATATGTAAAAATATCCAAGATTCCATGCTCGTGGTGAGTGTATCATCCAATTCTTGCTTCTGGTCACTTTTTTAGGGTGTGAAGCAACTATATTTTATATTGCTTCATAAATTCTGAAATTAATCCAACCTGAATATCCCTATATCCTTTGAGCATACCAAAATTCACATCATTTTGCCAAGCCATTTTCTCCACAAAATTCCCCAAAGTTTCTGTCCAGTGTGGATCATTGTGAAGGAAGTACCATTTATACTTATTCAAATGGTACGAAATTTTACCAGTACCTTCGTATGAAAAAAATCATTATCCTCCACCAAATTTCAGCTATATCACTCCATGTGAGTGCAGCATCAATATCCATTTTCTGGACCAGATTTGCTGTTGTAAAGCAACTCTATTCAAATCTTGTCAAAACCCCTCTAATTTTCTCCAGAGCATAGTGCTTCCTACCCTAAACCACCGTGACATCTTGTTTTGCTAATTAACCCATCCATTTGACACCAACATCTAGTCTAATACTGCTGCAGCAAAGTTTCGTTAATGTCACACTTCAAACCAAAGCCACTTTAATCGAAGTGATGCATCAGTGGAGCTCCAGTGTGGATGGACAACACCTTGGACACCTTTTGCCAGTCCCTCGTGCCCTCTCCTCGCCATGCCACGCAGTAACCATGCAGATGGCATGGTTAGAAGCGCGCTCTGCTTGCTGTCGTTGTGCTCTACGCGTCGCCAAGCCTCGGGCCTCTTCCTCCCAGCCGTTCCCGCGCGTCCCCTGGCGCCGCCCGTCCTCCTCCTCCTCCCATGTACCCATGTGACTCACCTCCCTCTCCAGAAGCCTCCTCGCCGGCGCCAGCCGGCGCCGTCCATGGGCGCACAGTGTGTCGTGGTGGCCGACAGCCTCTGTTCAATCCCGTCCGCTTGCCCCGCGTCGGTAGCTCTCCTTCCCTGTACCTCTGGACCTCCACTAGCTCTCTCTCGTCGCCTCAAAGGGCCCCGCAGCACGCCACGCCTCGCCAAAGCATCAACCGCACCTCCATGGCAGCTTGCGACCACAGGAATCCTCCCCCTCCTATTTAAGTCATCCCCAGCCCCATCTCTCCTCACCTCTCGCCCTACCCCTCACCCAATCTTCCACCGGAGCCACTCCAGCGAGCCTGTGAGGCCTTCTTCCTCCTCTCCGGTGAGGAACTTCGCCGCTCGGCCTCTCCACCGTGCGCTCAGTCTGGTCCATCCCAGCCCCACCTGAGCTCACCATAGAGCTTCTGGCGTTCCTCTGACTCTCCCCAGCCTCTCTCCAGAACCCAGGGTCGCCGGAATGGCCGAATCCATCGGCGCCCAAAGCCTGCCGCCGCCAAAGACGAAGGGTGTGACGCCGTCCAGCCGTCTCCCGACGAGCTACGGGTACGGGTGAGCTCGCCGGAGAGTGCCCGATCCATTCCCCCCCTCTCCCTGTTCTGGCACTGCCTTCTCGCCGTCGTTCGTCACCGGTAAGCCCGCCGCTCTCTCTCCCTCCTCCTCTCTTCAAAACTGACCGAGGGGCCCCGCCAGTCAGCCTCTCATACCGTCCCGAACCGGTATCTAAGTGAAGGCGCACTTGCAAAATACACCTTCGACATCAGCCCCTGGGGATTTTCTGGAAATTCAGTTTTATTCATTTTAATCCAAATTTGACCACAGCTTTGACCACCCATGTCTCCTAAACTACAAGTCCAAATGAGCTGATTCTTTTTGCAGTATTTTTCTTTTGAGCTCCTTTATTTATTGGTAGAAGTTGACATTTTTCGCTACTGTCTAGATTTTCTAGACAGAGAAAAATGCTTTATGTGGTTAATTATTTTGCTTGCTGTGATTGTTTTTCCAGAGTGGTTTGAGTGTGTGAAGACCAGGAGTACTGTCCTCACTCTCTTGGAGCAAGGCAAGCCACAACCTCCATTTGCATGATTGCAATGCAATGCCATGGTTTATTTAATAAACTTGCTTAAAATTTGATTTAGCTATAAATGATTTATTCATGGAAATTCTTGGACTAATATTTGATCTTGCTACTGCCATGAAAATGCTTGGATTATAGGTGGCTTCTATCTTGCAAGTTTGATGATGATATGTTGGCATTGGATTATTAGGCTCAATAATTATGTTTCATTATGATCATATTGGATATTATATGCTTATTGGAGTATTATTGGATTTGATACTGCCATATTGATAGATGTATTGGATATGACTAGTAGTTTACTATCTTGCTATTGCTATTGGCTTGGTAGTATTATTTGCTATGGATTCATCATGATCATATATAATATTTTACCTATGGAGTTTATAATAATAACTTGTCCATATTATACTTTGGATTATTGGATGGATATTGTTATGACTTGAATCACAGGTTGAGATATGATATTGGAGTAACAGTTATCACAGATATACCTTGGTGACAAATTCCGTCATTTCGTTGATCTGGTGCCACCAAATCGAGCTCACCAGTGCAGTCACACTTGCCTGGATGGGGAGGCCCTAATTCGGTCTGTTGTCATGCCTCTCGCCGATACCTCCAACTAGGGAAGGTTGTGCGCTTGCGCTACCCTGGCCCGGTAGGCAGTCATAACCTTGTGTGCCCAAGTTGCGTTGTACCCGGGTGTCCCCATTTGGGACGAGTTTGTTCTGTTTGGCCAAGACGGTGGCAGCCACGAGGTGGCAGGATGTCAAGAGTTGGCATCAAGGCCACCCATGACATAGCCCAATGGGGAGTTTGTCGGAGTGGCCGGGATAGTGTCATGCAATAGATTGGTTTTGTCGGAATGTCGTTGGTCCACCCGAATGGGAGCACGAGGCCATGAGTTCCATGGTGTGGGTACAGTGCACTAACCTCTGCAGAGTGTATAAACGGTGGTGCCCCGCCTGATTAGCACTGTAGCCAGACGGTCGCCGCACACAGCAGCCCAGGAAATCACTCTGGCATGCGCGTTTACAACAAGTATCATGAACACAGGCATTTCTATTAATGAAATATATAAGTCTTACACGATATTTTACAAGGGTGATGACAGCGGAAAAGCTCTATCTAAGGCATCATGGTCTTGGTGCGGCTCCAATCCACGGGGATCTGACTGGGTTACTCTTTTAGCCCGCGAACACTCCGGCTCCTCGCTAGTGGATGTCGGATCCTTAGGTGAACCTGGCCACATTGAAGGCCGCTGAGTACTTTTGAATGTACTCGCAAGCAAACCAAACCAACATATACACCAAGCAAAGCAATCCATGGCATTCAAGCATGCATTTGTTATCTTAACAGTATTAACTATCATGTTTCGGCAGGATTAGCAAGATTAACCATCTAGCTGCATTAATCATCATGTCATAGTAGGATCATCTAACATGATAACTATTGGAGTAAATACAGTAAGGTAAAGCATATCAAGTAAATAATCCATACTCCGAATATGCTCACGATCCAAATCTGATCCAAACTTTGCGGTCACCTGACCGCTCATCTCATAGCCATCGCATGGCTAACATTCATATCCCTGACATTATCCGATGCCCATGCACCTTCGCTGCAAGTCTGTCCCAGATTACCTTTCTCTGGTTTATTCTTAGCAAAACATTATACAGTTTATTCCTCCAGCCTCGACACAGACCAAATAGTGTGACCTAGTAACTGTGTCCCATGACCGAGGACGCGGCTATTCGAATAGATTTACACTCTGCAGAGGTTGCTCACTTTACCCACACTATGGAGCTCCTGGCCTAATGCTCCCATTAGGGTGGACCGGTGCTGCTCCAACAAAACTTGTCTATTGCCTGGCACTCTTACAACCCCATCGACAACCATACTCCTTCGGGTCCTGTCCTGGGTGGCCCCTGTGTCACTCCTGACACCTGCCACCGTCATGGCCAAACAAAACTGTCCCAAACGGGGACGCCGGCATATAACTTAACTGGGCTCACAAGGTTATTGCCGCCTACCGGGCCAGGGTAGCATGCACGCATAACCTTCCCTCTTTGGTGGTACCGATAAGAGGCAAGACAATAGACCAAGCTTGGGCCTCCCCATCAAGGCAAGTGTGGTTGCACTTGATGAGCTCGGTTCGGTGGCACTATGACTCGATCCAGCCGACAGAGGAGGTTGTTGTCATAATTGAGTCACATTTTTATCATTATGATAACAATAATAATGCATGATGGAAACATAACAACCTATCTCCATATTGTCACATACGAGGCACTAGTGCGATAATATGATGAGCATTAGCAGGTAATGTACATAGCAAGTTCAACCTAGCAGGAGTTTAATTATTTCTAACACAGGCATAATCATTAATAAAACACACAAGAATAACACAGAGCAAAGCTTTAGGGCATATATCAGATGGTCGGCTTGCCTGGGGGTCGATGAATTCACCGGAGAGAAGTGTGATCACCTCGCGGAAAAAAAATTCGCCGGAAAGGATTCCCTCTCGGAGGGCTGAATATAGGGCAGGGGAAAAATGGGAATTTTCAGAAAGTGTCAACATTGTGAAAGTAACATCATCGGAACGAGCTCGATGAACTGAGAACGTGGGCGTTGGATTTACCTCAATCGGAGTTACGGTTGAAGAGAAACGGCAGTTCGTTCGTTAGGCAGGAAACAAACAGAAAACTGTTCGTTTCTGCTCCTAACCAGCGAACGTTCACAAAATAGCCACTTCGGCCGATGGGGCTGGGCTGAAAGCGCATTTCTGAAAATACGTCTCTCCACAGAGGAAGCGCATTTTCGCGCGATCCCAGGGCAGAGTACGTTTCCTCAAGTGGAAAGCGTATTCCACCGAATGCGCTTCCACTTAAACCGGCTGGACCCGGGCTTTAGCCACTTACGGGTGGGGTCCACCCTATCTCTTCTCTCTCTCTCCCTTTCTCCTCTGGTCACCTTCCACCTCTCGACTGGGACAGAGGGGAGGCCGAGGCCGATGAAGCTGCCGGCGATGGGTGGCGCCAGCGGGTCCGCCGGTGGTCCTCCTGGAACCGGTGCTTCACACCACGCCCGAGGATGGTCACGGGGGTGCACCCGGTGGCCTGCAGCACTACCTCCATCATCCATGGCGAGGCGGCCAGAGAGCTTCAGGGGAGCCATGGGGGCAGCGCTCCCCGGAAGAATTGGGGACGGCAGCGGCTCCGCAAGCCATAGAGGAGGTCTCGGGCGCAGAGGGAAGGGAGGGGGAAGGCCACGGGGCCGGAATTGGGAGGGAGTTGGGCGGCGGCTCACGGCCGGGGAGAGGGAAGGAGAGCTCCCTGAGATCAAATGGGAAGGGGCTGGGCTTGCTGGTGATGAGGGTGAGCTCGGGGGCGCCTTAAATAGGCCCGGGGAGGGCTACGCGACGACGGCCGAAGCTCCGAGATGGCGATGCCGTGGCGGCACTCGAGCAGAGCATCGAGGTCGGCAGAGGCGTCCATGAGCTAGGGGACGAGGGGGAGATGACTCCAGACGATCCATGCGTGCGGTGGGCAGCTCACCGGCACTCCCGGACAAGCCGGAGCCCGCTGGAGCGAGCTCCCGAAGGCTCTAATTGACAAAGCGCGCGGTTGGCGTGCTCCGCACATGGTCACCGCATGGTCACGGCGTTTCCACGCCCTACTCGATGCCAAATAAAGTTTACCGTGTTCTCCACTCTTCCCTGAGTTGACTTGTGCAGCTGGATGGCATGGGAGAGCTCTGGTGTGACTGCACCTAAGTCAAACAGTTTCTAGCAGCAAACTGTTGACAGGTGGTGTGGCCACCACAGTGCTCCTCTTGTCATGATCTTGGGCTGGGGTTAATCATCTACCAAGGTGGCCATGCTGACAAAATTTCAACACAAATGGACAACTCTAGATGGTACCTCCTTTGTAACCTTGCAATCTGACCAGAAATGAAAATGAGGATGTTGGGGAGAAATGGCTAAATAGATTTGGCTGATTTTTCATGTAGGGTGATGATATAGTCATGAGAGCTAGCTGGAAAAATTTCAGCTCAATTTGATCATCTATGAGGGTACTTCCTTCACAGAGATGTAATCTGGACAGAAACTTAGATAATTAACTGACGAAAATTGGCTAGATGAAATGGGCTGATTTTTGGTATCCAGGGGTGATTTATCATTTTTAACCACCCTGAAAAATTTCAGCCCAAAAAGATCAAAGGTTCAAGCACTTCCTTTGCAAACTGGAAATCTAAACAGAATTTGCAAATGGATGTTGTGCTCGAAATTTGAATTGTTGAACTTGAGATTCTGATGGAAATGGTGAATATATAGATAGGTTAAGCTCCACAAATTATTTGGGATTTTTCCTAGCTACCAAAATGGTAGTTCCTTTGGAAAGTGCCCAAAATGCAATATTGGCTTTAAATAGGAAAATGCAATTTCCCCCATTTAATTATGGCCAATATTTTTATGGGAGCTCAATATGATCACAAAAAATATTTTCACAAGTTTTCATGAACTTTGGAGATGGATAGATATTTTTCTGGATTTAATTCCTTTAAACAACAGAAAAAGGAATTAATTTTAAATGAAAAATATTGCAAATGACTTGGCAATATTTTTACATATCCAGGGTTAAAATATATAGGAGAGTCTCTGGAACAAGTTAGGGAGGCAACAGATCCAAGGAAATTGGGGTTCCTTTGTAACGGAAGGAATTAGGGTTTCCCTTCCAGTGACTCGGAAGGTAGGGTTTCGGCGGCAAAATCCTGAGAATAAATTTTGGGTGACAGGGTTGGACTGGAGAGAATCTCTGGTTGGGTAGGAAAGGCAAGGCTAAATGACCATCTTCATATACGCAAGAGTGAGAGAAAATTCGATAACATCGAAAAAAAGACGGGAGTCGAATCCCGCAAAGGAAAAAAACAAGGAGCGAAAACCAGGGTGTCACATAAACTATCGATAGCCGCGTCCTCGGTTATGGACACAGTTCGTTGTAGGTCATACCATTCGATCAACACTCACGATGATGGAATGACTTATAAGATGACTTATATTTATATGTGAGCAAGTAACAGCTTGGCAGGATGCCGTTGATGATATTGGGATGATCTTGAGGATGATCATCGGATTGTGGTGTGATCCCGCGGTGATCACGAGGATATATTGATCACGAGGTGATCAAGATGATAAGTTGCTGGGCTGTGTAGCCAAGAGTGAGATGGTTCATGTGACCCAAGATGATGGTTCCTCAGTAATTCTAGCATTACCATATCGTAATTAATATTTTCTTCCACATCATAGTAGTTGTTAATAACTTAACCTGTTAATGCTATGTTGTTATCTTGTCTTGATGCTTTTGGTTGTTGTGAGCTTGCAAGTACATTCAAATTACTCACCTGGCGTGTCATGCCAGATTGCAGGTGATGCCATGATTGATTGTTTGTCGAGGATCCCGAGTCTGCGAGCTAGGATGTATCCCAGCCAGTGTCCCTGTGGAGTGGAATCCATCACCGTCACCGTTGTTCCGCTGCTACAAGATGTTCCACTGCTAGCATAGAGCTACCTTAGAAGGCGTAGTGTCACCGTACCCATGTAATCCTTTGTGTTATCAGAACCCTTGTACCCATATTATTTGTAATAAAGAGTTGTTCTGTTCTATGCCAGCAGTGCCTTATTCCAGAAGACTTGATCTCTGGGCTGGAATACGGGGTGTTCCAGTTCCTCTGAGCCGGGTGCCACAGATTGAGGATGAAATGCATTAGACGATCAACACACGAGGCTGACGTAACATATACTGATACTAAAAACAGGGAATGGAGGTGCCAAGTGGATTTAAGTAGTAAGACATGCAGCTGTAGACAATGGCAGATCCGTTGGCAGCCATGCATACATGCCCTGTTTTTCATGACACTCATCGGGGGTGAAATTGGTGAGGTTGATCAGTATGTGTCTGAATACTTCTCTGTTGTGAAGTTTAAGGCAACATATGCTGAGAACGTGCCTGCATTGTTGGGAAAAGACCAATGGACCATCATCAATCTAGGTTTTAAGCTTCACGCTCCAGTTTTAGTTAGAACACCTGGAAGGCCGAGGAAAAGCAGGATAAGATCAAGTGCAGAGGGAGGTACACGTAGGAGGCGCAAGTGCAAAAGATGTGGAGGACTAGGCCACATTGCTAGGATTTGTACCAATCCAGTGGATCCATCATTTGGAGAGGATGATCAATGGGGCGCCGAAAATGCAGAGGATCATGAAGCGCTAGAAGAAGGGGCAGAAGGACAAGCAGCTGTAGAACAACTAGAAGAACTAGAACAAACATAATTTGAGCCACTTGAGCCTTCATTGGTTGCAAGTACAGCTTGGTATGTGTGCCTTCTCTTTATGCATTCGTTCTCATTTTTTTAAGGGAAACAGATTTTAATGTTCTCTCTGTCAACAACTCTAGGATAAGCACACAGAAGAATATAACAAAGGCAAAGAAAGGGACTAAACGGAACATAGCACAAGTTGATTTGACATCAACTGAAGGTGAACCAACTGTTGAAGCCGCATCTGATGATGACTTTCAAAGAATGGCTCTCGATGGTTTTCAAGCGCTAGAAGCCGAAGAAAGATCAGTTCCACCTGTGGCACCTGAAGTTGTTTGCCCATTGGCCATCACGTGTTCTGTTACTGGAAGTACTCCTTCACCACCTCCACCGCCAGAACCTGTTGTGAAGACCAAAAGAACAAAGTCAGTGAACCTACCGAGTAACCCAGCAAGGAACACAAGGAGCAAGATGGTGAATCCAGCAAGAAACACAAGGAGCCAGAAAAGGATTTGAATTTGAGTTTGAACTTTGAAATGATGTGAAATTGAGCTTGAACTTTGAAATGATGTGAACTTGAGCTTGAACTTTGTAATGTTGTGTACCTTTCGATGTTCTGAACTTGAGTTTGAACTTTGTAATGTTGTGAATTTGGATTTCAGTAGGAACAATTTGATATTTGTCATTTTGTGTGATGTAATGCTACTTTTGTGAAGTACTTTGAAGACGTCTCTTTTGTGAAGTACTTTGAAGACGTCTCTTTTGGGGCATGAAAAATGTGCTCCAAATGAGCTCCAAAGCTAGGATAGACAGCCCCATTTCTAAGCAATTTTTTTACCTTCTCTAAATGAGCTAAAAAAACCTTGACGTCTAGTTTGCAAATATAGGGTGCATGCCCAATATGGGATCGTTTGGACAAACTATGTTATGTTTAACCCTAAACCCTAGCTCATTTCCCTTGAAAACAATGCAACCTTGTTGATGATAGCTAAGTTATGTGAAGGAAATTTCATGAAAATATCCGTAGACATGGTTTCTTATTTTTCCTAGCAACCTAGTAACATAAAACTATGATGTGCGTAACTTTCATATTTTTTTGATTTTTTTTTAAATTAGTTATGCTCAACCCTAATCACTGAAACCCTCTCAAAACCCCTCAAACCCCTCTCGAAACCACTCAAACCCCTCTGAAAACCCCGCACCATCCGAACCATTGGATCACTGTTCGGGGACGGTTTGGATCAGGCGCTAGGGTTAGACATGGTCGATCCGCGAGAGGTGACCTGATTGGCTGGATTCGGTCGGGTGTTCCGTGGCCCACATGGCAGCGGTAGAAGAAGTACAAGCGACAGATAAGCCACTGCATCTCACTCGCGCCGTCGCATTTCCCCCTTTCCCTCCTCTCTACTCAAACCCTAAATCCCGGTCAACGACGGCGAGTTCGACCTCCTCCTCACCCTCCCCCGTCCTCCTCGCCGCCTCGTGTCGGCTGCACGGATATGGGCGGGGCGTCGCGGTGAGGATCTCCACGGATCTGAGCGGGACGTCGCGGTGAGGATCTCCGCGGATCTGAGCGTTTGGCGCCGGTAAGAACGTTAGAGTATTTTGGGGTTGGATTTGGTACATGCCTAGTTTTTTGAGCTAGTTTATCACCACTGCTACTACACATTTAGCTAGTTTTTCACCAATGCCACTACACATTGAGCTAGTTTTTCACCAATGCCACTGCATGTTGAGCTAGTTTATCACCACCGCTACTACTACACATTGATCTGCTCCATGATCTGCTTTATGATCATTGACATTTTTGTTTAATTTCATAAGTCTGCACAAAGCCAGGACATGTCTAGTTCTAGCGTCAACAGCACTACATGGTACATCCACGAGGAATCCTCCTGTTCCCCAATACCGTACAGAGAAAAGCCACTGCAGTATTGGCCAGATGTACCTTGTTGGTGCAAGGAGAAGGCTTCCAGGTGGATTTCTTGGAGCGATTCCAATCCAGGACGGAGATATTACTGCTGCACAAGAGTTCGGGTGATTTCCCATTTCTTCTCATTTCCCAAGTTTTTTGACCATTAAATGGTAATATAATCTTGACTCTAAATAGTGTTAATATCATAGGTTGGTGGCTGTAAGTTCTTCGAATGGGCTGATCCGGAAGTGCCCGAGTTCTTGAAGCAGCACTTGATTGATCTGCATGGCAGGGTGCGTCGGCTCAAAAGAGAAAAGGATCCCCGAGTTCTTACTGAATTACAGGCCTACAAAGCATGGAATCAAGAGTTGCTGCAGAAGAAGGCTTGGACAGATGATTTGATCAAGAGGAAGGATATGCAAATTGAGGTGTTATTAACGAAAGATGCTGAAAATTCTGCTGCTATTAACCAGCTAAGGGTTAAGCAAAAGAAATTAGAGGGGGAGAAATTTGTGCTGAAATGTGTTTTAGTAGTAGCATTATTTGCTATGTTTGTCAAGCTGCTGTCTTGAACATGCTGGTGTAATAAACATTTGGGATCCCTAAACATTTGGATGCAAGGCTAATTTGAAGTGGACCAGTTCACAAACCACGATGTTTTCAATTCCTTAAATTTCCAATTTGTAGACACAAAATAGCATATGATTTGTATTGAAACTGGAGATCGCGCATGTGGATGCCTAATAAAAAGAAGGGATGGGAGCCCTAAAAAGAAGGGAAGGGCATCTTTTGCCTGAAACTTTTACAAACAAAGTTGCATATCATGTGGACTAAATTCCAAGGGGTTAACAAGATGTCACATCTTGCCCAGATTGCACGGGTACAAACTTGCTCAACAGCCCATCATATTTGGAGATCTCTACATTAATTTATTCAATTTACCTTAACTACATAGTAAAGAGCTAGTAAAGAGATGAAAACTATTGTAAGTGCCACCATGTATCTTTTTTTCTCCTCTGCCTTCACTTCAAGTCCTTGTATGACTCTTGCTTTCTCCTCTCCATCCATTTGCAGCTCCTCTACCACATGATCATATATGGCCAGATCAGTCTCTAGTTTCAACTTATCGTTGTGAGCAATTATCCTTTCTTCCGTAATAGTACGCTTCAGCTCAACAATCAATATGTTTTTACTGGCTAATTCAACACCCAAATTAGCCACCATCTCCTCCAATGCCATCTTCTCTCTACCCCACTGGATTGACTCATCTTGGTATGCAATATACCAAGGATCATCAGCCTGCCTGTTAAACTGTAATAATCCATCCAAAAGTAAATTAACACTACAAATTAAACAAGGGATCATTCAGATAGGCCGTGAGCGCTAACTACCTGAACCTCCTCCGAATCTGGTGTAGGTGGGCGTGGCCAAGACATGATCGAATCGCCACCCTCGCCGCTGTAACCGCTGCGACCGGACATTTACCGTGACGGCGCCCCTGAAATTAGGTGTTCAGACGAGATTAAGAGAAAGGGTTTAGAAGCGCTTGATAAGGCGGATCAGGATCCGAGAGCTCACTAAGAAATGCCACACGGCTGTCGGTGGTTGTCTTCGACGGCAGAGCAAATCCAGATGGTGAGGAATGGGGGTGTGGCGGCGGCAGCTCTGCGTGCGGTATGTTGGCCTGGAGGGACAATGTGCGCAGAGAAATATTGCTAGTGCCGTGGCAGACATGCACCGCCGCAGGGCGCTGGTCGGCGCCAGAATCAAATCCGGCGATGCGAGCAAGCTGCGGCCATGGCTATGGCTGCTCTGTGGGGATGGTGCTCGGGGCTATGCGCGGTCGGCCGTTAACAAATGATAGAGAGAATATGCCCCACCTATCATATGCAACGCTGGCCCACCTGTCATATGCAACGCCGACCCACCTGGCATATGCAACGTCGGCCCACCTGTCATAAGCTGCCTTGGCCCCATATGTCAGGATCTTACCGCGTCTGCACTGTGGGGAGAGAGTGGCCAGACCCCACCTGCCAGGGTATCAAGCGGCCCCACATGTCATAAGTTGCCTCGACCCCACATGTCTGGATTCTACCGAGAAAGCACTGTGGGGAGAGAGAGGGGCCCGACCACACCTACCAGGGTACCACGCGGCCCCACATGTCATAAGTTGCCTCAACCCCACATGTCAGGATTCTACCGCGTCAGCACTGTGGTGAGAGAGAGTGGCCCGACCCCACCTGTCAGGATATCACGCGGCCCCACTAGTCAGGAGGTAACGGTCAAAGGCTATGACCGGACGGAAGTGATCCATTTGGGCTTTTGTGAGCGGGTGGTGGAGGAGGAGGGAAAAAGTGAGCAGCGTTAGTTGGGCGGGGGAAAACTGAGGAGAACTTTGAAACCAGGTGCACAGAAATAGAAATCCCTTCAAATAAACATCTATTTTGTCTGCCCGTACCACTCATGGAGCAATAGGGGGTGGTCAGTATCTTCCATGCTAAGTGGGTTATTCTTAGATGAGTGTTTATTCACTTATCATTGCACGAGAGAGACTGGTAATTGGGATGCCCAGTCCTGTAATCAAAATAAGAAAAAATATAATAAAACAAACTCCCCCGGAAATTTGATCGTTTGGAGGGCACCCGTAAATTCGGCTAGCCATGGCTTGTGTTGGTATGGTGGGGAGGGGGAGTAAACTTTACCTTTCCGCTTGGGAACCACCTATAATGTGTTTAGCATGGAAGATATTGAAAATTCACGGTCGTGACGTTGATAGGAAAAGCATACCTCTCAAAATTCTTTTCATCTCTGATTTAAACTTCGAGCTCTAGCACCTCTGCAAATCCATGCTTCCCTCTGCAAAGGGCCTATCTATTTACTTTTATGTTATTTTACTTTTATTATTGAGTCATCATCTTCTCAATCAAGCACCAGTTGGAGAGCACTATTGTCATTTTTATGCATTGAGTATAGTTAATGTTGGGTGTGACATGACTGGATCTCTTCTACCATGAATTACAATATCTAGTCGTTGCTTGAACTTCAGAGGTGCTCTGCATTTATGTTTTGCGGTCTCAGAAAGGGCTAGCGAGATACCATGTTATCATATTATATCATGATTGTTTTGACAAATTGTTGGCATCCGAGATATTTTATTATTGCTCGCTAGTTGGTTACGTTATTGTCATGAGTAAATGTGAGACCTAAGTGTTATCATTCATTTGGTTAGTTCATAATCTCTACTGAAAACTTGGATGCTAGTTAAGTATATATACAGACAACAAGAACAAAAGAGTTCATAAAAGTTTTTCTTTATCACTGCTGAAAAGTTTTTCTTTATCAACTGAATTGCTTGAGGACAAGCAATGAGTTAAGCTTGGGGGAGTTGATATGCCCCAAACGTATCTACTTTTCCAAACACTTTTGCTCTTGTTTTGGACTCTATTTTGCATGATTTGAATGGAACTAACCCGGACTGGCGTTGTTTTCAGCAGAATTGCCATGGTGTTATTTTTCTGCAAAAATAAAAGTTCTCGGATTGAGCTGAAAACTTACGGAGAATTATTTCAGAATATATATAAAAAAATTGGCGAAGAGATCTACTGGAGGGGGGCCACCCAGGAGCGACAAGCTCAGGGGGCGCGGCCACCCCCCCATGTAGCGACCCGACCCAATACGGTCAAGTCTCTGTGCTTTCTGTGCCATCCCTGGATCAATATGCTGGCACACACAGTACTTCGATGAAATACCATAACATCACATGTAAAACAATTACCATAGATCCAGAGTATACCTTATATATCACAGCGGAAACAAGCAATAAGGGTGTGGAGTCCCATCAACGCGGCAAGTTGAGTGTAGACCGTAACCCTAAAACGTAACTCTTACTCGTCATAGAAATACCTGCAACATGATACGTTGCAGCCGTGTAGGTCAGTACATTGAATGTACCAGCAAGATCACAATAAGAAGCAGATGAAAAGTCTATTCTATATGAAATATGGCTTTGTGGCTCTGTGTCTGAGTTTTTGCATAAAAGCCGGTTTTATTTTCCCTACTACAAAGGAATAATCAGGAGTCTTCACTACGGAGTTATCTACTATGACATGGTTCCGCCAACCGATGTCTCATAGCCCACAAGTATCATAAGTTACCCACAATTAGTTATCAGTCCGGTGTTGAGAGTTCAGAGATAGATCCAAGTCCAGAGGCTCCATTTGTCCGTAACCGGGGACACGGCTAATCGATTAGGTTTTAACTCTGGAGAGTGTTGTGCACTTTATCCACAAGAATCGTTTCCCCCTTTTATGTCCTCGCACTGCCAGTGTTTGAGAACAGGACGAACGAAAAATGGTCTTTCAGAGGTGTTTCCCTGACCACGGACAGTGCCCATCCAACCCTACCGTTTGTCTACATCTGCTAGCAACTGCCCCGCCAGAGTCACAACTAAGATCAACCAAGCCAGAGCCCATATTGACTTGTGGCTGCATAGGTAAGCGTCCGGGCATGAAGTATTCTTCCGTCTCTTTGAGCCTAGGTGAAGCTTTCCGCAAGATGTCATGGCGCTTACCCATGCATCCCGGGTATCCACTCTGTTTTCTCATGATGCCCGTCGAACCGGGTCATCCACTGGGTTTTTCCCACGATGCCCGTCTAAACCATCCTCCACCCAGAGGTATATTGAATTCTTGTCTCGAGTCTTGAAGTCTTGATGTCTTGTAGATGCAGGCCTTGACGTTGCCATCTTGAAGTTGTTATCATTGACGTAGAGTCCTCCTTCTCACACCACTCACGAGCACTCATACCAATCCCCGTCTACGATGGCGTAGCATAACATAAACAACGTTCCCGGGGCTCAGTAACAATGGTGTGGGTTCCTACCTCATGCTTCTACCCAACTACAAGATTCAATATACTACTGGAGGGATGTTGAAAAGGTGACACTAATGCAAATAAAAACATAGGTATGAACATATGGTCAAAGTGAACTTGCCTGGTATTAGTTGTTGAAGATTTATCGCTCTCAGAAATTACATGATAGAACTATTCGTCACTCTCCGAGAATAATCTAATATAACCAAACAATTGCATACATATAAGCAATCACTATACAAGCAAGTCAATCAACAAATAGAACTAAATTGAAATTCATAGAGAAATCCAACAAGAAAATCCAAAAGAAAAACTATAAAGAACTTATGAAAACTTAAAGAAACTCAAATTCAATCAAAAAAACTCTCTGAACAAAAATAAAGTTTTAACAGAAAGGAAAATATAAAAGTTTTAATTAAACAGAAAATATTTTATAATGTTTTTCATTAGCAAAATAATTAAGCTAAAAGCTTTTATAAAACTCTAGTTATGGCCCATATAGGTTTTAAAATACAAAATAGTAGCAAAATAATTTTAAATAATTATAAAAAAATTCTACTGTTGTCTAAGAGAAACATATTATATTTTGTCAAAAGTGACAAAAAGAATTACTTAAAAACAATTAAAAACAAAAGATCAAGAATAAAACAAATCCATAGACAAAACTGTACTGTTTTTGATTCAAACAAATTTTAAATTATTCAAAAAGTAATTTGTGAAACCCTACTGGTTAGACAAAAGATCAAGTGACAACTAGCAAAAAGAATCAACTAAAAAACTATTTTTAATTAAAAGATATTAGCAAATTAGGGTCAAAAGCAAACCTATTCAAATGCAAATTTAAATTTTCAAACATGAAAACTTTTTGGATCTACTGAAACTACATAAAATTTGTGATCTAGTGCAAAAAGAATCACTCCATTTGGATCTGTAGACTAGGAGATATGATTTTTCTATGATCGCTATTTTTCTGAAAAAAGGAATTACGGGAATTTCCTGGAGCTCACCGGAGTTGGTCGCCGGAGTTGGGGAAGAGGAGCTCGTATCTGATGCTGCAGTGGCTCCCGGAGGAAGGCGAGCACGGGACGTAGAAGAGGGCGTCGCAGAAACCTCAGGGGAGGCCGGGGCAGGGCCAACTGATCCTCGGGCGGCGGTGGAGAAGCCGCCGGAGCTTACGAATTCCGGCGAGCTCTTGTGGGAGGTGGAATGGGGTAGGAGGGCTCCAGAGGGAGGGAATCGGACGAGGGGAGAGAGGTCTTCGAGGTGGTTGTACTTATAAGCGAGGGGGATGTTCAGGTGCAGTGAACGTGGTGGTTGAAATCCGGCAATGGCGGGATCTCCGGCGAGGGAATCTCGGGAGTTAATTCGCGTCTTAATTGGGATGAGGTAGGTGCAGGGATTCCATTCAGAGGAGTCTTGGGGCGAAAGAGACAAGGGGAGGGGTGGGGCGTGGGGTGGGTAGCAGATGGGCTGAGCCCATGTGCACAATTTGTTTTTTTTATAAAACACAGAGAATAAAGTTTAAATAAAAGAAAAACAATAAAACTTTTACATAGACATATTATATATCAAAATTTTCAGAAAAATAAGTCCTAAAATATGCACTATTTTCCAAGTTCAAATAAAATTCAAAAAAAATTCAAAAATTCAAACAGTGCTACTGTTGCACTTAAAATGCAAAAACAATTATTTTTAAAATATCAAAATGATTTCAAATTTACTTTTCTACATTTTTTTGTTGAAGGGAATCATTTTACCCTTATTTCCATATATTTATTTTTAGGAGAAAACTAATTTGAATAAAAACCAAATAACTCCAAATTGGGTTTGAATTTGAATTTCAAACCACTTTCAAATCTTTTCTGATTTTCCTTGGCCAAATATATTTCGAATGTCTCCGAATATTTGAAGTGTCATATTACTTCTCTCATTTTTATTTCCAAAGAATTTGAAATTTGGAAATTCAAATATCTTCAAATTGAGAGTGGGTTTCAAAATAACTTCAAAGGGACTTTCAATTCTATTCTTTTAAACTTCCAACCCATATTTCATATAATTTGAAGAAGTCATTTTATCTTCTCTCATGAAAATCATTGAGTTGCATAAAGTTTATGAATTTGAAATATTCTCAAATGGAATTCAAATCTTTTCAAAAACCCATTTCATTTCTTTGATGGAAGAAGTCATGTCATCTTCACTCTAGTGTTTCTGGTTTGAATTGAATTTGTACTCAAGGAACCCAATTGGGAAAATGAAAGTTTGGGAAAGTCATTTCATTCCCTCTCATTAAACTTTCAAAAGTTTCAAATTTCACTCACTTTCAGTCAAGCAATCAAACTATCAATCATATTTCTTTAATTAATATAACATTCCAAAATTTAGAATTTTGGGATGTTACACCCCAGGGCGCGCACCCCAGGCTTGTGGGCCCCTGGAAACTCCGGCAACCCTAATTCCAACCCCACATATACCTATTCGTGGAGAAAAAAATCAGAGAGAAAGAATAATCGCGTTTTACGATACGGAGCCGCCGCCACCTCCTGTTCTTCATCGGGAGGGCCGATCTGGAGTCCGTTCGGGGCTCCGGAGAGGTGGATTCAACGCCGTCATCATCATCAACCATTCTCCATCACCAATTTCATTATGCTCACCACCGGGAGTGAGTAATTCCTTTGTAGGCTTGCTGGACGGTGATGGGTTGGATGAGATTTGTCATGTAATCGAGTCAATTTGTTAGGGCTTGATCCCTAGTATCCACAATGTTCTGAGATTGATGTTGCTATGACTTTGCTATGCTTAATGCTTGTCGCTAGGGCCCGAGTGCCATGATTTCATATCTGAACCCTTTATGTTTTCATGAATATATTTGTGTTCTTGATCCTATCTTGCAAGTTGTATGCACCTATTATGTGTTATGATCCGCATACCCCAAGGTGACAATAATTGGGATTCTTTCCGGTGATTACCGTAGTTTGAGGAGTTCATGTATTCACTATGTGTTAATGCTTTGTTCCGGTTCTCTATTAAAAGGAGGCCTTAATATCCCTTAGTTTTCCTTATGGACCCCGCTGCTAATACGTCTCCAACGTATCTATAATTTTTGATTGTTCCATGTTGTTATATTACCAATCTTGGATGTTTTTATATACATTTATAGCAATTATATATCATTTTTTGGGACTAACCTATTAACTTAGTGCCCAGTGCCAGTTGCTATTTTTCTGCCTGTTTTTGTTTTACAGAATATCAATATCAAACGAAGTCCAAATGCCATGAAACTTTTTGGAGATTTTTTATTGGACAAGATAAACACTAGAAGCTTCTGGAGGAGGCCAGAAGACCCAGGAGGTGGCCACGAGCCACCAGGGCACGCCTGGGGGGGCAGGCGTGCCCTGGTGCCTCGTGGGCCCACCTCTGACCCTTTTGACCTAATTCCATCACTATAAATTCCCAAAAATCGGGAAACCATCATGGGAATCCACGAAATACTTTTTAGGCCACCGCAAGCTTCTGTTCTCAAGAGATCCCATCTGGGGTCCTTTTCCGGCACTCTGCCGGAGGGGGAATCGATCATGGAGGGGCTCTACATCAACATTGCTGCCCTTCCGATGATGTGTGAGTAGTTTACCACAGACCTTCGGGTCCATAGTTAGTAGCTAGATGGTTTCTTCTCTCTTTTTGATCTTCAATACAATGTTCTCCTCGATGTTTGGAGTTCTATCCGATGTAATCACTTTTTGCGGTGTGTTTGTTGGGATCCGATGAATTGTGAGTTTATGATCAGTTTATCCATGAATATTATTTGAGTCTTCTCTGAACTCTTTTATGCATAATTATTATAGCCTCGTATTTCTTCTCCGATCTATTGATTTGGTTTGACCAACTAGATTGATTTATCTTGCCATGGGAAGAGGTGCTTTGTAATGGGTTCGATCTTGCGGTGCTCAATCCCAGTGACAGAAAGGGACATCACACGTATGTATCGTTGCTATTAAGGGTAAAAATATGGGGTTTATTCATACGTGAGTTTTCTTCGTCTACATCATGTCATCTTGCTTATGGCGTTACTCCATTCTTTATGGACTTAATACACTAGATGCATGCTGGATAGCGGTCGATGTGTGGAGTAATAGTAGTAGATGCAGGCAAGAGTCGGTCTACTTGTCTCGGACATGATGCCTATATGCATGATCATTGCCTTGGATATCGTCATGATTATTTGCTTTTCTATCAATTGCCCAACAGTAATTTGTCTACCCACCGTATGCTATTTTTATGAGAGAAGCCTCTAGTGAAAACTATGGCCCCCGGGTCTATTCCTATCATATATTAAAAATCCTAAAAATACCTTGCTGCACTTTTATCTTATTTATTTTATTTTGTATTTTTGTTTAATCTATCTATCTATCACCATACAATTTAATCTTGCAATTGACCACCGAGGGATTGACAACCCCTCGTTTGTGTTGGGTGCAAGGATTTGTTGTTTGTGTGCAGGTACTGCTAACGAGGTGTTGCGTGATTCTCCTACTGGATTGATAACCTTGGTTTCATAACTGAGGGAAATACTTACCTCTACTGTGCTGCATCATCCCTTCCTCTTCGGGGAAAATACCAACGCAAGCTACAAGTAGCAGGAAGAATTTCTGGCGCCGTTGCCGGGGAGACATCATGAACATCTATCAAGTACCTTCGCATAAACTCCCATCTGCTTGCATTTATTTTATTTGCCTCTCATTTTCATCTCCCCCACTTCTAAAAAGTTTTTACAAAAATACAAAAATATTTTCCGTTTTCCTTTTTCTTGTTTTCTTCTTTGCTTGCTTGCTTTATCGTTATGGCTAGTTCTTCGCTCGTTACCATTACCCCTGAAAATGAAGTGCTTAATTTTAAACAAAGGGGAGGAGAGAATTTAAAAGATGCTTGGTATAGGATTTGTCATGCTCATAATAGATCAACTCGTAAGCAATCCGTTACCATCCTTCTCCGCAATTTTTATGTGGGCATTACTACTTGGTATAGATTTGTACTTGACACTATTACCGGAGGGAATTTCTTGATGTGTCCCTCTATGGATGCTTTTAATGCTATGGGAAATTTAGTGGGATCACCACCAATCACTATTAATGAAACAACTTTGACCCTGGAACATGTTATGCAAAGGTTAGATGCTATTGAAAATAAAATGCCTACCATAGAGCATATTGAAAATTTAGATAAAAAGATTCATAACCATGTTACTCAGTTTGGATCAAAGGTAGGAATTACTCTCAAGATGCTAAAAGAGAAAGAACAGATAATTAATGAAAGGATGGACCAAAGTTCCGCTAGGATTGATAAGTTGGAAGAAATAATTAATAATTTGGGTTCCGCTTTTTCTTCTGCTAAAACTATTGAAAAAACTACTCCTAGCAAGAATTGCAAATTTACATATGTTCCAAAAACCAATGGTGATACTTCTAGTAAGGGAAATGAGGAGCTTAAAATGATTAGCGTGCACCCCAATTTTGTTGAAGTGATAAAAGAACCTATCTACAAGAACAATTTTTTTAATTTTGTGCCTAGAAGTGTGATGATGAGAAACACATATGTTAAATCCACTAGGAAAAATGGATGTGTGATTGGGTAATTGAAAACCAAAGATGATAATACTTGAAACTATGCATTATGCCTAGCTAGAGGCATAAAACAATAGCGCTTGTTGGGAGGCAACCCAATGAATAAAATAAATTTTTACTATTTATTTATGTTCTTGTGTGTTTTCACAATTATGCTGCTGTTATGATTGGGTTTTTATGTTTTAATTAGTGTTTGTGCCAAGTAATTCCTTTGGGATGATTTGGAAGATAGTATAATTGATGCTGTTTGGAAAACAGAAAGTTTTGCGTCCAGTGCTGGAATTTTGGTTCTGTACTGCAGCGTCAGAAAAATCTGAAATCTTTGCTCAGTATTGGTATATGAATTTCCCACGTTGTCCTAATTTTTCAGAATTTTTGGAGTTACAGAAGTATGGCTTTTAAATAGATTTCTACAGACTGTTCTGTTTTTGACAGATTCTGTTTTTGATGTGTTGCTTGCTTGTTTTGATGGAACTATGGATTGTATCGGGGGGTATATGCCATGGAGAAGTTAGAATACAGTAGGTATAATGCAAATACAAAATATGAATGGGTTTGCAACAGTACTTAAAGTGGTGATTTATTTGTTATACTAACGGATCCCACGAAGGTTTTGTTGAGTTTTGTGTGATTGAAGTTTTCAAGTTTTGGGTGAGATCACGATGGATGAAGGAATCAGGAGTGGCAAGAGCCTAAGCTTGGGGATGCCCATGGCACCCCAAGGTAATATTCAAGCAAGACTCAAGCGTCTAAGCTCGGGGATGCCCCGGAAGGCATCCCCTCTTTCTTCTACCAACCATCGGTAATTTTACTTGGAGCTATATTTTTATTTGTCACATGATATGAGTTTTAGTTGGAGCATCTTGTATGATATGAGTCTTTGCTTTGTTTGCTTTTTAGTTTGTCACAATCATCCTTGCTGAACACACCTATTTTGAGAGAGCCACACGTTATCATGTTGTTAGAATACTCTATGTGCTTCACTTAATTTTTTTTGAGCTAGGCAGTTGCTCTAGTGCTTCACTTAAATCTTTTTGAGCACCGTGGTGGCTAAATTTTGAAGAAATAAACTCTCATGCTTCACTTATATTATTTTGAGAGTTGACAAGATTAAAATTTTGAAGAAATAAACTCTCATGCTTCACTTATATTATTTTGAGATTGATAAGATTGAAATTTTGAAGAAATATTTGCACTCTCATGCTTCACTTAAATATTTTTGAGAGTTGATAATAGTGATGGTAATTTGCACAAGATATGAATTTGGTCCCAAAGTGATGAATATCCAAAGGGATATAAATAAAAACTTTCATATAGATCATTGGATATGATGAGCTTGATTCCTTGCAATAGTTTTGCGATATGGAGATGATGATATGTGAGTCATGTTAGTGGGTAATTGTGATCTAGTAAGAATATTGGTGTTAAGGTTTGTGATTCCCTATGCATGCACGTACAGTCAATAGTTATGCAACGAAATTATATCCTACTTATGGTGCATTATTCGGTGTTAGTTATGTTCAATGCATGTTTATGACCGTTTTCGCTTTTTGGTTGGTCGCTTCTCAATCTATTTGCTAGCCTTCATTTGTACTAATCGGAAATACTGCTTGTGCATCCAAACTCTTTAAACCCAAGTTTTGCCAGATGAGTCCACCATACCTACCTATATGCGGTATTTCCATGTCGTTCCAAGTAAATTTGCGTGTGCCAACTCTAATTTTCAAAATATTTTTTTCTATTTTGTGTGCCCGTACCGCTCATGAGGCGGAAGGGGGTGGCCAATATTTTCCATGCTAGGCGGGTTATTCTCACGATGAGTATTTATTCACTTGTCATTGCACGAGAGTGTGGCAGGTAATAGGGATGCCCAGTCCCGAAATGAAATGAAATGAAAAATCTTATATGATGATAATAATAAATTCCTTGGAAAGTGTTGGTATGGAGGGCACCCGTGGATACGGCTAGCCATGGATTGTGAAAGAATGGTGGAAAAGGAATAAACTTTATTTTCTGTTTGGGAACCGCCTATAATGTATCTAGCATGGAAGATATTGGGAATTCTCGTTCGTTTTCGTTGACAGGAAAAGCATGCCTCCCAAAAAAATTATCTCTGTAATTTAAGCTTTGAGCTCTGGCACATTAGCAAATCTCTGCCTCCCTCTGCGAAGGGCCTATCTATTTACTTTTATGCAATTTTTATTTTTATTTGAGTCTCCATCTTCTCTTATAAAGCACTAACTAGAGAGCACTATTGTCATACTTGTGCATTGGATGTAGCTAATATGGAGTGTGTTTCATGAATGGATCAATGATTGAGCATAATGGGCTAGGGATAACATCTTTAGCGTTTATATTTTGAAAGGCATGGTTGCTTGTTAGTATGCTTGAGTATTTATGTCTTCATGTCAAACTATAGACTATTGCTTTGAATCATTCAAGTTCATATGTCCATGCTACAAAAGAAAAGAATATGATGAATATGATAGGCAGCATTACACATCAAAAATTCTGTTTTTATCATTTACCTACTCGAGGACCAGCAGGAATTAAGCTTGGGGATGCTGATACGTCTCCAACGTATCTATAATTTTTGATTGTTCCATATTGTTATATTATCAATCTTGGATGTTTTTATATACATTTATAAAAATTATATATCATTTTTTGGGTCTAACCTATTAACTTAGTGCCCAGTGCCAGTTGCTGGTTTTCTGCCTGTTTTTGTTTTACAGAATATCAATATCAAACGAAGTCCAAATGCCACGAAACTTTTTGGAGATTTTTTATTGGACAAGATAAACACTAGAAGCTTCGGGAGGAGGCCAGAAGACCCAGGAGGTGGCCACGAGCCACCAGGGCACGCCTGGGGCGGCAGGCGCGCCCTGGTGCCTTGTGGGCCCACCTCTGACCCTTTTGACCTAATTCCACCACTATAAATTCCTGAAAATTGGGAAACCATCAGGGGAGACCACGAAATACTTTTTCCGCCGCCACAAGCTTCTGTTCTTGAGAGATCCCATCTGGGGTCCTTTTCCGGCACTCTGCCGGAGGGGGAATCGATCACGGAGGGGCTCTACATTAACCTTGCTGCCCTTCTGATGATGCGTGAGTAGTTTACCACAGACCTTCGGGTCCATAGTTAGTAGCTAGATGGCTTCTTCTCTCTTTTTGATCTTCAATACAATGTTCTCCACGATGTTCTTGGAGTTCTATCCGATGTAATCACTTTTTGCGGTGTGTTTGTTGGGATCCGATGAATTGCGAGTTTATGATCAGATTATCCATGAATATTATTTGAGTCTTCTCTGAACTCTTTTATGCATGATTATTATAGCCTCGTATTTCTTCTCTGATCTATTGATTTGGTTTGGCCAACCAGATTGATTTATTTTGCCATGGGAAAAGGTGCTTTGTAATGGGTTCGATCTTGCGGTGCTCAATCCCAGTGACAGAAAGGGACATGACACGTATGTATCATTGCTATTAAGGGTAAAAAGATGGGGTTTATTCATACGTGAGTTTTCTTCGTCTACATCATGTCATCTTGCTTAAGGCGTTACTCCGTTCTTTATGGACTTAATACACTAGATGCATGCTGGATAGCGGTCGATGTGTGGAGTAATAGTAGTAGATGCAGGCAGGAGTCGGTCTACTTGTCTCGGATGTGATGCCTATATGCATGATCATTGCCTTGGATATCGTCATGATTATTTGCTTTTCTATCAATTGCCCAACAGTAATTTGTCTACCCACCGTATGCTATTTTTATGAGAGAAGCCTCTAGTGAAAACTATGCCCCCCGGGTCTATTCCTATCATATATTAAAAATCCTAAAAATACCTTGCTGCACTTTTATCTTATTTATTTTATTTTGTATTTTTGTTTAATCTATCTATCTATCACCATACAATTTAATCTTGCAATTGACCGCCGAGGGATTGACAACCCCTCGTTTGCGTTGGGTGCAAGGATTTGTTGTTTGTGTGCAGGTACTGCTAACGAGGTGTTGCGTGATTCTCTTACTGGATTGATAACCTTGGTTTCATAACTGAGGGAAATACTTACCTCTACTGTGCTGCATCATCCCTTCCTCTTCGGGAAAAATACCAACGCAAGCTACAAGTAGCAGCTGCCAGGGGAGGGTAGGACAAAAGATGTCATGCAAGTTCTTACTATAACCACGTATGACTATATACGGAATACATGCCTACATTACATTGATGAATTGGAGCTATTGTGTATCGCTCTAGGTTGTCACTGTTATATAATGAATGTCATCCAACACAATTATCCATCACTGATCCAATGCCCACGCTTTTCTCATATTGGTTTTTTACTAAGTTACTCTGTTGTTGCTGCTGTTACAATCACTACAAAACTGTTATTGTTACTGTCTTTGTTACTATTGCTACTGTTACTACTGTTATCAAAACTATCATCCTACTGTGCTACTAAATACTTTGCTGCAGATATTTTGTTATCCAGGTGTGGTTGAATTGACAACTCAACTGCTAATACTCACAAATATTCTTTGGCTCCCCTTGTGTCGAATCAATAAATTTGGGTGAAATACTACCCTCGAAGACTATCGCGATTCCCTATACTTGTGGGTTATCAACCATGTTCTTTGATGGCTCTAAGATGCTTCAAGGCTCGGGGGCTGGAGTAGTCCTAATCTCTCTTAAGGGAGACCGACTCAGCTATGTGTTGCAGATTCACTTTGATTCTTCCAACAACGAGGCCGAGTACGAGGCCCTCCTGTATGGACTGGGAATGGCTGTCTCACTCGGCATCTGCCGACTGATGGTCTATGGCGACTCAGATCTTGTGGTGAACCAAGTGATGAAGGAGTGGAACATCCGTAGCCAAGCCATGACAGGATACTGCAATGCAGTCAGAAAACTTGAGAAGAACTTCGAAGGGTTGGAGTTGCATCACGTGTCTCGCCTCAAGAATCAAGCGGCCGATGACTTGGCCAAGATCGGCTCCACTCGGAAAGAAGTACCCAAAGACGTGTTCCTTGAGCACTTACACTCCCCGACGATCAAAGAAGATCCCTTTGTGGAGGAGCCCCCGCAACCAGTCGAACCATCCAATCCAACTGAAGTTGATATTCCGGCGGTGATCGATTTTGTGCATGAATTAGTGGTGATCATTCCCGAGTGGACCGAGCCGTACATTGCATACCTGCTCAGGCAGGAACTCCCTGAAGACGAAGTGGAAGCCTATCAGATCGTCCGTCGATCAAAGGCCTTCACCGTCATGGAAGACCAGTTGTACAAGAAGAGTACCTCCGGAGTCACGCAGCGCTGCATTTCACCCGAAGAACGGCAGTAGATCTTACAGGAAATCCACTCGGAACTTGCGAGCACCACACGTCCTCTCGGACACTGGTCACCAAAGCGTTTCGGGCTGGCTTCTACTGGCCCCGCGCCAATGAGGCAGCCAGAGACATAGTCGAGCAGTGTGTTGGATGCCAGTTCTATGCAAATCAGTCACACAAACCAGCATCTGCGCTGAAGACAATTCTGCTCACATGGCCGTTCGCCGTCTGGGGACTGGCATGATCGGGCCTCTGCGGACTGGCGCCAGCGGGTTTACTCATTTGTTGGTGGCAGTGGACAAGTTCACCAAGTGGATCGAAGCAAAGCCCATCAAGAGGCTGGACTCGACCATGGCCATCAAGTTCATCAAAGAGATAGTCTTCAGGTTTGGAGTCCCACACAACATTATCACCGACAACGGGTCGAACTTTGACTCGGATGAGTTCCGTGAGTTCTGCTTCTCTCAAGGCACTCGGGTGGATTATGCTTCCGTGGCTCATCCACAATCGAATGGACAAGCCGAACGGGCAAATGGGATGATACTTCAAGGCCTGAAGCCGCACCTCATGCGCGATCTGAAACATGCTGCAGGAGCTTGGGTCACCTAGTTGTCGTCTGCCCTCTGGGGCCTGCGGACGACCCCGAATCGATCCACAAACTACACTCCTTTCTTCATGGTATACGACTCAGAAGCTGTCCTTCCGAGTGATTTACTTCACAATTCCCCCCGAGTGGAACTGTACTCGGAAGTAGAAGCTGAAGAAGCACGTCGGGACGGCCTCGACCTCCTTGAGGAAGAGCGCGAACTGGCACTCATCAGGTCAACTGCTTATCAGCAAGATCTGCACCGTTATCACAACAGGCAAGTCAGACGGCGGGCCTTTCAAGAAGGTGATCTGGTCCTCCGACTGGATCAACAGAAGCCCCATAAGCTGGCTCCTTCGTGCAAAGGACCCTTTGCAGTTTCAAAGGTTCTGAACAATGGAGCATATCGACTCTACAACTTCAGCAAAGGCATAGAAGAGCCCAAAGCTTGGAATGCGGACCTGCTCCGCAAATTCTACACTTAGAATAAAATAAACGTTGTAATAGTTTTCCGAGTGATGTTCGATGAATAAAAGTCTTACTTTTCCGGTGTAACAACGAATTTGGCTACATGCTACGACTCACTCCGGTGACATTGGCCCTCGGAATCTAGATCACCCTGATGTCTACTACACAACTTATTCTTGTAGACTCGTGTTGGGCCTCCAAGCGCAGAGTTTTGTAGGACAGTAGCAATTTTCCCTCAAGTGGATGACCTAAGGTTTATCAATCTGTGGGAGGCATAGGTTGAAGATGGTATCTCTCAAACAACCCTGCAACCAAATACAAGAAATCTCTTGTGTCCCCAATACACCCAATACAATGGTAAATCGTATAGGTGCACTAGTTCGGCGAAGAGATGGTGATAAAAGTGTAGTATGGATAGTAGATATAGGTTTTTGTAATCTGAAAATATAAAAACAGCAAGGTAGCAATTGATAAAACGGAGCACAAATGGTATTGCAATGCTTGAAAACAAGGCCTAGGGTTCATACTTTCGCTAGTGCAATCTCTCAACAATGCTAATATAATTGGATCATATAACCATCCCTCAACGTGCGATAAAGAATCACTCCTAAGTTCCTATTAGCGGAGAACATAAGATAGAAATTGTTTGTAGGGTACGAAACCACCTCAAAGTTATCCTTTCCGATCGATCTAGTGAGCTATTCCTATAAGTGTCACGAATAGCCCTAGAATTCGTACTAAAACAACACCATATGATACACATCAACCAACCCTAATGTCACCTAGATACTCCAATGTCACCACAAGTATCCGTGAGTTGCTTATACGATATGCATCAAACAACTTTAGATTCATAATATTCAATCCACACAAAGAACTCCAAGGAGCACCCCAAAGTTTCTATCGGAGAAAAGATAATGAAAACATGCATCAACCCCTCTGCATAGATTACCCTAATGTCACCTCGGGAATCCACGAGTTGAGTGCCAAAATATACATCAAGTGAATCAATATGATACCCCATTGTCACCACGGGTATTCATATGCAAGACATACATCAAGTTTTCTCAAATCTGAAATATTCAATCCGACAATAATGAAACCTCAAAGGGAAAAGATTCGATTCATCACAACAAGGATAGAGAGGGAAGAAACACCATATGATCCAACTATATTAACAAAGCTCGCGATACATCAAGATCGTGCCAAATCAAGAACACGAGAGAGAGAGAGAGAGAGAGATAAAACACATAGCTACTGGTACAAACCCTCAGCCCCGAGGGTGAACTCCTCCCTCCTCGTCATGGAGACCGCCGGGATGATGAAGATGGCCTCCGGTGATGCTTTCCCCCCTCCGGCAGGGTGCCGAAAAAGGGATGTAGATGAGATCGTGGAGGTACAGAGGCTTGCGGCAGCGTAAAAACTCATCTAGGTTAACTTTCGGGGGTTTCTGAATATATATGATTTTTAGGCATTGGAATCACGTGAAGAAGGGTCACAGGGGGCCCACGAGGCACCAGGGCGCGCCTGGGGGGTGGCGTGCCCTGGTGGCTCGTGGGGCCACTGTGGGTCTTCTGGCCTCCTCCCGAAGCTTCTAGTGTCTCTTATGTTCCAGAAAAAATCGCAAAAAGTTTCACTTCATTTGATATAGATTTTCTGGAAACCCAAAAACAAGCAGAAAACAGCAACTGGCACTGGGCACTAGGTCAATATGTTACTCCATGAAAATCATATAAAAGCCATATAAAAGTGCACCAAAATCATACAAAACTATAATAAACATGGCATGAATACTTCATAAATTATAGATACGTTGGAGACGTATCAGCATCCCCAAGCTTAATTCCTGCTCGTCCTCGAGTAGGTAAATGATAAAAGAAATAATTTATGAAGTGTGAATGCTAGCATAGTGCATAAGTTTGATCAATAATAATTTCAATCACTTTTTCTAGCATCAATATACATCATAATCAGTAGCTCATCTCATAAAACTTCTTATGATCAAGTAGCAAGCTATTCACATGTTTAAAGTATAGGCCATAAACTTTCTTGAAAACTAACAAACTATGTTCTCAGTCATCAAACAATTGCAATTCATCTTATTTTCAGGAAGGGAATATGTAAGAGCTTTGATCTAGCAAATTCCACATACTCAACTATCATTTAGTCTTCCATGATTGCTGACACTCAAAGCATATTTCTAGAACAAATCATTTCAGTCAAACACATAGGAACATAGGGGCTTAATGTTTTGCCTCCCAACTTATTTATCTCATGGATAATGTCAACAATAATAACTCATGATCACCTATATTCAACTGGATATATGTGCCTGGATCTTTCCCTACCACATAATGCTTGCCAACTAAAGAATAAATATAGCGGAATAGGGATGAATATTAATGACTCTTGCATAAAAGTAAATACAGAAAAGTCAATACAGAAAAGTAAAAGATAGGCCCTTCGCAGAGGGAAGCAGAGGTTGTCATGCGCTTTTTGTTGTTGGATGCACAAGCCCTTAATGCAAAGGAACGTCACGTTATATTGCCCCTTGTGATAGCAACCTTTATTATGCAGTCGATCGCTTTTATTTCTTTACCATCACAAGTTCGTACAACGCTTATTTTTCCTTGCAATAAAAGATCATACATATTTTAGGAGCAATTTTTATTGCTTTTTGCACCGATGACAACTTACTTGAAGGATCTTATTCAATCCATAGGTAGGTATGGTGGACACTCATGGAAAGAAACTGGGTTTAAGGGTTTTTGGATGCACAAGTAGTATCTCTACTTAGTACGAATTTTTGGCTAGCAAAAGATCCTAAGCAAGCACCACATGTTAGAGGATCCATGACAATATAACTTCTATGTGAATATAAACAAACATAACTCATTACGTTGTCTTCCTTGTCCAACGTCAACTACTTGATCAAGCTTGAAAATAATTAATGGGGGCTCACAATCATAGAAGATGTCCAAGATAGTATATTTATATGTGAAATTTCTCTTCCTTCAAAATTCTTTCATGAATTGTTCAAGTGACCAATGCTATGTTTGTTAACTTTCAATAAATTTTACCACTTATACTTCTTGTATGTGAAGTCACTACTCCCCATGGGACAAGCATATGAAGCATATAAATTTCAACTTTATGATATTCAATTCATTTCAATAATTTACTCATAGGATATAAGTGAAGAACAAGAGTAAATGACAAACTACTCCAAAAAGATATAAGTGAAGACCAAATGAGTAGTTAAGTAAATAGGTAGCTATGTGAGGACACTCTCTCATCTAAAAATTTCAGATCTTGATAATTTTATTGAAACAGCAAAGAAAACAAAATAAAATGACATTCCAAGAATAGCACATCTCATGTGAAGAAGCAAAAACTTAGGCTCAACCAAAACTGACCGATAATTGTTGATGAAGAAAGGTGGGATGCCTACCGGGGCATCCCCAAGCTTAGATGCTTGAGACTTCTTGAAATGTTTTCTTGGGGTGCCTTGGGCATCCCCAAGCTTGAGCTCTTGTGTCTCCTTAATTCCTCTCATATCACGGTTTCTCTAAATCTTAAAAACTTCATCCACACAAAACTCAACAAGAAACCGTGAGATAAGTTAGTATAAATCAACTCAAAACCTTAACATTCTCTACTGTAGCAAATCACTAAAATTATAATTAAACATTTCATACTAAATGCCTCTTCATATTAATACTCCTATCCACAAATAGAAACATTAAACACGCAAACATATGAAAACAATGCAACTATAACAGCAATCTGCCAAAACAGAACAGTCTGTAAAAGGGGAATAAGAATCCATACTTCCCTAACTCCAAAAATTCTGAAAATTACCACGTGACAGAGAACTCATGTATTCTTACTGTGTAAAAATTTCAGATTTTTATCATGTTCTAACTATTCTGGAATATTCTGGACATAACAGAAAACTTTGTGTTTTCAAACAGCAACACATGAATTTGCAAAGTGAGCATGGTAAAGGCTATAATTGGCATTTTATTAAATTAAAAGATACAAAACATGATTATTGATAACATCAAGCAAATATCAACAGAAGAAAATGATGCTCCAAGCAAAACTCATATTATGTGACGAATAAAAATATAGCTCCAAGTGAGGTTACCGATAGTGTTGAAGACGAAAGAGGGGATGCCTTCCGGGGCATCCCCAAGCTTAGACGCTTGAGTCTTCCTTGAATATTACCTTGGGGTGCCTTGGGAATCCCCAAGCTTAGGGTCTTGCCACTCCTTATTCTCCTCATATCGATATCTCACCCAAAACTTGAAAACTTCAATCACACAAAACTTAACGGAACTTCGTGAGATAGGTTAGTATGAGAAAAATAAATCATCCACTTAGGTACTGTCAAGCCAAGATTAATAATTGTTCTCACATAATACCTACTGTATTCTATCATTTCCACAATTTATATTACTCAATATAAGCTATGGAAACACTAAAACAAGCAAACTATGCACCGAAAACAGAATCTGTCAAAAACAGAACACACTACTAGGGAAAACCTTATACACAGAATCTTACCAGCAGCGCGTATTAAAATAAGGCGCTACTGCTAATTATCAGTAGCGTGTTCCATCAAAGAGCGCTACTGATACCATGATAGCAGTAGCGCGTGAAGAAGAAAGAGCGCTACTACTATAATTGCCACGCCGTTGCCGCCAGACTAGGTATAGTAGTAGCGCCTGTACAGAAACCGCGCTACTGATAACCAAATAGTAGTAGCGCGTTTTTAGGTTAGGGCGCTACGGCTAAGTTTGAACTTGGCCACATGGCGGGACCCACTTAGCAGTAGCGTGTCTACCAGAAGGGCGCTACTGCTACATATTTAGCCGCAGCGCGTTTTCCATAAGCGCGCTACTGCTAAAGCGCAGCCACCACCGTTTCCTCCACCCTCCCCCCCTCCCCCACCCTCTCTTCCTTTCACTTTCCCCTAGCTCCCACCTCCTCTCTCCCTCACTTTGCTTCTTCCTCACTACTTCTCCCCCCCATTACTCTCTTCTTCTACCTCTATTTCTCTCTCTTTATTGCTCCTAGCTAACTACACCACCTCCATTAATGCAACTCCTTTCTCTTTTTTCCTCTCCTCCACTAGTTAAAGTCATCTCCTTCCCCAACTAGCTAGGTAGATCTACCCATTTAGTGAAGTGACCTATGTACCTCCCTAACTAGATCTAGCCATGTCAAGAAGTAAGCTTTGTCCACTTTTGATCATTCCCTAGGTGTGTGGCGACACCGATCGACATCATCATCACTGTGCTAGCTATATATCTTGAGATAGGTGATTAAAAATTTGTGCTTTTGCAAGAATGGAAATATGTGTATGTGTGCGATATGACATAATCGGGCGATATGATGGAAATTGTGTGTGTGGCATGAGTTGCCACCGAATTGTGCTTGAGTTGCCTATGTTTTGCCGAAATGTCGATTTATTTCCGTTTCGGCGAATTCCGGGCAAACTCTATATGTCCTATTTTTAGGGAAGGTCATGCCGAATTTTTGTATGACTGTGATGCATGCATGCATTTTTATAATCAATTTGTTTATTATTACCGCGCAGGCATTCATGATGGTCAGTGGAACGATGGTGGAAAGGTGGTTGCGGTCGGCGATGCAGGACATGAATGAAAATAACCGGACAGAGATTTTATGTCCGTGTCGAAGATGCAAAGGAGGAGTTTGGCTCGACCCCTATGAGGATGGTTGTTTGATGGCGCACCTGCTCATGACTGGTTTCAGGGATGGCTATACTCGGTGGATAATTGACGATGATGATGATGAGGACGCCGACTGGGCAGGCAATGACGACACGGGGCAAGATGAAGAGATGACCGATGATAATGGCGGCGGAGAAGGGGCCGGACATGGCGGCGGAGAAGAGGCCGGCGGACATGGCGGCGAAGAAGAGGCCGGACATGGCGGCGGAGAAAACGTGGACACGCCGCAGACTTCGTCGCTACTAAGTTCAATCGTGCGGGACCCTCATGTTCGAGAACTGCTTCGCAAGGAGACGAGTACTGACAGAGCTACTTCTAGAGAGGAGGCCAAGCTGGAGCAACTGGTGGTAGACTCGAACACTCCATTGTATGATGGTTGCGATCCCGAGGTGACCCGCTTGAGTTTCACGCTCGAACTTCTGAAGACGAAGGCTAAAAACAAATGGACCGACACTAGCCTCGATGAGCTTCTCAAGTACCTAAAGGATGTTCTTCCCGCGGGGAATCTATGTCCTACTAGTGTGGATGAGGCCAAGAAGATCGTGTGCCCTCTTGATCTGCCGCACGTTAGATACCATGCATGCATCAACGATTGCATCATTTATCGGAAGGAGCACGCGGAAAAAACCAGGTGTCTGGTGGGCAATGCTTCTCGATACAAGAAGGCCGGAAAGAAATCTCCCCAGAAAGTTGTATGGTACTTACCGATCACTCCCCGTCTGCAACGTTATTTTGTAGATCCCAAGGAAGCAAAGCTCATGCGTTGGCACGCGGAGAGGAAAAAGCCCGACGATGGAGATGATCCGAAGCTGAGACACCTCGCGGATGCAAGCCAGTGGAGAGCGTTCAACGGCGAATATCGATATTTCGCATGTGATGCAAGGAACATCGTGCTTGGCGCGTGTACCGATGGCATGAATCCGTTTGGCAACCAGAACACCAACCATAGCACATGGCCCGTGTTTGTATGGATGTACAACATCCCCCCCAGGGTGTGCATGAAGTCGAAGTACATACACATGAGCATGCTGATTCAAGGGCCGAAACAACCAGGAAATAATATTAATCTGTATCTGGGGCTACTTCAAGAGGAGTTAGACACATTATGGAAAACACCGGCCAAGACATGGGACGCCAGTAAAGGCGAGTATTTCAATATGAGAGCCGTGCTGATCACGACGGTGCACGACTATCTCAGTTACGGATATGTCGCAGGCCAGGTGTGCCACGGATATTGCGGATGCACGCGGTGCATGGATGATACGACGTCTCAGCAGCTAACGTCAACGAAAGAAGGCGGGTCTGGGAAAATCGTGTACATGGGGCATCGAAGATGGCTCGAGAAGGACGACCCGTGGAGAAACCATGGAGATCTATTCAATGGTGAGGCCGAGCATCGAGGACCTCCACGTAAGCGGAGTGGCGCCGAAATCGATGAGCTGTTGAAAAATTGGGAACAGTGCCCCGCGCCGGGAAAGACGATGAAAAAGGCGTCGGAGCCGCTGCTGAAGGTATGGAAGACGAGGTTTGTTTTCTGGGACTTGGAGTACTGGCACAAACTCGACACGCCTCATTGCCTTGATCAAATGCATATCTGTAAGAATGTCCTTGAGAGCTTGCTTGCGACACTGATGAACATGCCGGATAAGACCAAGGATGGGCCGAAGGCAAGAAGAGACTTGCAAGATTTGAATATCAGGGCAGATCTGCACATGCCGCCCCGTAAAAAGTCAGAGGAGACAGAGACGGAGACGGAGGCGCGGGAGAAGAAGGTCAAAAAAGTGAAGGAAGAGGATTATTGCCCCCCTTCTTGCATTACCTTAAGTCCGGCTGAGATCGATCAATTCTTCAAGTGCCTTACCGGAATCAAAGTTAGTTCCGGTTACTGTGGGAAGATAAGCAGATTTCTAGACACGAAGAAGAAAAGGTTCAGCGGGATGAAGTCCCATGACTGTCATGTGATGATGACGCAGATACTACCTGTTGCCCTTAGAGGGATAATGGACAAGCATGTCCGTGACACGTTTATTGGTCTCTGCAACTTTTTCGACGTCATCTCTCGAAAGTCGATCAGTGTGAAGTAGCTCCGAAGGCTACAGGAAGAGATCGTTGTGATACTAAATGAGCTTGAGATGTACTTGCCGCCCGCGTTCTTTGACGTCATGGTGCATCTGTGTGTCCATATTGTGGACGACATAATAGACCTGGGGCCGTCATTCCTGCACAACATGATGCCGTTCGAGAGGATGAATGGGGTCATCAAAGGATTCGTTCGTAACATGTCCCGTCCGGATGGAAGCATCGTCCAGGGCTATCTAACACAAGAGTGCATCTCTTACTGCGAGAATTATCTATATGGCGGAGACCGGCCTGGAGTTGGTTTGCCCGTTAAGAAGCACCTTGGGAGGCTCGAAGGAGAAGGTCACTCCAACGGTCGCAGGGAACTGCATGTGGGTTACTCGGATCGACGCAACGACTTTGACATAACAAACTTAGTAGTGCTACATCACCTAGACGAGGTAGATCCTTTCGTGACACTGCACAAAGAAACCATCCCAAAGAAGTATCGTGACCGTGGGCTATGCAGGATGGACGCCGAAGTTACTAGAGAGCACAACTCCACTTTCCTGCATTGGTTCAAAGAGCATATTCTTGCTAATCCCCCGGAAGAGGGCTCTAAGGACGGATTACTCATATACGCCTTAGCACATGGCCCCGCGGCCAACCTCGTGACCTATCAGGCATACGATATCAACGGATACACGTTCTACACGGAGGCCAAAGATATGAACAGTGATTTTCAGAACTCAGGGGTGACGATGGAATGCATGACCGGCGACAACGGCGCAACTGAGAGATTCTACGGAAGGGTCGAGGAGATCTGGGAGCTTGACTACTCTGGACTGCACAGCGCGACGATGTTCCGTGTCAGATGGGCTAAGAATGTCGAAAGAGAAAACCGGTATTTCACTACCATGTCTATACCCGACGCCAAGAGCGCTACCGTGAACGCCATCGCAAAAAATGAGCCATGGGTACACGCTAAGCATGTGACACAATGCTTCTTCATCACCGACCCGAGCAATCCCAGCCGTGTTGTCATGAGGAGAGGCAAAAGGAACATCATTGGAATGGATGGAGTCGCCAACGAGGAAGACTACGACCAGTACGGCAACCCGATGAGGGAAGATGACGATGACGATGAAGTATACGTCAAAAGAAGAATCAATACTACATTACCTAAGAAAGATCGTACTCCATGGAAAAGGAAAAGTCACAATGAGGGGCTCAATTATTCGTCAACGAACAAGAAGGGAAAGAAGCTCACTCAAAAACGAAAACGTCGACGCTGAGAAACCGTTATCGGTCAAATGATGTAATATATATGTTCCTATTTTGTGTACACACTTAACCGTTATGCATGGGTCAAATGATGTAATATATATGTTCCTATTTTGTATACACACTTAACCGTTATGGGTCAAATGATGCAATATATATCGCCTTAGTTATATACATTGTATCACCTTCCCTTCGTTCCGGCTCTCGGAATAAAAAAGGAAAAGAAAAGAAAAAGAAGAAAAGAAAAAAAAAGAAAATAGAAGAAACAAACAGGAAAAGAAAAAAGAAAAAATGAAAACAATAGCAGAAGCGCATGTTGAAGAAAAGCGCTATAGCTACAGGCGATAGCAGTAGCGCGTTTACGGAACATGCGCTATAGCTAATACGTATAGCAGTAGCGCTGTTTCAAGAAACGCGCTATAGCTATCTTAGCTATAGCGTGTATTCTAGAACCGCGCTACTGATACGTTGACATAACCCCCCCGCGGGCTTCCCTCCTCTGCTTCCTCCCCCAAATCCCCACTCTCTTCTCCCCCCTCGTCGCCGCCGGAGCCCGTGCCCTCGCCGCGCCCCTGCCTCGAGCGCCGCCAGAGCCCTGCCCTCGCCCTCGCCGGAGTCTCTGCCTCCTCCTCCTCGACCTCACCGGAGCCCTGCCCTCGCCCTCGCCCTCACCGGAGTCGCCGTCTCCCCCGACCCCGCTTCGCCTCCGACACGCCTCGGTGCCGCCGTCTCCCCCGACCCCATCTCTCTCTCTGCCCTCTGTAAGCCCTCTCCCCTCCCCTCTTCTCTGCTCTCTGCTCTCTCTCTCTCTCTGTTAGTATGAACCATACCTATTTAGTGCTAGTTAGTATGAACCCTAGGCTATTTTTTAGTGCTAGTTTGTTAATTAGAATTAGTATGAACCCTAGTTAATTAGGTAGTATGAACCCTAGTTAAAAAAACCCTAGGACAGATTAGTGGCTATTTTTTAGTAGTTAGTATGAACCCTAGGGTTAATTAGGTGGTATGAACCCTATAGTTAATTAGGTGTTATGAACCCTAGTTAAAAAAATAGAATTAGTATGGGTTAAATGAATTCTAGGTATTTATTTATTTTAGTTAAAGCAATTGTTGCTATTTAAATATAAAACAGAATTGATTAACCCTAGGTGAATTAGTATGAACCCTAGGACAGATTAGGTAGTATGAACCTAGTTAATTAGTATGAACCCTAGGTTTTCAAATTAGGACAGAAATTTAGCTAGGTTTCAAATTAGGGCAGAAATTTAGGTAGGCTGAATTTAGTTTCAAATATTGTGAAGAAAAAGGACTTCTTGCATTTTCTTCAAGTTCTATATTTTTCTTGCTGTTATATGCAAATTTGAAGTGGACATGTATGTGGACATGTGATTTGGACATGTGATATTTGGAATTTGGACATGTGATATTTTGGACATGTGATGTTTGGAAAATGATGGTTATGTGCAGGGTAAATGATCCGAGTGGCCTATATTTCGTCGGAATGTTGATTCATTTCCGTTTCGGTGAATTTCAGGCACTCGATATGTCCACTTTTTAGCAAAGGTCATGCCGAAATTTTCCGTGAATTTTGGCATGACTTGTGCTAGAAAGTAGGCATATCGAGTGCCGGGATTTGCTGCGACGGGAATGAAACAGCATTCTGGCAAACCATATACCCTTTTTTATGTCATTTCTCATTTTATTATAGTTTAAGAATTAAACGAGGAGACTTAATCGTAGGAAACATGTCGAACAACGAAGAAACCGGGCCTTCTGACCACGGTGCAGACGAGATGGATTATGAGGGTGAACATAACTACCTCGACTATTTGGCTGCTAAGCACAGTCAAGGTTTGCAGGGTGGCCTCGGTGATGGTACTGACGCCGACATCGACACCGATGGCACCGGCACCGATGGCGGCACCGAGACCGGCAGGGAAGGTACCGGCGCTGAAGCCGCCAACGACAAGAAGAAGCAGAAGAAGCAGAGGATACGAAAACCTAACAAACTCGGCATCGGACAACTGCTCATCACAAAGATGGCCCCTGGCAAGTTTGAGCCATTAGAGCCGGATGAACCTCGCAAGTGCTACGGGAACCAACTCGGATGCATCCTAAGGGAAACCGCGAGCATCAACGACGATGACTTAAGGGGTAAAGAACATTTGAAGCAGTTGCTCCTAACGAAGCTGCACAAGAGATTCCAGTTCCCCGACTGGGATGACAGCATAGAATTCCCGTGGGATGATCCGAAGATGAAAAAGATTAACAATCACGCTATGGGCATGTTCAGCAATGATTTGGCCTCCTAGAAAGGGAGGGTGAAACGAGCTATTGAGGCTGATGAACCCCTCTCCAAGATTCTGGAGGAAAATCCGACACTTACGGAAGAGGAGTTCCAAAAGTTCAAGGACACTTGCGCTACCGAGGACGCCAAGGCTAAGGCTCAGAAATTCAAGGCGCTTCAGCAAAGGAACACGGGGAACCAATGCCTCGGAAGCCGTGGCTACCTTGGCAAAAGGCCCATATGGGATAAGGAGGACGCGGAACGTGAAGCCGCGGGTCTCCCAGACCCCTTCGCGAGGTTCACCGCCCCCTTGGAGCGTGACTTCATCAGGGCCCGCTACAAGTGGGACAAGGAAAAGAAGGTTTTTTACACGGACCCGATCATGAAGAAATTGGTTAGAATACCGGTAATTATTCTTTTACCACCTTACATTTAGCTTATGATCAAGTCGACTACACATTCGTAAACGGTTCACGTTCCTTCTGCAGGAGAAGCAACACAAGCTTGCAGCAGAAAGCGAGTCTTCGTCGATGAGGCCCAAGTGGGACACCCCTCTCAACCGGGCCTTGAACGAACTTAAGGGACTCCCTTTGGACCAGAAGCCGCAATATGGACGTGTGCACGGCGCCGGATACGGCGCCACGTGAAAGGTCTTTTACAATGAGGGCCCGGAGGCCAAGAAGCAGAAAAAGAAGTTTAGTCAGGCGGACATCGACGAGAAGGTGAAGCTTGCGTTCGAGAAAAAAGCAGCTGAGGACGCGAAAAAAGCAGCTCAGGAGAAAAATGAGTTGGTCCAGCAGGCAGTCGCTGCAGCTGTAGATGCCTGCAGAAATGATTTCGCTACTAACTTGATCCCGGCTATCATCAACTGGACGAAGGAAAATCCAAACAAGACGGTAGATGATTTCCCCATGCCCAGCTTCGTCGGGAGCAACTCGGTGAACATCACAACCGCACCATCGATATCACCTGCTCACGCAACCGCGCCCGCACCCGCAGCCGCACCCGCTCATAGCAGCCCGTCCTCAGTCTCTGGCGCGCTAGGTGGGCCTTCGTCTTTGGCTGAGCTCGACACCCTCACGGTAATTACACATCGCACCAACATATATCTAGAATATTTCATTTTTGTTGCCTTTCGAAAGTTTTACGCCACAGACATGTCTTTGCAGGCCGATGAAACCCCGTGCACCGTACTCTACTTGATCAAAGGCCAGAAGGTGGACGTGGGAAAGGCGGTGATAACGAAGCCCTTGGAACTCACGTTCCACGGCCAGCCGATCCCCGGTGGCCACTTCAGGGTTACCTTGTCGAGTGTGAAATCGGGGCATGAGGATTTGCCTCCTCCAGTACGGCTCGGGGGACAGGACGACGAGACCCCGCCGCGGCTTGGAAACTGCAAGGGTTGGATGCTACTATGGCCGAAGAATCTTCTTCGTCTGGAGGTGGCCGAGAGCACACCAATAACCACACATCAGCAAGCAGGTATGAACACCACCACCCCGCCTACGCAATTACCAGCACCTGTAGTGCCGGGTGAGAGCGGCGGACGACGCAAGGAAGGGGGTCCAATAGTGGCTGATGTAATCGCCCCCGTAGAACAAAGAATGGATGATGAGATGGACGAGGATGACCCTCTTCGGTTCCTCAATGACGACGACTTAGAAATGATGAGTCAGCCATATGACGACTCGGGCTATCAGCATGCTCATGAGGAGATGGATGATGTGCCTGCCGGGCAGGAACGTCCTAGCAGGGTTGATTGCAAGAAGTCTCTCTTCATGCAATCCTCACAGGACACGCCTGAAGATGCCGCCTCAATGCAGGCTCAACTAGCCGAGGGTCGTACAGTGCTTAGCCCGACAACACTGGGGCAGGGGGTAATGAAGGGTCTGGAAGGTCAGCCCAAGAAAAAGGAGAGGAAGAGACGCGAGGAAAGGCTCTGCTGCCTACAAACAAGCTAGAGCACATAGCAGCCAGACGGCGGATTTTGAAGAGCGTGTACCCGTCAAAGGTGCGGCCATACTCCATGTCACGGGCGAGCCGATGCTACCGCCGAAACCGCTGGAGGCCATATCAGGGGATCTCAGGAGACTGCACGACCATGTGCTGTCGACTGAGATAAGCCTACTAGCCTCGAAGGATCCAGGATATCCGACATATGCGGCTCGTGTGCCTGAGGGGAAGTGCTACGTCGACACACGGCCCGCGGAGGTGTTCTTCCTGCGGTTTGAGCATATCTTTGAGATATTTCTGACAAGGCGGCTCGATTTTACAATCGTCCGCCTTTTTGCGCTACATATGAGCTCCGTCATGAAGAGAGAACAAGTCTCGCAAATCTGTGTGGCGGATCCATACTACATGCACGAGTCCTTCTTGAGTCTCGGCGACTTTGCGCGTAAAACTGCTAGGGAGTACCTCGAAAACTTCATGATAAGGAATAAGGACCAGCAAATTGTCCTCCTGCCTTATCATCCAATGTAAGTCAGTGCCGGACAACCCTTTCGTACATTTGAATCATTCCTTCTCGCTCATATGGAGAATAATTTGAGGTGTTTTTTTCCCCGCAGCAACGGGCGCGCCATCCTTATCGTTCTTTACCCGCGAGTCTCCCACGCCGTGTATTTCGACCCTACCAGAAACTACGAGAAGAAGGACTACACCCACGTAATGAATATTCTAGATGATGCTCTCCAAGGCTTCAGCTTGAGGGGTGGCCACCTGCAGATCAGGAAACAAAGGAACCGCAAGACGGGTTTCTCGCATAAAACTAACTTCTGCTGCATCCATGTCCCGAAACAAAGCAGGAACGATGGATTCTACCTCCTCCATCTCATGATGGAGTTCAGAAGGGATCACCAAAAGCTTCGCATGACAACCAGAAGCGATGATCATATCCGCAAGTGGGTAGAATCTCAAGGAGAAGCGGATTATAAACTTAGAGATGACTTCTTTCGCATCCAGAGGGACATTGCGACGATCATCATGAAAGAAGTCATCGAAGAGAAGGGGATGTTCCACCACGGCCCTATATCACGAGCTGACGTCCGGACTCGCATAGGCATGCAACGTCAGGACCTCACGCCATTCAAGAAGCTAGGGTGCATCCTCGATGATATGGAAGGATGGAACTTCTAGTGATTTACGATGCCGATGATGATGATATGTGTCGGTTGAACTTGTATACTTTCTGTAGCGATGAAACTTTGTGATGTCCACGGTCCCTGCCGAACTTGCGTAACGCTACTTTGTTAGTTTGGGTACGATGACCTGCGTACCTCTAGTTAATTAGTTTGCGTACGATGAAACTGCGTTGATTATTTATGTTTACTATATGTTGCATCTATTTGCTAACCCTTTCTTTTTCGTGTTGCTCAAGTATATTTTGTTGCATATGATTGTACATTCTCTTGATGAAGATGCATCTCTAACAGGTACCTAGATCCTTGATGGCGAAGAAACAGTGCTATGTCGTGTACACAGGGAAGGTTCCGGGAGTGTACGACGAGTGGCCTGAGTGTCAGGCGCAGGTGGAGCGGTTCTCGGGTGCCAGCCATAAAGGGTTCAAAAGCAGACAAGAAGCAGAAGCTAGTTACTTGAGGTTCACGCTAGCGCGAGAGAGGACTCATAACCGCCGCCTCATGTACTGCATAGTTTCGCTCTCACTCATAGTGATAGCTCTTCTCGTGTATATCATTGTTTAGATGGATGACGATGTAGTTGCAAGTATTCGAGACTTGTATCGCTATTTCGAGATGATGACGAGAGACCACTTTGTGTTGGATGATGATTATGATGATGACATGATTTGATGAGACTATTTGTATGTGTATGCTATGACTACATTTGTATGTGCATGATATGCTAGAGATTATTGTATAAAGCCTGTACAAATACAAAAGAAATATGCAGAAAAAAAAATCAGAAACTAATAAAACTAGCAGTAGCGAGGGGAATGAAGTTAGCAGCAGCGTGCACTTAGCAGTAGCGTTGCTTATGGTAAAGCGCTACAGATATTATCAGTAGCGCGTTTCGGCGAAGCCCGCTACTGCTACCCATGTATAGCAGTAGCGCGGTTCAACACGCGCTACTGCTACTAGTTAGCTGTAGCGCCGTATCAGTAGCACGGGACCCTGCGCTACTGATACACCTTAGACCCGCGCTACTGCTAGCCTTTTCCCTAGTAGTGACAGTGTGTAGTGAGCGATTTAAAAACCATACTTCTGTACCTCCAAAAATTCTGAAAAATTAGGACAAGGTAAAAAAATTGTAACCCAATACTTTGTAAAAATTCCAGAATTTTTTCACGCTCCAGTACAGAATAGAAATTCCAGCACTAGACGCAAAAGTTTCTGTTTTTGCACAGAATCAACAGAAAACAAAAAGTTGGTACAGAGGATTGTGCTTACTAAATTCATCGACCACATGCCTCTCAGAAAGAATCCATTAATAAGGTTGATCAAGTCTTATTAACAAACCATTTCCGAGTGACATGAAACCGAAGAATTTTCGTATAACACTAAGTTACCTCAACGGGGATATGCATCTCCCCAATTATAAGTGTTTCATATTTCTTTTTGACAGTAGGAAGAGGGACTTGAAAACTTCCAATAGCAATTGTCGGAGTCTTTTCAATAATATGAATACCATTTACTTGAAATTGTTTCTTCGGAAAGTGCACCGTATGTTCATTACCATTGATATGAAAAGTGACCTTGCTTTTGTTGCATCAATAACAGCCCCTGCAGTATTCAAAAAAGGTCTACCAAGGATAATCGACATGTTGTCGTCCTCGGGCATATCAAGTATAACAAAGTCTATTAGGATAGTAACATTTGCAACTACAACGGGCACATCCGCACAAACACAGATAGGTATGGCACTTGATTTGTCAACCATTTGCAATGATATTTCAGTGGGAGTGAGTTTATCCAAATCAAGTCTTTTATACAAAGAGAAAGACATAACACTAACACCGGCTCCTAAATCACACAAAGCAGTTTTGACATAGTTTCTTTTAGTGGAGCATGGTATAGTTGGTATTCCCGGATCTCCTAGTTTCTTAGGTACTCCATCCTTAAAAGAATAATTTGCAAGCATGGTAAAAATTTCAGCTTCAGGTATCTTTCTTTTATTTGTGACAATGTCTTTCATATATTTAGCATAAGGGGCCATCTTTAAAATATCAGTCAAACGAGTACGCAAAAAGACTGGCCGAAGCATTTCAGCAAAGCGTTCAAATTCTTCCTCATCCTTTTTCTTAGATGGTTTAGGAGGAAAGGGCATGGGTGTTTGGACCCATGGTTCTCTTTCTTTACCATGTTTTCTAGCAACGAAGTCTCTTTTATCATAACGTTTGTTTTTAGGAGGTGTGTTATCAAGATCAATAGCAGGTTCTATTTCAACATCATTATCAGGTTCTTTATCATCATCTGGTTGGGCATCCACATGAGCATCATTATTATTATCATCATCAGGTGAATGTTCATTACCAGATTGTGTTTCAGCATCAGAAATAGAAACATCATTACTATCCTCTAAGGGTTTTTCTACCTCGGGTTCACTAGAAGTATGCAAAGTCCTATCATTTTTCTTTTTTCTTTTTCTTTTTCTTTTTAGATGGATTAGGTGCATCAACATTAATTCTTTGAGAGTCTTGTTCAATTCTTTTAGGGTGACCTTCAGGATAGAGTGGCTCCTGAGTCATTCTACCTCCTCTAGTCATTACTCTAACAGCATGATCATTCATATTGTTGTTCATTTCATTGAGCAATTAACTTTGAGATTTAGCAACTTGTTCTAACTGAGTTTGAACCATAGATGCATGTTTACTTACACCTTTGACATCATTAGCAATTCTAAATAACAAGTCACTCAAGCGATCAATCATGTAAGCATTTCGTTTTAATTGTTTCATAACATTTGCATTGAAATGATCTTGCTTAATAATATAATTGTCAAATTCATACAAGCATTGACTAGGAGGTTTGTTATAAGGAATATCACTTTCATCAAACTTTATAAGAGAATTTACCTCTACTACCTGTGGTGGTGTGTCAAGACCATGTATTTCTACAATAGGTGGTAGATTCTTAACATCTTCAGCTTTAATACCTTTTTCCTTCAAACATTTCTTTGCTTCTTGCATATCTTCAAGACTGAGAAATAAAATACCCCTCTTCTTCGGAGTGGGTTTAGGCGGTGGTTCAGGAAGTGTCTAATCATTATCATTCTTCAATATATTATTCAATAATTCCTCAGCTTGTTCAATGGTCCGTTCCCTGAAAACACAACTCGCACAACTATCTAGGTAGTCCCTAGAAGCATCGGTTAGTCCATTATAAAAGATATCAAGTATTTCATTCTTCTTAAGAGGATGATCAGGCAAAGCATTAAGTAATTAGAGAAGCCTCCCCCAAGCTTGAGGGAGATTCTCTTCTTCAATTTGCACAAAGTTAAATATTTCCTGTAAGGCAGCTTGTTTCTTATGAGCAGGAAAATATTTTTCAGAGAAGTAATAAATCATATCCTGGGGACTACGCACACATCCTGGAGCAAGAGTATTATACCATTTCTTAGCATAACCCTTTAATGAGAAAGGAAATAACTTGAGAATATAGTAATAGCGAATTTTTTCCTCATGAGCAAATAGGGTGGCTATATCATTTAATTTAGTGAGATGTGCCACAACGGTTTTAGTTTCATAGCCATGGAAGGAATCAGACTCAACCAAAGTAATTAACTCAGGATCGACAGAGAATTCATAATCCTTATCAGTAACAAATATGGGGGAGGTAGCAAACTTAGGATCATATTTCATTCTCTCCCTCATAGATTTTTCTTTCATTTCAGCAAGCAATTTTATAACTTCATCTCTATCATTACAAGCAAGGATGGCTCTAGTCGTCTCCCTATCAAAGCAATGTTCATCAGGTGTTTCAACTCTAGTAGGAGAGCTAGGCATAATAGGTGAATCATAATTCTCAAGAGTTTCAACATTTTCAATTTCTTTAGCTTTAGCAAGTTGTTCATTAAGAAATTCACCAAGTAGCACAGCATTATCAAGCATAGTACTAGCATCATCATAAGTATTATTCATAGCAGAAGTAGTATCATCAATAACTTGCGACATATCAGAATTAATAGCAAGTGGTGGTGTTGCAAGTTTACTCAAAACAGAAGGTGAATCAAGTGCAGAGCTAGATGGCAATTCCTTACCTCCCCTCGTCTTAGAGGGAACAATCTTGGTCTTAGCGTCATTCGGATTCTTGATAGTGATTAACAGATATAAATCCCAAGTGACTCAACAAATAGAGCTATGCTCCCCGGCAACGGCCCCAGAAAAAGGTCTTGATAACCCACAAGTATAGGGGATCGCAACAGTTTTCGAGGGTAGAGTATTCAACCCAAATTTATTGATTCGACACAAGGGGAGCCAAAGAATATTTGCAAGTATTAGCAGTTGAGTTGTCAATTCAACCACAACTGGAGACTAAATATCTCCAGCAGAGTGATCAGTAGCACAGTAGTATGGTAGTTTGATAGCAATAGCAATAATAGTAACAGTAACAGTAACGGTAGCAGCAATAGTAGTAGCAATTGTAACAGTAGTAGCAACAGTAGTAACTTAGCAAGGAACAATATGTGAAAAACTCATAGGCATTGGATCGGTGATTATGTTGGATAACATTCATCATGTAACAGTCATAACCTAGGGCGACACAAAACTAGCTCCAATTCAACAATGTAATGTAGGCATGTATTCCGTATATAGTCATACGTGCTTGCGATAAGAACTTGCATGACATCTTTTGTCCTACCCTCCCGTGGCAGCGGGGTCCATAAGGAAACTAAGGAATATTAAGGCCTCCTTTTAATAGAGAACCGGAACAAAACATTAACACATAGTGAATACATGAACTCCTCAAACTACGGCAATCACCGGAAAGAATCCCAATTATTGTCACCTTGGGGTCTGCGGATCATAAAACATAGTAGGTGCGTACAACTTGCAAGATCGGATCAAGAATACATATATATTCATGAAAACATAAAGGGTTCAGATCTGAAATCATGGCACTCGGGCCCTAGTGACAAGCATTAATCATAGCAAAACCATAGCAACATCAATCTCAGAACATAGTGGATACTAGGGATCAAGCCCTAACAAAACTAACTCGATTACATGATAAATCTCATCCAACACATCACCGTCCAGCAAGCTGATACGTCCATTTTGCATCATGTTTTGCTACTGTTATTTATAGTGTTTTTAATCAATATAACACTTTGTGGAGCAATTCTAATGCCTTTTCTCTCTTAATATGCAAGATTTACACAAGGAGGGAGATTGCCGGCAGCTGGAATTCTGGACCTGAAAAAGCTATGTCAGAGATACCTATTCTGCACATCTCCAAATGAGCTAAAAATTTACGAAGATTTATTTTGGAATAAATAAAAAATACTGGAAGCAAGAAGTACCAGAGGGGGCCACCCAGGTGCCCACGAGGCACCAGGGCGCGCCACCCCCCCCCCCCCCCAGGCGCGCCCTGGTACCTCGTGGGGCCCCTGGCCAGCCTCTGGCCCCCATTTTCTGGTATATAAGTGCATTTTCCCTAGAAAAAATATAGAGAAGACTTTCGGGACAGTGCATCACCGTCTCGAGGTGGAACTTGGGCAGGAGCACTTTTTCTCTCCGGCGGAGAGATTCTGCCGGGGATACTTCCCTCCGGGAGGGGGAAATCATCGCCATCGACATCACCAGCGATCCTCTCATCGTGGGAGGACTAATCTTCATCAACATGTTCACCAGCACCATCTCATCTCAAACCCTAGTTCATCTCTTGTATTCAATCTTTGCCTCAAAACCTCAGATTGGTACCTGTGGGTTGCTAGTAGTGTTGATTACACCTTGTAGTTGAAGATAGTTGGTTTATTTGGTGGAAGATTATATGTTCAGATCTATTATGCTATTCAACACCTCTCTGATCTTGGACATGAATATGATTTGTGAGTAGTTACTTTTGTTCTTGAGGACATGGGAGAAGTCTTTTCATAAGTTATCATGTGAATTTGGTATTCGTTCGATATTTTGATGATATGTATGTTGTTGATTCCCTTAGTGGTGTCGTGTGAACGTCGACTACATGACACTTCACCATCTTTGGGCCTAAGGGAATGCATTGTGGAGTAGTAATTAGATGATGGGTTGCTAGAGTGACAGAAGCTTAAACCCTAGTTCATGCGCTATTCCGTAACGGGCTGATTTGGATCCATATGTTTAATGCTATGGTTAGAGTTATCTTAATTCTTCTTTCGTAGTTGCGGATGCTTGCGAGAGGGGGTAATCATAAGTGGGAGGCTTGTTCAAGTAAGAACAGCACCCAAGCACCGGTCCACCCACATATCAAATTATCAAAGTAGCGAACGCGAATCAAACCAACATGATGAAAGTGACTAGATGAAATTCCCATGTGTCCTCGAGAACGCTTTACTTACTATAAGAGATCGTTCCGGCTTGTCCTTTGCTATAAAAAAGTATTGGGCCACCTTGCTGCACTCTCTATTACTATTGCTACTTGACACTTGTTACAAATTATCTTGCTATCAAACTACTCGTTACCGATAATTTCAGTGCTTGCAGAAAATACCTTGCTGAAAACCGCTTGTCATTTCCTTCTGCTCCTCGTTGGGTTCGACACTCTTACTTATCGAAAGGACTATGATTGATCCCCTATACTTGTGGGTCATCAAGACTCTTTTCTGGTGCCGTTGCCGGGGAGTGAAGCGCCTTTGGTGAGTGGAATTTGGTAAGGAAACATTTATATCACGTGCTGAAATTTACTGTCACTTGTCACTATGGAAAGTAATCCTTTGAGGGGTTTGTTCGGGGTATCTTCACCTCGACCGGAAACACAAATAGTTGCTCCTCAACCTACTGCACCTACTGAAAATATTTATTATGAGATTCCTCCGGGTATGATAGAGAAACTGCTAGCTAATCCTTATGCAGGAGATGGAACGGTACATCCTGATATGCACTTGATCTATGTGGATGAAATTTGTGGATTGTTTAAGCTTGCAGGTTTATCTGGAGATGGAGTTAAGAAGAAAGTATTCCCTTTATCTTTGGAGGGAAAGGCATTGATGTGGTATAGGCTATGTGATGATACTGATACATGGGACTGGAACCGATTGAAACTAGAATTCCATCAAAAAAATTATCCTATGCATTTGGTTCATCGTGATCGAAATTATATATATAATTTTTGGCCTCGTGAAGGAGAAAGCATCTCTCAAGCTTGGGGAGGCTTAAGTACATGATGTACACATGCCCCAATCATGAGCTCTCAAAAGAAATTATCTTACATAATTTTTATGCTTGGCTTTCTCATGATAATCAAACTACGCTCGATTCTTCTTTGACTGGCTCCTTCATGAAGAAAACTATTGAATTCAGATGGGATCTTTTGGAAAGAATTAAATGCAACTCTGAAGATTGGGAACTCGACAAATGTAATGAGTCAGGTATAATACTTGAGTTCAATTGTGTTAAATCTTTTATGGCCACCGATGCTTTTCATAAGTTTAGCACTAAATATGGACTTGACTCTGAGATAGTAGCTTCCTTTTGTGAATCATTTGCTACTCATGTTGATCTCCCTAAGGAGAAGTGGTTTAAATATCATCCCCCTATTAAAGAAAAGATTGAGGAACATGTTAGTGTTAAAGAAGAAACAATTGTTTATCATGTTGATCCAGTTGTGCCTGCTGCTTATATTGAGAAACCACCTTTTCCTGTTAGGATTAAGGAACATGCTAAAGCTTCAACTATGGTTAACAAAAGTAATATTAGAGCACCTAGACCCTCTAAACAAATTAAAGTTGCACCTGATGTTGCTATGGTTAAACATCTCTTAGTCGATAATATAGATGGGCATGTTATTTACTTTTGTGAGGAGGCTGCTAGAATTGCTAAACTTGTTAGAAATGAACGAGATAAGTTAGAAAAGAACAAGCCCGTAGTTGGTATGCCTGTTGTTTCTGTTAAGATTGGAGATCATTGCTATCATGGTTTGTGTGATATGGGTGCTAGTGTGAGTGCTATTCCATTTTCTTTATATCAACAAGTAATGCATGAAATTGCACCTGTTGAGATTGAAGATATTGATGTTATTATTAAGCTTACAAATAGAGATACTATTACACCACTTGGGATTGTTAGAGATGTTGAAGTCTTGTGTGGCAAAATCAAATACCCTACTGATTTCTTAGTACTTGGTTCACAACAAGATAATTTTTGTCCCATTATATTTGGTAGACCTTTCTTGAATACCGTTAATGCTGAAATTGATTGTGTTAAAGAAAAGGTTCGAGTTAAGTTTGGTGATATATCTCATGAGTTTAATTTCTCCAAGTTTCGTAGACAACCTGATGATAAAGAATTGCCTAGTAAAGATGAAATTATTGGTCTTGCTTCTATTGCCGTACCTCCTACTGATCTGTTAGAACAATATTTGCTAGACCATGAAAACGATATGCATATGAATGAAAGAAATGAAATAGATAAGATGTTCTTTGATCAACCACCCATCCTTAAACATAATTTGCCTGTTGAAACTCTTGGAGGCCCTCCTCCGCCTAAAGGTGATCCTGTATTTGAATTGAAGCAATTGCCCGATACATTGAAATATGCTTATCTTGATGAAAAGAAGATATATCCTGTTATTATTAGTGCTAACCTTTCAGCTCATGAAGAAAAGAGATTACTAAAAACTCTAAGGAAGCACTGAGCTGCTATTGGATATACTCTTGATGATCTTAAGGGCATTAGTCCCACTCTATGTCAGCACAAAATTAATATGGAGCCTGATGCTAAACTAGTTGTCGATCACCAACGACGATTAAATCCTAAGATGAAATAGGTGGTAAGAACTGAAATATTAAAACTTCTGGAAGCAGGTATAATCTATCCCATAGCTGATAGTAGATGGGTAAGTCCTGTTCATTGTGTCCCTAAGAAAGGAGGTATTACCGTTGTTCCTACTGATAAAAATGAACTCATTCCACAAAGAATTGTAACTGGTTATAGGATGGTAATTGATTTTAGAAAATTAAACAAAGCTACTAGAAAAGATCATTACCCCTTACCTTTTATTGATCAAATGTTATAAAGATTGTTTAAGCATACACACTTTTGTTTTCTAGATGGTTATTCTGGGTTTTCTCAAATACCCGTATCACAACCCGATCAAGAGAAAACCACCTTCACTTGTCCTTTTGGAACTTATGCTTATAGATGTATGCCTTTTGGTTTATGCAATGCACCTGCTACCTTTCAAAGATGTATGACTGCTATATTCTCTGACTTTTGTGAAAAGATTGTTGAGGTGTTCATGGATGATTTTTCCGTTTACAGAACTTCTTTTGATGATTGCTTAAGCAACCTTGATCGAGTTTTGCAGAGATGTGAAGAAACTAATCTTGTCTTGAATTGGGAGAAGTGCCACTTTATGGTGAATGAAGGCATTGTCTTGGGGCATAAAATTTCTGAAAGAGGTATTGAAGTTGATAAAGCCAAGGTTGATGCTATTGACAAAATGCCCTGTCCTTAAGATATTAAAGGTATAAGAAGTTTCCTAGGTCATGCTGGTTTCTATAGGAGATTTATTAAAGGCTTCTCTAAAATTTCTAGGCCTCTTACCAATCTTTTACAAAAAGATGTTCCATTTGTTTTTGATGATGATTATCTAGAAGCCTTTGAAACACTTAAGAAAGCTTTAACCACTACACCTATTGTTCAACCACCTGATTGGAACTTGCCTTTTGAAATTATGTGTGATGCTAGTGATTATGCTGTTGGTGTTGTTCTAGGACAGAGAGTTGATAAGAAATTAAATGTTATCCATTATGCTAGTAAAACTCTAGACAGTGCCCAAAGAAATTATGCTACTACTGAAAAAGAATTTCTAGCAGTTGTGTTTGCATGTGATAAATTCAGATCTTACATAGTTGATTCTAAAGTAACTGTTCACACCGATCATGCTGCTATTAAATATCTTCTGGAAAAGAAAGATGCTAAACCTAGACTCATTAGGTGGGTTTTATTGCTACAAGAATTTGACTTGCATATTACTGATAGGAAGGGAGCTGAGAATCCCGTAGCAGATAATTTGTCTAGAGTGGAAAATGTTCTTGATGACCCACTACCTATTAATAATGATTTTCCTGATGAACAATTAGCTGTCATAAATGCTTCTCGTAATACTCCATGGTATGCAGACTATGCTAATTATATTGTTGCTAAATTTATAGCACCTAGTTTCACATACGAACAAAAGAAAAAGTTCTTCTATGATTTAAGACATTACTTTTGGGATGACCCACATCTTTATAAAGAAGGAGTAGATGGTATTATTAGACGTTGTATACCTGAGCATGAACAGGAACAAATCCTACGGAAGTGTCATTCCGAGGCTTACGGAGGACACCATGCGGGAGACAGAACTGCACATAAGGTATTGCAATCTGGTTTTTATTGGCCTACTCTTTTCAAGGATGCTCGTAAGTTTGTCTTATCTTGTGATGAATGTCAAAGAATTGGTAATGTTGGTAGACGTCAAGAAATGCCTATGAATTATTCACTTGCTATTGAACCATTTGATGTTTGGGGATTCGATTTTATGGGACCTTTTCCTAAATCCAATGGGTATACTCATATTTTAGTTGTTGTTGATTACGTTACTAAATGGGTAGAAGCTATTCCAAATAGTAGTGTTGATCATAACACTTCTATTAAAATATTTAAAGAAGTTATTTTCTCGAGGTTTGGAGTCCCTAGATATTTAATGACTGATGGTGGTTCACATTTTATTCATGGTGCATTCCGTAAATTGCTCGCTAAATATGATGTCAATCATAGAATTGCATCTCCCTATCACCCTCAAACTAGTGGTCAAGTAGAATTGAGTAATAGAGAAATAAAATTAATTTTGCAAAAAACCGTCAATAGATCTAGAAAGAATTGGTCTAAGAAACTTGACGATGCATTATGGGCTTATAGAACTGCTTATAAAAATCCTATGGGTATGTCTCCTTATAAAATGGTTTATGGAAAAGCATGTCATTTACCTCTTGAGTTAGAACATAAAGCATATTGGGCAATTAATAAACTAAATTATGATTTTAAACTTGCCGGTGAAAAGAGGTTATTTGATATTAGCTCATTAGATGAATGGAGAACCCAAGCTTATGAAAATGCCAAATTGTTTAAAGAGAAAGTTAAAAGATGGCATGATAGAAGAATTCAAAAATGGGAATTTAAAGTAGGTGAGCAAGTTCTATTGTACAATTCTCGTTTGAGATTCTTTGCAGGAAAACTTCTCTCTAAATGGGAAGGACCGTATATCATCGAAGAAGTTTATCGCTCCGGAGCCATCAAAATAAACAACTCCAAAGGCACTAATCCGAGAGTGGTGAATGGGCAAAGAATTAAGCACTATATTTCAGGTACCCCCATTAATGTTGAAACTAATATTATTGAAACAATTACACCGGAGGAATACATAAGAGGGACCTTCTGGAACACTCCAGAACCCTGAAAAGGAAGAGGTATGTGATACGGTAAGTAAACCGACTCCAAAAATTCCATAAAAATATTTTCTGTCAGTTTTGGAATATTAGAAAAAATACAAAAATAAGAAACAGCCGAGGGGACCCACCTGGTGCCCACGAGGCACCAGGGCGCGCCACACCCCCCAGGCGCGCCCTGGTGGCTCGTGGGCCCCACGTGAGCCTTCCCGACTCCGTTTTCTTCTGGATTACTTGTTTTGCAACATAAAAAATCTTTATATATACTCACGGACGTTTTGACTACCGTATCGTAGAAATCTCTTATGTTCTTGTTTCATGCTATTTTTCTGACAGATCTAGATCGCCATGGCTCCCCAAAAGCTCCGTGCCAAGCACCGCATTGTGCAACCATCGCCGGGCAAACGCCCCTACAGCGAGGTTTACTACGAGTTGTCGTCGGGAGAACAAGACAATGGCAAGGAGGACAAGGTCGAGGAAGTTGCAGGAGCCTAGGCTGCGGGAGAAGGGCAAGCGGTTCTCATGGAGGAGACCGCAGAGAAGGGAGATATACTTCAACCCTTATATGATCATCTCTCCCCATCCGTAATTGAAGCCTTAAGAGTCTTTGAAATAGTTTCTGTTCAGAATACATCTCTCACTCGTGAAGTTATTTTGCTGGAAGAGCAAAACATCGCCCTTCGGAGCATCAACCGTAGATTGATGTACCTGTTATAGCTGAAGGACAAGCTTGCCACTTCATCATCACCACCATCACCGAAGAGGGAAACTTGAGCACATGGGTACGGGCACTCCCCTTGGCTTGTGCCAAGCTTGGGGGAGGTGCCCCGGTATCGTATCACCATCACTTTTATTATCTTTACCTATTTTTAGTTCGATCCTTAGTTATTTCATGATTTAGTTGAATAAAAGTTTAGTATGATCTATTTTCGAGTGTTAGCTTCGTGATCTATCTATCTATGTAATCGAGTTGAGAGTTATATAATAAAGAGTAGTTTGAGTTTTTGCTTCTTTACTTTCAAGTTCCAATCCTAGCAATGAAAATAATGAAAAAGACCATATGCTAATCTTATGGAAAGTAATGACATTACATAAAGAAAAGTATAAGTGGTAAAATTTATTGGAAGTTAACAAGCATAGCATTAGTCAATGATGCAATTCATGAAAAAGTTAATAAGGGAAGAGACGATTCACATGCAAATATACTATCTTGGACATCTTTTATGATTGTGAGGCCCCATTAAGTATTTTATGCCAAATTGTTGACGTTGGACAAGGAAGACAATGTAATGAGTTATGTTTGTTCATATTCACATAGAAGTTATATTGTTATAGATCCTCCAACATGTGGTGCTTGCCCAATATCTTTGCTAGCCAAAAATCCGCACCAAGTAGAGATACTACTTGTGCATCCAAAACCTTTAAACCCAGTTTCATGTCATCAGAGTCCAATATATCTACCTATGGATTGAATAAGATCCTTCAAGTAAGTTGTCATCGGTGCAAAAAGCAATAAAAATTGCCTCTAAACATGTCTGAACTTTTATTGTAAGGGAAATAAGCTTTGTACGAACTTGTGATGGTAAAGAAATAAAAGTGACAGACTACATAATAAAGGTTGCTATCACAAGGGGCAATATAAAGTGACGTTCCTTTGCATTAAGAGCTCTTACATCTAACAACAAAAAGCGCATGACAACCTCTGCTTCCCTCTGCGAAGGGCCTATCCTTTACTTTTATGTATTTACTTTTTATGCAAGAGTCAATAGTGTTATCCTCTACTTCCTTTTTATTTTTCTCTTTTGTAAGCATCATGTGGTGGGGAAAGATCTAAGCATATATATCCAGTTGGATATGAGTGATCATGAGTAATTATTGTTGACATCACCCTTGAGGTGAATAAGTTGGGAGGCGAACTCACAAGCCCCTATCTTTCTATGTGTCTGGCTGAAACTTTTCGCTCCATATATATGTCGTGAGTGTTAGCAATCATAGAAGACTAAATGATGATTGAGTATGTGGACTTGCTGAAAAGCTCCTACATGAGACCCTTCCTGAAAATATGATGAATTGCAATTGCATTGTTGACTAAGAACATAGTTTGTTAGTTTTCAAGAAAGTGTATGCCTTATACTCCATTGTTGTGATGAATTGTTACTTGCTCATGAGAAGTTTATGATAATAAATATTGCTGTTATAATAATGATCAAGATGCTACTATGTCCGTATTTTGTTTTTATCGACACCTCTCTCTCTAAACATGCGAACATGATTATCGATATCGGCTTTCGCTTGAGGACAAGTGAGGTCTAAGCTTGGGGGAGTTGATACGTCCATTTTGCATCATGTTTCGCTACTGTTATTTATAGTGTTTTTAATCAATATAACACTTTGTGGAGCAATTCTAATGCCTTTTCTCTCTTAATATGCAAGATTTACACAAGGAGGGAGATTGCCGGCAGCTGGAATTCTGGACCTGAAAAAGCTATGTCAGAGATACCTATTCTGCACATCTCCAAATAAGCTGAAATTTTACGGAGATTTATTTTGGAATAAATAAAAAATACTGGAAGCAAAAAGTACCAGAGGGGGCCACCTAGGCGCGCCCTGGTACCTCGTGGGGCCCCTCGCCAGCCTCTGGGCCTCATTTTCTGGTATATAAGTGCATTTGCCCTAGAAAAAATATAGAGAAGACTTTCGGGACGGTGTGCCGCCGTCTCGAGGCGGAACTTGGGCAGGAGCACTTTTGCTCTCCGGCGGAGAGATTCTGCCGGGGATACTTCCCTCCGGGAGGGGGAAATCGTCGCCATCGACATCACCAGCGATCCTCTCATCGTGGGAGGACTAATCTTCATCAACATCTTCACTAGCACCATCTCATCTCAAACCCTAGTTCATCTCTTGTATTCAATCTTTGCCTCAAAACCTCAGATTGGTACCTGTGGGTTGCTAGTAGTGTTGATTACACCTTGTAGTTGATGCTAGTTGGTTTATTTGGTGGAAGATTATATGTTCGGATCTATTATGCTATTCAACACCTCTCTGATCTTGGACATGAATATGATTTGTGAGTAGTTACTTTTGTTCTTGAGGACATGGGAGAAGTCTTGTCATAAGTTATCATGTGAATTTGGTATTCGTTCGATATTTTGATGATATGTATGTTGTTGATTCCCTTAGTGGTGTCGTGTGAACGTCGACTACATGACACTTCACCATCTTTGGGCCTAAGGGAATGCATTGTTGAGTAGTAATTAGATGATGGGTTGCTAGAGTGACAGAAGCTTAAACCCTAGTTCATGCGCTATTCCGTAAGGGGCTGATTTGGATCCATATGTTTAATGCTATGGTTAGAGTTATCTTAATTCTTCTTTCGTAGTTGCGGATGCTTGCGAGAGGGGGTAATCATAAGTGGGAGGCTTGTTCAAGTAAGAACAGCACCCAAGCACCGGTCCACCCACATATCAAATTATCAAAGTAGCGAACGCGAATCAAACCAACATGATGAAAGTGACTAGATGAAATTCCCATGTGTCCTCGAGAACGCTTTACTTACTATAAGAGATCATTCCGACTTTTCCTTTGCTATAAAAAGGATTGGGCCACCTTGTTGCACTCTTTGTTACTATTGCTACTTGTCACTTGTTACAAATTATCTTGCTATCAAACTACTCGTTACCGATAATTGCAGTGCTTGCAGAAAATACCTTGCTGAAAACCGCTTGTCATTTCCTTCTGCTCCTCGTTGGGTTCGACACTCTTACTTATCGAAAGGACTATGATTGATCCCCTATACTTGTGGGTCATCACAAGCCTACGAAGGAATTACTCACTCCCGGCGGTGAGCATCATGAAATTGGTGATGAAGGATGGTTGATGATGACGATGCCGGAAGATCCCGCTCTCCGGAGCCCCGAACGAACTCCAGATCTGGCCTCCCGATGAAGAACAGGAGGTGGCGGCGGCTCCGTATCGTGAAACGCAATAAAACTTCCTCTCTTATTTTTTTCTCTGGATTTGTGAATTTATAGGCCTGAGATTAGGTTCAGCGGAGCCATGTGGGCCCCACAAGCCACCAAGGCCCGCCAGGGGGGAGGGTGGCACGCCCTGGTGCCTCGTGCGCAGCAGGTGGCCCCCCTCCAGTAGGTTTTGGCTCCAATATTTTTATATATTCCATAAAAAATCTCCAAAAAGTTTTGTCCAATTCCAAGAACTTTTATTTCTGCACAAAAAACAACACCATGGTAGTTCTGCTGAAAACAACGTCAGTCCGGGTTAGTTTCATTCAAATCATGCAAATTAGAGTCCAAAACAAGAGCAAAAGTGTTTGGAAAAGTAGATACGACGGAGACGTATCAGGTGGATGTGGGGAAGGGTACTATAATGAAGCCCAAGGATCGCTTGTTCCACCGCCGGCAGATGCCCGATAACACCTTAAGGGTCTCTATGGCGAGTGTGAAAGCGGGCTACGAGGGTTTTCCTCCTCCCATACAAACCGGTGAAGAGGACGACGAGACCCCGATGCAGCTTGGCCAATGAATTGGGCGATCCTGTGGCCGAAGAATCTTCTTCGTGTGGAGGTGGCCGGGAGCACACCAACGGGACCTCACCAAGGTATGACCACAACCCCACCTACACAACTACGACCACCGTCTGTGGTGCTGGGTGTGAACGAGCGACACGAGGAAGGGGGTCCAACCGTTCCGGCGGCTGATGACGTTGCCCCCATGGAAGAGGATATGGATCATGACATGGAGGATGACCCTCTCCAGTATCTCAATACCGGCTTTGACAACGAAGTAACGATGAGTCGGCCATATGAATATGAGCGTCAAGAGGAGATGCAAGATGTACTGGAGTGAAAGCACATTTGCTCCCTTGGTGGTTTTGGTAATTTATGTCAACATACATGTTGTTGGACTAATGCTTTTATCTAGTAAATTTCAGACAAGTTCAACAATGGTGTGGCGTGGACAAGAGGACGTGGAACCCCTTCAAAATGCTAAGGACAAGGATTGGCAAAAGATTAAGACTCTACATTTCTGGTTTAGTGATCCAAGATCACATTGAGTCCATAGGAAAGCCAATACTATTAAAAGGGGATGAGGTGTTGCTTAATGATCGTTTTGCTCAAGTGCTTAGTGGCAGTACTCCTAAACCCTCAACCACTCTCTCTACCCAAATATGTCCTAAACCTAAAGTCCAACTCGGCCCTACCGATATTTCCTACCCGGTCCCACCGAGTTCATCCAAGACTTAGCCACTGCCAAAACCCTAACAAATCGGATCCACCGAAATGGATCTCGGTCTCACCGAGATGGCCTTGCCAACTCTCTGTAATCGTTTGCACTTACTTCGGTCTCACCGAGTTTGCAAATCGGTCTCACCAAGATGGCTTGCCAACTCTCTATTGCCTTATTGCTTCACTTCCGTCCTACCGAGTTGATGCAATCGGTGCCACCGAGATGAGGATTGCCCTAAGCCACTGCACTTCGGTCCATCCGAGTTGTTCGTATCGGTCCCACCGAGATTCCTAACGTTCATATCTTTTACACAGTTCGGTGCTACCGAGATGATTGTTTCGGTGCCACCGAGTTGGGTCAAAAGTGTGTAACGGTTGGATTTTGTGTGGAGGCCATATATACCCCTCCACCCCATCCTTCTCAGTAAGGAGAGCCATCAGAACGTGCCTACACTTCCACCATTCATTTTCTGAGAGAGAACCACCTACTCATGTGTTGAGATCAAGCCATTCCATTCCTACCATTTGAACCTTGATCTCTAGCCTTTCCCAAGTTGCTTTCCACTCAAATCCTTCTTCCACCATAGCCAAATCTGTGAGGAGTTGTTTGAGTGCTGGGAAGACTATCATTTGAAGCACAAGAGCAAGGAGTTCATCAACAACACACCGTCTATTACCTTTTGGAGAGTGGTGTCTCCTAGATTGGTTAGGTGTCACTTGGGAGCCTCCAACCAGATGTGGAGTTGAACCAAGAAGTTTGTAAGGGAAAGGAGATCGCCTACTTCATGAAGATCTACCCCGAGTGAGGCTAGTCCTTCGTGGACGTAAGCCATGGTGGAATAGACAAGGTTGCTTCTTCGTGGACCCTTCGTGGGTGGAGCCCTCCGTGGACTCGCGCAGCCGTTACCCTTCGTGGGTTGAAGTCTCCATCAACGTGGACGTACGATAGCACCACCTATCGGAACCACGCCAAAAACCACCGTGTCTTCATTGCGTTTGATCTTCCATACTCTACCCCTTTACTTTCCACACTATTGCATGCTTTACCATTTCCGCTGCTCAATCTCTAGATATGCATGTGTAGAAAGTATTGGAGTAATCTTAACTTGTGCCAAAATCTGCCTAAGTTCAAAGAGAAATTAAAAACTGCTAATTTGGCTGGTTAGGAGTCTATTCACCCCCCCTCTAGACCTATCTCCTCGATCCCACAATTGGTATCAGAGCATTGGTCTCCATTGCTTTGGTCTCATCACCATTGGAGGGAGATGGATATGTCTACGTTCGGGAGTATTAGACGTAGAGTGCATATTCTCAATGGGGAGTATTACAACTTTTGAAGGGATGAAATGCTTGATATCTTTGATGAATTTAACTTGAGCAAGTATATTCATAATCCTTATGTGCCCCCTATTGATCCCTTGCATCCTACTCATGAAGAGGAAATTGATATGCTTCGTAATCTTAGAACCGTCAATCTTATCATTAGAGGATTACCTAAGATTGTGCTTGGTTGTATGCGAAACTTTGCATGTGCTTATACTCTATGGCATGATTTAGAAAAGCGATATCCTGATTATTCTCTAAAGAGTCTTGATAAGATTCTTCATAAGGCTGTTGTTTTTCACAAGATGAGTCCTAATGATCCTAAGTTTGATGATTGCTTGTTTGAGCTCCGTGATCTCATGCGTGCCAAAGGAGATGTTAGAACTATTAGTAATATTATCATGGAAACTGTTAGAATTCATAAACTTGAACATTGTCATGATCATGAAACTAATGAATCTGTTAATCACATGCATGATGATGATGATGTTGAGCACGGCTATTATGATGAAGACGAAGACGTTGATATTGAATTTGAGAAGACCATGAGGAATCTCAGTCTTATGGCAAATCTTCGAGATTATATGGCCGGAGGAAAAGGGTGGATTCTTGACAGCGGTTGTACCGATCACATGACCGGAGATAGAGACATGTTTCATGAGCTTACTAAAAATGATGGTCCACGCAAGTATGTGACTTTTGGAGACAACTCCAAGGGTAAGGTACTTGGCCTTGGTAAGGTGGCCATATCCAATGATAGCTCCATACAAAATGTTATGCTTGTTGAATCTCTTGGTTACAATCTTCTTTTCGTATCTAGATTAGCCGATTTTGGTTTCAATGTTCTGTTTACCAAAGTAGATTGCCAAGTATTTCGCCAAGATAATCATAATATGGTCTTTACCGGCATTCGTAGAGGTGATCTTTACATTGTTGATTTCACTAAGAGAGCCCAACCTCGTACTTGTTTAATTGCTAAATCTTCTAAAGGTTGGTTATGGCATAGAAGACTTGAACATGTTGGTATGCGTAACCTAGATAAACTTGTTAAAGGAGATCACATTCTTGGAGTGAAAGATGTTATATTTGACAAAGATCGACTTTGTAGTGCTTGCCAAGCAGGAAAACAAGTTGGAGGAAGCCATCCCATGAAGAACATTATGACCACGAGGAGACCACTTGAGCTACTTCATATGGATATGTTTGGTCCCAACGCCTATAAGAGTCTTGGTGGTAACTCTTTCGGTTTAGTCATTGTTGATGATTTTTCCAGATTTACGTGGGTGTTCTTTCTTGATGACAAATCGCAGGTACAAAAGATCTTCAAAAACTTCGCAAGAAAGGCTCAAAATCAATTCGAAGTAAAGATCAAGAAGGTTCGGAGTGACAACGGAACGGAGTTCAAGAACGCCAATGTGGACACCTTTCTTGATGAGGAGGGTATTTCACATGAGTTCTCGGCTACGTACACACCTCAACAAAATGGAGTTGTTGAGAGGAAGAACCGTACACTTATTGAGATGGCAAGAACAATGCTTGATGAATACAAGACGCCAAGACATTTTTGGGCAGAAGCGGTTGAAACAGCTTGTCATGCAACAAACCGACTCTATCTTCACAAGCTTCTTGGTAAAACGGCGTATGAATTGCTCACCGGTAACAAACCACAAGTTGGATACTTTCGAGTATTTGGCTCAAAATGTTACATTCTTGATAAGCATCGTCGTTCAAAATTTGCTCCTAAATCTCATGAAGGTTTCCTACTTGGTTATGGATCGAACTCTCACACTTACCGTGTCTACAACAACTTCACTCGAAAAGTTGAAGAGACGGTAGATGTGAAGATTGATGAGACTAACGGCTCGCAAGTAGAGCAATTGCCACTTGATGTAGGAGATCAAGAACCATCAGAAGCAATCCAAGACTTGCCCATTGGCAAGATTCGCCCCGTGGAAGTAAAGGAGAGTACCTCGTCTATTCAAGTGGAAGCCCCAACCTCACATCAAGGTGAACGACAAGCTGCTATGGAGGCATCCACAAGTGGAACACGTCAAGACGATGGGAATGAGGAAGTGCAACAAGATGATCCACCTCAACCTCCTTCTCCACCTCCACAAACAGACAACGACAACATCAACGAAGAAGAAGAAGATGATTATGATGAGGAAGCCTCACCACAACCCAAGAAAAGGCTACCTCGAGTTAGAGCAAGAATCGACAAGGATCGTCCCGTCGAACAAATACTTGGAGATATCCAAACCGGGAGAATCACTCGCTCTAAATCTCGTTTAGCTAACTTTTGTGAGCATTACTCATTTATCTCTAGTGTTGAACCCTTGAAGGTAGAACATGCTCTCAAGGACCCCGATTGGGTGAATGCAATGCACGAAGAGCTACACAACTTTGAGAGGAACCAAGTGTGGACATTGGTTGAGAAGCCTAAGGAAGAGCAGAACATCATTGGAACCAAATGGGTGTTTCGGAATAAGCAAGATGAAGATGGACAAGTTGTACGCAACAAGGCTCGTCTCGTAGCACAAGGTTACACACAAGTCGAAGGTATAGACTATGGTGAGACCTATGCCCCCGTTGCAAGACTTGAATCCATTCGCATTTTACTTGCTTATGCCAACCACCATGATATCACTCTTTACCAAATGGATATTAAAAGTGCCTTCTTAAATGGTGAAATTGAGGAGGAAGAATATGTTAAACAACCTCCCGGCTTTGAGAATCCCAAGAAACCTAATCATGTGTACAAACTTCGTAAAGCTCTTTATGGTCTCAAGCAAGCCCCTAGAGCTTGGTACAAATGCTTGACAAAGTTTCTTCTTGAAAAAGGTTTTGAAATTGGGAAGATTGATTCAACTTTGTTCACTAAGAGGGTTAATGGAGAATTATTTGTATGCCAAATTTATGTTGATGATATTATCTTTGGTTCTACTAACCCCTCTTTTAGTGAAAAGTTTGGAAGGTTGATGTCAGAGAAGTTTGAGATGTCTATGATGAGTGAACTCAAATTTTTTCTTGGTTTGCAAATCAAGCAAACTAGGGAAGGTACCTTTGTCTCTCAAACAAAGTATACCAATGAATTATTCAAGAAGTTCAACATGCAAGAGAGTAAAGGTATGAAAACTCCCATGCCCACGAGTGGACATCTTGACTTAACCAAGGATGGCAAACCTGTTGATCAAAAGGTTTATCGATCGATGATTGGTTCATTATTATATCTATGTGCCTCCTGACCCGACATTATGCTAAGTGTGTGCATGTGTGCACGATACCAAGCGGCACCAAAAGAGTGTCACCTTAAGGCGGTGAAAAGAATTGTGAGATACTTGATACATACACCAAACTTTGGCATATGGTATCCCAAAGGATCTTCTTTCAATCTTGTTGGCTACTCCGATTCGGACTATGCCAGAGACAAGGTTGACAGAAAATCCACTTCGGGTACATGTCAATTTCTTGGTAGATCTCTTGTGTCTTGGTCCTCCAAGAAACAAAATTTCGTATCTCTATCTACTGCCGAAGCGGAATACATTGCCGCGGGATCATGTTGTGCTCAATTACTATGGATGACACAAACTCTTAAAGATTATGGTGTGCATGTGAGACATGTACCATTACTTTGTGACAATGAGAGTGCTATTAAGATAGCACACAATCCCGTGCAACATTCTCGAACAAAGCATATTGAGGTTCGTCACCATTTCATTCGAGATCATGTTGAGAAAGGTGATATTGACCTTAAACATGTTCGTACTGACAAACAATTGGCGAACATCTTTACCAAACCCCTTGATGAGAAAGTGTTTTGTCACTTGAGAAGTGAGTTGAACATCATTGATGCTTCAAACGTGAACTAGAGGTTCATGTGGATGCATACAAGGGCATGAGCATTCTTGACTAACCCATGATATCCTTCATGATCATTTTATATCTTGGACATTTTGCTCCCTTGTATGGTATCTAACCTTTTGTAGGTACTTGGACAAGCTTCATGCCACAAGATTGCATCTCACTCTTATCTTGAGCAATCTTGTATAACCCAAGTATCAACAATTTATAGAGGAACAAGGAGCAAGACAACCTAAACATATCCTTTGACAACATTTGAGTTATGCTTCATTCTTGTCATTTTGGATATACATGATGTTCCTTGCAAAGCTAACCCATGTAGGAAGATGAACTACAAATGATAGGATAGCTCCAAACTTCAATTCATGAGCATCCACTTCAAGTTCAACTACATGATGGACTTCACCACCAAATACCAATGTAAGTTCTCACACCTTAGAGAAGCTTCACTCAAAGACATGAGCTAAAGCAACTCAACAAGATGTGAATACATTGAAATGCTTAAAAGAAAAATGGCAACCTCATTTTGAGCTTAACGATGAGTATGACCTATGATCAAGTGTTCTCACTTGACTCCTAAGTCAAAATGCTCTAACATAGGTGACCTAGTCACCGACCCATCTAGATGAAGTTCTCTAGTGTTTATTCTACTTGTTCTCTTTTTGCTAGAGTGTTTCTTTTCAAAAAAAAAACTTCATCTAGACGTTTCTTTGCTTCTTTTCTGTTTCTTCTCTTTTAGCTTGATTCGCAATTAATTCATTGCAAATCCTTGTGTTAATTCCTTGCCTAGTGAGATGAGTTGACAAAAATTCCATTGCATCACACTCGGTTCCACCGAATTGTCTCAACTCAGTGTCACCGATTTTGACTGCTCTAAGGAATTTTCTGTCAAATTTTCCCTGAGTTTTTCTGCTCCAGCTCCACTCGATGATTCTTATCCTCTACATGCATCTAGCTGTATTTCTCAATGACCAAACTCACTTAATCAATAACCTTGAAGTCCCTTCTTGGAAATTGATGTCAAAGGGGGAGAGAGGAATACATCAAAGCTTAAGCTTATCTATTCAAACCAAAAGATGCACCTTACAAGAGGAGAGAATGTTACATGTTTCTTTTAGGGGGAGAGAAACATGATAAGTTTGTTCTTTGGTTGTTCTAGTTTTCTCTCCCTACCTACTCCCAATATCCATGTCAGATTCAGGGGGAGAGGATGTTCTTTAAGGGGAGACAGCTATTGCTTTTGGGGACATGTCTGCTTCAAAGAAGTATTCACTTTGTGATACTCTCTTCTACATGTCATCCCAATCTTGGTTTATTGTTGATCTTGTGTCTTTTTCTTGAAGAAATTATCTTGTGTTATCTAACCCTGTTTTCTCAAGTGTATTTCTTCAGGTACTTGATCAAGAACTTAAAGGTAAGTATATGCATCACACTCATGTACATGGTTGACCTCTTGCTAAGTATATATTGTTTGCAAGGAGAAAATCTTGTACATGTGGATACCCTATATGAACAGGTGGATACCTTAATGTCATATATATATTGCTCTGATGCATATAGCCAAGATACATGTTGCATGTATATTTCCCATAAGATATCATCATGTTATGCACATCTTCAGGGGGAGTTCAAGGGAGCTCATACATGTTACATGTTTCCTTCAAAGCTTTCATACATACCTCTGCTAAATCTTTATTTAAAGCTTTGATGTATGTTGTCATCAATTACCAAAAAGGGGGAGATTGAAAGCACATTTGCTCCCTTGGTGGTTTTGGTAATTTATGTCAACATACATGTTGTTGGACTAATGCTTTTATCTAGTAAATTTCAGACAAGTTCAACAATGGCGTGGCATGGACAAGAGGACGTGGAACCCCTTCAAAATGCTAAGGACAAGGATTGGCAAAAGATCAAGACTCTACATTTCTGGTTTAGTGATCCAAGATCACATTGAGTCCATAGGAAAGCCAATACTATTAAAAGGGGATGAGGTGTTGCTTAATGATCGTTTTGCTCAAGTGCTTAGTGACAGTACTCCTAAACCCTCAACCACTCTCTCTACCCAAATATGTCCTAAACCTAAAGTCCAACTCGGCCCTACCGATATTTCCTACCCGGTCCCACCGAGTTCATCCAAGACTTAGCCACTGCCAAAACCCTAACATATCGGATCCACCGAAATGGATCTCGGTCTCACCGAGATGGCCTTGCCAACTCTCTGTAATCGTTTGCACTTACTTCGGTCTCACCGAGTTTGCAAATCGGTCTCACCGAGATGGCTTGCCAACTCTCTGTTGCCTTATTGCTTCACTTCGGTCCTACCGAGTTGATGCAATCGGTGCCACCGAGATGAGGATTGCCCTAAGCCATTGCACTTCGGTCCATCCGAGTTGTTCGTATCGGTCCCACCGAGATTCCTAACGTTCATATCTTTTACACAGTTCGGTGCTACCGAGATGATTGTTTCGGTGCCACCGAGTTGGGTCAAAAGTGTGTAACGGTTGGATTTTGTGTGGAGGCTATATATACCCCTCCACCCCATCCTTCTCAGCAAGGAGAGCCATCAGAACGTGCCTACACTTCCACCATTCATTTTCTGAGAGAGAACCACCTACTCATGTGTTGAGATCAAGCCATTCCATTCCTACCATTTGAACCTTGATCTCTAGCCTTTCCCAAGTTGCTTTCCACTCAAATCCTTCTTCCACCATAGCCAAATCTGTGAGGAGTTGTTTGAGTGCTGGGAAGACTATCATTTGAAGCACAAGAGCAAGGAGTTCATCAACAACACACCGTCTATTACCTTTTGGAGAGTGGTGTCTCCTAGATTGGTTAGGTGTCACTTGGGAGCCTCCAACCAGATGTGGAGTTGAACCAAGAAGTTTGTAAGGGAAAGGAGATCGCCTACTTCGTGAAGATCTACCCCGAGTGAGGCTAGTCCTTCATGGACGTAAGCCATGGTGGAATAGACAAGGTTGCTTCTTCGTGGACCCTTCGTGGGTGGAGCCCTCCGTGGACTCGCGCAGTCGTTACCCTTCGTGGGTTGAAGTCTCCATCAACGTGGACGTATGATAGCACCACCTATCGGAACCACGCCAAAAACCACCGTGTCTTCACTGCGTTTGATCTTCCATACTCTACCCCTTTACTTTCCGCACTATTGCATGCTTTACCATTTCCGCTGCTCAATCTCTAGATATGCATGTGTAGAAAGTATTGGAGTAATCTTAACTTGTGCCAAAATCTGCCTAAGTTCAAAGAGAAATTAAAAACTGCTAATTTGGCTGGTTAGGAGACTATTCACCCCCCCTCTAGACCTATCTCCTCGATCCCACATGGAGCTGAAACGTCCTCGAGAGTGCAAGAAGTCTTTGTTCATGCAATCCTCGCAAGACACGCCTCCTGATGCCGCCGCAACCCAAGCTCAACTAAGCCAGGGTTGTGCAATGCTGAGCCCGACAACACTGGGGGCGGGGGTCAAGCAGGGTCTGACAGACCCACCAGCACCTGAGCCCACCAAGAAGAAGCATAGGAAGAGACTGCCGGCGAAAGGCTCTGCTGCCGCCAAAGCTGCCAAAGTTGCTTCTAGCAGCCAGCCGCCTCCGCAGACCCGGGTTGCGGACAGTGTACCGATGAAAGATGCGCCGTTACTCCATGTTGCGGGAAAGCCAATGGTACCGGCGGATGCGCTAGCCGCCATAACAGGGGATCTCAGGAGACTGCATTACCATGTGCTGTCGACAGAGAGAAGTTTTCTCGCCTCGAATGATCCAGGATACCCGCTTTATACGGTTCATGTGCCGAGAAGTGGCAACATGTACGTTCACAAATGCCCCGCGGACCTGTTCTTCCTGCGATTTGATTACATCTTCAGGATGTTTCAAAAGAGGTGGCTTGATTTTACGTTCGTCCGCCTTTATGCGTTGCATATGAACTTCATCACCAGGAGAGAGCAAATCACTGGTCTTGCGGTCGCGGACCCGTACTACATGCATGAGGTTTTCTTGTCAATCAACGAAGCCAACCGTCAATATGCGAAGGAGTGCATCGATGAATTCTTGTTCATCAATAAGGACATGGAAATGATTCTCCTACCTTATCATCCCGGGTAAGTCATCCGCGGATAGCCACTATAACACATACACATCCTTTCGTGCATTTCAATCATTACTTTGCATGCATGGAGGCTAACTTGATCATGTATTTATTTTGCGCAGCGGGGGGCGCACCATTCTCATCGTTCTTTACCCGCGTTTCTCCCACGCTCTGTATTTGGACCCGTCCAAGACCATAGAGAAGAAAAATTACACACACATAAAGTATGTTCTGGACAGAGCTCTCCTGGGCTTCAGCATGCGGGGTAGCTACATCCAAGTCAGAAAAACAAATAAGGGTGGGCTGTGTTTCGGCCATAAGACTGACTTCGGTTGCGTCCAGCGACCGACAAGTAGTGATAAGGATGGATTCTACGTCATCCATCAAATGCTGGAGTACAGAAGGGATATGCAATCACTTCGCATGACATCTTCATCTCATACCCATATCCAGAGATGGGCCGAAGCCTTAGGAACCGTACCGGATCATCAACTCCGAAATGAATTCTACCGCATCCAGCAGGAAATTGCGTCGATCATTAGGAAAGACGTCCTCGAAGAGAATGGGATGTTATACAGCGGCCCAATATCGCGGGCTGACGTCCGAACCCGCATAGCCCTACAGCGTCAGGACTTGAGGCCTTTCACAAAGCTTGGGTGCATCCTCCCGGATATGGCCGGATGGGACGAGTGCACTCGTTGACGATGACAATGTGTCCGTTTAGTTGTTACTTTCTCTACAACGGTGCCGCGCTCTAGTTAGTTAGTTTGGGTACGTTGAATTTCGTTAACTATGTTTACTATATGTTGCTTCTATTTGCTAACTCTTTCTCTCCGCAGGCCGACGTATATTATTTTGCATATTATCGTTGAATCCGCTTGGTGATATATGCATCTCTGACAGGTATATAGATCATCGATGGGGAAGTGGTATGCCGTGTACATAGGGAGGGTTCCGGGAGTGTACGAGGAGTGGCCAGAGTGTCAGGCCCAAGTGTACCGCTTCCCGGGCGGTAGCCAGAAAGGGTTTGATAGCAGAAGCGAGGCGGAAGCTAGTGTAGGGTAATGCAGCAGAAAACAAAAAAATTCCGACCTACGCACCAGCCCAGGACCACTATGGAGACTGCATACAAGGTTTGATCTTTTTCGTTACCAACTCGTAGCGCAGCGGAAGTAGAGTCGATGACGATCGGCGGTGCAGATCCCCGTAGCTAGGATTTACAACCTCCCAACCGCGAGGATGTACTCCCACATCTGCCCCTCGGACAGCCCTCTGGGAGGCGGTCGGACAGTCCCTTGGACAGTGTCACGGACAGCCCTTCGGGAGGACCTTCGAAACTCGGACGGTAACTCGGACAGCCCTTCGGGAGGACCCTCGAAACTCGGACAGTCAGTCGGACAGCCCTTCGGGAGGCACTCTCGAACTAAGACCGAAACTATGATCTCTCTACAGAGTTGCACACATACGGTGTCATCTATCCGGCAGGGCTTCGCCGTCCAGAACTAGTTCCCACCGGAACCCAGACAGCCTTTCGGCTCTACGAAACTATTTCGCTGGGAGGGAGAGAGAAGCCAGACAAGTCTATGGCATGTGTATGAGAGCAACCATGATCTGATTTTGGAGAGCCCTCTCCACCTCTATTTATAGGAGGAGCAAGGGGTAGAGGAAAGAGGTGAAAAAGACCAAAAGGACCTTCCTAGGATCTTTCCACCACATGCCACATAAGGGTGTGTTGAACATATCCACCATGAGGTGGAAGGACACCTCAAGGAGGGCCCCCCCATGCCATGGCCGAAATTGTGCAGCCCCTTTGGGGGGCTCCACCTCCCTTTCACACACCAAAAGTGGTTTTCTTCTAGAAGAAAAACCCCATTTGCAAATCAGCCCAAAAAGTGCTTTTCACTATTTACGAAGACATTTTTCTGCGTCCGTTAAAACCCAAATTATTTCTGTGTGTCTAGAATAATTCTAGCACCCACCAAAACAATTTTGAACGCATTCCGAAACAATTTTGGAACAATGTTTCTTCAGCGAAAAGCAACCAAAGCGGTTCCGGCTGCTCCGGAACATTTCCGGTTTTTGTCCCGGAAAATTCCCAGAAGTTTCCAGAACACTTCTGGCATCCTCCAAGAATTTCCAGGCATGTGCCAGAACCAATTTGACTTAATGGAATACCCTGAAACAACTTTTCAGTTTCACCGGAACTATTCCGGTGTTCTCTCCGGAACGTTTCCGTTTCGTCCGAAACTTTTTCGGTGATTTTCTCTCAGACTCCCCGTCTAGTATTCAGCAGATAGATGACCCTTAAGCGTGTGACCCTATAGGTTCGGTGAAGTATAGACATGACCCAGAACTCTTTCCGATCAATGATCAACATCGGAGCCGTGGACACCCATATTGACCCCTATACCCACACGAATGAATATTCGAGTGAACCTCCAGTTGCCGTGTGCTATTCCTGTTGCTTCGCGATATGTTACAAATACCCGAGGTGAGATTTTCTGCATCCCCGTGGATCAACAACTTGTCCACTATGCAAGTTACCTCGTTACCGGTTTTGTTCTCTTTTCTCGTATCCGTGTTCTGGCATCCCAGTGATCAAATCACAATGTGTCTGGCCAGACGATGATGGATACCGTAACACCGAGAGGGCCCGAGAATATCTCTCCATCGTCGGAGGAGCAAATACCAATCTTGAGCTATCAAGTTACTTGACATACTTTTCCATGAACTCGTAAGCCGCCGTAATAGCCACCCATTTACGGATGACGTTTAATAAACCCCAAAGTTCATGAAGCAAGCATGAAGAAACTCGATACTCTCATGGTCTAAGGAATTATGCAAACGTAAACCATCTCCGTGTTATAACCATTAACTTATGACAAATGTATCTCATAGCATAACATCAATCGGGTCGATTCAACACAAGTGTTCTACCAACATTGTGCCCTCAAAGTTGCCGGCATAGTCATGCCCATGATCAGGAAAACAGAACCATCATGCAACACTTGAGCTAGTCTTAGAGGCATGACTAGGAATACATTTTACCGTTTATTATTCCACACGTGCATATGAGTCTTCCTTCGAGCCTCGTGGTTATTGTAGACTCGAGAACCATAGCAGTTATAGCATGGAACATAAACATAATCATGATCATGGAGATAAACAATAACATTTATTATTGCCTCGAGGGCATATCTCCTACAGACTCCCACTTGCACTAGTGTCAATAATCTAGTCAATGCTAATGCATTTTACACCTATGGCATACCGGTGTAAAAATGCTTCGCATGTGGTATAGCCTGATGTCCAACGGATCTGACAACTTCAGTTCCGTGTGTGTCTTTGCATGTCCTCGCGTTTTCACACTTTCACAAAATTCATATTTTGTGTGGACTTGGCTTTGTATATATGTGAATCACAGGTCAAACCTTGATTCCTCAGACTGAGCTATGGAGCAACTATCTGCAATAGTGTCCCATTGACCAAAGCCATTTCGGAACCATACTAAGTTCATGAATGAACTATATGATTCAACATCTTCTTTGTCGCTTCTAAAGCGTCAACATACTTAGCCTTTTTTATAGAAATCGCCACAGTAACTTGTTTGGAACGATTTCCAACTACCGTGTCACCATATTGTGTATTTACACAAAACCCTTAACTTAAATCGAAAATCGCATGGAGCATTGATGAAGACTGTATCGATGTAATTACTTACAACGAGCACTTCATAATCTCTGCTTGCGAGAAAACATGTCATTAGTGCTACTTTAGTACTTAATGACATTTTTCACTGTTGTCCCATGATCAGTACTTTGATCACTTTGGTATCTATACTCGCAACTCCTTGGGAGTACTCAACATATCTGGTTGTTTTACATACCATGGAATATATGATTAATCCAAACACGAAAGTGTGTGGAATCTCCATCATGTATTTCGCTCATCAGTGTTTTGAGACACCGAGTCTTGCAAAAACCCTTTCCATGTGACTTCGGCAAGAATCACTCCTTGGCGTTTTAATGCTAAAATGTTTTAGCATCTTGTCAATATGTATTTTTTTGCTTTAGCCTATTAGGCAATTCTATCTCGTAGATAAATATGCCTAATGTCAAGGCTATTTAGCCCAAGCACTTCATTGAAAAACTATTTTCAATGAAGTCCTAATTCGTGTCAAGAAATTTATATTATTTCCAATCAACAATGTGTCAAGCACACAAAGTTTTTAGAAATATTATTATGCTCCCACTTACTTTCTTGAAACCACAAGCATCTTCGTTATCCATTGATCAAATCAAACTCCTTTGACTATTTCATCAAAAACAAAGATTCCAACTCAATTTTGCTCTCTTCTGTCCATTGCTGGAACTCTGAAGTTTGCATACTTACTAGCATCCTCTGGATTGACAAAATACTTCGGACTGTATCACATGCAAGTCCTAGGTTGTATTTCCATCACATGGAAATCCTTTTGGCATCCATGCATCATATCTCAAGATTGAAATATGTATTAATTGCTAGTTTAACCCGATCTGACTTTAAGCATCGCTACGGTGAGACAATCTCATCGTAGTCAACTCCTTGAATTTGTTATTGCAACAAGTCGAGCTTTATGGATAAAACATTTTATCCACATCAGTATATAGTTCCATTAATGTTCGTTAGACTCTAAGTCTTCCGGAGGGTTTATCAAGATATAATCTTGAATCATTTATATGGAAACTATCTCAGATTGTATTGGCATTTAGCTAATTCCGGAGTCAGGGCCCATCAACGCTTCCTTGTGTATCGTAGGTATACTATTGTCTAACAACAATATCTCGCTTGCGCACCTGAGAGGTTTGCACGAGTTTTGCCTACGTGGTTCAGCTGCAAGTTCGACCGAAGTCCATACATTTTATTGTAGAGACTTCCGTATCAGTCGCAGTAGGAAACTCTGGAATTACTTCCAAGGTTCCTTTCCTTTGATCTGATGACGAAGATACTGTTTATCTCGTCGAGTTGCACTGTTCTCCCACTCACCTTTTTGCAAGAACCATTCTCTTTAAAAGCATACCATTCTCGGTGGCAAACCTTTTGCCTCGGTATAGTGGTGGAGGAATTCCCAATTACTTGGGATAACCTACAAAGTAGCTCTTGTCTGATTTGGAATAGGTTTGTAACCTTTTACACAAGCCCCATATTCCAAATGTTAAGGAAAGACCAAGCATGGTTGGGCGTACCATACCATGGCGTCATTTCAACAGACCTGATGACGCTCTTTTCAGTGTAAAAGCCGCAGTCACTAAAGCATTACTTTAAAAGGGATAATGGCAAATTGATTTATGTCATCTTTGATCTTACCATGTCACAAATGGTTTGAATACATCTTCACAGACATTCCACTCACAGTGGTGTTCTGGGAGGTGTAAGTTATGAAAACTCTTTTCACAACTCATCAGACATTCGCTAAACTTGTAACTCAGATATTCCTTTCTGCAATCTAGTTTGCAGAAACATAATATTTCTTGTTACAATAATTTCTACTTCATGTTGAAAAACCTTTCGAATGATTTAAAAAGATCCAGACTTACATCTCATCAAGCAAATATCCATATATCTACTTGAGTCATTTCTGAAGATAGATAAAATCCACTGCTAGCAACAACATTTATCGGACTACATACATCAAAATGTATGATCACCAATAAGTTCGTTGCTCGTTCCTTATGGCCTGTGAACGGTATTTCAGTCATTTCACTTTTCCGGAAGAAAGTTGCAAGTGTCAGATGATTCATAATCAAATGACTTCAAAATCCATCATAATGGAATTTCTCCATGCGGGTTTCTCCAATGTGACCAAATGCAGTGCCACACATGTGTGGTATTCTCTTAGTCTTGCGACATTTAGCAACAGTGTTATGGATGTATCATATTACTATCAATATTCATAACATACGTTCCATCGATGATGGAAATATGGCCCTTATGTTATTCATAATCCTGAACAACAATTGTTCTTTTATGAACAACACCCTTGCAATAAACATTATGCAAATGGGCTAGAGTGTATTAAACTCTAAAATGATTTATGAAAGTAAATACAGAGGTAAAGTATTATTATCAATATTCATAACATACATCTCATTCATAATGAAAGTATGGCCCTTATGTTATTCATAACACCGAACATCAAAAGTTCTCTTATGAACAACCTTCTTGCAAGGTACCTTATACAATGGGCTAGAGTGTATAAAACTCTATAATGAATTATGAAAATAAATACATAGGTAATACACCGATGGAAGGTATAGTAACTTTTACTAAGTTCCCAACATGTATTTAAACCTCATTCCTGGCTTAGTCTTTCAGGCCATAGTAGTTCTTGCATCGAGTCGCAATAGAGTGCAATCGAGCGGGTATCTCTGTGATAAACTCACAATACCCAAGAATCAGTGATTAACATGTTTAATCATAATTCCTAAGAACTATTTCTTTGACCAGCCTTCTATACATCAATAACTTGTATGACTTTCATACATGAGCTGGATATTCCAGTCTTCTCTCTTTTTGCCTTTATACTTCTAACAGTTTAACTTTCAGTATTTCTCCTACTCTCAGAAGAAGCATCCAACTTAAGAGTGGCGTTAGCCCCGGACTTCCTAGGTGTGTAAGTCATACTAACACCCTTCGGACATTTCCTTTAAGTTGTTGTTTTATTCACCTTCATCATATGACAGGCGTTCTACTGGATCCCTCTGTTATTAGTCAAATGCATAGTAAACACTTTTACTAATAGTTTGCAAAACAAACATTGCTTTGGATATCACATATCTTTTAGCCTTTGTTTGTGTCTAAAAATGATTTCCAGTTCCATGAATATCACATAGCTATCCCAAACTTTTGAAGTTCGGGTCTCATGAAAGTAAACATATTGCACTTGACCGTAACGGAATTCTAGCTTTCGGATCGAAGGACGAGAGTCACATTATCCATAGCATTAGCGGGAGAATACTAAAAGCATGCGATAGGACAAAGTCCCTCTCAGCACTCTTGAGGACAATCCTCACATTACGTTACCAACCGTAAAGTTTTAACTAGATATTTAACAGTTTATTCAATTTTAACAGGGAAGGTGGAAACGCGAGCCATTCTTCTATAACTATTATGCAAATTTCACTTAGACAAAGTTCATAATTAATTGCACAGAGAATTAAACAAGTTAATTCTACAGTGCGCTCCCACTCAAATCAATATCTCTCAAAATTGATAGTGAGTGATTCAAGATCCACATTTCAATTCAACGCCATTGATGTGGACATCACTGATGACGAGAATTTCAATCGGTAGGCCAACTTGCCGATCACATCTCTATGTGATTCTTGTTCATCTTTCGATGGGCGTGTTCCGAGCTCAGGACGATCAAGCCAGAACGTCAAGACAACCAAGTGATCTCGCTGCGAGGTCTGACCTCACCCGCCTCACACTTCCCTAATCGTTTGTACTCATGTGGACATGACGCACTCCGAGAAGTTAGGTGCCGTGACGGTGCTACACTTGGGAGAACACTAACTACTTGATATTTTTGTGAGAGATCACCCTAATAAAAGCGACTACCGCGCAATCAAGAAGGGTGCATCATAAGGGATAAACATCTCAGGCAATTCATAATAGCATGATATGGTATAGCCCTTTCTGACGGAGAAGTCTTGTATTTCTTCGTCTTCGGCATTCGCGTCGGTGTTCACCTTTGCGAAGATTGCCACCACCTTGTCGATGCACCAGATAATATTGCTATCTCTATAGCTTAATAAAATAAGTTCATTACAAAAGGTTGACACGCAGGTCATTAAAGTGACAATCATATGGCTCCAGCCATCATGCCGAATCATGACACGCAGGTCATGTTAATTTACATCATATAGTCATCTCATACATAATCAAATTAATATGAGAACCGCTATACCACATCACGTGCACTTCTTATGCACATCACATGTCATCCTGCAAAACCAAGTTAGCCGCCTCTAATCGGTTTATGCAAAATTTTATTTTACGTGGCTTCTAAGGTTTCGAAACAAACCGAAGCTACCTACATTTTATCATCAAGTATGATTATTCAAGTCGCTAGATTAACATCGCGGGGTGTATGAAACACGAGATAATAAAATCTCGAGCCCCATACTAAACTTCGTCATACGCATGACCCCCGTGCAGATCATATCTGCATTGCCCTTTTGTCTGTGAAATTTCATCTTTCTTTTTAACTACGGTGGAATTCAAAGAACTGTTAGCACTTCGTTGATCAATCAGGATCGCGGATTGCCAGAACTTAGAAACTCCACCATACCGTTATCAAGATCAGAAATATGCAAATTCCAGGGAAGCAACAAGAACATCGGGTAACAGATTTCATCTGCTACCCGCACAAATAATTATCAGCAGTAGAACTCATCTACTACAAATTATATTGTGCAACACCCATACATCTCTATGTATTCTAGATTGCAACCTGCATCTACGCATAGCACGGCTCTTGATGCCACTGTAGGGTAACGCAGTAGAAAACAAAAAAAATTCCGACCTACGCACCAGCCCAGGACCACTATGGAGACTGCATACAAGGTTTGATCTTTTTCGTTACCGACTCGTAGCGCAGCGGAAGTAGAGTCGATGACGATCGGCGGTGCAGATCCCCGCAGCTAGGATTTACAACCTCCCAACCGCGAGGATGTACTCCCACATCTGCCCCTTGGACAGCCCTCCGGGAGGCAGTCGGACAGTCCCTCGGACAGTGTCGCGAACAGCCCTTCGGGAGGACCTTCGAAACTCGGACGGTCACTCGGACAGCCCTTCGGGAGGACCCTCGAAACTCGGACAGTCACTCGGACAGCCCTTCGGGAGGCACTCTCGAACTAAGACCGAAACTATGATCTCTCTACAGAGTTGCACACATACGGTGTCATCTATCCGGCAGGGCTTCGCCGTCCAGAACTAGTTCCCACCGGAACCCAGACAGCCTTTCGGCTCTACGAAACTATTTCGCTGGGAGGGAGAGAGAAGCCAGACAAGTCTATGGCATGTGTATGAGAGCAAGCATGATCTGATTTTGGAGAGCCCTCTCCACCTCTATTTATAGGAGGAGCAAGGGGTAGAGGAAAGAGGTGAAAAAGACCAAAAGGACCTTCCTAGGATCTTTCCACCACATGCCACATAAGGGTGTGTAGAACATATCCACCATGAGGTGGAAGGACACCTCAAGGAGGGCCCCCCATGCCATGGCCGAAATTGTGCAGCCCCTTTGGGGGGCTCCACCTCCCTTTCACACACCAAAAGTGGTTTTCTTCTAGAAGAAAAACCACATTTGCAAATCAGCTCAAAAAGTGCTTTTCACTATTCATGAAGACATTTTTCTGCGTCCGTTAAAACCCAAATTATATCTGTGTGCCTAGAATAATTCTAGCACCCACCAAAACAATTTTGAACGCATTCCGAAACAATTTTGGAACAATGTTTCTTCAGCGAAAAGCAACCAAAGCGGTTTCGGCTGCTCCGGAACATTTCTGGTTTTTGTCCCGGAAAATTCCCAGAAGTTTCCAGAACACTTCTGGCATCCTCCAAGAATTTCCAGGCGTGTGCGAGAACCAATTTGACTTAATGGAATACCCTGAAACAACTTTTCAGTTTCATCGGAACTATTCCGGTGTTCTCTCCGGAACGTTTCCGTTTCGTCCGAAACTTTTTCGGTGATTTTCTCTCAAACTCCCCGTCTAGTATTCAGTAGACAGATGACCCTTAAGCGTGTGACCCTATAGGTTCGGTAAAGTATAGACATGACCCAGAACTCTTTCCGATCAATGATCAACATCGGAGCCGTGGACACCCATATTGACCCCTATACCCACACGAATGAATATTCGAGTGAACCTCCAGTTGCCATGTGCTATTCCTGTTGCTTCACGATATGTTACAAATACCCGAGGTGAGATTTTCTGCATCCCCGTGGATCAACAACTTGTCCACTATGCAAGTTACCTCGTTACCGGTTTTGTTCTCTTTTCTCGTATTCGTGTTCCGGCATCCCAGTGATCAAATCACAATGTGTCTGGCCAGACGATGATGGATACCGTAACACCGAGAGGGCTCGAGAATATCTCTCCATCGTCGGAGGAGCAAATCCCAATCTTGAGCTATCAAGTTACTTGACATACTTTTCGATGAACCCGTAAGCCGCCGTAATAGCCACCCATTTACGGATGACGTTTAACAAACCCCAAAGTTCATGAAGGAAGCATGAAGAAACTCGACACTCTCATGGTCTAGGGAATTATGCAAACGTAAACCATCTCTGTGTTATAACCATTAACTTATGACGAATGTATCTCATAGCATAACATCAATCGGGTCGATTCAACACAAGTGTTCTACCAACATTGTGCCCTCAAAGTTGCCGGCATAGTCATGCCCATGATCAGGAAAACAGAACCATCATGCAACACTTGAGCTAGTCTTAGAGGCATGACTAGGAATACATTTTACCGTTTATTATTCCACACGTGCATATGAGTCTTCCTTCGAGCCTCGTGGTTATTGTAGACTCGAGAACCATAGCAGTTATAGCATGGAACATAAACATAATCATGATCATGGAGATAAACAATAACATTTATTATTGCCTCTAGGGCATATCTCCTACAGCTAGTTACTTGAGGTTCACGCTAGCGCGAGAGAGGAATCAGAGCCGGCGCCTCAAGAATTACTACATAATCCCGCTTTTGCTCATCGTGATCGCTCTTCTCTTCTATGCGATCATATCATAGTTTACATAGATGATGAAACATGACTATGTGACCATGTTGTTGCATGTATTCGAGACTTCTAATAACTTGTATCGCTATTTTGAGACATGTGTTTGCCCATGAATGATGATGACGATATGAGATGAGAGACTTCTAATAACTTTTGCTCATCGATGCCGACGATTAGACATTTTTGTCTTACATCTTTTTCAATGAATATGCATGTTGTTATTGTATAAAAGCTATATCTGTTCAAATACAGCGTAAAAACGCAGAAAAAAAACATACAACATTAGCAGTGGCGCGGGGCCAAGGTTTACCAGCAGCGCGCTTTTAACAGTAGTGCTTTTCTTATACACGCGCTGCAGATAAGTAACAGTAGCGCTTGTTGAAAGCACGCTACTGCTAAGTTAATTTACCAGTAGCGCTGGTCAAAAAGAGCGCTGCTACTAAAAATTAGCTGCAGTGACGTACCAGTAGCGCGTGTACCAGCGCTACTGGTAGCTAAAAATCCAGCGCTACTGGTAAGGTTTTCCCTAGTAGTTCTTCCCTGTGATCCGATCTGACATGGGCCTGGGTTCTTTGTCGAGAGCATGATGTCTGGTCGTCCGAAGTTGTGTTTAGATCCTGACTCGAAGTTGAGTCTGAGGTATGGGTTGTGCCGTCATTTAGCGCCAAGGTTGACTCCGAGGTTTGGACAGGCACATCATCGTGCTCCTCGATTTGGTCTGACACCTAGCTTGGGAAGACGAGATCACCGCGAGTATCCGTGGCATATTCTAGGTTGCTGAATCTGCATGGGCCACCAATGATGGAGGCAAATCCAGCAGATCTCGGGTAGGGGATCCCGAGCTGGTAGCCTTGGTGCGATGGTAACAATAGACACAGGGATTTACCCAAGTTTGGGCTCTCTTGAAGATAGATAACACCCTACGTCTTGCTTGACTATATTGATTTCAAGGGAGTATAAGTTACAGGTTGATCTACCACGAGATCGTGCGTGTATGAGGATTGCTTTCTATGGTCCTCACCCCTCGGCTTATATAGATACCGGGGGTGCTTAGGGTTTACACATAGGCCGGTTACATCTAAGGTAATTGTGAGGAAGATGTCCTTTAGGTCTTGGAGTATGCACCAAGTCTTCGAAAGATATCCACCTTGGCGCTCCTGGGCTCGACGAACATGGCCCACTGGTTGATAATCCCGGGGGCCCTCGGCTCGGCCCATATGGTCGGGAGCCGACTTGGCAAGCACCCCCTAGCCCAAGACACTATCACGGGGCTGGACCAGCGCCGACCAACACACACACAAAAGAAGATTGGGGCCAATTTGACTGGAGTCGGCAGGCACACCAGACAGGTAGACCCCGCGCCGGGCACGACTCTATTGGCAGTCCATGAACCACATAGACTATGTGTGCTACTTTGGTAGACCACACGCAATCTAATGTCGTACGGCCGTGGCGGGAGCCATCTGAACGGTATGACCCGCTAGTTAGAACATACCCTGTGGTTGGACATGACGCCTGGTGTGTGATAGGATGGATAGAGATCAGCATGTCCCTTCGCGCCGCATCTGCATCAACCAGCTGGTTACAACAGTGTGTCCTGGTCTTCGCCCGAACTGGACAAGTCTCCATGCTCTAAGCTCGCTAGGGCCGACCACTGTCATTGGGACGTCGTTTAATATGGAACAGGCACGAATGACGCAAGTGGTTCCGTGTTAAATGAATCCATCGCGTGGGCTCACGAGGCCGATGAAAATCGTTAGCGAGACAAGCGAAACGAATTGTTGGAAGGACCACAATGGCACACCTGCATATATGAACAACCCGTGCAACACATAAGCTTGAACAATCGAAAATACATATAAAAAGAGCAGCAGCCAACGACAACTCAAACATAACATAAAGATGCAATAAATCATAGGGAAATAATTTAAAGCAAAATACATCATTTTTTTGCCAAAGGATTATGGAGGCTATGATCAAAGGATAAATATGGTGATGGAAACGTTGGTGAAGTCGTTGGAGGCGATGAAGGCGATGGTGGTGATCGTGGTGACGGTGGAGGCCCCGACTCCTCCTCGGATGCCGCCAGAAGGGAGTGGGAAAGGGCCCCCAAAGTGATGGTAGAGAAAGCATGAAGAGAGACCTGAGATAGCACAAAAAGTTAATGTGATGTTGGCCGCCACCGGCGGCAAACAAAGCACTAGCTTCGAGCAAGCCCGAAGAAGCCGTGAGAGCAACGAAAAGAAAACGATGTGTGAGGCAAGCAAGGGAGAAGAAGAAGGCCACCCCATTATATACACATAGCACACCTCGAGGGCCCATCGGCCGTGGCACCAACCGAGATACACTGGGACGAACCCGAAGCCAGCTCCTCGTTAGGTCCTCGTGCCCGGGTGGGCAGAGAGCCCGCGCAAATGCCTCTTGGACACGTGAGGCACCGCGCGCAGCGGGATGCCAGTACACCCACGCAGTGGCGGAGCCAGAAAATTAGGACAAGAGGGGCCAAGTATAGTTAAACCTTGTTAGGGAGGGCCAATCCATCAAAAACCACCATTTTAGCACCAAAAAAATCACTATTACTATTCATTCTAGGCTTAAATCACTGATGTTAGGGGGGGCCAGGGCCCTGGCTGGCACCCCCTGTCTCCGCCACTGCACCCACGCACAGTCGGGCATGGGAATCAAGCCGACGCGTGCAACGAGAGGCCGGTCAGTCGCATCTCCCGACCCGGCCGGCAAACGCATGCATAGCCGGGTAGACCACTCGCACGAGGCTGGCGGCAGCGACGCAACCCGGCCGGCGAAGGCCATTGACAGGCGGACCCGGCCGACAAACGCACGCATAGCCGGGTAGACCACTCGCACGAGGCTGGCGGCAGCGACGCAACCCGGCCGGCGAAGGCCACTGACAGGCGGACCCGGCCTGACGTGGCCGAACTAGCCCCGTGGGGGGCGAAGACACTGAACGGACCTGGCTCGCCCGTCCCATGTGGGGGCAGTTCGGTGCGGCCCATGTGGGCGCGACCGAAAACACCCCATGATAGTGGCCATGGCCACATCCGCGGTCCACTCGTCATGGACCACCAAGGGAAATCGTCCGGGTGCGGGGCGTCTGCGTTGATCGGACGGTCGGGAGAGCCCTAGGGAGCTAGCCGCGGGAGGCCAATGCTAAATGGATGGCGCAGAGGGCACTCCCAAGCAAGGAGGCTCCCAGAAGGTCGGTAGTTTGGTTTGCAATCCTATGATTCAAAGAACCCATGTAGGAGAAATTTTGAAGGATTAGAATTTTACAAAAATCCATTGAATCAAAGAGGCCCTTGGCGAACTGTATCACTTTGTTTGAATATTATTGTTTGCTTAAATGGTCATATTCCACGTATTTCGCAAGATCTTCATGGAACAGCCGATTTAGTGTTTATGCTCAGTTTGTGTTCTAAATGATAGATTGTTGCATTGTTGAAACTAAAACCAATAGAGCATATCACGATAAAAATTTCATTTGATACTCAATATATTTAATTCTGATGTGGTGAATCTTAAATAGCCAATTATTTAACTTTTCAGTGTAACGGAAACCTTGTTTACCGCCATGATATCTATCATAACCCATACAAATAACAAAACAAAAGTCATAATTTAGCACAAAGTCAGATGTGTGAAGTGCCTGATAAGTGGCCCAACAAAAAGTTGAGACACAAATTGATGTCGATCTATCAAGCCACATAACACACCCCATTAAAAGTGCTCCCGAAAAAGATATGGGCGAATTCAAACAACAAACGTAAGGTTCATTTATGGGCCAACATAGACAACATTCGGTCGTGGTTTAGTTGATCTAGAAAAGTTTTGCAACCCACATGCCTCGCATTATAGTGGGGCACCAAAGTACGATACCATTGATCTAGTACTAGATGGTGTTTGTTGTATTGTTGAAATTCGAATAAACATAATCGTATAAATTGTTTCATGTTGAGAATAGATAAAATTATTTTGATGCTGTAAATCTTAAGGGCACATAACTTTTTTTGAAACGCGGTCTCTTAGGGCCCGATTCATTAAAAAAGCTCGAAGAGAACTGCCCGGTTAATAAACGGAAAACCGGGCGAAAACCGTCACAACTGGCCCGCAGAAACAAGGCACACAGGGCGACCTGACAACCCACACAAGAACGCACACACGCCATCGAGAAGAAAAGCGTCGTCGAGGTTGCATCCCGGCGTCATCGTCATCACGCCTCCGTGAGGGCGACTCCGACTCCACCATCGACGACCACCGAAGAAGCCCTCACCGCAAACAAGCGTCGAGGCTTGCACCGGCCGATGCCAAACAGTCAACCACACGCGCCGGCGACCAGGCAGCTCCGACTCTGTCAACGAGCATTGCAGGAGAAAAGCGTTGGGCTTGCGCCGAGCCAGCACCAGAGCCGACCACCCGTCTCGTGTCATCGTCACCGCAAGGGCCTCTCCTCAGCAGCTCCGACTTCAGGAAGACAAAGCGAGGCACGGCGACTCCTCGAACACGCCGGAAGAGACCGACTACCAAGAACCATCAGCAAACCTGACTCCGCCCGAAGCTGCCATCGTTGCCACAAACAGGAAGCCGCGCAAACATCCGCATTGCCGGACGGGCACCAGCCGACCGCAATGCCGCGAGCGTCCAGCCCATGAAGCGCGCAAACGAGATCCGAAGCTCTTCAAGGCGACGCCCCAAAGAGGGAAGCGACGATGTCGACGCCGTCGCCCAACCCAACCGGGCCTTAGGCTTTCACCCGAAGAGCAAGATCCGAGGGTGTAAGAGGGTGTGGCACTCCACAACGACGCCTCCAAGGAGGTTAAACGACGCCCACAGACGCCGACGCCGCCGGCCGGCAAGACCGGGCAAGCTTTCGCCCGGAGCATACCCAACACCGCCAGCACCCTCACGCACTGCACCTCCGCTGACCCGCCCACCTCTCGCAGAGCCACCGCGCCAGCAGCACCGGAGAGCCACCAAGCACCTCACCTCCCCGCCGGACAAGAAGACGCCGACGGGCCAGATCCGGCCGATCTGGCATCCCACCACCGCTACGCAACCAGAGCCACCAGAGGCCAGCCCGCCACCGGCCCGACCAGGGACCGCGCCCCACAAGGCAGGCGGGGGGGGGGGGGGCGCACCCGCCCCGACGCGTCGGAAAGGAGCAGCCAGGCCGAAGACCAGGCGCCCGACGACGGAGCTGCCGCGGCTGCCACCCGCGAGAGCCACTGCCAGGGAGCCGTCCCGCCGGAGAAGGAGGCCCAGGGGCCCGCCGGCGACGCAGCCGAAGCCCCCGACTGGATCCATCGCGCGACGCAGAAGGGGATCGAGCCTCCCCACCTAGAGCTCCCGCGGCTTGACGAGAGGAAATCGCCCCCCCCGCCGCCGTCCACCGCCCGGGCTTAGCCCGGCGGCCTCCTCCGGTGACGGCGAGGGGAGGAAGGGGGCGGCCCGGCGGCGTGGCTAGGTTTCCGCCCGTGTCGCCTCAGCCGAGACGACGCGGGGGCTTTTTCGTTTTAGGGCACATAACTTCGACTTTCGGTGTAACCTAAACCGCAACATAAACCTTGTCTGTCGACATGATATCTATCATAACGCATACAAAAGACAAAACAAAAGTCGTACTCTAGCTTGAAGCCAGATGTATGACGTGTCGGATAAGTGCTCCATGAAAAGTGAGACACAAGTTGACGTGGATCAAATCGAGCCACATTACACCCCTATATTAAAAGTGCTCCCGAAAAAGATGCGAGTGACACAACCGAAACTCCGGTGCGGTTTCCTTGATCTCTGCCAGTCACGCATAGTGACGGTTTCCGCAGCCCACATATCTGTTAAAAGTCCGCTGCCGTTTCCTTGATCTTGGCCAGTCACGCGTAGCGACTGTTTCCGCAGCCCACATATTTCTCGAAAGACCGCTGCCGTTTCCTTGATCTAGGCCCGTCACACGTAGCGATGGTTGGTGCAGCCCACATATCTCGCATCATAATGTGGCGCCGCGAAACTTTCGTGCCACCGGATATATATATATAAATTAGATAGATTAATGAAAATAAATACATGGGCCGTAATAATGGGTTTCCGTATTATCTTAACACCAAATATCACACATTGGTTGGGTTTTTTCCTATCTATAAAAAAGGTTGAATTTTTCCTCTACCTCAGCAAAACCAAATCATCATGCATATAACATAGAGTAGCCATTGCCCGATATGGAATAATAGAGACCGAATGATTTTACCGCATATATGTGGGCGGCGCGAGGGTAACTCTAACAAACTGCCTTATATAATTCCATATCATAAATCACCAGATCAAAAGCATCCAAGTGTCTAGAGTGGGGAGTGGACGGCCCACGTGCCCGGCCCTCCTCCTCTTTTTAAGCCCCTGCCCCGTTCCTCCCCCCCAAAACCCCTCTCACCACCATCCAGTCTCTCTCCAAATCTTGGGACAGAAAGGCCACCGTACTGAAATATAGATTGACAGAGGCGGGGCGGGAACCAGCGAGCGAGCGGCTCGGCACGAACCCGGTCCGACAAGATGCTTAGGAAGCGGCAGAGGAGCGTGGTGATGCGCCGGAAGATTAGCGTGGCGTCCATGCCGTCGGTGCCGAGGCGGGTGCGCCAGGTAAGCGGCGACGACAAGCAGGCACGCGCGAGGCCGATCTTTTTTGGGTCGGCTTGCGCCGAGTAGATGGGCGCCGGAGGCGGCGGCTACCACTCTCTTTTTTTTTTCTCGAATCAAACCCATTAAGCTACGCGGAAGGGGCGAGCAATGAGCGACTCCGGCGTATGTCCGGCGACTGGCGTCATGCCGCCTCCTTCCTCCCCTTCATCCTCTGATCTCCTCTCCCTCTCCTTGTCTTCCTGATCCACTTCTCTTCCCTGTCTCCCTGTCTCCTCTCCCTCACTTTCTCCTGCTGGATCCCCTTTTTCTTGTTCCTCGTAGCAGGCATCTTCCTAGGTGGCGGAGCTCCTTCTGGTTGGATCCAACGACGGCCCCTCTCGTTGCTCCTCTGCTGCCATTGGATCTGTCCCGCTCCCGCCTCTCACAGGTCCTACCCACCCCAGTTCTTCCCCCTCCTCTTTGACCTCCACACGGAAACCCTCTCTGCCGCCGCCGATTTCATCCCCTGCACCCGCCTTCCACATCTGCATATTTCACTTCCTTTTGGGCTTTCCAGCCAGAGTCGTGCTTGATTGGCTTGATTTGCTTCTGCTGGTTTTCAACCGGGTGAATTCTTTCTTCCTTCGAGGAGTGTTAGTCAAGCTAAGCGGCGTCGGACGCCATGAGAGCAATTGCTTGGAATTGCCGAGGTATGGGCCGGGGCCTCGGCAATGATCGTATGCTTTTTCTGGCCAACTTGATCCGATCTACTAAAGCGCAGGTAACTTTTGTTTCGGAAATCAAGTCTTCTAAAGTTCGTTCTGTAGATCTTGTTAATAGGTTTGATGTTTCTAGTGCCTTTGTTGTTCCCTCTAGAGGTACTTCAGGAGGCTTCTGGCTTATGTGAAATGATGACCTCAAAGTTTCTGTTCATAGTGCTAACTTCCACTATATATTAGCTAATGTAGTTCATTTAGCTTCTGGGGTCCAATTTTGTTTGATTTGTATTTATGGCGACCCGTACCATAGGCAGACTAGAGCCATTTGGAGTCAGATTTCCACTTTTGTTTATGACAATCTAGGTGCGCCCATGGTGTGTATGGGTGACCTTAATGACATTCTCTATGATACGGATGGATGTAATGGCAATGTGAATTACTTCCGTATGAATGCTTTTCGGTCTCTTGTTAAAAATTGTGGTTTCTTTGACTTAGGTTTTAGTGGTCCGGCGTATACTTGGCGTGGCAATCAGCATACTTCTAAACCCATATACCGTCGCCTTGATCGTTGCTTAGTTAATGCGGAGTGGTGCATGCATTACCCTAACACTAAAGTCCTTAATTTGCCTATTATCCTTAGTGATCATGCTCCTATTTTAATGTCTACGGAGGGCATTTTTACTAAACCCAAGCAAGCTTTTAAATTTGAAAATTGGTGGTTGATGGAAAAGGACTTTGCCAATTTTGCCAAATCTGCATGGAACAATTGTTCGCTTACATCTTTTGCAGCCAAGACATCTTCTTTGGCAGGTTCTCTAAAGGTGTGGTGCAGGAAAAAGAAATCTCTTCAAAGTGATCTTTTGGAGCTAGAAGGGCAGATCAACCAGCTGCAGCAAAATCCATTGCAGCAACGAGACCATGCTTTAGAAGGGTCCCTCACTATTAGGTATGAGCAAACTTTATCCAAGCTAAATCAGTTCTATAAGCAACGCAATAAGAAAAATTTGGCTGCGGCTGGTGACCGTAATACTAAAATTTTCCATCAGGCTGTTGTTAAGCGTAGGAAGCGTAACACTATTTGCTCTATAAAAGATGAGAATGACATGCTCCATTTCAAGCCTTCTGCTATTACTAACACGTTTGTCAATTACTTTCGTTATATTTTCTCCTCTCCTAATCATAATGCAGATAGACCTTATGTGTCCGCTCAATGGCCGAATGATTCTTCGGATCCAACCTATTCTCTTCCTGACAAACATGAGGTTTTGCAGATTCTCAAAGATATGAAGTTAAATGCTTCTCCAGGGCCTGATGGTTTTAATGTTGAATTTTACTTGGCTGCTTGGGATTGGATAGGAGACGAGGTTACTCAGCTTGTCATCAATTTTTATCTCTCTGGTGTTTTGCCTCCTCACATTAATGATACTAATATTGCTCTCATTCCTAAGAAACTGGTTCCTCAAGTTCCTATGGACTACCGCCCTATTAGTCTTTGTAATGTTGTTTATAAGATCATTGCTAAATCCCTCGCCAACAGGATTAAGCCTCACCTTCCTGATTACATAGATCCTGCTCAGCAGGCTTTTATCGAGGGGAGGAGAATTAGTGATAATATTATCATTGCCCAGGAAATTGCTCACTCTTTCTCTCTCAAATCTTGGAAGTAGGATGCCTTCATGCTTAAAATTGATCTTGCCAAAGCTTTCGATCGCCTGGAATGGGACTTTATTGTTTCTGCTCTTGCTCGTAAGGAGCTACATGGTCATTTCATTAATTTAGTTCATGCATGCATCTCTTCTCCCACTTTCTCTGTGCTAATCAATGGGCAACCTTCTCATAAGTTCAATAGTTTTCGTGGGATTAGGCAGGGCTGTCCCATGTCTCCTTACTTGTTTGTCATTGCCATTAATGAACTTTCGATAGCGCTTAATGAGGCTCTTCAAGCTAACCATTTGCAGGGTATTTCTCTTGGTCCAAATTGCCCCTCTGTTCATTCTCTTCTCTTTGCAGATGACTTATTGGTTTGTGGACAGGCTACTCTTCAAGAAGCTCAGACTATGGCTAATCTTATTCATCAATTTTGTGAGCTCTCTGGTCAAACTCCCAATTGGGACAAATCTGCAATCCTTTTTAGCTCGCATGTTTCTCAGGCTATGATTCAAGGCATTAAGCAAATTTTTCCTGTTTCTAATCTTGATGCTAATTTCACTCATCTTGGTCATCCACTTATTCTTCTTGCTAAAAATAGAGTGGCTGCTTACAATTTTGTGTTGGATAAATTTTTGAATAAGCTGCCCTCTTACAAAACTATTATGCTCTCTCATGCTGCTAGGCTTGAATTGATTCGATCGGTTTTTTCAGCTATTCCAGTCTATTACATGGCAAACATCTTGTTTTCTAAGAAATTCATTGCTAAGCTCACAGCTGTTATTAGAAATTTCTGGTGGACAGGTGTTAGAGAGACTGACTCAAAGAAAAGTCTCTGCCTTAGGGCATGGAAGGATATTTGTACTTCTAAGGCAGAAGGTGGCTTGGGCATCAGGAATCTAAAAGCCATTAATGAAAGTCTCATTCTCACAGCTGCTTGGAGGTTAGCCAATGCTCCTTCTTCTCATTTGTACCTTGTGCTAAAGGCTAAGTACTTTCCTGATACTTCAATTTGGAGAGCCACTGCTACCCCACCTAAATCTGCTTTCTGGGCCTCTATCTTGAAAATGTTGCCTAAACTAAGAGATCATGCTTTTTATCAACTCACCCAGGGTAACATTTCTTTATGGAGCATGCCTTGGTGTAATCTTTGGTATTCTATTTATGATCATCTTGTTCCACAACAAGCTGGTTTTGTTTACCCGTCTCATGTGAGAGATCTTTGGCTTCCTGGTTTGAAAAGCTGGAATCATCCACTCATATTTTCTCTTTTTCAGCAGCCTTTAGCCTCTCACATTGTTAATACTCAAATTTTAGATGATGATGGTCCAGATTTGCTGTGTTGGGACCTCACTCCAAATGGTATTTGCTTTTCAAAATCTGCTTACAAACTTTGCTTGCAAGAGCTTCATAGTAACCCGAGAAATGCTCCTCTGGATATTCCTTTGGACTTGAAAGATTTTCTTAAATTCATTTGGAAACAAAAAAAATTGCTCCCTCGAGTTCAAACTTTTGCTTGGAGACTTCTTCGAAGGGCTTTGCCTACGGGTATGAGGGCTGGTCGTTTTTCTATTCATATTGCTCAGACTTGTTGCAGATGTGGCCAGCAGGAAGATGAATTCCACCTTTTTTCCCTTTGCAATTTTGCGAGAGCAGCTTGGTTTTCTTCGCCCTGGTTTCTTCGCTCGGATGTTCTCACCCAAGGGCACTCTACTATGCATTCCATTCTCATCGCGCTTATTCGAATGGGCCATCCTCATGCTTCCATTAAGAATGTTTTAAATTTTTTGTGGTGCCTTTGGAAAGCTAGAAATGATTTTCTTTTTGATAGAAAAAAGCATCTTCCTTATCAGGTTAATATTGCTGCTGCAACTCTGGACTATGAGCCACTGGTTGATCCTTCTTGTTCTCCTACTAAGCAACCTCACTCTAATGATGTTCATGAAGCTCATGTTCTTCCTTTGCAGGGCAAAACGCTTAAGTCTGACTTGTTAGTTCCTGGGACTAAAATATTCTCTGATGCAACATTTAGGTCGTCAAAAATCCCAGGTCTCGCACAAGGGCAAGTGGGTACAGGTATAGGTGTCTTTATTTCCATACCTTCGGATCAGGGCGAGCTCAATGTACAGGTTCAGGCTTCGGCCCCTCCTACCTCTACTCCATTGCAGGCTGAAGCTGTGGCTCTCTCCTGTGCTGCACAACTAGCTTTGAGGCTTAATCTTGCTAATTCCACTTTCCTCATGGATTGTCTGTCTTTAGCCTCTTTTGCTGCTTTAAGAAATATTTCGGCCACTCCTTGGAATATTAGGAATGATCTTGCTCATTTCTTCAAAGTCACCTCTAATTTGAATGCCCAAGTGTTCCACATTTCCAGGGATATAAATGGTATTGCTCATAATCTTGCACAGCAGGTTTTTAGATCTAATGCTACCACTCAAATCTCTTGCTTTGCTCATGCTCATTCCCATCAGTCTTGCCCTATGGTTTCTCTTCTTTCTCACTTTCAGATTCAGGGCATAAATCTGCATACTATTCACTGTTATTAGCTCACATGCGCCTGCAGGCAGGTTTTTCTCTTTATCTTTTGCAGAAAGCGCTGGCCTTCTTCCTCTTTTAAGGTTCCTTGCAGGCTTGCATTCTGTACAGGATAAGCTATGGCCACAAGGGTGTGAAATGCAGGTTCAAGGAGTTTGCTGCCAAACTATATTTCTGATGGTGCACTCTCATCCTGTGGACTACCAGCAAGTGGAGGCAGCAATCAATATATAGGCTGGTATCTTGCATCTGCTTCTCTTCAAAGCATCAGCAATTCTTCACATTCTACTCTGCATACAGATGGGCTGTTACAACTACTTTTGTGGCTGATGGCATGTTTTTCCTCAATGCTTTCTAAATTAGCTGTTGATCATCTGGTTGAGTTTCTTTCTCAACCTATCTTTGCTTTCTCTTTCAGCTCTACCCCTCTGGCTGTAGTTCTCCTTGCTATCTATCTTCTTGCCACTGTATTCACTGCTGTACTTAACTTATGAGCTGAAATGAAATTGGGCGCCTGTTGGTGCCTTGCTTTGTTCAAAAAAAAAAGAGCGATGCCACGTGTCTAGAAATCGTACGAGGAGAAAAAAAAGGGAGAAGGAAAAGCGCAGCGATTAAGGCAGAAAGAAAGGGCGCCCTCTCGCTGCGGATACACCTCCCCCAGATGGACTCCTCCTTTCGTTGCCTTTCCCACGTAACAACGAACTCGACAGCAAGGTGGCGTGTGCCATCCTCCAATCCAGGGGCCTCGGCAATCTGTAGCATGGAGGCGACCACGTCGGGCAGCTGGCAGCGGAGGAACCGTGGCTCCAGGCCAGCGAGCTCAATCATCATCTCGAGCGCCTCCTGCGCGGAGCCCTCGTTGCCACAGTTGAGCGACTCGGCCAGGGCGCGCATCATGGCGGGGAGGAGGTCCTGGAACTGGTCGCGGTCAGCGGCGGAGGAGAGGGACTGGATGACGCTGATGGCGGCGTTGAGGCCGGCGACGCGGACATCGGTGGAGGAGGGGTGCGAGAGCGCGGCGAGGAGGAGCGCGTGGAGGTTGGGGAAGCCGGCGGCGAGGTGGGACGCCAGCCTGGCCAAGGTGTTGAGCGCCGACTCCTGCAGCGCGGGGGGTGAGGACGAGGAGGCGACGGATTTGTAGAGGAAGGTGAGGAGATCGGGCCAGGAGTTGGAGGGCAGCAGGTAGGTGGCGAGCTCGGCGACGGCGTCGGAGAGCTTCTTGGAGATGGACCTGGAGAGGTCGGGCGAGGAGGCCGCGGAGAGGAGCAGCGCGCTGAGCGAGGACTGCGTGGCGGGGGCGAGCGCCGGGTAGACGAAGGCCTGGGAGCCCGGGGAGATGAGGCGGCGGAGGAGCACGGCGGCCATGGGCGCGGAGGGGTGCGTCGGGGAGAGCAGCAGGTGGGCGAGGCGCAGCGCGAGGGGGTCCGGGTGGGAGGCGCGCAGCGCGTGGAACGTCTGCTCCGCCCGCGACCGCGCCTCGTTGGCCGGCGACACCAGGTCCCCCAGCAGCGCCGTCAGCGGCGCCGGGTCCGCGCCCAGCACCGCCGCCGCCTCGGCCGCCTCCGCCTGCGGATCCATGGGCTCTGGCGCGGCGCGGTGCGGGGACCTCTCCGAGTGCCGCCTCCTCCACCAGGATGCCGCCTTCGCCCGCCTCTACCAGGTTTTCCCTCTCGCGCAAGCAATTCGTCGAGCAGGTCATGCGCGGTGGTCTGATGGACGATGTGCTTTGGTTCCTCTGCAGGTCAGGGAGCAGGATCTGGCGCTGGGGTTCAAGTTCAACGCCAAGGGCACCATCGACTGCTATGAGGGGGAGATGGAGGTGCTCCCGGAGTCCCGGTCGCGCCGCCGGCAGATCGCCTTCGACAAGGTTGACGTCGATTTGAAGGTCTTCGAGGGCAAATGGTCTGTCCAGGAGGTAACATGATCAGACCCTATTCTTCTTGCTCATAATTCAGATTCCCAAATTGCGATGCCAGACACGTAGACAACCAAATTGTTATTCTGAAATTTGCAAATTTACTTCATAGCAAGATCCCTGATTTCGTAGAGCTACGATCTGTGTCGATGAACCATGTCAAGCAGCTCAGGGTTTTAAAATACATTTGTGCCCTCCATGTTTCCTTGTAACAACAGTAAGATCTTTCATTGTTATTGCTACTGCTATAGGATTCTAGACTAGATGTAATATGTTTCGTCAACTAATGTTTTTGTAGGTTCAGGCACGTCGTCATCTCGACTGGGGAGTGGGTGAGAGGAGAGGGCGGGGGTGGCGGTTTCGATCTGTGATCTTCCTCGACGCGGGAGGCAGCGTATCGATCCACGAGACAGGAGGGTGGAGGCGAGGGAGAGAGGGGAGGCCGGACGAGGGTGACGTGGCGTTCCGTGGCCGCGGTGGCCGGAGGGCGAGGGAGAGAGGAGAGGCCGGATGAGGGCGGCGTGGCCGCGGTGGCCGGAGGGCGAGGCCGGACGAGGGCGGCGTGGCGTTCCGTGGCCGTGGTGGCCGGAGGGGTGGCTCCCCCGCTCTCGTGCAGCCACTTCTCTGACCGCATCGCAGCGGTGCTACATTGACCTGGGCCTTCTTCACGGTCGCGTGCCATGAGAGGATCCAGGCTGCTCCGCGAGGTTCTTCTCCAGCAACGACGCGAGTTTGGCTATCTACAAGGTACTCTCACGCCCCTCTTCTTCTCCCCTTGGTTCGGTTCAATTCGATTTGGATGCTGCGTTGCTATTACTCACGCCGGTCCGATTTGTTTTCTCACGCAGGTCGTCATCTTCGTCAAGGCCTGGAGCTGGCTGCGACCAAGCACGGATCGGCTACCTCTAGATCGTCCTCCACCACGCTTGCGCGGCTGATGGGCACGGGCTGCTCCACGCACGAACGACAAGCACGGCGGTCGTGACCAAGGTGCTCTTGCCCCTCCTCTCCTCCCCATGCCTCTCTCCCTCTCCCCCTGTTTGATTCGGCAGATTTGGTTGCTTGGTTCGTGAAGCTCCTTCTCTGCTGCAGGAGAACTTGAAATGTAACATCTATGTGGTGGTCATAGATTAGAAAGGCAAGTTCTTCAGAGGAAGGTACCATGCTAATGCCTTGATTCCCATTGGGCTGCATGTCTACTGCTTTGGTAGTTTGGTGTTACTTCAGTCAGTGTAAATGGTTGGTTGCAGGATAGGAAGTAGATAAGGACATAACTTTGGTATTTGTTGAGTCATGTCATCAGATCTTTTTTCCTTGCTTCAAAAAATTCATAGTTGTGGTGGACGACAGACTGACTGGATGGCTAAATGAATAAGCTTGGTCTACACTAGCAGTGGTAGCACACCATGTCCGGCTCCCTAAGATTGCAGTTGCAGGAATATTAGTATGGATTTGTTTATGCTGCTGAAATAAGTTCTCTCTCTGTTGGTTTCGATTTGGTAGGCTTGGTTCGCTGATTCGGTTTCCTCGCGCGCAAGGATGTGACGCTGGAGATGCTCAAGTTCATGATGCACCTGCGTGAAGTGAGGCCCAAATGTGACCCTGTCGTTCCTCGGTTCCTCTTGTCAATTCCCTTGTTCACAAGGTAATCAAGCAAGAATTGCTTTCTCTATTCTCTGGTTTTTCATGTGGGATCAGAATGTGACCATGGGCATGGTGGAGGGATCTGATCTGGTCAAGATCTCTGAGCAGCTCTGCAAATCAGGTACTCAGCCTGCTTGGATTCAGGCATTCAGCAGTACAGTCTGGTAACAACAAGTAGTTAGTTATAATAAGAAAGGGGAAAGAGCTATTAGGAAAACATGGAACTGAGTCGACTCATTTGTTTAGGTACATAACGTTCAGCCTAAAATGGTGTTGGTGCTTCATGAAAAGTTTGGCCAACACCATTTTGACAAATAGAAAAGTTGAGTACAGTAGCCATTGGACTAAAAATAATATAGCGAGCCATAATAAAACAAAGAACATATTGGCATATCACACTGTCTTATGACTGAATAGCAGTAAAATACGTTGACAAAATTTTAAAAGCTTTGTTTGGTAACCAAGCAGGGAAATAGTTCCGAAAACTAGACCAGCTTAAATAAGAGTGCATTTTTTGATTATTTCATGAAGCAGGGAGTATTTTAATAAGTTGTAAGGTACTAATTGTTTTCCTATGTAGCTAAGTATGAAGATGGGGCCTCAAAATTTCAGTACTACTTTCTGTCATATGGAAGGCCTTCTTTGTTAATTGAGTGAATATTTTTCTTGTAGTTTTAGCTTTGGTTACTTCTATTTCTCATTCTTTTGATTTACAGTACAATATTATATACACTATATGTATTAGCGTTAGGTCCTTGCAAAGAAAAGTTCAACTTTCTGCAAGTGATTCTACTCAATATGTAATAAAGTTTTTAGTACATGAGATGGAACTGGGCTTCAGGTTAATAAGGAATGTTCTACCAACTCTCTAATGCATGCTGCTTTTTAGTATTATATGTTTCCTATTGGCAGGTTCTTTCTGTTGAGCCACTAACATAAGCAAATTACACCCGCAAAAAAAAAAACATAAGCAAATTACGTGTGATTGTTAACAACAACATTTTATTTATCTGTAAATTGCAGGCACTGGACAGGTTTAATACAGCAGTTGTGTCACCCATATATTACGTGATGTTTACTTTGCTAAGCTTGTTCTTGATAAGAAAATCAAGCATTTCGCATCTATTGCAATCTGGAGATGATCCATGTGCCGCCTAATTTTCTACTACTGAATCACAATGCTATGTTGTGATTACTGGCAGCAAGAGTCAGCATGACCGCTCATTCTGTATGGCCTCTTCTCCCAGTGCCCGAAGCAGCCACATAGCCATATGCCTCGTCCTGATTCTCCTGGTCGTTAGCATGCGAGAAGCCTCCGCCATCACGCCGGCCAGCCAGCAATGTGAAGAACCAGACGATTGTCAGTAAGTACGCGCTACTTCTGCTCAGAACTATTGATTTATTGCATTCCTCTTCAGTACATCTGTGTTAGCTCTTTCTGTTACTATCCATTCTGTATGCTCTATATTTATTTATTTTTTGGAAATTCAGTTTGCCTTCTTTGACGCATGATTTAGTGGGAGTTAAATCTTCAACAATTAGTTCTAGTGAAATTGCAAACGATTATGTGGCTTGAAAGGATCCTGACGCGGAAGGTTTGTTAGTTACCCGTAACATGCAATAGTAATTTCAGTTCAATCTACCTGTCCGCTTTTGGGTTCATGTTGTTAAGTTGATTGCTCCTGATCAACTTTTTAATGCTATTTGTCATCCTTAGGTGAAAACGGTAAAGTTGATGCTGATCTAGAAAGTTTTTCTGATATTGATGATGTGGAGGTACCTTTATTCATCCATCTTTGAACATGTTTGAGCCTAAAATATGACCAGATAGGTTATTCATTATCTCTAATTCTCCATTAATTTTGTAGATTCACGGGTATCTTCACAGTGAGGAAACGACATAGTAGAAAAAGATAATTTGGGAGGAAATGAACAAAGAATACCTAGAGGTAGGTATTGTAACTCTAGCAAGATGAGGTGGTTCTTATTCTCACAAGAGGGTGTAAGTATTATTGTCTGCTGCTTTATTTGACAGGAAAGATCCACTGAAGTCAGCGTTGCGTGCCTGAAAGTCTACAAGTAGTCAAGTACTCTTACTGAAAGTGTACAAGTAGTCAAGTAGTCTGGCGAGAGGGCATTTTGAAAGATTTTTTTTCTTGTTGTAGCTATACGCTCTGATGCGATTAAGCTTGATTATAATAATCGTTGAGCAGCAGTTCGAAATAATAATAATATGTGGAGCAAGCTGACATTGCTTGCAGATGTGCTATACAAATGGCAAACAACAACGGCCCAGCCACCACTCAGGCGGCGCGCCAATGGCGCGCCCCAACTTCTAGTATGCATGAGTGTGCATATCATATACGCAAAGTTCCTTCATAGGCCGAGCTCCACGGTCCCTCTTATCTACACCCTTGGTTGGCGTCGGGATTGATGCAGAAAAGGAGCATCACGAGCGGCGCAGCTGCTGGTTGCAGTGTCATTAACACAGGAGCTGTCCTGTCCTGTCACACGCAGCTCACTGGTCACATGCAGCTCACTGTTCACCTTTTCTCCATCGCATGCAAACAGTGTGTCGTCTCTTTTTTTGTCCACGGCGGAAAACACAACAGTTTGAGAGAAACAAAATAAGAGGAGAGAGAGAGTATGCAGCATGCAAAAGTTTTGAGGAATTGACTGCAAAAGTCGAACCCAAGCGAGAGAGTTGCCATGTGTAAATAGCTTCTGAGTTGCAAGCATGCAAATATTAGGAGCGAGAGCGTGTATGTTGCTGTCGTGAGCATCCTGGATTGAAAAAGAAAAAAGAGAGAGAGAGGAGTTGCATGTAAAGCTTAGGAAAAAGTGAGCGTGCAGAGCATGCAGATTTTTATATGTGGCATGCAAATAGGTGAAAGAGACTATCATAGTCTTCATGAGAGAGAGAGACAGCATGAGGAAAGAGTGTTTGTTTTCCCTCAAAAAAAACGAAAGAGTGTTTGTCAGATAGGACAGAGCATGCATGGGAGAGAGATAGCGCGTCTCTGTAGCAGTCGGCCCCACTCTTTCTCTCTCTCTAGTCGGCATCAACACCAGCAGGAATCTTCCCTGTTAATTATACTGGCAAAGTCTGCTCTCTCTCCTCTTTTTTTGTTCGCATGGGATGGATGAAAGTTGATGGCCCTGACACAACTACACATTTTCAAAGCTCTGCACATATCTTCACGCATCTGCCCACAGTTTGAACGGTGAAGATAGTGGGCACCAGGGAGCTCGGCCTACAAAAAAACACACTCGTCATATATTAAAGAAGAAAGGCAAAGAGTGCCTCCGCCATAGTTTTACAAATGTCTCAATACAACGCTACTCCTCACTACTCGCCCACCTCTCTAATCTACGGAAGAAGGGGTCAACATTCCCTTTAAACTTCCCAGCTACCGACCATACCATGCCTTCGGACCTCACCCTTCGTAGAAGTAGCTCCATTGAGGGAGATGCCCCATCAAACACAACAGCATTCCGATGCTTCCACAGTTCCCAAATTGTTAGTATGAAGATAGTGTGGAGATCCTTCCGTGTCAAGTTGTTAGGCCCTTGCCTGCCACATAACCATAGGTCGAGGGAGTCCTACGGGGTCGGCGTCCAGTCCGGCTTGCCCAAAGCCTCACAAATCACCGCCCACGTCGATCTAGCAAACACACAAGTCAGTAACACATGATTGATAGTTTCCTCCTCTTGATCACAAAGGGGGCATGCATCCTGGTGCGGTAGTCCTCTCCATGCAAGCCGATCCGAAATCCAGCTTCTGTCCCGTAGTGCGAGCCAAGTAAAGAATTTGCATGGCGATGGGGCCCGAGATTCCCAAGTAAGCTCCGCCGTGGGCGCCACAATTCTGCCCCAAAACCTAGCCACATACGCCGACCGCACCGAGAAGTGGCCGTTGGCCTCCCAAGACCAAGAAATAGTATCCGGCGCATCCGCATCCGGCTCCCAAGTGCCTACTCTCAGCCATAGCGAGAGGAACTCCTGCAGCGCATCCACCCCAAGATTCGGGCCAATGTCCGTTGCCCATGACCCATTCTCCATGGCCGGGCCAACCATCCTCGACGATCTGATGCGCGGCGGGATCATGCCATATATAGTTGGAGCAATCTCCTGAACCCTCATACCATCAATCCATCGATCCTCCCAAAATAGTGTGGTGAGACCACAATGCGCTTTACTCGTCGTTGCCGCCTGGAAAAGTAACTTAGATTCCTCCGGGACCTTTATTATGAACTCACTCCATGGCCTGCTTGTGTCCACCCTTTTGAGCCAGGGCCATCTAGCCTGCATGGCCACATTCATCCATCTGAGGTTCGGTAGTCCTAGTCCTCCTGCCCATTTCGGTGCACATACCGAATCCCAGGCGACAGTACAGTTGCCGCCATTTGCAGCTGAAAGAACATGTGCTACCCCCATGTTTGGTTTTGGTAATTGATGACAATCTCTATGGACTAATGGTTGCCTTGAGTTATATTTGAAGGATTTGTCCATAGGCATTGCTTGAAGACCATTTGTTGGTTTCAAGGTTATTAGAAGAAGAATATGTGTTGACCAAGGTGCTATTCAAGGATTTATCCAAAGATTGGTCATGTGAGTGTTGAGCCTATTGCAAGCATGTCTTGAAGAAGAAGATTGTGTGAACATTCATGTTTACCTTCAACACATCATCCTAATGAAGAGAGTTGGAAAGATTCAAGGTTGATCAAGACTAAATATGAAGAGTGATTCAAGTTGATCAACACACAAAGCGTAGAAGATGTACCGAGTGGGATCAAGTGATCTCACGATATGGTAAGCACTGTCCATTACGCTTTGTGTACTAACCCATGTTCTATGCGAAAGTTCTATGTGGGGTTAGGTATGTTTCCATGGGCTTGCGTCAAGAGGAAGATCTCATTCAACCCATGGAGGATGACATCAAGTGGTGATCGTCATCAAGATTGCGGTGTGCAAGTTCAAGTGGAGCATCACGAAGAGATCACATGCTTGAAGCTTGCCGTCCATTGTGGTGACAATGGACTTGTGAAGATGTGCCGAAGAGTGGCTCACCCATAGTGGAGTATGGGGGAGCAATCAACTAGTCTTCATCGAGCCGGCGCAATCAAGAAAGGTGGTCCAACTTGAGGAGGTCAAGATCGTCATCATCTAGCTCAAGTGGTCTATGCACAAGGCAAAGGTTTGCCCTTGATAGGTTTTCTATTTTACCGGTCTCATGGTGGTAGTTGGGAGACCGGGTTATAGGATCGATAGCCGTACTATCAAGGGGGGCTCTCGGATGAGTAGCTTGATCGTATCATTCGTAGAGAGCTCAAACCATTGCATTCTTGCATCATCTTTCTTGGTTCTTCTTTGGTGTTTCTCTTTGTGAGTTTTTGAGCTTATGGTCATCTTCATGACAAGCTCGAGTTCATCGAAAACGGAGTTCATATATGCATCTTCTATGATGTTTTCGATGTTGGAGTTTATGCCGGTTCTTCTTTCATAGAGGTTTCACATCTCTATATCATTGGCATTTTTCTACTGCCACTTCTTATTATAACCAGTCGCTGTTTGGATAGTACTCGTCGTCTTCTATCCAACAAGCTTGAGTTTGCTCAATTCGGAGCTCATTTGCAGAAGTTATGGCAGTTCTGGCTTTATTGTATCCTCTATTTTCTGTGCAGTGTTCCTGAAGGCCCCAAGCGGTAGTACCGCTCTCCAGAGCGGTAGTACCGCTTGTAAGCGGCAGTACCGCGGCCTTGTGCCGCGCATAGTACCGCTGCTTCTGGGAATGCGATTTTTCGTGTCGGGTTGAGCGGCAGTGGAACGGTAGTACGAGCGGTAGTACTGCTTATAAGCGGTAGTACCGCCCGTGCACTACCGCTCCACTTTCGCTTCCTCCAGGATCCTGCACGCTCCCAGCGGTTGTAGAGCGGCAGTGGGTGTGCGGCACTACCGCCTGTAAGCGGTAGTACCGCTCCTTCGAGCGGTAGTACCGCCGGTGCGGCTCTGCCTCACCCCACATGTCCTGCTCTGCCTCCTTAGTGCCCTGAGCTGCAACCCCAGCGGTAGTACCGCTCCGGCGGCACTACCGGCTCTTGGTCTCGCACCTTTGCACTGCTCTCTGTGCACTACCGCCCGGACGGTAGTACCGCTCTGTGGAGCGGTAGTACCGCTCTGTGCGGGCTGAGAGCAAGGTAACGGTTGGATTTGGGGAGGCCTATAAAAGGGGGTCTTCTTCCCCCTTGAACCTTATCCTTCTAGCTCGTGTTCTTCCCCCATTGTTGACCTTCTTCGAGCTTGCTAACTCTCAATCCCTCCAATGATTCTTGCTAGTTCTTGAGGGAAAAGAGAGAGGAGATCTAGATCTACGTTTCCACCAATCACTTTCTCCTCTATGTGAGGGGAACCCCTTGGATCTAGATCTTGGAGTTCTTCGTGTTCCCTTCTTCGTTCTTCCTCTCATTTTCCTCACTAGCATTAGTTGCTTTGGTGGGATTTGGGAGAGAAGGACTTGGGCACTCCGTGTGCCCTTGCCATTGCATTTGGTGCATCGGTTTGAGTTCTCCACGGTGATACGTGGAAGTGAAGTTTGAGAAGCTTTTTACTCTTGGGTGCTTGCTACCCGAGAGCTTGTTCCTCTTGGGTTCTTGGGCGCCCTAGACGGTTGGTGGTGCCTCGGAGCTCAATCATTGTGGTGTAAAGCTCCGGGCAAGCGTCGGGGTCTCCAATTAGGTTGTGGAGATCGCCCCGAGCAATTTGACGGGTTCCGGTGACCGCCCCCAAGGGTTGCCAAAGTGTACGGGTTCGGTGACCGCCCCCAAGGGTTGCCATTTGTACGGGTTCGGTGACCGCCCTCAAGGGTCCCTTAGTGGAATCACGGCATCTTGCATTGTGCGAGGGCGTGAGGAGATTACGGTGGCCCTAGTGGCTTCTTGGGGAGCATTGTGCCTCCACACCGCTCCAAACGGAGATTAGCATCCGCAAGGGTGTGAACTTCGGGATACATCGTCGTCTCCGCGTGCCTCGGTTATCTCTTACCCGAGCCCTTTACTTATGCACTTTACTTTGTGATAGCCATATTGTTTCATGTTATATATCTTGCTATCACTTAGTTGTTCATCTTGCTTAGCATAAGTTGTTGGTGCACATAGGCGAGCCTAGTCGATTTAGGTTTTGTGCTTGACAAATTAAACGCTAGTTTTATTCCGCATTTGTTCAAGCCTAAACCGTAATTATTTTAAAGCGCCTATTCACCCCCCTCTAAGCGACATCCACGATCTTTCAGCAGCTGCCCTTCTACACCAGAGAACCCCCCTGCACACCTTATTCATCGCTGCAATTGTTTTCATTGGGAGATCCAAGGCCATCATGTCATGAATCGGCATGGCGCACAACACTGACTGCACCAAGGTCAGTCGTCCACTCTTCGGCATGAGAGCCGCCTTCCACTTAGGTAAACAATTTGCCATCTGATCCACTAGGTACTGCAACTGCGCCGTTGATTGCTTTCTTAAGGACAAAGGCAATCCAAGGTACTTAATCGGAAACGATCCTCTCGGGCATCCCAACTCCTCACCGAGGGGGACGCATTTACCGAGCTATGGATGACGGCGGCGTTCCTGGTGGCCTGCGGCATCTGCCGCAAACCCCTCGCCGGCGAGGACACATACATTTACATGTACCAGCGTCACTGTTTTGCCATTCTTTGTTCGTCGTAGCGTGGAAATGTCCGGCGGAATTCTCGTGTTTCGGCCTTGTGTTTCAGTTTTGTCTTTTTCGGTAGCTTCCTGGTGATTTTTGGCTAGGATCCGATCGATCTATCATGATGCTTTCTGATGTGAATTCCGCGTCGTTCGTTCGTTTTCCACGTCAAGGTTGCTCCTGATCGAATCTTCCTACAATGTTGCTGTCATCCTACGATTTTGTGATGGTTTCGTGGTTCCCCTCGTTTATGTGAGGGGGTTATTTAGGATCAAGGTTTCTTCACCGCAATGAAAGAAGGTTAAATATATTCGTTGGAGATGTCTCTGACATGATGGTCCAATTCCTTTGTCTGTCTTCTGCAGGGGCGAGTTTGCATTCTGCAGCAAGGAGTGCAGGGAGTAGTACACCGAGAAAGACAAAATGATGAAAAAAAAACGCCGCCTCACATCCATCAGGGAGTCCCCGTCGGACCAGTCCAGCAGCGGCGGGGGCTCGTGCAGCGGGCCAGGCAAACCCATTTAGCGTATACTAGCTCCTAGTTATCTGTCATAGACATATGTGGTACAATCTCCACCATGTTTAAGTCATTCGGCCAAACTAGTAGTCTTGAATAATGGCCGGCTCCATCCTCGTTCCATGAGTCAGTTCCGCCGCTTTGTTGTTGATATGGAGCTGCGAGATATTTAACCTCATACTCGGTCCAACGAGCAGGACAACCCTCCCTCATGCACAATGACTGCGTTCTCTGTATGCCAAGTTGAGAGGTCTCGCACCCATACTATCTGCTGCGCAGCTTGGCCTCGACCACCTCCGATCATTGCCTCCCTCCTCGTGGATTGTGTGCTCCTGTTCTAGCCACCCCACACGTTTTCATTTTGAGCATTTCTGGCATAAGATGGACAGCTTCCTTGAGGTAGTTGCTGCTGCTTGGGATTCCGAGGAGCCAGATCCGGACCCTTTCATTGTATCTACTCGCGCCTCAAGTTCATGGCACGCCGTCTCCAAAGTTGGAGCACGCGCTCCATCGACAATATCTCTCTTCATCTGCTGCTTGCGCACGAGCTCATCGCTCAATCGTGATGGGGGGGCAAGACAAGAGACCCCTCTCGCTTGAGGAGGCATGGCTGCGGCGCAAACTGAAGATGGCTTATTTGGGGTTGGCCTCCCTCGAGCGTTCCATCGCTCGGCAAGGGGTGCACTTCTCCTGGCTCCGCACGCGCGCGCGCGGGGGGGGGGGGGGGGGGGGGGAGGGAGGGGTGTGGAGCGGGACACTATAACTTTGCTTTCTTGAGATCCATGCGTCTCATCGTAAGTAGAAAAACCATATCTTTTAGATTCATGTCGGTGATGAGGTCGTCTCTGGCAAGGCGGCAATGGCTGAGGCCGTATTCACTCACTTCTCCGACATCATTGGCTCGCCGGATGCGCGGGAAGTGTCCCTCACTTTCGAGGTGTTTGGACATTGATACTTGAGAGAACCAGCTGTCGCGGAAACCAAAAGGATCTTGGCAATGTCCGATGCAAGAGGGTGGCCAGGTTTGCTCGGATCTCTTGATTGCATGCACTAGAGATGTAAGAACTGTCCAAAAGCTCTGGAAGGGTAATATCAGGGCCATTTTAAGAAGCCCAGGGTCATTCTTGAAGCAGTTGCATTGCATGATCTCTGGATTTGGCACACTTTCTTTGGCATGCTGATACGTCTCCAACGTATCTATAATTTATGAAGTATTCATGCCATGTTTATTATAGTTTTGTATGATTTTGGTGCACTTTTATATGGATTTTATATGATTTTCATGGACTAACATATTGACCTAGTGCTCAGTGCCAGTTGCTGTTTTCTGCTTGTTTTTGGTTTTCCAGAAAATCCATATCAAACGAAGTCCAAATGCAACGAAATTTTTTGACGATTTTTTCTGGAAGGAAACAGACCCAGGAAGCTTCGGAGGAGCAGCAGAAGAGCCACAGGGGCCCCACGAGCCACCTGGGCGCGCCTGCCCCCCAGGCACACCCTGGTTGTAGGAGATATGCCCTAGAGGCAGTAAAAACAGTTATTTTGTATCTCGGAGTTTGTAATGAATGTTTATGTTCCATGCTATAACTGCAATGATTCTCGAGTCTGCAATATCCACGAGGCTCGGAGGGAAACTCATGTGCACGTGTGGTATAATAAACGGTAAAATGTATTCCTGGTCATGCCTCTAAGACTGGCTCAAGTATTGCATGACGATCCTGTTTTCCTGATCATGGGCATGTCTATGCCGACAATTTTGAGGGCACAATGTTAGTAGAACACTTGTGTTGAATCGACCCAAATTGATGTTATGCTATGAGATACATTCGTCACAAGTTAATGGTTAATAACACAAAGATTGTTAATGTTTGCATAATTCCTTAGACCATGAGAGTATCGAGTTCCTTCGTACTTGCTTCGTGAACTTTGGGGTTTGTTAAACGTCATCCGTAACTGGGTGGCTATTACGGCAGCTTACGGGTTCACAGAAAGGTATGACAAGGAACGAGATAGCTCAAGATTGGGATTTGCTCCTCCGACGATGGAGAGATATTCTCGGGCCCTCTCGGTGTTACGGTATCCATCATCGTCTGGCCAGACACATTGTGATTTGATCACTGGGATGCCGGAATGCGGAAACGAGAAAAGAGAACAAAACCGGTAACGAGGTAACTGGCATAGTGGACAAGTTGTTGATCCACGGGGATGCAGAAAATCTCACCTCGGGTGTTTGTAACATATCGCGAAGCAATAGGAATAGCACATGGCAACTGGAGGTTCACTCGAATATTCATTCGTGTGGGTATAGGGGTCAATATGGGTGTCCACGGCTCTGATGTTGATCATTGATCGGAAAGTGTTCCAGGTCATGTCTATACTTCACGCTTAAGGGTCATCTATCTGCTGAATACTAGATAGGGAGTCTGAGAGAAAGTCACCGGAAAAGTTTCGGAGACAACGGAAACGTTCCGGAGAGAACACCGGAATAGTTTCGGTAAAACTGAAAAGTTGTTTCGGGGTATACCATTAAGTTAAATTGGTTTCGGCACACGCCTGGAAATTCTTGGAGGGTGCCAGAATTGTTCTGGAAACTTCTGGGATTTTTCCGGGATAAAAACCGGAAATGTTCCGGAGCTGCCGGAACCGGTTTGGTTGCTTTTCGCAGATGAAAATCACTAATCCGGAATTGTTTCGGAACGCATCCAAAATCATTTTAGTGGTTACTGGAATTATTCTAAGACCCACATAAATATTTTCGGATTTAACGGTCGCGGAAAATTGGTTCCGTGAATAGTGAAAATCACTTTATGGTTAATTTTTTGGAAAGCCACCTTTTGGGATTTTTCCCAAAAGGCTTCTAGAAGACTTAGGGACTAAGGAACCCCCTTTGGGGGGGGGGCATGAGGGTGGCCGGCCAAGGTGGAGCTCCTCCATGGAGCTCCACATGCCATTCTTTTTTGCCTTTTATTCTCTTTATGTGTGACATAAAGTGGGGGTACTTTGGTATTTTTTGTGCCAATCCTACCCCTTGGCTTTCCTATAAATAGAGGTGGAATGGTGCTCTCCACACTCATCCCTTGCTCTCATACAAATGCCATGCTTTGTCTGGCTCTCTCTCTCCCTCCCACGAAATAGTTTCGTAGAGCCGAAAGGCTGTCTGGGTTCCGGCAGGAACTAGTTCTGGACGGCAAAGCCCTGCCGGATAGCTGACACCGTATGTGTGCAACCCCGTAGAGAGGTCGTAGTTTCGATCTTTTGCCCGAGGGGCTGTTCGAGGGTCCTCCCGAAGGGCTGTCCGAGTTACCGTTCGGGTTTCGAGGGTCCTCCCGAAGGGCTGTCCGTGACATCGTCCGAGGGACTGTCCGACCGCCTCCCGAAGGGCTGTCCGACGAGGGAGTACATCCTCGCGGTTGGGAGGTTGTAAATCCTAGCTGCGGGGATCTGCACCGACGATCTACATCGACTCTTCTTCCGCTACGCTACGAGTCGGTAATGATCAGATCAAACCCTGTATGCAGTCTCCATAGTGGTCCTGGGCATGCTCGCTGTACCGATTTTTTTTGTTTTCTATCGCGTTCCCCTACAGTGACATCAAGAGCCGTGCTATGCGTAGATGCAGGTTACGATCTAGAATACATGGAGATGTATGGGTATTGCATAATATAATTTTGGGGTAGATGAGATCTATTGCTGAAAATTATTTATGCGGGTGGCAGATGAAATCTGTTACCCAATGTTCTTGTTGCTTCCCTAGAATTTGCGTATTTTTGATCTTGAAACGGCATGGTGGAATTGCACAAAGTTCTGGCAATCCGCGATCCTGATTGATCAACGAAGTGCTCTCAGTTCTTTGGGTTCCACCATAGTTGAGAGAAAGATGAAATTTCGCAGATGAAAGGGCAATGCAGATATGATCTGCACGGGGGTCATGCGTATGACGAAGTTTAGTATGGGGCTCGAGATTTTATTATCTCGTGTTTCATACACCCCGCGATGTTAATCTAGCGACTTGAATAATCATACTTGATGATAAACGTTGGTAGCTGCGGTTTAAGTCAAAACCTTAGAAGCCACGTAAAATAAAATTTTGCACAAACCTATTAGAGGCGTCTAACTTGGTTTTGCAGGATGTGCATGTGATGTGGTATAGCAGTGCTCATATTAATTCGATTATGTATGATATGACTATATGATGTAAATTTACTAAACATGACCTGCGTGTCATGATTCGGCATGATGGCTGGAGCCATATGATTGTCACTTTAATGACCTGCGTGTCAACCTTAAGTAATGCACTTATTTTATTTAGCTATAGAGATAGCAATATTATCTGGTGCATCGACAAGGTGGTGGCAATCTTCGCGAAGGTGAACACCGACGCAAATGCCGAAGACAAAGAAATTAAAGACTTCTCCGTCAGAAAGGGCTATACCATATCATGCTATTATGAATTGCCTGAGATGTTTATCCCTTATGATGCACCCTTTTGATTGCGCGGTAGTCGCTTTTTATTAGGGTGATCTCTCACTTAAAATATCAAGTAGTTAGTGTTCTCCCAAGTGTAGCACCATCTACAACACGTATCTTTTCGGGGTGCACCATGTACACATGAGCATGAACGATTAGAGAGGTGTAAGATGGGTGAAGGTCAGACCTCACTGCGTGATCACTTGGTTGTCTTGACGTTCAGGCAGGACAGTCCTGAGCTCGGAACACGCGCATCAAAAGATGGACAAGAGTCACATAGAGATGTGATGGCAAGTTGGCCTACCGATTGAAATTTGTGTCATCAGTGATGAACCCATCAATGGCATCGAATTGAAATACGGATCTTGAATCACTCATAATCAATTTTGAGAGATATTGATTTGAGTGGGAGCGCACTTTAGAATAAAATTGTTTATTCACTAGTGCAAAAATCATTATGAACAAAGTCTAAGTGAAACTTGTGTTTACCGTTGTAGATCAAATGGCCCGCAATGCCACGTTCAACTTAGGCCTGATGTTAGAGAAAGAGAAGTTAGCTGCGACTGGAAACAACTATGCGGACTGGGTCCGTAACCTGAGGATTGTCCTCAGGAGCGCTAAGAGAATGTACGTGCTTGAAAATTCTCTTCCAGCTAGACCGGCGGCAACTGCCCCGGAAGATGAACAAAATGTCTGGGCCACTAAGGATGATGATTACAACTTAGTGCAGTGCCTCATGCTAGCTTGCATGAGTCCAGAGCTTAAAAAATATTTTGAATTCCATAATGCCCGCGATATGATCCGGGAATTAGATGCTCTGTACAAGGAAACCGCACGGTCTGAATGATTTGATATCATGAAGTCCGTGATGGATTGCAGGATGGCTGAGGGCAGTTCAGTTGGCGAACACGTGGTCAAAATGATTGGCTACGCTGAAAGGCTTAAAACCCTGGAATTTCCAATTCCACCAGCCCATATGATAGACATGTTGCTTGCTTCACTCCCCCCGTCTTACGACGGTTTTACCATGAACTACAACATGAGTGGGATGGAGAAGACACCGGAAGAGGTGCTCGCCATGCTGAAAACTGCGGAAGGAGGACTGCGGAAAAATCGCAAGCAAGTGTTGCTTGTGGATAAAACCGCCAGTTTCAAAAAAAAGGCAAGCCAAAGAAGGGCAAGGGCGCCGGTAAGACCGGCTCCCAAAGCAAATCTAAGGGCGGAGCCAAGAATGAAACTGAGTGCTTCTACTGCAAGGGCACAGGACACTGGAAGAGAAACTGCAAGAAGTATCTGGAAGATAAGAAGTCCGGGAAAACCAGAAAAGGTATAATTGTTATACAAGTTAATGTCATTGACGTTTTGCTTGCTAGCAAAAATTCTAAGTCTTGGGTATTTGATACCGGATCGGTTGCTCACATTTGCAACTCGATACAGGGCCTGCAGAAGGTGCGCAAGCTAGCAAAGAATGAAGTCGTGATGCGCGTCGGGAACGGTGCTGGGATCGCCGCTCAAGCCGTCGGCATTATGCCTCTACGTCTCCCTTCAGGATTTATCTTAGAACTAAGTAACTGTTATTTTGTTCCACTATTGTGTAGAAACATTATCTCCGGATCATGTTTAGTACACGATGGGTATTCGTACAAGTTTGAGAACAATGGTTGTTCACTTTATTGTAAGGATATGTTTTATGGATTTGCACCCATTGTTGGGGGCCTTTTCATACTAAATCTTGAATGTGGAAATGATGTCTTTAACGTGAATGCTAAATGCCTTAAGAAGGCTGATACCACCACCACTTTCATGTGGCACTGTCGGCTTGGCCACATCGGAAAGAAACGCATGCAAAGACTCCATAAAGATGGAGTTTTACCGTCCTTTGATTTTGAATCATTTGATACATGTGAAGCTGGCTTGATGGGGAAAATGACCAAGACGCCGTTCACGGGTCATCCTGAATGGGAGAGTGAATTGTTGGAAATAATACATAGTGATGTATGTGGTCCAATGAGCACAATCGCACGGGGTGGGTATTTCTACTTCATGACTTTTACTGATGATTTGAGTAGGTATGGATATATCTACTTGATGAAGCATAAGTCGCAAACCTTTGAAAAGTTCAAAGAATTTCAGAATGAGGTAGAAAATCATCGTAACAAAAGGATTAAGTTTATGCGGTCTGATCGCGGGGGCGAATATCTTAGTCATGAGTTTAGACAACATCTGAGTGATCGTGGAATCGTTTCACAGCTTACGCCTCCCGGAACTCCACAGCGAAATGGAGTGCCGGAAAGACGTAACCGAACCCTGTTAGACATGGTAAGGTCGATGATGTCTCTTACAGATCTGCCAATATCTTTTTGGGGTCACGCACTAGAAACTGCCGCTCACACATTAAACAGAGCACCGTCTAAGTCTGTTGAGACGACACCATATGAGTTATGAAACGGGAAGAAACCCGGTTTGTCGCATCTCAGGATTTGGGGTTGTGGGGTATACGTAAAACGTTTACAACCTACCAAACTCGATCCCAGATCAGACAAATGTTACTTTGTAGGTTATCCCAAGGAAACAATTGGGTATTCCTTCTACCACCCGTCCGATAACAAAGTGTTTGTTGCCAGAAATGGACAATTTCTTGAGAAAGAGTTTCTCGCTAAAGAAGTGAGTGGGAGGATAGTACAACTTGATGAGATTAGTGAATCTTCGGCAACCGTTGATATGGCTAAGGAACCGGAAGAAATTCTGCTAATTCTCACTACAACCGAGCCGGAAGTTGTCGCATGTGATGCGGAAACTTCAGACAATGTTGTAACTGAACCGCGCAGATCAGGTAGGGCTATCCAGCCACCTGAGTGGTTTCATAACGAAATCTTCATTCTTGAAGACGATGAACCTGCGCACTACAAGGAAGCGATGGCGGGGCAAAGCTCAAGGGAATGGCACAAGGCCATGAAATCCGAGATGGAATCCATGTACGAAAACCAAGTTTGGAACTTGGAAGAACTTCCAGATGGCGTAAAACCCATTGGTTGTAAATGGATTTTCAAAAGAAAGACGGACGCGGATTGTAACATTACTATCCACAAAGCTAGACTTGTCGCGAAAGGGTTCACGCAAGTTCCAGGAGTGGACTACGACGAGACTTTCTCGCCCGTAGATATGCTTAGGTCTGTTCGGATATTACTAGCAATTGCTGCTTATTTCGATTATGAAATATGGCAGATGGACGTCAAAACGGCTTTCCTAAATGGAAATCTCAAAGAAGATGTATACATGATATATCCTAAAGGTTTTGTCGTTCATAAGGATGTTGGAAAGGTATGCAAACTTCAGAAAGCCATTTATGGTCTGAAGCAAGCATCAAGGAGCTGGAACATTCTATTTGATAAAGTGGTTAAACAGTTTGGCTTCATCAGGAATGACGAAGAATCTTGTGTTTACAAGAAGTTTAGTGGGAGCGCAAAAGCATTTCTAATCTTGTATGTGGATGACATATTGTTGATTGGAAATGACGTGAATTTTCTAAGCGAAATAAAAGACTCATTAAAGAAGAGTTTTTCAATGAAAGACTTAGGCGAAGCGGCATATGTATTGGGCATCAGAATCAATAGAGATAGATCAAAACGCCTGATAGCGCTTAGCCAAAGCACGTACATTGACAAGGTGTTGAAAAGGTTCAACATGTAGAACTCCAAGAAAGGCCTACTCCCCATGTCACCTGGCACAGTGCTTTGAAAGAATCAGTGTCCTCGGACTCTCGATGAGCGAGTACAGATGAATGATGTTCCATATGCTTCGGCAGTTGGTTCTATTATGTATGCCATGCTATGTACAAGACCGGACATTTCCTATGCGCTAAGTGTTAGCAACCGGTACCAAAGTGATCCAGGATTGGAACACTGGGCCGCAGTCAAGGGTATTCTTAAGTACCTCAGAAGGACCAAGGATTTACTCCTTGTGTACGGAGGTGATGAAGAGCTCATTGTAAGTGGTTACACTGATGCAGGCTTCATGACTGACCCAGATGACTTAAAATCTCAATCAGGCTATGTTTTCATATTGAACGGCGGTGTAGTTGATTGGAAAAGTTCCAAACAAAAGACTGTGGCGGATTCTACGACGGAGGCGGAATATGTTGCAGCTTCAGAAGCCTCCAAGGAGGCGGTATGGATCAAGAAATTTCTTGAAGACCTTGGTGTGGTTTCAAGTGCTCTGGACCCGGTGGAGATCTATTGTGATAATAGTGGCGCCGTGGCTCAGGCAAGGGAGCCAAGTTCGCACCATAAGACAAGACATATTGAACGCAAATATAAACTCATTCGACATCATGTCGAAGCGGGTTTAGTGAAAGTACGCAAAGTTCACACGGATCTGAATGTGTCAGACCCGATGATAAAGCCTCTACCACGAGCAAAGCATGAGCAGCACCGGATAGCCATTGGTGTTAGGGAAGCCATGTAACTGGATTATGACTCTAGTGCAAGTGGGAGTCTGTAGGAGATATGCCCTAGAGGCAGTAATAACAGTTATTTTGTATCTCCGAGTTTGTAATGAATGTTTATGTTCCATGCTATAACTGCAATGATTCTCGAGTCTGCAATATCCACGAGGCTCGGAGGGAAACTCATGTGCACGTGTGGTATAATAAACGGTAAAATGTATTCCTGGTCATGCCTCTAAGACTGGCTCAAGTATTGCATGATGATCCTGTTTTCCTGATCATGGGCATGTCTATGCCGGCAATTTTGAGGGCACAATGTTAGTAGAACACTTGTGTTGAATCGACCCAAATTGATGTTATGCTATGAGATACATTCGTCACAAGTTAATGGTTAATAACTGCTACTTGTAGCTTGCGTTGGTATTTCCCCGAAGAGGAAGGGATGATGCGGCACAGTAGAGATAAGTATTTCCCTCAATTATGAAACCAAGGTTATCGAACCAGTAGGAGAATCACACAACACCTAGTAAGCAGTACCTGCACACAAGCAACAAATCCTTGCACCCAACGCAAACAAGGGGTTGTCAATCCCTTGGCGGTAAGATTTCAAGATTAAATTGTATTTGATAGATTGATAGATTGCAGCAAAAATACTAAATAAAATAAATAAAAGAAAATGGCAGCAATATTTTTAGGGTTTTAGTAATATGATTTTGATAGACCTGGGGGCCATAGATTTCACTAGAGGCTTCTCTCGAGAAAATAGCATACGGTGGGTAGACAAATTAATGTTGGGCAATTGATAGAAAAGCAAATAATCATGACGATATCCAAGGTAATGATCATGTATATAGGCATCACGTCCAAGATTAGTAGACCGACTCCTGCCTGCATCTACTACTATTACTCCACACATCGATGGGCTATCCAGCATGCATGTAGTGAATTAAGTCCATAAGAACGGAGTAATGCCTTAAGAACGATTACATGATGTAGACAAGACAAACTCACGAATTAATAAACCCAATGAATAGATCCCATCTTTTTACCCTTAGTAGCAACGATATATACGTGTCATGTCCCTTTCTGTCACTGGGATTGAGCACCGCAAGATCGAACCCACTACAAAGCACCTCTTCCCATAGCAAGATAAATCAACTTTGTTGGCCAAACCAAATCAATAGATCGGAGAAGAAATACGAGGCTATAATAATCATGCATAAAAGAGATCAGAGAAGACTCAAATAATATTCATGGATAATCTGATCATAAACTCACAATTCATCGGATCCCAACAAACACACCACAAAGAAAGATTACATCGGATAGATCTCCAAGAACATCAAGGAGAACATTGTATTAAACATCAAAAAGAGAGAAGAAGCCATCTAGCTACTGCCTATGGACCCGAAGGTCTGTGGTAAACTACTCACGCATCATCGGAGAAGCAGCAAGGTTGATGTAGAGCCCCTCCGTGATCGATTCCCCCTCCGGTAGATTACCGGAGAAGGACCCCAGATGGGATCTCTCTGGAACAGAGGCTTACATCAGCGTAAAAAGTATTTCGTGGACTCTCTTGAGGGTTTCTGATTTTTCTGGAATTTATAGTGCTAGAATTAGGTCAAACGTAGCTTGGTGGGGCCCACGAGGCATCAGGGCGCGCCTGCCCCCCCCCCTAGGCGCGCCCTGGTGGCTCATGGGCCCCACCAAGGTCTTCTGGCCTCCCCTCGAAGCTTCTGGTATTCTTCTTGCCCAAGAAAAAAATCTCCAAAAAGTTTCACTGTATTTGGACTTCGTTTGATATTGATTTTCTGTGAAACAAAAACAGGGTAGAAAACAACAACTGGCACTGGGCACTAGGTTAATAGGTTAGTCTCCAAAAATGATATAAAATTGCTATAAATGATTATAAAAACATCCAAGATTGATATTATAACAGCATGGAACAATCAAAAATTATAGATACGTTGGAGACGTATCAGCATCCCTAAGCTTAATTCCTGCTCGTCCTCGAGTAGGTAAATGATAAAACCATAATTTTTGATGTGGAATGCTGCCTAACATATTTATCACATATTCTTTTTCTTTTTGTAACATGGACATCGGACTTATATGATTCAAAGCAATAGTCTATAATTTGACATGAAAACATAGATACTCAAGCATACTAACAAGCAACCATGTCTTTCAAAATATCAACGCTAAAGAAAGTTATCCCTAGCCCATTATGCTCAATCATTGATCCATTTATGAAACACACTCAAATATTAGCTACAACCAATGCACAAGTATGACAATAGTGTTTTCTAGTTGGTGCTTTTGTAAGAGAAGATGGAGACTCAAGAAAAATAAAAATTGCATAAAAGTAAATAGATAGGCCCTTCGCAGAGGGAAGCAGAGATTTGTCAAATGTGCCAGAGCTCAAAGCTGAAATTAAAGAGATAAAAAATATATTTTGGGAGGCATGCTTTTCCTGTCAACGAAAACGAATGAGAATTCCCAATATCTTCCATGCTACATACATCATAGGCGGTTCCCAAACAGAAAATAAAGTTTATTCCTTTCCACCAATTCTTTCACAATCCATGGCTAGCCGTATCCACGGGTGCCCTCCATACCATCACTTTCCAAGGAATTTATTATTGTGATCACATAAGATTTTTCATTTCATTTCATTTCACATTTCGGGACTGGGCATCCCTATTACCGCCACACTCTCGTGCAATGACAAGTGAATAAACACTCATCTTGAGAATAACACACCTAGCATGGAAGATATTGGCTACCCCCTTCCGCTTCATGAGCGGTACGGGCACACAAAACAGAAAAAATATTTTGAAATTTAGAGTTGGCACACGCAAATTTACTTGGAACGGCATTGGAATACCGTATATAGGTAGATATAGTGGACTCATAAGGCAAAACTGGTTTTAAGGATTTTGGATGCACAAGCAGTATTTCCGCTTAGTACAAATGAAGGCTAGCAAAAGATTGAGAAGCAACCAACCAAAAAACAAAAATGGTCATAAACATGCATTGAACATAACTAACACCGAATAATGCATCATAGTAGGATATAACTTCATTGCATAACTATTAACTTAACGTGCTTGCATAGGGAATCACAAACCTTAACACTAATATTCTTACTTAAGCACAATTACTCACTAACATGGCATCACATATCATCATTTCCATATCGCAAAACTATTGCAAGGAATCACACTTGTCATATCCAATGATCTATATGAAAGTTTTTATCTATATCCCTCTTGAATATTCATCACTTTGGGACCAATTGCATAACATGTGCAAATTACCGTTACTATCATCATCTCTCAAAAAGATCTAAGTGAAGCATGAGAGTGCAAATATTTCTTCAAAATTTCAGTCTTAACAATTCTCAAAATAATATAAGTGAAGCATGAGAATTCATTTCTTCAAAATTTTAATCAAGTCAATTCTCAAAATGATATAAGTGAAGCATGAGAATTTATTTCTACAAAATTTCAATCAACTCTCAAAATAATATAAGTGAAGCATGAAAGTTTATTTCTACAAAATTTCAATCAACTCTCAAAATAATATAAGTGAAGCATGAGATTTTATTTCTACAAAATTTCAGCCACCACCGTGCTCAAAAGGATTTAAGTGAAGCACTAGAGCAACTGCCTAGCTCAAAAAGTTTAAGTGAAGCACATAGAGTATTCTACAAATTATGATGATAACGTGTGGCTCTCTCAAAATAGGTGTGTGCAGCAAAGATGATTGTGACAAACTAAAAAGTAAACAAAGCAAAGACTCATATCATACAAGATGCTCCAAGCGAAACACATAACATGTGACGAATAAAAATATAGCTCCAAGTAAAATTACCGATGGTCGGTAGAATAAAGAGGGGATGCCTTCCGGGGCATCCCCAACTTAGACGCTTGAGTCTTCCTTGAATATTACCTTGGGGTGCCTTGGGCATCCCCAAGCTTAGGCTTTTGCTACTCCGTATTCCTTCATCCATCGTGATCTCACCCAAAACTTGAAAACTTTAATCACACAAAACTCAACAAAACCTTCGTGAGATCCGTTAGTATAACAAAACAAATCACTACTATAAGTACTGTTGCAAACACATTCATATTTTATTTTTGCATTATACCTACTGTACTCTAACTTCACCATGGCTTATACCCCCCGATACAATCCATAGATTCATCAAAACAAGCAAGTAGTGCATCAAAAACAAAATCTGTCAAAAACAGAACAGTCTGTAGCAATCTATTTAAAAGCCATACTTCTGTAAGTCCAAAAATTCTGAAAAATTAGGAAACGTGGAAAATTAATATACCAATACTGTGTAAAAAATTCAGATTTTTCTGACGCTCCAGTACAGAAACAAAATTCGGGCACTAGACGCAAAACTTTCTGTTTTCCAAACATCATCAATTATACTATCTTCCAAATCATCCCAAAGGCTTTACTTGGCACAAACACTAATTAAAAACATAAAAATACTATCATACCAGTAGCATGACAGTAAAAACACACCATAATAGAAACTTATAACAAAAATTTATTTTATTCATTGGGTTGCCTCCCAACAAGCGCTATTGTTTTATGCCCCTAGCTAGGCATAATGCATAATCTCAAGTATTGTCATACTTGTTGATGGTCCTAGCAACTCCTATTTCATTATCTTTTCCATTATCAATTATGTATACTAGATGATCAAGCTTAGTGCAAACGGTTTTTATTTCTTTCAGGACACATAAAGAGATCTTTTTGTCCAAGGCATCGATCCTCCTATTTTGTGATACTACATGACCATTTATCGTAGAAGCAAGATTAAATATTCCTTGAAAGTTGGAATCCATGCTAGCCTTTGTTTCTTTTATTATCTCATTTTGATAAAAGCACACTAAAGCAGTAGGTTCAATAGTTTCAACTGTTGGTCGCCCAAATATGTTTTTCATCTTTTCATAGGTGTCAAAGGCATCACCCCCAAGAAAATCGTTTTCAAATATAGAGTCCAAAACGCGTCTATGAGCAAGGGGTAAACCAACATAAAAACTCCTTAGGAATAACTTAACATGATATTGAGGCCTAGCACTTGTTTGAATTTTTAATAATCTATCCCAAGCTTCTTTTAAAGATTCATCACTCAAGTATTTAAAATTTGAAAGTCCTGGATCATCTTCGGCAAGATTATCAAATTTTTCTTTAGAAACCTTAGGAAAACCTATTCTAATATTTTCATCATTCATAAGCTTCAAGAGGATAGACAGATTGTCTAAGGAACTAGCACTAGGAAGAGGATTACTTTTCTTAAATTCAGCCATGATAGCAACTTCAAGCACACAAACGAGAAAACAGGCAAAAAGGCAAACGGAAAATATTTTTGTATTTTTGTAAAAACGTTTTAGAAGTGGGGGAGATGAAAACGAGAGACAAATGGCAAATAAAGTAAATGCAAGGAGATGAGAGTTTGTGCAAAGGTACTTGATAAATGTGGATGATGTCTCCCCGGCAACGGCGCTAGAAATTCTTCCTGCTACTTGTAGTTTGTGTTGATATTTCCCCGAAGAGGAAGGGATGATGCAGCACAGTAGAGATAAGTATTTCCCTCAATTATGAAACCAAGGTTATCGAACCAGTAGGAGAATCGCACAACACCTAGTAAGCAGTACCTGCACACAAGCAACAAATCCTTGCACCCAACGCAAACAAGGGGTTGTCAATCCCTTGGCGGTAAGATTGCAAGATTAAATTGTATTTGATAGATTGATAGATTGAAGCAAGAATACTAAATAAAATAAATAAAAGAAAATGGAAGCACTATTTTTAGGGTTTTAGTAATATGATTTTGATAGACCCAGGGGCCATAGATTTCACTAGAGGCTTCTCTCGAGAAAATAGCATACGGTGGGTAGACAAATTACTGTTGGGCAATTGATAGAAAAGCAAATAATCATGACGATATCCAAGGCAATGATCATGTATATAGGCATCACGTCCAAGATTAGTAGACCGACTCCTGCCTGTATCTACTACTATTACTCCACACATCGATGGGCTATCCAGCATGCATCTAGTGAATTAAGTCCATAAGAACGGAGTAATGCCTTAAGAACGATGACATGATGTAGACAAGACAAACTCACGAATTAATAAACCCAATGAATAGATCCCATCCTTTTACCCTTAGTAGCAACGATACATACGTGTCATGTCTCTTACTGTCACTGGGATTGAGCACCGCAAGATCGAACCCACTACAAAGCACCTCTTCCCATGGCAAGATAAATCAACTTAGTTGGCCAAACCAAATCAATAGATCGGAGAAGAAATACGAGGCTATAATAATCATGCATAAAAGAGATCAGAGAAGACTCAAATAATATTCATGGATAATCTGATCATAAACTCACAATTCATCGGATCCCAACAAACACACCGCAAAGAAAGATTACATCGGATAGATCTCCAAGAACATCAAGGAGAACATTGTATTGAACATCAAAAAGAGAGAAGAAGCCATCTAGCTACTGCCTATGGACCCGAAGGTCTGTGGTAAACTACTCACGCATCATCGGAGAAGCAGCAAGGTTGATGTAGAGCCCCTCCGTGATCGATTCCCCCTCCGGCAGATTACCGGAGAAGGACCCCAGATGGGATCTCTCTGGAACAGAGGCTTGCGGCAGCGTAAAAAGTATTTCGTGGACTCTCTTGAAAGTTTCTGATTTTTCTGGAATTTATAGTGCTGGAATTAGGTCAAACGGAGCTTGGTAGGGCCCACGAGGCATCAGGGCGCGCCTGCCCCCCCAGGCGCGCCCTGGTGGCTCGTGGGTTCCACCAAGGTCTTCTGGCCTCCCCTCGAAGCTTTTGGTATTCTTCTTGCCCAAGAAAAAAATCTCCAAAAAGTTTCACTGTATTTGGACTTCGTTTGATATTGATTTTCTGTGAAACAAAAACCGGGCAGAAAACAGCAACTGGCACTTGGCACTAGGTTAATAGGTTAGTCTCCAAAAATGATATAAATTGCTGTAAATGATTATAAAAACATCCAAGATTGATATTATAACAGCATGGAACAATAAAAAATTATAGATACGTTGGAGACGTATCAATAACACAGAGATGGTTAATGTTTGCATAATTCCTTAGACCATGAGAGTATCGAGTTCCTTCGTACTTGCTTCGTGAACTTTGGGGTTTGTTAAACGTCATACGTAACTGGGTGGCTATTACGGCAGCTTACGGGTTCACGGAAAGGTATGACAAGGAACGAGATAGCTCAAGATTGGGATTTGCTCCTCCGACGATGGAGAGATATTCTCGGGCCCTCTCGGTGTTACGGTATCCATCATCGTCTGGCCAGACACATTGTGATTTGATCACTGGGATGCCGGAATGCGGAAACGAGAAAAGAGAACAAAACCGGTAACGAGGTAACTGGCATAGTGGACAAGTTGTTGATCCACGGGGATGCAGAAAATCTCACCTCGGGTGTTTGTAACAAATCGCGAAGCAACAGGAATAGAACACATCAACTGGAGGTTCACTCGAATATTCATTCGTATGGGTATAGGGGTCAATATGGGTGTCCACGGCTCCGATGTTGATCATTGATCGGAAAGTGTTCTGGGTCATGTCTATACTTCACCGAACCTATAGGGTCACACGCTTAAGGGTCATCTATCTGCTGAATACTAGACAGGGAGTCTGAGAGAAAGTCACCGGAAAAGTTTCGGAGACAACGGAAACGTTCCGGAGAGAACACCAGAATAGTTTCGGTAAAACTGAAAAGTTGTTTCGGGGTATACCATTAAGTCAAATTGGTTTCGGCACACGCCTGGAAATTCTTGGAGGGTGCCAGAATTGTTCTGGAAACTTCTGGGATTTTTCCGGGATAAAAACCGGAAATGTTCCGGAGCTGCCGGAACCGGTTTGGTTGCTTTTCGCAGATGAAAACCACTAATCCGGAATTGTTTTGGAATGCATCCAAAATCATTTTAGTGGGTACTGGAATTATTCTAAGACCCACAGAAATATTTTCGGATTTAACGGTCGCGGAAAATTGGTTCCGTGAATAGTGAAAATCACTTTATGGTTAATTTTTTGGAAAGCCACCTTTTGGGATTTTTCCCAAAAGGCTTCTAGAAGACTTAGGGACTAAGGAACCCCCTTTGGGGGGGCGCCCATGAGGGTGGCCGGCCAAGGTGGAGCTCCTCCATGGAGCTCCACGTGCCATTCTTTTTTGCCTTTTATTCTCTTTATGTGTGACATAAAGTGGGGGTACTTTGATATTTTTTGTGCCAATCCTACCCCTTGGCTTTCCTATAAATAGAGGTGGAGAGGTTCTCTCCACACTCATCCCTTGCTCTCATACACATGCCATGCTTTGTCTGGCTCTCTCTCTCCCTCCCACGTAATAGTTTCGTAGAGCCGAAAGGCTGTCTGGATTCCGGCAGGAACTAGTTCTGGACGGCAAAGCCCTGCCGGATAGCTGACACCGTATGTGTGCAACCCCGTAGAGAGGTCGTAGTTTCGATCTTTTGCCCGAGGGGCTGTTCGAGGGTCCTCCCGAAGGGCTGTCCGAGTTACCGTTCGGGTTTCGAGGGTTCTCCCGAAGGGCTGTCCGTGACATCGTCTAAGGGACTGTCCGACCACCTCCCGAAGGGCTGTCCGATGAGGGAGTACATCCTCGTAGTTGGGAGGTTGTAAATCCTAGCTGCGGGGATCTGCACCGACGATCTACATCGACTCTTCTTCCGCTGTGCTACGAGTCGGTAATGATCAGATCAAACCCTGTATGCAGTCTCCATAGTGGTCCTGGGCGTGCTCGTTGTACTGAATTTTTTTGTTTTCTGTCGCGTTCTCCTACACTGGTGCCTCGTGGGCCCCCTGTGGCACCTCTTCGCGTGATTCCAACGCCAAAAAATCATATATATTCAGAAACCCCCGAAAGTTAACCTAGATGAGTTTTTACACCGCCGCAAGCCTCTGTACCAAGGAGATCCCATCTGGAGCCCTTTTTCGGCACCCTGCCGGAGGGGTGAATCATCACCGGAGGCCATCTTCATCATGCCGGCGGTCTCCATGACGAGGAGGGAGTAGTTCACCCTTGGGGCTGAGGGTATGCACTTGTAGCTATGTGTTTGATCTCTCTCTCTCTCTCTCGTGTTCTTGATTTGGCACGATCTTGATGTACCGCGAGCTTTGTTAATATAGTTGGATCATATGGTGTTTCTCCCTCTCTATCTTGTTGTGATGAATTGAGTTTTTACCTTTAAGGTTTCACTATTATCGGATTGAATACTTTTATGGATATGAGAACACTTGATGTATGTCTTGCATATGAATACCCGTGGTGACAATGGGGTATTATATTGATTCACTTGATATATGTTTTAGCACTCAACTCGCGGATTCCCGAGGTGACATTGGGGTAATCTATGCAGAGGGGTTGATGCACATTTTCGTCCTACTTTCTCCGGTAGAAATCTTGGGGCACTCTTTGAAGTTCTTTGTGTTGGATTGAATATTTTGAATCTGAAGTTGTTCGATGCATATCGAATAATCAACTCACGGATACTTGTGGTGACATTGAAGTATCTAGGTGACATTAGAGTTGGTTGATGCGTATCATATGGTGTTATTTAAGTACGAACTCTTGGGCTGTTTGTGACACTTAGAGGAATAGGTCAATAGATTGATCGGAAAAGATAACTTTGAGGTGGTTTCGTACCCTACAACAATTTCTATCTTATGTTCTTCGCTAGATAAGAACTCCGGAGTGATTCTTCGTCGGACGTTGAGAGATGGTTATATGATCCAATTATGTTAGCACTGTTGAGAGATTGCACTAGCGAAAGTATGAACCCTAGGCCTTGTTTTCAAGCATTGCAATACCGTTTGTGCTCCGTTTTGTCACTTGCTACCTTGCTGTTTTAATATTTCCAGATTACAAAAACCTATATCTACTATCCATACTACACTTGTATCACCATCTCTTCGCCGGACGGTGATGAGTTGGATGAGATTTATCATGTAATCAAGTTAGTTTTGTTAGGGCTTGATCCCTAGTATGCACTATGTTCTGAGATTGATGTTGCTATGACTTTGCTATGCTTAATGCTTGTCACTAGGGCCCGAGTGCCATGATTTCAGATCTGAACCCTTTATGTTTTCATGAATATACTTGTGTTCTTGATCCGATCTTGCAAGTTATACGCACCTGCTATGTGTTATGATCCGCATACCCCAAGGTGACAATAATTGGGATTCTTTCTGGTGATTACCGTAGTTTGAGGAGTTCATGTATTCACTATGTCTTAATATCCCTTAGTTTCCTTATGGACCCCGCTGCCACGGGAGGGTAGGACAAAAGATGTCATGCAAGTTCTTATCGCAAGCACGTATGACTATATACGGAATACATGCCTACATTATATTGATGAATTGGAGCTAGTTCTGTGTCGCCCTAGGTTATGACTGTTACATGATGAATGTTATCCAATATAATCACCGATCCAATGCCTACGAGCTTTTCATATATTGTTCTTTGCTAAGTTACTACTGTCACAATTGCTACTACTATTGCTGCTACCGTTACTGTTACTATTACTATTATTGCTACTGCTATCAAACTACCATACTACTGTGCTACTGATCACTCTGCTGCAGATATTTAGTCTCCATGTGTGGTTGAATTGACAACTCAACTGCTAATACTTGCAAATATTCTTTGGCTCCCCTTGTGTCGAATCAATAAATTTGGGTTGAATACTCTACCCTCGAAAACTGTTGCGATCCCCTATACTTGTGGGTTATCAAGACCTTTTTCTGGCGCCGTTGCCGGGGAGCATAGCTCTATTTGTTGAGTCACTTGGGATTTATATCTGTTGATCACTATGAAGAATCTGAAAGACGCTAAGACCAAGATCGTTCCCTCTAAGACGAGGGGAGGTAAGGAACTACCATCTAGCTCCGCACTTGAGTCACCTTCTGTTTTGAGTAAGCTTGCAACACCACCACATGCTATTAATTCTGATATGTCACAAGTTATTGATGATACCACTTCTGCTATGAATGATACTTATGATGATGCTAGTACTATGCTTGATAATGCTGTGCCACTTGGTGAATTTCTTAATGAACAACTTGCTAAAGCTAAAGAAATTGAAAATGTTGAAACTCTTGAGAATTATGATACACCTATTATGCCTAGCTCTCCTACTAGAGTTGAAACACCTGATGAACATTGCTTTGATAGGGAAACGGCTAGAGCCATTCTTGCATGTAATGATAGAAATGAAGTTATAAAATTGCTTGCTGAAATGAAAGAAAAATCTATGAGGGAGAGAATGAAATATGATCCTAAGTTTGCTACCTATCCCATATTTGTTACTGATAAGGATTATGAATTCTCTGTCGATCCTGAGTTAATTACTTTGGTTGAATCTAATCCTTTCCATGGCTATGAAACTGAAACTGTTGTGGCACATCTTACTAAATTAAATGATATAGCCACCCTATTTGCTTATGAGGAAAAAATTCGCTATTACTATATTCTTAAGTTATTTCCTTTCTCATTAAAGGGTGATGCTAAGGAATGGTATAATACTCTTGCTCCTGGATGTGTGCGTAGTCCCCAGGATATGATTTATTACTTCTCTGAAAAATATTTTCCTAGAGTTTATGTTCGAGTGTCTGCTTGACTCATGTGTTTGCTTCTGGACGATTGTAGCTCCGAGTGAAGGCATCCATCTTGACAATGATGATAAGGCCGACCCGCCAAATCGAGAGGCCGGCGAGAAGTCCCACCCTAGCGGCGATATTATCATGTAAGAGGCCGCCGGTAGCCGAGTGGATCGGGTCTCACCGGCGAAGGTCTTCACCAGGACTGCTTCTCTAGCTAAAGGCACCGCAAAAGCCGCTCCCATGCCTCCACCAGCGCCGGCTCCAAGCTCCGCCCCAGTCACCCCTCTTCACGCTACAAAGGGTCCCTGAGGACCAAGTGGGGGCGAGCAAGGAGGCTTTGATCCAGGTCAAGGTGATGAGCAGTCGGCTGAAGGAGGCATACGATGCCAGCAAAGCCTTGAAGACCAATGTCCGAGTAAGTGCCATAGTAAGTTCTGTTTCCAGTCGAAATTTTGAGGTCAAGGCTGGCAACCACTTCCGGAAGAGTGTTGGCCTTGGTTTTCCTCAGCCAGAAGTTTTTCTGTGTTTTCCAGTGGGTTTGCACGGGGCTCACCCACTGGGTGTTTTCCGTTCCAGTGGGGGCACGCTGAGTGCACCCAGTGGGTGTAGTCCCCGAGGCTGTCGTCGACTCGATTCAGTCGGCGGTAGTCTTAGGTTTGCTTTTTGAATGTTCATTCACTCGGATCCGATCGGATCGGCCCGAGTCATTTTCGTTCCAGTGGGGGCACGCTGAGTGCACCCATTGGGTGTAGTCCCCGAGGATGCCGTCGACTGGATTCAATCGGCGGGAGTCTTTAGTACTCTTGGCGTTTTTTAGTGGGGGCACGCTGAGTGCACCCACTGGGTGTAGTCCTCGAGACTGCCGTCGATTGCTGGCAATCGGTGGGAGTCTTTACAGAACTAACCCATCTGCACTCGGAGTGCGATTCCCCACTCGGTAGACCGAGGGTGTCTTGGTAGATTTTAAGTGCGAAAAAGTTCTGACTATGAACTACTCATGAATCAGAGTCTGGGCTCGAGCAGCACAGAGAGTCATGTGTGCACTTCGCTTTATGGCCGACTGATTGTCTTGTCGTTTTGTAATAGAGGGCCTGCAAGCTCAGAGCCCACTACGCCACCCTAGAGAAGGAGGTGCTTCAGCTCCGACTGGATCTGGACACCGAGAAGCATAAGAGCGAATGCCTTGCTCAGGCGAAGCGCACTTTGGGAGGTTAGTCTTGTTATCCGACTGCTCGGCGAAAACTTGTTTTTCCTTTGATCCGACTGAACTCATTCCGGTAGATGTTCGTACTGAAAATGCGGAACTTGTAAAGAGGCTCAGGACTTCTATTTCTTTAGAAACCATGAAGCAGGCCCTGGAGGACAAAGACACCAAGCTGGCGGAGGCGTGGAAGAACGCAAGTGCCAAGACCAAGGCAGCCGAAGACAAGCTGAAGTCAGTCGGTGATCTTGAGGAGGAGAACAAGACCTTGAAGGTCGCCGCCAAAATGGCGAAGAGTGAGATTGCTGAGCTGAAGAAGCATTACGCCGAGTGGGAGACCAAATGCAATACTCAGGCGAGTGTCTTCGAGGAGGAAAAGAAGAAACTGACTGACGAGACCGCCGAGCTTCTCAGGAAGAAAGCTGAGCTCGAGCAGTACGTCGAGGAGTTCGGCGATGAGATGTGTAAGAAGCTTGAAGGTATGTCGCCCTAACCGAGTGGTTCTTTCTTGCTTTAAGGTCTCTGGAGACGTTAATTTTCTGTCTGTTTCTGTATACAGATTTCTGCCTTGATGTCGAGCTGGAGACTGACAGGATTGAGAAGGAGTTGAATCCTTCGAGGCTGCTTCTCAAGGACAGTGCAGCGCTAACAATCTTCCGACTGGACGAGCGTATGGACAATGCCGTCGCCTACATCGACCGCCTGAAGATCGTCATGGAGAAAATCAACGCGGAACTATTCCCGGAGGAAACAATCGTGGAGGATCTGGAGTCGCTGATGTCCAGACTGAAGGCCATCCCCAACCGAGTGCAATCATGGAAGAAGTCTACGGCTCGGTGCGGAGCTGGCGTGGCGCTGTCACTTGTTCGCATCCACTGCAGAGATGTGAATGAAGACAAACTAAAGTCTCTCAAGGTCGCCAACACGAAGAAGCTCAAGTTCGAGGACTTCATGGAGACGATCGAGGACGCCACCCGGATCGCAGATGGCATTGATCTGGATACCTTCGTTGACCCGGCGAGCCCCGTGCTAGACGCGTGACTAAAAAACTTTAAGTTCCGAACGAATTTGCCTCGGTATGCCGAGTGGTTGATGTAACCGTTAAACTCTGATGAGCCTGGGCTCGTGCACTTTATTTTGTTTCGAACGGATCGAAGTTTCAACCGGATATTTGAATCCTTTCTTTGTTTATTTGCTGATGCAATTTTTTAACTTAGGCGAAAGCTGGTTCGCAGCTAAGCCCCCGAGTGAAGAGGAAGCTCTCACACGAAGATGTTTTTTAACTTAGGCAAAAGCTGGTTTGCAGCTAAGCCCCCGAGTCTGAGGAAGCTTCACTCAGAGATGTTTTTTAACTTAGGCGAAAGATGGTTCGCAGCTAAGCCCCCGAGTCAGAGGAAGCTCTCACTCGGTAATGTTTTTTAACTTAGGCAAAAACTGGTTCGCAGCTAAGTGTACCCGCTGGGGGTGTGATACATCTCCAACGTATCTATAATTTATGAAGTATTCATGCCATGTTTATTATTGTTTTGTATGATTTTGGTGCACTTTTATATGACTTTTATATGATTTTCATGGACTAACATATTGACCTAGTGCCCAGTGCCAGTTGCTATTTTCTGCTTGTTTTTGGTTTTCCAGAAAATCTATATCAAATGAAGTCCAAGTGCAGCGAAACTTTTTGACGATTTTTTCTGGAACATAAGAGACACTAGAATCTTCAGGAGGAGGCCAAATGACCCACAGTGGCCCCATGAGCCACCAGGGCGCGCCACCCCCCCAGGCGCACCCTGGTGCCTCGTGGGCCCCCTGTGGCCCTTCTTCGCGTGATTCCAACGCCAAAAAATCATATATATTCAGAAACCCCCGAAAGTTAACCTAGATGAGTTTTACGCCGCCGCAAGCCTCTGTACCTCTACGATCTCATCTACAACCCTTTTTTAGCACCCTGCCGGAGGGGGGAAAGCATCACCGGAGGCCATCTTCATCATCCCGGCGGTCTCCATGACGAGGAGGGAGTAGTTCACCCTCAGGGCTGAGGGTTTGTACCAGTAGCTATGTGTTTTATCTCTCTCTCTCATGTTCTTGATTTGGCACGATCTTGATGTATCGCGAGCTTTGTTAATATAGTTGGATCATATGGTGTTTCTTCCCTCTCTATCCTTGCTGTGATAAATCGAATCTTTTCCCTTTGAGGTTTCGTTATTGTCGGATTGAATATTTCAGATTTGAGAACACTTGATGTATGTCTTGCATATGAATACCCATGGTGACAATGGGGTATCATATTGATTCACTTGATGTATATTTTTGCACTCAACTCGCGGATTCCCGAGGTGACATTGGGGTAATCTATGCACAGGGGTTGATGCACGTTTTCATTATCTTTTCTCCGATAGAAACTTTGGGGTGCTCCTTGGAGTTCTTTGTGTGGATTGAATATTATGAATCTGAAGTTGTTTGATGCATATCGTATAATCAACTCATGGATACTTGTGGTGACATTGGAGTATCTAGGTGACATTAGGGTTGGTTGATGTGTATCATATGGTGTTATTTCAGTACGAACTCTAGGGCTATTCGTGACACTTATAGGAATAGCTCAATAGATCGATCGGAAAGGATAACTTTGAGGTGGTTTCCTACCCTACAAAAAATTTCTATATTATGTTCTCCGCTAATAGGAACTTGAGAGTGATTCTTTATCGCACGTTGAGGGATGGTTATATGATCCAATTATATTAGCATTGTTGAGAGATTACACTAGCGAAAGTATGAACCCTAGGCCTTGTTTTCAAGCATTGCAATACGGTTTGTGCTCCGTTTTAGCAATTTCTACCTTGCTGTTTTTGTATTTTCAGATTACAAAAACCTATATCTACTATCCATACTACACTTTTATCACCATCTCTTTGCCGAACTAGTGCACCTATACGATTTACCATTGTATTGGGTGTGTTGGGGACACAAGAGATTTCTTGTATTTGGGTGCAGGGTTGTTTGAGAGATACCATCTTCAACCTACGTCTCCCATGGATTGATAAACCTTAGGTCATCCACTTGTGGGAAAATTGCTACTGTCCTACAAAACTCTACGCTTGGAGGCCCAACACGAGTCTACAAGAATAAGTTGTGTAGTAGACATCAAGCTCTTTTCTGGTGCCGTTGCCAGGGAGGTGAGTGCTTGAAGGTATATCTTTAGATCTTGCAATTGAATCTTTTAGTTTCTTGTTTTATCACTAGTTTGGTTTATAAAAGAAAACTACAAAATAAATAAATGGAATTGAGGTTGCCTCATATTATTCGTCTTTATCATGTCTTTCTTGAAAATGATGGATCGGAAAATTGTGCTCAATTGATAGAAGAAGAATTCAATGAAATGTTTGGCATAAAATCTTTGATTGATGAGCATGATTGCAATGTTGTTAGTATGCTTTCTATGAATATCCATGATGCTAATGATATGCAAAGCCACAAGCTTGGGGATGCTATGTTTGATGAAGATGATATTTTTAGTCCCCCAAGTTTTGATGAGAAAATTTATTATGATGATAACATGCCTCCTATTTATGATGGTTGTAATTATGAAAGTGGATTTGGAGAGGCCATAAATTTATTTAATGATGATTCCACTATTTTGAAAGAGGTTTCAATTGATTATTACAACAAAGTTGCTATCTATGATGATTATTGTGATGACATGTATGCTATAAAGAATAATGATAACCATGAAACTTGTCACCATGATTTTAATTTTCAATTGGATTATGCCAATAAAGTATGTCATGATAGTTATTTTGTTGAGTTTGCTCCCACTATTATGAATGAGAAAAAAAATTGCTTATGTGGAGAGTAATAAAAATTCTATGCTTATGTATCATGACAAGAATGCTTTAAGTGATAGCTATATTGTTGAATTTCTTCATGATGCTACTGAAAATTATTATGAGAGAGGATCATATGCTTGTAGGTGTTGCGATAATATCATGTTTCCTCTCTATGCTTTGAAAGTTTTGAAGTTATGCTTGTTTTGCCTTCCTATGCTAGTTGATTCTTGCTCCCATAAACTATTTGCTCACAAAATCCCTATGCATAGGAAGTGGGTTAGGCTTAAATGTGCTTGTCATATGATTCATGATGCTCTCTTTGTATTTCAATTCTTTGCTTTTATGCGAGCATCATTGAAATCATCATGCCTAGCTAGAAGGCATTACAGAAAAGCGCTTGTTGGGAGACAACCCAATACTTATACCTTCTGTTTTTGTGTGTTCACATGATTAATCTACTGTGGCAATCATGTTTTATATGGTTTCTTTCAATAATGTGCCAAGTAAAGCCTTTGGGATAGTGTGGATGCTTGTTGATTATTTTTAGTTAAATGCAATTAAATGCCATGATTACCCTGTTTTCTGAATTATCCGTGCAATAAAAAATGGCCCAAAAATAAAAGTGCTCAGAATGCAATAAAATTTTGATACGAATTTTTATATAATATTTAAGAATTTTTGGCACTGGAATCATACCAGGGGGATGCCCCAGGTGCCCACGAGGCACCAGGGCGCGCCACCCCCCTGGCGCGCCCTGGTGGCTTGTGGGCCCCACAGGGACCCCCTCACTTATTCCTTCAGCCCACTTCGTCTCTTACCTCTAGCAAAAATTCCTGGTAGCTCTCTCTCTCGTGTTCTAGCTCCTAAACCTGAGATTTTCGATCTCTTTGCTCGGAGCTCCGTTTCCAAAACTGTTTTGGGAGATTGCTACTTGGTATGTGACTCCTCCATTGCTCCAATTAGTTTTTGCTCTAGTGGATTATATTTTGCATAACTAGCTACTCTTGGTGCTACTGAAAATGAGCTTGCATGATTGAATTCTTTGAGTCCTAAGTAGTTTGAATGCTTGATATGGCCTCTAGGCACTTGTATGAGTAGTTGCTACCAATTTTGTGAAGTTCTGTTAACATCATTTTGTGGTCCAATTTTTTTTAGAAATTTGTTCTTAGGAAAATGAATATCTTCCGGAGGAGTTCTTCGAAGCGGACCGCCAAGGGAGTCCTTGGGGACTCCTCGGACAACGACCTCAACATTCCGCGCTGGACGGAGGTCCGGCCGTGCGAATGGCCGCACAATGCCTTCATGAACGAAGCCGAATTCTACCAAGATTCCATTGTCCAAAACTTTCATTTTCTTAATAGGCTTGAACCTCCCATGGTTAGCTTTAATTTATATGTTGAACATCATCAGATACCTCTGGCTGCATTTTGTGAGATATGCTTGATTCCCTTTGATGGGGACATAAGAGAGCCTCGGCCAGAGGAGTTTGAGGGCTTCCTCCGCACTTTAACTATGGGAGAGGAAAGGGGCATGTCGAGAGCCTGGGCCACTAGCTTGCAGTTTCCCTCTATTCATTACTTTGCTTTATTCATAGGGAAATGTTTGACTGCTAGAGAGCAAGATGGTGCGCTATGTGCACCTGACTTTGCTATTTTACGTCGCGCACTTTATAATGACAACACTTATAACCTGGGAGCTATCATTGCACGCTGCCTGCACACTAATAGGACTAAGGGTAAAATTCATGGTGGTATTTATGCTACTCGCTTAGCGAGACATTTTAATGTTAACATTCGCCCTCATGATTACTTTTTGCCTAGAGTTTACTTAGATCACCAATCTATGAGGGACCACCACTTTCTTGATGCTCCTGAGCCTCCTCACCACATTCGTTATAACTTGGTTTTTAGTGAGGATACTCATCATATTATTCTGTTGCATGCACCTGCTTTGTTTGATTCTCATGCCAGGAACGGATATACCGTGATGCCACCGGACATCATTGCTTACCGGAACGCCTTGGCAGCGGCAGAGGAGAAGGCCCAGGATTGGGACGCTCGGGTGCCGCCGCCTCAGCACTTTCACATGGGACCGGATGGCTACTACGGATGGCCGTAGACCAAGCTAGGCCAAAAGCCTAAGCTTGGGGGAGTACGTATCTCTCACCGACATTTCATTCATGTCCACACATTTCATTCCAGTTGTCGGTGTTCATAATCTTTCATTGTATAATCCATGTTAGTTTTATTTTCTCGCTTTCTTCTTGTGTGTTTGAAAAAACTTTGAGAAAATCCAAAAACATTTCTCGTTTCTTTTCGGTTTTTCTTTCTAGCTTAATTAGTTGTAATATTAAAAGAAAAACCCAAAAAGATTTCCCGTTTCTTCTTTTGCTTGTTGGGAGCTTTCCCGCGTAAATAGTTTTTCTCGTTTTTGTTTTGTCTTCTTTAATTTGCTTTCTTCAGAAAAACTAAAAACTCCAAAAATATTTCAGTGTGTTTCTCTGAAATTCTTTTCTTTTGTTGAGTTATTGTAAGGAGAAGACCACGATGGCAATGTTGAGTGGCTCTCGTTTGCTTTATTGTTGATCTAACAAAGAGCCCGTTTTACCTTGTTTTCTCCTTTGAATAAAATGCTTGCAGATTCCAGCTTAGTCCACGTCACACTTGCACTATTTTTATTTTCATATCATTCGGTTGTGCAAGTGAAAGGCAATAATGACGATGATTTGATGAAGTGACTGTGGAAAGGAAAAGCGGGTATGAACTCAACTTGTTTTTGTTTTTGTAAATATGTTTAACTCAGTATCCATGATTCAGCATATTATGATTAAACATGTTTATGATGACAATTAGAGATTATAGTTGCTCATGCCAAGCTTAAGTAGCTAGGAGTGGATAATGATTTATCTTGGGTGTCAACATGCATTAAAATATTCATGATGTAGTATGATGATATGGTATCCTCCTCTGAATGTTTCGAGTGGCTTGACTTGGCACATGTTCACGCATGTAGTTGATTCAAAACCAACATAGCCTCCACGATATTTATGTTCATGGTGCTTATATCCTACTCATGCTAGTATTCAATGTTGATTATTCATAATGCATGATTATGACCGTTTTCGCTCCCTAGCTGGTCGCTTCTCAACCTATTTGCTAGCCTTCGCCTGTACTAAGCAGGAATACTGCTTGTGCATCAAAACCTTTAAACCAAAGTTATTCCAGATGAGTCCACTATATCTACCTATATGCGGTATTACTCTGCCGTTCTAAGTAAATTTGCATGTGCCACCTCTAAATATTCAAATGAACATCTGTTTTGTGTGCACGTACCGCTCATGGAGCGATAGGGGGCGGTCAGTATCTTCCATGCTAAGCGGGTTATTCTCATGATGAGTGTTTATTCACTTGTCCTTGCACGAGAGGGGCTGGTAATCGGGATGCCCAGTCCCATAATTAAAATTGCAAAATAATAAAACAAACTCCCCCGGAAAGTTGTTGGTATGGAGGGCACCCGAGGATTCGGCCAGCCATGGCTTGTGTTTGTTGGTGGAGGGGGAGTAAACTTTACTTTACCGCTTGGGAACCACCGCTAATGTGTTTAGCATGGAAGATATTGAAAACTCTCGGTCGTGACGTTGACAGGAAAGGCATACCTCCCAAAATTATATTTATCTTTGATTTAAGCTTCGAGCTCTGGCACCTCTGCAAATCCATGCTTCCCTCTGCGAAGGGCCTATCTATTTATTTTTATGTTATTTTACTTTTATTGTTGAGTCATCACCTTCTCAAATAAGCACCAGTCCTGAGAGCACTATTGTCATTCTCATGCATTGTGTATAGTTAATGTTGTGTGCATCATGACTGGATCTCTTCTACCATGAATTACAATGTCTAGCTGCTGCTTGAACTTTGGAGGTGCTCGGCATTTATGTTTTGCGGTCTCAGAAAGGGCTAGTGAGATACCATGTTGTCATATTATATCATGATTGTTTTGACAAAGTGTTGGCATTTGAGATATCTTATTATTGCTCGCTAGTTGATTATGCCATTGATATGAGTGAATATAATTTCTAAGAGTTATCATTTACATGGTTAGTCATAATCTTTGCTGAAAACCTGGGTATTATTTAAGCATATATATATATATAGATACAAGAACAAAAGAGTTCGTAAAAGTTTTCTTTATCACTTTCAGTTTGTTAATTGAATTGCTTGAGGAGAAGCAATGAGTTAAGCTTGGGGGAGTTGATATGTCTCCGTCGTATCTACTTTTCCAAACACTTTTGCTCTTGTTTTGGACTCTAATTTGCATGATTTGAATGAAACTAACCCGGACTGACGCTGTTTTCAGCAGAACTACCATGGTGTTGTTTTTTGTGCAGAAATAAAAGTTCTTGGAATTGGACGAAACTTTTTGGAGATTTTTTATGGAATATATAAAAAAAATTGGAGCCAAAACCTACTGGAGGGGGGCCACCTGCTGCCCATGAGGCACCAGGGCGCGCCACCCCCCCTGGCGCGCCCTGGTGGCTTATGGGGCCCACGTGGCTCCGCTGACCCTAATCTCAGGCCTATAAATTCACAAATCCAGAGAAAAAAATAAGAGAGGAAGTTTTATTGCGTGTCACGATACGGAGCCGCCGCCACCTCCTGTTCTTCATCGGGAGGCTAGATCTGGAGTCCGTTCGGGGCTCCGGAGAGGGGGATCTTCCGGCATCGTCATCATCAACCATCCTTCATCACCAATTTCATGATGCTCACCGCCGGGAGTGAGTAATTCCTTCGTAGGCTTGCTGGACGGTGATGGGTTGTATGAGATTTATCATGTAATCGAGTTAGTTTTGTTAGGGCTTGATCCCTAGTATCCACTATGTTCTGAGATTGATGTTGCTATGACTTTGCTATGCTTAATGCTTGTCATTAGGGCTCGAGTGCCATGATTTCAGATCTGAACCCTCTATGTTTTCATGAATATATTTGTGTTCTTGATTCGATCTTGCAAGTTATATGCACCTGCTATGTGTTATGATCCGCATACCCCAAGGTGACAATAATTGGGATTCTTTCCGGTGATTACCGTAGTTTGAGGAGTTCATGTATTCACTATGTGTTAATGCTTTGTTCCGGTTCTCTATTAAAAGGAGGCCTTAATATCCCTTAGTTTCCTTATGGACCCCGCTGCCACGGGAGGGTAGGACAAAAGATGTCATGCAAGTTCTTATAGCAAGCATGTATGACTATATACGGAATACATGCCTACATTACATTGATGAATTGGAGCTAGTTCTATGTCGCCCTAGGTTATGACTGTTACATGATGAATGTTATCCAACATAATCACCGATCCAATGCCTACGAGTTTTTCACATATTGTTCCTTGCTAAGTTACTACTGTTGCTACTACTGTTACAATTGCTACTACTATTGCTGCTACCGTTACTATTACTGTTACTATTATTGCTATTTCTATCAAACTACCATACTACTGTGCTACTGATCACTCTGCTGCAGATATTTAGTCTCCAGGTGTGGTTGAATTGACAACTCAACTGCTAATACTTGCAAATATTGTTTGGCTCCCCTTGTGTCGAATCAATAAATTTGGGTTGAATACTCTACCCTCGAAAACTGTTGCGATCCCCTATACTTGTGGGTTATCACCACCAACCCGTCGTTCATGTGGTAGAGGAGGGTGCACGGAGTGGAGTCGGCCCGCAAAGACATGTGTGCGGCGTCAGAGATCCGAAAGGCAACGGAAACTGAAGATTAAGTAGTTAATTATGTTGATAAGGGTGCGACGCATATTTACTGTGAGGGCGTCGAGCTCAGCCAATGTCGACGGCCCGACATTCAAGCCAGAGATGGAGCACAGGCTGCTATGAGAGGGTGTGGGAGCAGGTACAGGTGTGGGAGCAGGTGCTGGAGTAGGTGTGGGTGCTGTTGCCATAGCAGGTACGGGTGCGGGTGCGGTGTTCATCGAGTTGCTCCCGGTGAAGCTGGGCATAGGAAAATCAGTTGGGGCCGCGTTTGGATTTTGTTGCACCTAGCTGACCATACTTGGAATCAAACTTGTAAACGCAGCTGCCATATCACTTCTACAGACAGCTACCGCTTCCCGGATTACCTCAGCTTAGGTTTTCTCGACCGCCCACGCCACCTTCTCGTCGATAGTCACTTGACTGAACTTCTGTCTCTGCCTTTTGGCCTCAGGGTCCTCGTTATAGTACTTCCACGTGGCACCGTCTCCGGTGCTGTGCACACGTCCATATTGCAGCCACTGGTCCGGCGGGTGTCCCATCAGTATGTTCATGGCCCGGTTGAAAGTGGTGTCGAACTTGTACCTCGCCGACGACTGAGTCGACGAGTCGGTTTCAGCTGCAAGCTTGTGTTGCTCTCTCTGCAAAATGAGCGTGAATCGTTAACGAATGTGAATAAAACGTAGTCGACTTGATCATAAGCTAATATAAGGTGGTAAAATGATAATTACCAGTATTCTCATGAATTCCCTCATCGGCCCGTCCGTGAAAAAAACCTTTTTTATGGGCTCCCACGAGAACCGGGCCCTGATGAAGTCATGCTCCTGCTGGTCGGTGTACTCAGCCAAGGGGTCTGGGAGTCCCTGACGTTCACGTTCCGCGTCCTCCTTAGCCCACACGGGCCTCTTGCCCGCGTAACCACGGCTTCCGAGGCGGTGGTTCCCCATGTTCTTGGCCTGAAGCTGCTTGCCTCTCTCCGACCTGGCGTTGGCAACTTCTTCTTAGCAAGTCGCCTTGAACTTTTCATAGTCCTCTTCCGTAATTCTTGGATTATCTGCAACAATCTCGGCATAGGTTTGATGGTCTACTTCAATCGCCTTTTTCACCCTAGTTTTCCAGGCGCTCAATGAGTTGCTGAACTTTCCTAGGGCTTTGTTGTTTATTTTTTTCATGGCAGCATCTTTCCACGGCTCGACGTCGTCATTCCGACCGGGGAACGGGAATCTTGCATGCAACCTAGTTAGGAGCAGGTGCTTCAAATGTTCATTCTTCCGTATTCTTGTGTCGTTGATGTTAGCGGTATCCCGTAGGATGCATACTAGTTGGTTGCCCTAGGTCCCTGCCACTTCCCGCGGATGTGTTGGCTCAAACTCGCCAAGGTGCACCTCCGTGACCACCAGTCTTCCGGTGTCGAGCTGATTTGGGCGTCGTGCCCTCTTTGCCTTCTTTCCTTCACTGGCTTGGGAGGTACCACCTTCCGTGGTCTCGTTAGCAACATCATCAATGCCCGTCTTAGTGCCGATGTTGGTGGCATCAGTGTCGGCATCGGCGCCACCACCACCGTCGTCCGTCATGACAAGGGGATCCCGCCACCCTTGTTTCTCCTGATCGACCAGAAAGTCGAGGTAGGCGTGTGCTTGTACTTCTTGGGTGCGAGAACCTCTGGCCTCATCATTGTTGGCCATGTTTCCTAGGGTTCAATCTAGTCATTTAATTCTTGAGCATTATATAGTAAAATGAATAATTGATGTCTACTACACAACTTGTTCTTGTAGACTCGTGTTGGGCCTCCAAGCGCAGAGGTTTGTAGGACAGTAGCAATTTTCCCTCAAGTGGATGACCTAAGGTTTATCAATCCGTCGGAGGCGTAGGATGAAGATGGTCTCTCTCAAACTACCCTGCAACTAAATAACAAAGAGTCTCTTGTGTCCCCAACACACCCAATACAATGGTAAATTGTATAGGTGCACTAGTTCGGCGAAGAGATGGTGATACAAGTGTAGTATGGATAGTAGATATAGGTTTTAGTAGTGCGAACAATAAAAAACAGCAAGGTAGCAAGTAACAAAAGTGAGCATAAACGGAATTGCAATGCTTAGAAACAAGGCCTAGGGTTCATACTTTCGCTAGTGCAATCTCTCAACAATGCTAATATAATTGGATCATATAATCATCCCTCAACGTGCGATAAAGAATCACTCCCAAGTTCCTATTAGCGGAGAACATAAGATAGAAATTGTTTGTAGGGTACGAAACCACCTCAAAGTTATCCTTTCCGATCGATCTATTGAGCTATTCCTATAAGTGTTACAAACAGCCCTAGAATTCGTACTAAAATAACACCATATGATACACATCAACCAACTCTAATGTCACCTAGATACTCCAATGTCACCACAAGTATCCATGAGTTGATTATACGATATGCATCAAACAACTTCATAATCATAATATTCAATCCACACAAAGAACTCCAAGGAGCACCCCAAAGTTTCTATCGGAGAAAAGATAATGAAAACGTGCATCAACCCCTATGCATAGATTAACCCAATGTCACCACGGGAATCCGCGAGTTGAGTGCCAAAACATATATCAAGTGAATCGATATAATACCCCATTGTCACCACGGGTATTCATATGCAAGACATACATCAAGTGTTCTCAAATCTGAAATATTCAATCTGACAATAACGAAACCTCAAAGGGAAAATATTCGATTCATCACAACAAGGATAGAGAGGGAAGAAACACCATATGATCCAACTATATTAACAAAGCTCACGGTACATCAAGATCGTGCCAAATCAAGAACACGAGAGAGAGAGAGAGAGATAAAACACATAGCTATTGGTACAAACCCTCAACCCCGAGGGTGAACTACCCCCTCCTCGTCATGGAGACCGTCGGGATGATGAAGATGGCCTTCGGTGATGCTTTCCCCCCCTCCTGCAGGGTGCCGGAAAAGGGCTGTAGATGAGATCGTGGAGGTACAGAGGCTTGCGGCGGCGTAAAAACTCATCTAGGTTAACTTTCGGGGGTTTCTAAATATATAGGATTTTTCAGCGGTGGAATCACGCAAAGAGGTGCCACAGGGGGCCCATGAGGCACCAGGGGCCTGGGGGGGCCGGCGCGCCTAGGTGGCTCATGGGGCCCCTGTGGCTCTTCTACTGCTCCTCCGAAGCTTCCTGGGTCTGTTTCCTTTCAGAAAAAATCGTCAAAAAGTTTCGCTGCATTTGGACTTCATTTGATATGGATTTTCTGGAAAACCAAAAACAAGTAGAAAACAACAACTGGCACTGGGCACTAGGTCAATATGTTAGTCCATAAAAATCATATAAAAGTGCACCAAAATCATACAAAACTATAATAAACATGGCATGAATACTTCATAAATTATAGATACGTTGGAGACGTATCAGCATCCCCAAGCTTAATTCATGCTCGTCCTCGAGTAGGTAAATGATAAAAGAAATAATTTATGAAGTGTGAATGCTAGCATAGTGCATAAGTTTGATCAATGATAATTTCAATCACTTTTTCTAACATCAATATATATCATAATCAGTAGCTCATCTCATAAAACTTCTCATGATCAAGTGGCAAGCTATTCACATGTTTAAAGTATAGGCCATAAACTTTCTCGAAAACTAACAAACTATGTTCTCAGTCATCAAACAATTGCAATTCACCTTATTTTCAGGAAGGGTCTATGTAAGAGCTTTGATCTAGCAAATTCCACATACTCAACCATCATTTAGTCTTCCATGATTGCTGACACTCATAGCATATTTTTAGAACAAACTGTTTCAGTCAAACACATAGGAAGATAGGGGCTTAATGTTTCGCCTCCCAACTTATTTATCTCAGGGATAATGTCAACAATAATAACTCATGATCATCTATATTCAACTGGATATATGTGCCTGGATCTTTCCCTACCACATAATGCTTGCCAACTAAAGAATAAATAGAGTGGAATATGGATGAACATTAATGACTCTTGCATAAAAGTAAATACGGAAAAGTAAAAGATAAGCCCTTCGCAGAGGGAGGCAGAGATTGTCATGCACTTTTTGTTGTTGGATGCACAAGCCCTTAATGCAAAGGAACATCACGTTATATTGCCCCTTGTGATAGCAACCTTTATTATGCAGTCCCTCGCTTTTATTTTTTACCATCACAAGTTTGTACAACGCTTATTTTCCCTTGCAATAAAAGATCATACATGTTTTAGGAGCAATTTTTACTGCTTTTTGCACCGATGACAACTTACTTGAAGGATCTTATTCAATCCATAGGTAGATATGGTGGACACTCATGGCAAGAAACTGGGTTTAAGGGTTTTTGGATGCACAAGTAGTATCTCTACTTAGTACAAATTTTTGGCTAGCAAAAGATCCTAAGCAAGCACCACATGTTAGAGGATCCATGACAATATAACTTCTATGTGAATATAAACAAACATAACTCATTACGTTGTCTTGCTTGTCCAACGTCAACTACTTGATCAAGCTTGAAAATAATTAATGGGGGCTCACAATCATAGAAGATGTCCAAGATAGTATATTTATATGTGAAATTTCTCTTCCTTCAAAATTCTTTCATGAATTGTTCAAGTGACCAATGCTATGTTTGCTAACTTTCAATAAATTTTACCACTTATACTTCTTGTATGTGAAGTCACTACTCCCCATGGGACAAGCATATGAAGCATATAAATTTCAACTTTATGATATTCAATTCATTTCAACAATTTACTCATAGGATATGAGTGAAGAACAAGAGTAAATGACAAACTACTCCAAAAAGATATAAGTGAAGATCAAATGAGTAGTTGAGTAAATAGGTAGCTATGTGAGAACTCAAAAAAATTCAGATCTTAAGTATTTTATTCAAACAGCAAAGAAAACAAAATAAAATGGCATTCCAAGAATAGCACAACTCATGTGAAGAAGCAAAAACTTAGGCTCAACCAAGACTAACCGATAATTGTTGATGAAGAAAGGTGGGATGCCTACCGGGGCATCCCCAAGCTTAGATGCTTGAGACTTCTTGAAATATTATATTGGGATGCCTTGGGCATCCCCAAGCTTGAGCTCTTGTGTCTCCTTAATTCCTCTCATATCTCGGTTTCTCTAAATCTTAAAAACTTCATCCACATAAAACTCAACAAGAACTCGTGAGATAAGTTAGTATAAATCAACTCAAAACCTTAACATTCTCTACTGTAGAAAAGCACTAAAATTATAATTAAACATTGCATACTAAATGCCTCTGCATATTTAATACTCCTATCCACAAATAGAAACATTAAACTAGCAAACATATGAAAACAATGCAACTATAACAGCAATCTGCCAAAACAGAACAGTCTGTAAAGAGTGAATAAGAATTCATACTTCCCTAACTCCAAAAATTCTGAAAAATTACCATGTGACAGAGAACTCATGCATGCTTACTGTGTGAAAATTTCAGATTTTTATAATGTTCTGACTATTCAGTAATATTCTGGACATAACAGAAAACTTTCTGTTTTCAAACAGCAACACATGAACTTGCAAACTGAGCATGGTAAAGGCTATAATTGGCATTTTATTGAACTAAAAGATACAAAACGTGATTATTGATAACAGAAAGAAAATATCAACAAAATAAAATGACGCTCCAAGCAAAACTCATATTATGTGACGAATAAAAATATAGCTCCAAGTAAGGTTACCGATAATGTTGAAGACGAAAGAGGGGATGCCTTCTGGGGCATCCCCAAGCTTAGACGCTTGAGTCTTCCTTCAATATTACCTTGGGGTGCCTTGGGTATCCCCAAGCTTAGGGTGTTGCCACTCCTTATTCTCCTCATATCGATATCTCACCCAAAACTTGAAAACTTCAATCACACAAAACTTAACGGAACTTGTGAGATAGGTTAGTATGATAAAAATAAATCATCACCTTAGGTACTGTCAAGACAAGATTCATAATTGTTCTCACATAATGCCTACTGTAGTCTATCATTTCCACAATTTATATTGCTCAATATAAGCTATGGAAACACTAAAACAAGCAAACTATGCATCAAAAACAGAATCTGTCAAAAACAGAACAGCATGTAGTGAGTGATTTAAAAACCATACTTCTGTACCTCCACAAATTCTGAAAAATTAGGAAAACGTAAACAATTTGTATCCCAATACCGTGTAAAAATTTCAGAATTTTCTCACCCTCCAGTACAGAATAGAAATTCCAGCCCTGGACGCAAAAGTTTCTGTTTTTGCACAGAATCAAATCAACAAGTATCCACACTATCCCAATTTTTTTACTTGGCACATTATTGAAAGAGAACATATAAAACAGGATTAACACAGTAGCTTAATCATGTGAACACACAAAAACAGAAGGTATAAGTATTGGGTTGTGAAAGATCGTGGATGTCACCTAGAGGGGGGGGGGTGAATAGGCGCTTTAAAATAATTACGGTTTAGGCTTGAACAAATGCGGAATAAAACTAGCATTTAATTTGTCAAGCACGAAACCTAAAACAACTAGGCTCACCTATGTGCACTAATGACTAATGCTAAGCAAGATAAACAACTAAGTGATAGCAAGATATATAACAAGAAACAATATGGCTATCACAAAGTAAAATGCATAAGTAAAGGGCTCGGGTAAGAGATAACCGAGGCACACGGAGACGACGATGTATCCCGAAGTTCACACCCTTGCGGATGCTAATCTCCGTTTGGAGCGGTGTGGAGGCACAATGCTCCCCAAGAAGCCACTAGGGCCACCGTAATCTCCTCACGTCCTCGCACAATGCAAGATGCCGTGATTCCACTAAGGGACCCTTGAGGGCGGTCACCGAACCCGTACAAATGGCAACCCTTGGGGGCGGTCACCAAACCCGTACACTTTGGCAACCCTTGGGGGCGGTCACCGGTACCCGTCAAATTGCTCGGGGCGATCTCCACAACCTAATTGGAGACCCCGACGCTTGCCCGGAGCTTTACACCACAATGATTGAGCTCCGAGGCACCACCAACCGTCTAGGGCGCCCAAGCACCCAAGAGGAACAAGCTCTAGGGTACCAAGCACCCAAGAGTAATAAGCTTCTGAACTTTTCACCACCACGTATCACCGTGGAGAATTCAAACCTATGCAACTAATGCAATGGCAAGAACACACGAAGTGGTCAAGTCCCTTACTCCCAAATCCCACCAAAGCAACAAAAGCTATGGAGGAATATGAGAGGAAGAACAAGGAGAACACCAAGAACTCCAAGATCTAGATCCAAGAGGTTCCCCTCACATAGAGGAGAAAGTGATTGGAGGAAATGTGGATCTAGATCTCCTCTCTCTTTTCACCCAAAAACTAGCAAGAATCCATGGAGGGATTGAGAGATAGCAAGCTTGAGGAGGGTCAACAATGGAGGAGAAAGCTTGCAAAGAACCGTTGGGGTCAATGGGGAAGAAGACCCCCTTTTATAGGACCCCACGAATCTGCCCGTTATCCTGCAGAAAAACACTGGAGCGGTACAACCGGTCCAAGGACCGGTACAATCGCCTTTCACGGGATAACCTGCAGACGAGCACGGAGCGGTACAACCGGGGGTTGCACTGGTAGTACCGGTTGGCCGAAACCATCCGGGAACTACCGGGCTACCACCGCCCTACTACCGCCCCACAACAGAAGGGAGTTACCCCTGACCGGTAGTTGGAGCGGAACTAGGACCGGTACAACCGCCGGGACCAAGTACTTGTGGTGGCTAAGTCTGGAGCGGTACAACCGCTCCAGTAACCGGTAGTACCGGTGCACCGAAGCCATCCGGAAACTACCGGGCCACCACCGCCCTACAACCGCCCCACAACAGAAGGGAGTCCGGTGATAGAGCGGTACAAGGCCGGTACAACCGCCGAGCCGCAGACCTGGAGTTTTCCAAGCACCAGGCGATACAACCGCCCGGAGGCAGCGGTACAACCGCTTGGAAAAAACCTGGAGACTGCAACCCTAGGGTATCACCCCTAGGGCGGTACAACCGCTCGGACTAGCGGTACAACCGCTTAGTGCAGAAACCAGAACTGCCACAACTTCTGCAAATGAGCTCCGAATTGAGCAAACTCAAGCTTGTTGGATAGACGACGACGAGTACTGTCCAAACAACGACTGGTTATAGTAAGAAGAGGCAGAAGAGAAATGCCTATGATATAGAGATGTGAAACCTTTATGAATGAAGAACCGGCATAAACTCCAACATTGAAAACATACAAGATGAAGCAAACAAAATTCGTTCTCGATGAACTTGAGCTTGTCATGAAGGTGACCAAAAGCTCAAAGACTCCCAAAGCAAAAAGGCCAAACAAGAACCAAGAAAGATGATGCAAGAATGCAATGGTTTGAGCTCTCTACGAAAGATACGATTAAGCTACTCATCTGAGAGCCCCCCTTGATAGTATGGCTATCGATCCTATAACCCGGTCTCCCAACTACCACCATGAGACCGGTAAAATAGAAAACCTATCAAGGGCAAACCTTTGCCTTGCGCATAGTCCACTTGAGCTAGATGATGACGATCTTGACCTCCTCAAGTTGGACCACCTTTCTTGATTGTGTTGGCTTGATGAAGACTAGTTGGTTGCTCCCCCATACTCCACTATGGGTGAGCCACTCTTCAGCACATCTTCACAAGTCCATTGTCACCACAATGGACGGCAAGCTTCAAGCATGATCTCTTCGTGATGCTCCACTTGAACTTGCACACCGCAATCTTGATGACGATCACCACTTGATATCATCCTCCATGGGTTGAATGAGATCTTCCTCTTGACGCAAGCCCATGGAAACATACCTAACCCCACATAGAACTCTCACATAGAACATGGGTTAGTACACAAAGCGTAATGGACAATGCTTACCATACCGTGAGATCACTTGATCCCACTCGAGACATCTTCTACGCTTTGTGTGTTGATCAACTTGAATCACTCTTCATATTTAGTCTTGATCAACCTTGAATCTTTCCACTCTCTTCATTAGGATGATGTCTTGAAGGTACACATGAATGTTCACACAATCTTCTTCTTCAAGACATGCTTGCAATAGGCTCAACTCTCACATGACCAATCTTTGGATAAATCCTTGAAAAGCACCTTGGTCATCACATAATCTCCTTGAAACCAACAAATGGACTTCAAGAAATGCCTATGGACAAACCCTTCAATATAACTCATGGCAACCATTAGTCCATAGGGATTGTCATCAATTACCAAAACCAAACATGGGGGCAGCGCATGTTCTTTCAGGTTGTCTCCCAACAAGCGCTTTTCTTTAATGCCTTTTAGCTAGGCATGATGATTTGAATGATGCTCACATACAAGTAAAGAATTGAAACACAAAGAGAGCATCATGAAACATATGACAAGCACATTTAAGCCTAACCCACTTCCTATGCATAGGGATTTTGTGAGAAAATAGTTTATGGGAGCAAGAATCAACTAGCATAGGAAGGCAAAACAAGCATAACTTTGAAACTTTCAACACATAGAGAGGAAACTTGATATTATTGCAACACCTACAAGCATATGATCCTCTCTCATAATAATTTTCAGTAGCATCATGAATGAATTCAACAATATAGCTATCACATAAAGCATTCTTTTCATGATACACAAGCATAGAATTTTTATTACTCTCCACATAAGCAAATTTCTTCTCATTCATAATAGTGGGAGCAAACTCAACAAAATAACTACCATGAGATACTTGATTGGCATAATCCAATTGAAAATTAAAATCATGATGACAAGTTTCATAGTTATCATTATTCTTTGCAGCATACATGTCATCACAATAATCATCATAGATAGGAGGCATGTTTTCATCATAATTTTTCTTATCAAAACTTGAGGGACTAAGAATATCATCTTCATCAAACATAGCATCCCCAAGCTTGTAGTTTTGCATATCATTAGCATTATGGATATTCAAAGAATTCATACTAGCAACATTGCAATCATGCTCATCATTCAAATATTTTATGCCAAACATTTTATTGAATTCTTCTTCTATCAATTGAGCACAATTTTCCGATCCATCATTTTCAAGAAATACATGATAAAGACGAATAATATGAGGCAACCTCAATTCCATTTTTTTGTTTGTAGTTTTCTCTTATAAACCAAACTAGTGATAAAACAAGAAACTAAAAGATTCAATTGCAAGATCTAAAGATATACCTTCAAGCACTCACCTCCCCGGCAACGGTGCCAGAAAGAGCTTGATGTCTACTACACAACTTGTTCTTGTAGACTCGTGTTGGGCCTCCAAGAGCAGAGGTTTGTAGGACAGTAGCAATTTTCCCTCAAGTAGATGACCTAAGGTTTATCAATCCGTCGGAGGCGTAGGATGAAGATGGTCTCTCTCAAACAACCCTGCAACTAAATAACAAAGAGTCTCTTGTGTCCCCAACACACCCAATACAATGGTAAATTGTATAGGTGCACTAATTCGGCGAAGAGATGGTGATACAAGTGTAGTATGGATAGTAGATATAGGTTTTTGTAGTGCGAACAATAAAAAACAGCAAGGTAGCAAGTAACAAAAGTGAGCATAAACGGTATTGCAATGCTTAGAAACAAGGCCTAGGGTTCATACTTTCGCTAGTGCAATCTCTCAACAATGCTAATATAATTGGATCATATAATCATCCCTCAACGTGCGATAAAGAATCACTCCCAAGTTCCTATTAGCGGAGAACATAATATAGAAATTGTATGTAGGGTACGAAACCACCTCAAAGTTATCCTTTCCGATCGATCTATTTAGCTATTCCTATAAGTGTCACAAACAGCCCTAGAGTTCGTACTAAAATAACACCATATGATACACATCAACCAACTCTAATGTCACCTAGATACTCCAATGTCACCACAAGTATCCATGAGTTGATTATACGATATGCACCAAACAACTTCATAATCATAATATTCAATCCACACAAAGAACTCCAAGGAGCACCCCAAAGTTTCTATCGGAGAAAAGATAATGAAAACGTGCATCAACCCCTATGCATAGATTACCCCAATGTCACCACGGGAATCCGCGAGTTGAGTGCCAAAACATATATCAAGTGAATCAATATAATACCCCATTGTCACCACGGGTATTCATATGCAAGACATACATCAAGTGTTCTCAAATCTGAAATATTCAATCCGACAATAACGAAACCTCAAAGGGAAAAGATTCGATTCATCACAACAAAGATAGAGAGGGAAGAAACACCATATGATCCAACTATATTAACAAAGCTCGCGGTACATCAAGATCGTGCCAAATCAAGAACATGAGAGAGAGAGAGAGAGAGAGAGAGAGAGATAAAACACATAGCTACTGGTACAAACCCTCAGCCCCGAGGGTGAACTACTCCCTCCTCGTCATGGAGACCGCCGGGATGATGAAGATGGCCTCCGGTGATGCTTTCCCCCCCTCCGGCAGGGTGCCAGAAAAGGGTTGTAGATGAGATCGTGGAGGTACAGAGGCTTGCGGCGACGTAAAAACTCATCTAGGTTAACTTTCGGGGGTTTCTAAATATATAGGATTTTTTAGCATTGGAATCACGCAAAGAGGTGCACATGGGCCCATGAGGCACCAGGGCACGCCTGGGGGGGGGGGGCAGGCACGCCCAGGTGGCTCGTGGGGCCCCTGTGGCTCTTCTGCTGCTCCTCCGAAGCTTCCTGGGTCTGTTTCCTTTCAGAAAAAATCATCAAAAAGTTTCGCTGCATTTGGACTTCATTTGATATGGATTTTCTGGAAAACCAAAAACAAGCAGAAAACAGCAACTGGCACTGGGCACTAGGTTAATATGTTTGTCCATAAAAAACATATAAAAGTCATATAAAAGTGCACCAAAATCATACAAAACTATAATAAACATGGCATGAATACTTCATAAATTATAGATACGTTGGAGACGTATCAATAATGACATAAAAAATGGCCTATGTTTTGCCTGAATGTCGTTTCATTCCCGTCCAGGCAAATCTCGGGCACTCGATATGTCCTACTTTCTAGCACAAGTCATGCCAAAATTCACGGAAAATTTCGGCATGACCTATGCTAAAACATGCACATATCGAGCGCCTGAAATTTGCCGGAACGGAAATGAATCAACATTCTGGCAAAACATAGGCCACTCGGAATCCCTGCAAACAACAATATTCCAGCACAACAAGAGCAGCACAATAATAGGCCCATATTCGATCATAAACTCTACAACAACAACAGCCTCATGCACATGTCATCACTCTCCTCTGGCATCTGCATGGAGAGAGCTATAGTGTGGGTTTTGGGATGCTCACTAGCTGCCTGTCGAGGATACGGGTGTCGTGTCGATGATCTTCTCGGCGTCGTCGAGCGGCACGTCGGTGATCTACCTGTGCGTCAAGCATTCACAAGATCAATTGTAGACACACATAGATATATAGAACAAGACCTAGTATTTTTTCTATCCATCATTATCTACAATCTGCCTAATAAAAATAGCTAATGCCCTAATAATTTTTACTTTTTCTCTTACTTAGTATGTTCAAACATGAGCTCAAACCTCATTTTCATTAATTTTTTCAAGCTACAATTTGATGGCACATGTTGATGATAAACAATAGAAACAAAATAGCTACTGTCCTAATAAAAAGTCCTCATGAACCCTAGAACATTTTCCTAGCTACAATTTGATGGCAAGTTGATAAAAATTCTTAATAAAAATTCTTACTAAAAAGTCCTCATGAACCCTAGAACATTTTCCATAGGAATCTAAACATAAGCTCATTTTCATTTACATTTTCAGTTTCATTTAAAAATCCTCATTTTCAAAATGGACAGCAACTCCAAATTAAAAATCCTCATTTTCATTTTCATTTACTTTTTCTTTTGCCTCTTTTTCATTTGGACAGCAAGCATTTCATTTGAATTTGGGCATCAAAACAATTTATTTTGCTTCTTTTGCCTCATTTTCATTTGAACAACAAGCATTTCATTTGAATTTGTGCATCAAAACAATTTATTTTGCCCCCCAATTCCTCATTTTCATGTGGACAACAAGCATTTCTTTTCCCCAAATCCCTAATTTACGAACCCTAAATTGAAATTTCGGCCCTAATTTAACAGGAAGAGGAGGGAGGGAAGAGGGGGTGGCGCACCATCGGGGTCGGGGTCGCCGGGGCTGATGGGGTTAGCGTCAGGGTTGAGGGGGTACGGCGTCGGGGTCGGGTTGAGGAGGCCGGCCAGCGTCGGTGTCGGGGTTGAGGGCGGGTCGGCGTCGGGGTTGGCGGTGGCGGCGTCCTGGTGGCGGCCGGTGGTGCGGTGACGGGAGGTGAGGGCACGGAGGAGTCGGCGGCGTCGGCAGTGGCGTGCGCTAGGAGAGAGAGGGGATCGAGAGTGAGAGGAGTGGAGTGGGGAGTGGGGAATGGCCGGAGAGACTCGAAGGTTAGCTATAGCCAACTTAGCTATAGCGCGGGTTAGGAATACGCGCTATAGCTAAGTTAGCTATAGCGCGTTTCTGCAAACAAGCGCTACTACTACGCTCAACTTAGCTATAGTGTGGTTTAGTAATACGCGCTATAGCTACGTTAGCTATAGCGCGTTTCTGTCAAACAACTGCTACTGCTACTGTTGGTGCAATATTTGCCCTCTTTTGTTTTGGAGATTGTTGACAGAAACAGGCATGGACTGATTTGTTTGCTAGTGCACACACAGAGAAATAGTCCATGCAGTACCGAAGAGAATGTTGTCTATGGTGTCAAGTTCGAGGAACTTCACTGAAGAATATCTGTGCAGCAGAGAAGAATGAGCTACATCCATTGAAGACATGTAGGCGAGAAGATTGATGTGAAGGAATTAACCCCTCGAAAATTTATTGCTAACACGAAGCAATTGGTTCGGTGATTCTGTCCGAAGAAAATTGACTGCAGCTATGGAAGTCGAAGACGAAGTGAAGACATAGCATTCATCTTGTTGTTCTTCTTTCACTTTTTTTGAGTCATAGGACCTCAGTACTATTAAGAGGGGTATAGGTTCTCGAAGCTTAGATCCGCTGTGATGCTTAGCCCAAACCTATGCAAGACTAAGAGAAATCTCTTTATGCTTCGAATGATTACCTGCCAGCAGAAGACGTTGTTCTTCGGTGCTGCAGGAGATGTCTTTCGGACTGAGGAGTTAGCATTACTTGCTCCGCAAGGAATGTTACCATTGTGCTCAATTTCCGACCGTTGGACTCGTGTCGTTCGGCCATTGGCTGCTCCACATGTCCAATTTGGTCTTTTCCCTTCAGGGAAGGCTGTGGCTATAAATAGCCACCCCGCTCCAACGTTGCCCGTTGGCTGCTCCGCTTAAGATTTCCGAGAAGATTGATTGAGCATCCCCTCTCCAAGTGATTTGACTTTAAGATCCACCGAGAGAAAATCAAGAGCCAAAACTTAGACAGTGGTTGAGCATCCAGTAGTTCTGAGTTAGAGTTCTTGTACCTATTACTCTTGAGAGCTGCGCACTCTCTAGACGGATAGGTGTCGGCTCGAGTGTTGAAGAGTAATTGTCTTCACCGAGCAAGATCTTCAGCAACCAAGAGTCATTGTGGTTTGCGAAGAGGTCTGTCAAAGGTTTGGAGATCGCCGACAAGTATCTACCACGAGTGAAATCAACTGGAGTCTGATCAGCTCCGAGTTGAAGGAGAATAGGGCGAAGAGAGTTTATCTTCTGTGTTAAATCACAACCCCTCCAACCAGACGTAGTCCTTTGGCAGAAGGGCGAACTGGTCTACCAAATTCATCTGTCGCCATCGAGCACCACTGGTTCATTCTACATTACTGCATTTCCTTCAGCAGTTTACTTTTGTGCTCTGTGTCTATAGTTTTATTTGATCTATCATAGTTCGTTACTTATCATTCACATTCTCATCATTCATTTCTGTCGTCTCAGTCTAATTTATATCTCTTCACATTTCTGCTGTTAGCGTGATTTCAATCAGTGCCGTATCCATTCTCCTTGTCACTATTTCCCTTTCATTTCCTTCGAAGTTCATACCTTGTTTTCCCTCATGCTACTGCATCTGTTCGTATATTGCATTACCATCATAATTGTCAAACCTGTGATATTCTATGTTCGAACTATTATTGCTTCCTACATCGATAGATATGTTCCTCAATAGCGAGCTTGATTAAGTACCATTCTACCGAACTCTTTTTCTACTGCTATGTTTGGGATTAGTTCAAAACATTCACAAGAATTTTTGAATCTCCCATTCACCCCTCCTCTGGTCGATATACTCTCGGTCCTAACAATTGGTATCAGAGCGGGTTTTCCCCGTCTCTGTTTATTAAAGGTCTAACAACCTTGGAGCTTTGAGTATGTCGTATGTAGGTAGATCCTCGCACTCTGAAAGGTTTCCTATCTTTGATGGAAATAACTATGTCTACTGGAAAGAGCGAATGAAAATCAGACTTCAAGCCATCAACATAGAACTGTGGCAGATTGTGGAAAATGGATACACCATTCAGCACCCTGATGCTCCCACTTCCGATGACAAAGCTGTAATGCGGTTGAATGCTCAAGCTAAAGATATTATCTGTGACAGTATCTCGAAAGGCATTTTCATTCGGTTCCGAAAGCTTGACACTGCCAAGCAACTCTAGGATGCCATCAAAAATGTTCATGAAGAATTCATTGCCAGACCAGATCCACACACTGATATGCTTCGTGCCATGTTTACTGGTTTCAGAAGTCTTCGTTGACAAATATTGTTGAAATACTTCATCAACGAGGAGTAACAGATATCACCGATAGAGATGTGGTCAACAAGCTGCTGAGTGCTCTTGATGCAACCTTCGATCCAATCGTAGCTGAAATCAAGCAAAGACCAGACTATGAAGAACCTCACTACGTCGAGGTCATGACGCTGTTGTCTATTCATGAAGAGAAGATGGAACTTGAAAATGGGCATCAAGAATCTTCTTCAGAAAGCGAAGGGGAAATTCTTTCACACTATGGCAGTTCACAAGAAGAAGATGTCGAGAATCAACACTTTATCACAAGAGAACTAGAAATGTGTAGCGACCCGACCCGAAACGGTCGAATCTCCGGTGTTTCCGTACCATCCCAAGATCATGCTGGTACACACACGGTACATCAATGTATATATCAAGAGTTCAATCACAACTGCTTTATTAATCGAAATCTCATATCGAGTCCTTTATTACAATAAGGATTACAATAAAGTGGCTGAAGGCCAACTCATGAGATAAACTAATCAAAATCTTGCGGAAGCTTCAAAGGTAGTTGAGTCCATCTGACTCCAAGGGCATCTCACCGAGCGTAGAGCGTATCCTCACTCCTGGTCGGAAAAGTACTCTGCAACATGATACGTTGCAGCCGTGTAGGTCAGCATATTGAATATGCTGGCAAGTCACAAAAGAGAGGGGATGAAAATATCAACTATACTACATGCATATATGGCAGGTGGGGCTGTAAGTTTAAGTTTAGCGTAAAGCAAATTTTTCCTACAACAAGAGAGGGGCAAAGCGAAAATTATTACTACAATGTTGGTTGTTTAATGAGAAGGTTCCACCAACCATTTCTCATACCCAAGTTATCAATATAACCCACATCATTAATATTATTTGTGTTGAGACTGGTTGATAGTATCATCTCCGGTGCTCATGTTGTCCATAACCGGGGACACGGCTAATCGATTAGTTTGACACTCTGCAGAGGTTTGTACACTTTACCTGCAAGAATCGATCCCTCCCGTTGTGTCCTCGCACTGCCTGGTGTTTGAGAACGAGATGATCGAAACATGGTCTTCCAGAGCGATCCTCCGATAGTTAAGTCAGTGCCCATCCAATCCTACCGTTCTTCTACGTCTCGTAGCACTGACCTACCAGAGTCACGACTAGGGTCAACCAAGCCAGAGCCCATATTGACTTGCGGTTGCACACGTAAGCTTTCCGGCCTTGAAGTATCCATCCATCTCTTTGAGCCTGGGTGGCATTCCGTTGGGATGATCACAGGTAGATACCAGGATTCCTGGGCATAACCATGATAGATATCAGGCTGCCAGATGCATGTCCAATCCACCCAGAGGTATGTTGAAAACTTGTAGTCTTGAAGTCTTGATCATCATGTAGGTCTTGAAATAATTTATCTCACAACTCTCTCATGAATCACACAACCAACCCCGTCTACTGAAAGCATAGCAAAATAAAATAACGTCCCGGTCCAAAGTAACAAGGGAATAGGGGTGCCTACCACATGATACTACTCAAGTAACCAAGTTTCCAAGTACCTACTTTGCATGCAATGGGTGGAAGATTGAACTAATGCAATTTGAAAACATAGGTAATAACATGATCAACGTGAACTTGCCTTGCTGACGATCTTCGTACCCGAGTGACTCTAGATAACAAGCCTCGCACTCCGGATGATCTAACGAATCAAACATTGCACACAATCAGCATAACCATAACACATCTTACACTAACAGCAAGGTAAACTAATAATACTAAAACAATCAATAGCACAATCAAAAGAAAAGAAAACCAAAACAAATAGAAAGCCTCTCAAATTTTGTGGCAAAGCTTCTACTAAAACAAAACAAGACAAGAATTGTTTTCAGCAACTAATATAGAAAATAACAGAAATTAAAAGTAAAGTTTAATTAGAAAACAGAAAGTATTTCACCATAAATCTTTTATGCAAAAAGAACTACTATAAACCTATTATAAAACACCACATAAAGTGGAAACAATGTTTTCCTACTAAAACAATGAACAAAACAATAAAAAATATTTTCATTAATAGAAAATAAATCACCTAATGATAAACAACAGAAACTAAAAGACTTATAATAGAAAGTTAAAAGAAAACAGAATCAAAATCAAAACTAAAACAAAGTAAATCAAATTAACCCTAAAAGAAACTAAACAGAAACTGTTTTGTTAAAAACCCTAATTTAAAATATACTAAAAATTCCCAAATTGAACAGGGTGATAAAACCAACTAATACAAAACAGTGGCAAAAAGTTTCATTCAAAAATATATTTTTAAACTCAAGATAAACAGATTCTAGTGATTTGAGAAAATTCAAAAGAATTCAAATTTAAAAGTTCAGAATTTGAAATCCAAAGCTACTGGCATAAACTACATACAATTTGTGAACTACTGCAAAAAGAAACAACTAAAAACTCCTAATATTCTACGAGATATTCACAGAACAAAAACTGGTTGTATTCTGTTTCAGAAACTAAAAACAGAAATAAAAGAAAAACCTAAACTACGAACATGCTACGTGGCGGGCTAAGAGTGGATGCGGGTGTGCGCGCATTAGCTAATCGGGTGAACGTTCATTAAATAAAAAAAACGGTTCGGGACAAAATAAAATCTAATCGTGGCCGTACGTTTTAGATCTAACGGTCAAAGGGGGGATGGGGTGCTCACAGCGGCGGCGGGAGGTGCTCCGGCGATGTCCGACGGCGGCGGAGCATCGGGTTCGATGCGGGCGGCGTCTCCGGTGGTCCTCCGGCGAAGGTGAAGATGGCTGTCGATGCAGACGAGCAAGGCGGAGCGGTTGGCGGCGTCAGTGAAGCTCGGGGGTGACAGAGGTGAGCGCCTCGAGCTCGAAGGTTTCGGTGGAGGAGCAAGAGCTCCGGCGAGTGGTGGTGGGGGCGTTCTGGTGACGGCTTGCTTGGGGTTTCGGGGGAAACGGAATGCGGGCAAGTCGGAGGTTTATATAGGGGGCTCTAGAGGCTCGGGGAAGGAAGGGAGAGAGAGATCCGGGGCGGATTCGATCTCGCCGGCGAAGGAAGGAAAAGGGAGGGAGGAAGGAAAGAGAAGACCGCGACGGGGATGAGATCGGGCGGTGGGTCCCGCAGTCAGAGAGAGAGAAGAGGCGGGCGATGGATCGGTGGCCGATCCGAAGGATCTTCGGATCTGATCCGAAGTGGATCGGGCCGCCACTATTCCTATTGGGCCTCGGATACGATTCCGTTTTTTAAAACATTTTCCTAATATTCAAAAACAGGAAAGAAAACAAGGAAAACAAAAAAGTAGATAGGGTCAAATATAGAGGTATTATATACCAAAATTCTCAGAAAAATAAATTCCACAAGATGGACATTTTTCCACGGACAAATAAAATGATTTTTAAAACAGTATTTTTAGAAATGCCCAAATTTGATTTATTTCTTTTGCAAATATTTTTCAAATAACCCCCTGGTTATTATAGTTCAAGAGTTTCACCAAAATACCCCTGGTGTGGAGGGTCATGTTCCTCCTCTCCTATTTGAAATATTTCAGGGGTTTGCAAATTTTTGAAAAGCAAAAGAATAGAAATGAATTTCCATATTTCAAATAAGAACTCCAGATTTTTATTCACTCAGAAATATTATGCAAACAATATGATGTGATGCTTAACTATATTTCATAACATTCCAAAATGAAATTTTGGGATGTTACAAAATGCTCACAGAAAGACTAGGTAATCTCAGAAGACAGAATCTGTGTCTCACAAATGATGACAAAGTTGACTTGCCTGAATCTTCAAGAAAATTACCTCCGAAAGAAATGAAGTGCTTCAAGTGCAAACAATTCGGTCACTTCATAGCAGACTGTCCTTGCTGGGAACTAAATGAAAAACCTAGCAACAGATGGATTTTTCTTCACTGCACTGGATTCACTCGAGTGGACCGTCACACTAAGCTCTCGAAGGAAAATGAATCTTTCTCATCCTCTTCGAAGAGACCAGTCACTGACGTGCTAGCCAAAGCAATCATTGAATCTAATATGAAGAGAATATCGCAGCTAACTAGAGTATTTGCTGAAATGAATATGGAATCTGAAGATGAGACATCCGAATCCGAATCAGAAGACGAAGAGCTTCACAGAAGTCTAGGAAGAGGCAATGCATTCGTTGCTTATGAATCCTCCGAGAAATCACTCGAATCAGACAATGATGATAATGCTTCAAGTGATGATGAACCAATCGCACATAGTCTCATGGCAAAAACCTCAAAGGATCAGGTATCAGCAAAGCACCGAAAATCTATGACTGAATATTCTTCCGAATACATTGCCTATGCTAAACTGGTTAAGATTGCCAAATCTCAACAAGATGAGCTTGAAAAACTTGAGAAGAATCTCAGGAAATCCGAAGGATTACTGGTCGAAGAGATGGAGAAGAATCAAGAGTTGACTGAAGAGCATGATGCTCTTTCTTCAACGATTGATGATCTTTCCAATCGATATGATTCTCTTGCAGTCGACTACGAGAGTTTATCAGATGAACTCCTTAACAGGAATCAAAAACTCGAGTCACTGAAAGAGTCTTATAATGTGCTTGCGAAAGAAAAAGCTTCTCTCTTCGCCGAGCAATCTAAAAAACTTCCTGATGATTTTGTGCCTCCTTGCTCAAGATGCCTAGAACGTAGCAATGCTGATTCAAATGCTGAAACATCCAATGCTGTCATCGAGAATATTGCAACCACTACGAATGATATTTCTAACCCCTCTTCCGAGGAATTTGTTGCTATCTCTGATGAAAATTGCAGGTTAAAGAACTTGCTTGAAACTGGAATGCTAAGGAGTCTCAAAGGGCATCAAATTCTCTGTGATGTGCTTAAGAAGTCAATACTACACAAAAATCCCCGAAAGGAAGGATTGGGTTTCGAAAGGAAACTCAACGTTGATGGAACCTACTGGACTCCCGAGCAATATCCTTGAACGAGTTGGGTTCTTGCTAAAAGCAAAACTCTCGAACCTGCACCCCTGTCTGGATATGACACTCCCATTTTTGTTGTTTCTAACGAGTCTGATGACTCAAACTACAAATTCTTCAAACAACAGAATGGTATGGTTTTCGCTCGGTATGTTGGGACTAACTACAGGTCTGGTTCACCCAAGAAGCAAATCTGGGTGAAGAAGTGCATCATTTGAAAATTATCTGTCACTGCTAACCTGAATATGCAGAGTTATTCTCTTCGAGGAAATGATAATCAGTCACAGATTGGCACTGCAACTTGCTCCAATGGATATCGGTCAAACTTTCGACAAATGGAGTACATGCGTATCTCCTCGAATCATTATGCTCATGTCTCTGGGAACAATTTCAATGCATATTCATATGATTACTCTCGAAATACACAGGCAAACTACAGAGATCAATGAAGGAACGTCCCTGCTCAGTCAAGACAAATGAGGTCTGCGCTGCCCACACAAGTGTGGGTTGCGAGAAAGAACTAACTCTTCTTGCAGGAACTCTCTCTCAAGGATTCTACTCGTTTATCCTTAGCCCTGAGATCTAGTTGGTGCTGGTTCTTTGTGTTTATTTGTTTTCAGTTTGTTGTTTGTCTTCGAGTTGCCGTGTTTGTGTTTTGTCCGATGAACAACTCACTCATAGCTCCTAGTTTGGTGTATCTTCTCTTCTGGCTGAGTGTTTTGTTTCGGACCCTTTTATCCTTCTATTCTTTCTCATCCAAATCTATGCTGTCCGTCGTGAGCATGCAATTTGATCTGAAGAAAATCTCTCTCCGACGTCCATGGTCGCGAAAGAAATCATCTTTGAACTTTTATCCACTTTTGGCGTTTAGCCCTTCTTCAAACCCTTCGTACTCCCGCTCTCTTCTCGAGTTTCTCATAGAGAACGGTTGCCACGTGCCCACAATCTCCACAATCGTAATCGTGTCCATCGAATGCGGAACGTCCAGCAACTGTGGGCCGTAGATTTCTGAGAGGAGGTTCAGCTCTCCAGCTATAAATATCCCTCACCGCATCTTCTTCCTCATTTCCTCAAACCCTCATTCCACCTCCACCCGAGCCCGTGCTCAAAGCAACTCCCTCGAGAAGCTCCGCCGTGCTACTCCGGTGGACTTTCATCGCAGCTGATCACGCCGGTGCGGTAATCTTTCTTCCCGCATTGCCGTAGTTGATTTAAGTTGCCAAGTTAGGGCGCTTGGATCTGGAACTGCTTCTTTCCGTATCTCTGTTCTAAGGGCGGTTCTTACCGATGCTATATTCTTTGATTTATTTCACCGTGGTAGATCTTTAGGAATCACTAGGATTTGACTTGTACGATTTGTAGATCTTCCTCGTACTTGTTTTCCTCGACCTAGGGTTCATGTGCAATTATCCGAAAGATTAGATGGCTATCAACCTGCCTAGAATTTTCTGTGGATAGCTTGTAAAATCTATCGAGGATATCTTTTTGGATTTATTGCCATGAGTTCCTTTTTTGGACTCCCTCAAAATCATTTTCGTTCAAAATACGTTCTGTGCATGCTTATGACCCTATCCCTTTTTCCCTCGTATCTATTCTATTTCACAGGTTGGTCATGGGACAGAGTTCGCAAGAGCATTCAGATTCTGAAGAAGAATTGCCTCAGATTCCATCAAGGTCTGAACGAGTGAGAATGACTGGAGGAGGAAAATCTTCAAAGCCACCCAAGGCTCCAAAGAAGAAACAAGAGTCTGAATCCAAAGAAGATGATGAGGAGATTCCCTCTGTTGAATGTCAGCCCGAGGATGAGTTGGTCACAGACGCCCTAACCATCTTCTCTGATGGAAATCCTAAAAAGGGCGGTCGTGGCAGAGAAAAGAATACTATTGCAGAAATGTATGATCCGGATAGTTACAGAACTCCACCAGGGGGTGAATCAACGACAGACCGCAACAACAGACTTCAAAGAATTCGCCGCCACTGGGCAGGCAAATGGTACAGATATGAAAATGTTCACAAGAAGTACCAGATTCTGTTTGCTTTCACACCACCGTGGAACGACTGCATTGCTGAAAATTGCATTGGCCCCGATGATGAAAAAGTCAGACCACCACAGCCTTCAAATGCTCACCCCGACTCCCTCAAAACCATCGTTGATTTTCCTGAGGAAGTGGCTAAGAGGGCGAAGGCCAAAGCCCAGCGTGATGCTAGGGAAGCTAAGAAAAACCAAGTTGAAGCAAAAAATGTCGCGCTGACCCAGCAAGACGTACAGAAGAAGAAGGATCGTGCATCTGCTTCCAAGGGAAGCAAGTCTAGGAAATCAGTTTCCCCTCGTGCACCTCGAAAGAAAACTGTCGCCAATAGAATCAAGAAGGCAGTTTCTGACTCGTTTGATGAGTCATCCAGCGAAGATATCCCTGATGAGATTCCAATGTATGATCAACTTGCCATTCTTAACAAGCCATCCAAGAGCCCCTCTCCAGTGAAAGTTTTACCCTCTCCAAGGAGATCACCAAGGCATGCACCCATTCCCTTCATTGACAAACCTTCGGGTTCTGCTGCTCTGAGAACTTTGACAAACACTGCAGCAAAGAGAAAGTTGCAGTCTGAAGAAAAAGCTGATGTATCTACTAAGAAGACCAGGCTCACTGTTCCTGCTTCCACAGAGGAACAGAAGTATGATTTCAAGTTCATGATCGATGTGATTGACAGTGCAGCATATGATGCAAAATCTAATGTTGTAAGCGGTCTGGGACTGCCTGATGATGTTACCGAAATGGTAACGAAGCATTTCATTGAGCTGAGGAAAATCTCCAAGAAACTGAATAAAGCTGTCAAAGACAAGCAAGTTGTCGAGAAAATGAGGAGTGAAGCCAAATCTGAATCCGAAAGAAAAGATCTGAACAAAGAAATTGTTGAACTCACCAAGGTCCTCAGTGTCATGCGTAATGAGAAAATTGATTGGCACTCGCGTTTGCACATGGAGGTAGCTCAGTTGTGTGACAGAAGAAACGAGGAGATTGACCGGAAGGCAGATCTTGCTCGAAGAAGAATTCAAGAAGAAAAACGTCAAAAGGCTAGGGCAAGAATCAGCAAACCAAAAGAAAACAAAGACCGCCGCCTTCAGAATATTGCTGCTGATCCTATTCCACTGAACTCCAGTGCACCCTTGCAGCAGGTTCCACCATCTCCACCTCATGAAGATGACCTATGCAGCAAGCTGACACTATGGAGGTTATCATTCCAGCTCCGGTAGTCCAAGAACAACTTGATGATGTTGATATTTTCCTAGAAAAGACTGATGAAGAAAATGCTTCGCTTAAGCAGCGAGCACTAGTTGATGAGACTGATGAGGAGATTGAAGTTGAGAAGGCAGATTCATTGCCGATGAGAACATCGCAAGCAGAGCTGTTGGTGCAATTATTTGCCTCCTTATATTTTGGAGATTGTTGACAAATAGTGAGGGACTGATGTGTTTGCTAGTGCACACAGAGTAACAGGTCCCTGGAGTCAAGAGGAGTTTGGTTTCAAACTCCGAAGAATATCCCCTGCGTGGCAGTGAAGGTTATCACCGAAGATTATGACGACAAGAGTGACCCCTCAAAAATTGCTGACGTGAAGCAATTGGTTCGGTGCCTTTCCGAAGGAAGTGACTGCGTCCGAGAATATTGAAGACGAAGTGAAGACGTAGCATTCATTTCGTTGTTTCTTTTCTCTTATTGAGTCATAGGACCACCGTACTATTAAGAGGGGTGTAGCATTTGAAGATTTGATTCGCTGATGCTAAACCCAAATCCTATGAAAGCTGCGAGAGAAATCTCTTTGTGTTCCAAGCCAATACTTGCCAGCAAGAGACTGTGATCTTCTTCGCTGCGAGAGATTTGTCTCTGACCGAGGAGTTAGCATTACTTGCTCCTCAAGTAATGTTACCGTTGCTCTTAAAATCCGACGGTTGTGAATGTGTCGGTTGGTCATTGGCTAGACCGCGTGTCCAAAATGGTCATTTCCCATCCAGGAAGGCTGTGGCTATAAATAGCCACCCCGCACCAGCGTTGTCCAGTGGCTGCTCCGTTTGATTCTGAGAAGATTGTTGAGCAACCCCCTCTCTGATTGATTTGAGTTTAAAATCCACCGAGAGAAAACCCCAGAGCCGAAAAATTAGATAGTGGTTCAGCATCACTCGAATCTATGTCCAGTACGCTCCGCCTATTACTCTTGAGAGCTGCAAACTCTCTAGACGGTTAGGTGTCAATTTCTTCAGAGACCAAGAGTAATTGTGGTTCTCGAAGAAGAAGTCTGTAAAGGTTTGGAGATCGCCTCAAGCATCTACCACGAGTAATCGGCATTGGTTGATGAACCAATTGTCGAGGAGAATAGGGCGAAGAGAGTTTATCTTCTGTGTTAAATCACAACCCCTCCAACCAGACGTAGTCCTTTTGCAAAAGGGCGAACTGGTCTACCAAATACGTCGTCGCCATCGAGCATCACTGGTCACCTCTGCCACTCTCCTTTACATTCGAACAATGCCATGTGACATGTTTCAATTATGTGATTTACCTCGATGCATGTTTTAGTTTCCATTCGGCAGTTTGTATTCGCTCACTAAATACTGTTTTCATTCGTTCCGCTGCTGGGTTCCGAGAGTTTTGATATTTCCGAAAGAAAATTCAAAACTCCCATTCACCCCCCCTCTGGTAGACATACTTTGTTCCTACAATTGGTATCAGAGCAAGGTACTCCTTGACTCTGCTCATTTTGGTCTAACCACCTTGGAGTTTAAGTATGTCTTCAGTCAGCTACAAGTCGCACCTCAAGATTCCCATCTTTGATGGGACGGACTATCCCTTCTGGAAGGAGAAAATGAAGATCCGTCTCCAAGCCATTGATGATGATATGTGGAATGTGGTGCAGAATGGATTCACGGTTGAAGTGCCCCAAGTCCCCACTGACCTCGAGAAGAAACTCATTCAGATGGATGCTCAAGCCAAAGATGAAATTGGTGGCCATCTCTCTCGAGCTCAATTTCTTCGCTATCGTCAGTGTGAAACTGCAAAGGAATTGTGGGACATTCTCAAAAAGATAAACGAGGGTGTTTCAACTCAGAAAGAAGCTCGCCTTGATACTCTTCGGGCCAAGTTCAATCGGTTCAAGCGAATTAGAAATGAAAGCTGCCAGCAAACCTTCGATTGTCTGAGTGACATCGCAAACGAGCTACAAGGTCTCGGCGCCAAAGACATCACTGATCACGAAGTTGTGAAGAAACTGCTCCGATCCCTTGACAGTTTGTTCGACACTCTAGTTCTGATGATTCGGGAACGAGCTGATTTCAAAGTTCTCAACTCTGCTGATATCATGGAAAGGCTAAACACTCACGAAGAACAAGAAGAAGAAAAGAGAGATCTCTATGGCTCAAGTCACCGAAAAAGTCATGCTCTCAAGGCTGCGGCTGATTCTTCCTCAGAAGGAAACGCCGATGAAGATTCAGATGACCCAGAAAGCATTAGCAAGGACCTCACACTGATCACGAAAAGATTCCAACGTCTTCACAGGAAAAAATCAGTTTCAAAAGAAAGGATCCAGCAACTCAGGCGGCTCCAAATCTTCATCAAAACCTACTGGAGATTACACCTGCTTCAAGTGCAAAAAGCCAGGACATTTCATCTCGGACTGCCCTCTCTGGGAAGCTGAAATCCGTGCCAGTGGAAGATTTGACTCAGGACACAACCATGGCAAAAGCAAGAGCAAAAGCTACGACTCCGATGATGAGAAGAAAACGAAGAAGTTCTTCAAGAAGAAGGATAGCTCCTCCAAGTCCTCGTCAAGATCTTCCTCAAGGAATCCCTCCAAGTCCTCATCCAACTGCAAGAACACTTCTCGCAAGGCGAAGGCGTACATCGGCAAAGAGATGGATTCCGATGAAGAAGCGTCATCTGACTCCGAAGAAGTTGATGAATCCGATGAGGATTCTGATTCCAGCATGGCTGGCATAGCGTGTGCTTCTACTCCTGCATCGAACTTCTTCGAGAATCATTTGAGCGACAACGAGTCCCCTGCGTACTGCTTCATGGCCAAAGCTTCGAAAGAAAAGGTATCCTCTAAACATCACAAGGTTCACTCCAGTGATCAATATTCTTCTGATGAGGATGACCATGCTAAACTGATCAAAATTGCTAATATGCAACAAAATTCTCTCGAGAAAATTGAGAAAACCCTCAGGAAATCTGAAGGGTTGTTGGTTGAGGAGATGGAGAAAAATCAATCGTTGACCGAAGAGCATTCCGCCCTCGAGTCTCGAATGAAAGAACTATCAGATCGTCATGATTTTCTCTCAACTGACCACGAAAGATTAACTTATGATTACCTGAAACGGAAACAGGAACTCGAGTCGCTGAGAGAGGCTCATGATGACTTGATCAGAGAAAATTCTCTTCTCACCCAACAACTCAAAGAGAAACCTTAAGTGTTTGTACCTCCTTGCTTAAAATGCCTTGAACGCAGTAACACTGAATCAAATGCTGAATCTGTGAATGCTAACCCCTCGGTCGAGGAAAATGGTTCTGTTTCTGATGAAAATGCTAGGTTGAAGGACCTTCTTCAGACAGGAATGTTCAAGTCTCCGAAAGGGCATCAAACCCTGTGTGATGTTCTGAAGAAATCCATTCTTCACAAAAATCCCAGAAAGGAAGGTGTCGGGTTCGAAAGGAAACTGAATGAGAATGGCTCCTACTGGGAACCTGATCAATATCCTCGCACTGTGTGGGTACCTGCTAAGAGCAAAACGCTCGATCCAGCTTTACTTTCGGGATATGACTCTCCTATCCCTGAGTACTCATATGATGATTCTCTGGACAACTATAAGTTGTTCAAAAACCAACGTGGTGAGGCTGTTGCTCGCTATGTTGGACCAAACAGCAGGAATGGCTCCCCAAAGGAATCTATCTGGGTGCCCAGGAAAACTATCGAAGCATTACCTGTTACTAGACTACTAACCATGCAGGAAGAAAATGCTCGATATATCCTTGAAAAGATTCGAAGGAATGAGTACATACTTGCCTCACCCAACCGCTATACTCATTCATCAGGAAGGAATTTCAATGCATACTCTTTCGATTATGCTCGTACTCATTCAAGTTACAATTCGCATAATTATCGAAAGAAATCATATCCCGCTCGCTCATATGTTTCGAAGCCACCTACAAAGATGTGGGTGGTTAAGAAAACCTAATTTCTCTGCAGGACTATGTCTTTGGGTGTACAGAATGGATAATGGATAGTGGATGCACTAGTCATATGACCGGAGACAAGTCGTTGTTTGTCGACCCCAACTTAACTACTTCATCTGAGAAGTATATTACTTTCGGCGACAACAACAAAGGAAAGGTAATTGGGTTAGGTAAAATTGCTATTTCCAAGGACAAGAACATTGATGATGTTTTACTTGTTCAGTCTCTTGGATTCAATCTCATGTCAGTTGGCAAGCTTTGTGATCTAGGCATGCTAGTTCTATTTTCTAAATCCAAATACATCGTCTTTATGGCCACAGACAACTCCTTTGTTTTCGAGGGAAATAGAAAAGGTGATTTATATATTGTGGATTTCTCTAAGGGTCCCTCAGTCCGAACTTGTTTGCTTGCAAAAGCAACCGAAGGATAGCTGTGGCACCGAAGACTTGGTCATGCAGGTATGAGAAATTTGCAGACTCTCGTGAAAAAAAATCATCTCCGTGGTATTCCTGATGTAAAATTCGACAAGGATCGTCTCTGTGCTACGTGTGAAGCTGGTAAATTGGCCAAGAAGCACCATTCATCAAAAACTGTCATGACCACAACAAGACCACTGGAAATTCTTCATATGGATTTATTTGGGCCTCAAAACTATGCAAGTTTCAGAGGCAGTCATTATGGTCTGGTTATTGTTGATGATTTCTCTCGATACACTTGGGTATTCTTTCTCGAAGACAAAACCTGCACCCAAGACATCTTCAAAAGATTCGCTAAGATAGCTCAGAGTGAATATGATATGCAAATTAAGCATGTCAAAAGCGACAATGGCACTGAGTTCAAAAATACTCATATCGAAGATTTTCTCGATAAAAATGGTATCACTCATGAATTCTCTGCCGCATACACTCCCCAACAGAATGGAGTTGTTGAGCGAAAGAATAGAACTCTCATTGAAATGGCGAGAACAATGCTCAGTGAGTATAAAACTCCCATTCGTTTCTGGGTTGATGCTATTAACACTGCTTGCCATGTTGTGAATCGTGTTTATCTTCATAAATTCCTTAAGAAAACTTCATATGAGCTTATCACTGGCAAGAAACCGAATGTTTCTTATTTACGTGTATTTGGTGCACCTTGCTATATTCGTGACATGAATCATAATTCCAAGTTTGCACCCAAGGCACATGAAGGTTTTCTTCTTGGTTATGGCTGGAACTCGCATACTTATCGTGTCTATAACTCTCACCACGGGAAAGTTATGGAAACGGTAAATGTGCGGTTTGATGAATCTAACGGCTCCCAAAAGGAGCACCTGCCTAATGTCATAGATGAACCTCCGATTTCGGAAGCTATTCGGCAAATGGCTATTGGAGACGTCAGGCCAGTCGAAGCTAATACACCTGACTCTTCCGATGATGATGCTCCCATAGCTCGACATACACGCCAATCTACTGCCGAAGAAAATGAAACACCGAACACAAATGGCAACCCAAATGCAAATGCAAATGCCGATCAAAATGGCAATCAAAATGAAAATGGCGATACTAATGCCAATCCTGTTGCTGATACTGAAGATAAGGAAAATGATCATCAAGAAGGAAATCCTCTCCCACGAGTGGCAAATCGAGTTGACCCTGCATTAATCCTCGAAGATCTCGAGAATCCAGTTTACCGACCCACAACTCGCTCTCGCACTCGTTTGGCTAACTACTATGGCAGTTTCTCTTTTGTCTCATTGACAGAACCTACCAAGTATGAAGAAGCTATGAATGATCCCGATTGGATGAATGCCATGCAAGAAGAGTTGGTGCAATTCGAATTGAATGATGTGTGGGAATTGGTTGAAAAATCGAATCCTAAGAAGCACAATATCATCGGCACAAAATGGATTTTCCGGAACAAGCAAGATGAAAATGGCATTGTTGTGAGAAACAAAGCACGTCTTGTCGCTCAAGGGTATACACAGGTAGAAGGTATTGATTTCGGTGAAACATATGCTCCCGTTGCTCGCCTTGAGGCAATTCGTATTCTTCTCGCTTATGCAAATTACAATGATATTCTGCTTTACCAAATGGATGTGAAAAGTGCTTTCCTCAATGGTGAAATTGATGAGGAAGTATATGTTAGGCAGCCACCTGGCTTTAAAAACCCTCAGTTTCCTAACAAAGTTTTCAGGTTGAAAAAGGCGCTGTATGGGCTAAAGCAAGCCCCTCGAGCTTGGTATGACACTCTGAAGAGGTTTTTGCTCGATAAAGGGTTCAAGCCAGGATCCACTGATTCCACTCTTTTTACTCGTGCTATTGATGGCGATCTATTCGTGTGTCAAATTTATGTGGATGATATTATTTTTGGCTGTACTAACAATGCTTGCCGCATGGAATTCGGGCGAATGATGTCCAAGAAGTATCAAATGTCCATGATGGGTGAACTTAAGTTCTTTCTCGGACTTCAAATTCGTCAACAGGACAATGGAATTTTCATATCTCAGGAGAAATATCTAAGAGACTGTCTTAAGAAGTTCAAAATGCAAGATTGCAAACAGAAGGGTTACAAAACTCCCATGCCAACAAATGGCCAGTTGGACGCAGACGTGTACGGTAAAGATTACGATCAGAAAGCTTATCGTTCGATGATTTGTTCTTTACTTTACCTATGTGCATCCAGACCTGATATTATGTTGAGTGTTTGTATGTGTGATCGTTTTCAAGCTGCACCGAAAGAACGCATCACCAAGCGGTCAAGCATATTCTGAGATATTTGGCTCACACCCCCACCTTAGGTTTGTGGTATCCTAAGGGAGCACAGTTTGACCTCGTTGGATATTCAGAATCAGATTATGTAGGTGACCGGGTTGACAGGAAATCTACTTCGGGGACATGCCATTTCCTCGGTAGATCATTGGTATGTTGGTTGTCAAGGAAGCAGAATTGTGTCTCGCTCTCTACGGCTGAGGCCGAATATATTGCTGCTGGCGCTTGTTGTACTCAGTTATTATGGATGAAGCAGACTCTGAAGGATTATGGCATCAAGGTCAAGAAGATCCCTCTATTGTGCGACAATGAGAGTGCGATTAAAATTGCCCACAATCCTATGCAGCACTCTCGCACCAAGCATATTGAGATCAGACATCATTTCCTACGCGATCATGCTGCTCGAGAGGATATTGTTATCAGTCACGTCAATACCGAAGAGAATCTCGCCGATATCTTCACCAAGCCTCTCGATGAGAAAAGATTCTGTGCGTTATGGAGTGAGCTAAATATCCTAGATTCCGCAAACGTGCAGTAAGCTGGACTCGGCACCCGTACCCACACTTCCACATCTTAGAAGGAATGGGTGCATAACACTCGAAGAGCCTGAAAATTTCGACAAAGTGAAAATTTTCTTTCTGAGAGTGAATACATTAACGAAGAACTAGACTAACTGGGTGCCACGATAATTGTGCGATGCTTGGGGTCATACAGTTCTTATACGGTGGGTAACGCCACCAGAATTTCTCTTCGTTGAGTTGCATTTGAAGCCTTTGTGTTAGTCCGAATGTATTTCACTCATAGTTTTTCTCTCTGGAGTTTGTGGTTTCTCGTCTGAGTGAAATACCTAGGACCCTGTTTTCCCTCTATTCTATCTCTTCTAGTCTATGCTGTTCCATTATGAATGCACAAATTTCATCTGGGAACGAAACTTCATCTGGTATCCTTGACCACGTTAAAGTTTCAGTCCAAACTTAATCAGTTTTGGCGAAAGCCGTCCAAAATTTGGGGTTTCCCGCCCAAGTCTGGACCACATTCTTTGGTGACGGTTGCCACGTGCTCTTCATCAACTGCCAGCTTATCTGATCCGTTGAATCGCAATAGTCTATTGACTCTGGCAGTCCGATCAGATTCACCAAGGTGCGGTTATTTCCTCTTCGCATATAAATGTTGTGCCGCCACCCTCCTCGTTTCACTTCGCATCTTCCCCATCGCCACCTTCCGAAGCCCTACCGCACTACTCCTTCTCGAGCTCGACGACGTCGACCATCTTCGCCGCTTCACTGCCGGAAAGAGGTCGCCGGAGTCATTCCTCGCCGCCGCGGATCATCTCCCTCTCCGCGCCGCCGTAGTTGCTGCACATCACCAAGTTAGGGTATGTGTAGTGCGAACTCGTTCTTCCTCTCTTCCGGTTCGAGTTCGTCCGCGGTAAAAATTGCCTATTTTTACTGTCATTCTCAGATCCTTACTGATAGGTAACTTGTGCGGATGTGGTTTGTAGTTGTCCCTCGCATCCGAAAAATTTCAGATCTAGGGTTTGTGTTATGTCTCGTACGAACGGAATGCTTAGCATGTTTACTAGTATTTTCTTTGAACCTACTAGTTCGTTCTACACATTTCTTTCGCCCGAAACATTTCTCAAAGTCTGCATCTATTTCTTCATCAAACACGAGTTCCTTTTTCAAAATCTTCGCTGTGTGCATTCGTAACCCTGTTCCCATTTTCCCTCGCATCTATCTATGTTCACAGGAAAATGCAGTCTGTTGAGGATTCAACTAATCCAGTAAGTCGGGCTAACAGAGATGATGTTACTCTGGGCACAGCTGATGAATCCAAAGCTCTGAATGCTAAGGGCCCAACGGTAGGCCCATCAACCAGCAAGAGAAAAAGGACCGATCAAAATGCCGACGAGCAAGAAGAGACTGCTCCGAAGAAGAAGCGGGGTGGCAGACAGGCATACACCAACACCGCCGAATACATTTCTCATGATCGGTATGACACTGTTCTAGGAGAAACCAAACATCAGAGAGATACTCGTCAACAATGGATTCGCCGCCACTGGGTGCGCAAGTGGTTCAACTATGAATTTGTTCATCCTCGGTTTGCTCAGAACTTTGCATTCATCCACCGTGGGGTGACTGCCGTGAAATTTCTCTCATCAAGGCAAACGGTCCCCAAGAAAGACCACCTCCTCCGTCAAATGCTCATGATTCTTCCCTTCGCACTCCTGCATCATATCCCAATGAGCTTGCTAAGCGTTAGCGCAATGCCATCAAGCGAGCCCAGAGGGCCGAAAAGCAAAAGGCTCGTGAACAGGAAAACCTTCGCCTTCTCAAAGATGATGTGGAGAAGAAAAAGGCCGAAGGAAAATCTGAAAGTCGTTCTAACGCAAGCATGATCCCAGCGCTGCTGCGAAGAAAAAGAGCGCACCAAAGAGGAAAAAGGCTGAACCTGCTGATGATTTTCGAATGAATGATTCTTCGGCTGATGATGATGATCCTCCGCTCACCAAGGAAGAAGTTGCTGCTACTCTCAGCGAGGAAGTAAACATTATCACATCAACTGTGCTGCCTGATCTTCGGGTTAACTTGGTTCCAGAAGCACCACCGAAGAAGATCCCAGCTCGAAAGACCCCTGCTACTACTGTCATGATGAAGCAGCATGTGAACACAACTCCTCATCCAGATGCTATCAATTTGAAGGATTTGGTAGTTGACGCTCCTATGAGTACTGCCAAGCAAGGCGAAAATATTCCCAAACCTGATTTGAAGAAAATCAAGGTGCCTACCGAGAAAGTTGCTCCACAGGCTACTGCTCCGAAGGAGAAGGTTGCTAAATTTGCGCCTACCTTGACTCAGCCTTTGGCTTCAAAACCTCCTACCGAGCAAGTTCCTGTCCAGACTGCTCCCTCTGTCAAGTCTGATGCTCCTCATTACTATGATCACATATTCATCATGGAACAACTCGATAAATTTGTGGACAATCCTTTCGATGGAGAAGTGGCTTCTCTACCTATTCCTGCCGAAGTCATTACTCAAGCCACTTCCGTAGTTCAAGAACTGAGAGAAGATGCCTTTGAGATCAACTCTCTCTCTGCCGAGCTAGTGGACATTGATGAACGCATGAAATCTGCCTCTTCCAAATTTGTCATCAAAGCGCTCGAAGACTCCTACAAGGATATCAATCGTGCCATGACTCTCCTTCGCCACCGCAGGTTACGTTTTCACACGGATCTAGATGAAATTGTTTGGAAGATCTGTGATGAACATCAAGCCAAAGTCACTGGATACAATGATCTGGTCAAGGGCCATAAAGTTGCTCAGCAAAATAAAAAGCAATGAAAAAGAATTGCGACGAAAAATGTCCCTTCTGTTCCAAAAGAACCATCACCTGCTCCACAAGAAAAATCTCCTGAGCTAGCTATTCCTTCGAACCCTCAAGTCAAGGACTCGGATGCTCCTCCCTCGCCAAGGCCAACTGAATCAGTGCCTGTGGCCTCCCCTGCTCGAGCTGATATTCCCTCACAACAATTTGTCTCTGAGGAAGGTGAAATCCCTCGCTCCGAGCCCCAAGCTTCTCCGACTCATGAAGCTCCAAAAGTCTCGGCTTCTCCTATAGTCGAGCAACAACAGATTCCAGTCGAGCAACAACCTTCAGTGCATGACTCCGCCTCAGTGCCTATTGTGATTGAACCTGCTCTGCTGCCTTCTACCTCGGCACCTCCCACAGTTGCAACACCTGCTCCGTCTCCACTCAAGTTATCCATCGACACAGCTACACGAATACCAGATGTTGGTCCCTCCAAACGGAAATCTGTCTCTGCTCGCCGCACGGACTCGATTGTCTATGGTGATGAATACCTTTCTCCTGAAGAAGAACTTAAATATCCATACCCTTATGAAGAACTGCCTTTGTTTTCGTCAGGCGCAGGCGCAAAAGGTCCTCTTTTCAATCGGAATGCGCATCCCAAATTCTTTCAGGCCAGTCCATATGATGGGCCGCGCACTTCAGAATCGCCTCATTTCTGGACGAAGGAACATGCCATCTATTACTCTCGGGTCCTCTATGAGAGCAAAAAGATATTTCCTCACGAATATCTGGACATCCCTGCTATGCGAAACATTGGCTGTTTCAATCAATTGCTTCAGGATCTGGATGATTTCTGCCTCACCAAGGTCTTTGAGTTCGAGCACCCTTGGAACAGAGAAATTATTCTTCAATTCTATGCTACCCTATATATCTCTAGCGATGAATCTGATAGCTCCAAATGGGTTACGGAATGGATGACCGAAGGAAAATGCATCAAATGCACTTCAACGGATTTTGTCTCGCACTTCCATTTCCCTCGCTTTGAGCATGGTAGCACTGAAATTCGGGTCCATAACATTGATGTCATATCGGATGAAAATTTTCGGTGCATTATGGATCCTGAAAAGATTCGTGACTACACTGTTCCACCTCGTCCTAAGCATTTAGCCTTCGACAATCAGACGCTATTCCACATGCTCTCTTACACCATTTGCCCTCTGGATGGTATGAATCCGGACAAGTCCATCTCAGATGTTCTTCGTAATGCTATATATGCAATCTCTGAGCGATACATTTTCGATGTGGAAGACATGTTCCTACACATCCTAAAGGATTCTGCCCAATATCCCTTTTGCATCAAAGTGTTTGCGCCATGGATCCAGAAAGTTGTTGATCATGCAATGGGCACAGTGTATCTTGCGAAGGAAAGCCATAAGGTCTTCATTCCTCCTGTTCGCGATACTTTGAAAGTCATGGATGATATCTCTTCGGGCAAATCGCCCGCATCAAGCTCCCAAGTCTATCACCAGCAATTTGATGGGCCTCGTCTGCCTCAGCACAACCGAAAGATTTCGCCTCATCCTCCATCGCAACTCGAAGTTAGTTTGCGTACACAACAGCTGCTACTGCAACATATAGCTGAGGATCGACGCGAGAAAGAACATCTTGCCTCCGAACTGAATGCACTTAACAATTGCACGAGGATAATGCATCCGATAGCTAATGAAAACAAGAAGAGACTCTGGAAATTGCTTTGCAAGTTCTTCACCGAGAAACAATTACAGAATGTCAATCTCCAAGAGATTGATGAATATCTTGACAAAGGCGAAGATTTTCATCAATCTCTTGGAGAAATTGCTTATCCGTACGATGTTGTAAAACTCGAAAACTTCTGTGCTGTAATGCTTATTACCCCTGCTATTGCACTATTTCTCTCGAAGCATTTATCTTGCAGGTGGAATTATTATCAGAAGTTAAAATTGATTGCACTACGATCTCGATGGATTATATCTCATCAATGCGAATCAATGTCTCGAATGATTGAAATTTCCTCCATATATTTCAATTCTTGTAGGAGAATTTATCTCATATCTTTCTTCCCTGCATACATTTAGGGGGAGTCTATTTCATCTTCGTGCAAAGTAACACTTACTCACTCTTGTTGGTATTGCTTTTTACTTATCTATCTTCACTTCGATGATTATCTATTTTGTCATCAATCGTCCAAAAAGGGGGAGATTGTTGGTGCAATTATTTGCCTCCTTATGTTTTGGAGATTGTTGACAAACAGTGAGGGACTGATGTGTTTGCTAGTGCACACAGAGTAACATGTCCTTGGAGTCAAGAGGAGTATGGTTTCAAACTCCGAAGAATATCCCCTGCGTGGCAGTGAAGGTTATCACCGAAGATTATGACGACAAGAGTGACCCCTCAAAAATTGCTGACGTGAAGCAATTGGTTCGGTGCCTTTCCGAAGGAAGTGACCGCGTCCGAGAATATTGAAGACGAAGTGAAGACATAGCATTCATTTCGTTGTTTCTTTTCTCTTATTGAGTCATAGGACCACCGTACTATTAAGTGGGGTGTAGCGTTCGAAGATTTGATTCGCTGATGCTAAACCCAAATCCTATGAAAGCTGCGAGAGAAATCTCTTTGTGTTCCGAGCAAATACTTGCTAGCAAGAGACTGTGATCTTCTTCGCTACGAGAGATTTGTCTCTGACCGAGGAGTTAGCATTACTTGCTGCTCAAGTAATGTTACCGTTGCTCTTAAAATCCGACCATTGTGAACGTGTCGGTTGGCCATTGGCTGGACCGCGTGTCCAAAATGGTCATTTCCCATCCGGGAAGGCTGCGGCTATAAATAGCCACCCCGCACCGGCGTTGTCCGATGGCTGCTCCGTTTGATTCTGAGAAGATTGTTGAGCAACCCCCTCTCCGATTGATTTGAGTTTAAAATCCACCGAGAGAAAACCCCAGAGCCGAAAAATTAGATAGTGGTTCAGCATTACTCGAATCTAAGTCTAGTACGCTCCCCCTATTACTCTTGAGAGCTGCGAACTCTCTAGACGGTTAGGTGTCAATTTCTTCAGAGACCAAGAGTAATTGTGATTCTCGAAGAAGAAGTCTGTAAAGGTTCGGAGATCGCCTCAAGCATCTACCACGAGTAATCGGCATTAGTTGACGAACCAATTGTCAAGGAGAATAGGGCAAAGAGAGTTTATCTTCTGTGTTAAATCACAACCCCTCCAACCAGACGTAGTCCTTTTGCAGAAGGGCGAACTGGTCTATCAAATACCTCATCGCCATCGAGCATCACTGGTCACCTCTGCTACTCTCCTTTACATTCGAACAATGCCATGTGACATGTTTCAATTATGTGATTTACCTCGATGCATGTTTTAGTTTCCATTTGGCAGTTTGTATTCGCTCACTAAATACTGTTTTCATTTGTTCCGCTGCTGGGTTCCGAGAGTTTTGATATTTCCGAAAGAAAATTTAAAACTCCCATTCACCCTCCTCTGGTAGACATACTTCGTTCCTACAAGAGCCCTCCGAACCAAATAAGGAGGAGAATGACAAGATTGAGGGAGAGCTAAATGCTTCTCGAGAGAAATCAACCCCGATCGCATCATCTGGTACCCCTGCTCGGATGGATGTTGATCCTGCTCCTCTTACCGGTGCACCAAAGTTGGTAGAGGAGGAAAAGAAATCTGATGAGCCGATGGCTTGAGAAGTAATTGTACCACCTGTTGTGTCTCAAGCGTCTGAGAAAGAGGTCGTTGTGCCTTCAACCGAAGATAGTACAAAGAAAGAAAAGGCCCTTGTGCCCAAAAGCCAGAAAGCTACTGAAGAAGTTCCGGCGAGCAAAAACGATAGTCAGTCAAGTTCTTCAAAGCAATCTGTGCAAGAAAAATCAAGGATAACACGTGCTCCTCTCAAGCTTATTGAAGAAGGTGTGCCTGCACCTGATGACATTCGGACCCGGTTCATGGCCGATGAAGAACAACTGAGAAACCCCTTGGAAGCCTACCCTTTGTTTCCCATCGATGATGGCCCGAATGGTCCAGCTTTCAACGAGAAGTTTCATCATTCAAAACTTGCATTCTTTGGGACCAGCCCATATGATGGAGAAAGAACTTCCTTGTCACCAAGATTCTGGACGAAGGAACATGCCGTGTACTATGCTCGCATTCTGTACTACAAGAATCGCATCTTCAAGCACAAGATTCTGGATTTCGCAGAGCTCGAAAGTTTACCTTGCTTCCATCAAACCATCGAGCAGATTGAACAAGTCTTCCTGAAGAGCTTCCTTCGTTTCAATCGTGGCTGGAATCGTGAAGTAATTCTTCAGTTCTATGCCACTCTCTATATCTCAGGGGACTTTGTAAATAGCAGTAGTTGGATCCTCGAATGGATGACTGAAGAAGAAAAGATCAAATGTTCGGCTGACCAGTTCTTAGCACTGTTGAATATTCCTCGGTGCGAATTTGATGCAACTCGCGAACACAGACTGCACTGCTGGGATGTATCCAAAGCCGAACTTCATATGCTGATGGACCCCAAACTTGTTAGTGATGAATGTACCGAGGCAAATCCTAAGAATCTGGCCTATGAGAACAAAGTACTGTTTTATATCTTCTGCAACTCCCTCACACCAACAAACAGGCCAGAAACCATTCATGGCATCGTGGCGAATTCTCTTCAAGCAACAGCTCATGGCATTTGGTTTGACATTCCGGATCTCTTCATTCGCAACTTGGCCTATGCAGCTGATAGCCCTCAAGCTTTGAAGCCATATGCACCATGGGTCATGTTTGCTATTGAGCAGCTTATTGAGAAAAAGTTTTTCTGCCCACATGTCCCGAAAGTTTACATTCCACCAGTCCAGGACACTCTCTGGATCGTGAAGGACATCGGCAAAGGGAAGACGCCTATTGATGCTACTGCCTCTGCCTGTGCTAAAGCTCCGAAGGTCAAGAAGGCAACAGTCGAAATTCCTCGTGAAGAAAATCCCTCACTTTATGAGATTTGTCTTCGCACTCAGCAAGCCCTGGAAAGTCACATCAAGCTCGACCGCAAAGTAAAACTGGAAATGATGACGTAGATAAATCTGTTTCACAATTATGCTCGCCAAGCTCTTCTATATGAGAAAGAACAAAAGAAGCGCTCCTGGACCCTTCTGCGCAAGCATTATTCTCGCAAACAACTATCTGCCAAGGGTATCGAGAAAGAATATGATTATCTGGAGTTGTTTGAAGTTCCTCGCATCCGAAGGCAAACCCCAGTGCTTCCACACCGTTCCGCCTCCACCGACCTGTTGTTTGTTGAACCAGATGATGAACTTGAAGACACAGCAGTCACATTTATATTCAAGCCAGATGCACCTCGCGCTGCTACTTCTGAAGCTGATCCCGAAGCCCATGTTGCAACTCCAACTCCTGCTTCGGCCTCGACCATCGCTCGCTCTGCTTCGCCGAACAGTTCGAGTACTGAGGATTCTTCGGACGAGTAGTTCCTCGCATGCATTCTCTTTCCTTTTTGACACTTGTTGACAAAAAGAGGGAGAAGAACATCGAGAGATAGATAAGCGGGATATTTGCAGGGTGTTTCCATTCGCCATTTGCTTTTCCGTCGAACAATTTGGTTTCGGTCGTTGAACTATTTGCTTTTGTTCGTGGAACTTGGCTTCACCACCTGTGGTGTTGGTATACTGCGTCGTCATGTACCGTTAATAACCCCTGCAATGCTATTTGCTTCCAGTTATCTGTTTGCAGGTGCTATCGAAAGCTTATTTCCTTGCAATAGTTATCCTTGATACTTATCTATCGTGCAAGGAGGATTCGAAAGCATTTCGAGGAGGATTGGAAATCATGTTTCCCTAAAAGAGATATCTCACTCCTTGAAACTACATGCATCTTCAACTTAGATATACTGCTATGATTATCTTTCTCTATCTAACGATGCAGGAGAAGAAAGGTTGCTTCAGAGTAAAATTACTCATGATTCAAAAGAGAATTCTTTCTATCTATCTCATAAGCTGTTTTTCCTCGCATATTTCTATCATATCATCCTTGTTGCAGGAAAACATCGTCTGTAGCATATCTACTCCGAGCAATATACTTGTGATTCCCTTGCTCTGTTTTTCTTTGAGTATCTAACTTGCAGGGAACCTATATCTCGTGTGGATTCAAACTGTGTTCTGAGAAAATCTTCATGGCTTATCCATTGCCACAACTCAATTCAAAATATGCTCTATATCTAACAAATCTATTTCAAAGGTTGTGTGTGGCAGGAAATACCTCAGACACCGTCGTGTGCATTGGATGAGACTACGAATGAGATCACTTGTCAATGTCACTCATACGAAGATTCACCTCGCTACCTTCTGTCTTATCTCCTGTGCATACTCAAAATGATGCATACCTTCAGGGGGAGCATGTTTTATCTTCGTAATTATCTCTCATCTTTCATTACCCTTCGCATTCCATTTCATACTATCATCTATCTTTCGATGTGTTCTGTTTTGTCAACAATCGTCCAAAAAGGGGGAGATTGTTGGTGAAATATTTGCCCTCTTGTGTTTTGGAGATTGTTGATAGAAACAGGCATGGCCTGATTTGTTTGCTAGTGCACACAGAGAGAAATAGTCCATGCAGTACCGAAGAGAATGCTGTCTCCGGTGTCAAGTTCGAGGAACTTCACCGAAGAATATCTGTGCAGCAGAGAAGAATGAGCTACATCCATTGAAGACATGTAGGCGAGAAGATTGATGTGAAGGAATTAACCCCTCGAAAATTTGTTGCTAACGCGAAGCAATTGGTTCGGTGATTCTATCCAAAGAAAATTGACTGCAGCTATGGAAGTCGAAGACGAAGTGAAGACGTAGCATTCATCTCGTTGTTGTTCTTTCACTTTTTTTGAGTCATAGGAATTAAGAGGGGTATAGGTTCTCGAAGCTTAGATCCGCTGTGATGCTTAGCCCAAACCTATGCAAGACTGAGAGAAATCTCTTTATGCTTCGAATGATTACCTGCCAGCAGAAGACGTTGTTCTTCGGTGCTGCAGGAGATGTCTTTTGGACCGAGGAGTTAGCATTACTTGCTCCGCAAGGAATGTTACCGTTGTGCTCAATTTCCGACCGTTGGACTCGTGTCGTTCGGCCATTGGCTGCTCCACATGTCCAATTTGGTCTTTTCCCTTTAGGGAAGGCTGCGGCTATAAATAGCCACCCCGCTCCAACGTTGCCCGTTGGCTGCTCCGCTTAAGATTTCTGAGAAGATTGATTGAGCATCCCCTCTCCGAGTGATTTGAGTTTAAGATCCACCGAGAGAAAATCAAGAGCCAAAACTTAGACAATGGTTGAGCATCACAATAGTTCCGAGTTAGAGTTCTTGTACCTATTACTCTTGAGAGCTGCGCACTCTCTAGACGGATAGGTGTCAGCTCGAGTGTTGAAGAGTAATTGTCTTCACCGAGCAAGATCTTCAGCAACCAAGAGTCATTGTGGTTTGTGAAGAGGTCTGTCGATGGTTTGGAGATCATCGACAAGTATCTACCACGAGTGAAATCAACTGGAGTCTGATCAGCTCCGAGTTGAAGGAGAATAGGGTGAAGAGAGTTTATCTTCTGTGTTAAATCACAACCCCTCCAACCAGACGTAGTCCTTTGGCAGAAGGGCGAACTGGTCTACCAAATTCATCTGTTGCCATCGAGCACCACTGGTTCATTCTACATTACAGCATTTCCTTCAGCAGTTTACTTTCGTGTTCTGTGTCTATAGTTTTATCTGATCTATCATAGTTCGTTACTTATCATTCGCATTCTCATCATTCATTTCTGTCGTCTCAGTCTTGCATTTCCTTCGAAGTTCATACCTTGTTTTCCCTCATGCTACTGCATCTGTTCGTATATTGCATTACCATCAAAATTGTCAAACCTGTGATATTCTATGCTCGAACTATTATTGCTTCCTACATCGATAGATATGTTCCTCAATAGCGAGCTTGATTAAGTACCATTCTACCGAACTCTTTTTCCGCTGCTGTGTTTGGGATCAGTTCAAAACATTCGCAAGAATTTTTGAATCTCCCATTCACCCCCCTCTGGTCGATATACTCTCGGTCCTAACCGCTACGTTTATTTTTAATTCTTTTGTTTTATTTTTAAAATTCTTTTGTTTTATTTTTTAATTCTTTTGTTTTATTTTTTCCTTTTCCTTTTTCTTTTTCCTTTTTCTCTTTCTTTTTCCTTTCCTTGTTCTAAGTTGTAGCATGGGTTAGGGTTAGGGTTGTTTATGGAGTAATATATAACACCCCCCGTATGATCGACCACCTCCGGATGACGCCTCGGAGTCTATGGGAACGTCTCCTCCCACTATGAGCACCTCCGGATAATAATTAGTGCATAATATATATTACATCTTTTGACCGATAACGGTGTTAAGTACGTATACAAAATAGAAACACACAAATTATGATAGTTTGTCAGCATGGGCGACGACGCCTCAGACTGATCTTCTTCTTTCCTCTTTTGTTCGTTGTCGAATAATTGAGCCCCTTGTCGTGACTTTTCCTTTTCCATGGAGTACGATCTTTCTTAGGTAATGTAGTATTCCGTCTTCTTTTGACGTATGGTTCATCGTCATCATCATCTTCCCTCACCGGGTCACCGTACTGGTCGTAGTCTTCCTCGTTGGTGACTCCATCCATTCTGACGATGCTCCTTTTGCCTCTCCTACGACAACACAGTTGGGATTGCTCTGGTCGGTTATGAAGAAGCATTGTATCACGTGCTTAGCATGTACCCATGGCTCATTTTTGGCGGTGGTGTTCACGGTAGCGCTATTGGCGTCGGGTATACACATGGTAGTGAAATGTCGGTTTTCTCTGTGTACGTTCTTAGCCCATCTGACACGGAACATCGTCGCGGTATGCACTCTAGAGTAGTCAAGCTCCCAGATCTCTTTGACCCTTCCGTAGTATCTTTCAGTTACATCGCCGGTCATGGCTTCCATCGTCACCCCTAAGTTATGGTTATCACTGTTTATATCTTTGGCCTCCGTGTAAAACGTGTATCCATTGATATCGTATGCCTGATAAGTCGCGAGGTTGACCGACGGGCCATGTGCTAAGGTGTATATGAACATTTTGTTCGGACAACCCTCTTCCGGGGGATTAGCCAGAACTCACTCTTTGAACCAAGGCAAGAAAGTGGACTTGTGCTCTCTAATAAATTCAGCGTCCGTGCTCTGCAGCCCACGGTCACGGTAGTTCTTTGCGATGGTCTCGTTATGCAGTGTCACGAAATCTTCTAGCACATCTAGGTGTTGTAGCACTACTAAGTTTGCTATGTCAAAGTCGTTATGTCGGCCTGAGCGGTCCACATTCAATTCCCTCCGGCCATTGATGTGACCTTCTCCTTCGATCCTTCCACAGTGCTTGTTGATGGGCAAACCAACAACAGGGTCTCCGGTGCCTAGATAATTCTCGCAGAAGGAGATGCACTCTTGGGTTAGATAGTCCTGGGCGATGCTTCCATCCGGACGGGACATGTTACAAACGAATCCTTTGATGACCCCATTCATCCTCTCGAACGGCATCATGCTGTGTAGGAATGTCGGCCCTAGGTCGATGATGTCGTCCATGATGTGGATACACAGATGCACCATGACGTCAAAGAACGCGGGCGGGAAGTACATCTCTAGCTCATTTAGTATGACAACGATCTCGTCCTGTAGCCTTTGGAATTGCTTCACACTGATCAACTTTCGAGAGATAGCTTCGAAAAAGTGGCATAGGTCAGTAAGCGTATCATGGACGTGTGTGTCCATAATCCCTCTAAGTGCAACCGGGAGTAACTGCATCATCATCACATGACAGTCGTGAGACTTCATCCCATTGAACCTTTTTTTCTCGGTGTCCAGATATCTGCTTATCTTCCCACAGTATCTGGAACTAACTTTGATTCTGGCAAGGCACTTGAACAATTGATCGACCTCCTTCGGATCTAAGGTGAATCAAGAGGGGGGAAATACTGTTCTTCCTTCTTGTTTACTTTTTTGCCCCTATCTTCTGTCTCCGTCTCCGTCTCCTCCGACGACTTTTTACCGGGCATTTGGAGATTTTTCCTGATATCCAAAAATTCCAAGTCTTTTCTTGCCTTTGGCCCATCCTTGGTCTTCTCTAGCATGTTCATCAATGTTCCAAGCAAGCTCTCGAGGATATTCTTCATGATATGCATTTGATCAAGGCTATGAGGCGTGTCGAGTTTGGGCCAGTACTCCAAGTCCCAGAAAACAGACCTCGTTTTCCATACCTTCAGCAGCGGCTCCGGCGCCTTTTTCTTCGTCTTTCCCGGCGAGGGGCACTCTTCCCAGTTCTTCAACAACTCATAGATTTCGACGCTGCTCTACTTACATGGAGGTCCTCGATGCTCAGCCTTACCATTGAATAGATCTCCACGCTTTCTCCATGGGTCATCCTTCTCGAGCCATCTTCAATGCCCCATGTACACGATTTTCGAAGACCCGCCATCTTTCGATAGCTGCTGAGAAGTTGTATCATCCATGCACCTGGTGCATCCACAATATCCATGGCACACCTGGCCCGAGACATACCCGTAACCGAGATAGTCTTGCACCATCGTGATCAGCGCGGCTCTCGTGTCGAAATACTCTCCTGTGCTGGCATCCCATGTCTTGGCCGGGGTTGTCCATAACGTGTGTAGCTCCTCTTTCAGTAACCCGAGATACAGATTAATATCATTTCCTGGTTGTCTCGGCCCTTGAATAAGCATAGTCATGTGTATGTATTTTTCCTTCATGCACTTCCAAGGGGGAGGTTGTACATCCATACAAACACGGGCCATGTGCTATGATTGGTGTTTTGGTTGGCAAACGGATTCATGCCATCAGTACTAGCACCATGCAAGATGTTCCTTGGATCATCTGTGAAATATTTTTATTCAACGTTTAATGCTCTCCACTGGCTAGCATCTGCGAGGTGTCTCAGCTTTGGATCATCTCCATCATCTGGCTTCACCCTCTCCGCGTGCCAGCGGATGAGCTTTGCTTCCTTAGGATCTACGAAATACCGCTGCAGACGGGGAGTGATCGGAAAGTACCATACAACTTTCTGTGGACAGATGGTGTCTTTCCGTCCTTCTTATATTGTGAAGCATTGCACTTTGGACAGATGGTTTTTTCCGCGTGCTCGTTCCGATATATGATGCAATCGTTGATGCATGCGTGGTATCTAATGTGCGGCAGATCAAGAGGGCACACGATTTTGTTGGCCTCCTCGACACTAGTAGGACACAGGCTTCCCACGGGAAGAACCTTCTTTAGATAATTCAAAAGCTCATCCAGGCTTGCGTCCGTCCATTTGTTTTTTTGCCTTCGTCTTTAGAAGTTCTAGCGTGAAACTCAAGCGGGTCACCTCGGGATTGCAACCATCATACAATGGAGTCTTCAAGTCTAGCTCCAGTTGCGCCAGTTTGGCCTCCTCTCTAGAAGCAGCTCTGTCGCTAGTCGTCTTCTTGCGAAGCAGGTCTCGAACATGCAGGTATCGCATGGCTGAACATAGTAGAGACGAAGACTGCGTCATGTTCGCGTCTTCTCCGTCATGTCCAGCCTCTTCTCCACCTGGTCCGGCCTCTTCTCTGCCATGTCTGACCTTGCTACTTGTAGTCTTCGTTGGTACTTCCCCGAAGAGGAGAGGATGATGCAGTACAGTAGAGATAAGTATGTCCCTCAGTTAAGAACCAAGGTTATCAATCCAGTATGAGAACCAAGCAAAATTCCGTTAAGCGCACCTGCACACACAAGAATAAACACTTGCAGCCAACGCAAATAAGAGGGTTGTCAATCCTCTTAGTGGTTATTTGCAAGGATTAAATCTTATCGAGGTAAATAGATAAACTAAAACACTAATTAAAATAAAAGTAAATAAATTGCAGCAAGGTATTTTTAGGTTTTTTATATGATAAAGATAGACCCGGGGGCCATAGTTTTCACTAGAGGCTTCTCTCTCGAGCACAGAAACATACGGTGGGTAAACAATTTACTGTTGGGCAATTGATAGAAAAACAAATAATTATGACGGATTCATGGAAATGATCATGTATATAGGCATCACGTCCAAGACAAGTAGACTGACTCCTGCCTGCATCTACTACTATTACTCCACTCATCGACCGCTATCCAGCATGCATCTAGAGTATTAAGTTAATAAAAACAGAGTAACGCCTTAAGCAAGATGACATGATGTAGAGAAGCAAATTCAAGCAATATGAATAAACCCCATATTTTTATCCTTAATGGCAACAATACAAATACGTGTCATGTCCCCTTCTGTCACTGGGATTGAGCACCGCAAGATTGAACCCATCACAAAGCACCTCTCCCATTGCAAGATAAATCAATCTAGTAGGCCAAACCAAATCGATAGATCGGAGAGAAATACAAAGCTATAACAATCATGCATAAAAGAGTTCAGAGAAGACTCAAATATTTCTCATGAATAATCTGATCGTAAACTCACAATTCATCGGATCCCAACAAACACACCGCAAAAGAAGATTACATCAGATAGAACTCCAAGAACATCGAGGAGAACATTGTATTGAAGATCAAAGAGAGAGAAGAAGCCATCTAGCTACTAGCTATGGACCTGTAGGTCTATGGTAAACTACTCACACATCATCGGAAGGGCAACAAGGTTGATGTAGAAGTCCTCCGTGGTCGATTCCCCCTCCGGCAGAGTACCGGAAAAGGCCTCCAAATGGGATCGCGGAAGAACAGAGGCTTGCGGCGACAGAAAGGTTTTCTCTTCTGGCTCTCTGATGGTTTCCCAATATTTGTGAATTTATAGATGTGGAATTAGGTCAAACGGAGTCACGTGGGCCCCACAAGGCAACACGGCGCCCCCCTGGGGCGCGCCCTGTTGCCTTATGAAGTCTCCATGAGGCTTATGGCCTCTTCCCGAAGCTTCCAAGGTTTCTTTTGTCCAGAAAAAATCTCCAAAAAGTTTCGTGGCATTTGGACATCATTTGGTACTGTTTCTCTGAAAAGCCAAAAACAAGCAGAAAACAGCAACTTGCACTGGGCACTAGTTAATACGTTAGTCCCAAAAAATGATATATAATTGCATATAAAAACATCCAAGATTGATACTATAATAGCATGGAACAATCAAAAATTATAGATACGTTGGAGACGTATCAAGCATCCCCAAGCTTAATTCCTGCTCGTCCTCGAGTAGGTAAATGATAAAAACAAATTTTTTGATGTGGAATGCTACCTATCATGTTTCATCATGTAATCTTTCTCTTACGGTATGAATAATAAGATCCAAATGATTCAAAGCAATAGTCTATAATTTGATATAAAGACATCAATACTCAGGCATACTAATAAACAATCATGTCTTTCAAAATAAAAATGCTAAAGAACGTTATCCCTACAAAATCATATAATCCTGTCATGCTCCATCTTCTTCACACAAAGTATTTATCATGCACTACCCCAATGACAAGCCGAGCGATTGGTTCATACTTTTTAACGCGCTTCAGCTTTTTCAACTCCCACTCAATACATGAGCGCAAGCCATGGATATAGCACTATGGGTGGAATAGAGTATGGTGGTAGAGATAAATAGGAGAAGTCAAAAAATGGAGAAAGTCTCACATCAACGAGGCTAATCAAATGGGCTATGAAGATGCCCATCAATTGATGTCAATGTGAGGAGTAGGGATTGCCATGCAATGGATGCACTAAGAGCTATAAGTGTATGAAAGCTCATCATGAAAACTAAGTGGGTGTGCATCCAACTTGCTTGCTCATGAAGACCTCAGGCATTTGAGGAAGCCCGTCATCGGAATATAGAAGCCAAGTTCTATAATGAAAAATTCCCACTAGTCTATGAAAGTGACAAAATTGGAGACTCTCTATATGAAAAACATGGTGCTACTCTGAAGCACAAGTGTGGAAAAGGATAGTAACATTACCCCTTCTCTCTTTTTCTCTCATTTTTATGGCTCTTTTTCGCCCTCTTTTTTTTAGAACGATCTCATGGACCTCATCCCCACTTTTTCGAGGACTCATTAGTCTCCATCATTCTTACCTCACTGGGACAATGCTCTAATAATGATGATCATCACACCTCTATTTACTTACAACTCAACATTACAACTCGATACTAGAACAAAATATGACTCTATATGAATGCCTCTGGCAGTGTACGAGGATGTGCAATGATGCTAGCGTAACATGTATAGCAATGATGAACGGTGGCTGAGCCACAAATACTATGTCAGTTATATGATCATGCAAAGCAATATGACAATGATGATGTATGTCATAAAAAAACAGAACGGTGGAAGTTGCATGGCAATATATCTCGGAATGGCTATGGAAATGCCATGATAGGTAGGTATGGTGGCTGTTTTGAGGAAGATATAAGGAGGCTTATGTGTGATAGAGCATATCATATCACGGGGTTTGGATGCACCGGCGAAGTTTGCACCAACTCTCGATGTGAGAAAGGGCAATACAAGGTACCGAAGAGGCTAGCAAATTGCGGAAGGGTAAGAGTGCGTATAATCCATGGACTCACATTAGTCATAAAGAACTCACATACTTATTGTGAAAGTCTATTAGCCCTCGAAGCAAAGTACTACTACGCATGCCCCTAGAGGTATAGATTGGTAGGACAAGGTCCATCACTCGTCCCCGACTGCCACTCATAAGGTAGACAATCAATAATAAATCATGCTCCAACTTCTTAGCATAACGACAGATCATACGTGCATGCTTCGGGAATCACAAACCTTAACACAATTATTCTTACTAAACCACAATTATCTACTAATAGCTCCCCCATATTACCATCTTAATATCACAAAACTATTGCAAGGAATCAAATTTATCATATTCAGTGATCTACATGAAAGTTTTTATTATATCCCTCTTGAATACCTATCATATCAGGACCAAATTCATAACCCGTGCATATTACCATTGCTATCATGAGACTCTCAAAAAGATATAAGTGAAGCATGAGAGTGCAACTATTTCTTTAAAATATAACCACCGCCGTGCTCTAAAAGATATAAGTGAAGTACATAGAGTATTCTAACAAATAACGAATAATGTGTGTCCCTCTCAAAAAGGTGTGTTCAGCAAAGATGATTGTGACAAACTAAAAAGCAAACAAACTATATCACAAGACGCTCCAAGTAAAACACATATCATGTGATGAATAAAAATATAGCTCCAAGTGAGTTACCGATAGATTGTAGACGAAAGAGGGATGCCTTCCGGGGCATCCCCAAGCTTAGCCGCTTGAGTCTTCCTTGAATATTACCTTGGGGTGCCTTTTACATCCCCAAGCTTAGGCTCTTGCCGCTCCTTAATCCTTTATCCATCATAGTCTCACCCAAAACTTGAAAACTTCAGCACACAAAACTCAACAGAAACCTCATGAGATTCGTTAGTATAGCAAACAAATCTTTAACTTTAGGTACTGTAGTAAATTGATTCATATTTAATATTGGCATAATGCTACTGTACTCCAACTTCTCCATGACTCATACCCCCCGATACGATCCATAGATTCATCAAAATAAGCAAACTATGCAACAAAAACAGAATCTGTCTAAAACAGAACAGTCTGTAAAGATCTATTTAAAAGCCATACTTCTGTAACTCCAAAAATTCTGAAAAATTAGGACAACGTGGGAAATTCATATACCAATAATTTATAACAATTTCAGATTTTTCTGATGCTCCAGTACAGAACTAAAATTCTAGAACTGGACACAAAACTTTATGTTTTCCAAACAACATCAATTATACTATCTTCCAAATCATCCCAAAAGGCATTACTTGGCACAAACACTAATTAAAACATAAAAACACAATCATAACAGAAGCTATGATTATTCAAACACTCAAAAACAGAAAGTAAAAACAAAATTTTATTTTATTCATTGGGTTGCCTCCCAACAAGCTCTTTCTTTATAGCCATTAAGATAGGCTTGAGATTTCAATGATGCTCTCATGAAAGATAAGAATTGAAACACAAATAGAGCATCATAAAACATGTGACAAACACATTTAAGTCTAATATACTTCCTATGCATAGGCATTTTATAAGTAAACAAATTATCAAGACAAGCAATATCTAGCATATGCAAATAGGAAGAATGAAGCATTAACATAACGAGAGGCAATTTAGTAACATGAAGATTTCTACAACCATATTTTCCTCTCTCATAATAATTATATGTAGGATCATAATCAAACTCAACAATATAGCTATCATAAACAACATTCTCTCTATGATCCACATGCATAAAAAAATTATAATCTTCCAAAATAGTGGGAATAACATCAACTAAAGTCATGACCTCTCCAAACCCACTTTCATCAAAAATTTCATAAGATTGAACACTCTGCGAATATGTGGGATTATTTTTACTTAAAGTTGACACTCTTCGAAACCCACTTTAAATATTAATACAATCATTATTATCAATATCATATTCATCATGAGGCTTAAATAAATTTTCAAGATCATAAGAAGCATCACCCCAATCATGATCATTACAATAAGTAGTGGACATAACAAAATTATCATCCCCAAGCTTGTGGTTTTGCATATAATTAGCACAATTGACATTAATATAATTTATAATAACATCATTGCAATCATGCTTTTCATTCAAGGAGCTATCATGAATCACTTTATAAACTTCTTCTTTTAGCACTTCATCACAATTTTCAGATTCATGATTTTCAAGCAAAACTTCATAGAGATAATCAAGTGCACTCAACTCACTAGCAATTTGTTCATCATAATTGGATCTTTTGAAAAGATTAACTAGTGGATGAGGATCCATATCAATAGATTTTTAGCAAGCGAAGATGCAAGCAAATAGAAGGCACATGGCAACACAAGCAAGGATAGCACACAAAATATTTTTGTATATTTTTTTGTGAAATTGTTTTAGAAGTGGGGGAGATGAAAACGAGAGGCAAATGCAAATGAAAAGGCAAATAAAATGAATGCAAATGATTGATAGTTTGCGCGAAGGTACTTGATAGATTTTGATGATATCTCCACGGCAACGGCGCCAGAAATTCTTCCCGCTACTTGTAGTCTGCGTTGGTATTTCCCCGAAGAGGAGAGGATGATGCAGTACAGTAGAGATAACTATTTCCCTCAGTTAAGAACCAAGGTTATCAATCCAGTAGGAGAACCAATTAAAATTCTGTTAAGCGCACCTGCACACACAAGAGCAAACACTTGCACCCAACGCAAATAAGAGGGTTGTCAATCCTCTTAGCGGTTATTTGCAAGGATTAAATCTTATCGAGGTAAATAGATAAACTAAAAAAATAATTAGAATAAAAGTAAATAAATGCAGCAAGGTATTTTTAGGTTTTTTATATGATAAAGATAGACCCAGGGGCCATAGTTTTCACTAGAGGCTTCTCTCTCGAGCACAGAAACATACGGTGGGTAAACAAATTACTGTTGGGCAATTGATAGAAAAGCAAATAATTATGACGGATTCATGGCAATGATCATGTATATAGGCATCACGTCTGAGACAAGTAGACCGACTCCTGCCTGCATCTACTACTATTACTCCACTCATCGACCGCTATCCAGCATGCATCTAGAGTATTAAGTTAATAAAAACAGAGTAACACCTTAAGCAAGATGACATGATGTAGAGAAGCAAATTCAAGCAATATGAATAAACCCCATCTTTTAATCCTTAATGGCAACAATACAAATACGTGTCATGTCCCCTTCTGTCACTGGGATTGAGCACCGCAAGATTGAACCCATCACAAAGCACCTCTCCCATTGCAAGATAAATCAATCTAGTAGGCCAAACCAAATCGATAGATCGGAGAGAAATACAAAGCTATAACAATCATGCATAAAAGAGTTTAGAGAAGACTCAAATATTTCTCATGAATAATCTGATCATAAACTCACAATTCATCGGATCCCAACAAACACACCGCAAAAGAAGATTACATCGGATAGAACTCCAAGAACATCGAGGAGAACATTGTATTAAAGATCAAAGAGAGAAAAGAAGTCATCTAGCTACTAGCTATGGACTCGTAGGTCTGTGGTAAATTACTCACACATCATCGGAAGGGCAGCAAGGTTGATGTAGAAGCCCTCCGTGATCGATTCCCCCTCCGGCAGAGTACCGGAAAAGGCCTCCAGATGGGATCGCGGTAGAACAGAGGCTTGCGGCGGCTGAAAGGTTTTCTCTTCTGGCTCTTTGATGGTTTTCCAATATTTGTGAATTTATAGAAGTGGAATTAGGTCAAACGGAGTCACGTGGGCCCCACAAGGTAACACGGCGCGTCCTCCCCCCTGGGGCGCGCCCTGTTGCCTTGTGAAGCCTCCGTGAGGCTTCTGGCTTCCTCCCGAAGCTTCCAAGGTTTCTTTTGTCCAGAAAAAATCTCCAAAAAGTTTCGTGGCAATTGGACTTCATTTGGTACTGCTTCTCTGAAAAGCCAAAAACAAGCAGAAAACAGCAACTGGCACTGGGCACTAGGTTAATAGGTTAGTCCCAAAAAATGATATATAATTGCATATAAAAACATCCAAGATTCATACTATAATAGCATGGAACAATCAAAAATTATAGATATGTTGGAGACGTATCAGACCTCTTCGCCGTCGCCATTTCCGAGGCCCTCTTCTTCGGGCCCATTATCGGTCATCTCTTCATCTGGCCCCGTGTCGTTATTGCTTGCCCCGTCGACGTCCTCATCATCATGATCTTCACTTATCCACCGAGTATGGCCATCCATGAAACTTTGCATGAGCAGGTGCGCCTTGAATCGTCCACCCTTAAAGGGGTTGAGCTGGACTCCTCCTTTGCATCTTCGACACGGACATAAAACCTCCTTCCATTTTTTTTCATACATGTCGTCCACCGTGGATTGCTAGTATCTTTCCACCATCCTTCCATTGACCTTCATGATCGCCTGCGCGGAGCAAAAGAATTATAACCATGTACACATGCATGCATGCATCAAATTCATACAAAAATTTGACATGACCTTCCCTAAACATAGGACATATCGAGTTTGCCCGAAATTCGTCAAAATAGAAATGAATCGACATTTTGGAAAAACATAGGCAACTCATGTCACGCACATTTTGACGAATACACACAATATATGCAAGTCACATGCCACACACAATTCGGTATCATATCGTGCATAGTTCGGTCCTATCGCGCACACGCATAAACACACCCACACACACACACCCACACACACACACACACACACACATATTTCCATTCTTCCACAACTCTTCTGTTTGCTCACCTATGTCGAGAGAGATCGAGCACACGGTGAAGATATTTAATTCTCCTTCTTAATTAGCTAGTAGATCTAGATAGTGAGGTACCTAGATAGCTCTAACTAGGGAGAGAGAGAGAGAGAACTAGCTAGTGGACATGGGTGGATGGGCAAAGAAATTAAATAAAGAGATGGGGAGGAGGTAATTAATAGAGGTGGTGGAGGGGCAAAAAGAAAGAGAGAGGGAGGAGGGAGGGCATTAATGGAGGTGGTGGAGGGGCAAAGAAGAGAGAGGGAGGGGGAGCATTAAAGGAAGAAGCAACAAGCAAGTGGAGGAGGGGGAGAAAGGAAGGGGGAGGGAAGAAGGGGGAAAGGTGGTGGGCTGGCGACCATAGCAGTAGCGTTGGGTGATGAAAAGCGCTACTCCTAGTTTCCCTACCTGTAGCGCTGGCTGTGTAACAACGCTGCTAGTAAATGCGGTCCACCAGCTTACCCATAGAATAATGGTGGTAGCGCTTGTTTCTGACAGAGCGCTATAGCTATGCTCTTAGTTGTAGCGCTGGTTAGGGCCGAGCGCTGCTAGTATCTCTCCTGACCTAGGGTGCGGTGTGGCCCACTTTACAGTAGTGCCGTGTGGCCTAACCAGCGCTGCTGCTAAGTTGTACCAGTAGCGTTTGTTCTTCAGAGCGCTACTGGTACTTAACAGTAGCACCGTGGTCTTAACCAGCGCTACTAGTAATATTCTACCTATAAGCTATTTCCTAGTAGTGAAGCTTCCTTTGGTCCCATGCTCGACCAGACCATGGATGAAAGCGATAAGGCTATTCTAAAAGAGATGTTAGATCAGATTCAGAAACTTGCCATCTCGGACGATCAAAACTTGATTCATGATCAGATCTGGGAAAAACTAGGAGAGGTTGGAATTTCTGACCGACCCACCACCCACCTAATCGCCAACGTCTAAGATTTAATGGACGTCCTCGCAAGTGCCTCCGAAGAGGCAACTGACATGGACGACGACGTTGGAGAGTCCTCAGACAATGCACCACCAGCCGTCAAGAACATAGGTCGGTGGACCACAACATCCACGTACAATGTCTATATGGTAGACACCCAAAGAACAACGGAGGAGATAGCCTAGTAAAAATGCTGGCGACAATGGCGCCGGTGGCCCGCCCAAGAATGATAACGGCGGCAACAACAACATCAATGGGGGAAGCCATAGCAGCGACAACGGGGACTACAACCCCCACGACGAGGATGGTCGCAGCCTCGGCCCTGAAGGCGAGGACAATTTGAACGAGTCCCTTAACAATCCAGACTACGACGCATTACGTCTAAGGCTGGCCAGCACTGCAAAAGAATAAAGAATGCGTCCCAACAACTTCGAGATGAACATGCCTATCTAAACGACCGCTGGACTGAGCTCCTTAAAACCGAGGAGGATCTCAGGGCTAAGTCGTGGCAGATAAAGGACAACCACGTGCTGCCACACCTCCGCCGGAATTTGCTCGACGAGATGGATGCATCAGTAGAGGACAGTGCCATCACTAGAAAATCTACTCTATTCTGTGACAAAAACCTGGTTTCGATTCTCTAACTGCTCAAATAGCAATGGTTTCCTGTTCCGCATTGACCCTAGGATTGCAGAATAGGAAACATCACCTAAAATCATTTTCTGTGACGGACGAACGTCAACAACTATTCCCCCCCCCCCGAGGCAATGCCCTCGACAACTTTGGTGACATTGATAAGGATCAAACGTGATCCAAAGGGTTTTTAGGCCCGATCTTTCATAAACTTTTGATGTAAGTGTAAACCAGAGTTTGATGGTTGAGTACCTGAATTTAGACCCTTTTCTCATCTTACTTTTGTCATGCCAGTGTTATATATTGTACCCACCGGATACCCATTGGGTATAGGATACCCGATGGGTATGGGCATGGGTACCAATTTGTGCCCATGGATAGTGAAGTGGGTGGGTATAGATTTTTTTGGGGGTATCGGTTTGGGTAGAAAAGGGTCGTACCCGCCCATACCTTACCCATTGCCATCCCTACTCAGAAATCATGTACCAAATGAGCTTTGCATTGCACAAATGGCTGATGCGGGTGAACTCATCTTTGGACAGACGAGAACAGATAATGTACTTGACCCGAGCATCTAGCTGGGTGTACTTGCGAATGTCATTAGCGCTGGCCATTTTGCAGAGTTCAGATAACCCAAGTTCAGTGATGGTCCACAGATCACAGTTCATTGCCAGGAGACGCTTTCGCATCATGACTTTCCAATAGGGATAGTTTGTGCCATCGAAGATGGGGCACGCAGCGGATACCTTGATCATACCTGCGGTTGACATAACTAAAACTCTAGGTGGTTAAACCAAAATCACACAGAACAAGGGAGTACCTTGCTTTGATACCAATTGAAAGCGCAAGTTTACTCCCAGAGGGGGGAGGGTGAATGGGAGATTTTTAGAAATTCGTCAAACTCCGAAGACTTTGACGAAAATCATAGTGAAGAAATAGAAACAAGAATGAAACTACCTCATCACCGAAACGTAAAGCATGCATACAAGATAGATGCAGGTGAAGAACATGCAATCAGACAAGCAATAAGGTATACAGAAGATGAACTGAAGAAGTGAAATGGAACGTGATAAATGTATTCAGTTCAAATTCTTGAGAAGGTAGATCACAGAATATTCAGCAGCGGAATAACAGAAAGTAAAAGGTTAAGGAATTTGAAACCAGGTAGGCTCGGTGAAGACACAACGATTTGGTAGACCAGTTCCAGTTGCTGTATCAACGGTACGTATGGTTGAGGCGGCTTGAGATTGAACTCCGAAGACAATAAGTTCTCACCGTATTCCTCTTGAGCTAAGGTCACTTAGACCTCGCCCAATCACTCGTGGTAAGTCTTCAAGGTAGATTTCCAAAACCTTCACAGACTTGTTCACAGGCACACCACAATGCCTCTTGGGTGCTCAGAACATGACGCCTAACCGTCTGGAAGAATGACAGTCTTCAAAGGTAAAAAGCGTCAGATCACACAGATCAACTTCTTCAGTGATGCTCAATCACTTTGGCTCTTGTTGGGTTTTTCCTCACGTTCTCACAAAGTCGTCAGAGGAAGGGTTGCTCTCAAATGACAAGTGTCAATCTCTCTCTAGAGCAGCCAACCAACTAGTGGTTGTGGGGGGCGGCTATTTATAGCCAGGGGGCAACCCGACATGAATTGTCATAAATGACCCTTCAGACATGACCGTTGTCAGGATAAGGATCCACTCGACAGCTGGCACTCAGCGCAGCAACGGTCGGAATTTGGACTCTCAAGTTCATCGGGGCACTCAGTTTCCTCATGATAGGCAGATCGCACTGGCGAAATCCTAACTCCTCAGTCAGACCAAATTCGTCAGCGACCAGAAGAGCCGCGTCTCTGTCTCTAGCAAATTCGTCAGCACTGCCGGAGATTTCCAAAGGCTTCACTCGAAGCGGTAGGTTGTGTATAGGTTTGAGAATCACTTCGGAAACGTGATTCATGTATCACCTAGACCCCCTTTGGCAGTATGATTTTTCCTATGACTCAAATAAGAAGAAAGAAACTACGAAAACAGAATTCTTCAAGCTTCCAAGTCTTCACATCAATTTCTTCAAAGGCCGCACCTAATTCTTCACTTTTTTAGAAAAGGAGGATGACCCCCGGCCTCTGCATTTGGGCGATGCATGCAGCCATTTTATTAATTATTCACAAAGACCTTACAAAGTAATACATCAAGTAGTCTGAAGCCACCATCTTAGCAACATTTGTCGCTACTCCAATCCACTTGATGAAGGTGTGCCGATAGTCCGAGCCTAATACCAAACAAACATCACACCAAATCCTAACATCTAAACCCAGAGGCCCCAACCAAGCCGCGTTGTTGGGGCACACACCGGTCCGGCGCACTCACAGAGGTTGCCGCCGCCGTCTTCCACCGCACCATCTCCAGAGCAGACACTGATGCACCGACCTTGCCAGGCTCGCCGTCGACGCCACCACGACGCCAGACACCACCACCATCCTGCACACCATCCACACGCGCCCGTCACCGATACTCCGCATCGCCATGCCACCTAGATCCGTCGTCGGCCTTGCGGTAGATGTAACACCGCTCCTTCTCTAGTCTCCTCCAACTAGCACTTGCTCCAAAACAATGGCCCCAGGAGGGAGAACGACACCAAAGGCGTCGTCATCGTCCGATCCGGCAGACCCAGATCTGGGATTTCCCCCGGAGCATCCCGAGCATGATGACGCAAGCTGCAACGACGAGGCCTCAACAAGGAAACGACACCGGAGATGCCGCCATCGTCAGCCATGACCGTAGTCGGTGCGATTTTCATCGGTAGCCGTGCCACCAGGTCGTGCGCCACCGACATCGCTGGTCCCGTCAACCGAAGCAAACTCCAGAAACGATGCCCTCAAGAGGGACTACGACGCAAAAGCACCGCCATCGCTCGATCCCAATGAGATTTAGGGTTTCCCTCGGAGTTGCCCGCGGTGTCAAGGACCCAAACGAGGGTTGAATCTCGGCGTGATCAGAAGAACCCATCAAGATCCGCGCAGTTGCTGACGTGCCGCACCCGCCACTGCGCCGTCCGCAACCCGGTGACCATGGCCGACGGCCAGCCACCGGATATCACGGACACATCCAGCCACCAGCCATGGCCAGATCTGGCCAAGGCCAGCGACCCCATCCTGGTCATGGCCGCAAGCACCGAATCCCCCCGATCTAGCCAGAGAGCACCGCCACAAGACGAACCTTGACCTCCACCGCCGATCACCACTCACCGAGCCCCACCGCCGTACGCCCAGATGCGTATCGGACCAGGACGCCGCCGGCCGCCACCAGGTGTTGTCGCCCATAGATCAAGGGGAGGCTGCGAGAGATGGGCCCGCCGCTGCCATCAGCCACATGGGCTTCGCCCGGCGGCGTCTTCTGGCGGCGGCGGGTGGGAAAAGAGGGATGACGGCAGTTGTTGCGGGTGGGGAAGCCGCCCTCGCGTCGCCCTGGGCAGGGGCGTCCGAGGGGTTGGGAGCTTCCAATACGTCTAGTCGATTAAACTCATACCTCCTAATTCTTCACTTGAAGAAATACATTTTTAGGGGTCGACTTCCGTGGGTTAAACCAAATCTTCAGGGACTATAGCACCTGTGTACACTCATAAACACATTAATCCCTTAACTCATTTCTCTCCAATACTCTAAAACCACTAAGGGGGCACTAGATGCACTAACAATAAGTTCTAGTTCTATTAGGTTCTAGAAATATGCATGTTAATTATGTATGAACTTCTGCATATCTTGTAATGATATTAAGTATTATCTTTATGTTTTATGAAGTTGTCCATTTAATCCTCTCATGTCCAGTCTAGTTTTAATCTAAATCGTGAAAATCACTACCATTCAATCGAGTTCAGACGGTAACCACGCCATCGACATGCTCTTTGGTGGTCACCACGACAAAGGCATCAGTTCCTTGGCTCGAATCCATGGGCTCAATTTTTTTCTACTAATGAGTTATTTCTGTCCCTGTCAAGTGGCCCCACACAGGGGAGGCGATAAGTGTAATTAGAAGTATATATTTTGTGATTTGGCCCCACACAGATAATTTTAATATCAGCAAATGAGAACTAAAAAAAATCTGAAGTATCAAATTATTTTCTGTGACACTACAAATCGTCGCATAATATGCACATGCCTAATGACGGCAAAATGCATCGCCAAAAATCAGGCCAGAACGTCTGATATGGCACCTCCTATGAGTGTTGCGTATATTCTTTTCCCTTCTACTCAAGCTGTCAAGAGACGGCAGTTGTTTTTATTCCTGCCACGCAAGGAGAAGATCAAAGACGTGACAGGAAGGTTTCTTAGTACGCGGTGTGTCATGTGCTTAAAGGAGTCCGGATGGGGACCACCTGCAGCTAGGATACACCTGAAGATGGCACGACTGGAGGGGGTTGACACGACTAGGACAATTAGCATGATATGTATATGTCTAAGGTTATTGTCAACTAGGCCTGGTGCCAATTGTGTTTCGGCCGAGCCTTCTACACAGGTCGGTTTGCATCTTATTTGAGTCCAATTAGGTTCTAGTCAGTTTGGGTTTGGGTCTCTCCAAACCTACTAGGGGTTGGCCTCCCATATAAAGGAGCCAGCGGCTAGGATTTTTGGGTGGTCAAGTTATGTTTAAGGATTGAGTATATCGTGAGGTTCACCCGGGATGGGGCTCCGAGATCGAGTGTTGGTTTTGATTGATGATTCTTTGAGTCTGTGTTTGCGTATCATGGAGTAGATTCATCTATTCACCGATCGAAGTTATCAATCTGGTTCGCCGTATGACAATTGACACACAATTAAAGGTCTTAATATCCATTACAAACTAACATTGAGAAAAAAACAATTTGCAAACTTGCAATGCCAAGAACAATCAGCTCCTCCTTGTGACAGAACACACATTCATCTTTCAGTTTCCTATCAACAATTACTTCTACAAAATCATTCCAAACCGCATATCTACGTTTTCTCTTAGAACCAACTTGCGTATCACCATTCACTACCTCACTTTCAGTACAATTACCATGTTTTATTGTTAACATATTCGTAGCTGACCTCTCTTCTGTCGGTGACGGTGACGAGCCGGTGTTAGGGGACGTCATTCCAACAACCTGAAAAATAGGCAAAAATTACAAGGACAGTTTATATGTATTGTATGACAATTGAATTCCATCACTAAATCGACAATTGAATTCCATCACTAAACCAAAGTTATATGTATTGTACTCTGTTCTCGTACTAGAAAAATACTCACCTCTTCCCTTGAACTAGCGTTGCTCTGCATCTCCACTCCAAGTGATCTCCATTGTTTTCGACCTCTGCCAGCCATGATCGCTAGAAGTGCAGCCAGTAGCCCTAGTTGGCAGCAAGAAAGGACGGCCAGCAAGCGGCCCTAGCCAGCGTCAAGGAAGGGCGGCGGCAAGAAGTGCGACCAACGAACGACCCCTAGCCACCGGTAAAGCAGGATGGGACGGACAGAGAACTCTGGGTAAGTGGGAATCAGGGTCGGGGATTAGGAGGACTTAAGTAGGGGAGATGAAGAATTGAAGATGTAGAGTAGTGGGGCGCCTGGGACCTCGGTTGGGGATGAACTCATCACTTGATGCTTCAGCTTTCGAGGTCCAGGAAAGGTAGAGAAGGAGTCACATATACTTTTTTTGAGCATAGGAGTCACGTACTAGGTCTGGTGAGATGGGAAAATTTCAGGTGATACGGAGCCTTAGATGCTCCCGTGATACAAGCTTCCGACTGCCGTTGGATCAGATATCCAATGATTGTAGGCTGAGCTCTCCCATATTTGTAGAAAAGCCCTCTAGAAATCTGTGATTGCGAATAGGTACAGCATTTTGTTAGCTGAGCGTTGGATCACAAATCCAACGGCTCCTGAATACCCGTATCACCGTAGCACCACATGCCCAGGAGCACCTGATATGTACTCCTAGTGAGATGGCCGGTTGTGGCCTTGTGGTCCATGGGCTACTTAAGATAATTACTGTAGGTTTAGTTCCTTTGACCCTGTTGCTAAAAAAGAGTCCTTTGACCCATGTATTATAGGTTTATTTTTATTTCTTAAATTTTTTGGGTATCCATTGGGTTATCCACGGGTATAATTTCGTACCCATGCCTTACCCATGCATTTTGCGGGTATGGATACCCATTACCCATGGGTACGAAATGGTAGAAAGTCTCACACATGCCCACTGTTTTCGAGTAGGGTATCCGCGGGTACCCATACCCATGGGCAAAACTGTCATCCCTATTTCTGACGTTTATGAAGGAGCTTACTCTCGTCAAGATCCCTGGCTTGTTGAATTCAGGAATTCCCTCAAGTCTACAGAAATTGATCCCTCTTCAAAAGCCTCTACAACTTGCCTCATGGCAAGAGGTGTCAAGGTACTAAAACGTCCTTCATCTTCCTCTAGTGAAGGTGAATCTGATGAAAACCTGACTCCTAGTTACTCAAAACTTGCAAGTATCACTACTAGGCTACAAAATGCTATGGAAAGGATTCAAAACCTGTTAGACAAAAGCAATGACCTGTTGAATGACGAAATGGAACGTTCTCAGTCTTTGACCGATTCTTAAAAATCTTCAGTTAAAGTATGATGAGCTTCAAAGTCGTCATGTTGCCCTCTCAGCCGAACTCGGGAAGCTCTCCTATGATTTTTTTAAAGGAAGCAAGATCTTGAGAAACTAAAAATGTCTCATGATGATCTTCAAAAGGAAAATGATTCATTGCTTGTTTAACGGATCAGTACCACTCAGGAAGAATTTGTTGCACCATGCTTAAAATGCCTTGAACGTGAAAATGCAAATTCTTCAGATGAATGTTCAAATGCTTTTGTTATTGCAATATCTTCAAATGTCTCTGTGGTATCAATCCCCTCATCCGAGGAGACTGATGAATGATATTTTTACACTCATTTCACCATTGTTTAAACCGAGATATTTCATTTAATAAGAGATATTCGCTCTGATATTATCACTAATGGCTAATAAGTGTAAGGGATTCCACAAATCCTCTCTTTGATGTGTTTCCACAAGAAATGGGCTAAAAAGGGAAGAAATCAAGTGTGGAAATGGAATGGAAGGAGAATGGAGGAAGAAGCAATCAACAGGAGGTGTTTCTGCGAAGACAGAACAAAATACGGCGTTCCATACGGGCGCAAGCGCCCGTATGAGCGCCTGTTTGGCGTGAATTCCAAGGCAGATCATCCACCTGAACAACTTTTATTAACGGGACCCCGTCAAAATGTGAACAGAGCATCGAGTAGAAGGACGAGCACAGAAGTCAGAACCTCTTCTTCATCCACAAACCCTAGCCGCCGCCATCTCCACCACCACCATAGTGCTCTTCCATCTCATTCATACTTGTAATCATGCATCGCACAAGGCATCCATTGTAAAACATATTGCAATCAATCTCAAGATGTGTTCTTCAATATTTTCTTCCCACGATCTGATCTCCATGTGTGAGTAGTTCAGTAAGGTATGGGTTGAGGCATAAGCCTTGCAACCCGAGGTATTTGTTGAGGGGGTCAATGGAAGACTTTGATATAACATCCCGTATGTGTGAAATAAAATTGTTCCGTGAAGATGTCTCTTGTCTTGTTCGCGATCTTCATCCCTGCGGGTACCCAAGATCATGGAGATCGAGCATCAGTGAGGCTAGGAGCAAGGAGACCGTGAAGTGTTATACCGAACACCGGTGACAGTAATTAAGATTCAGTAGGGTAACATGGACCATATCCTTAGGGAGAAATGAGGTGTAGTCATTAAACACCCAAAGCTCTTGTCTGATTTCATTATCTTAATTATCGAGGCAACCTCGCGTGACGGATAGGGCCTGCGGTAGGACAACTGATTCTTAATGCAGGACTCGTGCCAGTCAAGATGTTATTTGGACACATCCCCCACTTTGATCCGTAACAAGCACATCTCGATGGGTGACTTCCAGCACTCAAACTAGTATTTTATTTTATCCCAGCACAAATACAAGGTTGTAAGCATAAGACCTCATACCCGTACCTCTTTTTATTGTAAGTGTTTGAATCACTATTTGCTTGCTGATCCGGTCAAAAGCTGGATTTGACACATTGACAAAAGCTTGCTAGAGACCATCGCTTCAAGGGAATCTTCCTCTCATGGGTTCGATAACCCAGGGTCACCTCTGGGGAAATAGGTGCGGGATACTCTTTTATGTTCCAATACCGGATCAATAAAAAGGAGATATCAAGCCCTTTTCTGGCGCCGTTGCTGGGGAGGAGTTTAGTATTCCTAGTCTTTGTGTTTAGAGTTTTTGTTAAAGTTAATTTTTAGTTTTTTGTTCTTACTTAACTGTTTTTAGTTTAAGTTTTAATATTTGCAAGTCTTGTTCATTGAGAAAAACCAAAAAGATTACTATGCCTCGTAATCTTGGGAGTTTTGCTACTCCCAGCAACAACTTCATGCGTGAACCTATAGCATAACCTGAGGTAGCAGCCGCTGAGTATGAGATTAAACCGAACTTAGTTTCCATGATTCAACAGGACCAATTTGGAGGCTCTGCTTCTGAGGATGCCGGTATGCACTTACACAATTTCACTAAATTGTGCAACATGTCATGCATAAAGGATTATGATCCCGACGCATTGAAATTGCGTCTATTTCCTTTCTCCTTGAGAGGAAAGGCTATGGAATGGCTTCTTGCACTACCTAAAGGTAGTATTACTTATTGGGCTGATTGTTGTAGTAAATTTTTATCTAAGTTTTGCCCACCTGCAAAGATTATGCAATTACATTCTCAGATTACAAGTTTCAATCAGGAAGAACCTGAGCCACTAGCGCTTACGTGGGATAGAATGAAGGAAGCTATAAGAAACCGTCCCAATCATGGAATGGGAGAATGGTTAATCCTTCATATGTTTTATAATGACTTGAATCATATGTCAAAAACTATGCTTGATACAGCTGCAGGAGGAACAATTATGGGAAAGCCCAAAGAAGATGTCAGAAACTACTAGATGATATGCAAGAAAACCATGCCCAATGGCATATTGAAAGGACCACCACTAAAAGAGTGAATGACATGGAAGAGAGTAACACGGAGTTGACAGCCAAGCTTGAAGAACTTACTTCCGTGATAAAAGCTAAAGAAGAGGTAAACGTAAATGCCATCACTAATGAAGAAACTAGTGATGTGAATTTTATTTCTTGTAATAGCTATTATCCTAATTGGAAAAATAATGGATATGCTCCTAGACTTCCTTATCCTAGTTATGGAGGAGCATCCAATAATTTTAATGGAGCTAATGCTAGCAATAGAAATACTCTTGAAGAAACTCGTAAAAGTTTTGTTGCTAGTCAGACTGAGCAGAATGAGAACTTCAAGAATATCTTGAAGAATCATGATAACTTACTTGGTCAATTGACCAGTAAGGTTGTTGGACTAACAAATGATGTGCAGGTACTTGAAGGAAGATCCAAGAATATGGAGGCACAAGTAGCTAAGATAACAGAGTGCCAAACACTAATTTTGGCTAAGTTTGCAGGTAAACCGGAGCCTAACCCGGTTGAAGAAGTTAAAATGATGAGAAGCAACGAAAAGAAACTTGAAGTGCTTGACACAAGCCATGTGCCAAAGTACAATTATACAGTTGCAGATTTTGTGAAGATGATATCCATGAAGTATCCACTACCGGAGGTAACTAATAATGAAGCATATAATGTCTTTGTTGAACAAGTTGCAGCCAAGGTACGTGAACTTGATGATGAAAGGAAAAAGCTCTACAGTAAGTTACCAGCTAAGCAAGAGGATGCTTTTGAACCTACAATAGAAATTGAGATAGGTTTGAATAAATTCAGTGCCTTATGTGATCTAGGGGCTAGCGTTTCCACTATCCCCAAATCTGTTTTTGATAGTCTCAATCTCGATCCTTATGTTAATACTAAGATCATTTTGAATATGGCTAATTCTACTTTTACTCAGGCAGTAGGCATCAAGCATGGTGTTATAGTTCAAATTAATGATTGCCCTGTCATGATTGATCTTGTCATAGTAGATATGCCTGACGATCCTATTGCCCCAATAATTTTTGGTAGACCTTTTCTAAGGACTATCAAAGCTGTGATTAATGTGTTTGAGGGGAATGTTAGATTTGATTTACCTACTAAAGATCCTTTTGTAAGACATTTCCCCGGGAAAAAGAAAACGAAGACCTACTCAGGAGAAGGTATCATTGTGAATGCCAGAAGCTACGTTCTCGGTGTGTTTGCACCACCTTGATCACCACTACGGTCGAGCTAACCGACCGAAAACAAGCGCTTCATGGGAGGCAACCCACGCGAATAAAGTAGACAAGTAAGTTTTATTTTTGTTTCAATAAAAAGAGTGATTGAAGTTCTATATGAAGAAGTAAGTTTGGAAGAGTTGTTCTAGTGAAGGCTTTGTAATGTGCAAGTTAAATTACGTGTTGAATCGATGTTTGGATGCTTGGAAATATGTCTATGTATTGTCTTGGAACTAACCCTGCAGGCGAGCAAAGAAAAAGAAAAGTTTCAAAAGAAACAAATCAAAAGATGGCGTTTAAAACGACCACAAGCGGTTGCATGACCTGTGGGAGGTTCCAGTGCAAAACAACCAGAGGCAGCTGAAGAAAAGATGGCGTTTCAAACGGGCATGAGCGCCCATATGAGCGCTCGTTTAACTCTTTTGTTGAAAACGGAGAAAAATTCCAGAGCGTTCGACGGCATTCCAAACGGGCGCATGCGCCCGTCCGAGTGGTCGTTTGACACCATCGGCCAGAAGAAGAAAAAGAACAGAATGAATGACGACGTTTTAAACGGGCGCTGTCGGTCATATGAGCGGTCGTTTGATATGAGCACAGATGCAGGTAAGTCATCAGGAAGAACGACAGCATTCCATGCGGGCGCTAGCGCCCGTATGAGCGGTCGTTTCGCCTCCTGGTGGCCACAATAAGCCCGAGGAAGAAGGTAAATCTTTCCCATCTCTCTCTTTTCTTCTTCTTCTTCTTCCTCCAAACCCTAGCAAAACTTCGCCTGATCTCTCTACTCGCTCGATTTCAGTTCAAATCCTTCCGTGTGATCGATCTACGGTATGTTTCTCCTCTGATCCCCAAGTTATTTTTCGTGAATCCATGTTCTACATGCCTAGCATTGCCATGACTAGGAGATGCATATTTTTTTTTCAAATTTGAGTTTGGCTTGGATTCGTTCATGTTTTTAGAGGAGTATGACATTATGATTACCGTAGGATCAATATTGCTTAAAAGTGTTGGACTGAAAAATTGTTTTGTAGATGTTTACACGGAGGTCTTCTCGCGTACACGGTGCTTCGAGTTCATGCACCGCACCGCCACAACAAGTTTTCACTCAGGGGATCGTCTTCACTGACCATGAAGCTAGAAGAAAGTTTGGGCAACTAAGCTCAAGGAAGATCAAAGCAACCAAATGGGCTTGCGCGAATACACTCGCCAAGCTAGGTATTACCCATGATTTCAATTTGCTTTGTCATAATGCCGGGTTGCACCATTTTGTTTATCAGGGATGTGAGACATATGAACACATGATGCTTGAGTTTCTTAGTACTCTCTCGCATAATGTTGGTTTGATGCCCAATGCATATGAGGAGGAGAGAATCACTTTCCGTCTCCTGGACCAAGACTTCAACATCACTTTTCAAGAGTGGTGTGATTACTTTCGCTTCACCAACAATAATGATGACATCCGCCATGTTTATGATTACACTGAACCGCACCCGAGGCAAACCTTTAATTTGATGAGCACGCCAGGCTCAAGAGCTAGTTGCATTGAAAGTCCTGCTATACGTTATTTCTATTATGTTATCACTAACTCATTGCTGGCACGAGGAGAAGTTTCTAAAGTGAATGATGAGAACATGGTAGTTCTCGGGAAAGCACCAAACCTTGACGTCGGTTATTCGCCCAACCTAGGGGCAATACTTTTGCTACACCTCGCGCATCAAGCAAATCATGCACAAGGAGATATTGTGTGTGGAGGAGTGATCACCATGTTGGCCAACTTCCTTGGTCTCAACTACAATCACATTCTCCCCATTGTCGGTAACACCCTTGTTAATATTCGTGTTCTTACTAGCGGTGGAATGTAGTGGTTCGTAATGGCCGTCATTGCATTAGAATTCCTGGAGTGGCATACTTGTTGCCTACTCCTATGCATAACCGTTTCTCCATCGAGAATGGACAATTGCATTATGTTACACAGGAAGGAGATGCAGCCTTTGACCAAGAAGGCCCAGAACTAGAACAATTTGATGAAGAAGAACTCGCCACCGACGAAGAAGAGGAGCAGCCCCAAGGACAGCAACAACAAGGAGACTACACCACCTATGCGGACCTCAACAGCCTCCAAGGCTCTATCCAAGATATGAGCAACCTCGCCAAGTCTCTTCGAGGCACGTCTGCCTACATGAACATGAACTTCTCCAACTGGAGCCAAGGATGGGCTCCTGACCAACCGCCGCAATAATCTCGCCGGTTTGGGCTTGCAAAAGCCTAAGCTTGGGGGAGGTTATCACCACTTCTATATCAAGATGTGGTGGTATTTGAATACTTTGTAATGAGGTTGTACTTAAGCTCGAGGAGCTTCAAAACACTCGTGTTGGTTTGTTCCAACACTTTGCTTTTATTTGCTTTTGCTTTTTATTTTTATTTTGCCTTTGCGATTTTTCAGTTGCAAGTTAGTTTTCAAAAACCCAACAAAATAAATAGAATAAGCTTCACTTTGCCCTTGTTCTTTATCTTGTCCATTGGAGTTCGTTTGCATTTTGTTTTCAGAGGAGTTGATCAATGCCGGATAACGAGGAATGCAAGAGTAAGGAAGAGAAGTGTGTAAATTCACAATCGTGAAGGTATGTCCTACGACCCCCGTCTTTTGCACTTGAAATACTTAGAGTAGATGTAGTAGTAGTATGTGTGATATGTGCAGATGGGAGTAAGTCTTGATAATTAAGACAAAGGTTTTTTTCTAGTAGCTGAAATAATTTTGTAGCCTTTGTTCTGTTTAGTTTAGACAACCAAGACTTGTCGTGGGACTATTTTTAAATGAAATGATATTAACTAAGAATAAGTATGCACAAGAGAAAGTTTTTCAAGACTTGGGAGTTGAGAAAATTGTAGTAGAAGTAATGTTTGAATTGCTCAACCCCATGTTATTAATTTTAATAGACTTGATAGCACTTATGGATTAAATTGTCTTGAGGAACTTAGTTGAAGGGTGAACGAGATTATGCCAAAAATATGTGTTGTATCTTTACATGGTGCTTCAGCTCCTTGCTGGTGCCATGGCCCGCTACTCTATACACGTGTACGTGTGTAAATGTGGCTTCATCACCTTTCTTGATGTTATGTTGAGGACTCCACCGGCCAATAAACGATCCACCAAGAGCGATAGCTCGGATTTCGGCTATGAGTTTGTTACCGTACGTAGTGGCAACACTACAAACGCATATTATTCGGCTTTCTCTTGAAATGGTGTGTATGTGGTAAATAAAGGGGACTGGTCAAAAGAGCTCGAAAGAGACATTTATCAGAGCTCCATAGTTCCCAAACATTAAGCCACAGCGAAAACCTATGCATGATCACTTAGTTGGCATAATCCCTTCACATGACAATCAAAGTTCCGAAAAACAATGATTGAAATAAAGTGCTTGAGATCCTTGAGGGGGAAATGATTGTGGGTGTGCTTAAGAGAATTGGAGCATTATATTTTACTAAATGCTTTCACTCCCTAACCTATGTTTTATTGGCTCTTGATGACCCACAAGTATAGGGGATCAATAGTAGTCCTTTCAATAAGTAAGAGTGTCGAACCCAACAAGGAGCAGAAGGAAATGACAAGCGGTTTTCAGCAAGGTATTCTCTGCACGCACTGAAATTATCGGTGACAGATAGTTTGATAGCAAAGTAATTCGTAACAAGTAGTAATGGTAGCAAAGGTGCAGGAAGGTGGCCCAATCCTTCTTATAGCAAAGGACAAGCTGGAACGAACTCGTATAATAAGCAAAGCGTTCTCGAGGACACATGGGAATTTCATCTAGTCGCTTTCATCATGTTTGTTTGATTCGCGTTCGCTACTTTGATAATTTGATATGTGGGTGGACCGGTGCTTGGGTGCTGTTCTTACTTGAACAAGACTCCCACTTATGATTACCCCCTCTCGCAAGCATCCGCAACTACGAAAGAAGAATTAAGATAAATCTAACCATAGCATGAAACATATATGGATCCAAATCAGCCCCTTACGGAATAGCGCATAAACTAGGGTTTAAGCTTCTGTCACTCTAGCAACCCATCATCTAATTACTACTCCACAATGCCTTCCCTTAGGCCCAAGGATGGTGAAGTGTCATGTAGTCGACGTTCACACGACACCACTAAAAGGAAGCAACAACATACATATCATCAAAATATTGAACGAATACCAAATTCACATGATTACTTATGACAAGACTTCTCCCATGTCCTCAAGAACAAAAGTAACTACTCACAAATCATATTCATGTTCAAGATCAGAGGAGTATTGAATATCATTAAGGATCTGAACATATAATCTTCCACCAAATAAACCAACTAGCATCAACTACAAGATGTAATCAACACTACTAGCAACCCACAGGTACCAATCTGAGGTTTTGAGACAAAGATTGAATACAAGAGATGAACTAGGGTTTGAGATGAGATGGTGCTGGCGAAGATGTTGATGAAGATTGGTCCTCCCATGATGAGAGGGTCGTTGGTGATGTCGATGGCCTCGATTTCCCCCTCCCGGAGGGAAGTATCCCCGGCGGAATCGCTCCGCCGAAGAGCAAAATTGCTCCTGCCCAGGTTCCACCTCGAGACGGCGGCACTTCATCCTGAAAGTCTTCTCTATATTTTTTTAGGGCAAATGAGACTATATAGCAGAAGGAGGGGGTCGGAGGCCTGCCAGGGGCCCCACAAGGCATCAGGGCACGCCCAGGGGGCCGTGCCCTGTTGCCTTGTGGGCAACTGGTGGGTCCCCTCTGGTATTTCTTTTCTCCAGTATTTTTTATATATTCAATAAAATATCTCCGTGAAGTTTCAAGTCAATTGGAGCTTTGTAGAATAGGTATCTCTGCTGTAGCTATTTCAGGTCCAGAATTCCAGCTGCCAGTTTTCTCCCCCTTCATATAAACCTTGCAATTTAAGAGAGAAAAGGCATAAGAATTGCATCATATTGTGAAATAATGACCAAATACATTATAAATAATAGTAGGAAATCATGATGCAAATTGGACGTATCAACTCCCCCAAGCTTAGACCTCGCTTGTCCTCAAGCGAAAGCCAAAATCGATAATCATGACCACATGTTTAGAGAGAGAGGCGTCGATAAAAATAAAATACGGACATGAAGGCATCATGATCTTTATTATAACAGCAATATATCATCATAAAACTTCTCATGAAAAAGTGACAATTCATTCACAAGTTAAAGTATGAACCATAAAGCGTATTGAAATCGAACAAACTATGATCTCAGTCACTGAAGCAATTGCAATTCATCATATTATCAGAAAGAGTCTATGTAAGAGCTTTGTTTAGCAAGTTCACATACTCAACTATCATTTAGGCTTCTATGATTGCTGACACTCACGGCATACTTATGGAGCAAAAGTTCCAGTCAGACACATAGAAAGATAGGGGCTTATAATTTCGCCTGCTAACTTATTTACCTCAAGGGTAATGTCAACAATAATAATTCATGATCACCTACATTCAACTGGATATATATGCCTGGATCTATCCCCACCACATGATGCTTGCCAAGAGAGAAAATAAAAACGGAATAGAGGAGAACACTATTGACTCTTGCATAAAAGTAAATACATAAAGTAAAAGATAGGCCCTTCACAGAGGGAAGCAGAGGTTGTCATGCGCTTTTTATTTTTGGATGTGCAAACTCTTAATGTAAAGGAACGTCACTTTATATTGCCCCTTCTGATGGCGACCTTTATTATGCAGTCCGTCGCTTTTATTTCTCCACCATCACAAGATCGTACAAAGCTTATTTTCCCTTACAATAAAAGTTCATACATATTTAGGAGCAATTTTTATTGCTTTTGCACCGATGACAACTTACTTGAAGGATCTTATTAAATCCATAGGTAGATATAGTGGACTCTCATGACATGAAATTGGGTTTAAGGGTTTTTGGATGCACAAGTAGTATCTCTACTTAGTACGGAATTTTTTTCTAGCAAAAGGTAGGGGGCAAGCACCACATGTTAGAGGATCCAAAACAATATAACTTCTATGTGAATATAAGCAAACATAACTCATTACGTTGTCTTCCTTGTCCAACGTTGACTATTTGACATAGAATATTTAACGGGGGCTCACAATCATAAAAGATGTCCAAGATAGTATATCTATATGTGAGACCTCTCTTCCTTTATTACTTTTTCATGAATTGCCACAATGACCAATGCTATGTTTGTTAACTTCCAACAAGTTTTATCAATTATACTTCTTTTATGTGAAGTCGTCACTCGCCATGGGATTAGCATATGATCTTTACTTTTTATTCTTTTTATTTATCTCTAAGATTGGATCAACAAAATCAAAACACTCAACTCAAACTACTCTTTATTATATAACTTTCACACACGATTACATAGATAGATAGATAGATCACAAAGCAATCACTCGAAAGTAAATCATACTAAAACTTTATTCTTCTAAATCACAAAATAACTAAGGATCGAACTAAGATAGAAAATGATGATAAAAGTGATGGTGATACGATACCGGGGCACACTACTGCAGGCGACCGCTAACGCGACACATGAATCACAGACCCCGCGACCAAACTGTGTGCGATGCATGAATCGCAAACGGTGTCGTAAAAAAAACCATCCCCAATAAGACGAACTGTTTGCGATGCCAGAGACATCAAAAACGATTCAGATTAGAGACACGTGTGCGATACGTGGCATACAGTTGATTCATATGAACTGTTTGCGATAAGGCAGAACAACAAACACGGTCAGCTAGTTCGTGGTGTGTGCGATACACGGCATACAGTTCACTCGGATGAGCTGTTTGTGATTACCCAACACAACAGAAATGGTCTGGCAGATCAAGGTGTGTGCGATATATGGCATGCGGTTCACTCGGATGAACTATTTGCGATTACCCAACACAACAGAAATGGTTCAACTTAACAAGATGTGTGTGATACGCGACAAACAGGTCAGTAATCAGAAATGTGTGGGAAGACCGATAACAACACGGACGATTCCTGCTAATAACCCATGTGTGTTGTGGGCAAACGCTTGCTGGTAAACAATTGTCAGCGATTGATGAAATCATCACCGACGGGTTCCGTAGTTTAATCCGTGTACGATGTGATTTGCTCAGTCTGCACAACATCTACGCTCTCTGTCTACAGAACAACAACATATATACTTATAAGGACATGATTGCATAACCAAATTAAACATCCAATTACATAACTGACTACACACATAACATATGCACACACCAAAGTAAACAATTACATGCATAATAAACTAGGATAAACGATTATATCTAATCATCATCTACTTCTTCTTGTGACACTTGCCGCTGCTGCTCTGCTGGTGGCTCGATCCCTCGTCATCTACAGGAAGGAGGCACTCCCTCATGTCGACGATCCGCCTGTGCATCTCGTAGCATGTGTACACGTTCGTGGCTACAAACTTGAGGTGAGGTTCATCCAGTCTCCGCACCCAGGCACCGTGCCAGGATCCAGGATTTCTCTTGGAACCTTCCTTTATGTTTTCGTAGTAGGGGTCGATGATGGCCGCGGCGAGTTCAACCAGGGAGTCCTTCTTCGTGCTGCCCCAGACCCTGTAGTGGCCACGGATGTCGACAAGCTTCGGGCAGGCCAAGCCCGAAATCTGGAGCGCTTTTACATCATTGACGATGTCCACCGTAGCGAACTTGTAGTCGGAGCTCTTGACAAACCTGGTGAAACGCTCACAAGCACTTGTGGCCAGGCAGTAGTGGTAGACGAGGATGTGATGGCCCACACACAACTGGGCGATGGCAACCGCCTAATCAACCCCGGGATGACCGCCGGTGTACTGGAGGTTGAAGCCGACCACTTTGTACTTGTCCTTAGCAAGCAACTGCTCCATGGTGTTGATGGAGTCCTCCACCATGGCTGGGTCGATGGTGTACACCACCGTGAGTTCCTTTTCCCTCATGTGGGTGTCCACACGATGCACGCCGTACTCCATTGGAGCGCCGCTGGATATCCTCTCTCACTATGTGTCGTCGTGGGTGTGCTTGTTGTGTTGTGGGGCGCGATCGAAAGGTTGAAGAGACTAAGGTTATAATGGCCGTGGGAATAAATGGGGAGGCCGAATGGCCTGGAGTATTGGCGCGCACGGATGGCAGTTGTTGCAGCGTGTAACTGCATCGTGCCACACGTATTAACTGCATCGTGGCGATGCGCGTGGACGCAACCGCATGCATATGGCGCCCAAACCATGATCGTGCGCCGGCCCCAACCGCTGAAAGAGCGCGCGCGGAGGGACGCGAGCAGAGCGCGCCGCGGCCGCCTCAACGTCGAGCAGAGCGCACGAAGGGACGCGAGCATAGCGCGCCGCGGCCGCCTAAACGGCGAGCAACCACCTGTGTATAGCAGTTCTGGTCAACCGTCTGGCACGCGTGGGAGGCGAGATGGCCCATCCATCGGATACGCTGACACACCGATCAAACCTAAATGTGTTCACACCGATCAAATTACCACGCAATGAGTAAATGCAAATCTGTTCACACCGATCAAACCTAAACGTGTTCCCACTTAGCACCGGGCTATAAAAACTAGTACCCACTCGAAAATTACTGCACATTCCTCTCCTCATCACCAAAAAAATAGGTCTTTCCTCTTAAGCCGTTCCTTGCATCTGCCATGGCCGGTAGGAGGAGTTCTAGGTTGACATATAACCAGGGAGCAAAGACCAAGGCTGCGGAAGCACTAGAGAGGTCCCGCCGCAATGCGGCAGCCATAGCAGAGATGTCCTACTGCGCCGTGGGGCCCTCGAACGAGCTCTCACGGGCAGGCGAGGGCTCTCACAAGCGCACTCGCCACATTGGCGAACTCGACGAGCTGGGGGGGCTGAAGTCCTTAGCCAGCGACGATGACATTCTCGCTGGCCTAATTAACCAGCAAGAGCTGCTCGCCGGCTTGGAGAAGCTGCTCGAGATTAGCGATGCCTCGATTGATAAGGCGATCGGCCTCGTCATGAAACTCATGGGTGACAATGCGAAGCTCCACGAGGAGCTCGACAAGCAGAAGGAGGAGGCCGCTAGCTGGAGGGAGCTGTATGAGAAGAGCGTTGCCTCGCGGATGACGCTGACAGCCGTCCTCCATGAACTTGGGGATGACTTGAAGAAGCTCCGCATCGAGCGCGAGCTGCAGGTGGAGGAATCCATGGCTGCTTTCAAGCAAAGTCATGAGGATGTGAAGAAGGAGCTGGAAGAACTCCTCACCCAGCGATCCATCGAGAAGTAGAGAGCAGCGACTTCCTTCTTCCTTTTTTTCCTTCTTCTCTTTTTCCCCTGTGTCTTTCGGGCGTTGCCACATGTGGCATTTTAAATTATCCGGGATATGTAAGACAATTATTATCCGTTCCCATTGTCAATTTGTCGTCGTATTATTTCATTCGTAACCTCATAGGTACATGTATACGAGTCGAAAATAGGTTAAAAGTCACGTTCTCAGCGAGGCACGAACAAAACAATGCTAGCTAGCGTTGAGCGGGGCCATGGGATCACAAGCTAACACCTTTCATCCAGGTGCATTAACCGCATGTTAAACAGCGGCTCGGCTGCCATTAATGGAGAAGTTGGGAGCGAGGTGGCGGGTGGAGGTCAAAGAGCTCGCTTCCCGGTGAGCCTGCTCGGCCGCCATTAATGGAGAAGTTGGGAGCGAGGCGGCGGGTGGAGGTCAAAGAGCTCGCTTCCCGATGAGCCTGCGTGGTAGACAGCTTGCACGGGTCCCGTCGAGCCTACGCGGCGGACTGCTCGCACGCGTCCCGTCGAGCCGCGCGGTGGACTTCTCGCACTCGACCCGTCTAATCAAACAACTGCACGCACGCCACCTAGTATGGTCAATTTTTTGCACAAAATACAAAGAGGACCAATAAACCGGGGCCGAGTTAGTACTCTCCAATAAAAAGAGGGACGCGTGGCTGCACGTAAATGGTTAGTGGAACGCCCATGGTTCAAACAATACAACCGTTTGCGATATTAACGTGTCATCTATTTGTTCCAAAATGCCTACGTTGGCTATTAATGTGTGCGCCTTGTCTCAAATTGGACAATTTTTTTACCACGACATATATGTGCCATATAATGACACTATGCCAAGTTTCATGAATTTTGGGTGAGTTTTGGATTTACGGGGATTTAAAAACCGAGATTCTCAATGTTTGAAGCCGAGCCAGGACGCCGGGATGTTTGTAATTCATTCCCATTTCTTGCATGGGACCGAAACATGCACCCAAGGACACATGTATGGTATTTGAAGCCATTTTGGTGCACTAGAGCATGTGCTTGTAATTCAAATTTGAATTATGGAGATTAAATGCCTAGAAAACGCAATTAATGTATAAAAAGGCCAAACGAACCGTGAATAATTCCATATTTCAGTGTGAATCTCCTGTTGGTCTACGTTGCCTGTAGAAAAAAAAATGCAAGGCGATAAGAGGCAGCGACGATTGTCGTTTCGCCTACAAGGGTGACACGTTCCCTATCGGAACCACGAGGCTTCTTGCTAGAAGCTCCGGTTTGTAAGAGGCTTGTACCAAAACTTGCCCCAAATTGGACAATATTTTTACCACGGCATATATGTGACATGTCATGACACGATGCCAAGTTTCACGATTTTCGGGTGAGTTTTTGATTTACGGGGATTAAAAACCAAGATTCTCAATGTTTGATGCCGAGCCAGTACGCCGAGATGTTTGTAATTCATCCCCATTTCTTGCATGGGACCTAAACATACACCCAAAGACACATGTATGGTTTTTGAAGCCATTTTGGTGCACTGGAGCATGTGCTTGTAGTTCATATTTGAATTATGTGCCTAGAAAACTCAATTAATATATGTATAAAAAAGCCAGACGAACTCTGAATAATTCAATATTTCAGCGCGAATCTCCTGTTGGTCTATGTTGCCTGTAGAAGAAAAATACAAGGCGAGAAGAGGCAGCGATTGTCGTTTCACCCATAGGGGTGACATGTTCCCTATCGGAACCACTAGGCTTCTTGCTAGAAGCTCCGGTTTGTAAGAGGCGTGTACCAAAACTTGCCCCAAATTGGACAATTTTTTTACCATGGCATATATGTGCCATGTCATGACACGATGCCAAGTTTCATGAATTTCGGGTGAGTTTTGGATTTACGGGGATTTAAAAACCGATATTCTGAATGTTTGAGGCCGAGCCAGTACACCGACATGTTTGTAATTCATCCCCATTTCTTGCATGGGACCCAAACATGCACCCAAGGATGCATGTATGGTTTTTGAAGCCATTTTGGTGCACTGTATCATGTCATTGTAGTTCAAATTTAAATTATGGACATTAAATGCCTAGAAAACTCAATTAATGTATAAAAAAGGCCAAACGAACCCTGAATAATTCCATATTTCAGCACAAATCTCCTATTGGTCTATGTTGCCCGTAGAAAAAAAATACAAGGCGAGATGAGGCAGCGATTGTCGTTTCGCCCACAAGGGTGACACGTTCCCTATCCGAGGCTTCTTGCTAGAAGCTCCGGTTTGTAAGAGGCTTGTACCAAAACTTGCCCCAAATTGGTCAGTTTTTTTACCATGGCATATATGTGCCATGTCATGACACCATGTAAAGTTTCATGAATTTCAGGTGACTTTTGGATTTATGGGTATTTAAAAACCAAGATACTCAATGTTTGAGGCCGAGTCAGGACGCCGAGATGATTGTAATTCATCCCCATTCCTTGCATGGGACCTAAACATGCACCCAAGGACACATATATGATTTTTCAACCCATTTTGGTGCACTGGGGCATGTATTTGTAGTTCAAATTTGAATTTTGCACATTAAATGCCTAGAAAACTCTATTATAATGTATAAAGAATGCCAAACGAATGCTGAATAATTTAAAGCAGTTCTGTTCAACCCGTGGGTAAGCACTGTGCACACGCGTCGTGCTAGCTCGCGCTTCCTTCTTTCCCAAGTTTTCCATATTAATGGTCTTACATATCCAAACATGCTACCATTTCCCGCCACTCCCCCAATCGGTTTCCCGCCACTCCCCCCCATTGGTTTCCCGCTACCAGTGTCAGTGCGCATAGGAGGCTAGGCGGCGACACACCGGCCATACCACAGTATACCATTCCAAGCATGCCAATCCGGCAAAGCGTCGCCGCCGTCGTCAACCTCCTCGACGAGGAGAACAAGTCGGAGCAGGCCAGAGAGCCAAAACGGCCGTGCGCCGCCGAGCAAGAGCGGCAGCATGCTGCCGAGCGTGAGCGGTATCATCGCACCCCAGTGCATAAGCGGGCCAATGTCTACACATGTGTTCGTCGCCTACAATAGAGTGGAGCGAAGCAAGAGTGGCAAAGCGCTGCCGCGCAAGAGCGGGAGAACGCCTCCGCGCATCAGGTGCTGTGTGCCGCACTATTTGAGCGGAGCCATGTCAGCATCCTATTGACTCAACCACTCGAGAGGCCGTTTCTAGGGCCGGTAAGCATCCCGATTCCCCGCCAGGAATGGGCAGATGCCGTCAGTGCCATAATTGCGCCGGACGAAGTTCGCAGTGCCAGAATCCGCCGGCAGGACGCCAACGGGCTGGTTGATTGGCTCTTCGACCTCCTCGGCCCCCCAGGTACCGCCAACGATGAAGCAGAGCAAACTACTCGTCACTGCTTGGAATCGACTGTCGCCAATGAAATATCCTGGGCGGAGATCGATATTGCGGTGCAGCAGTTCCGCGAGCGTATCAGACGCGTGGACGAAGGCCTATACCAATTCATGCTTAGCCAAGAGTTCCCATAGGTTTAGGCCCTGTTTGTATCGGTTTTTGCCCGGTTTTCCGCAATTAACTGGGCAACTATCTTGTTCTTAATTAATGAAAATGCAAAGCTTTTGCTTCTTCCGGCTAGTTTTAAGTAGTAAAAAAATAATGTAAGTTTGAATGGAAGTGGTCCGGTATGTAAAGATTGCACACAGTTTCTAAAAGCACAAACGTGTGTGATAGTAAGGAGTCGGTCCCACACGGTGACCATCGGTAAACGCCTTAAACGCGAGGAGCCAACTCTTATCTGCAAGGGGTAGCTTCCCATCCGCTAGCCTAGTCGAATAGAATGCACAAGTTAAGTGAGCTTGGGGCTGGAGCAGTCTAAGGATGGGTGACCGGGTGGGAAGTTGCTATATCTCAAGATTCATTTAAGCGCCATGATACGGTCATTACAGACATTTAGCATCTAAATGTGTCTGTAGTGACCTGTCATGCCGATTAAATAAACCTTGAGATCCTTGTTTTGAAAATTCCAAGAATGATGTTTTTTGTTATTTGTTGTTTTGAAAAATCGGAGTATGATCGCGAGATTGATCTGTGGGCCCGCCACGTTCTAATTTGGAGAATGATGTTTTTTGTTATTTGTTGTGTTTTGAAAAATCGGAGAATGATCGAGATTGATCTGTGGGCCCACCACGTTCTATTTTGGAGAGTGATGTTTTTTGTTATTTGTTGTTTTGAAAAATCGGAGAATGATCGAGATTGATCTGTGGGCCCTCCACGTTCTACCCTTTGACCCACAACGTTCGAGATCTGTGGGCCCGCACGTTCTATCCTTTGACCCACAACTTACGAGAAGGGTTTGACCATGACAGGTTCCTCTTGGTATAGGTCACAACATGTCAGACCAAATTTAGTTGGGGAACATTTGTTCGATTCCCTCCCGCCAGCTCAAAGTTGGGGAACCACAACATCATACGTAACGTGGCTTCCTCGAGGTACGGTGTTCGGTTTGTAATGCAGCTGGTGCCCCATCAAAGTTGTGCACTGGGGATTTGATCACATCACACACCACCGATATATACATATATTTGGGTCACATGCAGGGTATAGGGTCTTCTGATCGACCCCGTCTCCCATGTGCGGTTTTCAATGACACGCCTATCTGTGGGCTTGGTCTATATATATCATCCCTTTGGCCGACAACGAGGGGGTTTGGCCATGAATGGATTCCTCCTGGTTCGTGTTACCGCGGGTCATGGTGACATGTTCGAGCAAAGTTCGAGCTCACGAGTTCTCAGGATTCCCTCCCATGCACTCGAAATGGTGGGTTGGATCGACACCCTACGTACGTCGACGTCGTCCTTAATTACTACCTACCTTTCATGGGGGTGTCCATTTTGTGAGGTAGGCGCCACATCAAAATTGTACATTATTGGGCATTTAAAACACATCACCCTTCCAACGTACATCAATTTGGGCCCCATGCAGGTGGTCCTGGTTTTGTGGCCCCTCTCGTGTGGTTTACGGTGATGGTCCAATCTATGGGCCCGAGCGGTCTATTATATCCCTCTTTGACCGACAACAAACAGTGGTTGTTTGGCCAAGATAGATTCACTTGGTCCGTCTTATGGTAGGTCATGCTGACATGCATGCATATCTGACCAAAGTATGAGTACATGCATGCGTCCCGCCGACACGAAGTGGGGGTGGGGCAGGCACCTAGCTACGACCTTAACCCGTCATTATAGATATCCAAGGGGGCTTTCCGGTTTGCGAGGGAGGTGCCACATCAAAGTTGTGCATTGTGTATTTAAACATCACACCCTTTATTCCTACATATATTTGGCCACTTCCAGGTGGTTGTTGTCTTCTGGCCCCTCTCACCCGATCTTCGACGACGCGCCCACCCGTGGGCCCGCGCGTCAAAGTTGTGCATTGGGAATTTGAACATGTCATAGCCCTAGCTTAGTCATTGCTTGTCATTGCATAATCATCCATGCATCATGTTAAATTTCATTTAATTTGAATTGGGGATGTTCAAACCCTAGCACCAAATGAAATTCAACTAGGATCAAAATAAAATATTTTCAATGAATCCAAATTGCCCTTCAGAAAAGTTCATCATTTTTGGAAAAGGTGCAAACCTCTTCTAAAAATGATGCACACACTTTTGGAACATTTCTGGATTTTTGAATTAAGCCATACTGTATTTGAATTGGGGCATTTAATTTCTATGAATAATTTGAATGCTTCAATAATTCTGAAACTAGTTGAGGGCTTTGGGAATAATTCATTTACTGCCCACAAATATTTTCAGAATTTATAAAATTGATTTGGTATTAAAATTAAATCAAAACCAAACTGCAAAATAGAAAACAGAACAAGTTTAGAAAATAAAGAAAGAGAGAGATAGAGAAGGGACTCACCTGGCAGCCCAAGTGGCCGGCCGAGCCCACCACTGCTGCCAGTCATCTCCCTCCTCTCGCCAGAAGGACGAGAGGCGCGTGGCCGCGGTGCGCCGGCACGCGCCCGAGCCAGCTCCTGCTTCCCACCGCCGCTGGAGAGCGCCTTAGAGCACCACGACACCCTGGGAACCCCCTCGGCCTCCCCCTCGAACTCATCCCCTCCCCTGGCCCCCTCTCTCTCACCAGCCGAGCGCCACCGTCGCCGCCCTCGCTGTCCTCGCGGCCACCGGCCACCCCTCGCCCCCCTAGTCCATCCAATCGCTCCGCCAAGACGCCGTGGACCTATTCATCAAAGCACAAGAGCAGGGAAGCACCACACCGTCGCCATCGCGCCGTCTTCAACCTCGGGACCCGCCGGTCGCCTCCGTTCGATGCGCCGCCACCAGGGCGTCCCCGACCTCGCTGACGACGCCATCGGGTGCGCTATGAGCTCCGCTCCGTTTCCCCCTGTTTCCCTGGTCGCGCTCGTGCTCTAGCAGCAATTCCCGCCATGGCCGAAAGCTTCCGCCGCCGCGCCTGTCACCGCCGTCGTTACAGTGGACTAACGTCGTGTCTGAGCACACGGCCGTGCTTCTGATGCCCCGTAGATGCCGCCTAGCCACTCCTTCTGCTCGGTTGCTTCCCGTAGCAACGTGCACGAGCAAGCCGTGCTCCGGCCGCCGCCGTACCTCATCGCTGCCGCCGCTACAGAGCACCCCAGCACCAGCTGCTGCAACCATTGGACGCGCTGCACTACGGGCGTTCCAACGGACCAAACCCCGCTCCAAACCGTGGGCCGTAGCGAAATCCCGAGCCACCCCGCCGCCACGGCACCTCGCCGGCGGCTAAACGCCGACGGGTTTGACCCCGTTTTGACCGGGTTTGACCTCGGTTGACCGGGTTTAACTCCCCGCTGAGTCACTGACATGTGGGGCCAGGCCCTGGGTTAATTAAGTTAATCACCTAATTAGCACTAACAGTCACTGTTAATTAGCCACTGTGACACTGACCAGTGGGACCCACTGGTCAGGTTTGACCTGGTCAGCGCTGTTGACTTGCTGACGCAAGCATGACGCAGTGCTGACTTTTCTGAATTATTTCTATTTTAGAAATATATTTGGAAATTCCAGAAAATTAGTAAAACTTCTAAAAATCATAGTAATTCAACCGTAACTCAGATTGAAATAATTTATATATGAAAAATTATCAAAAAAATATGAAGAATCCGTTTATGACACTTTCATGCATGTTTGAACAAGTTAACCTCACTAAATAGGACAAATGATGATTAGGGCAATTTATGAAATAACGTTAGGAGTTGGAATTTGATCTTGTTTGAATTCCACTCCAATTAACTTGGATAACTATTGCATTAGGTCAATTCAGTACCTCAATATGACATGTCATTCATTTGGATGTGCATTGCATTGATTGTGGTTCCCTTTTTATGTTGCCGGTGTTTGTTCCCCCTCAGTAGACGTTGTTTCGACGATGTGATCGTTGACACTGACGTAGAACCGTCCTATCTTCAGAAGTGCCAGGCAAGCAACCCCCATTGAGCATTCCGATACAATCCCACTCACCCGTCCTTGCTCTCTTTTACTGCATTAGGACAACAACGATTCAACTGTTACTTGTTGCGGTAGTTGAACCCATTCCTCTGCATGACCTAGCTTTGCCACAGTAAATAGTTGAAACCCACTAGCATGAGTAGGAGTTGTTTGAGCCATGATGTGCCTACTCATTCATGCTTGCTTGTTATGCCTGCTATGCTTAGAGTTGTGTCAGGTTTGATTCATCTGGGATGGATTGGAATGGTGGTGAACATGTCCTACTGTGTGAGAGCTAAGTGTGTGAACACGATTTGGTAAATGTAGCGATGAGAGGCCATGTAGGAGTACATGGTGGGTTGTCTCATTGAAACCGTCCTCAGGAACTGAGTTCCGTGTTTGTGATCTAAGACTAGCTACTACCACACATTGGGGTCCTTAATTGACCCTCTCGACTTATTAATCGCCCTGATCTCTGTCCAGGAGTTGCAACTAGTTTCTGGTGTTTGTAGGTAGTGCTAGTAGTCTACCAGGTGGAACCCGGTACATGTGGGCTTGGGACAGACTAGGCACCGTGGCTTGGTGTACCAAGTGGCACCCGGATGGTGGACTTGGGAACCCTGCACACATCGTTTGGGGCCGTAGTGGAAACCTCGGCCGGACTTCCTTGCGGGTCGGACTCAAATAGGCGATAAACCTGGACTAGAGTCTTGCGTGGTTAGTCAGGTTGTGGCCGACACCCTCGCCAGGCTTCCGCTTGAAGGTTGCCGAGATACATGACGTGTATATGGTGGTAAGTGGTGAGAGCGTGTGTGAAGAAGTACACCCCTGCAGGGTTATAAATGATCTATTCGAATAGCCGTGTCCGCGGATATGGACTACTTGGAAGCTTACATTGTTCATAGACAAGTTGGAATGGATACTCTAAAATGCGCAAGATAAGTGTGAGTGCTATGGATGGCCTTCTCGTAGGGAGACGGGAGCGGATCCATAGTGGTGTATTGTTATGGTGAATGTGTGGACTCGTGTGCGCTTTCTCACCCCAAAGAAGTTACCGTAGTCGTAGTTCAGGATAGCCACCGAGTCAAAGCTGGCTTGCTGCAGTTAAACTCCACCACCCCCTTGTTGATACTGATGCTTATGTAGCTAGTTCTGATGTAAGTCTTGCTGGGTACATTTGTACTCAAGTTTGCTTAATTTATGTTTTTGCAGAGAAGACTTCGGTCTCACTTTAGATTCCTGCGATGAGTTCGACGTTGACCGATTAGCTTGGGAATCCTAGACAGGGGTCTGGCTCCTATGGAGGGTCTTGTAGGTAGACAGGCTTCCTAGCCTTGTTTCTTTTTAGTTGTCTGTACTCAGACAGGTTATGCTTCCGCTGGTTGCTTGTATGACTTTGTATGTTGGGTCATGAGACCCGTGGTTGCAATATCATGCTATGTATGGCTCCTCGGAGCCTCTTAAAGAAATACTTTGAGTCATAGAATTATGTTGTGATGCCAAGTTGTATCTACACATACCGAGCATATTGTGTGTATGTTATTGAAATGCTTTGGTATGTGCGGGATCCGACACCTAGTTGTTTATTCTTGGTAGCCTTCCTTATGGAGAAATGCCTCCTAGTGCTTCCATCCGGAACACGTGGATTGACCGGCATGTGTCCTTCTTTGCTCCTGTGTCTGTCCCTACGGGGAAATGTCACGCGGTGTTTTACTGGAGTCCTTGTAGCTTGCTACGACTCGGTTACACTCGCTGTTGACCGACACGTGCATTATTGGGTCATGTATGCCTGTCCCTGTAAGTTTGTGCCACCTTGGTTTACGACTAGTCATGTCGGCCCGGGTTCTTTGTCACATGGATTCTAGCGACACAATCATATACATGAGCCAAAAGGCGCAAACGGTCCCGGCCCAGGTAAAGGCGGCAGCTATGGGTTACCGTGCGTGAGGCCGCAAAGTGATATGATGTGTTACATGCTAGACCGGTGTGACTTAGGATCGGGGTCCTGACAGAACATCACACACCACCCTTTTCATACATATATATTTGGGCCACATGCTGTTGTGGTTGTGTTCTTATCCTCTCTCACGTTTTTTTGTTGCCAAATGGTGCTATTTCAAATAGCAGACGCCTCGGATGAAAAACTGCGTGCGAACGTACGCGCAACGGACACGGGTGCACTGGCTTAACCGTGTGCGAAGCTCGTGCCCTGTAAAATCGCCACGACTTCGCAAGCGCCAGCAAGGGTGAAGGGGTAATTTGTACATGATATTTAGGATGAATTCCACGTATGCGTCTGAAAATTAGGACGAACCGTGTGCGATAAACCAGCTAGCTAGAAATCTCAAAAAAAGCTACCCACCTTGAGCGATGCAAAAATTGGTGGTTTAGTGGCTTTTCCTTATTATCATACACAATTATTATGTTCGGACCGTGTGCGATCTGGTTGCTCCCGCTTCGCTTCATTTCCTTTGCCCAAATTTTAGTTGCCGCGGTATTTCAACTGTCGCCCTCACTCCTCCACCACTGGCCTCATAGTAAAATTCCAGTAGCCGAGGCATTTGAACCGTCGCCCTCCCTCGTCCACCACCATCTCCACCCACCATTACTAAAATATTCAGTAGCCGCGGCATATCCTCAAACACCACCCGCCCTAACCCCACCCCCCTCCACAGTCTACACCCCCCCCGCTCGAACCCTAGCTCGCCGCCACAGCCGCCGCCACCAACCCCTGCCAGTCTGCCCGTGCCTCCTAGCTTAGATAAGTTCAGGTTACCCATCGATTCCCATACCCTCGCCGCCCTGAGTTTTTAGATGAGGCCTGCGGTGTCCCTTCCCCCCAGATCCCCATCCCCTACTACAGAGAGTCGCAGCCTAAGCCCGACCACATATCCCGGGGAGCCCGAGGAGCGTACGACCAAAAGGAGGTCTCTCTTGGCCTCTCCGCTGGACGATGTCGGGGTGGCCTCCATTCGTGCCGACCTGTCGATCCCGGAGGAACACCTCGCCGCGGAAGCCGGCGAGGATGTTGACTACGTCGCCATGGCGAAGGCTTCACGTCAGCGGGCTCACGTATTACTGAATCTCAGGACAGCCGGCTTTGACATCAAGCTCGTCGACAGCGAAGGCTTCACGCGGGCCATGTCACAGGTTAAGTGGTCCATCCCCAACGCCTCTGGTTCAACCGCCGTCGATCTCTTCGAAGGCCCCGCCGCTGATCTCCTCCACCTCACGGTCAAGGATTTGCAATCCTTGTACGCCATCGAGCCCATTATGTCATTTCTGAAGGACACGTTCTACGGCGGCGGCTTGGGATCCTCAGCTGCCAAGTCAGATCTCATCGACCACAACCACGCGAAGGGCACCCACTCCAGCTCTTCCAAGGTGAGACAACCCATCTGCGACATCAGGGATCGCACCCTGGGTCTGTGCTCTTCCAAGTGGAAGGATCCCGTCCATGACAAGTGAGGCAATATCCTATAAGAAAATCTTACTTTTTCTAGCTAGCCAACTCGTACCCATTGTTGTAGTAGCTTCTGCCATGCGATGTTTTAACTGTGACATGTTTAATTATTTCAGTTATGCAAAAATGTAATGTTCAATAGGGCTATCTGATGTTTAAGTATGAATTGTCCACTTCAGTTTCACGAATGGCTACATTTGGTTGTTTATAGTGAGTAGATGCCTTGTTTTTCTGTATTTGGTTGTTAGGTTGGTTGCAGTGAGCATTTGCCCAGTTTTCAAGGAGATGCCCTATTTATCTGTATTTGGTTGTTAGGTTGGTTGCAGTGAGCGTTTGTCCAGTTTTCAAGAAGATGCGTTTTTTATCTGTATTTGCTTGTTAGGTTGGTTGCAGTGAGCCTTTGTCCAGTTTTCAAGCAGATGCGTTGTTTATCTGTATTTGCTTGTTAGCTAGGTTGGTTGCAGTGATCCTTTGTCCAGTTTTCAAGCAGGTGCCTTGTTTATCTGTATTTGCTTGTTAGGTTGGTTGCAGTGAGCCTCTGTCCAGTTTTCAATGGCTATATTAGGTTGTTATAGTGAGCAAATATGCCTTGTTTATTTCAGTTATTCACAATGTGATGTTCATTATGTGCAAGTATGAACAATGCAGTTCGATTTCATCAATACCAGTTTGAACGGCTATATTTGGTTCCTGTTATGCCTAGTGAAGTTAACTCATGCCCTTTATTTCAGTTTTACACATTTATGTGGTGTGATGTTTAAGCATGAGCTATGTTCTATTCATTTTCAACAGTACCTGTTTGAATTACAATATTTGGTCCCTGTTAAGCCTGTTGTACTTAACATTCCCTTCCATTTTTAACTGATTTAACATCATGCTGAAACCAACACATTCAAGCTGTCATTTTGAGATGTTGTTGTTTACCATGGCTATATTTGGCTGATGTTAAGCCTGTAGTACTTATCACGCCTTTCCATGTACTTATGCAGGACAACAACGGGAGTGGCCGGCATTTTCCACCGAGGTTAGTTCCATCCCTCGGCTTATACTGCCTCCGTTCCATAATGTAGTGCATACAAATCCACGGCTGGACACTTTTTAGCTTCTAATATTGACTTGTCGCTTTTAGGTACATATGTCCTAGGCAAAGATCCACGCCTCGACCCTTTTTGCGTATGGGGCAATGAGATATTCATGAACCAGCATCAAGTGAGGAAACTGATAAGAATTATTAGCAAAAAGATACAACCGATGGCAATTAAATTATTTGTCTATGCTCTATCCTACACAACAGTGAGCTGTAGGATGGTAACTACGAACTCTGTAGCCTTCTCTTTTTACTGCCCATAATGAGTTGTTAGACAACAATGTCTGAATCTTTTTCGTTTGCAGTGGTTCCCAAAGCAGTTTACTCAAGATTACCTCACAAAGTACATGATTGGTGGACATGCAATGAAGGTTAAAGTATTTCATTGAGACTACAATGAGCATCGAGAAGTCCTAATGAAGACAGTGAAAGGTGGGCGGGCGGCCATCACAAGGGGTTGGCCTAGAGTCGTGCGCGCAGTAGGCTCGGAGGAGGGCACAATATGGGCATTCCACTTCACCTTCTCCAGCAACCAGAATGTCTTCCACCTCTCTCTTTACAGTCTTTAGTACAACTGTGGTTCATCATTATTTCCTTGCTGCTTCTCTAGTTCTTCAACATATGTACCTGTGCATCGAATTAATCATTCGTCCTTGAACTTGTATTTGTAATAAACATGGTTCGATATGAAATAAGTAATTGCCTACTTTCATATTGAAAATATGTTTCAATTTAAAATTAATTTTAAATGCAGGGATTAAATTAGGGATAAATTATGATCTGCATGCCATTACACTTCACACGGTTTGCGAAAGCCAAACGTCTGTGATAAACGTCAAGATCAGACACGTTTCTCAGATCAGTACGTGTGCGATGAAACTCTACTGCACACATGATCAGACAAGAAAAAACATGTGAGATTAACAACGACAAGACACACAGTTCCTTCTTAATAAATGTTTGTGAAAGTCACCTTATCACACACGCTGGGCAATTATGAACGGTTTATGATGTCGTGTGTATCGTAAATGTTTGCTCATAGTAGAACGCGTGCGATAGGCCTTCATCCAACATGGGTAATACGGATGAATCGTTTGGTACATTTTATACATCTCAAATGTTAATGTACATACAAATGGGTGGGATATTCAAGCTTCGCATACGGTGTACAATTGTGAACTGTTTGTGATGGGGTGAGCATCGCAAACGTTGCAGCACTGAATACCGAGTGCGATGGTAATGCGAGCACAAACGAGTACCAAGGACAGACCGTTTGGGAAAGATGCTGGCATCACATACGCTTAGTTCTGCGAAACATATGCTTGCGTGCTCCCTATCGCCGACGGTTTCTGGGTCGTGTGGGAAGACCCCCCCTATCGCACACACAGGCAAGGCGACGGTTTAAAACTATGTCGTGGAAAGGGGTTAAAAACCGTTTGTATAGCAGCTCGCTGTACCAGTGGCACCTCCCCCAAGCTTGGCACAAGCCAAGGGTGGTGCCCATACACTACTGCAGGCGACCGCTAATGCGACACATGAATCAGAGACCCCGCGACCAAACTGTGTGCAATGCATGAATCGCAAATGGTGTCGTAAAAAAACCGTCCCCAATAAGAAGAACTGTTTGCGATGCCGGAGGCATAAAAAACGATTCAGATTAGAGTCGCGTGTGCGATACGTGGCATACAGTTGATCCATATGAACTATTTGTGATAAGCCAGAACAACAAACACGGTCAGCCAGTTCGTGGTGTGTGCGATACACGACATACAGTTCACTCGGATGAACTGTTTGTGATTACGCAACACAACAGAAATGGTCAGGCAGATCAAGGTGTGTGCGATATACGGCATGCGGTTAACTCGGATGAACTGTTTGCGATTACCCAACACAATAGAAACGGTTCAACTTAACAAGATGTGTGTGATACGCGGCAAACAGGTTAGTAATCCGAAATGTGTGGGAAGACCGATAACAACACAGACGATTCCTGCTAATAACCCGTGTGTGTTGTTGGCAAATGCTTGCTGGTAAACAATTGTCAGCGATTGATGAAATCATCACTAACGGGTTCCGTAGTTTAATCCGTGTGCGATGCGATTTGCTCAGTCTGCACAACATCTACGATCTCTATGTACAGAATGATATTATTTTGTGTGAATAGTGTGCTCTGTTGGGCACACGAGATATATGGATCACACCCGTGGGCAAGCAATGTGCGCGCACGCGTCGTGCTAGCTCGCGCTTCCTTCTATGCTAAGTTTCCATTAATTGATGGCGTTTTATGAACACGCCACCATTTCCCGCCATTTCCACATCGGTTTCCCGCCGCCACCCAGCGATTGCGCATAAGCCTAGGAGGCGCGCGACACACCGAGGCACAAGCGCAGCCTATAACCCCTCTAGCTACCTTTTCCAAGCATGCCAACCCACCGAAGCGCCGCCTCTGCCATCAACCTCCTCGACGAGGTAAATGAGCAGGCGTCACGGCTCATCGAGGCCAAGGGCGTCCCCGCCAACGCGATGGACGACGCCGTGCTGCGCGTCATCGCCAGGGTTGAGCAGACCCTTGGTGGACGGCACTTCAGCGCCGCGGATCAAGAAAGGCAACTCAGCACCAAGAGGCTGCAGCTCGACGCACAACATGATCGGTGGTGCCCCGTAGTGCAAGATAGGCGCATGCGCGATGATAGGCTACGGCTCGCCGCACAGCGAGACGGATGGACCGCCGCAGAGCGAGAGGCGCGGTGCGCCGCACAGCAAGAGCGATTCCATAGGCGCTTGCATGCTGTCGATAGGGCGTTGCAGCTGGCTACCCGGCCCGTCAGTAGCCCCATTCCTCGCCAGGAGTGGGCAGAGGCCGTCTGCGCCGTACTAGCACCAGAGGCTGACCGCGCCATGCTTGCACCGGACGCCGGCCGCGCCATTCGCATGGGTCGCACCGTTCGCCTTGTCCGCGGCCCTCTCGATGCCAACGCGCTGGTCGCTAGGCTCGAGCACCTCCTTGGCCCAGGTGTCCACATAGGCGCAGTAGAGGAACATGGCCGTCGCATCCTTAAGCTGGTGATCTCCGATGAAATAGCCAACTTGGAGCTCGAGATCGCGCTCCATTTGTACCGCGAGCGTGTCAACCGCTTGGACGAACACCTGCATGTGTTCAGGCAGAGGCAAGAGCTACCGTAGGCAGGGGTGGTGGTCATGGACGCGTTTTATTTTGTTGAGTCATTTCGACGTTGATCGCTATGTATTCCCAACAATCATAATATTGCTCTATTTATTGCTCTGTTTCAGTGTGTGTGCTCTGTTTTCCGTTCTTATATATTGTTCTCTTTCAATGTGTTTGTTTTCCATTTTGTACATGTGGATGGTAAACAGCTAGATAGATATTGGTATGAAAACGAACAATACGTGATGATACTTAACTGGGATCCCATACTTAACTACTAAGTACAATGCATAAAATTGAGAACGAACAATACTAAAACTAATAATCCCTTCTTATGCGGCTAGTATTTCGGCAGCCCCTTGCTAGCAGCTCCTTGGTGCGGGGCGGCTTCCCAGCGCGGAGGGAGTTCTCCGCTTCCTCCGCCTCACAGCACTTGACGTGCTGATCTGTCTCTTGCTGGCGAACACGCGCGAACAATCTTGCCATTTCGGTGGGCGCCCATCGGAGCTCCTCGTCGGTAGTAGGCTGGAGCTTATCGGCCCACCTCCACGCAGCGATGAGCCGCCTAGCGCCTTTGGCCTTCCCGGCGAAGTACCGGCCGTCTTCGTACACCTCGTCCGCACGTCGACGCGCCCGCCACCAAAGCTCCAGTGCCTCCTTTTCCCAGGCGGCCTCACGGGCTTCACGGGCCACCTGGTACCTGGCTTCCTCCTCTGCCATCTCCTTCTTGAACGCCACTTGCCTGGCTTTCTCAGCCGGTGGCAGCGCTTTCCACAAACAAAGATTGTACTGGCCCCAAAACCACTCCAAAGTTGGGGGTTCCGGCGCAACCTCGTCTGGTGGCGCGTAGGGGTCCTCCTCGTCGCTGCTCTGCGTCTGGATGACCTCGCGGGGCGGCGCCTCCTCCTTGACAGGTGGGCAGATCGTCGGTGCTGTGGCAGAGTTTTGTGAGAGAGAGGGGGCGAGCGAGGAGAGAATGTAGATGAGAATGCAGGCGGGACGGCGTGGGCGGGGTAGTATTTATTGGCGGCCGAAATCTAGATCGACGGGAGCAGTAGAAGCCCCGGCGGCCGGAATTTACGAGTACTATAGCTTGAATTACACACGATTATCGCATCAAAATCCGTGTGTGAAATAAATCGCTGACGGTTCCCAAGACTGAACCGCGTCTGATTAATAACCCGCGCCACTCACCTTCCAAACCTCGTGGCGCGAAACAGAATGCCAATCAAGGGGGGGCCCAGTTGTCTTGCCAGATATTTATATTTTCTTTCCAAATGTTTTGCATGAATGCTTATTTCGTGTTACCATGATATTGTTGGAAAATGTATTACATAAATGATTTTTCCAACCCATGATGATATACTGTTGCATGTACATGTAGTTCAATTTTGAATTACGGCCATTAAATGGTTAGAAACTCACTTAATGTCTTCAAAATGTCAAATAACCCCTGAAAATTTCCAAATTTAACATGAAAGTTGTATTCGTGGATGTTAACGGTAGAAAAAAATGCCAAGCCATAAGAGGAAGCCACTGTCGGTTCGTCATCAAAGATGCATATTCTTCCCTCTCCGAACCACGAGTCTTCTCGTGAGATGCTCCGATTTGTGAGAGGTGTGTGTCAAAACTTGTGTCAAAGTGGCCAATTCTTTTACCACAACATCTTGGTGCCATTTCATGAAATCAAGCAAGGTTTCATGTATTTCTGATCATTTTTTATTTTTTTGGAATTTAAAAGCCATGGTTCTCACTGTTTGTGTCCAAGCTTGACACCAATATGTTTGAAAATTCCTTCCAATTTACTGCATAGGGCATTAACTCACACACAAGGACACAAATATGATTTTCCAACCCATGATGGTTTGCCGTTGCATGTACATGCAGTTCAAATTTGAATTACGGCCATTATATGGCTAAAAACTCACTTAATGTCTTACAAAGGTCAAATCAACGCCGACAATCTCAAAATTTTGACATGACCGTTGCATTAGTGCATGTTTACGGTAGAAAAAAAATCAGGGTCATACGAGGAAGCGAGCGCCGGTTCGTCATCAAACATGCATTGTTCCCTCTCGGAACCACGTGTCTTCTCACGAGATGCTCCGATTTGTGAGAGGTGTGTGCCAAAACTTTTGTCAAAGTGTCCAATTCTTTTACCACAGCATCTTGGTGACATTTCATGAAATCAAGCAAGGTTTCATGTATTTCTGGTCATTTTTTATTTTTTTGGAATTTAAAAGCCATGGTTCTCACTGTTTGTGTCCAAGCCTTGACACCAATATGTTTGAAAATTCCTTCCAATTTACTGCACAAGGCATTAACTTGCACACAACGACACAAATATGATTTTCTAACCCATGATGGTTTGCCATTGCATGTAAATGCAGTTCAAATTTAAATTACAGCCATTATATGGCTAGAAACTCACTTAATGTCTTAAAAAGGTCAAATCTACACCGAAAATTTCAAAAATTTAACATGACCGTTGCATTAGTGCATGTTAACAGTAGAAAAAAAATTCAGGGTCATACGAGGAAGCGAGCGCCGGTTCGTCATCAAACATGCATTGTTCCCTCTCAGAACCACGTTTCTTCTCGCGAGATGCTCCGATTTGTGAGAGGTGTGAGCCAAAACTTTCGTCAAAGTGGCCAATTCTTTTACCACAGCATCTTGGTGCCATTTCATGACATCAAGCAAGGTTTCATGTATTTCTGATCATTTTTTATATTTTTGGAATTTAAAAGCCATGGTTCTCACTGTTTGTGTCCAAGCCTTGACACCAATATGTTTGAAAATTCCTTCCAATTTACTGCATAGGGCATTAACTCGCACACGAGGACACAAATATGATTTTCCAACCCATGATGGTTTGCCGTTGCATGTACATGCAGTTCAAATTTGAATTACGGCCATTATATGGCTAGAAACTCACTTAATGTCTTAAAAAGGTCAAATCAACACCGAAAATTTCAAAAATTTAACATGACCATTGCATTAGTGCATGTTAACGGTATAAAAAAATTCAGGGTCATACGAGGAAGTGAGCGCCGGTTCGTCATCAAACATGCACTGTTCCCTCTCGGAAGCACGTGTCTTCTCGTGAGATGCTCCGATTTGTGAGAGGTCTGTGTCAAAACTTTCATCAACTTGGCCAATTCTTTTGCCACAGCATCTTGGTACCATTTCATGACATCAAGCAAGGTTTCATGTATTTTTTATCATTTTTGAATTTTTTGGAATTTAAAAGCCATGGTTCTCACTGTTTGTGTCCAAGCCGTGACACCAATATGTTTGAAAATTCCTTCCAATTTACTGCATAGGGCATTAACTCGCACACAAGGACACAAATATGATTTTCCAACCCATGATGGTTTGCCATTGCATGTACATGCAGTTCAAATTTGAATTACGACCATTATATGGCTAGGAACTCACTTAATGTCTTAAAAAGGTCAGATGAACCCTGAAAAATTCCAAATTTTAACATGACAGTTGTATCAGTGCATGTTAACGGTACAAAAAAATTCGAACAATTTCCATCACCATCCGTTGCCAGTGTACTCCAAATTAGTCTGCCGCGGGTAATTAAAAAATGGACTACATCGCACACAGTTGGTTATAAGAACCGTTTGCGATGAAAATTCGCGGGTCTTTTTATGTCTTCCTCCATAAGCTTCGCCGGATTCGTCTGCTCAAGCGTTGTTCACCCCCGAATCCTCGCGTCCCTGATACCCATTCCCCATCCCCTTCTTGCAAAGAATGACGCCATGGAGACTCTTCATGAGGGCCCGTACGGTGGCCGGGTCCTCCCCAAGCGGCTCCGCCTCCGCCGAGAGCGCGACCGCCGATGCCGAGAGTGCGGCCGCATCCGCATTGAGCGCAGCCGCATCTGCCGAGATGGCATCTGCGGCAGCCGACAGGGCAGCTGCAGCAGCCGAGACGGCAGCAGCAGCTGCTGCGACGGCGGCTGCAAACGCCGAGAGCACTCGAGCAGCCGTCCATGCCGCGGAGGTCGCCCGGGTCGAGGCCATCCATGCCCATGTCGAGGACGCCCACGCCAAGATATTCCAGGCCTCCTCGGAATCCAGCATGCACCCCACGTCTGAAAAGGCGGTGGAGATGCTTGTCGATGATGCGGCAGCGGAGGCCATGGAGCCCCTACTTCCCCATGAGATCGCCGAGCGGGAGCTGGAGATGCAGGAGGCGGCGGAGATCGAGGAGCGCCAGGAGGAGGAGTTGCGCGTGGCTAAGGAGGAGGTAGAGAGCCGCCTGTCCGTTAAGGAATCGGCGGTAGAGTACCAACGCGAGCTCTGGCGCCGCCACTACTACGAGTACTACAACCTTGAGGGCGGCGCCGAGGTCGAGGACGAGGATGACGACACGGTCGACTTCAGCCTGGGGGACGCGGAGTCCACCAGCGGTGGCATGTCGCCAGGACAAGTCATCGACATCTCATCTTACACCGGCGAGGCATAGGGCGGAGACGCGTCGGCGGCTTTGTTTAAATTATGTGTACTTAGCCTTTGTTTATAACGCTGGTCTTTTGTTAGAGCAATGTTTAGGTTAACTAGCTCTGTTTAATTACTAAAATTGCTCGATTCGGTAAGTGTGGTCCGTGTGTTGTAGGCTCTTCTGTGTACCCCCCAAATTAGCAAGTGATGTTAAATATGCAATGACGTGGATGAGCACTGTACCCAGGGAAATTTCCACCAAAATTCGAGTGCTCAAACTCATCGCATGCGCGTAAAGCAGAAGAATCGTTTGCGATGCACACATTTGTTCAAAGTGAAAGATGTCCGATGACACTGTGCGCCAAGTTCCCCCCCCCCAACCTTTCGAATTTTTTTGCCTACCGCCGAAATATCTAACTCTTCCCCCCCTTTTCTCCCCAACCACGAGCCACATTTCCCCTATTTACTCCTTCCTTCCTTCCCAAGCTATAGCCGCTTCCTCGCTTGCTTTCCTCGCTCTCGCCGTCTCGCATCCTACCGCCGCGGACGCCATGGTCTTCTTTGACCTCTCCAGCGGTTCCTCCTCCTCCGACGAGTATGTCACCAGCCGGGTATGCCTCTCTCCTCTCTCTCGCCCCCTAGGCTTAGAGTTCTGATTTGTAATAAAGGATTTTAACCCGGAGACCGATTTGAGCCATTTTTCCTCTTGTAGCTCCCAAGGACCATCACTTCCAAGGAATGGAGTGGGGTAGCTGAAGATCTGCCTGCTCGTTGTCACCATCAATCTCCATGCGTGAAGTTAGTGGCTTTTGAATCTGTGGATAGTGGGAGGAATTTTCTGGCATGTGCAGAGAAGGTTAGCCCCACTTTCGTTATTACAAATCATTTGTTAGATGTGATTCAGACACTGCCACTGTGCTATGTTAATATGGATGTGATTAAGACACTGTCAAAGTTTCTACCTAGTATCTAAAAATGTTGCCATCTCATCAGCGGTGCCCTGAGAAAATTATTTGGCACCGCTTCAGCAGTTTGTGCACCCAACTTTGCTCCACACATCCAAGCAGCCAAGCAATAAAATACTAATACTTTATGGCAGGAAGGAACTGGGCATCGGAGCAACTAGGTGCTCCGGTTCCCTGAATTTTTCCTCTGGCAACGACTCGACAGTACAGGATACAGTTGCCAAATGTAGCAACAGTTGATTTGACACCGGTTTTGGCCTACACAGTGGAGGGCCTTGATTGGTATTAGTTCTATGTTATTAAATTTGTGCATGTACATACCTGTTAGTATTAATTTGATGGGTGTGGCTACGTCTTAGTCGACTGATACTTAACCAAGTCCCAGTCAAGTGATATAGTATAAGAAAAAAAAGGAAAAACTAAAAAAATTATTTTGCACGAATCTTCATGCAAGATCAAAGGAATATTGCATCGACTGAGACATAACGAAGTCTCAGTCGACTGAGACTTAGCAAGACTGTAATTTGATGGCATTGAAACACTGTCGCTGTGTTGTTGCAGTTATATTTAGCTTCCTCATAAAATGGTCAATTTGTTATTATAGTACCTAACTATGAACTTAATTTTAGCTTGTGATGTTCCTGAATTTGGTTGTTGTCTCAGTAGCAATTAATTCATTTGCACATTGAACTTTTTGAGAATATATGTCATAATAAATGTGTTTCTTCAGTTTTTCAAAATATGTATGTGGTGATTTTCTATGTTGCTAGAAACCCATTTTCCCTACAACTGTAACTGATTTAGTTTTAAATATTATAGGATGAACGGAAGTGTTCTTACCTGGAGTGGGTTGATCAAGAGTGGCCACCGTCTTTGAAGATATGCCTAGCAAAGCTCTGGAGCATGTTTGAGGAAGAGAATAGAGATAGGCTTAGAGAAAATGTTGTCAACGCTGAATAATATTCCAAGGTACTAGAAAAAAAGAGGAAGATGGAGAATGAGCTCAGATTTTTTAAATTAGACTTTGCTAAGATGGTGTTTGCGAAGGAGGAGGCACTTTCTCAGTTGGTCAGTGCAAAACAGGTTCTTACTGAACTGAAAGCAGAGGTGGAGAAGACTAATTTGGTTGAGCATGCATCAGTCGATTAGGGAAATAAATATATTGTTCTAATATTGTACTTATGAAGGTGAACTAGCTATATGTTGTACCGTGCTGTTTTCACGTACCTATCGTAGTGTGATGTTATAATATATTTATGTGCCTGATATGAAATTGGCAAACAACTGTTCGATATGAAATGTGATTTTGCTTAATAGTGTAATTATTAATAGTAAACTAATAAACCTGCTAAATGGGTCATGGAACTTTCCAAACGGTTCTAGCAGCGAAAGCGTGTGTGATATACTTGAATAACGCAAACGGTTTACGGAGGCAGAGCGTGTGTGATCGTTACACCTATCACAGACGAGGCTATGCAGAAAACTAATAAAATGTTGTCAACTAATAAAACTGTGTGTGATGTAGATACGAACGGAAACGTTTGTCTGGGATTCACTGTGTGGGATGTGCATACGAACGGAAACGTTTGGCTGGGATTCACTGTGTGGGATGTACATACGAACGGAAATGTTTGTCTGGGATTCACTGTGTTGGATGTACATACGAACGGAAATGATTGGGCCTGTATAATTGTATGCGATGGCTCGCCCGATCGCACACAAGCTCATTTTGCCCAACGTGTGTGACCGGAGGACCTATCCCCGACGGTTTCTGGGTCGTGTGGGAAGGACCCCCCTATCGCACACACATGCAATACGACGGTTTAAAACTACGTCGGCGAAAGGGGTTAAAAACCATTTGTATAGCAGCTCGCTGTACCAGGGATACCCGTGTACTCAAGTCTCCTTCTTTGGTGATGGCGGCGATGAAGTGGTAGGCTTGTCCTTCAAAATATTCAACAAGGTATCTTTCAAACTCTGGATTTCCCGAAGCAATAGCTAGATCTTGGTGGCATTCCTTTGCACTTCAACCATAATGTGTTTATTCTCTGGCCACCATGAGCCCTTTCCTGCATCATTCTCACTTGGACGGGAAATATCCCAATTGGAAGGTATGTGCATATGAGGAGTGTTTTCAAACCCATAATTGTGGACCAAATTATGAAAATTGTTTCGATGTAACCTGTGTAAGGGCCTCCTAGGAGGGAGACCTTCTTGTACCTCTGGACTCCCATGGCTTGTAGTGCTTCTCATGCCTTGATGAGGATTTGGAGTTGTGGAGATGCCGGCAAGGGTACCCCTCTCAGAAGCCGGGGGGTGGACCTCCAGCGAATCTCCATCATCTTCTTCCATGGTAATCTCTTCCTCCTCCTTTCTCCTGAGTTCCATCTGCAGCAACCAAGCGTCGTCTCCCATGTTGATGGAGGAAGAGGAAGACATGATGCCTGGCCTCGAAAATCTGATAGGAAACAGCATGAAACAAGAACACAGGAGAAACTTGCGATACGGTGGTCAAAACTTACGGGAGTATATATAAAGAATTTTTATCTTGCAAAACAAGCATACGAGAGGAAAACGGAGTCGGGAGGTGATAACCCACAAGTATAGGGGATCAATTGTAGCTTTTTCGATAAATAAGAGTGTCGAACCCAACGAGGAGCTAAAGGTAGAATTAATATTCCCTTCAAGTTCTATCGACCACCGATACAACTCTACGCACGCTTAACGTTCACTTTACCTAGAACAAGTATAAAACTATTTTGTAGGTGATAGGATAGGTTTGCAAGAATAAAACTAGAAGTACTTTGCGAGAATAAAACTACGAGTAATTTGCAAGATAATAAAAGTTAGTTGTTTAGTAGAAAGCTTTTGTAACACAAGAGAAGGATTTGTCCATAGGCAATCGATAACTTGACCGGTAATCATTATTGCAATTTTATATGAGGGAGAGGCATGAGCTAACATTCTTTCCGTACTTGGATCATATGCACTTATGATTGGAACCCTAGCAAGCATCCGCAACTACCAAAGATCATTAAGGTAAAACCCAACCATAGCATTAAGTATCAAGTCCCCTTTACTCCCATACGCAACAACCCCCTTACTCGGGTGTAAGCTTCTGTCACTCTAGCCGCCCACCATAAGAGAATTATGAACGTATTGCAAACCCTACAGGGGGAATCCCCCACGTGTGCGCGGCACGGAAGGCACCATAGGACATCACCAAAATAAAACATACAACTCAAACCAATCACGATCATCAATCAACCCATAGGACAAAACGAATCTACTTAAACATCATAGGATGGCCACAAATCATTGGATAATAATATGTAGCATTAAGCACCAAGTTTAAGTAGAGAATTACAGAGGGAAAAGAGAGGTTAACCGCTACATAGAGGGGGAGAGAGTTGGTGTTGACGGCAGCGAAGTTGTTGGTGTAGATCGCCATCACGATGGTTCCCCCGGCGGCGCTCCGGCGCCACCGGAAGAGAGGGGGAGAGAGCCCCCCTCCTTCTTCTTCTTGATTGGCCTCCCTCCTAGATGGGAGGAGAGTTTCCCCTCTGGTCCATGGCTGCCATGGCGGCGGAGGGGCAGGAGCCCCTCCTAGATTGGATCTCTCTCTCTGTTCTCTTCCGTTTCGCGTTCCTGTTTTCTGGCCCTTCGCCGTTTCTTAAATTCCCGGAGATCCGCAACTCCGATCGGGCTGAAATTTTAACACGATTTTTTTACAGATATTATCTTTCTTGCGGCGAAAGAAGGGGGTTAACCGACCTATGAGGTGTTCACGAGCCACCAGGGCGCGTTTGCCCCCCCAGGCGCGCCCTGGTGCCTCGTGGCCACCTCGGACACCGTCTTGCGTTGATTATTCTTCTCAAAAATCACATATATTCCAAAATAAATCTCCATAAATTTTTATCGCGTTTGGACTTTGTTTGATATGGATATTCTGCGAAATAAAAAACATGCAACAAACAGGAACTGGCACGGGGCACTGGATCAATATGTTAGTCCCAAAAATAATATAAAATGTAGCCAAAAGTATATAAAAGTTGTAGAATATTGGCATGAAACAATAAAAAATTATAGATACGACGGAGACATATCAGCATCCCCAAGCTTAATTCCTACTCGTCCGCGAGTAGGTAAATGATAAAAAGATAATTTTTGATGTGGAATGCTACCTAGCATAATCTTGATCATATAATTTAATCATGCCATGAATATTAAGACACGAGTGATTCAAAGCAATAGTCTATAATAAAGACATCAATACTCAAGCATACTAACAAGCAACCATGTCTTTCAAAATATCAACGCTAAAGAAAGTTATCCCTAGCCCATTATGCCCAATCATTGATCCATTCATGAAACACACTCCATATTAGCTACACACAATGCACAAGTATGACAATAGTGCTCTCTAGTTGGTGCTTTATAAGAGAAGATGGAGACTCAAAATAAAAATAAAAATTGCATAAAAGTAAATAGATAGGCCCTTCGCAGAGGGAAGCAGAGATTTGCAAATGTGCTAGAGCTCAAAGCTTAAATTAGAGAGACAAAATTGTTTTGAGAGGCATGCTTTTCCTGTCAACGAGAACGACCGAGAATTCCCAATATCTTCCATGCTAGACACATCATAGGCGGTTCCCAAACAGAAAGTAAAGTTTATTTCCTTTGCACCATTTTTTCACAATCCATGGCTAGCCGTATCCACGGGTGCCCTCCATACCAACACTTTCCAAGGAATTTTGTTGTTATTAATTTTTGATTCATTGTGGGACTGGGCATCCCTATTACCAGCCACTCTCTCGTGCAATGACAAGTGAATAAACACTCATCGTGAGAATAACACACCTAGCATGGAAAATATTGGCCACCCCCTGCCGCTTCATGAGTGGTACGGGCACACAAAACGGAAAATTATTTTGAAAATTAGAGTTGGCACACGCAAATTTACTTAGAACGGCTTGGAAATACCGCATATAGGTAGGTATGGTGAACTCATTTGGCACAACTTGGGTTTAAGGAGTTTGGATGCACAAGCACTATTCCCGCTTAGTACAAATGAAGGCTAGCAAATACATTGAGAAGCAACCAACCAAAAAGCAAAAACAGTCATAAACATGCATTGAACATAACTAACACCGAATAATGCACCATAACTAGGATATAATTTCGTTGCATAACTATTGACTTAATGTGCATGCATAGGGAATGACAAACCTTAACACCAATATTCTTACTTAATCACAATTGCTCACTAACATGACTCACATATCATCATCTCCATATCGCAAAACTATTGCAAGGAATCAAACATATCATATTCAGTGATCTACAAGGTTTATGTAGGATTTTCTGACTAACATGTCAATGACCAATTCCTATTGACTCTCTAAATAGATATAAGTGAAGCAAGAGAGTTTAATTCTTTCTACAAAAGACCATGCTCTAACAAATATAAGTGAAGCAAAAGAGCATTCTACAAATAACGGTTTTCTATATGAAGAGAAACAGGCATCCAAACTTCAAATGATATAAGTGAAGCACATGAAGCATTCTATAAAGCCATACTCAAAAGATATAAGTGAAGTGCATGAAGCATTCTATAAATCAACTAAGGACTATCTCATACCATCATGGTGCATTATTAAAAGAAAAAATAAAAGGCACACGACGCTCCAAGAATTTACGCATATCATGTGAACAAAACAAAAACCGACACATACCGATAATTGTTGAATAAAGATGGGATGCCTTCCGGGGCATCCCCAAGCTTAGACGCTTGAGTCTCCTTGAATATTTACTTGGGGTGCCTTGGGCATCCCCAAGCTTGAGCTCTTGCCTCTCCTCATTTTCTCATATCAATACCTCCTCGATCTTCGAACACTTCATCCACACAAAACTTAACAAAACCTTCATGAGATCCGTTAGTATAATAAAGCAAATCACTACTTTAAGTACTGTCTAAAACCCGTTCATATTTTATTTTTGCATTATACCTACTGTATTCTAACTTCTTCATGGCTTATACCTTCCGATACAATCCATAGTTTCATCAAAACAAGCAAAACAATGCATCAAAAACAGAATCTGTCAAAAACAGAACAGTCTGTAGTAATCTGAACATTGACCATACTTCTGTAACTCCAAAAATTCTGAAAACTTAGGAAAAAATAAAAAAAATTCCTAGTAGTACTGTGTAAAAATTTCAGAATTTTTGCACGTTCCAGTAAAAAAATGTAAATTCACGCACTACAACAAAAGTTTCTGTTTTTGCACCGCACACACCAAACAAGCAATTTAAACATCCTAACGGTAAATCTTGGCACATTATTTTTATAATACAATGGATTTTTACAAGGGGATAATTATTTTTGTTGAAAAGTTTCTGTAATTCAAGATTTGCAAAGTTTCCATGGGCATGAACAAAGTTCAAGGAGCTCCCCCACTTCAACGGTGCTCGTCTTTCTTACTTTCACTTTTCTTTTTGAAAAAGTTTTAGGTTCCCCTCTATATTTTTTTTTGTTTTTAAACTTTATAAAAGCACTCAACAGAAATAAATGACTCTCTAAAACTTCCAGGTTGTCTCCCAGGCAGCGCTTTCTTTAAAGCCATTAAGCTTGGCATAAAGTGCTCAAGTAATTGATCCACCCGGATCCCAAGGTATATGAAAGCCAATTTTAATTAACAATGATTTTTAATTTAGTAGTTATCACAAAGCAACATATATCATGCAATTACGAAGTCTAACTCTCTTCCTATGCATCGACATGTCATAAAAGAACAATTCATGCACATCAAGTAAAGGCCAATGCATAGTATAAACAGTTTCTTGCAATTTCATCGCATTGGAAACATAGAGAGGCGGAGATGTAGTTCCTCTCTCATAATAATTTTAAGTAGGAGCAGAAAGCACATGCATATTATATTCATCAAAATCATCATGTGCAATAGTAAAACGCAACCCGTCAATATAACCCTTAATAAGAGCAAACTTCTCCGATATAGTGTAGTTGGGAGAATTCAAAAAGATAATAGGACTATCATGTGTGGGTGCAATAGCAACAATTTCATGTTTAACATAAGGAACTATAGCAAGTTCATCTCCATAAGCATAATTCATATTGGCATCAAGGCCACAAGCATAGCAAGCATCAATTTCATCAAAAAAGGATATTTCAAACGAATCAAAGGGATCATAGCAATCATCATAGCATTCATCCTTCAGTAAGCACGAAGGGAAATTAAACAATGTATGAGATAAAGAGTAACTCTCATCAGAAGGTGGGCACGGGTGATCAATCTGCTCTTCCTCCTTTTGTTCTTCGCTCTCCTCCTCAATTTTTTCATCTAATGAGCTCACAGTGTCATCATTTTCTTCTTCCATAGGGGCCTGCAAAATATTAGTCTCTTCTTGGACAGCGGAGACTTTCTCAATAAACTCATTAATATCGGCATTGTATTCGTAATTCTCATAGCAATATTTAAGTATAGCAAAATTTTCAAATCTGTAGACAGCATCATCACAATCTTCATACTTTTCAAACAAAGATTCAATTTCATAAGCACCCTTAAAAGAAACAAATTCTTCTATTCGTTCCACATCATAGTAATCATATATACAAATTGATTATTTACATGAAAAGGGAAGGTGTGGAGCCTTCATCATAGAACAACAAGTATAATCATATCTCAAGCATAAATTCCAAGCATACCATTGCAAATAATCAATTTGATCCCATAAGAGTTTCCCTTTTTGAGACAAGCGATAATCCCTAAAGTATTCACGTTGATCCAACGTGTCTCCCATTATCAAGTTGAATGGGGTTTTCTCAGGATTATCAAAGTAGTGTTTAATGCTTTCCACATAACGAGCATCGAGGGTTTTAGGAGGTTCCCCATCTCCATGAGTAGCAAGTACAACATTTTTTTGATATTTCGTGTTCCATATCCATAACTAAAGATAGAGAACAACTTAGCACAGAAAATAAAATCTACTTAGTGATAAAGCAAACAAGCACACACGAGAATATCAACCCCACGCTATTGCTCCCCGGCAACGGCGCCAGAAAAAGATCTTGATAACCCATAAGTATAGGGGATCAATTGTAGCTTTTTTGATAAATAAGAGTGTCGAACCCAACAAGGAGCTAAAGGTAAAATTAATATTCCCTTCAAGTTCTATCGACCACCGATACAACTCTACGCACGCTTAACGTTCGCTTTACCTAGAACAAGTATAAAACTATTTTGTAGGTGATAGGATAGGTTTGCAAGAATAAAACTAGAAGTACTTTGCGAGAATAAAACTACGAGTAATTTGCATGATAATAAAAGTTAGTTGTTTAGTAGAAAGCTTTTGTAACACAAGAGAAGTATTTGTCCATAGGCAATCGATAACTATACCGGTAATCATTATAGCAATTTTATATGAGGGAGAGGCATGAGCTAACATACTTTCCGAACTTGGATCATATGCACTTATGATTGGAACTCTTGCAAGCATCCGCAACTACCAAAGATCATTAAGGTAAATCCAACCATAGCATTAAGTATCAAGTCCCCTTTACTCCCATACGCAACAACCCCCTGATGACCCACAAGTATAGGGGAAAAATCATAGTCCTTTCGATAAGTAAGAGTGTCAAACCCAACGAGGAGCGGAAGGAAATGACAAGCGGTTTTCAGCAAGGTATTTTCTGGAAGCACTAAAATTATCGGTAACGAGTAGTTTGATAGCAAGATAATTTGTAACAAGTGACAAGTAGCAATAGTAACAAAGAGTGCAGCAAGGTGGCCCAATCCTTTTTATAGCAAAGGACAAGCCGGAACGATCTCTTATAGTAAGTAAAGCGTTCTCGAGGACACATGGGAATTTCATCTAGTCACTTTCATTATGTTTGTTTGATTCGCGTTCGCTACTTTGATAATTTGATATGTGGGTGGACCGGTGCTTGGGTGCTGTTCTTACTTGAACAAGCCTCCCACTTATGATTACCCCCTCTCGCAAGCATCCGCAACTACGAAAGAAGAATTAAGATAACTCTAACCATAGCATTAAACATATGGATCCAAATCAGCCCCTTACGGAATAGCGCATAAACGAGGGTTTAAGCTTCTGTCACTCTAGTAACCCATCATCTAATTACTACTCCACAATGCATTCCCTTAGGCCCAAATATGGTGAAGTGTCATGTAGTCGACATTCACACGACACCACTAAGGGAATCAACAACATACATATCATCAAAATATCGAACCAATACCAAATTCACATGATTACTTATGACAAGACTTCTCCCATGTCCTCAAGAACAAAAGTAACTACTCACAAATCATATTCATGTCCAAGATCAGAGAGGTGTTGAATAGCATAATAGATCTGAACATATAATCTTCCACCAAATAAATCAACTAGCATCAACTACAAGGTGAAATTAACACTACTAGCAACCCACAGGTACCAATCTGAGGTTTTGAGACAAATATTGAATACAAGAGATGAACTAGGGTTGGAGATGAGATGGTGTTGGTGAAGATGTTGATGAAGATTAGTCCTCCCACGATGAGAGGATCGCTGGTGATGTCGATGGCGATGATTTCCCCCTCCCGGAGGGAAGTATCCCCGGTAGAATCTCTCCGCTGGAGAGCAAAAGTGCTCCTGCCCAAGTTCCACCTCGAGACGGCGGCTCACCGTCCCGAAAGTCTTCTCTATATTTTTTCTTGGGAAAATGCACTTATATACCAGAAAATGGGGGCCAGAGGCTGGCCAGGGGCCCCACGAGGTACCAGGGCGCGCCTGGGGGGTGGCGCGCCCTGGTGCCTCGTGGGCTCCTGGGTGGCCCCCTCTGGTACTTCTTGATTCCAATATTTTTTTATTTATTCCAAAATAATTCTCCGTGAAATTTCAGCTCATTTGGAGATGTGCAGAATAGGTATCTCTGACATAGCTTTTTCAGGTCCAGAATTCCAGCTGCCGGCATTCTCCCTCCTTGTCTAAATCTTGCATATTAAGAGAGAAAAGGCACTAGAATTGCTCCACAAAGTGTTATATTGATTAAAAACACTATAAATAACAGTAGCAAAACATGATGCAAAATGGACGTATCTACTCCCCCAAGCTTAGACCTCGCTTGTCCTAAGGCGAAAGCCGATATCGATAATCATGTCCACATGTTTAGAGAGAGAGGTGTCGATAAAAACAAAATACGGACATAGTAGCACCACGACCATTATTATAACAGCAATATTTATTATCATAAATTTCTCATGAGCAAGTAACAATTCATCACAACAATGGAGTATAAGGCATAAACTTTCTTGAAAACTAACAAACTATGTTCTCAGTCAACAATGCAATTGCAATTCATCATATTTTCAGGAAGGGTCTCATGTAGGAGCTTTTCAGCAAGTCCACATACTCAACCATCATTTAGTCTTCTATGATTGCTAACACTCACGACATATATATGGAGCAAAAAGTTTCAGCCAGACACATAGAAAGATAGGGGCTTGTGAGTTCGCCTCCCAACTTATTCACCTCAAGGGTGAAGTCAACAATAATAACTCATGATCACTCATATCCAACTGGATATATATGCTTAGATCTTTCCCCACCACATGATGCTTACAAAAGAGAAAAATAAAAAGGAAGTAGAGGAGAACACTATTGACTCTTGCATAAAAAGTAAATACATAAAAGTAAAGGATAGGCCCTTCGCAGAGGGAAGCAGAGGTTGTCATGCGCTTTTTGTTGTTGGATGTAAGAGCTCTTAATGCAAAGGAGCGTCACTTTATATTGCCCCTTGTGATAGCAACCTTTATTATGCAGTCTGTCGCTTTTATTTCTTTACCATCACAAGTTCGTACAAAGCTTATTTCCCTTACAATAAAAGTTCAGACATATTTAGAGGCAATTTTTATTGCTTTTTGCACCGATGACAACTTACTTGAAGGATCTTATTCAATCCATAGGTAGATATAGTGGACTCTCATGACATGAAACTGGGTTTAAGGGTTTTGGATGCACAAGTAGTATCTCTACTTGGTGCGGATTTTTGGCTAGCAAAGATATTGGGCAAGCACCACATGTTGGAGGATCTATAACAATATAACTTCTATGTGAATATGAACATACATAACTCATTACGTTGTCTTCCTTGTCCAACGTCAACAATTTGGCATAAAATACTTAATGGGGGCTCACAATCATAAAAGATGTCCAAGATAGTATATTTGCATGTGAATCTTCTATTCCCTTATTAACTCTTTCATGAATTGCATCATTGACTAACGCTATGTTTGCTAACTTCCAATAAATTTTACCACTTATACTTTTCTTTATGTAATGTCATTACTTTCCATAAGATTAGCATATGATCTTTTTCATTATTTTCATTGTTAAGATTGAAACAAGAAAGTAAAGAAGCAAAAACTCAAACTACTCTTTATTATATAACTCTCAACTCGATTGAATAGATAGATAGATCACGAAACTAGCACTCGAAAATAGATCATACTAAACTTTTATTCAACTAGATCACGAAATAACTAAGGATTGAACTAAAAATAGGTAAAGATAATAAAAGTGATGGTGATACTATACCGGGGCACCTCCCCCAAGCTTGGCACAAGCCAAGGGGAGTGCCCATACCCATGTGCTCAAGTCTCCTTCTTCGGTGATGGTGGTGATGAAGTGACGAGCTTGTCCAGCTTACGTTTGAGGATGAAATTTTCCTCCCTCAAATCATCGACTTCTTGCTCAAACTTCAATAACTTTTTACATAATGCCTCCTTGCTTTCCTGCAGAAAACGGGACGGGATAAATTGTATCTTATACTTGTTTACTGTCTTTGGGAGGCTCGACTTCTTGAACTCCACATGCATATCTCCAGGTTGAGGTATAGGGGCATCGTCTTCATCCGAACTCACGTCTTCCGTCCCCTTTATGTTGGCATCTTGCTCCTCCTCCTCAGACCATCCATAGGGGTCTATGTCCCCATAGATATTTGGATTTGCAACATAGTGTGATACAAAGCTCTCCCCATCTGAGTCTTGAGACGACATACTTTCGGATCTGCCAGGAAAATAGCACGAAACAAGAACAGAAGATATTTCTGCGATGCGGTGGTCAAAACATCCGGGAGTATATATAAAGATTTTTTATCTTGCAAAACAAGTAATCCAGAAGAAAACGGAGTCGGGAAGGCTCACGTGGGGCCCACGAGCCACCAGGGCGCGCCTGCGGGGGTAGCACGCCCTGGTGCCTCGTGGGCACCAGGTGGGTCCCCTCGGTTGTTTCTTATTTTTGTATTTTTTTCTAATATTCTAAAACTGACGGAAAGTATTTTTATGAAATTTTTGGAGTCGGTTTACTTACCGTATCACATACCTCTTCCTTTTCAGGGTTCTGGAGTGTTCCGGAAGGTCTCTCTTATGTATTCCCCCGTTGTAATTGTTTCAATAATATTAGTTTCAACATTAATGGGAGTACCTGAAATATAGTGCTTAATTCTTTGCCCATTCACCACTCTCGGATTAGTGCCTTCGGAGTTATTTATTTTGATGGCTCCGGAGCGATAAACTTCTTCGATAATATACGGTCCTTCCCATTTAGAGAGAAGTTTTCCTGCAAAGAATCTCAAACAAGAATTGTACAATAGAACTTGCTCACCTACTTTAAATTCCGGTTTTTGAATTCTTCTATCATGCCATCTTTTAACTTTTTCTTTAAATAATTTGGCATTTTCATAAGCTTTGGTTCTCCATTCATCTAATGAGCTAATATCAAATAACCTCTTTTCACCGGCAAGTTTAAAATCATAATTTAGTTCTTTACTTGCCCAATATGCTTTATGTTCTAACTCTAGAAGTAAATGACATGCTTTTCCATATACCATTTTATAAGGAGACATACCCATAGGATTTTTATAAGCAGTTCTATATGCCCCTAATGCATCGTCAAGTTTCTTAGACCAATTCTTTCTAGATCTATTGACGGTTTTTTGAAAAATTAATTTTAATTCTCTATTGCTCAATTCAACTTGACCACTAGTTAGAGGGTGATAGGGAGATGCAATTCTATGGTTGACATCATATTTAGCAAGCAATTTACGGAATGCACCATGAATAAAATGTGAACCACCATCAGTCATTAAATATCTAGGGACTCCAAACCTCGGGAAAATAACTTCTTTAAGCATTTTAATAGAAGTGTTATGATCAGCACTACTAGTTGGAATAGCTTCTACCCACTTAGTAACGTAATCAACAGCAACTAAAATATGAGTATACCCATTGGATTTAGGAAAAGGTCCCATATAATCAAATCCCCAAACATCAAATGGTTCAATAGCAAGTGAATAATTCATAGGCATTTCTTGACGTCTACCAACATTACCAATTCTTTGACATTTATCACAAGATAAGACAAACTTACGAGCATCCTTGAAAAGAGTAGGCCAATAAAAACCAGATTGCAATGCCTTATGTGCAGTTCTGTCTCCCGCATGGTGTCCTCCGTAAGCTTCGGAATGACACTTTCGTAGGATTTGTTCCTGTTAATGCTCAGGTACACAACATCTAATAATACCATCTACTCCTTCTTTATAAAGATGTGGGTCATCCCAGAAGTAATGTCTTAAATCAAAGAAGAACTTTTTCTTTTGTTGGTACGTGAAACTAGGTGGTATGTATTTAGCAACAATGTAATTAGCATAGTCCGCATACCATGGAGTATTACGAGAAGCATTTATGACAGCTAATTGTTCATCAGGAAAATCATCATTAATAGGTAGTGGGTCATCAAGAACATTTTCCATTCTAGACAAATTATCTGCTACGGGATTCTCAGCTCCCTTCCTATCAGTAATATGCAAGTCAAATTCTTGTAGCAATAAAACCCACCTAATGAGTCTAGGTTTAGCATCTTTCTTTTCCATAAGATATTTAATAGCAGCATGATCGGTGTGAACAGTTACTTTAGAATCAACTATGTAAGATCTGAATTTATCACATGCAAACACAACTACTAGAAATTCTTTCTCAGTAGTAGCGTAATTTCTTTGGGCACTGTCTAGAGTTTTACTAGCATAATGGATAACATTTAATTTCTTATCAACTCTCTGTCCTAGAACAGCACCAACAACATAATCACTAGCATCACACATAATCTCAAAAGGCAAGTTCCAATCAGGTGGTTGGACAATAGGTGCAGTGGTTAAGGATTTCTTAAGTGTTTCAAAGGCTTCTAGATAATCATCATCAAAAACAAATGGAACATCTTTTTGCAAAATATTGGTAAGAGGCCTAGAAATTTTAGAGAAGTCTTTAATAAATCTCCTATAGAAACCAGCATGACCAAGGAAACTTCTTATACCTTTAATATCTTTAGGACATGGCATTTTCTCAATAGCATCAACCTTAGCTTTATCAACTTCAATACCTCTTTCAGAAATTTTATGCCCCAAGACAGTGCCTTCATTCACCATAAAGTGGCACTTCTCCCAATTCAAAACAAGATTAGTTTCTTCACATCTCTGCAAAACTCGATCAAGGTTGCTTAAGCAATCATCAAAACAAGTTCCATAAACGGAGAAATCATCCATGAATACCTCAACAATCTTTTCACAAAAGTCAGAGAATATAGCAGTCATACATCTTTGAAAGGTAGCAGGTGCATTGCATAAACCAAAAGGCATACGTCTATAAGCATAAGTTCCAAAAGGACAAGTAAAGGTGGTTTTCTCTTGATCGGGTTGTGATACGGGTATTTGAGAAAAACCAGAATAACCATCTAGAAAACAAAAGTGTGTATGATTAGATAATCTTTCTAACATTTGATCAATAAAAGGTAAGGGGTAATGATCTTTTCTATTAGCTTTGTTTAATTTTCTAAAATCAATTACCATCCCATAACCAGTTACAATTCTTTGTGTAATGAGTTCATTTTTATCATTAGGAACAACGGTAATACCTCCTTTCTTAGGGACACAATGAACGGGACTTACCCATCTACTATCAGCTATGGGATAGATTATACCTGCTTCCAGAAGCTTTAATATATCATTTCTTACCACCTCTTTCATCTTAGGATTTAATCGTCGTTGGTGATCGACAACTGGTTTAGCATCAGGCTCCATATTAATTTTGTGCTGACATAGAGTGGGACTAATGCCCTTAAGATCATCAAGAGTATATCCAATAGCAGCTTAGTGCTTCCTTAGAGTTTTTAGTAATCTCTTTTCTTCATGAGCTGAAAGGTTAGCACTAATAATAACAGGATATATGTTCTTTTCATCAAGATAAGCATATTTCAATGTATCGGGCAATTGCTTCAATTCAAATACAGGATCACCTTTAGGCGGAGGAGGGCCTCCAAGAGTTTCAATAGGCAAATTGTGTTTAAGGATAGGCAGTTGATCAAAGAACATCTTATCTATTTCATTTCTTTCATTCATATGCATATCGTTTTCGTGGTCTAGCAAATACTATTCTAATGAATCAGTAGGAGGTACGGCAATAGAAGCAAGACCAATAATTTCAACTTTACTAGGCAATTCTTTATCATGAGGTTGTCTACGAAACTTGGAGAAATTAAACTCATGAGATATATCACCAAACTTAACTCGAACCTTTTCTTTAACACAATCAATTTCAGCATTAACGGTATTCAAGAAAGGTCTACCAAATATAATGGGACAAAAATTATCTTGTTGTGAATCAAGTACTAACAAATCAGTAGGGTATTTGATTTTTCCACACAAGACTTCAACATCTCTAACAATCCCAAGTGGTGTAATAGTATCTCTATTCACAAGCTTAATAGTAACATCAATATCTTCAATTTCAACAGGTGCAATATCATGCATTACTTCTTGATATAAAGAAAATGGAATAGCACTCACACTAGCGCCCATGTCACACAAACCATGATAGCAATGATCTCCAATTTTAACAGAAATAACAAGGATGCCAACTACGGGCTTGTTCTTGTCTAACATATCTCGTTCATTTCTAACAGGTTTAGCAATTCTAGTGGCCTCCTCACAAAAGTAAATAACATGCCCATCTATATTATCGACTAAGAGATCTTTAACCATAGCAACATCAGGTTCAACTTTAATTTGTTCAGAGGGTCTAGGTGCTCTAATAATATTACTTTTGTTAACCACAGTTGAAGCTTTAGCATGTTCCTTAATCCTAACAGGAAAAGGTGGTTTCTCAATATAAGCAGTAGGCACAACTGGATCAGCATGGTAAACAATTGTTTCTTCTTTAACACTAACAGGTTCCTCAATCTTTTGTTTAACAGGGGGATGATATTTAAACCACTTCTCCTTAGGGTTACTTTCTCCTTCATGAGGCCAAAAATTATATATATAATTCCGATCACGATGAACCAAATGCATAGGATAATTTTTTTGATGGAATTCCAGTTTCAATCGGTTCCAGTCCCATGTATCAGTATCATCACATAGCCTATACCACATTAATGCCTTTCCCTCCAAAGATAAAGGGAATACTTTCTTCTTAACTCCATCTCCGGATAAACTTGCTAGCTTAAACAATCCACAAATTTCATCCACATAGATCAAGTGCATACCAGGATGTACCGTTCCATCTCCTGCATAAGGATTAGCTAGCAGTTTCTCTATCATACCCGGAGGAATCTCATAATAAATATTTTCAGTAGGATAAACTATTTGTGTTTCCGGTCGAGGTGAAGATACCCCTAACAAACCCCTCAAAGGATTACTTTCCATAGTGACAAGTGACAGTAAATTTCAGCACGTAATATAAATGTTTCCTTACCAAATTACACTCACCAAAGGTGCTTCACTCCCCGAAGACGGCGCCAGAAAAGAGTCTTGATGACCCACAAGTATAGGGGATCAATCGTAGTCCTTTCGATAAGTAAGAGTGTCGAACCCAACGAGGAGCAGAAGGAAATGACAAGCGGTTTTCAGCAAGGTATTTTCTGCAAGCACTGAAATTATCGGTAACGAGTAGTTTGATAGCAAGATAATTTGTAACAAGTGACAAGTAGCAATAGTAACAAAGAGTGCAGCAAGGTGGCCCAATCCTTTTTATAGAAAAGGACAAGCCGGAACGATCTTTTATAGTAAGTAAAGCGTTCTCGAGGACACATGGGAATTTCATCTAGTCACTTTCATCATGTTTGTTTGATTCGTGTTCGCTACTTTGATAATTTGATATGTGGGTGGACTGGTGCTTGGGTGCTGTTCTTACTTGAACAAGCCTCCCACTTATGATTACCCCCTCTCGCAAGCATCCGCAACTACGAAAGAAGAATTAAGATAACTCTAACCATAGCATTAAACATATGGATCCAAATCAGTCCCTTACGGAATAGCGCATAAACTAGGGTTTAAGCTTCTGTCACTCTAGCAACCCATCATCTAATTACTACTCCACAATGCATTCCCTTAGGCCCAAAGATGGTGAAGTGTCATGTAGTCGACGTTCACACGACACCACTAAGGGAATCAACAACATACATATCATCAAAATATCGAACGAATACCAAATTCACATGATTACTTATGACAAGACTTCTCCCATGTCCTCAAGAACAAAAGTAACAACTCACAAATCATATTCATGTCCAAGACCAGAGAGGTGTTGAATAGCATAATAGATCTGAACATATAATCTTCCACCAAATAAACCAACTAGCATCAACTACAAGGTGTAATCAACACTACTACCAACCCACAGGTACCAATCTGAGGTTTTGAGACAAAGATTGAATATAAGAGATGAACTAGGGTTTGAGATGAGATGGTGCTGGTGAAGATGTTGATGAAGATTAGTCCTCCCACGATGAGAGGATCGCTGGTGATGTCGATGGCGACGATTTCCCCCTCCCGGAGGGAAGTATCCCCGGCAGAATCTCTCTGCCGGAGAGCAAAAGTGCTCCTGCCCAAGTTCTGCCTCGAGACAGCGGCGCACAGTCCCGAAAGTCTTCTCTATATTTTTCTAGGGAAAATGCACTTATATACCAGAAAATGGGGGCCAGAGGCTGGCCAAGGGCCCCACGAGGTACCAGGGCGCGCCTGGGGGGGTGGCGCGCCCTGGTGCCTCGTGGGCTCCTGGGTGCCCCCCTCTGGTACTTCTTGATTCCAATATTTTTTATTTATTCCAAAATAATTCTCCGTGAAATTTCAGCTCATTTGGAGATGTGCAGAATAGGTATCTCTGACATAGCTTTTTCAGGTCCAGAATTCCAACTGCCGGCATTCTCCCTCCTTGTGTAAACCTTGCATATTAAGAGAGAAAAGGCATTAGAATTGCTCCACAAAGTGTTATATTGATTAAAAACACTATAAATAACAGTAGCAAAACATGATGCAAAATGGACGTATCACCCCCTTACTCGGGTGTAAGCTTCTGTCACTCTAGCCGCCCACCATAAGAGAATTATGAACGTATTGCAAACCCTACAGGGGGAATCCCCCACGTGTGCGTGGCACGGAAGGCACCATAGGACAGCAACAAAATAAAACATATAACTCAAACCAATCACGATCATCAATCAACCCATAGGACAAAACGAATCTACTCAAACATCATAGGATGGCCACAAATCATTGGATAATAATATGTAGCATTAAGCACCATGTTTAAGTAGATAATTACAGCGGGAAAACAGAGGTTACACCGCTGCATAGAGGGGGAGAGAGTTGGTGTTGACGGCGGTGAAGTTGTTGGTGTAGATCTCCATCACGATGGTTCCCCCGGCGGCGCTCCGGCGCCACCGGAAGAGAGGGGGAGAGAGCCCCCCTCCTTCTTCTTCTTGCTTGTCCTCCCTCCTAGATGGGAGGAGAGTTTCCCCTCTGGTCCATGGCTGCCATGGCGGCGGAGGGGCAGGAGCAACTCCTAGATTGGATCTCTCTCTCTGTTCTCTTCTATTTCGCGTTCCTGTTTTCTGGCCCTTCACCATTTCTTAAATTCCCGGAGATCCGTAACTCCGATCGGCTGAAATTTTAACACAATTTTTTTCCAGATATTATCTTTCTTTCCGCGAAAGAAGGGGTCAACTGACCTATGAGGTGCTCACGAGCCACCAGGGCGCGTTTGCCCCCCCAGGCGCGCCCTGGTGCCTCGTGGCCACCTCGGACACCGTCTTGCGTTGATTCTTCTTCTAAAAAATCACATATATTCCAAAATAAATCTTCATAAATTTTATCGCGTTTGGACTTCGTTTGATATGGATATTCTGCGAAACACAAAAACATGCAACAAACAGGAACTGGCACTGGGCACTGGATCAATATGTTGGTCCCAAAATAATATAAAATGTTGCCAAAAGTATATAAAAGTTGTAGAATATTGGCATGAAACAATCAAAAATTATAGATACGACGAAGACGTATCAGGAGGGCACACGAGGGGCCCACAAGGCAACACGGCGCGCCCCAGGGGGGTCACGCCCTATTGCCTTGTTACCTCCACATGGGTCCTCTCGGCTGTTTCTTATTTTTGTATTTTTTCTAATATTCCAAAATTGACAGAAATAATTTTTACAGAATTTTTGGAGTCGGTTTACTTACCGTATCACATAGCTACCCCTTTTCAGGGTTCTGGAGCGTTCCAGAAGGACTCTTTGATGTGTTCCTCCGATGTCATTGTCTGACTAATATTACTTTCAACATTAATGGGAGTACCTGAGATATAATGCTTAATTCTTTGTCCATTCACTACTCTCGGGTTTGTGCATTCGGAGTTGTTGATTTTGATAGCTCCGGAGCGGTAAACTTCTTCGATAATATATGGCCCTTCCCATTTAGAGAGAAGTTTTCCTACAAAAAATCTGAAACGAGAGTTGTACAATAGAACTTGCTCACCCACTTTAAATTCCCGTTTTTGAATTCTTTTATAATGCCAGCTTTTAACCTTTTCTTTAAATAACTTGGCATTTTCATAGGCTTGGGTTCTCCATTCATCTAGAGAGCTAATATCAAATAACCTCTTTTCACCAGCAAGTTTAAAATCATAGTTAAGTTCTTTAATTGCCCAATAAGCCTTATGTTCTAACTCAAGAGGTAAATGACATGCTTTTCCATATACCATTTATATGGAGACATACCCATAGGATTTTTATAAGCAGTTCTGTAAGCCCATAATGCATCATCAAGTTTCTTAGACCAATTTTTCCTGGATATGTTAACGGTCTTTTGCAAAATTAATTTTATTTCTCTATTACTCAATTCAACTTGACCACTAGACTGAGGATGATAAGGAGATGCAATTCTATGATTAGCATCACATTTAGCAAGCAATTTACGGAAAGCACCATGAATAAAGTGGGAACCACCATCAGTCATCAAATATCTAGGGACTCCAAACCTCGGAAATATAACTTCTTTAAGCATTTTAATAGAAGTGTTATGATCAGCACTACTAGTTGGAATAGCTTCTACCCACTTAGTAACGTAATCAACAGCAACTAAAATATGAGTATATCCATTAGAGGAAGGAAAAGGTCCCATATAATCAAAACCCCAAACATCAAATGGTTCAATAACAAGTGAATAATTCATAGGCATTTCCTGACGTCTACCAACATTACCAATTCTTTGACATTCATCACACGAAAGGACAAACTTACGTGCATCTTTGAAAAGAGTAGGCAATAAAAACTAGATTGTAATACCTTATGTGCAGTTCTGTCTCCCGCATGGTGTCCTCCGTATGCCTCGGAGTGACACTTCCATAGGATTTGTTCCTGTTCATGCTCAGGTACACAACGTCTAATAATACCATCTACTCCTTCTTTATATAAATGTGGGTCATTCCAAAAGTAATGCCTTAAATCAAAGAAGAACTTTTTCTTTTTTTGGTATGTGAAGCTAGGTGGAATATATTTAGCAACAATGTAATTAGCATAGTCTGCATACCACGGAGTGTTACGAGAAGTGTTTATTGCAGCTAATTGTTCATTAGGGAAATCATCACTAATAGGTAGTGGGTCATCAAGAACATTTTCCATTCTAGACAAATTATCTGCTACGGGATTCTCAGCTCCCTTTCTATCAACAATATGCAAATCAAATTCTTGTAGAAGAAGAACCCACCTAATAAGCCTAGGCTTAGCATCTTTCTTTTCCATAAGGTATTTAATAGCAGCATGATCGGTGTGAATAGTTACTTGGAATCAACAATGTAAGATCTGTATTTATCACATGCAAACACAACTGCTAAAAATTCTTTCTCCGTAGTAGCATAGTTTCTTTGAGCACTGTCTAGAGTTTTACTAGCATAATGAATAACATTCAATTTCTTATCAACTCTTTAACCTAGAACAGCACCAACAGCATAATCACTAGCATCACACATAATTTCAAAGGGTAGGTTCCAATCAGGTGGTTGAACAATAGGTGCAGATATTAAGGCTTTCTTAAGTATTTCAGAGGCTTCTACACAATCATCATCAAAAACAAATGGCACATCTTTTTGCAAGAGATTAGTAAGAGGCCTAGAAATTTTAGAGAAGTCTTTTATAAACCTTCTATAGAAACTAGAATGACCAAGGAAACTTCTTATACCTTTGATATCTTTAGGACATGGCATTTTCTCAATTGCACCAACTTTAGCTTTATCAACTTCAATACCTCTTTCAGAAATTTTATGCCCCAAGACAATGCCTTCATTCACCATAAAGTGGCACTTCTCCCAATTCAAGACAAGGTTAGTTTCTTCACATCTCTGCAAAACTCGATCAAGGTTGCTTAAGCAATCATCAAAAGAAGTTCCGTAAATGGAAAAATCATCCATGAAAACCTCAACAATCTTTTCACAAAAGTCAGAGAATATAGCAGTCATACATCTTTGAAAGGTAGCGGGTGCATTACATAAACCGAAAGGCATACGATGATAAGCATAAGTTCCAAAAGGACAAGTAAATGTGGTTTTCTATTGATCTTCTGGTGATACATGTATTTGAGAGAAACCAGAATAACCATCTAGGAAGCAAAAGTGTGTATGCTTAGATAATCTTTCTAACATTTGATCAATAAAAGGCAAGGGGTAATGATCTTTCCTAGTAGCTTTATTTATTTTTCTGAAATCAATTACCATCCTATAACCAGTTACAATTCTTTGTGTGATAAGTTCATTTTTATCATTAGGAAAACAGTAATACCTCCTTTCTTAGGGACACAATTAACAAGGCTTACCCATCTACTATCAGCCATGGGATAAATTATACCTGCCTCCAGAAGCTTTAATATTTCAGTTCTTACCACATCCTTCATTTTAGGATCCAATCTTCTTTGATGATCAACATAGGTTTAGCATCTGGCTCCATATGAATTTTATGCTGCATAGAGTGGGACTAATGCACTTAAAATAATTGGGAGTATATCCAGTAGCAGCACGGTGCTTCTTCAGAGTTTTAAGTAATCTCTTTTCTTCATGCTCTGAAAGGTTAGCACTAATAATAACAGGATATATCTTCTTTTCATCAAGATAAGCATATTTAAGTGTATCAGGTAGTTTCTTTAATTCGAACACCGGATCACTCTTAGGCGGGAGAGGGTCTCCCAATGTTTCAACAGGCAAATTATGTTTAAGTGTAGTGCTTGTTTAAAGAATAATTCATCTATCTCATTTCTTTCATTCATATGCATATCATTCTCATGGTCTAGCAAATATTCTTCTAAAGGATCTATAGGTGGAACAACAATAGAAGCAAGACCTATAATTTCATCTTTATTGGGTAATTCTTTATCATGAGGTTGTCTACGAAACTTGGAGAAATTAAATTCATGAGACACATCACCAAAATTAACACTGACAATTTCTTTATTGCAATCAATTTTAGCATTTACTGTATTCAAGAAAGGTCTACCAAATATAATGGGACAAAAATCATCTTGTGGTGATCCAAGAACAAGGAAATCAGTAGGGTATTTGATCTTACCACACAAGACTTCAACGTCTCTAACAGTCCCAAGTGGAGTAACAGTATCTCTATTTGCAAGTTTAATAGTGACATCAATATCTTCAATCTCAACAGGTGCAATATCATTCATGACTTCTTGATAGAGAGTAAAAGGGATAGCACTAACACTAGCACCAATATCACATGAACCATGATAGCAATGATCTCCAATTTTAATAGAAATAACAGGCATGCCGACTACGGGTTTGTTTTTATCTTTAGTGTCTGGCTTAGCAATTCTAGTTGCTTCATCACAGAAATATATGTCATGTCCATCAATGTTATCAACCAAAAGATCTTTAACCATTGCAATATTAGGTTCAACTTTAATTTGCTCAGAAGGTCTAGGTGCTTTAATATTACTTTTATTAACCACAGTTGAAGCTTTAGCATGTTCCTTAATCCAAACAGCTAAAGGAGGTTTCTCAATATAAGCAGCAGGCACAGCTGGATCAACATTGTAAACAATTGTTTCTTCTTTAACACTAACAGGTTCTTCATTTAATTCAATGGGTGGATGATATTTAAACCATTTCTCCTTAGGGAGATCAACATGAGCAGCAAAGGATTCACAAAAGGTAGCTACTATCTCAGAGTCAAGTCCATATTTAGTACTAAACTTATGAAAAGCATCAGTTTCCATAAAAGCTTTAACACAATCAAACTCAAGATTTATACCTGACTCTTTACCTTTGTCGGTTTCCCAATCTTCAGAGTTACATTTAATTCTTTCCAGAAGATCCCATCTGAATTCAATAGTTCTATTCATAAAGGAACCAACAGAAGAAGTATCGAGCATGGATTGATCATTATGAGAAAGCCGAGCATTAAAGTTTTGAATAATTATTTCTCTTTAGAGATCATGATTGGGGCATGTGTGCAACATATACTTAAGCCTCCCCCAGGATTGAGCGATACTTTCTCCTTCATGAGGCCAAAAATTATATATATAATTCCGATCACGATGAACCAAATGCATAGGATAAAATTTCTGGTGAAATTCCAGCTTCAACCGGTTCCAATCCCATGTTCCAGTATCATCGCATAGCCTATACCATGTCAATGCCTTTCCCTCCAAAGATAAAGGTAATACTTTCTTCTTAAGTCCATCTCTGGATAAACCTGCAAGCTTCGACAATCCACAAATTTCATCTACATATATCAAATGCATATCAGGATGCACCGTTCCATCTCCTGCATAAGGATTAGCTAGTAGTTTCTCTATCATACCCGGAGGAATTTCATAGTAAATATTTTCAGTAGGTTTAGTAGATTGAGGAGCAACCCTTAATGCTTCCAGTCAAGGTGAAGATACCCCGAACAAACCCCTCAAAGGATTACTTTCAATAATTATAAGTGACAGTAAATTTCAGCACGTAGTATAAATGTTTCCTTACTAAATTCCACAAACCAAAGGCGCTTCACTCCCCGGCAACGGTGCCAGAAAAGAGTCTTGATGACCAACAAGTATAGGGGATCAATCATAGTCCTTTCAATATGTAAGAGGGTCGAACCCAACGAGGAGCAGAAGGAAATGACAAGCAGTTTTCAGCAAGGTATTCTCTGCAAGCACTGAAATTATCGGTGATAGAGAGTTTGATAGCAAAGTAATTCGTAAGAAGTAACAAGTAGTAACAGTAGCAAAGGTGCAGCAAGGTGGCCCAATCCTTCTTATAGCAAAGGACAAGCCGGAACGAACTCGTATCATAAGCAAAGCGTTCTCGAGGACACATAGGAATTTCATCTAGTCACTTTCATCATGTTTGTTTGATTCGCGTTCGCTACTTTGATAATTTGATATGTGGGTGGACCAGTGCTTGGGTGCTATTCTTACTTGAACAAGCCTCCTACTTATGATTACCCCCTCTCGCAAGCATCCGCAACTACGAAAGAAGAATTAAGATAAATCTAACCATAGAATGAAACATATGGATCCAAATCAGCCCCTTACGGAATAGCGCATAAACTAGGGTTTAAGCTTCTGTCACTCTAGCAACCCATTATCTAATTACTACTCCACAATGCATTCCCTTAGGCCCAAGGATGGTGAAGTGTCATGTAGCCGACGTTCACACGACACCACTAAAGGAAGCAGCAACATACATATCATCAAAATATCGAACGAATACCAAATTCACATGATTACTTATGACAAGACTTCTCCCATGTCCTCAAGAAAAAAATTAACTACTCACAAATCATATTCATGTTCAAGATCATAGGAGTATTGAATATCATTAAGGATCTGAACATATAATCTTCCACCAAATAAACCAACTAGCATTAACTACAAGATGTAATCAACACTACAAGCAACCCACATGTACCAATCTAAGGTTTTAAGACAAAGATTGTATACAAGAGATGAACTAGGGTTTGAGATGAGATGGTGCTGGTGAAGATGTTGATGAAGATTGGTCCTCCCACGATGATAGGGTCGTTGGTGATGTTGATGGCCTCGATTTCCCCCTCCCGGAGGAAAGAATCCCCGGCGGAATCGCTCCGCCGGAGAGCAAAATTGCTCCTGCCCAGGTTCCGCCTCAAGACGGAGGCCTGCCAGGGGCCCCACAAGGCATCCGGGCGCGCCCAGGGGGGCCGCGCCCTGTTGCCTTGTGGGCAACTAGTGGGTCCCCTCTGGTATCTCTTTTCTCCAGTATTTTTTATATATTCAATAAAAAATCTCCGTGAAGTTTCAAGTCAATTGGAGCTCTGTAGAATAGGTATCTTTGTTGTAGCTATTTCAGGTCCAGAATTCCAGCTGCCGGTTTTCTCCCCCTTCATATAAACCTTGCAATTTAAGAGAGAAAAGGCATAAGAATTGCATCATAAAGTGAAATAATGACCAAATACATTATAAATAACAGTAGGAAATCATGATGCAAATCGGACGTATCAGCTCTATCAAAAGAAAACTCTTCCGTGCATTCTCGGCAAGCAAGTGTAGTCTAGAATAAATAGAATACGTTGTTGCAAAGTTGTTTTATCTAGTAGATCAAAAACTTTGTGCTGATTATCTTTGCTTCACTAACACTTGCACTATAACCATGCCACCGCTACAGCTATGCTAAGTTTTCAGGTCAAGAAGCGGAGGGCTATCTAGGTGTACCGATCGTAAGTGAGCCAAAACCTTCTTGTTATTTTGGTTTAAACAACTGAGTTCCTTATGATTCGGATTTCTCTATATGTTGCTCAAGGACGATCAAGTTTAAGCTTGGGGAGTTGATGAGTGATATTTTTACACTCATTTCACCTTTGTTTAAACCGAGATATTTCATTTAATAAGAGATATTTGCTCTGATATTATCACTAATGGCTAATAAGTGCAATGGATTCCACAAATCCTCTCTTTGATGTGTTTCCACAGGAAATGGGCTAAAAAGGGAAGAAATTGCTACTTGTGATCTGCGTTGGTTTTTATCCCTGAAGAGGAGAGGATGATGCAGTATAGTAGAGATAAGTATTTCCCTCAGTTATGAAACCAAGGTTATCAATCCAGTAGGAGAATCACGCAACACCTCGTTAGCAGTACCTGCACACAAACAAGAAATCCTTGCACCCAACGCAAACAAGGGGTTGTCAATCCCTTGGCGGTTAACTGCAAGATTAAATTGTATGGTGATAGATAGATAGATCGCACTAAAATATAAAATAAAATAAATTAAGTAAAAGTGCAGCAAGGTATTTTTAGGATTTTTAATATATGATAAACGTAGACCCGGGGGGCATAGTTTTCACTAGAGGCTTCTCTCTTGAAAATAGCATACGATGGGTAAACAAATAACTGTTGAGCAATTCATAGAAAAGCAAATAATCATGACGATATCCAAGGTAATGATCATGTATATAGGCATCACGTCCGAGACAAGTAGACCGACTCCTGCCTGCATCTACTACTATTACTCCAGACATCGACCGCTATGTAGCATGCATCTAGACTATTAAGTTCATAAAGAACGGAGTAACGCCTTAAGCAAGATGACATGATGTAGACAAAGTAAACTCACGTATGAATAAACCCCGTCTTTTTACCCTTAATAGCATTGTCATGTCCCTTTCTGTCACTGGGATTGAGCACAGCAAGATCGAACCCATTACAAAGCACCTCTCCCATTGCAAGATAAATCAATCTAGTTGGCCAAACCAAATCAATAGATCGGAGAGAAATACGAAGCTATAATAATCATGCATAAAAGAGTTTAGAGAAGACTCAAATAATATTCATGGATAATCTGATCATAAACTCACAATTCATTGGATCCCAACAAACACACCGCAAAAAGTGATTACATCGGATAGAACTCCACGAACATCGAGGAGAACATTGTATTGAAGATCAAAAAGAGAGAAGAAGCCATCTAGCTACTAACTATGGACCCGAAGGTCTGTGGTAAACTACTCACGCATCATCGGAAGGGCAACAAGGTTGATGGAGAGCCCCTCCGTCATCGAATCCCCCTTCGGCGGAGTGCCAGAAAAGGCCCCCAGATGGGATATCTCGAGAACAGAAGCTTGCGGCGGCGGAAAAAGTATTTCGTGGAGTCCTCTATTGGTTTCCCGATTTTAGAGAATTTACAGTGGTGGAATTAGGTCAAAAGGGGCAGAGGTGGGCCCACGAGGCACCAGGGCGCGCCACCCCCCTGGGGCGCGCCTTGGTGGCTCGTGGCCACCTCCTTTGTCTTCTGTCCCTCTCCCGAAGCTTCTAGTGTCTCTTATGTCCAGAAAAAAATCTCCAAAAAGTTTCGTGGCATTTGGACTTCGTTTGGTACTGATATTCTAGAAAACCAAAAACAGGCAAAAAACAGCAACTGGCACTGGGCACTAAGTTAATAGGTTAGTCCCAAAAAATGATATATAATTGATGTAAATGTATATAAAAACATCCAAGATTGATAATATAATAGCTTGGAACAATCAAAAATTATAGATACGTTGGAGACGTATCTGCATCCCCAAGCTTAATTCCTGCTCGTCCTCGAGTAGGTAAATGATAAAAACAGAATTTTTGATGTGGAATGCTACCTATCATATTCATCATATATTCTTTTCTTTACTTGCATGGACATTTGGACTTGAATGATTCAAAGCAACAGTCCATAGTTTGACATGAAGATATAAATACTCAAGCATACTAGCTAGCAACCATGTCTTTCGAAATATCAATGCTAAAGAAAGTTATCCCTAGCCCATTATGCTCAATCATTGATCCATTCATGAAACACACTCAATATTAGCTACACGCAATGCACAAGTATGACAATAGTGCTCTCTAGTTGGTGCTTTATAAGAGAAGATGGAGACTCAAAATAATAATAAAAATTTGCATAAAAGTAAATAGATAGGCCCTTCGTAGAGGGAAGCAGAGATTTGCAAATGTGCCAGAGCTCAAAACTTAAATTAGAGAGATAAAATTGTTTTGAGAGGCATGCTTTTCCTGTCAACGAAAACGACCGAGAATTCCCAATATCTTCCATGCTAGACACATCATAGGCGGTTCCCAAACAGAAAGTAAAGTTTATTTCCTTTCCACCATTCTTTCACAATCCATGGCTAGCCGTATCCACGGGTGCCCTCCATACCAACACTTTCCAAGGAATTTTATTGTTATTAATTTTTGATTCATTGTGGGACTGGGCATCCCTATTAATAGCCACTCTCTCGTGCAATGACAAGTGAATCAACACTCATTGTGAGAATAACACACCTAGCATGGAAAATATTGGCCACCCCCTGCCGCTTCATGAGCGGTACGGGCACACAAAACGGAAAATTATTTTGAAAATTTTAGAGTTGGCACATGCAAATTTACTTGGAACAGCATGGAAATACCGCATATAGGTAGATATGGTGGACTCATTTGGCACAACTTGGGTTTAAGGAGTTTGGATGCACAAGCAGTATTCCCGCTTAGTACAAATGAAGGCTAGCAAATAGATTGAGAAGCAACCAACCAAAAAGCGAAAACGGTCATAAACATGCATTGAACATAACTAACACTGAATAATGCACCATAAGTAGGATATAATTTCGTTGCATAACTATTGACTTTACGTGCATGCATAGGGAATCACAAACCTTAACACCAATATTCTTACTAAATCACAATTACTCACTAACATGACTCACATATTATCATCTCCATGTCGCAAAACTATTGCAAGGAATCACACTTATCATATCCAATGATCTATATGAAAGTTTTTATTATATCCCTCTTGAATATTCATCACTTTGGGACCAAATTCATATCTTGTGCAAATTACCATTACTATTATCAACTCTCAAAAAGATATAAGTGAAGCATGAGAGTGCAAATATTTCTTCAAAATTTTAATCTTATCAACTCTCAAAACAATATAAGTGAAGCATGAGAGTTTAAATATTTCTTCAAAATATAGCCACCGCCGTGCTCAAAAAGATTTAAGTGAAGCACTAGAGCAACTGCCTAGCTCAAATGATTTAAGTGAAGCACATAGAGTATTCTAACAAATCATGATAAATGTGTGGCTCTCTCAAATAGGTGTGTCCAGCAAAGATGATTGTGACAAACTAAAAGAAAACAAAGCAAAGACTCATATAATACACGACGCTCCAAGTAAAACACATATCATGTGACGAATAAAAATATAGCTCCAAGTAAAATTACCGATGGTTGGTAGAAGAAAGAGGGGATGCCTTCCGGGGCATCCCCAAGCTTAGACGCTTGAGTCTTCCTTGAATATTACCTTGGGGTGCCTTGGGCATCCCGAAGCTTAGGCTCTTGCCACTCCTTATTCCTTCATCCATCGTGATCTCACCCAAAACATGAAAACTTCAATCACACAAAACTCAACAAACCTTCGTGAGATCCGTTAGTATAACAAATAAATCACTACTTTAAGTACTGTTGCAAACCCATTCATATTTTATTTTTACATTATACCTACTGTATTCTAACTTCTCCATGGCTTATACCCCCCGATACAATCCATAGTTTCATCAAAACAAGCAAGCAATGCATCAAAAACAGAATCTGTCAAAAACAGGACAGTCTGTCGAAATCTATTTAAAAGCCATACTTATGTAACTCCAAAAATTCTGCAAAAATAGGAAAACGTGGGAAATTCATATACCAATACTGTGTAAAAAATTCAGAATTTTAGGAAGCTACAGTACAGAACTAAAATTCCAGCACTGGACGCAGAACTTTATGTTTTCCAAACAGCATCAATTATATTATCTTCCAATTCATCCCAAAGGCATTACTTGGCACAAACACTAATTAAAACATAAAAAAAACAATCATAACAGTAGCATAATTGTGTAAACACACAAGAACTTATTTTATCCATTGGGTTGTCTCCCAACAAGCTCTTTCTTTATAGCCATTAAGATAGGCTTAAGATTTCAATGATGCTCTCATGAAAGATAATAATAGAAACACAAAGAGAGTATCATGAAGTATATGAAAAACACACTTAAGTCTAACATACTTCCTATGCATAGGCATTTTATAGGAGAACAAATTATCAAGACAAGCAATCTCTAGCATATGCAAGGAAGAAGAAGGGAGCATTAACAATTTAAACTTCAAGAGAGGTAATTGAGTAACATGAAAATTTCTACAACCATATTTTCCTTTCTCATAATAATTACATGTAGGATCATAGTCAAATTAAACAATATAGCTATCATATAAAATATTCTCTTCATGATCCACATGCATAAAAGTTTTATAATCTTCAAAAATAGTGGGATTAACATCAACTAAAGTCATGACCTCTCCAAACCCACTTTTATCAAAAATTTCATAAGATTGATAATTCTCCAAAGTAGTGGGATCATTATGTAACACCCCCAGTACTAAGCTACAGTGATCTCATGCTAATGATGCCATGTCATCATGCCTTACAAAGCCAAAATGCCACTTGTCCAAAAATCAAGTCCAATTTAATTCAAATTGCAGGTCAAATATTTACTTCTTCTGTCATGCAAACAAAATAGTTCACTATTTGGCAAATATTCCCTAAATATTTGTCATGTTGAACCCTACCTCTTTTGGATTCCAAAAATGCCCCTGGCAATTAATTCAGTGGTCCAGCAGCACTTCTTCCCTCTTTTTAAATTCCAACAAAATCCAAATGGAATTATTTTGCCCCCAAACTTTTTGTGACAGTGAGGTATATTGCACACTAATTATTGAGCTCAGCTACACATTTTTCAAAAGTTATTTGGTGCTTCAAAATAATGCAAAGTAGTGGCTGAAATGTTTAACAGATAAAAGAAAAAGGAAAGGGCAAAGGAGCACAGTGCTCCTGGGCTTTGAGTCGCTACAGGACCGGCCCAGCCCGCGCAACGTCGTCTCCCACCTCTCGTCGCGCTGGCAGAGCGCGCGCACTCACAGCGCCGCCCCCCCCTCTTCTTCGTTCGACAGCGAGGCTCTGCAGGGCTCGGGGAGGGGTTATAGACCCTGCACGCCTCTCGGTTGAACCCTAACCCCCTCCGTTCCTCTTCTTCACGTCGCCCCCTTCCCCACTGCGTACAGCCGACGCCATCGTCGCCGCCTCCCCGTGATTGACATGGCCACCGTCCTCTCCAAGCCGCGCAAGGATATCCAGGAGCATCGGAGGCGTCTGCTACATCGTCTACGTCTAACCTTCTGCAGCGGATCGTAGCCACGCCATCGTCCTCATCGATCTGCCCCGACTGGATCGGCACAGCCGCAGCTTGATCTGCTCAACTCCGGCGCTCCCCCGAGCTCACTGGCCTGCCCTGCTGCCCCTCGGTGAGTGCCGCTTCTTCCCCCTCCTCTGCTGCTTGCTTTCATGCTCATATGAAGCCGCCGTTGTTCCGATGCTCCAGCTGTCGCCATCGCTGGCGAACTGCTCAATGCAGAGCCGCCCGAGCCATTACACCTTGCATGTCATCCTCCTGGGGCTCCCAGTGGGCCGCCTAGTCGCTTAGCTGATTCGAGAACGACCCGAAACCACGCGCCCATGCTCGACCGACTGTCGCCGCCGCAAATGTCGTCGCCGGCCTCGATTCCGGCTACCATTTGGCCTAACTCCGCCACCGTTCGGATGCGCTCGATCCCAGGATCCCAATGCCGCAAACCGCACGCAAAACGGTGCACTATAGTGAGCGCACGGAGCTCGTCTACCGTCGGGAAGGCCTCGCCGGCTTAAGTCTGGTGGCGCTGACGTGGCGCCGTCATTAGCCCACTAATGACGTGATTAACCGCGCTAATCCCCACTGACACCGGGCCCTGCTATTTAATTAAAAGGTGAATTAGTTTCTGGTTAAAAATTAAATAAACCACCGGGGCCCACGCGTCAGATTTGACCCTGCCCAGTCAGCGTTGACTGGGCCCACCAGTCAGTGACTGTGGCCCGTTGACATGTAGGCCCCGCTGACACTGTTCACACATTGACCAGGTCAACAGTGGACCGTTGACTTGCTGACTGTGCATGCTGACTCAGCCACTGGACCCCACCTGTCATTCTAATAGGCTAGCTGTCTCTGAGTATAAAAAGTAATTGCACTGTTTAAATTCGAATTTAATATTTAAATTAATTCCAGAAATTTCAGAAAATGGTTTAAAACTTTGAAAAATCATAGAAAATAAACCGTAGCTCGGATCAAAAAGTTTTCTACATGAAAGTTGATCAGAAAAACGAGACGAACCCGAATATGCCCTACGTTTACCTGTTACATGCCCACAACCATGCAAACATGGAACCTTCCCCTCCGGTTCATCTGTCTGACAGATGCCCGAAGCTTGGAAAATATCCCCAGATATTTTCCCGCTCCGCCTGCAACGTGTAGCAATGCATTAGGCCACCACTAGCACTGCATACTGCCATGCCATGCATCTGTGCTGCATTGTTTGCTTTTATTTATTGTTTCTCCCCCCCCCTCTTCTCTCCGGTAGAACCCGAGACTGACGCTGCTGCCGAGTACGACTACGCCCCTGACGACCAGACCCTCTCAGCAGAGCTTCCAGGAAAGCAAACCCCCTTGATCATTCCGATATCGCCTATTCTTTCTCTCCCAAGCTTGCGTTAGAATTTGCTACTGTAATTGATTGCTCCTATTCTGATGCATAGCCTGTTTTTGTAACCTGCTGCTGTTACTTTACCTGTCATCCTCAACTGCTTAGTATAGGTTGGTACTGAACCATCTGTGGCCCCTCATCCTTGTCCTAGTTGCCCCGCTTAGTTACCAGCGCCCCAATAGAGGTGATCGATGGGCTGAGACCAGCACATCAGCGCACACCCCCTTAGTTGTACGACACTGCAGGGCTACTATCGAGTGCCGAGGGTGATACCTCATACTGCACTCCCGATGATATCTCTGCAGTATAGCACATCGGTGGTGATTGCAGAGGGTGATTCCTCGCTCTCCCCTTCCCGATGATGACTCGGTCGTGCAACCCCTCAAGTGTGGACCATCGAGGGTGATTCCTCCTGGTTCTCCTTGAAAAATTACATCGAGTAGAATTCCAACGAGGGTGATTCCTCGGATTCCCTTTGATGTGGTGAACACACGGTTACCATGATTTTTACCTACAGTTACTTGATAAAGTCGGGTCGGCCCTGAGGGCTACCCACGAGTGATGTGGATTCGGGTTGACCATGAGGGTACCCGTGTGGTGATTACGTGGCACGGTCGGGCATTCCTAGCCCTTGCCGTAAGTCCACGAGACGGGGCGACGGGACCACAGATCGTGGATCACTGATTGTCACCGCAAGCTCCCAGAGCATTAACGGGTTAGGATATGTGATCTGAGTAGGCCTCTGGCCTTTTCGCACTAACCACCACGCGGGAATAAGTATGGGCACTCGGCGTCGTATGTATCAGCCGAAGCTCTACAGATGTCAGCAGTTGAGCGGCGTGCGCCGGGTTGGACCGTGAAACCCTGCGCTTGTATTAAGGGGGCTAGGTCTGCTCACCGGCCGCGTACGTAACGCGCAGGAGTGCAAAGGGTGATGGGCTCAAGACCCCTGAGTGCTTAGGAGCTAGACCGGCGTGCTGGCCTCTCTGTTGAGCCTAGGTAGGGCTGCGATGTGTCGATCAGCCGAGGCCGGGCATGACCTGATAGAAGTGTGTCCGGCCAGAGTTTATCGACCGTGTTGGGTAAAGTTGGTTCACCCCTGCAGGGAAGTATATCTATTCGAATAGCCGTGTCCGCGGTAACGGACGCTCAGAGAGTATCCCGATCTACTACAACTAGAACTGGATACTTGTGTTACTAAAATGATATGTTGGCTCTGGGATTGCTTTCTCGTTGGGAGTCGAGGAAGGATCTCTGGGCGTTGTTACTACTTACTTGCTACTTTATATTATGCTAATCTGCACTCTTCTAATGCTGCAAGACGCTGAAGATGCTAGTCTTCGATAGGCTAGGCCTTTCTCTCTATTCTGGCATTTCTGCAGTCCAGTCCACTGATACAGCCCTTCCTTGATACCAATGCATAAATAGAATAGTTCTGATGGAAGTCTTGCGAGTACTTTGGATGAGTACTCACGGTTGCTTTGCTTCCCCTTTTTCCCCATACCCGATTGCTGCGATCAGATGACGGTGCCCAGGAGCCAGCTGCTACCGCCGACGACTACTACTACCCTACCGAAGGAGCCTACTACTACGTGGAGACCACCGACGACCAGGAGTAATTAGGAGGCACCCAGGCAGGAGGCCTGCGCCTTTTCGATCAGTATCGTTGTTTTGCTCAGCCTTCTTAAGGCAGACTTATTTCCCTTTTATGTCTATACTCAGATATTATGTTGCTTCCGCTGACGCTTGATCGCGAGCTTATGTATTCGAGCTCTCGAGGCCCCTGGCTTGTATTATGAAGCTTGTATGACTTTTATTCGTGTTTAGAGTGGTGTTGTGATATCTTCACGTGAGTCCTTAGGCTTGATCGTGTGCATTTGCGTGTATGATTAGTGCACGATTAAGTCGGGGGCGTCACAAGTTTGTATCAGAGCCGACTGCCTGTAGGAACCCTCCTTTCCAACTCCTTGGCCGCAGTTGAGTCTAGTCGTTGAAAACTATTTTACTAACATGGCTGTGTGGCTTACGGGCCCACGTTGCCAATGGGTGGTATTAGGATCTTTTATTCCTCTTCCATACTCTGGGACTCTGATCTTTCTTCTTTTCGGGTTAAAGATTTTGCTAACTCTAACTTTAGGTTCTCGTAACTATTTTCTCCCGGAGAGCCCTTCATTCTAGATGACCGCTTGATTCATCAAGAGATTCCGAAGATACACTTCGATGCTTTCCCGAGACCCTTGTGCTCATCGCTTTTGCGATTCCCTACCACCGATAATCCCTATGGATTACTATATACACTTGTCGTTCACACCTTCTTTCCCAGTTGCTCCTGTTATTACAAGATGCCCCAAAATACTCTCCGTGGTTCCGAGAATCCTTTGTGCCTACTGCCTTGCAACTTCTTTTCGCACTGCGGATTATGCCTCTCACTTCCCGGGGATCTGTTCACCCCCAGTTGTTTAGGTGTTTCGCAAAATTCTTCGAAATGCTATTTGACCTTCCGAAAATCCGCTAGAGCCTATTGCTCTTGACAGCCTTGCATGCTTGCATTATGATTAATTCCATATGTCTAGCAATATTCATTAACATCCTTTGTCGTTGTCATTCTAAGCCTATTGATTCAATATGTATATGAATGCTCTCTATCATCAGTTAATTCCTAGAATTCATCCTTCCGGCTCAGACGTCATTTTGGACATGAGTTGGCTTTCGGCCAATCAAGTTGCAATTGATTGCCCCTCTAGTTCTATTCAACTCACTCATATTTAATCAAAGCATCTGCTCCTGATCCTTCGTGTTGGAAATCAAAAATTCCGTTGTACTTAAGCATCGAATTATTCAGATGTTTCTACAATTCGATGCCTTTGCATTCTTTCTTCTCTGTTTGAGTACCGATACTCACATCAGCTCTTTTGTGGACCGCCAGATTCTTTGTTGGGCTGTTATCCGACAGTGTCCTTCATATTTAATAACCTTGTGAGTTCTTCCCCTGATGCATAATGCCTTTGGTAAATTGTATCCTCTATTTTTGTCAACCATGCTCTGCTTCCGAGCTTGTGTTATTTACTCCTAGAATTTGTGGTATAGGTTCCTAAAATGCCCCGATGGGTGGTATCTATGCTTCTGCCATCTGAGTGAACCCGGAAACTCCTACGGGTCTTACTCTATTGGTGTTACTCCAGATAAAATTTCAACACCACAACTTCATCGAAAGCGAGAAGTGAATGAAAGGTTATGCATTGAAGAAGTGGGAGTCGACCTTGAACTTTGTGTTCATGCCCATGGAAACGATGTCGACCGTCACAGAAGCTTCTTGCAAAATATTTATTCATTTGTATAAATCTTCCAGTTTCCTTAACTTGATTCCATGCAGTAATGGTTCTGACCATGCTGGCCTCATTTGATAACTCCATTCCCGTGCCTTGTCTATTTTTCAACAAGGTTAAAGCACCTGCCATCCGCAGATCAATGATCTAGTTCAGCTTCTATTCTGTTCTACCTTCGAGTATTACCCTCTGGTATCTCGAGGATATCGTACCATTGCACTACATCTTATGAAGCTTTGATAAGGTGATACCTTTCCCCATCATAGAAATTCCACGGGTTCAGATCTGTTGTCAACCGAGAACACTGATAAGTGAATCAAATCCACCCTGTAACACATTGACCTTCTGCTTCCCCATTTCTTCTGCTTGATCATGTTATTGATCAATTATGTCTTCCTAAAACCTTTCGATAAATTGAGTTGTGATCATTCTCAACATCTTTGACATATCCCAAGTTATGAATTTAATTCGTAATACTTCCTTTTACCTAAATGGTGATCCACTTGCTATCCTGTCATGGATATCATGCTCTGCTTTCCTTGGGAGAGATATACTCTTGATACTTGTGTATTATCACATTTTCCTTTCCATTGGTTTGTTTAACCTTTCTTGTGATCTATATGATCTAAGCAGTAATAATCCCCTGCTTATGTAAACACCCCCAGTGTACAACTCTGTCAGAAAAACCCTGTCACTGTCGTGGTTAACATTCCTGTAACCACCGATGGACGAGAACTTTGCCTATTGGTCCGCCTGGTACTAACGAGCAGGAAAATAGTTCTCTTCGTCCCCCACCCTTGGTACCGCCGTTGTTGCCAACATAGCTGACAGACTTTCCTCTGACATGTCTTGTTATCATGACCATGCAAGATGTCATCGCCCTTCCTACTCATAATCCACACTGACCACAGTTCCACAGGATCGAAACCTGACTCTCCTATACATCCTTGATTCCGAAGTATCCTTTGCACTTGGCTTCGTATATATTTCCGTGAGCCACCTTCCGAGAGATGATCTACTCTGGGTTCAGACTCAATACTTATTTTCGTTGCTCTGAACCCCTCTCACACTCTGTTTCAGGCATCGAACGATTGTCTATCCGCTTGAAACTCCTTATTGAATCTTCTTGCTTTGCTCTCGATGTTTTCCTTGAGTTTCAATTCGAGAGGTACTTTCTGCCACATTCTATGGGTTATCCACCAGATAATCGACCTTGCAAGGTCCGTTCTCTCGAAGATACCCCTTACTCCACCTCTTAAATCTCGGGACAAGATTTCTTGTAGTGGAGGAGATTTGTAACACCCCCAGTACTAAGCTACAGTGATCTCATGCTAATGATGCCATGTCATCATGCCTTACAAAGCCAAAATGCAACTTGTCCAAAAATCAAGTCCAATTTAATTCAAATTGCAGGTCAAATATTTACTTCTTCTGTCATGCAAACAAAATACTTCACTATTTGGCAAATATTCCCTAAATATTTTTCATGTTGAAACCTACCTCTTCTGGATTCCAAAAATGCCCCTGGCAATTAATTCAGTGGTCCAGCAGCACTTCTTCCCTCTTTTTAAATTCCAACAAAATCCAAATGGAATTATTTTGCCCCCAAACTTTTTAAGACAGTGAGGTATATTGCACACTAATTATTGAGCTCAGCTACACATTTTTCAAAAGTTATTTGGTGCTTCAAAATAATGCAAAGCAGTGGCTGAAATGTTTAACAGATAAAAGAAAAAGGAAAGGGCAAAGGGGCACTGTGCTCCTGGGCTTTGAGTCGCTACAGGACCGGCCCAGCCCGCGGAGCGTCGTCTCCCACATCTCGTCACGCTGGCAGAGCGTGCGCACTCACAACGCCACCCCCCCTCTTCCCCGTTCGATAGCGAGGCTCTGCAGGGCTCGGGGAGGGGTTATAGACCCCGCACGCCTCTCGGTTGAACCCTAACCCCCTCCGTTCCTCTTCTTCGCGTCGCCACCTTCCCCACTGCATACGGCCGACGCCATCGTCGCCGCCTCCCCGTGATTGACATGGCCACCGTCCTCTCCAAGCCGCACAAGGATGTCCAGGAGCATCGGAGGCGTCTGCTACATTGTCTACGTCTAACCTTCTGCAGCGGATCGTCGCCACGCCATCGTCCTCATCGATCTGCCCCGACTGGATCGCCATGGCCGCAGCTCAATCTGCTCAACTCCGGCGCTCCCCCGAGCTCACTGGCCTGCCCTGCTGCCCCTCGGTGAGCGCCGCTTCTTCCCCCTCCTCTGCTGCTTGCTTTCATGCCCGTATGAAGCCGTCGTTGTTCCGATGCTCCGGCTGCCGCCATCGCCGGCGAACTGCTCAATGCAGAGCCGCCCGAGCCATTACACCTTGCCTGTCGTCGTCCTGGGGCTCCCAGTGGGCCGCCTAGTCGCTTAGCTCATTCGAGAACGACCCAAAACCGTGCGCCTGTGCTCAACCGACTGTCGCCGCCGCAAATGTTGTCGCCGACCTCTATTCCGGCTACCATTTGGCCTAACTCCGCCACCGTTCGGATGCGCCCCATCCCAGGATCCCAATGCCGCAAACCGCACGCGAAACGGTGCACCGTAGCGAGCGCACGGAGCTCGTCCAGCATCGGGAAGGCCTCGTCGGCTTAAGTCCGGCGACGTTGATGTCGCGCCGTCATTAGCCCACTAATGACGTGATTAACCATGCTAATCCCCACTGACACCGGGCCCTGCTGTTTAATTAAAACGTGAATTAGTTTCTGGTTAAAAATTAAATAAACCACTGGGGCCCACGCGTCGGATTTGACCTTGCCCAGTCAGCGTTGACTGGGCCCACCAGTCAGTGACTGTGGCCCGCTGACATGTGGGCCCCGCTGACACTGTTCACACTTTGACCAGGTCAACAGTGGACCGTTGACTTGCTGACTGTGCATGCTGACTCAGCCACTGGACCCCACCTGTCATTCTAATAGGCTAGCTGTCTCTGAGTATAAAAAGTAATTGCACTGTTTAAATTCGAATTTAATATTTAAATTAATTCCAGACATTTCAGAAAATGGTTTAAAACTTTGAAAAATCATAAAAAATAAACCGTAGCTCGGATCAAAAAGTTTTCTACATGAAAGTTGATCAGAAAAACGAGATGAACCCGAATATGCCCTCCGTTTACCTGTTACATGCCCACAACCATGCAAACATGGAACCTTCCCCTCCGGTTCATCTGTCTGACAGATGCCCGAAGCCGGGAAAATATCCCCAGATATTTTCCCGTCCCGCCTGCGACGTGTAGCAATGCATTAGGCCACCACTAGCACTGCATACTGCCACGCCATGCATCTGTGTTGCATTGTTCGCTTTTATTTATTGTTTCTTCCCCCGTCTTCTCTCCGGTAGAACCCGAGACTGACGCTGCTGCCGAGTACGACTACGCCCCTGACGACCAGACCCTCTCAGCAGAGCTTCCAGGAAAGCAAACCCCCTTGATCATTCCGATATCGCCTATTCTTTCTCTCCCATGCTTGCATTAGAATTTGCTACAGTAATTGATTGCTCCTATTCTGATGCATAGCCTGTTTTTGTAACCTGCTGCTGTTACTTTACCTGTCATCCTAAACTACTTAGTATAGGTTGGTAGTGAACCATCTGTGGCCCCTCATCCTTGTCCTAGTTGCCCCGCTTAGTTACCAGTGCCCCGATAGAGGTGATCGATGGGCTGAGACCAGCACATCACCGCACACCCCCTTAGTTGTACGACACTGCAGGGCTACTATCGAGTGCCGAGGGTGATACCTCGTACTGCACTTCCGATGATATCTCTGCAATATAGCACATCGGTGGTGATTGCAGAGGGTGATTCCTCGCTCTCACCTTCCCGATGATGACTCGGTCGTGCAACCCCTCAAGTGTGGACCATCGAGGGTGATTCCTCCTGGTTCTCCTTGACGGATTACATCGAGTAGGATTCCAACGAGGGTGATTCCTCAGATTCCCTTTGATGTGATGAACACACGGTTACTATGACTTTTACCTACAGTTACTTGATAGAGTCGGGTCGGCCCTGAGGGGTACCCGCGAGTGATGTGGATTCGGGTTGACCATGAGGGTACCCGTGTGGTGATTACGTGGCACGGCCGGGCATTCCTAGCCCTTGCCGTAAGTCCATGAGACCACAAATCGTGGATCACTGATTGTCACCGCGAGCTCCCAGAGCATTAACAGGTTAGGATATGTGATCTGAGTAGGCCTCTGGTCTTTTCGCACTAACCACCACACGGGAATAAGTATGGGCACTCGGCATCGTATGTATTAGCCAAAGCTCTCCAGATGTCAGCAGTTGAGCGGCGCACGCCGGGTTGGACCGTGAAAGCCTGCGCTTGTATTAAGGGGGCTAGGTCTGCTCACCGGCCGCGTACGCAACGCGCAGGAGTGCAAAGGGCGATGGGCTCAAGACCCGTGAGCGCTTAGGAGCTAGACTGGCGTGCTGCCCTCTCTGTTGAGCCTAGGTAGGGCTACGATGTGTCTATCAGCCGAGGCCGGGCATGACCCGATAGAAGTGTGTCCGGCCAGAGTTTATCGAGCGTGTTGGGTAAAGTTGGTGCACCCCCGCAGGGAAGTATATCTATTCGAATAGTCATTTCCACGGTAACGGACGCTCATAGAGTATCCCAATCTACTACAACTAGAACTGGATATTTGTGTTACTAAAATGATATGTTGGCTCCGGGATTGCTTTCTCGTAGGAAGTCGAGGAAGGATCTCTGGGCGTTCTTACTACTTACTTGCTACTTTATATTATGCTAATCTGCACTCTTCTAATGCTGCAAGACGTTGAAGATGCTAGTCTTCGATAGGCTAGGCCTTTCTCTCTATTCTGGCATTTCTGCAGTCCAATCCACTGATACAACCCTTCCTTGATACCAATGCATAAATAGAATAGTTCTGATGTAAGTCTTGCGAGTACTTTGGATGAGTACTCACGGTTGCTTTGCTTCCCCTTTTTCCCCATACCCGATTGCTGCGATCAGATGACGGTGCCCGGGAGCCAGCTGCTACCGCCGACGACTACAACTACCCTACCGGAGGAGCCTACTACTACGTGGAGACCACCGACGACTAGGAGTAGTTAGGAGGCACCCAGGTAGGAGGCCTACGCCTTTTCGATCAGTATCGTTGTTTTGCTCAGCCTTCTTAAGGTAGACATGTTTCCCTTTTATGTCTGTACTCAGATATTATGTTGCTTCCGTTGACGCTTGATCGCGAGCTTATGTATTCGAGCCCTCGAGGCCCCTGGCTTGTATTATGAAGCTTGTATGACTTTTATTCGTGTTTAGAGCTGTGTTGTGATATCTTCACGTGAGTCCTTAGGTTTGATCGTGTGCATTTGCGTGTATGATTAGTGCATGATTAAGTTGGGGGCGTCACACATTATTACCTAAAGTTGACGCTCTTCCAAACCCACTTTTAATAGTGTTGCAAATTTTATTATCAATCACATATTCATCATGAGGCTTAAATAAATTTTCAAGATTATAGAAAAAATCAAGAGCACTCAAATCACTAGCAATTGGTTCATTATAATTGGATCTTTTGAAAAGATTGGCAAGTGGATGAGGATCGATAGTGATCTTAAATTTTTGCTTTCACTTTCTGTTCTTGAGTGTTGTCATGGTAATAAAAGCAAGCAAGCAAATAAAATATTTTTGTGTTTTTGTAAAAAAAAATTAGAATTGGGGGAGATGAAAACAAGAGGCAAAGGCAAATAAACTAAATGCAAGGAGATGAAAGTTTATGCGAAGGTACTTGATAGATGTTGATGATGTCTCCCCGGCAACGGCGCCAGAAATTCTTCCTGCTACTTGTGATCTGCATTGGTTTTTATCCCCGAAGAGGAGAGGATGATGCAGTACAGTAGAGATAAGTATTTCCCTTAGTTATGAAACCAAGGTTATCAATCCAGTAGGAGAATCACGCAACACCTCGTTAGCAGTACCTGCACACAAACAACAAATCCTAGCACCCAACGCAAACAAGGGGTTGTCAATCCCTTGGAGGTTAATTGCAAGATTAAATTGTATGGTGATAGATAGATAGATCGCACTAAAATATAAAATAAAATAAATAAAGTAAAAGTGTAGCAAGGTATTTTTAGAATTTTTAATATATGATAAACGTAGACCCGGGGGCCATAGTTTTCACTAGAGGCTTCTCTCTTGAAAATAGCATACGGTGGGTAAACAAATTACTGTTGGGCAATTGATAGAAAAACAAATAATCATGACGATATCCAAGGCAATGATCTAGTATATAGGCATCATGTCCGAGACAAGTAGACCGACTCCTGTCTGCATCTACTACTATTACTCCACACATCGACCGCTATCCAGCATGCATCTAGAGTATTAAGTTCATAAAGAACGGAGTAACGCCTTAAGCAAGATGACATGATATAGACAAAGTAAACTCATGTATGAATAAACCCCATCTTTTTACCCTTAATAGCAACGATACATACATGTCATGTCCCTTTCTGTCACTGGGATTGAGCACCGCAAGATCGAACTCATTACAAAGCACCTCTCCCATTGCAAGATAAATCAATCTAGTTAGCCAAACCAAATCAATAGATCGGAGAGAAATACGAAGCTATAATAATCATGCATAAAAGAGTTCAGAGAAGACTCAAATAATATTCATGGATAATCTGATCATAAACTCACAATTCATCGGATCCCAAGAAACACACCGCAAAAAGTGATTAAATCGGATAGAACTCCAAGAACATCGAGGAGAACATTGTATTGAAGATCAAAAAGAGAGAAGAAGCCATCTAGCTACTAACTATGGACCCGAAGGTCTATGGTAAACTACTCACGCATCATCAGAAGGGCAGCAAGGTTGATGGAGAGCCCCTCCGTGATCGAATCCTCCTCCGGCGGAGTGCCGGAAAAGGCCCCCAGATGGGATCTCTCGAGAACAGAAACTTGCGGCGGCACAAAAAGTATTTCGTGGACTCCTCTGTTGGTTTCCCAATTTTATAGAATTTATAGTGGTGGAATTTGGTCAAAAGTGGCAGAGGTGGGCCCACGAGGCACCAGGGCGCGCCACCCCCCTGGGGCGCGCCCTGGTGGCTCGTGGCCACCTCCTCTGTCTTCTGGCCCTCTCCCGAAGCTTCTAGTGTCTCTTATGTCTAGAAAAAAATCTCCAAAAAGTTTTGTGGCATTTGGACTTCGTTTGGTACTGATATTCTGGAAAACCAAAAACAGGCAAAAAACAGCAACTGGCATTGGGCACTGAGTTAATAGGCTAGTCCCAAAAAATGATATATAATTGCTGTAAATGTATATAAAAACATCCAAGATTGATAATATAATAGCATGGAACAATCAAAAATTATAGATACGTTGGAGACGTATCAGAAATCAAGTGTGGAAATAGAATGGAATGAGAATGGAGGAAGAAGAAATCAACATGAGGTGTTTCTGCGAAGACAGAACAAAAGACGGTGTTCCATATGGGCGCAAGTGCCCGTATGAGCGCCCGTTTGGCATGAATTCCGAGGCAGATCATCCACCTAAACAACTTTTATGAAAGGGACCCACTACAAGAAATATGTCAACTTGTGACCTTCTATCAGTGACCCTGGAAGAAATGGTCATAAATCTACGACCATTTGAGGCCAATTGGTCATTAGCTGTTCGGGGGGCTCCAAACCCTAAACCATGACGACCATTTTGGTCAGAAAGGTAGTAATTTCCTTACACGAGATGGTCGTAAAGCAGACAGCACTGGCCCGCTGCCTTATTTCTAGCTGATCACTGTGGCACCCCGGCTCAGAGAACCGGTTTACCAGTGTTTCCAACCCAGAGATCATGTCTTCTGGAAACACACAACAACTTGGAACAGAACTGAACTGATCTTTATTGATATATATCGATTACAAGCTCATAATTTACATTGATAGCGAGGCCAGAAGCACTGCACGTGCTATGACAATATCTACATTATTTATGGAACATAGCAGGGCCTCGATACTACTAGGTGATTCTACAGCTTCTCCCGCATCTGGCATGATACGCCAGGTGAGTACTTGGAATGTACTCGCAAGCTCACAGCAACCATAACAATGCAGCAAACAACAGCATGGCAATTATCATGTTAAGTGCTTAAGTTGCTTACTTACTGTTGCCAAATACCAACTTACTCTCTTCTGGGTTGTCCCACAACCCTCAAAATACTCATGATCCATCGAGTACTTCCGAGCATAAGACAAGTTCTTCCATCATTATTATTATTACGGTTGACCACTCAGTGTGACCTAGTGCGGACTGTGTCCAATACCATGGACGCGGCTATTCGAATAGATTCTTACACTCTGCAGAGGTTGCGCACTTTACCCACACCATGGAGCTCCTTGTCCCGTACCTCGGTACACTTCCCTCTTGGGTGGACCGGTGCTGCTCCAACGAAACCTGCGTAACTCGTGACTCTTCCATCGTACCACCGACAATCATACCCTCCTAGGGTCATGTCCTGGGTGGCCCCTGTGTCACCCCGTGACACCTGCCACTGTCGTGGCCAACTAAACTGTCCCAAACGGGGACGCCATCAATATAACTCAACTGGGCTCACAAGATTATCGTCGTCTACCTGATCAGGGTAGCAGGCACGCATAACCCTCCCTATTTGGTGATACCGACAAAAGAGCACGCAGTCAGACCAAGTCAAGGCCGTCCCATACCGGCAGATGTGGCTGCACGGATAAGTCCGGGTCGGTGGCACTTGATCAACCAATTAGTTTTAGTTTTGACAAGTACTTAACAAGCATGGTTATTTATCATGAATAACTTAACATGGCAGTAGCTATGCATCAAAATAATTTACTATGAATTACCACATATTAAAATAATGCAAAAAATCAATTAAATAACCAACACTATTGAAATGCCTTATGTAATGGATGATGTGACTTGCCTTGCTCTGTTGTGTTGTCCACAAACTCCTGGGCTTCAAAACCAAAAGGATTTCCTTCTGAAAATATTTTAAAATAGCAAAAGAAAATATCACATAACACATTTCTGTTCACCATAAATTCTGTGAGCATAAGAAAAATATCAAAATTTACCAAAAAATAGAGGGGCTCAAGACAAACTCAATGCAAAAAAGAATCAATTGATTTGGACTTATGGATAAAAAGTTAGGAGTGGTCAAAGTTTCTGGTCAAATCTAGTTTAAAAACAGAAAATAAAAAAAATCCACAGAGGGCCATGTCGATGGCGTAAACTGGAGGGGCGCCTCCACTTACCGCTTCGGCGCGTGAAGCGAGCCACTGACGCGCGGGCCCCACTATCAGGTTTAAAAGGGGGGGGAGAGAGAGAATAGAGCACTGCGGAGCTCCGGCGATGGTCGCCGGCGATGCAGACGGCGGCGAGGTCCGGCGACTACGGGGATGGAACGAGCACACGGAGACGAAGCCGTACGTACCCGTGGATTGGCGAGAGATGGCCGGACGACGTCGTCCCCTTCCTCTCCGGCGGCGGCGATTTTCGGGTGTCGTCAGAGACGGCGATTCCGGCGGAGTTTTGACTGGGCAAGAGGTCGGGCATGGTCAAGAGAGTGTATGGAGCTCGCGGGTGGAGTCAGTTGAGGCTGGGGTGGAGCGAGACGGCTGGGTGGCAGAGCTCGGGTGGCGGCGGAACGCCGGCGAGATGCGAGGCCAGAGGGCCTCTCGCCCTTGGCTCGTTGCTCGGGAGCTCGATTGGGAGTGGGCGGAGGGCGATGAGGAGCTGGAAGGGCTGGGCGCAACCTTTTATAGGCCGAGGCGAGGCTGCTGGAGCGGGTGGAGCTACAGCCACGTAGCCGGCGCAAGGACGCCGCGCTGGCTGGCTTGGCGCGGGTGATGGGATGGGAGAAGGCAGGATAGTAAATGCGGGCAGTGGGGGCTTGCGGAGGAAGACGACGGCCAGCAGGGCCACAGTGCCAGTACGGGTGCCACAGTGGCCGTGTGCGGGTGACGAGAAGGTTCGGGAGTGGGGTACGTGGATGGCAGCGGCGACGTCGGCACCACCGGACACCGAATGGCAACGCGGGACGGCCGGAACGATCATATCAGACGCGGGCGGGGTGCAGAGCGCGCGCACTGGCTTGCTAGTGCCGTGCTCACCACGGTGGCTGGCACCAGGAGGCCACGTACGTCTGGCGCACCGTGTCCAGCACGTCGACCCTCGACCACTTAGTCCCCCTGTGCCTCTGGTTTGGCTAGATACATGCTGGTTCGAAGTGTAGCTTCAACTACAGTTTCTGACAGAAACTTTGGGAGAGCTCTAGAGGAGAGATGAGCTGGAGATGAAGCCAGTGGAGATGTCCAGAGTGATCTACTTTGGAAGGACTACAAACTGGCCAAGTTTGAAAGGTTTTCATCAAGGTTTGAATGTAGCTGAAATACAACTGATGTTACTGTCCAGAAACAAGATGATCTTGTAGCACTCACATGGTTGATCTTCTAGAGCTGGAATTTGGTGCATGAGGGTTATTTGGTGGATAGAAGATGTCATAAAAATTTCAGCTCAAATGGATACCTCTAGCTGGTACTTCCTTCACAGAGGTTCAATTTGAGCAGAAACTTGGCAGAATATTGCTGCTGAAAATTTGTACTGGACAAGGTGATATTTTTGAATGTTGTGGCAAGATAGGTTCTCTAGTATCTCAGGGAATTATTTGAGGGTTTTCTGAGTTGTGGAAATATGGGTTGCTTCACAAAGGGCCAGTTCTGTCCAGAAGATAAATGAAGTTTTCTGGACAAATTTTTATACTGAACCATGAAATGTTTTTGAAGATTGAGGGAGTAGATGATGACAAGAAGATGTGGTATTAATTTGGGATTTTTCTGATTATCAGAGCTATAGGTTGCTTCATAACCCATAGTGATGACAGATTTTCCCAAGGAAAGAAAATGAATTATTTGAAAAGAATAAGAATTGGAATTTGATCCTGAAGGTGTGTGACAAGATTTTGGCAAGATGTTGAGGGCTCTGGATCACTTAGAGAGATTCAGAAGTTTCTTAAGTCCAAAGTCAACTGAAAATATTCAAAAACCATCCAAATTGCAAATGAAGCCAGAAAGATTTTGAAAAGAAAAAGTTGCCAAAAACCAGGGTGTCACAAACCTACCCCCCTTAGAATGAATCTCGTCCTCGAGATTCGGTTGCTCAGGGAACAAGTGTGGGTATACTGATCTCAGAAAATCCTCTCTTTCCCAAGTAGCTTCTTCCTCAGTATGATGATCCCACAATACTTTGTAAAATTTAATTATCTTGCTCCTGGTAGTGCTTTCCATCTCATCCAATATTCTGACAGGTTTTTCCTCATAGGTCAAATCTTTGGTCAACTCTAGCTCACTCATATCCGTCTGTTTGATCGGGGGTGCAATGCACTTTCTTAGCTGTGATATGTGGAAGACATCGTGAACATTAGACAGCTCTGGTGGTAACTCCAACTGATATGCCACTCTGCCTCTTCTAGCCATTACTGGAAAGGGACCGATATATCTCGGTGCAAGCTTTCCTCGTGTATGAAACCTCTTTATTCCTTTCATGGGGGTGACTCGAAGATAAGCATATTCTCCGGGCTCAAAAGTTACTTCTTGATGCTTCGGGTCGTAATAACTCTTTTGACAGGACTTGGCTGCTCGAAGACGTTCCTGAATATTCTTGACTTGTTTCTCAGCCTCGAGAATCAAATTCGTGCCGAAGATACGACTGTCTCCTGTCTGAGACCAATTTAAAGGAGTGCGACACTTTCGTCCATACAGAGCTTCAAATGGTGACATCTTGAGACTCGACTGATAACTGTTTTTGTAAGAGAATTCTGCATAGGGTAGACTATCCTCCCATTTGGGTCCATAGGTAAGAGCACAAGACCGAAGCATATCTTCCAATATCTGGTTCACACGTTCGGTCTGTCCATCTGTCTGTGGATGATATGTCGTACTATGCTTTAGCACGGTTCCTAGGGCTTGGTGCAATCGTAGCCAGGATGCTGAAGTGAACAAGAAGCCTCTAACCGATGTGATAGACTTGGGTACTCCATGAAGGCTGACTATCCGGGACATCTAGAGCTGTGCAAGCTGATTAGCTTTGAAAGTAGTCTTTACTGGAATAAAGTGAGCCACTTTCGTAAGTATATCCACGATGACCCAGATAGCATCATGGCCTCTTGTTGACTTGGGTAGTCCAACAATGAAGTCCATGCATATGTCATCCCATTTCCACTGGGGAACTGGTAAAGGTTGCAGTAGTCCAGCGGGTTTCTGGTGTTCAGCCTTGACTCTGTTGCAGATGTCAGAACAGGCGACATAATATGCAATGTCTCTTCGCATTCCTGGCCACCAAAAGGTTTCTCGCAAGTCCCGGTACATTTTTGTTCCTCCCGGATGGATAGAGTATGCGAATTCATGTGCCCTCTGAGTATTTGTTGTCTCAAATTTTCTTGGTCAGGCACGCCTATTCGGTCCTCAAACCATAAAGTGCCCTGGTCATCAATTCGGAAGGTCTTGGCCTTTCCTTGCTGAATATGTTCCTTGATTTCTTGTATACCTTTATCTGATTTTTGAGCTGCCTTAATTTCTTCCATAAGTGTTGGAATGACTTCCATTGTATGCGGGCTAATTGGGCCGCATAGCACCATATTCAGCTTAGCAAATTCTTCTTGTAGCCTGGGATGGATACCCTTCATTATTGCATTTATGGTGCCTTGTTTTCTACTGAGAGCACCGGTGACGACGTTGGCTTTTCCCGGATGATAATTAATCCCAATGTCATAGTCCTTGACCAGCTCAAGCCATCTTCTCTGTCTGAGATTAAGATCGAGTTGGGTGAAAATATACATGAGACTCTTGTGGTCTGTGTATATTTCACATCACTGTCCAATGAGATAATGCCTCCAAATCTTTAATGCATGAACCACGGCTGCCAATTCCATATCACGAGTGGGATAATTCTCTTCATGGGGTGGTAGCTGTCTGGACGCGTATGCTACAACCTTTCCCTCTTGCATTAGAATGCAGCCGAGTCCACGCCTGGAAGCATCGCAGTATATATCAAAGCTCTTGTGGATGTCTGGAAGAACTAAGACAGGGGCCGTAGTTAGCCTCGTCTTTAATTCCATGAAACTGCTATCGTATTCTTCCGTCCAGGCAAATTTATGGTTCTTTTTCAACAATTCTGTCAATGGCTTGGCTATCTTTGAGAAGCCTTCAATGAAACGACGATAATAGCCTGCCAATCCCAGAAAACTGCAGACTTCCGTTACTGTGGCTGGTGTCTTCCAGTTTAACACATCAGTCACTTTGCTGGGGTCGACGGCCACACCCTGTTTTGACAGAACATGTCCCAGAAAGCCCACCTCTCTTAGCCAAAATTCACATTTACTGAACTTGGCATACAAGCGATGGGTCCTTAGTCTTTCCAGAACAGTACGGAGGTGTTGCGTGTGCTCTTCTTCATCTTTGGAATAGATGAGAATATCATCGATGAACACTACCACAAATTTGTCCAAGAAGTCCATGAAGACCTTGTTCATCATGCTCATGAAGTAAGCTGGAGCATTTGTCAGCCCAAATGTCATGACTGTAAATTCATACAGACCATATCTAGTAGTGAAGGCTGTCTTGGGGATATCCTCTTTCCTGATTTTTAACTGATGATACCCCGTTCGAAGATCAATCTTGGAAAATACCCGGGCCCCGTTCAACTGGTCGAACAGATCATCAATGCGGGGGAGCGGATATTTATTTTTAATAGTGACCTCATTCAACTGGCGATAGTCCACGCACATTCATAGGCTGCCATCCTTCTTCTTAACAAACAACACAGGTGATCCCCATGGTGAAGTACTTGGACGAATGTACCCTTTTTGCAATAATTCATCCAACTGTTTCTTTAATTCCACCAATTCTGGGGAAGGCATGCGGTAGTACTTCTTATAAATTGGAGCGGTTCCGGGAACAACATCAATAGCGAACTCTAGTTCCCGATCAGGTGGCATTCCTGGCAATTCTTCCGGAAATACGTCCGGAAATTCACTGACTACTGGAATCAGATTTATGTCTGTAGCTGTGGCTTTGAATGCCATTCCCTTCTTTGACATCATTCTGCTAGCAGTGAATTGCACTGTTTGGCCTGCCGGGTTAACCAGTGTCACCGTCCTGGTGGCACAGTTGATACACACCTGATGTGGTGTCAACCAATCCATTCCCAGTATTATATCCAGTCCAGGAGATTCGATGGCAACAAGAGTAGCTGGAAACTTAACGCCATGTATCAGGATTTCCAGATCCTTGTATATCACATTTGTTCTGAGCATGGAACCAGGGGATTGTACCACCATGATTTTGTCCAAAAGAGAAGGAGAAAATTTGTGCAAGGTGGCAAAACTCCGCGAAATAAACGAATGAGAAGCCCCAGAATCAAATAAAATTATTGCAGGTATGTTGTTAACAGAAAACATGCCAAGGACCACGTCTGGTGCTTCGCGGGCTTCCTCAGCGGAGATATGATGGACTTGGCCGCGATAGAAATTCGGATTGGGGCGGCGTCCCACATTGTTGACTTGTGGCTTGTAGTCGGATGATGGCTTCCCATTTCTTGCGGGGCACTGCTTGGAGTAATGCCCGCCCTGGCCACAATTAAAGCAAGTGTTGTTGCGGCGGCAGTCCTCCAGCACTGGCTGTTTGTCGAAGGTCTTGTCCTGGCTGACAGGCTTATTGTTGTTGTTACCATTGTTCCAGGCAGGCTTGTATTCAGATGGACCTGGTTGCCAGATGCGTGGCTTCTGCGCAAACTGCTCACGGTTGTCCTTCTTGGGTTCAAACTTCCGCTTGCAATCGTCATATCCTGACTTATGCTCTCGTTCAGCTATGAAAGCCTTGTTCACCAAAGTCTGGAAGTCAGGAAAGTCAAGCATACAAAGCTGACAGTGGAGGGCATGATTGAGTCCTCTTAGAAATCGATCAATCTTTCTTTCTTCTGTAGACACGTCGTGAGTGGAGTACCGGGCCAGATTATTAAACTTGTTCAGATACTCACCCACTGACATATTCCCTTGAGTAAGGGCCAGAAATTCCCTCTGCTTCACCTTCATTATGCCGGTAGGAATATGATACTTGCGGAATGCCTCTTTGAACTTCTCCCAAGAAATATCTTCCCCAGGGAACCACATTATTTTTGTATTGTCCCACCATATAGCTGCTGGTCCCTCCAGGTAGTGAGTACCAAAAGGAACCTTGTCTAACTCATCACAGCGGGCTATGTCCAACTTCTTTTCCATGGTCCTTAGCCAGTCATCAGCTTCCATAGGACCCACAGCTTGACCAAAACTGGGTGGCTTGGTCCGCTGAAAATCAGATAATTTAGAGTGTGTCCCATTGTTGTGATTCTGACCCACCATAGTCTGCATACTTTTCAGAAATTCCATGAGATCTTGATTTCTCTTCTCCTCAAACATTCTCATGATCTGATCAGTGGTTGGTGACTGTGGTGGTGGAGGTGGTAAATCTTCTGGTGACTGTCCGGCTTGTCTGGCGGATCGACGAACGGGAGTTCCATCGCCGCCTTGATTACTACACCTCTTCATCCTAAATTTGTTCCCATTGCAAAATACCGAATCGATGAGCAACATCCATAAGGGAAGCACAGCAATATGACACCAGAAAAAGAAACCAAATAAAAAGAGAAGATAAAGAGAACAACATAATTATACAAGGCAACCCAACATCATACATGACAAGCTAGTAGGGGGGTTATCATGAAAGGACTGCTCAAACGGCAGTTGACATATGAAGAGATGCTACGATGCATGCACAGAAACTCAAGGCTCCACTCTAGTAGCGCGGGTGGCACGGACACTGACAAACTGAAGACTCCTCGTCATCTGATCCGGTCTCGGAATCTGAGCTGATGATGTGAATCTCGGTCTCTGGATCAAAGGTAACACGGCGACGCTGACGAGAAGATTCTCCCTCTGAAGGAGAAGAAGCACAACGTCGCAGCATCGGAGCAGCTGGAGTAGCTAGGAGTGAGGCCCATTCTGCCGGGGTCTCACGTCGGCTACCAGACAAAAAGCCTGGCGGTCCGAACGAGTTAGAAGGAGTCTCAAAAGGTGGAACGGGTGGAGTATACATGGGTGAAAACGGAGGTGGAAGAGGAGACTGTGCTGCCGCAACAGCTACAAGTGCCTCACGGGCATGAGTCAGCTCCTCAGCTAGTGAAGTGATCATACGATAACTGGCATTCAGATAATGAGATAAAACACCAGTAGCATGATCACTCGCGGATCAACCGGTGCGAAAAGGACTCGCCCTGTCGCAGGCGACAGGGTGGGGTAGTGAAAGAAACCCGGATGAGTCTGCATCTCGACCTCGTGGAAGCGCAAGTCGGTGAGAGCCTCCATCGCAGCAAACTGGATCGCCAGCTTCGGAGTAGAAGCAGTTCCGCCCTTGGAAGAACGGGAGTAACTACCAATATCCGAACTCGCAGTAAGAAAGGCCTCCGCGTGATACTCGTACACTGAACCAGCAAGCTTCTCTCGGAACACCTGGTACATTGGGTCTTCGCCATTGGGATACAGCCGAAGCCAGACACTACGAAGCAGTACTGGAAAAGTGAATGGTGCCGGCTCATGGTTGTAGTGGTACAGAACTGGTGCCATCTACACTCACAAGGCCAACGGTTAGCACAATAATAAATATATGCATGCCATGCAGCAATCAGATGCAACAAGAAAGTCACAACCCAAGACTCTAAACTAATCGTGGTTCTAGCGCAGGGTTAGCTAGGGTGTCCTACAGTCAGCGTGGCTCTGATACCAAGCGTTGTGGCACCCCAGCTCAGAGAACCGGTTTACCAGTGTTTCCAACCCAGAGATCATGTCTTCTGGAAACACACAACAACTTGGAACAGAACAGAACTGATCTTTATTGATATATCTCAAGTACAAGCTCATAATTTACATTGATAGCGAGGCCAGAAGCACTGCACATGCTATGACAATATCTACATTATTTATGGAACATAGCAGGGCCTCGATACTACTAGGTGATTCTACGGTGTAGCGGAACATCGCGGAAAACTCCATCCACAGGGACACTGCTGGGACACGACCTAGTTAGCCTAGCATGAACCATCGGGACTTCCGTCCTCGGCTTCTCCTGCATCTGGCATGATACGCCAAGTGAGTACTTGGAATGTACTCGCAAGCTCACAGCAACCATAACAATGCAGCAAACAACAGCATGGCAATTATCATGTTAAGTGCTTAAGTTGCTTACTTACTATTGACAAATACCAACTTACTCTCTTCTGGGTTGTCCCACAACCCTTGAAATACTCATGATCCATCGAGTACTTTTGAGCATAATACAAGTTCTTCCATTATTATTATTACGGTTGACCACTCAGTGTGACCTAGTGCGAACTGTGTCCAATACCGTGGACGCGGTTATTCGAATAGATTCTTACACTCTGCAGAGGTTGCGCACTTTACCCACACCATGGAGCTCCTTGTCCCGTACCTCGGTACACTTCCCTCTTGGGTGGACCGGTGCTGCTCCAACGAAACCTGCCTAACTCGTGACTCTTCCATCATACCACCGACAATCATACCCTCCCAGGGTCATGTCCTGGGTGGCCCTGTGTCACCCCGTGACACCTGCCACCGTCGTGGCCAACTAAACTGTCCCAAACGGGGACGTCGGCAATATAACTCAACAGGGCTCACAGGATTATCGTCGTCTACCTGATCAGGGTAGCACGCACGCATAACCCTCCCTATTTGGTGGTACCGACAAAAGAGCACGCAGTCAGACCAAGTCAAGGCCGTCCCATACCGGCAGATGTGGTTGCATGGATAAGTCCGGGTCGGTGGGACTTGATCAACCAATTAGTTTTAGTTTTGACAAGTACTTAACAAGCATGGTTATTTATCATGAATAACTTAACATGGCAGTAGCTATGCATCAAAATAATTTACTATGAATTACCACATATTAAAATAATGCAAAAATTCAATTAAATAACCAACACTATTGAAATGCCTTATGTAATGGATGATGTGGCTTGCCTTGCTCTGTTGGGTTGTCCACAAACTCCTGGGCTTCAAAACAAAAAGGATTTCCTTCTGAAAATATTTTAAAATAGCAAAAGAAAATATCACATAACACATTTCTATTCACCAGAAATTCTGTGAGCATGAGAAAAATATCAAAATTTACAAAAAATAGAGGGGCTCAAGACAAACTCAATGCAAAAAGAATCAATTGATTTGGACTTATGGATAAAAAGTTAGGAGTGGTCAAAGTTTCTGGTCAAATCTAGTTTAAAAACAGAAAATAGAAAAATCCACAGAGGGCCACGTCGATGGCGTAAAGTGGAGGGGCGCCTCCACTTACCGCTTCGGCGCGCGAAACGAGCCACTGACGCACGGGCCCCGCTGTCAGATTTAAAAGGGGAGAGAGAGAACAGAGCACCGCGGAGCTCCGGTGATGGTCGCCGGCGATGCAGACGGCGGCGAGGTCCGGCGACTACGGGGATGGAACGAGCACACGGAGACGAAGCCGTACGTACCTGTGGATTGGTGAGAGATGGTCAGATGACGTTGTCCCCTTCCTCTCTGGCGGCGGCGATTTTCAAGTGTCGTCGGAGACGGCGATTCCGGCGGAGTTTCGACTGGGCAAGAGGTCGGGCGTGGTCAGGAGAGTGTATGGAGCTCGCGGGCGGAGTTAGTTGAGGCTGGGGTGGAGCGAGACGGCTGGGTGGAAGAGCTCGGGTGGCGGCAGAACGCCGGCGAGATGCGAGGCCAGAGGGCCTCTCGGCCTTGGCTCGTTGCTCGGGAGCTCGATTGGGAGTGGGCGAAGGGCAATGAGGAGCTGGAAGGGCTGGGCACAGCCTTTTATAGGCGGAGGCGAGGCTTCTGAAGCGGGTGGAGCTACGACCACGTCGCCGGCGCAAGGACGCCGCGCTGGCTGGCTTGGCGGGGGCGACGGGATGGGAGAGGGCAGGAGAGTAAATGCGGGCAGTGGCGGCTTGCGGAGGAAGACGACGGCCAGCAGGGCCACAGTGCCAGCATGGGTGCCACAGTGGCTGTGTGCGGTGGCGGCCGCCGGGAGCGATTCCGGCTAGGAGAAGGTTCGGGAGTGGGGTACGTGGATGGTAGCGGCGACGTCGGCACCACCGGACATCGAATGGCAACGCGGGACGGCCGGAACGATCACATCAGACGCGGGCGGGGTGCAGAGCACGCGCACTGGCATGCCAGTGCCGTGCTCACCACGGTGGCTGGCACCAGGAGGCCACGTACGTCTGGCGCACCGTGTCCAGCACGTCGACCCTCGACCACTTAGTCCCCCTGTGCCTCTGGTTTGGCTAGATACATGCTGGTTCGAAGTGTAGCTTCAACTACAGTTTCTGACAGAAATTTGGGAGAGCTCTAGAGGAGAGATGAGCTGGAGATGAAGCCAGTGGAGATGTCCAGAGTGATCTACTTTGGAAGGACTACAAACTGGCCAAGTTTGAGAGGTTTTCCTCAAGGTCTGAATGTAGCTCAAATACAACTGATGTTACTGTCCAGAAACAAGATGAGCTTGTAGCACTTACATGGTTGATGTTCTGGAGCTGGAATTTGGTGCATGAGGGTTATTTGGTGGATAGAAGATGTCATAAAAATTTCAGCTCAAATGGATACCTCTAGCTGGTACTTCCTTCACAGAGGTTCAATTTGAGCAGAAACTTGGCAGAATATTGCTGCTGAAAATTTGTACTGGACAAGGTGATATTTTTGAATGTTGTGGCAAGATAGGTTCCCTAGTATCTCAGGGAATTATTAGAAGGTTTTCTGAGTTGTGGAAATATGGGTTGCTTCACAAAGGGCCAGTTTTGTCCAGAAGATAAATGAAGTTTTCTGGACAATTTTTTATACTGGACCATGAAATGTTTTTGAAGATTGAGGGAGTAGATGATGACAAGAAGATGTGGTATTAATTTGGGATTTTTTCTGATCATTAGAGCTATAAGTTGCTTCATAACCCATTGTCGTGGGAAACGGACACCTATGGGATCGCTATCGAGCGGATCCCTTTACGGTTCGGCAAGGGGAGAGGATTGCACAAAGAGCAGAACTAACGAACAACACACGGGGATTTACCCAGGTTCGGGCCGCACGGATGTGTAAAACCCTACTCCTGCTTTGATTGTATTAATTGTGGATGTTCTTGGCCAAGTTCTGGGAGCTACAGTACTCGGTAGCTGCACAAACAGAATGGGCCATCTGAAGTCCCCCCCCCCCTCTGTACGCCTCGGGCCTCCTTTTATATGGGTCAAAGGGGCTACCACAGTGGCGTACGAGATAAGGCATGAAGTGGAAAGTAGCTACAGTGTTATCATACCTAACCCTGACGGCTTAGGAAAAGCTCATTAAATGCACCGTGAGGTGTCCGTCGAGGTGTCCCTCAGCGTCTTGGGCTTGGAAAAGCTTTACAGGGGATGGGCAAAAGCAGCCATCCCATCAGCACCGCTTAAGCATCTCGTGGCCAGCATCGCACCACGTCACCATGAGGACAAGCCCTAAACGACAAGGCTGGCCGCTGCACTGGAGCGATAGCGCTGCACTGTGCAGAGCCTTGCCGGGGCTGAATCCTTGCCGGGCCCGAGGCTTGCCGGGACCGAATCCTTGCCGGGCCCGGGGCTTGCCGGGACCGGGTCTTGCTGGGTGTGAGGCCTGGCCGGCAAGGGTCTTGCCGGGCCTCCGCAACCCTTTGGCCTTCTGTCTTCTGGTCTGATCGTTGACTTGAACGTCTCCTTGGCATCTTAGTCTCATGATTACTCATAGCTATTCCCCGGCAAGGCTTGCCGCGGTACGGCTACAACTGCCCGTGCACAAGTAAGGGGTACTAAAAAGACCCATACTTTAGTACACCGACAGGAGCCGCCGGGCCTAGGCCATACACGGGTGCCAGGCCTGTTGGGCTAGGCCCAAAACAGTGCACGGGCACGCGTGGCAGGGAATAACCGCTCGCAATCATTATCTCTTTTACCACGCCCCTCCACTATGCGCATTAATCGCGCGACGTGGGAGACGTGGGCGGAAACTCCACTGCAAAAGCGGGCGGTAAAGAGCCTGCCTCGCGCCTTCCCCATAAAAAAGGGAATCGCAGAGGGCACTGCTCATTTACCCCCTCCGCCTTTCCAATCTCAATCTGAGAGCCGTCGCCATCGTCTTCTTCCTCGCGCCCAAAGCAGAGCTTTTCTTCCTCCACCCTCCTCCACCGCGCTCTCGACGCCTTCAGCGCCCACTTCCATAGCCACCATGCCGCCCAAGTCGAGCAAGGGCAAGGCGGCGGAAGCGGCCGCCGCGGAGAGCAGGTTGGCGAAGATGCGGAAGGAACGCGCTGTCTTCCCCTCGACGCTTGATGCGGAGAACTTGAAGAAGAGGTACCAGTTCGCATGGGCGACTGAGACCACGGCGCATCCAGCCACCAAAGTGAGTGTAGCTTCTCGTAGGGCAGAGCCAGAAGATTATCCCTTCTTTGCCGATTACTTCTGGTGCGGCCTCTGTCCTCCGTACTCGGATTTCTTCGTAGATATCATGCTCACCTACGGCTTCCAGCTGCTAGATTTCACGCCGAATGCCGTGACTTGTATGTCCATCTTCACGCACCTTTGCGAGAATTTTGTCGGGGTCATCCCGAGCACTGCGCTTTTCCGGCACTACTTCTACCCCCGCATCCAAAAGGGCGATGCCCTCTCCGGCAGCATCACTTGGATTCCGAGGACGGCGACCAAGGAGACGTACCCAGAGGGGCTCTACCGCGAGAGATGGGATGAGTGGCGCGGCAAGTGGTGCTGGGTCTGGGAAAAGGAGCCCAAACCGTTCTGCGAGGTGCGGAAGCAGAAGGTGGTCCGCGGCAAGGATTGGAGCGCCGCGGACCCTGACGACAGCAAGCTCACCATCGCCATCACCAGGATACTGCGCCTCAAGGCTGCCGGGTTGAAGGTGGAGATGATTGCTTCAGATTTCCTTCGCCGGCGCATCGCCCCACTGCAGAACAAGGGGCGCCCTGCCTGGGAGTACATGAACGCTGCCGACGTCATGAGGGTGCGGCCTGGGCTGGATAATGATCTGACAGCCATGGGGCACGCAGCCCTCTGCCAACAGCTGTTCAAATCTGGAGCAGTGGGAGACTTGCCGGCAGGCGTCGTCCCACTATGCAACAACTCGTCGCTGACCTCCATCATCGCCATGATGCCGGTGCTCCATTCCCATAGCATCGATGAGAGGTGGATCGAGCCGTCCGCGGAGCAGGCGCTGGCGTTCTTCGACAACTTGACGGAGAAGGCCATCCGCGGGGAGAACCTTGTCCGCGCCACCATGGAGGAGGAGCTCACCTATATCGCCAGCAGGGCGGAAGAGGCGAACCTTGCCGAAGAAGCCGGCAGCACTGAGTCCAGCAAAGGCGAGGACTTGCTGCGGGAAGATCTTGCCGGGCGAGATAAGGCTGCCGGGGAGCCGAGCGGAGCCGCTGCCGGGAGCTCTTCTGCCGGAGGCGCCTCCGAAGAGGAAGAAGAGGAGGAGGAAGAGCCCCCAACTCTTCAACACAGGAAGAGGCGTGTCCTCCGGAAGAACGCCACTGGCGCTCCAGCCCGCCAACCTTCCTCAAGCAGCGAGGCTTCCGGCAAAGCGGCGGTCGGCGAGGCCGCACCGCAACCTGCCGCTGCCAAGCGGCCCAGAACCACCCCTCCTCCTCCGTCAGGAACCGCGGCGGGGGTCGACTTCGACCTCTCCGCCATCAGCTCCGAGGAAGAAGAAGAAGAGTAAGAGTCCCGCCACAGCTTTGATTCTTATCCTTCTAGTTTTGCTTGATTAACTTGCTCTGTTTTTGCCTCCTCAGGGATACGGAGACTCTGGCGCAGAGGATGGCGAAGAGGGCCAAGACCTCAACAAGCGTCGAGCCGCTGGCAAGCACCTCGGGCGCGCCGGAAACGGTTCTCGTCAGCTCGGAGTCAAGCCCAGAACGCAACCCTCGATGCAGCCCTCGACGCAGCCCCCGGCGCAGCCCCCAGCGTGAGTCTTCTACTCACTACCCACTGGCGCGTGCCGGGGTGTTCATCTTCTCTGCTGACATCTCCGGGCGTGCAGGAGCGGAGCAACAGCGAGAAGCAACAGCGGGAGCTGCCTCTGCCATGCCACCTCCGTCGACCACACCGCCCAGGGGCGAGTCCTCGGGCAAGCTCTACCACGACGATGAGGAGGGGCCGGCAAGCGTAAGCTCCGGCAACCCCTTCCCTGACGCAGGTAAATGGCTCAGCCCAGAACTCTTGTCGCTTTGGTTTTTCTTCTTTTTGTCTTCTTGAACTTCCTTCCCAGCTTCATCTTAATCAACTCCTTGGCTTTCAATTTTCTTCTGACAGAGCTCATGGACACTGACGTTGTCATTGAAGAGACTGCCAAGGATGCCGCCACTGAAGCCGACAAGGTTGCTGCCGAAGAGGCCGCCAAGCATGCCGCCGCCGAGGTCGCCAAAGCTGCTGCCGCCGAGGCTGCTGCCGTTTAGGCCGCCAAGGCCGCTGCCGCCGAGGCCGCCAAGGCCGCTGCCGCTGAGGTCGCCAAGGCCGCGCAAGAGGAGGCCGCCAAGATGCCCGCCGAGGGAGCCGGTGAGGAGACCCACGGCCATACTGACGGCGCTTCCGCCGTAGGAGCGCCAGGCGCTTCTACTGCCGCGGGGCCCTCGACTGCCGAAGACCAACCCTCGTCGACCCAGGCCCCTTCCTCAAGCCAATACATCAGGGCCGGCAAAAATGTTGTCAGCATGCCGGGGTCGGCAAACATCGAAGAGCTGGTTGAAGGAGAACATCTTTATGGGGAAATCATCGTCGCCGCCGCCAGCGAGCTCAAGGAGGAGCAGCTACTCCAAGCCATGAATGACAACTATCGGAAGCTCCAAACGCTCTACCGCGCCCGGAAGGAGAAACTGGACTCCCGGGCAGCGCTCGTCGAGGCAGCGGAAGGAGACTTCCAACAACGCATCACGAAGACACAGGCTTGGTACGGGGAGGCCCTCCAAGAGCTGAATGTTTATCGGGAGCAGCTCGCGGAAGAGCGGAACATCCTCCTGCTGAAGCAATCAGACATCGAGAAAGCGCAGGAGGAGGCCGCCCAGCAAGCCTCCGTGGCCGGAGCCCTCTTGACGCAGCGCCGCATCAGCCTTGACGCCCAAGAAGAGGACCTTGCCACGCGCGAAGCGGCGCTTGCCGCCAAGCTTCGCAACAAGGATGAAGAGCTCGAAAGTCTTGTTGCACGGCGGGTCCAGGAGCTTGAGCAGAAACACTTGAAGACGCTCAGAGCTCTAACTGAAGACCACGCCGGCAAGCTCAAAGAGGCCCTCGACGCTGCCGGAGCTGCGGAGACCGCCAAGAACTTGCTGGAGGAGAAAACGAAGCAGCTGGAGGCCACCCTCGAGGACCACGGCAAGAAGGTCTCAGCACTCGAGGCCGAGAGAGACAAGGCTCTCCACAGCCTGATGGAGACGCAGGCTGCCGCATCCGAGAAGGTCCAGCAGCTTTCCTCCGCCAAGGACTCCATTGAAGATCTGAAGCTGAAGCTATCCACGCTGGAGGAGTCTCTTGAGGCTGCCCGAGTTCGCGAGAGGACTCTTATCAAAGACCTCCACGATGAACAAGAGTTGCTCCAGAACGCCGCCACCACCCACAACGAGTACACTTCTAGCGTGAAGCTGGACTGCCAGGCTGGCGGACGTCGCCGAGAAGCTTGGTGCGGAGCTGCAGGCCATGGACTTGCCGGGCTTCGGATACTCTGTCGACGACAACATATCCTCAAGCGCCAGGCTAACCATGTTCTTCGACAAGCTCGTCGACGCCCTCAAGCTACTCCAGGCGAACCAGACAAGCAAGCTGGCCGACGAATCCCGGAAACTCTGCCAGCTCATCCTCCGCAAGGTGTTGATGAAGGTGGTGTACAGGAACCCTGGCATCGACCTCTCCAAAGCCTCGAAGAGCTTGCCGAAGGACGCGAACGTCAAGGCTCTCGAAGAGCTTGTCGCGCCCATCGTCGATCGGGTGAGCCAGGTGAAGAGGGTCGAGGGCGATCGCCGGGACTAGCCACATCCGCCTCATCTCTTCCTCATCTTGCCGCCAGCATTCCATGTAAAAGACAATTTGCCTTATGTCAGAAACGTGGCAAGCACTGGATGTAATATAATTTGCTCTATTTGAATTATGGCATGCTATTCCCTTTGTTCAATTTCTTTCTGTATGGCGTATACCCAACGCTTTGCTGGGAACTTGCCGGAGCATAACCCCGTCGCGAGCGCTGGGTTCGGGTCGTCAGCAGCTTGCGGGCGGTGCTGCTCATGGCAAGAAATCTCGACGCTTTCAGCGCGGCCACCTAGACTGTTGAGCGGACTCGAAACAGAGTAAGGGCGCAGCCGATCACGACAAGATTCCATCGCGTGCAGGTTTTCCATACAAAGCCGAAATCGTTCAAGGGAATACAGCCTTACAAAAATCAAAAATCTGCTTAAGGGGTTCAGCAACTTAGCTCTGCTTTTCGTCGCTATTCTTTTTCTTCCGGCAAGGCGCCAACCTTGAACGTCGTCTGGTATCCATACCACCATTCTCCTCCCCCCCCCCTGGCAAACTTGCGTCCGAGGGAATCTTCTGTCTCTTGAGAAAAAGAAAGAAGAGAAAATAAAGGTATGGAACCTTGACGGTTCGTTAGCTCTTACCGGGATCGAGTGCAATACACATCTCAGATAATACATGCATATATATGACATGAAATCAACAAGAAATGTAAAGCACACAGATCTTATTAAATATGCACAAAGGATGCGCCTGCTCTGTACAAAGGATTACATGCCATCCGGCAACACTCGTACAGAATGGCATTGTCGGGATCTTGCCGGAGCGTTACGCTGCCGCCAGCGCTGGATTCGGGTCGTCAGCAGCCTGCTGGCCGTATCGCTATCACAGCAAGAAACCCGAACAACCGCGCCTTACGGGTAGAACTTGCGAAGGTGCTCGATGTTCCAGGAGTTGCTCACTGGCAAGCCCTCTTCGGTCTCCAGGCGGACAGCGCCAGGCCTGGTGACTCGCACTACCCGGTAAGGGCCTTCCCACTTCGGCGTCAACTTGTTGGAATTCTTGGCCGACTGAACGCGCCGAAGAACAAGGTCGCCTTACTCAAGACTCCGGGCGCGAAGCTTGCGGCTATGGTAGCGGCGCAAAGCTTGCTGGTAGCGAGCGGCTCGCACAGCAGCCCGAAGACGGTTCCCCTCAAGGAGCAGCGCGACATCTTGCCGCAGCTGTTCTTGCTCGAGCTCATCATAAGCGAGCACTCGAGGTGACCCGTATATGAGTTCCGTGGAGAGAACTGCTTCCGCTCCGTAGACCAGAGCAAAGGGTGTCTGGCCGGTGGCTCGATTCGGCATCGTCCTGATCGACCAAAGAACCGCCGGCAGCTCATCAATCCAGCGTCTTCCATGCTTGTGCAGCTTGTCGAAAGTTCTGGTCCAAAGACCACGCAACACTTCAGCGTTCGCCCTTTCCGCTTGGCCATTGCTTCTCGGGTGAGCAACAGAGGCAAAACAAATCTTGCCGCCAAGGTCTTGGACGTACTGCATGAAGGTGCGACTAGTGAACTGCGTACCGTTGTCGGTGATGATCCTGTTCGGCACACCAAAACGGCACACAATCCCCTTGAAGAACTTCACTGCTGACTGTGCTGTCACCCTCCTCACTGCTTCCACTTCTGGCCACTTCGTGAACTTGTCGATAGCAACATACAAGTACTCGAAGCCCCCGGCAGCGCGGGGGAAGGGACCCAGTATGTCGAGCCCCCAGACCGAGAAGGGCCAGGAGAGAGGGATCGTCTGGAGAGCTTGAGCTGGCTGATGAAGTTGCTTCGAATGAAACTGGCACGCTTCACACTTGGTTACTAGTGCCGTCGCATCCTGGAGGGCAGTAGGCCAGAAGAATCCTTGCCGGAATGCCTTGCCGACAAGGGCTCTCGAGCCTATGTGGGATCCACATATGCCCCCATGAATCTCTGCCAACAGCTCTAGTCCATCCTCCCGAGGAATGCACTTCAATTTCACACCGTTGGGTCTCTTTCTGTACAGGACGTCGTCGATGAACTGGTACATACTTGACTGACGGGCTACTTTCTCAGCTTCTTCCTGCTCCTCAGGGAGTTCTCCTGTCTGAAGGAAATGGACTATTTGCTGTGCCCATGCCGGAGCCTGTGGCTCGATGACAAGGACTAAAGGCGACTCTTCAGTGGCGGGAGCATTTGCTTCTACGGCAAGAACCTGAGGTTCTTGGCGGAGCAGCTGCTCACCGGCAACGGGTATTACTTCGGCAGAAGGGGCGCTTGCTTCGGCGGCAAGAACCCGAGGTTTTGCGTGAAGCCGCTGCTCACCGGCAACCGGTATTTCTTCGGCAGCAGGGGCGCTTGCTTCGGCGGCAAGAACCTGAGGTTCTGCGCGAAGCCGCTGCTCACCGGCAACCGTGTCGTTCCCGGCAAGATCCTTGCCGGGGGCTTCGGGAAGCCCTGCCGGGAAGTACTCGCCGGTACTTAACTTTCTTCTCTTATCAGGCCTTGTCGATGGCGACACGGATGGTTGAGTCAAGCGGAGCACAAAAGTCCCTGGTTCCACAGGCAGCTTGAGTGCGGCACGCTTCAACAGGTCGTCGGCAATGTTGTTCTCTGATCGAGGAACATGCTCTGTCTGAAGACCATCAAAGTGCTCCTCCAGCTTCCTCACTTCATCGACGTACGCTTCCATCAACGGGCTCTGATAATCTTTGTTGACCTGTCTCACGACGAGCTGGGAGTCACCTCTGACGATGAGCTTCTTGATCCCAAGGTCTGCCGCGATCCTGAGACCGGCAAGCAGTCCTTCATACTCTGCCGTGTTGTTGTTCGATCTCTCCCGAGAAAAATGCATCTGGATGACGTACTTGAGGTGCTCTCCGGTGGGTGCGACAAGCAGCACGCCGGCACCGGCACCTTGCAGCGAAAAGGCTCCATCAAAGTACATGATCCATTCGCGATCTGTTTCCTTGCCGGGAATCGCTGATTCTTGGACTTCGTCGTCTGGCGTTGGGGTCCATTCTGCAATGAACTCTGCCAAGGCTCTGCTCTGGATAGTTGAAGAACTTTCAAACTTGAGACCAAAGCATGACAGCACCAACGCCCACTCCACGATCCTGCCGGTTGCTTCTGGGTTCCGGAGAATCCGTTGCAGCGGAAAGCGAGTGACGACGGTGATGTCATGTGCTTGGAAATAATGGCCCAGCTTCCTCGAGGCCATAAGGAGGCCGAAGAGCAGCTTTTGCACGCCAGAATATCTCGACCTAGCCCCCTGCAACAGGGAGCTGACGAAATAGACTGGGCGCTGCACCATCTTCTTCTTCTGCACTGCTTGACTTGACTGCGCGGATCTTTCCTTGTCGGCACCAGACTCTGCCGGGGCCGGCCCCGGCAAGTCACTTGGCGGACTTGCCGTTGCCGCTGCATCCTCCTCTGTTTCTCTCTCTGCTACCAGCGCAGCACTAACCACTTGATTTGTTGCCGCTAGATATAGCAGCAACGACTCTTGTGGCCTAGGCGCGACTAGTATTGGCGGAGAGGAGAGGTACTTCTTCAAATCCTGCAGCGCTACCTCCGCTTCTGGAGTCCATTTCATTGGACCTGCCTTCTTCAAAATTTTGAAAAATGGCAGGGCGCGCTCAGCGGACTTTGAGATGAACCTACTCAAAGCAGCGACGCAGCCGGCAAGGCGGCGCACATCCTTGACTCGTCTTGGTGCTTCAATCTGCTCAATTGCCTTGATCTTGTCGGGATTGGCTTCAATTCCACGCTGAGATACAACGAACCCGAGAAGCTTGCCGGATGGGACACCGAACACGCACTTCTCGGGGTTGAGCTTCAGGTTGATCCTGCGCAGGTTTGCAAAAGTCTCCTCCAGATCTTGAATGAGAGTTGCCTTGTCCTTGGTTTTGACCACTATATCATCCATGTAAGCTTCCATATTTCTATGCAGCTGGGCCCCGAAACCAATCTGGACAGCTCTTGCGAAGGTCGAACCAGCACTTTTCAACCCGAAAGGCATACGCAAAAAGCAATATGTGCCACACGGGGTGATAAATCCGGTCTTCTCTTCGTCTTCTTTCGCCATGAAGATCTGGTGATAGCCTGAGTATGCGTCAAGGAATGACAGCAGATCGCAGCCGGCAGTGGAATCCACAATCTGGTCGATGCGCGGCAAGGGAAAGGGATCTTTTGGGCAGGCTTTATTGATATCTGTAAAGTCAATACATAGCCTCCATTTACCATTCGCCTTGCGCACAACAACTGGATTGGCCAACCATGTAGGATGGAGGACTCCTCTAACCAGGCCTGCCGCCTCAAGCTTCTTAATCTCATCTGCAATAAATTCTTGCCGCTCCAAAGCTTGCTTCCGCACCTTCTGCTTGACGGGCCGCGCGTGGGGACAGACAGCTAGGTGGTGCTCAATTACTTCCCTGGGAACACCGGGGATGTCAGATGGTTGCCATGCAAACACATCGACATTCGCCCGCAGGAAAGCAACGAGCGTGCTTTCCTATTTGTCATCAAGGGTGGAACTTATAGTGAAAGTTCCCCCCGTCCCGTCCTCCTTGGCGGGCACCTTCTTGGTCTTAGGTGGAGTAGCCTTGGATTTCTTGGTCTGGCTGGCAGAGCTTTCTGGAGGTTGCGGATCGTTGGTGAAACCAACAATGGCAAACACCCGACCGCAGTTGTGCGATCAGGGTGATCCTCGGCGTCAAAAATGATAGGCGTGTGGGACCACTTCAGTGGCTTCCGGGCATCGAGGGATGGCTCTGCCGCATTAATCTCGCGCGCCCACTGCTTAAGCTGGCGGTGAGAGGAATGCAACGAAGCGCCCCCGTCGACGCACATGGCCTCTGTAGCCTTCTGGAACTCGTGTTCGCTGGACTCGTCGCCTCTGTATCATCATCATCATCTCCTTGCTCTTTGGCGCGGCCCCGGGCAGGCTTCTCTTGCTGCTGCCTGGGCTTGCCGCGGCGACCTCCTCGACCGCGTTTCCTGCCAGACCCTCCGGTACCATCTTGGGCTCTTTCCTTGTCGCGCCTTTCGTACTCGGCGCGCTGCTTCTCGGCAAGTTCCTCAACTTGCCGGCAGTCTTGGAGATCATGGCCCTTGGTACGGTGGATCTTGCAGTACTGCTTGCCGGATCCTTCTGGCTTGTCGGCAGCCGCCAAGGCCTGACACACCGCACACCCGGCAACCTCATTGCCGGGGTCGTCGGTCTTGGACTTCTTGGCGGTGCCGGGGTTGCCGGAACCTTCAACGGCAAGTACGGCCTTGCCCTTGCGCTTCTTGTTCTTCCGCCGCCCCTTCTTTGCCGGGGCAGGAGCGTCTTCGCTGTCAGAGTCGACTTCGGCGCTAGCGTTCTCGCCGGGGAGCCTCCTTCCTTCTTCTGCCCGAGCACACTTGTCGGCCAAAGCGTAGAGCTCGGCGACATCTCTGACTTTGTTCATCGCCAGCTCCTCCCGCATCTTACGATTGCGCACATTCTGATGAAAGGTGCTGATGACGGCGGCGGGATGAACGTCAGGAATGTTGTGCTGGATGCGGCTGAACCTCTGGATATACTTGCGCAAAGTTTCGCCCTCCTTCTGGGGAATGATGTGCAGATCACTCACCTGGCCAGGAGCTTGATGGCCGCCGGTGAAGGCTCCAACAAACTGATGGCACAGGTCGGCCCAAGAAGAGATGGAATTCTCGGGCAGGTGCATCAACCACGATCTCACGTTGGGCTTCAGCACCAACGGAAAGTAGTTGGCCAGTACCTTATCGTCACGAGCCCCGGCAGCCTGCACCGCGATGGTGTAGATGCTCAAGAACTCGGACGGATGGGTCTTGCCGTCGTACTTCTCCGGTACTTCCGGCTTGAAGGAGCGGGAGCTAGGCCACTGGACTTGCCGCAGCTCACGAGTAAACGCTGGACAACTCACCTCGTAGGGTAGGCAGCCAGGGTACCCTGGCGCGGGCTCGTCAACAGCGGTCCCAGCGCGCTTGTCAGACTGGCGACGCGCTTCCCTTCGGCGCTCGATGGTGGTTCGAGCGTCCTCCTTCTTCCGTTCCCGAAGAACGTGATGTTGATCGCGGCGAACCCGCGGATCAGATGACGCCGTGGAATCATCCTCACGGACGCTGGTCCGTCGAGTTAACGACCGCTCTTGATGCAGCGGAGGGGAACGCAACGTAGTCGTTCCAGCTCCGGTCTTCTCTCCATCGCCACGCACCAGCCTAGACGACTGCAGCCGCGAGGGTTCACCCTGCTGCGGTACGTCGTTGTTGGCTAGGCCGATGAGGCTCTGGATAGCGGCTCGCAACTCGTCTAGCTTCTCCACGGCGGGAGGGAAGTCTAGGAGCAGCTGAGCTCGCGCCAACGCCTCTGCTGGCATAGGCGGCGGCGACAGGTGCGAAGAACGTGAGGTGCTCAAACTCCTAACAGGATTAGAAGGAGCACCATCACGACTCTGCACCCGCGCGCGGCTTCCACCAGCGTGCTGGCGCGGATCTTGGCCATGCACACCCTGGGGGTGATGCGCAGGGGTCTTCCCATGCGGACGCCTAGAACCACCAACGTCTTGAGGCCGCACGTCACGCGCGTCCTGAGAAGGTCGCGGTGCATGCGCCGGCGTATTCGTCCTGGAAGGCGCCGCTCCATCCTTGGAAGTCGCTGCACCACCCGCAGGTTGCGCAGCTCCATCCTTGGACCTGTTGCTTGTCCGGCTCGGATCGCCGGAATGTCGTGGAAGCTCGGAGCCTCCACCTCCTCCACCCGCGTCTACCCCGTCGCCTGTGCGCGCAGCATCAGGCACGACGGATGCAGATGGACCAACTGCCATGAAACCCTTTTTCTTGGGAGCCATGGTGGTGAAGATGATCGAAGATCTGACGCGCTGATCGCTAGATCAGGTTCGCACAACCTCGATCCCCCTACCTGGCGCGCCAAAGATGTCGTGGGAAATGGACACCTATGGGATCGCTATCGAGCGGATCCCTTTACGGTTCGGCAAGGGGAGAGGATTGCACAAAGAGCAGAACTAACGAACAGCACACGGGGATTTACCTAGGTTCGGGCCGCACGGATGTGTAAAACCCTACTCCTGCTTTGATTGTATTAATTGTGGATGTTCTTGGCCAAGTTCTGGGAGCTACAGTACTCGGTAGCTGCACAAACAGAATGGGCCATCTGAAGTCCCCCCCCCCTCTGTATGCCTCGGGCCTCCTTTTATATGGGTCAAAGGGGCTACCACAGTGGCGTACGAGATAAGGCATGAGGTGGAAAGTAGCTACAGTGTTATCATACCTAACCCTGACGGCTTAGGACAAGCTCATTAAATGCACCGTGAGGTGTCCGTCGAGGTGTCCCTCAGCGTCTTGGGCTTGGAAGAGCTTTACAGGGGATGGGCAAAAGCAGCCATCCCATCAGCACCGCTTAAGCATCTCGTGGCCAGCATCGCACCACGTCACCATGAGGACAAGCCCTAAACGACAAGGCTGGCCGCTGCACTGGAGCGATAGCGCTGCACTGTGTAGAGCCTTGCCGGGGCTGAATCCTTGCCGGGCCCGGGGCTTGCCGGGACCGAATCCTTGCCGGGCCCGGGGCTTGCCGGGACCGGGTCTTGCTGGGTGCGAGGCCTGGCCGGCAAGGGTCTTGCCGGGCCTCCGCAACCCTTTGGCCTTCTGTCTTCTGGTCTGATCGTTGACTTGAATGTCTCCTTGGCATCTTAGTCTCATGATTACTCATAGCTATTCCCCGGCAAGGCTTGCCGCGGTACGGCTACAACTGCCCGTGCACAAGTAAGGGGTACTAAAAAGACCCATACTTTAGTACACCGATACCCATAGTGATGACAGATTTTCCCAAGGAAAGAAAATGAATTATTTGAAAAGAATAAGAATTGGAATTTGATCCTGAAGGTGTGTGACAATATTTTGGCAAGATGTTGAGGGCTCCGGATCACTTAGAGAGATTCAGAAGTTTCCTAAGTCCAAAGTCAACTGAAAAGATTCAAAAACCATCCAAATTGCAAATGAAGCCAGAAAGATTTTGAAAAGAAAAAGTTGCCAAAAACCAGGGTGTCACAATCACAACCAATATCGATGGTCATAGCCTTGTAAATTGTGGTGCATTGCTATGACTAGGCACCACCTCATCAGTTTTGCCTATGTGTCATGTCCATGTGTCAATTTTTGCGTGTCATGTCCATGTGTCAGTTTTGGCCCTAGGTTGTGAAGCAGCCAACATTTTTGTCATTCCCAAAATTCCCAAAAAATTCTCACAAATTCTTTGGATCATATCTTTCTCAAATATGTCAAAAACCTTCCTTGCCTAGTTCAAAAATAATTCAGGAATATTCATTTTCCTATTCTGTTCAGAACAGTACTTTGTGAAGGAAGTGCTATTTATATTTTCTTGATTGCCCTCAAAATTTTTGGGCACCTTTTCCTATCCAAATCATTGCCTCATGACAAAATTCAGCTCCATTTGCCTAGTAAATCTTCCTCAGCAATTTTCCAAAGTTTCTGTTCAGCTAGAAGCTTTGTGAAGAAAGTACTAGCTCGGCATATTCTAATGAGTTGAATTTTTTGCACATATTCTATATGCCAAAATCATAGCTCTCCACAAAATTGGAGCCCCATCTAACAATCCATGTGAGGTCACCATCCAATCTTTGTTTCTAGTAATATTTTAAGTTTGTGAAGCAACTATATTTTATATTGCTTTATAATTGCTGAAAATTTACCAGGACATGACCCTGCCCATATAACCTCCCTCCACCAAATTTTAGCTCATTTAATTTATCCAATTTCCCTCAATATTTTTCCCAATTTTCTGTTCAGTGGAGAGCATTGTGAAGGAAGTACCATTTTTATTTATCCAAATGGTATGAAATTATAACAGTTACTTCATATGCCCAAATTATCATCCTCCTCCAAATTTCAGCTCAATCCAATCATCTATGTGAGCCCAGCTTCAATTTCTATTTTCTGGCCAGATTGTCACATTGCAAAGCAAGTGCTATCTAGACCCCTCCTATTGCCCTCAAACTTTTTGGGCACTCTTCCAAATCCAAATCATTGCCACATGCCAATATTCAGCTCCATTTGCCTAGTAAATCTTCCTCAACAAATTTCCAAATTTCTATCCACAGAGAAGCTTTGTGAAGGAAGTACTAGCTAGGCTTAGCCAAATGATCTGAAATTTTTCCAAATCTTCCAGATGCTCAAATAATCACTCTCCACAAAATTTGAGCTCTATCCAGCAATCCATGTGAGATCATCATCCAAGGAAAAACAGAAAAGATTTGAAAGTGGTTTGAAATTCAAATTCAAACCCTATTTTGAGTTATTTGGTTTTTACTCAAATTATTTCTCTCCTAAAAACAAATATATGGAAATAAGGGTAAAATGATTCCCTTCAATGTAAAATTGGGAGAAAATAAATTTGAAATCATTTTGGCATTTTAAAATAATTTTTATTGCATTTTAAATGCAACAGTAGCACTGTTTGTATTTTAAGAATTTTTGTGGATTTTATTTGAACTTGGGAAATAGTTTATGTTTTAGGAAATCTTTTTCTGATCATTTTGGTATATTATATGTTTATAGGATATTTGTTTTCATTTTCTTTTCTGTATTTTCTTTCTCTCCGTTATTTCAAAAATAGGAAAGTTTTTCTTTTTTTGGAAGTTAATCGCCACAGGCCCAAAGCCAGGCCGGGCCAGTTAACTGCCGCCGCGCCCGAATCACTCCCGCATCGGCTAGCCGCTCCCCTTCTTTTCTTTCTCTGTCGCTGACTTGCGGGACCCACCAGACCGATCCCCGATTTCGTGCGGTCACCTTCCTCCTCCCACGATCTCCTTCCTAGCTCGCCGGACCCGATCGCCGCCGCCGATCTCTTGCCATCTAGGGGCTGCCCCCTACGCCAGGAAGCCCCCCTATATAAACCCTGCTTCCCTCGTCCCCTTCCGCCTCCGATCCCCTCCCGAAACCCCCTGACACCGTAGCAATAGCTCGTCGGAGCACCGAAGCCACCGCCGAGCCATTGCCGCCCTAGCCACCTCCTCCGACCACCCCGACACCTCCTGACGCCAGCACCGCACTCCCCTCACTCCGCCCGACCTCGCTGACGACTGCCCCGAGCTCGCCGATGCCCGGAGCGCTGTCCTCGACCTTGCCCGTACCGCCACCGTCGCCGCCGTCGACCTCCACTGTAAGCGCCGGCCGCCCTTCTCTTTTCATCGCGTCGGACACCCTCTGCGCCCTTAGATCTTGATCCGACGGCCGCCGCAGATCCGCTGTTTAGATTAAAACGCCGAAACGTTTTTCTGTTAAACTTCGGCCGCCCGCTCGTTTGTCTCTGCTGCACACGCCCGTAGCCAATCACGCACTGCCACGTGTACAGTAGCCGATCCGTAGTTTTTTCCAATTTTTGTTTTCTGTTTTAATTTTCAGAAATAGTTTCCGTTTTAGAAACTTAATATCTTTTTGTGTATTTTTCCAAAATGAGTGATTCTTTTTGCATTAGTTTAAGAATTTTATAAAGTTTCTTTTTATGCAATTTGATTTCAAATTTGAAGTTTTTAAATTTTAATTTGATGAAATTTGTTCAACTCACTATTTTGTGAATATCTTGAGTTTAAAAATATATTTTTTATTGATTCTTTTTGCTACTGTTTTATTATTGTTTTGTTTATCCAGTAGCATTTAGTGATTTATTTTAGTTTATTTTAAATTAGGTTTATTGCAAAAACAGTACTGTTTAGGGCACTCAAAAAATGGAAAATGAATTTTTCGTGCAAAGAAAGTGAAAACTTCCTTAGGCAACATTGTTTGTCATTCCAATATGCACCCTTGTGCACAATAAGAGATCATTTGAACAAACTATGCCATGAATGTTGCCATAACATTGGCCATTTGCCTTGGAAGCCGTGGATCTTCATACATGATAGCTCGTTTCTGAGAACACTTTTTTAAGACATTTGCTGTAGTCCAAGTTTGTTATTTTTCCTGGAAACTAGGTCACATATAATGACACAATGCGAAGGTTTTCAATTTTTTTGATTTTTTTTGAATTTCTTATGCCCGTTTCAAAATGCGATCAAAATGACGGGCATGACCGTTCGTAGCTAGGGGTTGAATCTTGCAAAACTTTTGGAGTTTCTCTTATTAAATAGATACTTCTGTACCTAGAAATGATTTTTGGAAAAAATAAAGAGCAAACTATGAGGCAGCTGTAGTTCAAATTTGACCTGCTTTCTGCTGAATTAGCGGAAATTTGTCTTTTTCACGAGAGGTGGATCAAAAGCTTTTGACACCCAACCATTTGGTCAATTGTACATTAAATATGGCCTAGTATTTTAGAAAATTGATTTGTTCCAATTTTGCAACAAATATTTGCTAGGTCCTTCACAAAAAAAACTCATTTTGGGCACTCAAAAAATGGAAAATGATTTTTTTGTGCAAAGAAAGTGAAAACTTCCTTAGGCAACATTGTTTGTCATTCCAATATGCACCCTTGTGCACAATAAGAGATCATTTGAACAAACTATGCCATGAATGTTGCCATAACATTGGCCATTTGCCTTGGAAGCCATGGATCTTCATACATGATAGCTCGTTTCTGAGAACACTTTTTTAAGACATTTGTCGTAGTCCAAGTTTGTTATTTTTCCTGGTAACTAGGTCACATATAATGACACAATGCAAAGGTTTTACATTTTTTTGTTTTTTTTTGATTTTTTTTGATTTTTTTTGAATTTCCTATGCCCGTTTCAAAATGCGGTCAAAACGGCGGGCATGACCGTTCGTAGCTAGGGGTTGAAGCTTGCAAAACTTTCGGAGTATCTCTGATGAAATAGATACTTATGTACCTAGAAATGATTTTTGGAAAAATTAAAGAGCAATCTATGAGGCAGCTGTAGTTCAAATTTGACCCGCTTCCTTTTGAATCGGCAGAAATTTGTCTTTTTCACGAGAGGTGGATCAAAAGCTTTTGACACCCAACCATTTGGTCAATTGTACATTAAATATGGCCTAGTATTTTAGAAAATTGATTTGGTCCAATTTTGCAACAAATATTTGCTAGGTTCTTCACAAAAAAATCCATTTTGGGCACTCAAAAAATGGAAAATGAATTTTTCGTGCAAAGAAAGTGAAAACTTCCTTAGGCAACATTGTTTGCCATTCCAATATGCACCCTTGTGCACAATAAGAGATCATTTGAACAAACTATGCCATGAATGTTGCCATAACATTGGCCATTTGCCTTGGAAGCCATGGATCTTCATACATGATAGCTCGTTTCTCATAACACTTTTTAAGACATTTGTCGTAGTCCAAGTTTATTATTTTTCCTGGTAACTAGGTCACATATAATGACACAATGCGAAGGTTTTCAATTTTTTTGATTTTATTTGAATTTCCTATGCCCGTTTCAAAATGCGGTCAAAACGGTGGCATGACCGTTCGTAGCTAGGGGTTGAAGCTTGCAAAACTTTCGGAGTATCTCTGATGAAATAGATACTTATGTACCTAGAAATGATTTTTGGAAAAATTAAAGAGCAATCTATCAAGCAGCTGTAGTTCAAATTTGACCCGCTTCCAGCTGAATCAGAGGAAATTTGTCTTTTTGACGAGAGGTGGATGGAAAGATTTTGACAACCAACCGTTTGGTCAATTGGACATAAAATGTGGTCTAATGATTTCTAAAAATGGTGTGGTGCCATTTTGCAACAAATATTTGGTAGGTCCTTCACAAAAAAACTCATTTTTGGCACTCGGAAAATAGAAAATGCTTTTCTTGTGAAAGAAACTTATTTTTAATCAATTACGACCAATTTAGATGGTCATAACGTCTTCAAAGTGTTTACTGCGTTCTGATTGGTCCATGGGCATCTCACGCGGATCATGCATCAAACACCGTCGGATACTCCCGGATCCGACGGCAGCCCTCATCCCCCTCACACTCTCACCCCTCATCCCCCTCACAGGCTCACCCCTCGTCCAAACCCTAGCTTCCCTCGCGCCGCACCCGAGCCGTGCCTCCTTCCCTCCGCACGCCGCCACCCACCCAGCGCCTCGTCCCTCCCACAGCTCGCCGCCGACGCCTCCCCTCTCCCATAGCTTGCCGCCTACGGCCTCCACTCTCGCCATCAAACAAGAAAAAGAAAACAAACCCGCGGAGACGGAGCGCCACCGCTCGCTGTCTTCCTCCTCCCCGATCCCCAAACCAGCCGCCGCCCAACCCCACCGGCGACCTTCTCTCCCTCTCCCTCGCCTCCGGCGACCTCTTCCTCCTCTCCCTCTCCCTCTCCCTCGCCTAGGGAGGACCCTGACTAGCCTCGACCTACTCAAGCCGCCGCCAGATCCGCACCGGAATTTCCGCACCCGCGCTGCCTCCTCCTCCACGACCACACAGCACAGCGGCAGAGGAGTCCCACCGCCGCCACGCCCTCCTCCTTCCACCTTCACAGCCCTCCCTCCCTCCTCGCGCCTCAAACCCTAACCGCGGGCGGGCGGCCATGGCGACCGAGCTCAGGATCCGTCTCCTCTCCTCCAAGAGCAACAACGGCAATGTAACTTCCACAAGGAGAGGTATGAATCCCTTCTCTTCTTCTGGTTTCCTTCATCCCCGCATTTGATTCCTGCGTGCGTGCAGTCTCTGCAGTTTGCTCCCTCCGATCTGCTACGGTCTGCTTCAGCTCGTGTGAAGGGGTTCTTCTTCCTCCCCTCCCAGGCATAGGTGGTAAGCCATCTCCATCTCCATCTCCCTCTCCCCCACCCCCATCTCGTCTCTGTAGGTAAGCACTGATTTCTCTCTTAGTCTTTGTCTCTCTCTGCAGGTACCACGGACGCGAGAGTGGAGCCTTGACCGGAGCTTGGGCGGAAAGGATTGGAGGTGGATGTCCGCACGGATCCGGCGTCTCCGACCTCGGCATCCACAAGGAGGAGCGGCGACAATTACATACCCAACCATGGGGCAGTAGAAATTCATGGTCGAGCCTCCCTCTACCTCTCCCACGTTCCCTGATTTTGCTGCTGCTCTAAATTCACTTTCATGCTTGACTGAATCTAGTGCTACTACTATCAATCCCTAGTCCCTAGTGCTACTGCTCTAAATTCACTTGCATGCTTGACTAAATTCACTTGGCATTGCATTGTTTGCCAAATTGATTTGCTTGCCTGCTACCACAAAAAGTCAGTACTCCCTAGTGTTGAATCAGTATTTACATGCTTGCAAATATTGGTCTGAATCTGCGGTGCTCCCTAGAGCTTAACTGAATCTCATGGAGTAGATTTTAGTTTACCAATTGGTCTGAATCTATTTACACGCTTTACTGAATTTTGCTTGGTGATGTCGCCATTGGACTCTGGTGCTGAATGAAACATGCATTGCATTGTTTGCCAAATTGCTTGCTTGCTTATTCTATAACCTGTACTGCTAAAACATGTTATCCTACTCCATGATGTTGTATCATTTGTATCATTTGCAAATACTCCTGGACATCAGCTCCCATGATGTTGCATTAGCTATAATCTGTACTGCTAAAAGAGGAGTACAAACTGGAGTAATTTTTTCATCCATTATCTTTGTTTTCTTTTGGCTCCCATCATGTTGCATTAGCTACAGCTGAGGACTTCTCTTATGATGCTCTCCACTGGAGTACAGCTGAGGAGTACTGTATCTCTTTTTGCATTCCTTTTTCAGTCGGTGCTTGAACATTTTTTTTAAAGATGAATTGGAGTACTCCTGGACATCAGTACTGCAACTACTCACACCGAAGGAATTGTTTCCTTGTGATGGTGTAGTGCAGTAGCAGTACATGGAGTATAGCTATAACTTCTTGCAGTAACTGAAGAAGTGTCCATTAGGAGTAGTTTTGCATCAGTAGCATTAGGAGTAACTTCTTGCAGGAACTCTTTGACACAAATATGTGGATCATTGATCTGAATTCAGTCCTTAATGTGTGGATGGATGTGCTGTTTTGCAGCTTGTAGGCTCCAAGGTGTTTCAGATGGTGTTGCTGATGGTGCATGAGGAAGAGGAAGTGAAGCCTTTGATCTGTCCACCAAGGAAGAGGAAGCGTGAAGTCTTTGATCTGCTCAGAGCGTAAGTCCTCGGTCTGTCCCACTCTTCCTTTGCTATGTGATGGTGACCTCCATGTGTTATCTGGACACTTTGGTTAATATACTATTCTTGTGATTTTTCGATGCTATGTCAAGAAATGAATCTGTATCCTTTAATGAATTCAATGTATGATTTTGATGAGAATTATATGATACCTACCTGTTTTTATCCTTGATCAGTATCATTTGTGGTAGCTCTTAAGCGACATGTACTTTTTCTCGCTACGAGTTCCTAAGTATGGTGTTGTATTTTAGTTAGCTAGGCCAGACAATCTTTTAATTTGGTGAACATTAGTAGCTAAATAAGTTGTGCCCCATTGATGTCCTGCTGCTGTTAATTGTTACTGCCATGGTGCTAATACTGCTTAGAATATGATCTGAGCCTAAATTCTAGTAGTATTTGTCGTCAAAACATGATTGTATTGTCAGCAAGCAAGTTTTTTGAGTCATCTTAGAGCTTGTTGGTACTGTTAACCATGCCCTCATGGTTGCTGCCTGTGTATTTGTTTATTATTTTGTTCACTATTCTTTTCCTAGCTGTTGTATGTTGGAAGATATTGCTTTCATTCTGACCCGACGGCCATAATAACGATCGTTTCCTCTCTTTTACAGGAGCTCTAGGCTGAAGAAGTTGGAAGAAGGGAAGGCTTCATCTTTGTAGCTAGTTATATGTTCCTGGGTGATTTAAAATATGGAATGGTTGTTATATACTACATAGCAGTACTTTTGTAGCTGTTCTAAATTCCTGGATGATGTGAACTATGGCATGCTTGTAATATATATAATATTCTCATTTTGGTGAAAATTTGTGTGATCATGGCTTTGCTGACCGAAATATTGGAAACATTGGTTATTTATTGCTGATACATCAGCAATGAAACAAAAGCTATTTGGGCCCTAAAAAGGCCACCAACCAAATAATTCAAGAAAAATAGAACAAAATTGCTGAAAAGAACTGTAAAAAGGTGAAGACCCGGAAAATAAAAAAGACCAAGGCCCAAAAAGAAATAGATTGTAAAACGACCATGGCCCAAAAATAATGAGGCTGAAGTGTTGGGCTTGGCCCATGTAGCTGAACAAAATCGACATGGAAAAAAATTATAAATAGGCTGAATTGTTGGGCTCGGCCCATGTAAAGCACCAAATTGGACCGGGCTGATTCTAATCTACTACCAATTTATTTGGTCAGAATTTTGCCACGTCAGCTTGCCATGTTGGATCTGACGTGGTCTGGCCAGATTGCCAGTGACCAAAACAATTGGTCGTAGAATCTACGACCTTCTATTTTGGTCGTAATCGTCTACGACCATTTCACAAAAATGGTCGTTAAGTTTCATTAAAGACGGCCAGCTTTTGACCAACTATTTTTGGTCACAAAAAGGTCACAAATGAAAAACAATGACCATTCAGTGACCAATATTGATGGTCGCAAGTTGACATATTTCTTGTAGTGACCCCGTCGAAATGTGAATAGATCATCGAGCAGAAGGACGAGCACAGAAGCCAGAACCTCTTCTTCATCCACAAACCCTAGTCGCCGCCATCTCCATCACCATAGCCATCTCCACCACCAAAATAGTGCTCTTCCATCTCATTCATACTTGTAATCGTGCATCGCACAAGGCATCCATTGTAAAACATATTGCAATCAATCTCAAGATGTGTTCTTCAATGTTTTCTTCTCGCGATCTGATCTCCATGTGTGAGTAGTTCGGTAAGGTATGGGTTGAGGCATAAGCCTTGCAACCCAAGGTATTTGTTGAGGGGATCATTGGAAGACTTTGATATAACGTCCCCTATGTGTGAAATAAAATTGTTCCGTGAAGATGTCTCTTGTCTTGTCCGCGATCTTCATCCCTGCAGGTACCCAGGATGATGGAGATCAAGCACCGGTGAGGCTAGGAGCAAGGAGACCGTGAAGTGTTATACCGAACACCGGTGACAGTAAGGTTCAGTAGGGTAACATGGATCATATCTGTCGGGGGGATGACCCCCGGGTAGGCTCAAGGAGACAAGTCACCATTTTGAAACTTCGCCAGGGGAGCGGCCCCTGGCGGAAACCTGGCCCACTGGCTGGCTGGCCACCTGGCCACCTGGCAACCCGTCCGGCTGAGGCCCGTCCGGCTGGAGCCCGTCCGGCTGGAATCCGGCAAAGTCAAACTCAGACGTCCCGTTGGACCTGCACAGATGAGACGACCATGCTCTACAGTGGAGCACTGTAGATGAGCAGCAGGCACTGTTCATACGTCATGTGACACCTCAAATAGTGTAGTTAGGCCATGTGGGCCGCCTCTTGTCCCCTAGGCACCCTTTTATAAGGTGACCCAGGGAGCTCTCTCATGGGCATACTCACTCAGGGCCATTCACTAACACATTCATCTCTCACTCCCTCTTGTTCTCACACTCACAGGAGAAGAGGAGAGCACAGAGCCTCTTTCTTCCTCCTACAAACAGCTCTAGGAGCAACCATGTACTACCATATACACCGCATATACATCAGACATGCAGGAGTAGGGGTGTTACCTCCCACGGAGGGCCCCGAACCTGGGCAAACCACCGCGTGCAGTTGCCCAATCCCGTCCCGGATCTCCACCGTAGCCTTGCCGCCCCACACTTTTAGCCATCCCATGGCATCTGCCATGAGAAAACCACGACAGTTGGCGCCCACCATGGGGCTAGCTGCTGCTGGAACCGTGGTCCGGGCGGGACCCTCTTCGTCATCACCACCGCGACATCGCCGCTGTCTCTCCGGCAGCACTCGGGGACTCGACACTGACGCGCCCCTCCGGGTTTCCGCACGGGACGGCACGTCCTCGCCGTCGGCCTCGTCCACCTCCGGCTCGCTCTGGCCTCGCCTTGGCCACACCTCCCCGCGCGGACAAGCTGGCCACCTCCGTCCCTGTGCGTCACTCGTGCCTAGCTAGCTAGCTAGCAAAGCCAACCGATTCGGCTGCGTGTATGCTAGCCTAGCTAGCTAGCCCGGCTCATGTGCACGCGGGCGGCGACGGCTGATGTCTACTACACAACTTATTCTTGTAGACTCGTCTTGAGCCTCCAAGCGAAGAGTTTTGTAGCACAGTAGCAATTTTCCCTCAAGTGGATGACCTAAGGTTTATCAATCTGTGGGAGGCGTAGGTTGAAGATGATATCTCTCAAACAACCCTGCAACCAAATACAAGAAATCTCTTGTGTCCCCAACACACCCAATACAATGGTAAATTGTATAGGTGCACTAGTTCGGCGAAGAGATGGTGATAAAAGTGTAGTATGGATAGTAGATATAGGTTTTTGAAATCAGAAGATATAAAAACAGCAAGGTAGCAAGTAACAAAAGTGAGCACAAATGGTATTGCAATGCTTAAAAACAAGGCCTAGGGTTCATACTTTCGCTAGTGCAATCTCTCAACAATGCTAACATAGTTGGATCATATAACCATCCCTCAACGTGCAATAAAGAATCACTCCCAAGTTCCTATTAGCGGAGAACATAAGATAGAAATTGTTTGTAGGGTACGAAACCACCTCAAAGTTATCCTTTCCGATCAATCTATTGAGCTATTCCTATAAGTGTCACGAACAGCCCTGGAGTTCGTACTAAAATAACACCATATGATACACATCAACCAACTCTAATGTCACCTAGATACTCCAATGTCACCACAAGTATCCGTGAGTTGATTATACGATATGCATCAAACAACTTCATAATCATAATATTCAATCCACACAAAGAACTCCAAGGAGCACCCCAAAGTTTCTATCGGAGAAAAGATAATGAAAACGTGCATCAACCCCTATGCATAGATCACCCCAATGTCATCGCGGGAATCCGCGAGTTGAGTGCCAAAACATATATCAAGTGAATCAATATAATACCCCATTGTCACCACGGGTATTCATATGCAAGACATACATCAAGTGTTCTCAAATCTGAAATATTCAATCCGACAATAACGAAACCTCAAAGGGAAAATATTCGATTCATCACAACAAAGATAGAGAGGGAAGAAACACCATATGATCCAACTATATTAACAAAGCTCGCGATACATCAAGATCGCGCCAAATCAAGAACACGAGAGAGAGAGAGAGATAAAACACATAGCTACTAGTACAAACCCTCAGCCCCGAGGGTGAACTACTCCCTCCTCGTCATGGAGACCGTCGGGATGATGAAGATGGCCTCCGGTGATGCTTTCCCCCCTCCGGCAAGGTGCCGGAAAAGGGTTGTAGATGAGATCGTGGAGGTACAGAGGCTTGCGGCGGCGTAAAAACTCATCTAGGTTAACTTTTGGCGGTTTCTGAATATATATGATTTTTTGGCGTTGGAATCACGCGAAGAGGTGCCACAGGGAGCCCATGAGGCACCAGGGCACGCCTGGGGGGGTGGCGCGCCCTGGTGGCTCGTGGGGCCCCTGTGGGTCTTCTGGCCACCTCCCGAAGCTTCTAGTGTCTCTTATGTTCCAGAAAAAATCGTCAAAAAGTTCTGCTGCATTTGGACTTCATTTGATATAAATTTTCTGGAAAACCAAAAACAAGTAGAAAACAGCAACTGGCACTGGGCACTAGGTCAATATGTTAGTCCATGAAAATCATATAAAAGCCATATAAAAGTGCACCAGAATCATACAAAACTATAATAAACATGGCATGAATACTTCATAAATTATAGATACGTTGGAGACGTATCAGCATCCCCAAGCTTAATTCCTGCTCGTCCTCGAGTAGGTAATGATAAAAGAAATAATTTATGAAATGTGAATGCTAGCATAGTGCATAAGTTTGATCAATGATAATTTTAATCACTTTTTCTAGCATCAATATATATCATAATCAGTAGCTCATCTCATAAAACTTCTCATGATCAAGTAGCAAGCTATTCACATGTTTAAAGTATAGGCCATAAACTTTCTTGAAAACTAACAAACTATGTTCTCAGTCATCAAACAATTGCAATTCATCTTATTTTCAGGAAGGGTCTATGTAAGAGCTTTGATCTAGCAAATTCCACATACTCAACCATCATTTAGTCTTCCATGATTGCTGACACTCAAAGCATATTTTTAGAACAAACTGTTTCAGTCAAACACATAGGAAGATAGGGGCTTAATGTTTCGCCTCCCAACTTATTTATCTCAGGGATAATGTCAACAATAATAACTCATGATCACCTATATTCAACTGGATATATGTGCCTGGATCTTTCCCTACCTCATAATGCTTGCTAACTAAAGAATAAATAGAGCAGAATAGGGATGAACATTAATGACTCTTGCATAAAAGTAAATACAGAAAAGTAAATACAGAAAAGTAAAAGATAGGCCCTTCACAGAGGGAAGCTGAGGTTGTCATGCGCTTTTTGTTGTTGGATGCAGAAGCCCTTAATGCAAAGGAATGTCACGTTGCATTGCCCATTGTGATAGCAACCTTTATTATGCAGTCCATCGCTTTTATTTCTTTACCATCACAAGTTCATACAACGTTTATTTTCCCTTGCAATAAAAGATCATACATAATTTAGGAGCAATTTTTATTGCTTTTTTCACTGATGACAACTTACTTGAAGGATCTTATTCAATCCATAGGTAGATATATTGGACTCTGATGACATGAAACTGGGTTTTTGGATGCACAAGTAGTATCTCTACTTAGTACGAATTTTTGGTAGCCTTTGCCCAATCCCGTCCCGGATCTCCACCGTAGCCTTGCCGCCCCACACTTTTAGCCATCCCAGGGCATCTGCCGTGAGAAAACCACGACAATATCCTTGGGGCGAAATGAGGTGTTGTCATTAAACGCCCAAAGCTCTTGTCTGATTTCATTATCTTAATTATCGAGGCAACCCTGCGCGACGGATAGAGCCTGCGGTAGGACAACTGATTCTTGATGCAGGACTCGTGCCGGTCAATATGTTATTTGGACACATCCCAGCCCCACTTTGATCCGTTACAAGCACATCTCGATGGGTGACTTCTAGCGCTCAAACTAGTATCTTATTTGATCCCAGCGCAAATACAAGGTTGTAAGCATAAGACCTCATACCTGTAACTCTTTTTATTATAAGTGTTTGAATTACTATTTGCTTGTTGATCCAGTCAAAAGCTAGATTTGACACTTTGACAAAAGCTTGCTAGAGACCATCGCTTCAAGGGAATCTTCCTCTCGTGGGTTCGATAACCCAGGGTCACCTCTGGGGAAATAGGTGCGGGATACTCTTTTATGTTCCAATACTGGATCAATAAAAAGGAGATATCAGAGACCACCAGTGTTACTGACGAAAATGCAAGGTTGAAGGAACTGTATGTCACAGGCATGTACAAAAGCCTCAAAGGGCATCAAACTCTTTGTGACGTGCTCAAGAAGCAGATTCTGAACAGGAACCCTAGGAAATAGGGTATCGCTTTTGAGAGAAAGCTTAATGTTGATGGCTCTTATTGGAAACCTGAGCAGTACCCCAAAACCACCTGGGTTGCTGTAAAGGGACCACCAATAGATCCATCCACTTTGACTGGTTACAACTGTGATACTTCATATTCCTCTGATGAGTCATTTAACTCCAACTATAAACTGTTCAAAAATCAGAATGGTGAAGTATTTTCCAGATTTGTTGGTACTAACTGCAGGAATGGTTCCCCAGTGAAGAAAATCTGGGTACCCAAAATCCTTCTAGAAAATCTTCAGTTGAATGTCATCATGACACCACCGATGAAGAAAAAAAACCAGGGCAAATTCTTCACATGGACCAAAGTCATCAAATGGACACAGACCTACTTCTGGACGTGCTAATGCTTCTGTTTCACAGGGAAACAACCATCGGACTGATGAATATGTGCATTATTCTTCGAACCATTATGTTCACAAATCCTCAAAGAATTTCTCAGCATATTCGTTTGAATACTCTAACCCCCCTGTGAAGAGAAATGCATATTCTTCAATGCCTAAATTCTCAATCAATGCGCTTCGTCACATTGCTTCTCAGCCACTTATTCAGATGTAGGTGGTTAAGAAGAAGAACTAATCTCTTCTGCAGGGTCAGGTCTTCAGATGAAGTAAACGTCTGATGAATTTGCTGAAGACCTGACAAATGCTTGTTGGGACGCAAGCTAATCATGATGAAATGAATACCTCATTTCTCACGTCCCACATGCTACTAATATTGCTATCTCTTGATGAAATTCTCTGACAAAATTGATTGTCATATTCTTCACTCTGATGTATATGAATTTGTTAGTCAGACTAATGCTCCTGCAGGATGACACGCCCAAAGCCACTGAATGGGTCCTGGACAGTGGCTGCACAAATCACATGACTGGTGATAGGAATTTACTCACTGATGCTCCCCTTACTCCGTCACATCTGAAGCATATCACATATGCCGACAAAGGGAAAAGAAAGGTATTGGGTCTAGGTAAGGTAGCTATCTCAAAGGATCGGCACATGGAAAAAGTGATGCTTGTCAAATCCCTTAGATACAACCTCATGTCTGTCTCAATGCTTTGTGATCTTGATATGATTGTTATCTTTGGCAAATATAGATGCATTGTGATGTTGGACTCTGACAAATCCAAAGTCTTTGAAGGCTTTAGGAGAGGTGACTTGTATATTGTAGATTTCTCTACAGGTCCTCAGCCTGCCACATGTTTGCTGGCAAAAACTTCAGAATGCTGGCTATGGCATCGATGACTTGGAGATGCTGGCATGAGGAATTTGAGCACTCTCGTCAAGAAGAAGCATATCATTGGCGTCAAGGGTGTGAAATTCGGCAAGGATCATCTGTGTGGTGCTTGTGAGTCTGGGAACATGACTAGATCCAAGTACCCCTCGAAGACAATCATGACCACTACCCGTCCTTTTGAATTGCTTCATATGGATCTATTTGGTCCTACTCATTATGCCACACTAACCAATGTAGCATCACTCTATGGCTTCGTCATTGTTGACGATTATTCTCATTACACCTGGGTGCATATTATCATGTATAAGACTGAAGTGCAGGATGTCTTCAGACGATTCTCAAACCGGGCCATGACGAATTTTGGCATCAAGATCAAGCACATCAGGAGCGACAATGACACCGAGTTCAAGAACACAGGTCTTGGTGACTACCTTCATGAAGTTGGTATCACTCATGAGCTCTCTGCTCCCTATACGCCTCGGCAGAATGGAGTCGTGGAGCGCAAGAACAGAACACTCATTGAGATGGCTCGCACTATGCTTGATGAATACAAGACTCCTCGTCGTTGGTGGCCTGAGGCAATTGACACTGCATGTCACATCATCAACCGGGTATATCTTCACAAATTCCTCAAGAAGACTTCTTATGAGCTCCTCACTGACAAGAAACCCAATGTGAGTTATTTCAAAGTCTTTGGTGCTAAATGCTGGATTAGAGATCCTCATCACAGTTCCAAATTTGCACCGAAAGCACTTGAGAGTTTTATGCTTGGTTACGGAAAGGGCTCGCACACCTACAAAGTCTTCAACAACTACCATAACAAAGGTTGTTGAAACTGTAGATGTGCGGTTCGATGAAACTAACGGCTCGTAAAGAGAGCACCTGCCTCCTGTGCTAGATGAAATGCCTCATGAGGAATCAATCAAGTTGATGGACACTGACGAAATTGTGCCCAGTGAAGAAATAGCTGCTAATGAAGTGATCATTCCTCGTCGTGAAGAAACTACTGATCCTGAAGAAAATGATGCTGAGGATAATGCTCAACAACAAAAGCAAGGCCCTCGTCCTGCTCATCCACGAGTGGCAAATGAAGTGCAAATTCAGAAAATCCTCGACAACATCAATGCAATAGGTCCCCTCACTCGCTCAAGAGCTTCACATTTGGCTAACTTTTGTGGGCACTATGCCTTTGTCTCTATCTCAGAGCCCACCAAAGTTGATGAAGCACTTCTGGAGCCTGAATGGATTCAAGCGATGCAAGAAGAATTGCATCAATTCGAACTCAACAATGTGTGCGAGCTTGTCAAGCGTCCAGATCGACGCAAGCACAATGTCATCGGCACCAAGTGGATCTACCGCAATTCTGGGAGTAAACCCGCGCTTTCACTTATTCATCATCGTCGCTGCCCTCCTCCTTGTCGCTGTTGTCCTCCTCCTTGCCGCCGTCGGAGTCGTCGCCACCATTATCTCAGTAGCTGTCCTGGTCCTCCTCGTCGGCCATCAATGCTTCGTTTGTTGCCCTACATTTGGTGACTGCCTGGCTGACACTGTCTTCTGCATACGACGTGGCCACGGAAATCTTGATCTCGGCTGCAATGACGGCTTCAACAGCGGCTCGCTCTGCGTCGCGGATGGTTTCTTCGGCGCGCACCGTCACGTTGGAGATCTTGTACGCCGCCTATTTTTAGAATTTCTTAGCCGTGATGCATACAGCATCGGTACTTTGTAAAATCATCAATACGTTGCATATATATGTATTCCAAAAACAAAAGGAAAAGCATTGAAATCAGTCGGATGATGAACGCGCTTCGTAAGCCGTCTTCAACGCGCGCCACGTGTCTGATGGGCCCACGCGCCACTTATCTCTTACTCCCTTATCCTTTCCTTTTTCCCTTATCTCTTCCTATGGATGCACTAAGCCGTTCATTCTTTCTTCCTTTTCTTCTTCCTTCACCACACTGCCCCACACACCCGCGCCATTGCCTGTCGCCGTAGACCAGCGCCGCCACCACCGCGCGTTGCTGCACCGCTGCTACAAACAGTCGTCGCCTAGTGTCGTTGCTACAAATCGCTGTCGCTGCTCACCTCGTGTTGTCATAGGCTAGGCTGGGCGGAAGCTGCTGCCATGGCCGGCGGGAGCTGCGTGCAACAGGTGAACTAGAGGGGGCTCGCCGGCGTTGCGATGAAGCGGCACGGGGGCCGCCGGAGCTGCAGTGAAGCATGGCGGCGCCGACGGTGTGGTGCTGCAGGCTAGCTGATGGCCTATAGCAGCCGGTGAAGCAGAGCGGGCTCGCGCGGAGTTGCGATGAAGCACCGCTGGAGTTGCGATGAAGCGCTGCCGAAGTTGATTGAAGCGCCATCGGAGTAGCAACGAAGCTCGCCGGAGTTTCAATGAAGTGTCGTGGGGGGCGTTGAAGCTTCGTCAGCGCTGCAATGGAGCGCGGCCGGCGCTGCAGTGAAGCATCGCGGGGATTGCCGGAGGTGCAATGGTGCGCCACCGGGACACCGTCGGTGCTGCCATGGAGCTGCTGCCATGACTGGGTCGTGCTGCTGTCTGATCCTGCGGCTGGGAGTGTCTGATCGGACGGCTCTGGGGGCAATTTAAATTTGTAACAAATTAATCGGCTGATTTGTGGCAGCCGCCAAAACAAAATCCACTACGCGTCTTTGGAACACGTTTGTGGCAGAGATGGACGCGGAAACAATATTTACCATGGTTCACAAACATGCGACGTGCATTCATTCCAATTTTGTTAACGCCGAAACCAAAAAGTAATTGGTACTCGTAGTAGCCTCTGCCGATCCGAGCCCAAACCCACACGGAAACGCATGCCGCACGGAACCCACCTAGCTCGATCGATCACCATGGGTCAAGCTGTCTCCGCCGCTTCTTCCTCCTTCCGCCACAAATCGCGGACGCCATCGCCGCCGCCAGTTCCTCAGGCTACCGCCCCTCCAGAAGCAAAGGACCATGACACGGAGCTCGTCCGCATCTTCCGCCGCTACGACACCGACGGGGACGGCCGCATCTCGGCCGCGGAGATACGCGAGATTTGGGGCTGCACGGACGCGGAGGCGCAGGAGATGGTCGCCGAGGCGGACAGCGACGGGGACGGGTTGATCAGCATCGAGGAGCTCGGGGCGCTGCTGAAGGGTGGGGGGTCGGAGGACTTGCCGGCGACGTTCGCGGTGTTTGACGAGGACGAGGACGGGGTGATCACCGCCAAGGAGCTGCGCCGAGCGTTTCGCATGCCGCTGCTCAGCGGGGAGGTGCACACACTGGAGGAGTGCTTTTTATAGTTGGCCGAAGATGGCGGGAGTTTTTTTATAGTTAAAAGTGACTTATATATGAAAAAAATGTACTTTCCCGGAACCTTTTTCCCTCCATATGTTCCCGCCAACTCTCCCCCGCCATTTTCTCCCGCCATTTTCTCCCGCCATTCTTTCCCGCCGTTATTTCCCTCCATTTTCTCCCGCCATTTTATTTCCCGCCATTCACCCCCGCCATTCTCTCCCGCCATTTTCTCCAGCCATTCTCTCCCGCCATTTTCTTTCCCGCCCTTCTCTCCCGCCATTCTCTCCCGCCATCTTCTTTCCCGCCATCTTCTCTTCTCAACCTATAAAACCCCCTCCACACTAAGGAGGGTAAGCAGGCCAGTGTAGTCTCGTCAAGATGTCCGGTTATCCTTTCGATCGTAGTTTTCACCCTAGTATGTCGAAATGTCTTCTGAGGTTAGCCGCCAATTTCGAGATAGACAATAGGATAGTTCCATGGGACGAACTCCTCAGTAGTGACACCTTGCTGAATGAGTTGGCTCACGCATTAAGTAGGTCCGGGTGGCCTGCAAGGACTTTTGAGGAGATACGAAAAGAACTTCTCAAGTTGCATGGAAGGTGAAAGAAGCAACAACATAAGGGTGAAGCATTCCTAAAGGCTGCAGTAGAACATACTTATTTATGGACCCAAGACAGCGAGGACGAAGATGATCTTTTCATGCCGAGCACCAGGGGCAAGAGTACCGCATCGTCGAAGGGCAAGAGTACCGCATCGTCGAAGGGCAAGAGTGCTGCATCGACGGAGGATGACGATGATGTCTTCATGTAGTTTGTAAGCTGTATTTTTTAAGCTCAGCCGTACCGTTTAATTCAGATGTACTTGTATCTTAATTATCTGTTGCAGTCTCTTTGGAAATGTAACTGGAATAACAATGCGAATTAATAGTAATATGTCTCTCGCATACATAGGTAGATATATGTCTCCTGATCAGATAGAAGCAAGTGCGATAGTAACACATACATGAAGCATGTCTCATACATACATAATGACTCACACATGAGAAAAGTCTGAAACTAACATAGATAATGACTAATGCATAGATAACAATATCACTACTAGGGAAGACGACAAATCTGGGTCTTCCTCGGGCGAGGACCGGAAGGCGATAAGCGCTCAGGCGGTGGGCGATGCTCACGGTAACCACGACCGTAGATAACATCGTCTGACACGGTCTGTGTCTCCTGCGTCGGTGCTGGTGGTGGAGTGTGAAACACTGTCTGAGAGAAGTCATAAGTGTTTGCAGCTTCGTCATCATCATCGTCGTAGCCCTCTAAACCACATCCAGCACCACTAAGTATCGATGGCTGCACTGAATGCATGAACTGTTGCGACTGGTTGCCGCCTGCAGTATAGTAAAACATGTAAAATTGCTGAGCGAAACTACAATGTTTAAAAGAATGTAGAAAGTAGTGTTACCTAGGTCCATTTGATGATGCCAGTACGAGCTCCCTGGTTGTGAAGGAGGTGTCTGATGCCAGGACGAGCTCCCTGGTTGTGAAGGAGGTGGCTGATGCCAGGACGAGCTCCCTGGTTGTGAAGGAGGTGGTCTGAACGCTGTACGGAGTGGCGTGGCTCTGAACGCTGCACAGAGTGTCGTGGTTCTGAACGCTGCACAGAGGGACATGGGGGACGATGTGCTGGACGAGGAACTGCAACATCCGAAGATCGTCTACACGTAACAGCTGCGTAAATCCCTCGTAGCTTCTCATCAAAACGCCTCAACCATGAGAGGTGCTCTGGCTGTGGGATAGTATCCCCCTCTCAACCCGCCGCATTAAAGCGGAAACCTCCTCTCACGACGGTCAAGTCACTCTGTACATGAAGAGTTAACCAATTGTATATGTTCAGGTTATGATAAAACTACACATATGAGAACCATGGCACGTACCGCGTGGTGTCTGGTTCCCACAACAGAGGCAGTTGGGAACATATCGCTGGTGAGAGGGGCGTCCATCTGATCAGGAGCAGCTGATGGAACCAAGTAGATCCTCGTGCTATGCCGGTAACGTCGCTGATACAACCCGAACTTGTCCCAGTCAAAGGACCGAACCTCATCCCAGATATTTGTCGGCGCGGTAGCCCATTCCTCAACGTAAGGGCCAATGGTCTGAATCCAAAAATCCATGGACTTGTTTCCTCCTACGCGGCTTTCCCTGAGATTGACATGCGTGTTCCATGGTTAGCTATGTTCGGAATGCAATGTTGAGAATTAAATTTAAATTACTTACTTGTGCACGTGTGCTGGTTGTTGGAAATATGCCCTAGAGGCAATAATAAATTGGTTATTACTATATTTCCTTGTTCATGATAATCGTTTATTATCCATTATAATTGTATTGATTGGAAACTCAAATACATGTGTGGGTACATAGACAACACTGTGTCCCTAGTAAGCCTCTAGTTAACTAGCTCGTTGATCAAAAGATGGTGAAGGTTACCTAGCCATGGACATGAGATGTCATTTGATAACGGGATCACATCATTAGGAGAATGATGTGATGGACAAGACCCAAACTATAAACGTAGCCTATGATCGTGTCAGTTTATTGCTATTGTTTTCTGCATGTCAAGTATCTGTTCCTATGACCATGAGATCATGCAACTCACTGACACCGGAGGAATACCTTGTGTGTATCAAACGTCGCAACGTTACTGGGTGACTATAAAGATGCTCTACAGGTATCTCCGAGGGTGTCTGTTGGGTTGGCATGGATCAAGACTGGGATTTGTTACTCCGTGTGACGGAGAGGTATCTCAGGGCCCACTCGGTAATACAACATCACAATGAGCCTTGCAAGCAATGTGACTAAAGTGTTAGCCACGAGATCTTGTATTACGGACCGAGTAAATAGACTTGCCGATAACGAGATTGAACTAGGTATAGAGATACCGACGATCGAATCTCGGGCAAGTAACATACCGAAGAACAAAGGGAACAGCATACGGGATTAACTGAATCCTTGACATAGAGGTTCGACGGATATAGATCTTCGTAGAATATGTAGGAACCAATATGGGCATCCAGGTCCCGCTATTGGTTATTGACCGTAGAGGTGTCTCGGTCATGTCTACATAGTTCTTGAACCCACAGGGTCTACACACTTAACGTTTGGTGACGATTAGTATAGTTGAGTTATTGTGATGGTGACCGAAGGTTGTTCGGAGTCCCGGATAAAATCCCGGACATGACGAGGATCTCCGGAAGAGTCCGGAGGTAAAGATTGATATATGTGATAATAGTGTTTTGATCTCCGGAAGGGTTCCGGAATTCACCGGAAGGGGTTCCGGATGTTTACCGAAGTGTTCGGGTGCAGCAACACTTTATATGGACCAAAGGGGTAAAGCCCACGAGGTATTGGAAAGTGCAAAAGGAAGTTTTGCTGCTGCCTTAAGCGGTACTACCGCTGGTAAGGCAGTACTACCGCGTAAGCGGTACTACCGCTTGTACGCGGTACTGCTGGAATCCGAGTGGGACTCTTTCCGTGCGGGCCAAACCGACCTTGTGCGGGCAAAACCGACCGTGTGGAGGCTTTCTCTCCAAGTTTAGACCCTAGGGCTCAACATATAAATAGAGGGGCAGAGCTAGCACACGGCATACATCAAGATTTCCCAAGCCGTGTGCCGGCAACCCTAACCCTCTAGTTCCTCCCGTCACAATCTCCGTAGTGCTTGGCGAAGCCCTGCAGAGATTGTTCCTCACCACCATCACCACGCCGTCGTGCTGCCGGAACTCATCCACTACTTCACCATCGCTCGCTGGATCGAGGAGGTGAAGGCGTCATCAAGCTGTACGTGTGTTGAACGCGGAGGTGCCATCCGTTCGGCGCTAGATCGTGTTTGGATCGAGGGACGACTTGCGATTTGGATCGCGAAGACGTTCGACTATATCAACCGCGTTTCTTAACGCTTCCGCTTAGCGATCTACAAGGGTATGTAGATTCACTCTCCCTCTCGTAGATGCTCATCACCATGGATAGATCTTGCGTGTGCGTAGGAAAATTTTTGTTTCCCATGCGACGTTTCCCAACAGTGTTATCAGAGCTAGGTCTATGTGTAGATGAGATCTCGAGTAGAACACAAAGGAGTTTGTGGGCGTTGATATTCAGATTGCTTCCTCCCTTGGTCTTTTCTTGTTTCGTCGGTATTGTGGGATGAAGCGGCTCGGACCAACATTACTCGTACGCTTACGAGAGACCGGTTCCATCAACTGACATGTAACTTCGTTGCATAAAGATGGCTGGCGGGTGTCTGTCTCTCCTACTTTAGTCGGATCGGATTTGACAAAGGCGGTCCTTGAGAAGGTTGAAAAGCATTTTTTGTATCACCGTTGTGGTTTTTGCGTAGGTAAGAATTGTTCTTACTAGATACCCGTAGCAGCCACGTAAAACTTGCAACAACAATTAGAGGACGTCTAACTTGTTTTTGCAGGGTATGTTGTGATGTGATATGGCCAATTACATGATGAGATATATGTGATGTATGAGATGATCATGTGTTGTATAGAATATCACGACTTGCATGTCGATGAGTACGGCAACTGGCAGGAGCCATAGAGTTGTCTTTAATTATTTTCGCCGTTTTGCTTTACTTTATCGCTATGAGTTAGCAATAGTCGTGGAAGCAACAGTCGGCGCGACAACCTCATGGCGACACGTTGATGGAGATCAAGATGATGGAGATCATGGTGTCATGCCGGTGACGATGGAGATCATGCCGGTGCTTTGGAGATGGAGATCAAAAGCACAAGTTCATGGCCATATCATGTCACTTATGATTTGCATGTGATGTTAATCCTTTTATGCATCTATTTTGCTTAGGACGACGGTAGCATTATAAGGTGATCCCTCACTTAAATTTCAAGATAAAATTGTGTTCTCCCCGAGTGTGCACCGTTGCGAAAGTTCTTCGTTTCGAGACACCACGTGATGATCGGGTGTGATAGACTCTACGTTCGCATACAACAGGTGCAAGCCAGTGTTGCACGTGCGGAACACTCGAGTTAAACTTGACGAGCCTAGCATGTACAGACATGGCCTCGGAACACAAGAGACCGAAAGGTCGAACATGAGTCATATAGTAGATATGATCAACATGAAGATGTTCACCATTGAAACCACCTCAACTCACGTGATGATCGGACTTGAGTTGGTGGATTTGGATCATGTGACACTCGAATGACCGGAGGGATGTCAATTTAAGTGGGAGTTTTTTAAGTAATATGATTAACTAAACTCATTATCTTGAACAATAGTCTAAGTTGTCTTTGCTATATTTATGTTGTAGATCATGGCTCGCGCAGTAGCACCCCTGAATTTTAATGCGTTCCTAGAGAAAGCTAAGTTGAAAGATGATGGAAGTAACTTTGTGGACTGGGCCCGTAATCTAAGGATTATCCTTACGGCTTCCCAGAAGGCTTATGTCCTTGATGCACCGCTTGGTGATCCACCCGCTCCAGTTGAGTCTCTAGACGTTGTGAACGCCTGGCAGGCTCGCTCTGATGATTACTCAATAGTTCAATGTGCAATTTTGTATGGCTTAGAACCGGGACTTCAAAGACGTTTTGAACGTCATGGAGCATATGAGATGTTCCAGGAGTTGAGGTTTATCTTTCAGAAGAATGCCCGGATCGAGAGGTATGAGACGTCCGATAAGTTCTATACTTGCAAGATGGAGGAGAACGGGTCTGTTAGTGATCACATACTCAGAATGTCTGGGTACTCCACCCGTCTGGCTGAATTAGGGATGCCCCTTCCGCCAGAGGCTATCACTCACAGAGTTCTTCAATCATTGCCACCTAGCTACAAGAGCTTCGTGTTGAACTATAACATGCACAGGATGAACAAGTCAGTCGCCGAGCTATTTGCGATGCTGAAAGTCGCTGAGTCTGAAATTCAGAAGGAGCATCAAGTGTTGATGGTCAATAAAACCACTAGTTTCAAGAAAAATGGCAAGGGTAAGAAGGGTAACTCCAAGAAGAGTGGCAAAGCAGTTGCTCCTCCCATGAAGAAATCCATGGCTGGACCCAAACCAGAAACTGTGTGCTTTCATTGCAAGGGAACTGGACACTGGAAGCGGAAATGCCCCAAGTATTTAGCTGACAAGAAGGCGGCCAACAACAAACAAGGTATATATGATATACATGTTATTGATGTGTACCTTACCAACTCTCGTTGTAGTGCCTGGGTATTTGATACCGGTGCGGTTGCTCACATTTGCAACTCTAAACAGGAACCGCGGAATAGACGGAGGCTGGCAAAGGATGAAGTGACGATGCGCGTGGGAAATGGTTCCAAGGTTGATGTGATCGCCGTCGGCACGCTCGCTCTTCAATTACCATCGGGATTAGTGATGAACCTGAATAATTGTTATTTAGTGCCTGCGTTAAGCATGAACATTATATCTGGATCTTGTTTATTGCGAGACGGTTACTCATTTAAATCAGAGAATAATGGTTGTTCTATTTATATGAGTAATATCTTTTATGGTCATGCACCCGAAGTGAGGGGTTTATTCTTATTGAATCTCGATAGTAATGATACACGTGTTCATAACATTAATGCCAAAAGATGTAGAATTGATAATGATAATACCACTTTCTTGTGGCACTGCCGTTTAGGTCATATTGGCGTAAAACGCATGAGGAAGCTCCATGCTGATGGACTTTTGGAGTCACTTGATTTTGAATCACTTAACACATGCAAGCCATGCCTCATGGGCAAGATGACTAAAACGCCGTTCTCTGGAACAATGGAACGGGCAAGTGACTTGTTGGAAATCATACATACTGATGTGTGCGGTCCGATGAGTATTGAGGCGCGCGGTGGTTATCGTTACTTTCTCACCTTCACTGATGACTTAAGTAGATATGGGTATATTTACTTAATGAAACACAAGTCTGAAACGTTTGAAAAGTTCAAACAATTTTAGAGTGAAGTTGAGAATCATCGTAACAAGAAGATTAAATTCCTACAATCTGATCGAGGAGGAGAATATCTGAGTTATGAGTTTGGCAGTCACTTAAGACAATGTGGAATTGTTTCACAACTGACACCGCCTGGAACACCACAGCGTAATGGTGTGTCCGAACGTCGTAATCGAACCTTATTGGATATGGTGCGATCTATGATGTCTCTTGCCGATTTGCCACTATCGTTTTGGGGTTATGCATTAGAGACAGCTGCATTCACTTTAAATAGGGCACCATCGAAATCCGTTGAGACAACGCCATATGAACTTTGGTTTGGCAAGAAGCCAAAGCTGTCGTTTCTTAAAGTTTGGGGATGTGATGCTTATGTCAAAAAGCTTCAGCCTGAAAAGCTGGAACCCAAAGCGAAGAAATGCGTCTTCATAGGATACCCAAAAGAGACAGTTGGGTATACCTTCTACCTCAGATCCGAAGGCAAAGTGTTTGTCGCTAAAAACGGAACATTTCTTGAGAAAGAGTTTCTCTCGAAAGAATTGAGTGGGAGGAAGATAGAACTTGATGAGGTTGTTGAACCTTTACTTCAACCTGAGAGTAGCGCAGCGCAGAAAGATGTTTCTATAGAGTCTACATCAGCTGAAGAGGAAGTTGATGATGATCATAAAGCTTCGGATCAAGTTGCTATCGAACCTCGTAGGTCGACAAGGACGCGTACTGCTCCTGAGTGGTACGGCAACCCTGTCTTAGTGGTCATGTTGTTGGACAACGATGAACCTACGAGCTATGGAGAAGCGATGATGGGCCCGGATTCCGAGAAGTGGTTAGAGGCCATGAAATCCGAGATGGGATCCATGTATGAAAACAAAGTGTGGACTTTGGAAGTATTACCTGAAGGGCGTAAGGCCATTCAGAACAAATGGATCTTTAAGAGGAAGACGGACGCGGACGGTAATGTCACCGTCTATAAAGCTCGACTTGTGGCAAAGGGTTTTTCACAAGTTCAAGGAGTTGACTACGATGAGACCTTCTCACCCGTAGCGATGCTTAAGTCCGTCAGAATCATGTTAGCAATAGCTGCCTTTTTCGATTATGAAATTTGGCAGATGGATGTCAAAACAGCGTTCCTTAATGGTTTCCTTAAGGAAGAGTTGTATATGATGCAACCAGAAGGTTTTGTCGATCCAGAGAATGCTGACAAAGTTTGCAAACTCCAGCGATCCATTTATGGACTGGTGCAAGCATCTCGGAGTTGGAATCTTCGCTTTGATGAGGTGATCAAAGCGTTCGAGTTTATACAAGTTTACGGAGAAGCTTGTATTTACAAGAAAGTGAGTGGGAACTCTATAGCGTTTCTAATATTATATGTGGATGACATATTACTGATTGGAAACAATATAGAAATGTTGGAAAGCGTGAAGGAATATTTGAACAAAAGTTTTTTAATGAAGGACCTAGGAGAAGCTGCTTTCATATTAGGCATTAAGATCTATAGAGATAGATCAAGACGTTTAATAGGACTTTCACAAAGCACATACCTTGATAAGATTTTGAAGAAGTTCAAAATGGATCAGTCCAAGAAGGGGTTCTTGCCTGTTTTGCAAGGTGTGAAGTTGAGTAAGACTCAATGCCCAGTGACTGCAGAAGATAGAGAAAAGATGAGTGTCATCCCCTATGCTTCAGCCATAGGCTCTATCATGTATGCAATCCTGTGCACAAGACCCGATGTCAGCCTTGCCATAAGTATGGTCGGAAGGTTTCAAAGTGATCTAGGAATGGAACACTGGACGGCGGTCAAGAATATCCTGAAGTACCTGAAAAGGACTAAGGACATGTTTCTCATTTATGGAGGTGATCAAGAGCTCGTCGTAAAAGGTTACGTCGATGCAAGCTTTGACACTGATCCGGATGACTCTAAGTCGCAAACCGGATACGTATTTATTCTTAATGGGGGTGCGGTTAGCTGGTGCAGTTCCAAGCAAAGCGTGGTAGCTGATTCTACATGCGAAGCGGAGTACATCGCTGCCTCGGAGGCGGCGAAGGAAGGTGTCTGGATGAAGGAGTTCATGACAGATCTTGGAGTAGTGCCTAGTGCGCTTAACCCAATGACTCTGTTTTGTGATAATACTGGTGCCATTGCTCTAGCCAAGGAACCAAGATTTCACAAGAGGACCAGACACATAAAGCGACGTTTCAATTCCATCCGCGATTACATCAAGGAGGACGACATAAATATTTTCAAAGTACACACGGATCTGAATGTTGCAGATCCGATGACTAAACCTCTTCCAAGGGCTAAACATGAACAACACCAGAACTGCATGGGTGTTCGATTCATTACAATGTAAATCACATAGTGATGTGAACTAGATTATTGACTCTAGTGCAAGTGGGAGACTGTTGGAAATATGCCCTAGAGGCAATAATAAATTGGTTATTATTATATTTCCTTGTTCATGATAATCGTTTATTATCCATGCTATAATTGTATTGATTGGAAACTCAAATACATGTGTGGTACATAGACAACACTGTGTCCCTAGTAAGCCTCTAGTTAACTAGCTCGTTAATCAAAAGATGGTGAAGGTTTCCTAGCCATGGACATGAGATGTCATTTGATAACGGGATCACATCATTAGGAGAATGATGTGATGGACAAGACCCAAACTATAAACGTAGCCTATGATCGTGTCAGTTTATTGCTATTGTTTTCTGCATGTCAAGTATCTGTTCCTATGACCATGAGATCATGCAACTCACTGACACCGGAGGAATACCTTGTGTGTATCAAATGTCGCAACGTTACTGGGTGACTATAAAGATGCTCTACAGGTATCTCCGAGGGTGTCTGTTGGGTTGGCATGGATCAAGACTGGGATTTGTTACTCCGTGTGACGGAGAGGTATCTCAGGGCCCACTCGGTAATACAACATCACAATGAGCCTTGCAAGCAATATGACTAAAGTGTTAGCCACGAGATCTTGTATTACGGACCGAGTAAAGAGACTTGCCGATAACGAGATTGAACTAGGTATAGAGATACCGACGATCGAATCTCGGGCATGTAACATACCGAAGAACAAAGGCAACAGCATATGGGATTAACTGAATCCTTGACATAGAGGTTCGACCGATATAGATCTTCGTAGAATATGTAGGAACCAATATGGGCATCCAGGTCCCGCTATTGGTTATTGACCGTAGAGGTGTCTCGGTCATGTCTACATAGTTCTCGAACCCGCAGGGTCTACACACTTAACGTTTGGTGACGATTAGTATAGTTGAGTTATTGTGATGGTGACCGAAGGTTGTTCGGAGTCCCGGATAAAATCCCGGACATGACGAGGATCTCCGGAAGAGTCCGGAGGTAAAGATTGATATATGTGATAATAGTGTTTTGATCTCCGGAAGGGTTCCGGAATTCACCGGAAGGGGTTCCGGATGTTTACCGAAGTGTTCGGGTGCAGCAACACTTTATATGGACCAAAGGGGTAAAGCCCACGAGGTATTGGAAAGTGCAAAAGGAAGTTTTGCTGCTGCCTTAAGCGGTACTACCGCTGGTAAGGCAGTACTACCGCGTAAGCGGTACTACCGCTTGTGTGAAGCGGTACTACCGCTCAAGCGGTACTACCGCTCATGAGCGGTACTACCGCTTGTACGCGGTACTGCTGGAATCCGAGTGGGACTCTTTCCGTGCGGGCCAAACCGACCATGTGCGGGCAAAACCGACCTTGTGGAGGCTTTCTCTCCAAGTTTAGACCCCAGGGCTCAACATATAAATAGAGGGGCAGGGCTAGCACACGGCATACATCAAGATTTCCCAAGCCGTGTGCCGGCAACCCTAACCCTCTAGTTCCTCCCGTCACAATCTCCGTAGTGCTTGGCGAAGCCCTGCAGAGATTGTTCCTCACCACCATCACCACGCCGTCGTGCTGCCGGAACTCATCCACTACTTCACCATCGCTCGCTGGATCGAGGAGGTGAAGGCGTCATCAAGCCGTACGTGTGTTGAACGCAGAGGTGCCGTCCGTTCGGCGCTAGATCGTGTTTGGATCGAGGGACGACTTGCGATTTGGATCGCGAAGACGTTCGACTACATCAACCGCATTTCTTAACGCTTCCGCTTAGCGATCTACAAGGGTATGTAGATTCACTCTCCCTCTCGTAGATGCTCATCACCATGGATAGATCTTGCGTGTGCGTAGGAAATTTTTTGTTTCCCATGCGACGTTCCCCAACACTGGTATGTGTGGAATAACTGGAATATCAGGCTCTTGACATAGACCGAACTGTCTCATCACCCTATGAAGAGCCATCTCCTCAACCGTCACGTCGAACACCACTCTGGCCTTGGTCATCCAATAGTGCCGATCTCTAGTGCACATTCCAGATATCCCAACTGGATACCTGGATGATATAGCCTGATGCGAGTATGGCTCCCAGATAACTTGATCCTCGTGCAAACTATCAAACTGTGCCGTGAAGGACGGGTAGCAGCCCCTAACCTGGGTATGCGCAAACTGTCTCTGTACATGACAACAAATAAACATTAGTAATACTTTTGCATGGAAATAATTAATCGATAAATTGTTACGTAATATATAAGTACCTCTCTCCGTGCCCAAACAGATCCCACAGTAGGCAAATCGCCAATAGCAGGCACGTAAGCCCCTGCTATGTCCTCCATCCCAAAAGGTCTATCAACGTATACATAGGGTCGTCCAATAGGGAATCTATCGTATGACCAGAGCTGCAAGAGTAGTGGACATCCAACCAGAGCTGATTTTCTGGACTTCAACGAGCAAGCTTTGCATAGGCCTCTATACGTAGCTGCTAACACAGCAGAACCAAAACTCCTCTGCACAATGTCCCCAGGGCACCGTGCGTCAGCTATCTCTCGTGCAATACCGATGAGTCGCGCATTGATAGTAGTCACGTGGTTCTCCGTGAACATCGTCTTGCCGAACAACCAAAGAATATATGCCTCTAGGGATCGATCAATCTATGCCTCTGACAACTGAACTCCGGGGTATCCTAATGAGACAATCTGTATAGAAACCATACGATTGTGTAAACTATCTAGCAAGGGTAACTAGGAAAACAAAATATGTTCAGCTCACTGAGAAGGTTACCTGAAACTGGCTCAACCACCTAAAACGAGGCCCGTGAGGATCGTCGTCTAAGGGCAGAGCAGTTGGCACCGTAGCTAGAAAACGTACCTGCATCAGTGCTAGCCAGCCAGGTTCTGGCTCTAAAGGACCTATGGCAGTACCGGCCAAAGGTAATCCCAACAAGAAAGACACATCCTATAGAGTAGGAGCCATCTCTCCCCAGGGAAAGTGAAACGTATGTGTCTCTGGTCTCCATCTATCTACTAAGTAGGTAAGCAGTGACCTGTCGTAAGAGAAACGTTTCACTTGCCTCTTGCGTAACTGCATTGGTTCACCTTCCTCATCCAAGTCCGGATGTTCAACCCACTAATCCAATGTACCCTCAACCAGCCGTGCCAAGGGTAGAAGTCCAGCCCAACTTAACCTACAAAATAAAGAGAATGTAGCATACAGTTAGTGGGTATCAAAAGTATATCAAACATGTAAGTCATTATATGTACACACATACCTATTAACCCATAAAGGGTGTATCATCCAGTTAGTCCTTGGTGTGCGAGTGACCCACGTCTAAGTTCCTGCCCGCTTGCATAAGTGCAGCCCGGTGAGCTCTATCAATCTTACCATCAAGCAACGGATACAAAGACATATCTGCAATTAAAACAACAAATCTAACATGCAATTAAAACAAAGTCCAGACATATTACAAATTAAAACATAGTTCAGACATATTACAAATTAAAACATAGTTCAGACATATTACAAATTAAAACATAGTTCCGACATATTACAAATTAAAACATAGTTCAAACATATTACAAATTAAAACAAAGTCCAGACATATTACAAATTAAAACATAGTCCGACATTTTCTCGTAGTCCGACACATAATAATAGGTATCACCTAGTCCTCACAAATTATATAGCTTGTGAGTTATTTCTTCCTCGTCCTCCCCTTCGTCCTCGACGGCCTTGACCACGTCCGCCTCTTGCTCCTGTTGTCGCACTCATCGATGTGGAAGCACCGTATTTCTTCAGGTCGGGACAATATTTCATCCTATGCCCATAAGCCGCGCATAGCAAACATTGTCTGGTTGCTCCACCAGCTTCAGATTGGTCCATATCATTTCGGATGCGACAGACCTTACGTCTACCCCTACTTGTTCGCCGAAGATCTGGATCCGGGATGCATACTCCCTCATCGTCATTTACCTTGTTGAAATTGCCGATGACTCTAAACCCTGTCATCTCACCGGTCCATGTGTTGAGAACTGCCTCTTTTGAATAGTATGGGGACACGAAGGAGATGGCGTCCAACTCAATCTAGCCACAGGCAGCCAACACATGTGAGCAAGGCAGGTGCAACAACTTCGGTTTGTTGCATGTACACTCACACGTTGGATAAAATTCCATTCCAATTGTTACCTCGTGCGTCTTCACCTCATTTGCAGAACCAAAACCATCGGTAGGTAGCTGAACCTCATACCTCCTTTCCTGATTACCTATGAGTCTGACAGTGTGCTTCTTTGCTTTCTCTATCTTCTTTGCCATGTACTCCATGACACGGCTACAATAAGGTGTGTTGGGATTATTTGCAATATGCTTCTTTGCTAACTCGTGCCTTTCTCTGAAATATCTCAAAGTGCCATGGAATACAGCCTCCACAATAGCTGTGAGTGGCAATGCTCTATTCCCTCTGAGTACAAAGGTATACACCTCTACAAGGTTGGTTGTCATGTGGCCATACCTAGCTCCATGGGTGTCATGCATCAAATACCAATTCACGGGAGGCTCTTTCTCTATCCACTGAGTAAAACTCTTTATTGCCCTCCCCTTCTTTCTCTTAGTATTAGGAGGGTCAATTGCTGGCAAGTCACAAAGACCTACTGGCTCCTCTAGCTCCGCCATGAGTGTTGCCAATTTAGCCTGATCTTCTTCCATTTTCTTCCTGGCACCGACCTGCTTCTTAGTAAACTCATCAAGGTTTGACCAAATAAAATGGTATTTACGCTGCTGGTTCTGCTTGCATAATTTTTTGAACAAGTTCATCAACCGCTTGTTCTTAAACTGTGAGAAAAAATTAGCCCCAAGATGGCGCATGCACCACCGGCTCTGCAAGTCCTTCCAAGGTGTTTGTTCGTCTTCTGTTGGATTCCTTAGTGTCTTCACGGCCTTCAATATACCACCATGTCTGTCATGAATGAGACACACGTTTGGTCGGTCCTTCATGATGGCAATTTTCACTTGCCGGAAGAACCATACCCAGCTCGGAAAGTTCTCACCCTCCACAAATGCCATGGCTAGTGGGATGATTTGATTGTTCCCGTCGACACCAATAGCAGTCAGGATTTGCCCTTTGTACTGACCAGTCAGGAATGTACCATCCACAAACATCACAGGAGGACAATGTCGGAAAGCTTCGATGCACATAGCGAAAGAGAAGAATACTCGTTTCAAAACCTTGAATCTGGTATACTCTGCAACCTCGTGTGTTGTACGTTAACATAAGTGACGGGATTCCTCTCCTTCAGTATGTCAAGGAGACGGACAACACTATCATATGAGTCGAAGAATGTCCCAAACCTTTCCTCCATAGCCTTTTGCTTAGCCCTCCAAGCCTTCCCATAAGGAATGTCATAATTCCATCTGACCTTCACTGCTGTCTGGATGTGTTTTGCTTCCATATCTTTCTTCTGCACTATCTCAGTATACATGAGTTGCGCAATGAGAGTTGAAGTCAGGTTTGGATGATTCACCAGAAGGTTTTTCCTCACACAATTATGTGGGACGACATCGGTCACAACCCAGTGGATGTTATACTTCAGGACATGCCCGTGCACCTTCCCAGGACAACCTGTTTCAACACATTTCACGGTATAGTTTGTTGGACTTGATATGTGTGTCCGGAAAACCCTCTGCGTAGACATAGCCCACTTGATCACCGCATACTTCAATTTTTTCTTTGTATCAAACATAGCCCCAATCTGGACTTGGTTCAGGTTATACTGCCATGGAGCCTCATGGCCATCGTTGACCGTAAGGCCGGTGGATATGTCCCGATCCCATGCAGAAGGAATCGGTACCTCCACTTCATCCTCGGAATTTTCAAAATCCAGATCCTCCGCCAATCCATCCTCGTCCTCTTCCTCCATCACCCTCTGCATTTCCTCCTCTTCCTCATCCCCATCAGAATCCAGATCCTTCGCCAATATTATCGACTGACTACTCTGCCTAGTATCATGACCACACACATTGTGTGGCACGTAGTCTGACTCTTTCTCAGGTTGCCTACCATCCACATCCAGTGGCTGTGACCCGGATAAACAAATCTCGTTAGCCACTTCATTGCCCTGGCCGGGTTCATACCCCACGTGGAGTTGTACGGTATTCTCTTCCTTCGCCACAGGTTGCACTAGGGCATATGGGTGGATTCTTCGGTCTCGGCAATGACTTAACAGTGTCAACCAATGCTGGCTCCTATCTATCGGCATCAACTCACACTTGACATTTTTACAGGATTTGGTCCACAATGCATGAATACTGACGGAACATACTTCAGGATCCAGCCCAAAACTAGTAGTCAACCAGTACTTCAACTGTCTAATGTCCAGTCTGTCCGGGTCTGGAAGTGTCATGACGCCATTTTTAAACTCGCTAAGATCAACCCCCAACTCATTGTATCGAACATTACCAGGGCCATAGTAAACAGTCAAATTTACTGATTCGGACATTTTCACCTGTCAGACATTTTCATCTTCTCATTAATCACAACAAACAAAAATATTACCCACTACACTAACTAATCGCTAAAATGCCAGCACAGACAAATTCCTTTCAGACATTTCCATCTTCTCAATAATCACGACAAACAAAATTATTACCCGCTACATTAACTAACCGCTAAAATGCTGGCACAGACAAATTTACTGATTCAGACATTTTCACATGTCAGACATTTCCATCTTCTCATTAATCATGAAGAACAAAAATATTACCCGCTACACTAACTAACCGCTAAAATGCCAGCACAGACAAATTTACTCATTCGGACATTTTCACCTGTCAGACATTTCCATCTTCTCAATAATCACGACAAACAAAATTATTACCCGCTACACTAAATAACCGCTAAAATGCCGGCACAGACAAATTTACTGATTCAGACATTTTAACCTGTCACACATTTCCATCTTCTCATTAATCATGAAGAACAAAAATATTACCCGCTACACTAACTAACCGCTAAAATGCCAGCACAGACAAATTAACACTCAAAGTACGCAATATGACTTATCTACACTAACTAAACTCTACAACTCCGAGAAAATTTGTGACGACATGGTTATACCTTTGACGCGTGTGCCCCTGCTTCTTGCTCCTCTCTTCAACTCAGCTGCACCGGCCACCTCGGGTAGTACTTGCACCACTGGACAACACCACCGCCGCCCCCTCAGCTACCGGAGGTTGGACTCTGGCTACCCCCAAGCCGCACCTCCTCCTCCTCACCACCTCTTCCTCCCCAACAGCACCTCCTCCTCACCACCACCTGCCATGGCCCAACCACCTCCACCATGGATCCTCCTCACCTCACTTGTACGAGCAAAAAAAACTATCCCATTGAAAAAAAATAACGTAGGCCGTCGGGGATGGCTACGATCTACTCTTTCTGTGGCTTAGATGTGAAAATGGACGGAACAGCGAGGAGATCGGCGGGGGTGGCGAGACAAACTGAGAGAAACGAGAGAGAGAAAGGATGAACACGAACAGAGGAAGAAGATGGCCGTTCGGCCTTATCCCTATCTTTTCGGCCACTGGTTGGCCGAAGACCTTTTCGGTCGCTGGTTGGCCGAAGACGGCCACTTCGGTTGCCAGCCCACCGACAACCCCCTCTTCGGCCCACCTCCCCGCTCTTCGGCCAACAGCCGACCGAAGAGCCCATTTCGGCCATCGGTTGACCGAAAAGTGCCTCTTCGGCCTACTACAAGCCGACGGGGTCATAGTTCTGAAAAAAATGCATTAGGGCGTATAGTTTCCGAATTGGCTATAAAAATCATCATAGTTTCAAAAAAAATCTCTATGCTTCTCCTTCGTTCATCGATGCGCGTAGTGACCGGCAAGTGTAAAGTAGGACCAGTTTTTTACGTTACAAGGTTGTAATGGGGTTTGTTTGTGACTTGAGAGGATGATCCAGGAATTTAATTCCACCAAATGTTTCGATGTGATTTCCCTATGCCAACTCACCTAGTGATGTTCATATTGATCAATCTTGATCCAAGGAAGTTATCTTATACGATTGATCGCATTAGGAAGATATGAATCAGATAAGAGAGGCGTTAGCACTGACACATTTTTTCTTCCTGATTTTCTCGAATGCAAAGCAGTGGTATGTTAGAATGTAGATCTTTTTATAGGTCCTACTTCTATGGCACTTGCGTTAGCACAAGAAGTTTTAGGCTTCTAGCTCAAGGGTGCAATCACAACATATGTACATGTTCGAGTGCTTCTAAATATTCGTGGAAAAAGGAGTTTTTTTATTTATGTGAACTTTGGGAGCTTTATTGATTGATAGCAAGTCGATTACAATCAGTTAGGATACTATTCACAAGGAAGCCCAGGCTTTCACTGAACCAGCAGTCACACACCATCAGAGTGCAAGCAAGCTTGGCACAAAGATATGCAGAATTATTAGCATCTCTCCTAGCATGCCTAACCGAAAAAGAGGCAAAACATGGAGATCCCTCACCTATTTCATCTAAGATAGGTGCCATAATCCATCTGGAGTTGTGACGTGCCGACCAGAGGTTGACAGCTTCTAAGCCAGTGGCGGAGCCACCTCCCGGCGACCTTGGGCAGCTGCCCGGGCTCTGCCCAAATACTTCCATTATTAGATTATAGAAGGATATTGATAATTAATCACCGGTCTTTGTGGGCAAATGCCCATGAAGCACACCCCTTCGTATTTTGCCCAGGCTCCATGGACGGGCTAGCTCCACCACTGTTCTAAGCAATCCATCTCCATCACCACATGCGAGAACCCTCTTAAGTTGTGCAAAACCCACTCCTTCACGTAGGGAAAGTACTTTGGTGATGAGTGGATCAGTAACCCCTCGGAAGGGAAAGGAAATGTGAGAGCGACCGACACCGCCTCCACCTCCTTCGGTGTAACTGGCGGACACCAACATTAACATGTCAGGATTTTGATTTGATTGCCTGGCAACTCCAGCAATGCCAAGTCCCCCAGAGCCCATTTGACTGCTTGAACAGGGTTATAGGCATGAATGAAAGGAGTTTAGTATAACAGAGTTTGAACATTGTTATAGCCCTAGGAGCACAATCCCCTTCTGGTGATCGTGAGCACCCCTACCCTTCTGCAACTAGGTCATTAGACTTCGTGTTTATTATCGTTACAATTCTAGTGTGGACTTGCCATCACTTTATAACTGTAACCTCTTCAGTGAGGTCATCATCTTTGGCCTATGTCGACTTCGACTCCACCTCGCTCTCAGTCTACCCACACTATAGGCAAAGGCGAAGGAGCTTGAATCACACCAATATACCAACGACAATCGAGTCACACGGTCACAATCAAAACAGGGTGTTAGACTCGAAGATGAATACACATTGGAGGGTCTTGCCCGATCAATCGTTCTCCATGAGCAAGCAACATGAGCATCTATTTGTACTAGCCCTTGATGAGCAAGATTAGGAAATGAGCAAAGAGCAAATCCTGAGTATTATCAAGTGGTTATGTGAGTCATTGGATTTATGTATATCTCCATGTCAATAAAAAGGTAAACCCTGGAGAAACAAAGCAAGCGAAAGTGGATTATCACAAGCAAGCTATTGGGCACGCGTGCATTAGTCGTATTTAGAATGCTAGCACTCCAGAGACCAAAATCATTGTTTTAATCTTTAATGAGAAGATTAGGAAGAAATTATCTTTGTTCAAGAGTATTTTACGATCTACCCATTTTGCTACCGCCACACACAGTGTCTGATTGTCCTTAGGTATCTAACTAGTTGATCAAAACGTTAAATAATTAATCATTATCCTCATATGACAACATGTATGGATGTATTACATAAATTGGGCAGTGCACAACGACAATCGCGTAAGGGCATCTCCAAGGCTGACCCGCGAACCGCCCGCATCCGTCCGGGCCGCGCTGTCCGGACCGTGTGAGCCATCCAACGCCGACCTGTATCGGTCCGCGGAGCGGTCCAGACGCGATTTCTCCCGCAAACCGAAGACAAAAGTGGGGGAGGTTTGCGGGAGTCCGAACCGATCCCAAGCCCTCTTCTGACCGCCCTGGCCCATCAAAAACCCTTCCCCCCTCCCGCGCGTTTTTGGTCAGCGCCGCTCCAGAGCATCAGCGCCTGCATTCATGCCTGGCCAGAGCGGACACGGCCGCTCACTGGCGCCGCCATTGAAGTGGCGCGCTGGTCGAGAGAGCGCCGCTCGCGCTGCTTCCCGGTGCAGGCGACTGCCGCGCGTTCAAACGACACGACGGCCACCCGTCCGTCCGTCTGTCGCCCGCATTGATGGCACGCGATTGCTGAGGCGTCTCCTCCAACGCCACCCGTCCGTCCGTCAGCCACCCACCATTGCTATAAAAGCCAGTACCCCGGCCATAGCCATTGTCATCCACCTCTGATCCCTCTCCGCACCACTCCCACCATGGATCCCTCCCCCGCCAAAGCTCTCTGGGACGGGCTAACGTCGAAGCAGAAGAAGGAGATGACCACCATTGCTGGCAGCTGGCTGACCGGCAGGCGGCCGGAGGACGATGACGACCCAATGGAGGACGCTGCCGACAACGAGCCGGCGCCGCCCTCATCCTCCGCGCCACCAAACTCCTCCTCCGCGCCACCCTCGCCGGCGCACTGCACCATTACCATCGGCGAGTCCCATGCCCATTACATGGACATGGTGCGGCAGGAGCAGTTCCGGGAGGCGCAGGCCGACGCCGCCTACAACCACCGCGTCATCCAGGAGCACCTGCAGGGGGAGAGCAACTCAACGCCGGCAGGGCGGTGGCGCCGGACGCGGACCTAGTGGAGCAGGAGGTGCTGCTCGACTCCTACCGCTCCACCCGTGAGATCCGCCTCGCCCGCTGGCGGTACAGGCAGCGGGTGGCGGAGGTGGCGGTGCTGGTTGTAGCTTGCGTTGGTATTTTCCCCGAAGAGGAAGGGATGATGCAGCACAGTAGAGATAAGTATTTCCCTCAGTTATGAAACCAAGGTTATCGAACCAGTAGGAGAATCATGCAACACCTCGTTAGCAGCACCTGCACACAAACAACAAATCCTTGCACCCAACGCAAACGAGAGGTTGTCAATCTCTCGGTGGTCAATTGCAAGATTAAATTGTATGTGATAGATAGATAGATTGAAACAAAAATAAAAAATAAAATAAATAAAAGAAAATGGCAGCAATATTTTTAGGGTTTTAGTAATATGATTTAGATAGACCCGGGGGCCATAGTTTTCACTAAAGGCTTCTCTCGAGAAAATAGTATACGGTGGGTAGACAAATTACTGTTGGGCAATTGATAGAAAAGCAAATAATCATGACGATATCCAAGGCAATGATCATGTATATAGGCATCACGTCCGAGACAAGTAGACCGACTCCTGCCTGCATCTACTACTATTACTCCACACATCGACCGCTATCCAGCATGCATCTAGTGTATTAAGTCCATGAAGAACGGAGTAACGCCTTAAGAACGATGACATGATGTAGACAAGATAAACTCACGTATGAATAAACCCCATTTTTTTACCCTTAATAGCAACGATACATACGTGTCATGTCCCTTTCTGTCACTGGGAATGAGCAACGCAAGATCGAACCCATTACAAAGCACCTCTTCCCATGGCAAGATAAATCAACTCAGTTGGCCAAACCAAATCAATAGATCGGAGAAGAAATACGAGGCTATAATAATCATGCATAAAAGAGTGCAGCAAAAACTCAAATAATATTCATGGATAATCTGATCATAAACTCACAATTCATCGGATCCCAACAAACACACCGCAAAAAGTGATTACATCGGATAGAACTCCAAGAACATCGAGGAGAACATTGTATTGAAGATCAAAAAGAGAGAAGAAGCCATCTAGCTACAGCCTATGGACCCGAAGGTCTGTGGTAAACTACTCACGCATCATCGGAAGGGAAGCAAGGTTGATGTAGAGCCCCTCCGTGATCGATTCCCCCTCCGGCAGATTACCGGAGAAGGACCCCAGATGGGATCTCTCTGGAACAGAAACTTGCAGCGGCACAAAAAGTATTTCGTGGACTCTCCTGAGGGTTTCTGATTTTTCCTGAATTTATAGTGGTGGAATTAGATCAAACGGAGCAAAGGGGGGCCCACGAGGCACCAGGGTGCGCCTGCCCCCCCTCTCAGGCGCGCCCTGGTGGCTCGTGGCCACCTCCTGGGTCTTTTGGCCCTCTCCCGAAGCTTCTAGTGTTTATCTTGTCCAGAAAAAAATCTCCAAAAAGTATCATCGCATTTGGACTTCGTTTGGTATTGATTTTCTGTAAAACAAAAACAAGGCAGAAAACAGCAACTGGCACTGGGTACTAAGTTAATAGGTTAGTCTCCAAAAATGATATATAATTGCTGTAAATGATTATAAAAACATCCAAGATTGATAATATAATAGCATGGAACAATCAAAAATTATAGATACGTTGGAGACGTATCAACATCCCCAAGCTTAATTCATGCTCGTCCTCGAGTAGGTAAATGATAAAAACAGAATTTTTGATGTGGAATGCTGCCTATGATATTCATCACATATTCTTTTCTTTTATAGCATGAACACTGGACTTGAATGATTCAAAGCAATAGTCTATACTTTGACATGAAAATATAAATACTCAAGCATGCTAACAAGCAACCATGTCTTTCAAAATATCAACGCTAAAGAAAGTTATCCCTAGCCCATTATGCTCAATCATTGATCCATTCATGAAACACACTCAAATATTAGCTACATCCAATGCACAAGTATGACAATAGTGCTCTCTAGTTGGTGCTTTTGTAAGAGAAGATGGAGACTCAAATAAAAATAAAAATTGCATAAAAGTAAATAGATAGGCCCTTCGCAGAGGGAAGCAGAGATTTGTCAAATGTGCCAGAGCTCAAAGCTGAAATTAAAGAGATAAAAATATTTTGAGAGGCATGCTTTTCCTATCAACGAAAACGACCGAGAATTCCCAATATCTTCCATGCTAGACACATCATAGGCGGTTCCCAAACAGAAAGTAAAGTTTATTTCCTTTCCACCATTCTTTCACAATCCATGGCTAGCCGTATCCATGGGTGCCCTCCATACCAACACTTTCCAAGGAATTTTATTGTTATTAATTTTTGATTCATCGTGGGACTGGGCATCCCTATTACCAGCCACTCTCTCGTGCAATGACAAGTGAATAAACACTCATCGTGAGAATAACACACCTAGCATGGAAAATATTGGCCACCCCATGCCGCTTCATGAGCGGTACGGGCACACAAAACGGAAAATTATTTTGAAAATTTTAGAGTTGGCACATGCAAATTTACTTGGAACGGCATGGAAATACCGCATATAGGTAGACATGGTGGACTCATTTGGCACAACTTGGGTTTAAGGAGTTTGGATGCACAAGCAGTATTCCCGCTTAGTACAAATGAAGGCTAGCAAATAGATTGAGAAGCAACCGACCAAAAAGCGAAAACGGTCATAAACATGCATTGAACATAACTAACACCGAATAATGCACCATAAGTAGGATATAATTTCGTTGCATAACTATTGACTTTACGTGCATGCATAGGGAATCACAAACCTTAACACCAATATTCTTACTAAATCACAATTACTCACTAACATGACTCACATATTATCATCTCCATATCGCAAAACTATTGCAAGGAATCACACTTATCATATCCAATGATCTATATGAAAGTTTTTATTATATCCCTCTTGAATATTCATCACTTTGGGACCAAATTCATATCTTGTGCAAATTACCATTACTATTATCAACTCTCAAAAAGATATAAGTGAAGCATAAGAGTGCAAGTATTTCTTCAAAATTTTAATCTTATCAATTCTCAAAATAATATAAGTGAAGCATGAGAATTCATTTCTCCAAAATTTCAATCAACTCTCAAAATAATATAAGTGAAGCATGAGAGTTTATTTCTTTAAAATATAGCCACCACTATGCTAAAAAAGATTTAAGTGAAGCACTAGAGCAACTGCCTAGCTCAAAAAATTTAAGTGAAGCACATAGAGTATTCTAACAAATTATGATGAACGTGTGGCTCTCTCAAATTGGTGTGTCCAGCAAAGATGATTGTGACAAACTAAAAAGCAAACAAAGAAAAGACTCATATAGTACAAGATGCTCCAAGTAAAACACATATCATGTGACGAATAAAAATATAGCTCCAAGTAAAATTACCGATGGTTGGTAGAAGAAAGAGGGGATGCCTTCCGGGGCATCCCCAAGCTTAGACGCTTGAGTCTTCCTTGAATATTACCTTGGGGTGCCTCAAGCATCCCCAAGATTAGGCTTTTGCTACTCCTTATTCCTTCATCCATCGTGATCTCACCCAAAACTTAAAAACTTCAATCACACAAAACTCAACAAAACCTTCGTGAGATCCGTTAGCATAATAAAATAAATCACTACTTTAAGTACTGTTGCAAACCCATTCATATTTTATTTTTTCATTATACCTACTGTACTCTAACTTCACCATGGCTTATACCCCCCGATACAATCCGTAGATTCATCAAAACAAGCAAGTAGTGCATCAAGAACAGAATCTGTCAAAAACAGAATAGTCTGTAGTAATCTATTTAAAATCCATACTTATGTAACTCCAAAAATTCTGAAAAATTAGGAAAACGTGGGAAATTCATATACCAGTACAGAAACAAAATTCGGGCACTGGACGCAAAACTTTGTGTTTTCCAAACAGCATCAATTATACTATCTTCCAAATCATTCCAAAGGCTTTACTTGGCACAAACACTAATTAAAAACACAAAAACACATTCATACCAGTAGCATAAATGTGAAAACACACAATAATAGAAAAAAATATTTTATTCATTGGGTTGCCTCCCAACAAGCGCTATTGTTTTATGCCCCTAGCTAGGCATAATGCATAGTTTCAAGTATTGTCATATTTCTTCTTCTTATCCAAAGGTGCACTTTTATCAAGGGGTTTTTCAAAGGTAATATGAAATATACCATCCATAGAAATTTTTGCATTAGCAAGTTGTCCATCTTTAAATCCCTCTTGATTACCGGCTACAATCCAAGAGTATTGTCTATTGACGCTATTGAAAACTTGTTGGATTATATTCAAAGGAGGAACTTCCTTTTTAATATTCTCATCAAAGATGTGATCATTGCAGAACAAATATCTCAGCAAGTAATCATTATTATAAAGGATCTCATCTATTACCGGTTTTTCATGGCTCATACCATAAAAATCAAAGATTTCCCTAGCTTCTCGCACTATATGATCAAATTCATTCATGAGAACCAGGATAGCTATTTTCTTAGCTCTAGGATCTTTTATAACCAGTAACTCATAAAACAATCTTTGCAAAGTAGGATGGGTGCGAATAAATCTTCTTTCAAGTTTAAGAACAAGTGTGGAAATAGCATCGGCATAATTATTAGTTTCTTTAAGTATAGGTGCATCATCAAAAGCCAAGGTCCCAATGCAATTAAAGAATTCTTGGATGACATTTTTTCCTATAACATTACCATGTCCCAACACAAAAGTTTTAGCATCAAGATTGGTAGAACTTCCCTTTTTAGGAGTTTTACCATCATCGGTTTCCGTCATGCCAAAATCACTCATGATAACAAGTTTCAAGCAAGCAAACAAGCAAACAAGAAAAAGGCAAACGGAAAATATTTTTGTAAAGACATTTTAGAAGTGGGGGAGATGAAAACGAGAGGCAAATGGCAAATAAAATAAATGCAAGGAGATGAGAGTTTATGCAAAGGTACTTGATAGATGTTGATGATGTCTCCCCGGCAACGGCGCCAGAAATTCTTCCTGCTACTTGTAGGTTGCGTTGGTATTTTCCCCGAAGAGGAAGGGATGATGCAACACAGTAGAGATAAGTATTTCCCTCAGTTATGAAACCAAGGTTATCGAACCAGTAGGAGAATCACGCAACACCTCGTTAGCAGCACCTGCACACAAACAACAAATCCTTGCACCCAACGCAAACGAGAGGTTGTCAATCTCTCGGCGGTCAATTGCAAGATTAAATTGTATGTGATAGATAGATAGATTGAAACAAAAATACAAAATGAAATAAATAAAAGAAAATGACAGCAATATTTTTAGGGTTTTAGTAATATGATTTAGATAGACCCGGGGGCCATAGTTTTCACTAAAGGCTTCTCTCGAGAAAATAGCATACGGTGGGTAGACAAATTACTGTTGGGCAATTGATAGAAAAGCAAATAATCATGACGATATCCAAGGCAATGATCATGTATATAGGCATCACGTCCGAGACAAGTAGACCGACTCCTGCCTGCATCTACTATTACTCCACACATCGACTGCTATCCAGCATGCATCTAGTGTATTAAGTCCATGAAGAACGGAGTATCGGCTTAAGAACGATGACATGATGTAGACAAGATAAACTCACATATGAATAAACCCCATCTTTTTACCCTTAATAGCAACGATACATACGTGTCATGTCCCTTTCTGTCACTGGGATTGACAGACGCAAGATCGAACCCATTACAAAGCACCTCTTCCCATGGCAAGATAAATCAACTCAGTTGGCCAAACCAAATCAATAGATCGGAGAATAAATACGAGGCTATAATAATCATGCATAAAAGAGTGCAGCAAAGACTCAAATAATATTCATGGATAATCTGATCATAAACTCACAATTCATCGGATCCCAACAAACACACCGCAAAAAGTGATTACATCGGATAGAACTCCAAGAACATCGAGGAGAACATTGTATTGAAGATCAAAAAGAGAGAAGAAGCCATCTAGCTACTGCCTATGGACCCGAAGGTCTGTGGTAAACTAGTCACGCATCATCGGAACGGCAGCAAGGTTGATGTAGAGCCCCTCCGTGATCGATTCCCCCTCCGACAGATTACCGGAGAAGGACCCCAGATGGGATCTCTCTGGAACAGAAACTTGCGGCGGCGGAAAAAGTATTTCATGAACTCTCCTGAGGGTTTCTGATTTTTCCTGAATTTATAGTGGTGGAATTAGGTCAAACGGAGCAAAGGGGGGCCCACGAGGCACCAGGGCGCGCCTGCCCCCCCCCCCCAGGCGCGCCCTGGTGGCTCGTGGCCACCTCCTGGGTCTTCTGGCCCTCTCCCATAGCTTCTACTGTTTATCTTATTCAGAAAAAAAATCTCCAAAAAGTTTCGTGGCATTTGGACTTCGTTTGGTATTGATTTTCTGTAAAACAAAAACAGGGCAGAAAACAGCAACTGGCACTGGGCACTAAGTTAATAGGTTAGTTTCCAAAAATGATATATAATTGATGTAAATGATTATAAAAACATTCAAGATTGATAATATAACAACATGGAACAATCAAAAATTATAGATACGTTGGAGACGTATCAGGCGGCCGCGTCCAAGGACGACGAGGACGAGGCGGGCGAGGCGCTGTTCGGCGAGGCAGACGACGATGAGGACAACGCCGAGGCCGCGCCCCGCCGCCACGACCACGAAGCCGGCACGTCCGCGGGCGCCGCCGGCTGCGAGGAAGAGTAGTGCACGAGAGGTCGCCGCCGCTCGGGTCCCAGGAAGGCCACCGCTCCTCCCGTCCCGTCGATGCCAAACTTGGTGGGCTCAACATCAACGGCCAATTAGTCGCTTGGCGGCGACGTGGAGGCGGCATCTGCGCTCGCCGGGTCTCCGGAGGCGGAGATTACGGAGGCGGAGATGGAGAGCGCCAAGGCGGAGCTGGAAAAGGCGAAGTTTCAGTTCTCTTGGTTCATGGCCGGAGACGGGGAACGGGCGCCGGCGACCATTTAGATTAGGTATTATTATACCTCTAGACCGGACTAGCACCGCTTTGATGTAAATGTAATAAAATCTGTCATGTTTATATGAAATCCGGGCGTGTTTATATGAAATCCGTCATGTTTATATGAAATCCGGTCTTGTTTGCACGAATTTCATCCGGTTTGTTAAAAAGGAGTTTGAAATGTATGCGACTACGGTTGGATGTCGTCCTCCCGCATTCGTGTCCGCGGACGGATACGGGAGAAAATTTGCGGGTTGCCATTGAAGATGCCATAAGCAAGGTTAATTAATTACATGCATTGGGAGTACTAGCTCAGTCGACCCCTAGCGTCTCGGTGTGCTCACGGCTTGTTAGGGATGAAAGGACAAATACATGCATCAAATTAAGAACGTGGTACATGTACTATCAGGGGACGTGTGTTGTGTTATTGTGTGCAATGTTGTGGTTTTTGCTCGTCGGCCACAAACAAATGAGACTTAGGGCGTATTTGGTTGCTCGCATCCACTCCAAACAAGCCTACTGGGTACAAAAATAGCCCATTTGGTTGCTCGCACGAGGCGCAAGCCCGTACTCGCACGATACTTAAAGTAGCATATATCCTGGCTCACAAGGAAAACTCGAATCTGCGGTTTCCTTGGAGCCACGATCAGGCGAGCGCAAGGTGGGGGAACAACGTACACGGGGAGCATGCATGAAGATGGCAGAAGACGAAAATCTGCTGGCGCAAAATCTTTGTCTCACCCTTTTTTTAGTCGCTCGTCTCTAGCGGGAGGGAAAATCAAACCTCAGTTATCGGCACCGGCTGCGGCGACAACTTAGATCTACGTTGCCGATAGCAGCGTGAACCAAGGTCTCCGACACCGAACGTGCTCCTCCCCCCCTGGTCAGCTGCTGACCCCCTTCGTCTCCGTCTCTAGCACCGACAGGTCATCGCCGTCATCTCCCATGGAGGTAAGCAACATATAACCACCCACCATCCCTCCACTGTTAGGTCGTTAGGTAAGGCGTAAGGTCGATTTCGCCGTTACTTACCGTAACATCGATTTCACTAGGACGAACAGATTAAGCTTTACATTTAAGCAGCAACACTCATATATGTGATTAAGGTCTGGCTCCCATTTGTCCACAAGAGAGCAGTTCATCACAATTACAGGCATGTGGTCACATATGCTCCAATGTTTCTCGATATATAGGGAGAGGACGGTGAATCTGGACTACATCTACAAATGTAACGATGTAGAGGCCGCGAACATGCTTCGAGTGAGAGGATCCTCTTTTTCCGCATTTGTGGAGACATTTAGGGAGAGGGAGTTGCTAAAATATAGCATTCACACCTCTATGGAATAGCAAGCAACAAAGTACCCTCTTGTTGTAGGTCATAACTAGAGGATCTGAGTGATTCGCAACACATTCAAGAGGTCCACTGAGACAATTTCCTGGTATTTCAAGCAAGTCTTGTATGAGATTGGAGAGCCGAGGGGAGAGAGGATCAAGCCACCTACTGGTCAAACTCCTTCGACGATACAAACGAGCTATAGATGATATCCATATTTCAAGTTGAGCGGTACTAACTTTCAGTTCAAGCCATGACATGATTGTATTGTTGTGAAGCATAACAATTTGTTCATGTCATCATATGATTAAAATGGTGCAATTGATGGTACTCATGTGACTTCTAGAGTGTTGAGGTCACAGGCTACAACATACAAAGGTAGAAAGCACTATACAAGCCAAAATGTGCTTGATGTTGTCGATTTCAATCTCAAGTTCATATATGTGTTAGCTAGCTTGGAAGGATCAGCCCTGATGCAAACATTCTTGGTGACAACATGACTCAATCTGATGGGATCAATATTCGTGGTGGTAAGTTCTACCTAGTAGATGCTGGATATGCTTGTCAGTCTTGGGTTCTTCTATACTTCAGGAAACCAGATACCATCTTCATTAGTTCTCTACAAAGAACTTTCCTAAGACTGCCATGGAATTTTTCAATCTCAGACAGGTTGTCAGAATCGTGATTATATTGTACGATTCTACGACTTTACAATCCAAACTAACCGATTCTACGATTTTGGTTAGTAGAATCTGCGTTATTACGATTCTGATAGTTACGATTCTACGATTTGCGATCCTACCATCGGAGCTCCGATCCGATTCAGAATCACGATTCTGACAACCATTTCTCAGACACTCTAGCCTTAGAGATATGGTTGAGAGGGCATTTGGTGCTTTGCAGAACAGATTTAAGATCCTTGATTAGAAGCCATTCAACCCTTTCTCCGCCCAAATTAAGCTTGTTCTTACATGTTGCATTCTTCATAACTCTCGAATAGGCTTTCGCCCCGCTTTATAAATAAAGCAACCATGTTCTTGCATGTTGCATTTTTCATATCCGGATCTTAGGGTTTGGTCTTGATGAGTATGTGCCCTATGAGGGTGATGTGACCGCAGATGATATTGACCAAGGCCATGGTATGGAGGCACATGATAATGAAGCTTGGAAGTGCAAAAGGTTGGAGTGGGCCAAGCCAATGTGAGCAGCCAGAGGTAACACAAAGATCTGAATAAGAAGAAGAAGAAGTGGAAGAGGATGGTGAACTTCCCCCTTGATTGCCATTGATGACCCCCCCCCCCCTCCCGCCGTCCCCTATCCATATGATTGACATTTGTTAGTAGGTAGGGCTATCAGGATAAACTACCATTTGTTTAGTAGTTAGGACTGAAACTATGTTTGGTACTGTCTCTATAGTGTAGTTTGTAGTAAGGTCGTCATTGGTGAGAAAAGGTGACCGCAATATTAGGCCATGAGCAACCAAACGCCAGCTGTTTACATCTTTACAAGCTTAACTCTCATGTGTTTTCAACCAAACGTCGTGTATGAAACCATCTCTTGATGCAATGCGGCAACCAAACTGGTTGGAGAACATGGCTCAAGCCTTGACCCAATCGACACAGGCTCCACTGTATTAGGATGGGCGGAAACGTGAAAACTCAGTCGGGAACCAAGCACACCCCTAACTCGATCGGGTGGCTACCGTCGGAGCCTTCGGCGGTAGGGGTACGAAGGCTACCGTTGCGGCCCATGGAGTTGGTGGTAGACTTCTGTCATGTGGTCACCGTCGTAGGCCTAGGGCTACTGCCGCTCTATAACGGTAGCTTGTATATCATACCGTTGTAGTGTCTGGCGGTAGCTAAATGGTCAAATCGTTGAAATGTTTTGGAAGCAGGGTCTTTTTTTTTGTGCTAATATTATCATCGAAGGGTGAAAACAGTGGTTCTAGCCCTCAGAGTAAACTGTAGCTCCTGGTCATATGGATGGTCACATCCCTTTTCAAAAATAACTATATATATTGGATGGCCACACAGTGCCAAGTGCTCACGAACAGTAGAGTCAAAGCACGCCTCGGAAGTCGCTTAATATAATCAGCCTAGGCTAAACGCCTTTGCAGGTTTTGCTTGTACCCTTCCCCACTCACACAACAGTCAAAAGCTCAGGGCTCGAGCATTCACTCGTCTCACCGGTCACGGACAGGGGCCGGCCGCCGCAGGGCTCCCTTGACCCGCTGCTGCCCTGGCGCCACTGCCACCACCTGCGTCTGCGTCTCGCAGCGCATAAAGCAGCACCGTCCCGGCCCGCGAATCTCTCCACCCTCGACTCCGGAGGGGGCAAATCTTGCAAGTACATCCATCGCCCATTACCGTGTCACGCCCACTGCCGCAGAGCATCGCAGAGGTAGCGCACGTTCTCGCCGGAAGGGAAGGAAGGACGCCGATGGATAACAACGCCGGCGTGATCCCCTCCTCGCCCTCCGCCGAGACGTCGTCCTCTTCCTCCGACGTCGACACCGAGGTGCGCACCTTACAAATCGCGCTGATTCAATCTTCATAGTGTTGATGCTCGTGTTCCATTGACATGCGTGGTTTCGTTCGGTGTAGTCCACATGCTCGTTCTTCCGGGACCGGAGCACGACGCTGGGGACGCTCATGGGCGTGTCCTTGGCCGACGGGGAGGACCGGCCTCCGGAGACGCAGCAGGCGGCGGACGAGCAGGAGAGACCCCGCGCGCCGGCGCCAGGAGAGGAGGGCTGGACGTGGCGCCGGAGGTGGAGGCCGCGGCGCGGCGCCAGCTGGTGGCGGCTGTGCAGGGACGACGTCGGCGGCACGACGTCGCTGGCCCACTTCCTGCGCATGGAGAGGCAGCTCTCCGGCGACGGCGGGGAGGTGACGGTGCCGCTGTTCGAGAACGGGAGGGTGCTGCCGTCGTCGTCCGCGACGGCTACCGCGGTCGTGGAGGATCAGAGGGTCAAGTGGAAGCTGCGGAGGTCCGCCCAGGGGTCTTTGTCGCTGGCGAGGCTGCCGGTGCTGCTCACCGGCATCTGCAGCGGCGGAGCTTGAGTGCTTACGATTGAGTGGAACCATAGTTGCCGTGTTTCCGGTGGGAACGAGGAACGGAACGGGGAACGAGAGTCGGAGGCTGGAAAAAATAGGATACAACGGGTATACATCTCTCGAACGATTTTTCTAAAGCGGAAACGCGATCCAATCAATTCCGGTACGATGAATCCGGTACAGTACCACGGAACGAGGAACGTGAATCTTTACTAGTTGGGACGATGAACCCGGTACGACGGTGGATCAACCATATGAACGATGATAAGACATGATATATTTAATTAAAATTTCAGCACGAGTACTTAACAAAATACTTGACTTAACCAAAGTAGCAAACAAGAAAACAGATTGACTAAGGTAACAGACACAATCACTTCAATAGCAGCATCCAAGTGACTCATCTTCCAGGTTTCCAACCAATAAAGTTTCACCAACAGATTAATTCGCCATGTACTTTCAATCCAAAGAGAACTATTAGTGACCATAGAATGTAAAGATTGGAGTCAATATATTGAAGAGTTCAGATTTAGTACCGGACACTTCCTAGTGTTTCAAGTCCTCTGAATTTTGCGTGGTGGTTCAGCATCAGCTGCTTCATCCTCCAAGCTATCCCAACGCAGCTGCTCAAGCTTCAAGCTTGAATCCTCCAGCAAATCATTCTCAGGCTCAACATCCCACTTATAATGTGGACCTGAATTGTAGCCCTCTGAAAACCTCCTCTTCAGACGCTCGTTTGCATGAATAAAGACAAGCTTATCGGCTGTCGTTGCATTCAGCTTGTTTCTCTTTACATTATGTATGAATGAGTAGGTACTCCAATTTCTTTCGGCAAAGGAGCTGCTTATTGGCTGAGACAAGACTTTCTTTGCCACCTCACTTAAAGTTGGAGTTTGTGAGCCATAATTGAACCACCAATCTGTGCCATTCATCGTGGCTGCATCAGCTTGAACGGCGTCTATTGCATACAAACCTTTCTTCATTATAAAGGTGTTAAGCTCCTCACGTAAAAGAGCATACTCTTTTTTATCTTCTGCAATTCTATTTAGAGCCTCTATAACACCTTCCATAACCTCACTGTCATCATTTGGAGCTTTCCTTTGACCACCACCACGAGCAGGAGTTGCAAGATAGGCTTGATCATAATACTTAGGAGAAAGAGCAAACGCTAAGCAATGAAAATGCCAGTTCATCTTTCCCCACCGATGAAGAATAATGGCATTTACCTTCGACCAATCATCTTTGTGAGGGTTATCTTCCCTTGTCATGACTTCTTGCATCTCGCCAAGCATATTGTCCATTTTTTCATATATATCACCAGATTTTGGACCTTCTCCGTCACTGAACTTGATTACCATGTATAATGGTTTTGTGATGTCAAGGATGATTTTAATCTCATCCCAAAATGTCTCATCAATGATATTGTGGGCAATCGCATTTGCTGCTGCTCTTGTTTGTACATCACAAGCCTTCACCAGTTCCTTCCACTTGCTTGTGACGATGGTAGTTGTGAGCGCCTCTCGAACATCCATAAGCCTCTTAAGCAAAATATAATGAGAAGCAAATCTTGTTTTTGAGACCTTCAAAAGATCCAACTTGGAGTTGCGTCTAAAGAGATCTTGAAAGTGCTGGTGGTTCCTAAAGAACTTCACAATTGCTTTCCCAGTCTGGTATGTATCAACCATCCAAGCAAACTTATTTGCAAAATCTTTGAATACTAGATTCAGTGTGTGAACCACACATGGAGACCAAAATATATGCTTATGCACCTGTCAAATAGAAAAGAGAAACACAATTATATTAATAGGAAAAATTAATTGGATCCTCAAATCAATGTATGTACTCAAATTAATTGGATCCTCAAATTAGTTGTACGAATATAAACGAGAAACACAATTGGATATACGTGATCCTCAAACTAAAATCAATGTACCAAACTATGAAAAACATACTCTCTGAATTTCTTCACCCGCAACTCTGCAATTAGATGCATTATCAGTGATGACCTGAAGGACATTGGAAGGGCCAATCTCCTCAATGGCTTGCAGTAAGAATTGTGCAATGGCTTCACCTGTCTTCTCTTCTCCAGAGAAGTCTTCTGCGTACAGAAACATTGAACCACGGCTATTCGATGCTATGACGTTGATTAATGGATGGTTCTTCATATTTGTCCATCCGTCAGAAACAACGGAGACACCATGGGAATACCTATATAGACACCATGAGACACCATCCGTCAGAAAAAACAGATGATTACAAATGCTAAATGTTTGAGGCTTACCATGTTTGTCTAACCGGAGCCAAATCATTCTCCACCTTTCTCTTACATGCATCTAGAAGAGTAGTCCTAGCCTTCTCATATGCAGGAGGTTTGTATCCCTTTGGTGCTCTCTGGATGGCTGCTACCATTTCATAGTATTGTGGACTTCTCAACACATTGAAGGGAATTCCATTAGCACAAAGGAACAACATTATTTGCATGTCCACTGCATCTCTTTCCACCCCAGCAAAAGCTTCTACTAATTGCTTTTTAGGCACCGAGCCTGAAGCTTGTACTTTCTCAGGTTGGTGATACTGTAAATCAAAACAGGGAAAGAGTCATATAGGTGCCAATTGTTGTGGTGTTGTCTGAATAATTTTTCTCATAAAAAGCATGTGCATATACCTTATCATATATTTTCTTATACTTGACGCGATCACTTGCGACAGAGCAGCGAGCAATTTGTTTCGTCTTGCCAGGACCAACACCAAAGAAGTGCTGATGAATTCTTGTATAACTACTTGTGTACTTCTTATCACAATGTTTGCATCGCCAGGGTCTTGATCCACCAGAGTTCTTCCCTTAGGTGCATCAAGAAAAAATACCTCATCTAGAAGGGATTTAGCAGGTTTTGCAGTACCATGCTCGGCAGATTCATCTTCTTCATCTGAGGCGTCCTGAGCGCTATTACGCTCATTATCGGAATTGATGAGATCAACGTCATCGGCGTCATCCTCCTCGATGTCACTCCGATCTGCTAACTTACGTTTCGACCCAAACGCCATTGCAATCTCTGAATAATGAACAGGTTCATATATTACATTCTTACTCACAAAACTGTAATTCAAAGGCAAGATCTGATTTCTGATCATCTGATGAACTGAATGGTGTAGGTTAGGTGTACCTGAATCTGAAAACTGAATGCCTGAATGTCACTGGACTCTTGGATCCTCGAGCAATCAAGTCTTCTGAAGCATGGCTAGTTTTCAATCTGAATTTCTACTGCTACATGCGCCTCTGGTCGCTGGATGCTGGGAGCAACTGGCTGGGAGGGAGGGACCGAGGGAGTACTTATACAGGGAACACATCCATGAAGACTAAGATAAATCATCTCCTCCCCAACGGAAAATTTATTAGCAGCCTTGGAGTAATTGGAGAGCAGAACGAGGAGTTATTTAGGGGAGTGGAAAAGAACGGGCGCAGAGAGTAAAACGAGGAGTTCGTGATTGATATGGCTGACCTTTTGCTTACTCGATCGATTCAAGAACCAAGACTGTCGAGTCGCCGAACCTGAATCGACGATCCGGCTGCGGAAACGCCGAATCCGCATCGAATCTTACCGAATCGACCCTCGTTCCCGAATCTGATTCTGGGTCGATGAATCCGGATCGAGGGACGGCCCACCGTTCCCCGTTTCCGGCTACTTTGAGTGGAACTGTGGAAATGGTTTCAGCGGGGCACGCTGTTTTTATTCTTCTTCTGTCATTTTTTCTGCTCCATTTCCCTCATTGATTTTCACACGCGGATGCAACTGATGAGCGACGATTGTACTGATGAATGGAATTCTTCTGTCTCGCAAGTCGCAAGGATGATCGAAATAATTTCCGTTTCTTCGCTGTGACAATGACATCATACAGCAGCAGAATTTCATTGCATTTCCATTGCAAGATGCAAGATCCTGATGACCTGATCATGTCGTCAGTGTATATCATAAAAAAGAGGGCTACAAGAAGCAAGAGACAAAAAAGTACTCTACGCACACCAGAAAGACTCATCAAAGTGGATCCTCGATCGGTAGCCACCCGTGAACAGAAGCTTGCCATGTGATCTCTACGGCTGATAGTTGCGGTCATCATCTTTTAATCTCTATATCTGTTCAGATGCTATAGCCACCCGTGAACATTTCCTCGGAACCGTCAGAGGAACTAGAAGCTCCGCTTATATTCCACTTGCTAAACATTTCCTCTTTCTTTTTTGAGTTGACTTACGAAACATTTTCACATTAGCTAAACGTCAATCGACGGACTTTAGCTTTTGTGTCAGTCCATTTTGCGATGGCCGAAGAAGTTCGCCGGAGGAAGGCCGGAGGGAAGGAAGGAAAAGAAAGGAGCTTGTTGGCAGGCTACCCCACCATCTATCTTAGGATGGGGGATGGGGCCGAAGAACAGCGGTGGTGGGGCGGTGGTGCAACTTCGCCGGAGAAAATCTCCGTCGGCGCTGGGGCTAGAGGGATGGCCCGGGGCGGCAGCACGGCGGTGGGCAGCACGGCGGTTGGGGGGAGGGCGGTGCGGCGAGACTGCACGGGAGCGCCGCCGGCCGCGGGCAACGGAAGCAGGCAGCTAGGCCGCCGGCCGGAGGAAGGCCGCCGGCGGGGCGGTTCAAAGGAAAGAAGAAGACCGGCGGGAGGAAGAAGAAACAGATCCAGCCCTTCATCTTGTATCCAACCGATGAAAAAATCGACTGATCCAATATTTTTTCAGCCGACTAGCATATAACACGACCCACACATTTTAAAATAGTGCTTCTAGTTCCTCTGCTAAGCTAGTACTGGTGCAATATACTTAGGCCAACTCTAACCGATCCCTTAAAAATTAAAAATAAAGGAGCAAATCGATGGAGTGAACTTTAGTGGAGAATTTTTACTGCACTATATTTTGGTCTGACCTAGCCGAACTCTTAAATTTAACGGACTGAAAAAGCAATTTTTTATAAGTTCAACATAGATTCGATTTAAACAACCGTTGAAACATAGTCTAGTTTTTCAACCTAAACATGAACTTGAACTTAAAACTAAATTTGAACCGTCGTCGGGGAGATGCGCCGCCATTCTTCAACGTCGAAGTCCTCATCTTCCTCCGCGCCGCCGTCTTCCTCGCCACCCTCTGCGCCGTTGTCCTCCTCGTCGTCCGAGAGGATGATGACCTCCCCGTCGGCCCCGTGCTTCGCCTCCGCGAAGATCTTGCGCTCCGCCTCCACCAGCTCGGGGTACTTGTGGCGGAGGTCCGCCATTTACTCCTCGTCGGTGGACTCCGCCGCGATGCGCTCCTGCGCCTCCCGGTCCTCCCTAGCTACCGCGGCAGTCACCACCCCCCGCGGTGGCGGAGGCTGCAGCAGACCCTCGCCCCACGCAAAGTTGAGGCGGGTGGCGGCGCCGTGCAGCCGGACCTTCCATCGATCCTACTCCTTTGCTGCGAGCTCGGCGGTGTGAAAAGAGTCCACCCAATGCTTCTTGTGGGTCTCCCGATCTGTGATTTCGGCCACCCACGTCCCCCACGACCGCCGTCGGACGCCGAGGTACTTCCTCTATGGCGGTGGCGTCGCCGGGGAGGTCGGGGAAGCCCGCGAGCCCGCGGAGGGGGCCGCAGTGTCACGGCCGTGGCGCGAGGACGACGCGCCCGCGCTGCGCTCGTGGCGGCGTGGATCCACGTTGCGGATGGGCGGCGGGGACCGGCGGCCACGGGAGCCGGCCATTAGGGCGGCAAGGGATTCGCCAGCGGCGGTGATTGGGGAGGACGAGAGGCATAAGAGGGTGAAGTTTTTTTACTCCGTTGCTAAGCGATGGAGTAAATATAGGTGCGGGATAAGCCGCGGAGGATAAATTTTACTCCTCTAACGGTTTTAGGGATTCAGTTAGATTTAGAGGAGTAAAATCGGATTTTCACTCCTCTAACCGATTACAGGGATCGGTTAGAGTTGGCCTTAGCACGCTAGTACAACTTGCAAGTATAACAAGTACTTACTCAGCATCTGCCATGTGACCTCATCGGCTGATATTTGCGGTCAGCCACTTTTTTTGTCTGTCTGTAGCCACCGTAAACATTTCCTAGACGTCAGAGAAACTAGAAGCTCTTTTGCTGATAAACATTTTACATAGTGCCAATATTCTAGCACACTAAATCTTACAAGTATAACATTGCAGATAGAGCCTATACATCCCCCTGATCTTTTCTTTTTCGCAGGAGAGGAAGTGGCTGTTGATAATAATAGTAATTAGTTACAGTTAAACCAAACAAATGAATGATGCTAAAGCTTAGTAGTAGTAGTGCACTACTCCTGCAGTACGCCGAAGTCAGTCAGAGGCATCTTTTTTATATATATATCCTCCTCCTGCTGAGTTTTAGTCGTCGGCCCACTCGGCCGGGTTGGGGTGGGCGGAGAAGTAGGCGAGGAGGCCCATGAGCGGCGCGTTGATGTACGTGGTGGGCTCGGACTGCTGGAACACGGCGCGCGCGTCGGGGAAGGCGTCGGTGGCGTCGCTGGGCCCGCCCACGACGGCGCCCACCAGCAGGTTCGGGTTGGGCGCCGCGCTGGCGTAGTAGGCCGCCCCGGCCTTGCACCCGATCCTCGCCGGGTGCGCCGCCACCGACGGGATGGAGCTGCCGCGGTGGTGGATCCGGCGCGGGAACCGCGGGCCGTAGCCGACCATGTAGGACATCCGCAGCGGGTTGTCCCCGAGGATGTAGTCCACCTGCCGCTTGGCCACCTGCCGGAGCTTCGTCGGCGGCGCAGTCCTGCCGGCGCCGCAGGAGACGTGCGCGCCCGCGTGGCTCAGGTAGTTGGAGTAGGCCAGGATGAGGAAGGAGAGCGAGGTCACGTGCTGCATGTTGCTGCCCCCGACCTTGAACAGCAGCCCGCCTGCATTCCTTGTCAGTTTGATTACTCCAGTTCACAAGAAAAGGATACTTTTTTCTTGCTGTGTTTGATGCAACAAACCTGGGGAGTACTGGATCTGGGGGTGGTCGGAGATGCCGGGGAGGAGGGTGCACATGAAGTTGTTGGCATTGACGCGGAAGGACTGGAAGTACTCATCCTTCCCCATTAGGACCTCCTGATGATCAATCAAGAACACAAGAAATTATTATTGATGACACAAGTGCAGGCATCTAGTATGAACTAGATTTACAAGCTGGCGTGAAGAACATGGTGGATTCTGGATTGGCATGGCAAGTCGAGAGTGGAAACCCGTTAGCCCCTGAAAAGTGCTGCTACCGCTTGCTGCGCCGGCAACATGCGGAGCACAAGGGCCTAGGTAGGAGAGGCCAAGATAGAACAGACAAGTATCCTCTGATCGTCGCCTATTTGGTGGTACGCCACCACGGTGCACTACCTGACTATCATAATCTAATCCCCCATGCACACTCCATTAGTTTACACTACTGCATGGTCGTTGATTAATCTAATCTAGTCTGAACCGGGGTATCATGCAGATTCAGTAATCAGTAGCATCTGCCGTCAGGGTAATTTCAGAATGGCTGATCCGCTGGCAAGATGTGCCCATATGCATATGCATCATCAGAAACTAACTGAATCCACATGCAAAGCTAAAAGGTGTAAAGCAGCAGGCAAGACAGTCAATCATTAGATCAAGTGGCTTGCTAGCTTATGTGTACTATTTTATTTATCATCAGTAGTAGCTGTACTGCATACGAAGGCCAAAGTTGCATGCGGAAGGAATATCGCACGACTTGCGCTGTGGGGAAACGAAAGATGGTGAAAGTGCCAATGCTTCTTATTCTGAGAAAATATTGTTACCTTGGAGATGAGGACGTTGATGCCGGCGTGCTTGTTGTCCCAGCCGAACTCGTTGATGGAGTCGCTGGCGCCGAGCACCACCTCGTTCTTCTTGATGTACTGGCGGTACACCCTCTTCCGCGACGCCTTGTGCAGCCACGCCGCCGCCCACAGCAGCTCGTCCTGGTACCCGTCGAAGTCGCAGTAGCAGGGGCACACCGCCGCGTGGAGGCTGCTGCTGTAGGCGCCCCGGTACCTGTCCGCGAACTTGAACACCTGCTCGTTTGATTCTTTCATGTCAGAGCTGACACACACAGTGCATTTGAGTCGTCGGAGGGACGGCTTGCGACTTACGGCCATGGCGCGGTCCAGGAGGCGCTGGGAGTAGACGGGGTCGGCGTCGCGGAAGACGATGGAGCCGGCGGCGAGGGCGGCGGCGGTCTCGGCGGCGACGTCGGAGCCCGGGTGGGAGGGGTCGACCTTGTAGACGGTGCGCGGGGTGTCCATGTCCTCGGGCCGCTCCCAGCAGGAGTGGTCCTTGAAGGCGTCGCCCACCTGCACGTACACCGTGTTGGGCTTGGCCGTCGCCTTCATGAAGTAGTCCGTCGCCCACCGCACCGCCTTCCTCGCCTCCTCCTTGTGCGGCCCGAAGCTGCGGCCGAAGTCGATCAGCCCCCACGACATGAGCGTCGCCGTGAACGCCATCGGGAACCCGAACTTCACGTTGTCGCCGGCGTCGTAGTACCCTCCCGTCAGGTCCACCTGCAGCCAGTCATGGCGCATTGCCATGGCACCATCAGCACTTTTTTTGTACAAAAGAAAATACCATAAAGCAGAACAATGTAAGATGAGATGGGAGTCGTACGCCGGCGGCGGCGCCGTCGTGGAGGCCGGAGTCGCGGCGCCAGCGGAGGCGCTGGTCGGGAGGAAGTCTGCCGGAGCGCTGACCCTCGAAGAAGAGAATGCTCTTGTGGAGGGCGTCACTGTAGTCGTGATGCCCGGCCGACGCCACCGCCGGCAAGAGCAGCAGCGCCAGCACAAGCACAGACGAAACCCCCATTGCTTCCCTGAGCGGCAACGGCGAAGCCGGAGTTGCGGGTGGCCCGAGGTAATTAAGCTAATGCAATGGCAATGCAGCACTAGGTAGCTACTTGCAGCACCGTTTGATCGGTGCTTCGGCGGCTGAGTGACAGAGTGAGGAGAGTGTGTGTGTGTCTACTGGAGTCAGCAGGCCGTGGTTTAATAGTGGCCGGCGGAGGCGAGGTGAGTGAGGTGGTGTCGGAGCCGAACGGGCGGGAGGTTAAATACGGCATGTGACGGGCGCAGGCGTGAACCGATGGAATGACGGGAGGGGGAGGAGGCCTAGGATGCTGGGCAAAGGCCAATGCGGCGGCGGCACGTGGACGTGGCGAACGTTGCGGCGCCGGTGCCTTGGTTGGCCTGGAGCTGAAGGCTTGAATGTGCAGTGCTCCACAGGACTACTATTACTCCCTTTGCAGTTGCAGACACCTCTACCGTCGGTTGGTTTGTTCGTTTTGGCCGTTGCTCCACCGGAGTAATTGTGACGTGACACTCCTAAAGTCATACCCGTATAGTAGTATCAATCTACGTAGTTTGGTTACCAACGGCTTAAGCTCCTTCATTTAGCCAGATCGAACGGATGAAATGGTTTCGCAATGTCGCTTTTTGCGGGGATTGGGAAGAGCTTTGGTGTAATCAAAGAAAGTTCAAGAAATATTCCGGTTCTCCTTCTTTTGAGGGGAAAAAAATTCCACTTCTCCTCTGGCGATGATGGATCGGTGATCGACGCAGCATGCATGGCACTCACTCATCACAGTAGGAGTACGGGACGGCGGTGTTGTAGATGGGAGAAAAGGTCATCCGGGGCAGCAGTTACGACGGCGGGGCCCGGTTCTCAGCGTGCCCTGTCCGTGCCGGTCAGTGACTCATCAGTGCTCTTCTTTCTCCGGCTCAGCCGTCACTGCTGCTGCTGCTGCTCTCTCTCTCTCTTTTCTGATTGGCCCTACTAGTTACGAGTGAGGTCTCTAAAACAAAGCTCGCTAGTCGCTACTCGCTAGCTAGTTACCAAGCAGACTAGCAGTACAGTTTTAGTACTGCGACGGGTAAAATGTGGTCACGTCCGCGATCTGGAACCTGGATACTGTACTGGTAACCACGAGTACTAATTAATGACTAGCGTAGTTTCCCAAGAGCCCAGCCTCGCCGAATGATCCATGGTCCATACAAAGTGCAGTACAGACGGACTCCGGAGGATCGACCCGTGCGTTGCAATCTACTACGCTGCCATGACGACAAACACGACGATCTTGTCATTAGCGTGCTCATCACTGGTGCATCCGTAGCAGCTTCGCCGAATCTGACCGTTGGGCCTGGTGGAAAAAAGGGACCATAGCCCGTAGCTACGGCACGATGGGGCCGCCCGAATGCAAGGGGGCGAGGCCGACGGGAGGAGAGCCGTTAAAGCGTACGCGCTGTGCGTGCTGGCTGCCAAAGAAGAAGAACCTGTGGAAGAGAAGCGTGGCAACTGACAGAGCTACAGATCGATGCTACGTGCGTGCTCTGCCGTGCGCGAGGGGGAATTAAATGGTTGGATCCTTGCGGCCATGGCTGCCGATCGATCGATGTGTAACGGCTAGGGGCAGTGAGATGGTGTGGCCGGACGGACGGGGGCGTCTCGTCGTCCACTTTGCGTGCCAGTCCCGACGGCCGGAGCCACATGGCCTGCATGCGCGCGGGCGGCGGCTGCAGCCGTGGTATGGTTTACCTGGGAATGGCCGCGCGTCGCATGCCTTTGGCGTTTGCCAGGTGACCGGCCGGAGAGCCGGAGATGGGGAAGACTTTCGTGCTGCGGCGACAGGGGAATCACGGAAGGTAGTACTACTACAAGTAACGGTCGTCTGAGAGAGTGAATGCTGGTCAAGTTGCATGCTCCGGGTGAGTGAATGGAATGATTTTTTTTTTTTGTAACTCAGTGAATGGAATGAGTTTACTGCCTCCGGGCGGAGACAGACGGGCAACGGTCTGATCGGACGCTGAAATGAAATGGGCGTCGGACCGCTTGTTGCACAAGAATAGTCGTGCCATCCTTGTGATCGTGTCGTGGCTCCGGGAAGATTGGAGGACCAAAATGGCACACAGCGATAATCCAAAACGTATCTGCAGAGTATGCATACGAACTAGGCAACTAGCAATGAGTTTCAACGTTAGGGCATCTCGAACAAGGACTCTAAAAGACTAAAACTGCCCGCGACCGTCTGGCCGAGTGGTCCGGACCCAGCTAGCTATCCAATGTGGTACCTCATCAGTCTGCGGACCGGTCCGGTTGTTCATTTTCCCGCAAGCCGAACGCAAACCAGGGGGCTTTGCAGGCATCCGGACAACAACCACGTACGCGTCCGACACCCTGGTCCCATCAAAACCCCCTCCACTCGAAAAACCCTCTCCACACAAAACGGTTGCCACACTTTCATGCCAGTCAGCGCAACTCCAGAGCAGATGTGACTCCACGGCGTTGCTGCTAGTTAGAGCGACGCGACCGGATGAGCAGTCGTCACCGGTTTGAACCAACCACATGGGTCATTCTACATGAAAGAAGAGAACTAATGTTATTTCCACATGGGCCACCTGTTATGCCCGGGCCAAGAAATCGAACCAACCACTCAAACGAACCTCCGGAACCCAACTCCTATTTGGCGCCCGCAGTATCGGTTACGGCCTTGTTCGTAAACGGCGCACACACCCCTCGCTTCCATACGTGTAGAATGGGTCGCCCGTTGGGCACGAGAGGTAAGCTTCCGATTTTCAGAAGCTTAGATTCCCAGGCCGGTTTTGGGAAGCTTTTGAAGCTTCCGTCGTTTTTTAGGTTTTCTGGACTATTTTAATTCTGTGTTTTTCCTTTTCCTTTTCTTTTTTACATGCATGAACCTTTTTCCAATTCGATTTTTTTTTTCAAATTTGTGAACTTTTTTTTCGAATGCACTAACCTTTTTTCCAAAACACGTGAGCTTTTCTTCAATTCGGGATTTTTTTTGAACCCGTGAACTATTTTTTTTCAAAATCCATGAAGTTTTTCAAATTCGTGAAATTTTCCCCAAAATCAATAAACTTTTTTCAAATCCTCAAACTCTTTTCAAATTCTTGTTTTTGTTTTCAAAATTGATTAACTTTTTTCAAATCAGATTTTTTTTCAAAATCCACGTTCCTTTTTTGAATTCGTGACCTTTTTTTTCAAAATCGCAAAATACCTTTGAGTTTGATGAATATTATTGAATCCCTTTCAAAATGAATTTTCTCAAAAAGTCAATGGTGGACCGGTTAACCGGCGAGCGAGCAATCGATCACCTCCTTGTTGGGTCCGCCCATGAAGGGTGGCGCGGGCTACTCCATGGCGCTTAAGGCGCCGGGAAGAGGGAACATATTTGACGCTTACAGCGTCTAACTGTCGAGCATTCGCACAGGCGATCCTCTCGAGTGTGAGAATTGGCCCGGCCCACTTTCGCACAGTGAGGCAGCTGGGTTTTTGAACTGATGTTTTTGTTTCGTTTTCTTTTTCTTTTGTTGTTTTCTGCTTCTTTTTTTCATTTATTTTTTCCGTTTTTCTTTTTTCTGTTTCTTTTTCAACTTCAGATATATTCTTTTTTATTTTTTTGTTCTTAAAAATCAGCATACGAAAAAAATTGTTCAGTTTTTACAAAAAGGTTAGAAAATTCCAGATTTTGTTCACGTTTTCAAAATTGTTCACCTTTTCAAAAAATGTCCAGAATTTCAAAATTTGTTCACCTTTTTAAAAGAGGTTTGAAGTTTCAAAATTTTCTTCATAATAATTGTTTTGAATTTTAATATTTTTTTCCATGTTTTAAAAAAGTGTTCAAAGTTACAAAATTTTGTTCATTTTTTCCAAAATGTTCGCAATTTGAAAATTTGTTCGCTTCTTCAAAAAAGTTCAGAGTTTCAAAATTTGTTCTCATTTTTAAAAATTTGCTCATAATTTCAAAATGTGTTCCAGTGTTTCAAGATTGTCCGTGTTTTCAAAAACGTGTTCGTATATTCAAAATTTTGTTCACAAATTTGAAAAATGTTCACGTTTCGAATTGTATTCTGTCTTTAAAAGAAAAACGCGTTCGAAATTTCAGAAAACGTTCAAATGTATGGCTGTTCACAGTTCTTAACACTCCGCGCTACTCATTAGTCACGAAAGTTCGTTCGATGCAGTTGCTACGCTCGTGCGCATGAGAGCGGGAGGCCGTGCGCTCGACCGCCAAGGAGCGCGCGGCTCCTAATAGGAGCTCCCGGGGAGGAACTCTCCTCCGGAACTCATTTTGCTGGTTTCGCCGATCAAACCTGGAAGGCTGGAACCAGATGCTCCTCATGCATAGTTTCATACCATGGACAAGCAAACCAGTGTCTGCACGCACTGCACAACTCGACCCGTCTCATATTTCATCACAATATACCATACCATGCCATTTGAAGCCTGAACACCACGGTGAAGCGAGGACGGACCGCTGAAGCAGCAGTCGTAGTACCATCTTCACATGGCCTACTGTACTATTCCTACTGAAGTATGTACAGTAGTCAACTGCGCGGGACAGTATGGCGCACGGTGCAGCAGTCCTATCCTACCGTGCACCCGGTGGCCCTGGCAGCCGCTGCACGTCCGGATCTCGCCGCTCGTCGTCGTCCCCAACGCCACGCGCGCGCCTCGCCGAGGAAAAAGAAACAAAACCATCGTGCGCCGCCCCGGAGCTCGGCCGTGCGCGTCGCGTCGGTGATCCCACCGGCGGGCTTCCCGGGCAGGCCGAGAAAACAAAGCATAAAAACGGGCGAGTATTGTACCACCGCGCCAACTTTAACGAACCCCAACGCCATTCTCTCCTGCCCCAATAGAAAAAAGCCGCCCCAACCGCCGCACAGCGTTAACAAAGAAAGAGGGCACGCTCGCCATCTCAGCTCAGCTCGTTTCCCTCCTCCCGGCCCGCTCGGCAAACAACACTCCCGGCGCCAAGGGAGGGAGGGTTGTGACCCGCGAGTATGAGGGAGCAGGAGGCCCGCGGCGAGGCGGGGCGCCGGGGCGGCGTCATCAGGTCGCTGCTCGGCGTCGCCAGGCTCGCGGAGGACGGCCACGCTGGCGCCGACGAGGGCGGCTCGAAGAAGGAGGACGGCGGCGCGGAGAGGAAGGCGGTGGTGCGGGTGGTGGCGGCCGACATGCCGCCCGCGCTGCAGCGGCGCGCGTTCCGCTGCGCCCGCGACGAGCTCGCGGGGATGCCGCACTTCCCGCGCCGCCTCGAGCCCAAGCGCCTCGCGCTCGCCCTCAAGAAGGTAACTAACCATGACTAAAACACCGTGCACGCCACACCGCCAGAACTCCATCGCCGTCTCCCAGATAAGATTACTACGTACTACCGCACAGCTTGCCAGGAGCTGGCGGCGTTGTTTGCTCCCAAAAAATGCACCGTCAAACGCGGCGGATTGGCAGTACTACATGATTGCTAGTGGTAGTATTTGCCTCTGCTGTCTTCTAGTCGGCGATTATAATACTCGTAATTGTTCAGGGAGTGCAGCATCTTGCTTGCTAGGAACTTTCGTAGAGCAACTCTGGTTCTGGGGAGTAAATGCATGCATTTCTGCTACTGTACTCTCGCGGCAATGCGGTCATAATTGATCGATGTACTTCTGCATTTGTATCCGCCTTGAAGGATTGAGCTGCCGCTAAGCGCATTCATGTAGAAATTGCGGATAGATCCTCAGCACACCACTCCCATTTTGTGTTTTACTACTAACCTAGACTAGATGGAGTGTATCGAGTCGGCTGCCCTCTGCAGCTGCTGAAATGAGTTTGTTGTTTTGCTTGTCATCATTGGCAGTTGGAGTATCAGGCTCCCAACACCTAGGCGATGGGGTCAAGCCGAGTGAAACGATCATTCGCGTAGCTAACCACCGGTTAATTAGAGCATTTAATAAATAGAACAATCCAAAGTTGTAATCATGCATGTGGCTGTCAGTGTCACCGCACAAGTTTGACCAGAAAATGCGCTTCAATCGACTGTTCTGGGAGCTGAATACTCATATCTGCCACGCTCAAATGCTCGGACATCGCCATTGCTTTTCTAGTGTTATTTTCAATTATAGCTGTATTCCGGCCAAAGTTATATTAATACTTCTGGTCTACTAGTGTAAAAAACGCTCTTATATTATGGGACGGAGGGAGTACGTATCAGAGAAGCACTCTCTTGAAGTCGAATAGTACAGCAGTTCTGAAATTCTGAAATGTAGTAGTGTCTCTCTTAAATTAGTCTACCCTACACAATGTTACCCTGTCTGTCTATCTGAATACTTTTCCCCGTACCTGAATCTTGCGCTGTCCTCGAATATGTCACCACCAATTTTAACCAGACAGTCGCAGTATTGATTCAGACATTCTCAAACTTTGTATTTCTATTCTCAAATATGATGGGAGCTTATTATCATTTGCTGGCAGGAGTTCGACACCGCTTACGGCGCGGCTTGGCACTGCATCGTGGGGACGAGCTTCGGTTCATACGTCACGCACGCCAGGGGCGGATTCTTGTACTTTTCTGTTGATAAGGTCTATATAGTGCTCTTCAGGACGGCGGTGGAGCCCCCGCCACATTGACGATGGCCAGACAAATCGTTCACTAATTGCGTGCACTGTGAGTCGTGAGAGTGTGGGGGGCAAAACCCAAACGCAAACGGTTCGGCTGAACAAGCCCTTGTAATTAAATTGCATTGTTTCTTCGATGGCAACGGAGACTTCCATTTTTGCATCATGTCTACGAGTCAAAACTCCGAGAATTCAATGGCGTAACGCGTTCCAGTTGAACGCGGTCTGATCGTCGTGCTTTTCAGTGTGCGAGAGGTTTCTGATGTTCTGCAGATGTAGCTTTCAGCATGTAGTAAACAAGATTGCTGTTGTGCAAGGGGCAAGGCAGGAAATCACTGCATCTCTTGATCCCAGGCATGTATCCAATGTGTATTTCTTATTGGAAATAAAGCTAAATGTTTTCATGTTTCAATACAAATTTATTTGATAGGTGGATTTTTCATTTTCTTATAGTTTCAATCTATAAAGATAATGATACACAATAAATGGTATTAATACTTCAAACTTTTGTCTTTTGCTATTGACTAGCATGTGGAAATAAAACAGGAAATGATAAATCAGTGAAAATAGAACAACAACAACAACACAACAACAACAACAAAGCCTTTAGTCCCAAACAAGTTGGGGTAGGCTAGAGGTGAAACCCATAAGATCTCGCGACCAACTCATGGTTCTGGCTTCCACGCACCCCTGTCCATGGCTAGTTCTTTGGTGATGCTCCAATCCTTCAGGTCTCTCTTTACGGACTCTTCCCATGTCAAGTTCGGTCTACCCCGGCCTCTTTTGACATTATCAGCACGCTTTAGCCGTCCGCTATGTACTGGGGCTTCTGGAGGCCTGCGCTGAATATGTCCAAACCATCTCAGACGATGTTGGACAAGCTTCTCTTCAATTGGCTCTACCCCAACTCTATCTCGTATATCATCATTCCGGATTCGGTCCTTCCTTGTGTGGCCACACATCCGTCTCAACATGCGCATCTCCGCCACACCTAACTGTTGCACATGTCGCCTTTTAGTCGGTCAACACTCAGCGCCATACAACATTGCGGGTCGAACCGCCGTCCTATAGAACTTGCCTTTTAGCTTTTGTGGCACCCTCTTGTCACAGAGAATGCTAGAAGCTTGGCGCCACTTCATCCATACGGCTTTAATTCGATGGTTCACATCTTCATCGATATCCCCATCCTTCTGCAACATTGACCCCAAATATCGAAAGGTGTCCTTCTGCGGCACCACCTGCCCATCAAGGCTAACATCCTCCTCCTCCTCGTGCCTAGTAGTACTGAAAGCGCACCTCATGTACTCGGTTTTAGTCCTACTAAGTCTAAAACCTTTCGATTCCAAAGTTTGCCTCCATAACTCCAACTTCCTGTTGACCCCGGTCCGACTCTCATCGACTAGCACCACATCGTCCGCAAAGAGCATACACCATGGGATATCTCCTTGTATATCCCTTGTGACCTCATCCATCACCAAGGCAAAAAGATAAGGGCTAAAAGCTGACCCTTGATGCAGTCTTATCTTAATCGGGAAGTCATCAGTGTCGCTATCACTTGTTCGAACACTTGTCACAACATTATCGTACATGTCCTTGATGAGGGTAATGTACTTTGCTGGGACTTTGTGTTTCTCCAAGGCCTACCACATAAAATTCCGCGGTATCTTATCATAGGCCTTCTCCAAGTCAATGAACACCATATGCAGGTCCTTCTTTTGCTCCCTATATCTCTCCATAAGTTGTCGTACCAAGAAAATGGCTTCCATGGTCGACCTCCCAGGCATGAAACCAAACTGATTTTTGGTCACGCTTGTCATTCTTCTTAAGCGGTGCTCAATGACTCTCTCCCATAGCTTCATTGTATGGCTCATCAGTTTAATTCCACGGTAATTAGTACAACTCTGAACATCCCCCTTGTTCTTGAAGATTGGTACTAATATACTCCGTCTCCATTCTTCTGGCATCTTGTTTGCCCGAAAAATGAGGTTGAAAAGTTTGGTTAGCCATACTATCGCTATGTCCCCGAGGCCTCTCCACACCTCAATGGGGATACAATCAGGGCCCATCGCCTTGCCTCCTTTCATCCTCTTCAAAGCCTCCTTGACCTCCGACTCCTGGATTCGCCGCACAAAAAGCCTGCTAGTATCAGCAAAGGAGTCGTCCAGATCAATGGTAGAGCTCTCACTCTCCCCATTGAACAGCTTGTCAAAGTACTCCCGCCATCTATGCTTAATCTCCTCGTTCTTCACCAGGAGTTGATCTGCTCCGTCCTTGATGCACTTGATTTGGTCAACATCCCTCGTCTTCCTCTCTCGGATCTTGGCCATCTTATAGATGTCCCTTTCGCCTTCCTTCGTGTCTAACCGTTGGTAGAGGTCCTCATACGCCCGGCCCCTTGCTTCACTCACAGCTCGCTTTGCGGCCTTCTTTGCCATCTTGTACTTCTCTATGTTGTCTGCACTCCTATCCAGATATAGGCGTCTGAAACGCTCTTTCTTCTCAATTGCCTTCTGGACATCATCGTTCCACCACCAGGTATCTTTAGCTTCTCTTCTACTTCCCCTGGACACTCCAAATTCCTCTGAGGCCACCTTACGAATGCAAGTCGCCATCTTCATCCACATGTTGTCTACATCACCTCCTTCCTCCCAAGGGCCCTCCTTAATGACCCTCTCCTTGAACGCCTGAGCTACCTCCCCCTTGAGCTTCCACCACTTCGTTCTAGCGACTTTGGCACGCTTGTCCCGCTGGACACGAATCCGAAAGCGGAGGTCAGCAACCACAAGCTTATGCTGAGGGACAACACTCTCTCCAGGTATCACCTTACAGTCTAGGCATGCACGCCTGTCTTCTCTTCTCGAGAGGATGAAATCAATCTGGCTAGAGTAAATGATAAATCACTGAAAATTGTTGTACTTGCGATCCCGTTGCAACGCACATGCATGTTTTCTAGTGGTAGTACAATTCACCCACCATCTAGTCCTTAGAGGCTTAGACCTCGATCCCAAGACTATCAAAGAGCTTAGGTCATGGGATGAGTGTTGCATGAAGCTCTTGTATGTTTGTGGGCTCCAGTTGGAACATGAATTAGAGGTTAGGCTCATAGTTGATAATTTCATGGTAAGCCTTTATCTGACGCTGAATTCCTTATATGTGGTTTCCTATGTGCGTAAATGACATAAATGACATAGCCCATGGTTTTGGTTGTGCCACGTGTCAAACAAGGAGACATCTAACTCTAACCTCTCAAAAGGGTAACCTATTACTAGTGTTTTCAATATTTTAATTTATTTTTCTTATAAATTTATGTCCTTACTTTTTACTAATCTTAAGCCTCCTAGTGCCTACTGAATTATGCTCGAAATTTGTTGACTGCCTCATCCCTCTCTCACTCCATTGTTTCCATTTTGGAACTTAGGAACTACAATGTAGGATGCATAAATGATATCCTTGCATATATATGATCCATATGTGCTATAGATAAAACTATATGAGTATTATTATTTTCCCCAATTCTTGCTCCCTAGTTTAAAATATTCATGATTTTTACAATCTATTTTTCTAATAAAATAATTGTGTTTTGCATTTCGTACTTTGCCATATAGCCAATGTCATAAAAAGAGCTAATTACTCTTCTTGTGCTTGCACACCTAGTTTGGGGAGGAAAAAACAGAAAAAAAAATAAAAACATTTTCCAGTTATTATCCTCAGTGTGTGCTAATTCGCCACAATACCCCACCTCGATTAAATTGTTGTTATTTTGTTCATGAATTAATACCATCGAGTTGATCCTTTTAAAGAACTTAATTAATATCGTTGATCCCTTCTTCAACACGAATCATATTAATGTATTGCAATTAATGTGACCTTATCTTCACCGGTTACAAGTGTTTGCCCACTATAAGAGAAGCATCATTTGCCTTTCAATTCCACACTAAGTAGTCCAAAGGGGCCCAACAAGCACCATATTAGCAACTCAATCCTAGAATTTAGTGTACACCAAGAAATGAGGAGCACACACATTCTATTCCTGGCATTTTCCCTCCTGATTCTATCATCGGGTATCTAGTTGATCAATACCAAGCACTCTAGTACCTAGTTATCTACACTAGTAATGTGTGTGAATTTTTGACATATGTATATATTGCATGATTGTCTAACATACCCTATTTTCCCTTTTGATATCTAGCTATGGCAGCTTCTAAGACCGTATGCAAACACATCATCAGGAAGGGCAAATGTAACAACGACGAATGCCTATCTTACTGCAAGAAGTTTATCTCCCCACCCGGTGGCCCATCCGCCACGTGTGTACCCGAGGGATGCAAGTGTTATATGTGCGGATAAAAAAATAGCATATGCATGGAGGTATCATAGTTGGTTGAGTAATGAATAAAATAATTCGAGTAATATAGCATAGTATGAAGTTCAACAGTGCGAGAACAATGAGATTTTTTACTATGCCGTAGCGAATACTTGGGTTGCCTTTATTGGAACTAAGTTCCTCCTTCTTCTTCTTCTTATTATTATTTTCAAATTGGTCTGGTGCTCTTTTACCTTGGAAAATTATAAAATTAATTGATTTATCAATGCAAATTTTTAAATCCAATTTCGATCTTCATCGATAGGCAAAAACAAATACCGATGTATGTTCAGTTTCCTGAAAAGATAAAAGGATGAAAGACAAAACTTCAAACATTATTTGCAGCACAAAAAAGCTACTAAAAAATCGGCCACACTTATAATATGTCAATACTATTAGTGAACTAAAATTAATATATTCACAAGTTTTTTACAAAACATTCAGTAGATCACAGAAAATGTATGACATGGGACACACAGTGAAAAAAGTATAGCTTTCCTAAGAAAGTGTTTACATAGCTTGTAAGAATGTTTGCATTGCAACTGCAAAATATTTTGTTTCTTGGATTAAAATGATTTTTTTTAAGGAAGTAGGAAAATGTTACAATAGTAGTTGAAAATATTCCAATAGTAGTTGAAAATATTCCATCAAGCTTACGAGGCAGTTACGATTATCATTTATTTTCAATTTAAATAGTACTACATCGCCCACCATTGAAACGATTAAAGTGATTAATAGGATAGAAAACTATTAAATAAAATAAAAAACTTGGCTGATCATTTCATGAAAGTAAGTAGTGGTACTTCATTAAGAAAAAAAAATCTGAACTAGAAATACTAGATTCTGCACTGGTTCTGAATTTGACACAAAAGTGTTCATGTAGCACACCGCATCGTAAGACACATATCAGCATCAGCATGTGCGCCCCAGTTCCATCGTTGTAAGTAGTGGCCACTGGCCATGACATTCCTCAGACAAAGAAACATCTGGTAAATGTTGATTCACATCTGAAACAAACAAAACTTACCAGATTATCTGACTAAGCTAAGTTCCTGCTATATACATGGAGTAAGATAATAATGAACCTATGGTCAGCACGAATGGAGCTTGCGGTTTTCTTGACCTCAATCGTACACAACGTAAACACCACATTTCCATTCAGACGACCATTTCAGCCTCCTTCAAACTGGAGGGAATCCCTATATCTAGCCTCATTGTGGCTTTGTACTTCTCCGGCACTTGTGCGCCGCCCTGAATGCATATTTCAACGACAGCTGGCGCCTGCCCATAGAAGCTCTTGAGCTCCTTCTGCAACTCCCCGGATTCTGGCATGTGCCAAACGTATCTAGGCGGTATTAGGTCATTGAGCACCGCCGCCTGCCACCCATGCTGTCCATTCCTCTGCTGGTGCTTGAAGGCTCCACAGTTGCGCGCTTTATGGCCACTCGCTCCAATGTGCACCTCAGGACAGTATCCGCAAACCCTCACTGAATACCTCTTCATAAGCCTTAATGCACCGTTCCGGAGTGTCTCCCACACTTCGAGTGTTTCCTCGGCAAGAGCAGCCGTCTCCTCTGGGCTCGACGGAGGGGTAATCTCATCGTCGGGTAGTTCTTCGAGAATTGGCTCCTTAAATTTGTCAGGCTCCGGGTCAGGCAGGTCATCTTCATTTGCATCGACGAACTCTTTCCTTCCGATCTTAATAATTGGCTTTCTTCGGCGCTTTGTGGGGTACTCAGGGAGGTCGAGACCAGCTTGGATGCAAAGCTCCACAAGAGCAGGAATGCGGGGAACCTCAAACCTCTGGTCATGAGGGATACGCGGGCCTAGACGGTCCTCTAGGTGGTAAGCTTCAACTGGCAAGAAAACAGCTTCAACAAAAGTACTTCCCCAGTCATGTTCTCCCTTACGTTTATCAGAAGACATTCCTCGGCATGTTCTGAAAGGGTGTCCAACAGATCCAACGTGTATCTCACTGCAATATCTGCACCGGAAACAGACATTATTTCCTCACACAGTACTAGTAAATAAATCATAGATCTCACTGATAATCACAAGTGCACATGAGCGGCATAGTGAACTGAACAAATGCATATGACAACTTAAGGGTACATAAGTTGGCAAATTGTAAATTAGTCATGGGTATCAATATCATTTTGTCAAAGTGACACAACACAACACAACATATGGAAGCACAGGGCAACACAGCATTATGACTTATGAACCAAATCAATTCAAATTTATCAAATACCACCATGGGATTAACTTTTAACATGAACAGAAATTTCTTTGAGAAATAAACATGAAGTCCAAATTTCCTTCCTGACTTGATGCAGATATCCATTTTGACTCAATGGAGGCTTTGATAAAACCGAGTGGAGATGTCTTAACTGGATTCAGTAATGTACGCACACATGCAAATGTATATATTCAACGGGGGACACAAGAAACATCCTTTTCTAGCATACTCTCAAGCAGACTACTTCAACTGTATGTACCTCCATGGTTTATGCCATATTACTAGACAAAAAGGGAAGTTAACTATATGCGTTGGCATAACTTAATTTTATTGTCAATGGAAAACGTGTATGTGAGGTACTTTATCTGTAGTTTATATGAATCCTATCATGCTATTTTGCTTTATAGATTATACAGCATGAAGGCAGACTTCTTCTCTCCGGTGTGATAGATATGCAATGAGGAATTTTACCCATAGCATGATTTTTTTTTTGCGGGGTTCCATAGCATGATTTCAAGAGCATACTTATCAGGAAAAAACAGGACAAGAGAATTACTTGCAGCCTTTCACTGGTACTACTTTCATCAGCCTCTTCAAGTTGTTGATCAGCAAAATTCTTGCATTGTACACTCTGTATGCCTCTGGTATTAGTCTCTGGACTAGCATTCCATTTTTCGGAGGTAGCGGCGGCCGCTTAGGCTTCCCTTCAGCTTCCTTCATCCTCTGTCTTGCTCGGCGCCTTAACTCCAGTACTGGTATAGGAAATGGTTTCTTCTCCCTTTTGGAGTAGTTACGTGGAAAATCAGCATTTTGAGAATTCTCGTTTCTAATGACGATGGAGCTATAACAAGGTTGGGACGCACTGAAAGCAGGCGCTCTGTAAATTGTCAGAAAAAAAAGGGGATTCATCAGGGAACGAAATATGTTCATATGTTCAACATTGGACTCACACAGTTTCAGAATCAAATTTGACTGCTTAAATCAAGGTAAAATTTCACCAAGCATACCCAACTCAACTAGTCTCATCAACCTTTTTGTTTTATCGCGATTTTAAGATTCGCTACCAACTTACCATTACCTGTTCATGAACTGAGCCGGTATCTTACTAACTTTATAGTTTGTAGCCCAAAGGTACTCACTACCAGTGGTAACAGTTAAGTCGTGACAGCATTTCAGAGTTGCAAATCATCAGAGCAAACTACCAACATCGGTACTGACCAACATTATTACTGTAATTTCGATTTTATTTTCAGCATTTTTTCTAACGGCAGCAGCACCAAAAGTAAAGCAAGCCTCGAACTAACCTGAATCGCCCACCGCATCCACGCGTACCACTGCCAATTCCTGCACCCGCGTCTAATTGCCTCCTGACCTGCGCCGGAGGGACAGCATAATCAAATTTCAAAACCATCGCTCTTATCCAACCCTGCTCCTGTAGCCGAGCAGGTAGCGCCAGGTTGAGGTTGGGGGCGTGGTTCCGCTGGGATGACGGGGGCGACCGGGCGAGCATACCTGGACGCGGGGGGCAGACCACCGGAGGCCGACGAAGCAGCGGAGCTGGGGGAGGCGGGACGAGCAGGTCGGGGGAGGCGGGAGAGGGTAGGGGGAGGAGGAGGGTCCCATGGCCGCGACCAGTGGAGGGAGAGGGAGCGAGCGAGCGATGGGCGTCTGGCTGCTTCTCTCCCTATCCTCTGCGTTCAATATGCTCTCTTTGCCTCGGGCTTCTTCGGGTCGGGGTGGCTATTTCGATCGTCGCAAGGAGCCATCTGGACTGTCTATGTGGGCTGGTGATGTGGGATCTTGGTTACTGTCTCATTTTTTTCACGTAATTTTTTAAAAATGTTCATAACATAACAAATGTTCCACCCAATTTTTGAAAGTATTTATAACATATAAAAAATTAGTGTCATTAAAAAAAGAATGTTCATAAACACTTAAAAAATGTTCGCGTGTTTTACAGAAATGTTAATAACATTCTTGAAAAATCTTCATCATGTGTTTAAAAATGTTCACTATGTATTAGAAAAAATGTTCAATGTGAATTCCACAAATGTTCAACATATACTCAAATAAATATTGAACGTGAATTTGAAAAATATTCAACTTGTACCTGAAAAATTATTCAACCTGTATACCAAAAATGTTCAAGCTGTATTACAAAAAGTCCACGTGTTTTTTTTCAACCGGTAACTCTAGAAAAAGCCTCAACAACACTACTTCTTATTAAGTTATCAAATAAAATTATATTTTCTTTTGTAATCAAATACATACTTATCAAATAAGTGTAGCCACCACATGGGTATTCTGCGTGAGGAGGTTTATCAAATAAGTGTTTATCAATTGAACGTGACTTATTAAATTAAACTGCCATTGGTCTCAATCTGATGTTAAGAATGTCTTTCTTAAGGGTGATCTGTGTGATAAGATTTTCATGCAACAATAATCTGAGTATTCTGTCTCTGGTGACATTGTCTATCATTTTTGTCGCTCTCTCTATGGCCTTAAGCAAGCCTCTTGCGCCAGGAGCGTTTTGCCTCTGCCCGGCTTTTCAGCAAGTGCTCATGATCCAGTCACGTTGTTTGTTCATCTTTTTGTAGTGGTTGGACTCTTCTTCTTTTATATGTTGATGACATAATGATCATGATGACCCCGAGTATATTGCCTTTGTGAAGCCCGTCTTAGTGAGCAGTTCCTTATATCTGATCTTAGCCCTCATCCCAAATTTCTTTAGATTGAGGTCTCCTTTATCTTTAATGGATTTTTTATTTTCTAAAAAGTATATTCTTCTTGCTTTTACTAATGAGAGCACTGTTGAGACTTTCATGGAGCTCCAGGATCTTCTTGCTTTTACTAATGAGAGCACAGTTGAGCATGCCACTTATGATGGGCCCCTAGTCTAATTATCGTCATCTTGTTGGGTGTCTCACTCGAATCAGTTTGTTTATGCTCCTACTTCGATTCGTGTTTTTGATATCTTCATGCCACGATCTCTCCATCATATGTTCTTTCCTCGTTCTCTATATCTTTGCGGCATGATCTCTCATTGTTTGTTCTTTTCTTGTTCATATTCCTCGTTCTAGTTCATTACATACATCTTTAGGCCTTTCCTCGTTTTATGTTCTCTGGTATCTTTGCGGTATGATCTCTCATTGTCTGTTCTTTCCTCGTTCCAAGTCTGCGGTTCCAGTTCATTACATCTTCAGGCCTATTTGAATGCTAGGCGCGTTAGAAGATCGTCAATTCACTTCAGGCCTATTCGGGTGCTAGGCACGTTAGTAGATCGTCAATTCACTTTTCTGATGCTAGGCGCGTTAGTAGATCGTCAATTCACTCCAGGCCTATTTGGATGCTAGGCGCGTTAGTAGATCACTTTTCTACTTACTGTGTTTTTTGTCTGTTCTTTCCTCGTTCCAGTTCATCACATACATCTTTAGGGTTTTGTTCTTTTCTCATTTCAGTTCATCAATACATACATACATCTTCAGGAATCGAAGCGGGGTGACCTGTGGTGATCTGATCCTAGGAAGATGGCGATCTCGCTCCGTCGTGGATGTTTCTCCAGCATGTTTCCCTCTCTCTCTTTTCTTGCTGTTCCATTCCCTGCCAGAATATGTAAGACATAAGAATGTATGAAGTGAAAACTCCTCATGATATGTCATGTTGGCGCGTTAGATGTAGTTTGCATGTGCGCTGAACCTCCACTGGTGTAGGCTAAGATCTAGTCTAATCCTTAGATGATCGTGCTGTGGGGGGGGGGGGGGGGTGGGTTCGGTCCTCCAAGGCCTGTTAGAGCTCTCTTCAACCTGCTCATGGCTAGATCGATCGGTTTCGGGTCAAATAGGAAGAACGTAAATCTTCCACCTCTGGAAAGCGCCTATACCTAATGGCTTAAGCCGCTGTTCCAGGAATAGATCCAGGGGGAGGACACGAATAAAAAAGGCTATGAGGATCATAAAATTGTAGGGTAACGCAGCAGAAAACAAAAAATTTCCGACCTACGCACCAGCCCAGGACCACTATGGAGACTGCATACATGGTTTGATCTTTTCGTTACCGACTCGTAGCGTAGCGGAAGTAGAGTCGATGACGATCGGCGGTGCAGATCCCCGCAGCTAGGATTTTACAACCTCCCAACCGCGAGGATGTACTCCCTCGTCAGCTCACCGGACGGATCTCCGGGCAGCCCTTCGGGAGGCCTCGGGACAGTCCCTCGGATAGTCCCACCGGACGGATCCTCGGACAGCCCACCGGGAGGCCTCTGGACAGTCCTTCGGATAGTCCCACCGGACGGATCCTCGGACAGCCCTCCGGGAGGCCTCTGGGCAGTCCTTCGGATAGTCCCACCGGACGGATCCTCGGACAGCCCTCCGGGAGGCCTCATGGACAGCCCTTCGGGCGGGTCACTCGGACAGCCCTTCGGGAGGACCACCAAAACTCGGACAGTAACTCGGACAGCCCTTCGGGAGGACCCTCGAACAGCCCCTCGGGCAAAAAGATCGAACCTACGACCTCTCTACGGGGTTGCACACTTACGGTGTCATCTATCCGGCAGGGCTTCGCCGTCCAGAACTAGTTCCCACCGGAACCCAGACAGCCTTTCGGCTCTACGAAACTATTTCGCGGGGAGGGAGAGAAGAAGGCTAGATCATGCATGGCTTGTGTATGTTGAGAAAGAGTGTGTCTTTAGGCAGCCCCCTCCACCCCTATTTATAGGCCAAGCCCAAGGGTAGCTTCTCCAAGAAGCTAAGGGGAAAAATACCAAAAGGCCCTCAAGGTAGCTTCTCCAAGAAGACACCCAAAAAGCACTTTCACTATTCATGGAAACATTTTTCCACGACCGTTAAATCCGAAAATATTTCTGTGGGTCTTAGAATAATTCCAGTACCCACACAAATGATTTTGGACGCGTTCCGAAACAATTCCGGATTAGTGATTTTCATCTGCGAAAAACAAACAAAGCGGTTCCGGCAGCTCCGGAACATTTCCGGTTTTTTTCTCCGAAAAATCCCAGAAGTTCCCAGACCAATTCTGGCACCCTCCAAGAATTTCCAGGCATGTGCCGAAACCATTTTGACTTAATGGTATACCCTGAAACAACTTTTCAGTTTTACCGAAACTATTCCGGTGCTCTCTCTCCGAAATGTTTCCGCTGTCTCCGAAACTTTTCCGGTGACTTTCTCTCAGACTCCCTGTCTAGTATTCAGCAGATAGATGACCCTTAAGCGTGTGATCCTATAGGTTCGATGAAGTATAGACATGACCGGAACTCTTTCCGATCAATGATCAACATCGGAGCCGTGGACACCCATATTGACCCCTATACCCACACGAATGAATATTCGAGTGAACCTCTAGTTGCCATGTGCTATTCCTGTTGCTTCGTGATATGTTACAAATACCCGAGGTGAGAATCATCGGCATCCCCATGGATCAACACTTGTCCACTATGCCAGTTACCTCGTTACCGGTTTTGTTCTCTTTTCTCGTTCCCGTGTTCCGGCATCCCTGTGATCAAATCACAATGTGTCTGGCCAGACGATGGTGGATACCGTAACACCAAGAGGGCCCAGAGATATCTCTCCATCGTTGGAGGAGAAAATCCCAATCTTGAGCTATCAAGTCCCTTGACACACTTTTCCATGAATCCGTAAGCCGCCGTAATAGCCACCCATTTACGGATGACGTTTAACAAACCCCAAAGTTCATGAAGCAAGTATGAAGAAACTCGACACTCTCATGGTCTAAGGAATTATGCAAACATTAACTTTCTCTGTGTTATTAACCATTAACTTGTGACGAATGTATCTCATAGCATAACATCAATTCGGGTCGATTCAACACAAGTGTTCTCCTAACATTGTGCCCTCAAAGTTGCCGGCATAGTCATGCCCATGATCAGGAAAACAGAACCATCATGCAACACTTGAGCTAGTCTTAGAGGCCAGACTAGGAATACTTTTTACCGTTTATTATTCTACACGTGCATATGAGTCTTCCTCCGAGCCTCGTGGTTATTGTAGACTCGAGAACCATAGCAGTTATAGCATGGAACATAATCATAATTACAAACATGGAGATAAATAATAACATTTATTATTGCCTCTAGGGCATATCTCCTACAGACTCCCACTTGAACTAGAGTAAAAAATCTAGTCAATGCTGATGCACTTTACACCTATGGCATACCGGTGTAAAACATGCTTCGCTTGTGGTATAGTCTGATGTCCAACGGATCTGACAACTTCAGTTCCGTGTGTATCTCTGCATATCCTCGTGTTTTCATGCTTTCACAAAATTCATATTTTGTGTGGACTTGGCTTCGTATATATGTGAATCACTGGTCAAACCTTGATTCCTCAGACTGAGCTATGGAGCCACTATCTTCAATAGTGTTCCATTGACCAAAGCCATCTTGGAACCATACTAAGTTCATGAACGAACTGTACGATTCAACATCTTCTATGTCACTTTGAAAGCGGCAACATACTTAGCCTTAGTTATAGAAGTCGCCACAGTAACCTGTTTGGAACGATTTCCAAACACCGTGCCACCATATCGTGTATTACACAAAACCCTTAACTTAAATCGAAAATCGCATGGAGCATTAATGGAGATTGTATCGATGTAATTTCTTACAACGAGCACTTCATAATCTCTGCTTGCGAGAAAACATGTCATCAGTGCTACTATAGTACTTAATGACAATTTTCACTATTGTCTCATGATCAGTACTTTGATCACTTTGGTATCTTTACTCGCAACTCCTTGGGAGTACTGGACATATCTGGTTGTTTTACATACCATGGAATACATGATTAATCCAAACACGAAAGTGTGTGGAATATCCATCATGTATTTCGCTCATCAGTGTTTTGGGACACCGAGTCTTGCAAAAACCCTTTCCATGTGACTTCGGCAAGAATCACTCCTTAGCGTTTTAATGCTAAAATGTTTTAGCATCTTGTCAATATGTATTTTTGGCTTTTGCCTATTAGGCAATTCTATATCATAGATAAATATGCCTAATATCAAGGCTATTTAGCCCAAGCACTTCATCGAAAAACTATTTTTAATGAAGTCCTAATTCGTGTCAAGAAATTTCCAATCAACAATGTGTCAAGCACACAAAGTTTTTAGAAAAATTATTATGCTCCCACTTACTTTCTTGTAACCACAAGCATCTTCGTTATCCATTGATGAAAACAAACTCTTTTGACTATTTCATCAAAAACGAAGATTCCAACTCCATTTTGCTCTCTTCTGTCCATTGCTGGAACTCTGAAGTTTGCATACTTACTAGCATCCTCTGGATTGACAAAATACCTTGGACTGTACCACATGCAAGTCCTAGGTCGTATTTCCATCACATGGAAATCCTTTTGGCATCCATGTATCATATCTCAAGATTGAAATATGTATTAATTGCTAGTTTAACCCGAACCGACTTTAAGCATCGCTACGGAGAGAAAATCTCGCTGTAGTTAATTCCTTGAATTTGTTATAAGCAACAAGTCGAGCTTTATGGATAAAACATTTTTATCTGTATCAGTTTATAGTTCCACTAATATTCGTTAGACTCTAAGTCTTCCGAAAGGTTCATCAAGATATAATCTTGAATCATTTATATGGAAACTATCTCGGATTGTATTGGCATTTAGCCAATTTCGGAGTCAAGGCCCATCAACGCTTCCTTGTGTATCGTAGGTATACTGTTGTCTAACAACAATATCTCGCTTGCACACCTGAGAGGTTTGCACGAGTTTTGCCTACGTGGTTCAGTTGCAAGTTTGACCGAAGTGAAAGCACATTTGCTCCCTTGGTGGTTTTGGTAATTCATAACAACATATATCTCATTGAACTAATGTCCATTCAAGATTAAGATTTCAGGATGTTCAATGATTGGCATGGCATGGACTAGAGATGTGGACCCCTCAAAATGCTAAGGACAAGGATTGGCAAAAGATCAAGACTCTACATTTTTGGTTTAGTGATCCAAGATCACATTGAGTCCATAGGAAAGCCAATACTATTAAAAGGGGATGAGATGTTGCTTAATGGTCTTTTTGCTCAAGTGCTTAGTGACAGTACTCCTAAACCCTCAACCACTCTCTCTACCCAAATATGTCCAAAACCAACATTCCAACTCGGCCCCACCGAAATTCTCTATCCGGCCCCACCGAGTTCATCAAGACTTAGCCACTGCCAAAACCCTAACAAATCGGATCCACCGAAATGGATCTCGGTCCCACCGAGATGGCCTTGCCAACTCTCTGTAATCGGTTGCATTTACTTCGGTCTCACCGAGTTATGCAAATCGGTCTCACCGAGATGGCTTGCCAAGTCTCTGTTGCCTTATTGCTTCACTTTGGTCCAACCGAGTTGATGCAATCAGTGCCACCGAGATGAGGGTTGCCCTAAGCCATTGCACTTCGGTCCATCCGAGTTGTCCGTATCGGTCCCACCGAGATTCCTAAAGTTCATATCTTTTACACAGTTCGGTGCTACCGAGACTATCGTTTCGGTGCCACCGAGTTGGGTCAAAAGTGTGTAACGGTTGGATTTTGTGTGGAGGCTATATATACCCCTCCACCACATCCTTCTCAGTAAGGAGAGCCATCAGAACGTGCCTACACTTCCACCATACATTTTCTGAGAGAGAACCACCTACTCATGTGTTGAGATCAAAATATTCCACTCCTACCATTTGAACCTTGATCTCTAGCCTTTCCCAAGTTGCTTTCCACTCAAATCCTTCTTCCACCATAGCCAAATCTGTGAGGAGATGTTTGAGTGCTGGGAAGACTATCATTTGAAGCACAAGAGCAAGGAGTTCATCAACAACACACCGTCTATTACCTTTTGGAGAGTGGTGTCTCCTAGATTGGTTAGGTGTCATTTGGGAGCCTCCGACATGATGTGGAGTTGAACCAAGGAGTTTGTAAGGGCAAGGAGATCGCCTACTTCGTGAAGATCTACCCCGAGTGAGGCTAGTCCTTCGTGGACGTAAGCCATGGTGGAATAGACAAGGTTGCTTCTTCGTGGACCCTTCGTGGGTGGAGCCCTCGTGGACTCGCGCAGCCGTTACCCTTCGTGGGTTGAAGTCTCCATCAACGTGGACGTACGATAGCACCACCTATCGGAACCACGCCAAAAACCACCGTGTCTTCATTGCATTTGATATCTCCTATCCCCTCCTTTACATACATATGCAATTGCTTACTTTCTGCTGCTATACTCTTAGAATTGCATGTGTAGGGTGATGCTTGACATGTACTATTGCTAAAATCTGCCTACAACTAAAATTGGGAAAAGGTTAGGTTTTATTTGGTCAAGTAGTCTAATCACCCCCCTCTAGACATACTTTCGATCCTACAAGTGGTATCAGAGCTTTGGTCTCCGTAAGCCTTGATTTCCATTGCTTTGGTGATCATAGCCTTGGTTTCACAACCTAGGAGAGTATGGCATCTAGTGAGGGTAACTATCACTGTAGAGGTCCATATTTTGATGGTACAAACTTTGCTAGTTAGAAACATAAGATGAAAATGCATATTCTTGGTCATAACCCTGCCGTTTGGGCTGTTGTTCGTGTTGTCTTGCAAGGTGACTTCTTTGAGGATGGCAAGGAACCGGATCGTGAAGCAACCCCGGAAGAATTGAAGATGTTGCAATACAATGCTCAAGCTTGTGACATTCTATTCAATGGTCTATGTCCCGAAGAATTCAACAAAATCAGCCGCCTCGAGAATGCAAAGGAAATTTGGGATACTTTGGTTGATATGCATGAGGGTACCAAGTCCGTCAAGGAATCTAAGTTGGATGTGCTTCAAAGTCAACTTGACAAGTTCAAGATGAAGGATGGTGAAGGAGTCGCTGAGATGTACTCTAGGCTTGCTCTCATCACAAATGAGATTGCCGGCTTAGGTAGTGAAGAGATGACCGACAAATTCATCATCAAGAAGATACTTAGAGCTTTGGATGGAAAATATGATACCGTCTGCACATTGATCCAAATGATGCCAAATTACAAAGATCTCAAGCCCACGGAAGTCATTGGAAGGATTGTTGCTCATGAAATGTCACTCAAGGACAAAAATGAGCTACACAACAAATCAAGTGGTGCTTACAAAGCCTAACCGATGCTCCAACAACTCCAAGTGACAAGCTAGTATCAAATGAAGAGATTAGCCTAATGGTGAAAAGGTTCAACAAGTTCTACAAGAACAAAGGAAAAGAAAGAAGCTCTAGCTCAAGACACTATGAGAGAAGATCATCAAGTCATGACCGTAATTGCTACAATTGTGGAAAGCCCGGACACTACTCCAATGAGTGTATGGCTCCCTACAAGAAAAGAGACGAATCACCAAGAGGAAGATATAGAAGAGATGAATCACCTCATAAGGAGAGAAGGAGTAGAGATGATCGTTATGAACGAAGATACTCTCGAAGAAGCAAGGATTCGGAGAGGAAGGACAAGTCATCCAAGAGCTACACAAGAAGAAGACATCAAGCTCATGTTGGTGAATGGGTTTCCGGCTCCGACTCCGACAACCACTCCGAGAGAAGTTATCACTCCAACTTCGACTATAGTCAATATGAAGGTGTTGCCAGACTTGCACTTGTGTCATCCAACTCCTATGATCTATTTGACTCACCAAATGAAGGAATTGGAAGATGCTTCATGGCAAAAGGCCCCAAGGTATTACACCCCGAGTATCTTGATTTCAATAGTGATGAAGATGATTTGCTTGGTGATGATGATTTACTTGTTGATAGGGCTAGTGATGTGAGCTATAATGAAAATGCTAGTAATCATGATAGTCAAGAGGAAACGAGTGACAATGCTATGAAGGAGATTGAGCGTCTAACTAAAGAACTAAATGCTCTTAAGTTAGCTCATGAAACAACTCAAGAGGATCATAGAGAACTTCTAAGAACTCATGAGAAGCTACGCTTCGAGAAGCTAAATTTAGAGCAAGAGCATGAGTTTCTTAAAGCTATCAATGATGATCTTCGAAAGAAGAGTTCTTCATATCTTGCCAAGTGTTTACTCTTGTCTACCTTTATGCCTCAAGTTAAATCTAAGCAAACTAGCAACAAGGGTAAAAATGGTTCTACCTCTAGTAGTAACAATAAAAATTCTAAATCCAATGTTGTTGCTTCTAGTAGTTCTATTGATTCCACTAATGATTCTCTTAGCCAAGTTACACTTGAGCAAGAAAATGTGCTATTGAAAGGAATTATAGAAAAAGGTGTCTACAAGAGTCTTGCCGGGAGTAATCAATTTGAGGAAATTGTACGCAAGCAAGGAAGGCACCGGAAGAACCAAGGTGTTGGTTTTGAACAAAAGTTCAATGCCAATGGAGTTGAGTGGGAAGAAGATCAATACCCCAAGACGAAGTTTGTTCCTCAACAAGAGAAGTATGATCCTACTTCCTTCAAGGGAACTCAAGCTCAAGAAGATCTTCCACCACAAGACCACAAGCTAAAAGGCAAGGACAAGCTTCAAGAAGAGATTGATTCATTTGAAGAAGCTCCTCAAGCCATGATCAAGTGGGTTCCCAAGACTTCATCAAGTTCTACTTCATCAAGTGCTACTACAACTCCAAGGATTCCCATCAAGTTGATGTGGGTCCAAAAGAAGAAGAACTAGAGAGTTCTTGAGGGTGACTCCGCCAACAAACTTCACTCATATTCTTTATGGCAAGAACTTGTGCAACCAACTTCCACATTTTGCACTAGTTCATGGAGTCACAAACCCTCTTGTTAGTAAGACAAGGGACAAGGTAATCAATGCATTCATGGACATCATGATATGTGTATTTCACTCTATGTCTATGGATATCCTTGTATGTTCCTTGTGTGGGACTAACCCATGTAGGTATTGAAAGTACAAAACTCCAAAGGATTGCTCCCAACTCTTGATGGTCTACATCAACATTGAGCATCCACATCTTCAACATCTACATGAAGTCATCATCGACAAAACCCAAGGTTAGTCCATCCCTCTTAGGGGGGATATCACATCTAGGGGGAGATTTGCTCTAAATAATTGAGCTAAAGCAACTCTAATGGTGTGAACACATCAATGCTTTATGTAAAAGTGGTAACCCCACTTGTGCTTAAACGATGAGTATGACCTATGATCAAATGTTCTCATTTGGCTCCTAAGTCAATATACTCATATATAGATGACCTAGTCATCGCCATTGCTTGATAGATGATAGAATTGGTTGTGCATGTTTGACACATATTTCATTTGCTATCTTATTGTGTGAGCATGTTGGTTTGCATGTTTTCATCTTTCGAGGACATCCATTTGTTGTTTTGATTGTCTTGGTTTTTTCTGGCCAAGTGGATGTACAAGAATGCCTAAGTACCTTCTCTAGCTATCTATGCTTTCTTGTCTCAAATTCTATTCTTGCCGCATCACAAAAATTGAACAAGTCTTTTTCGGACCCTCCGGGTGAGGAGCACTCGAAGCCACCGATCTTAAAGGGCTGAACCTCCAAAACCTTCTATCTGATTTCGGCCGAACCAATTCACTCAAACTCGGTCCAAATGAAATCACTTAGATTGATCTAGGTTTTCATCTCGGTGCTACCGAATTGAACCATTTCGGAGCCACCGATGTGCCAAACTGCGTGCAGTTACACATATCGGTGCCACCGAGTTGTTCAACTTGGCGCCACCGACAGCGTACGGGTATATATATCGCGCGGACCGAACGTTTGAAATTTCTCGACCCCACTCGTTCCCGCACCCCGTTGCTGCCGTCGCCCTTCGTCTTCGGACTTCGCCGTCGTCTCCAGCGCGTCCTCGCCGCAGGACTCCGTCGCCGTCAACGGCAATCTCCACCGCCGTTGCCGCCGTAGAGGATCTCCACTGAGTTAGGGTGAGATTCGATCCCTTTCGTGCTTCCCATATCCGACTCAATGCACGTTAGGAATGCCATGATTCTTGCCACGATTGCAATGCTAAATCCACCAGGAAAATTCCGTAGATTAGATTCGAGCGAAATTTCTAGGTTTAAGTTTCCGCTGAATGCATCTCGGACCGACCGATTCGAAATTTTCGGCCCCACCGATTTGGCCTCTGGCCATAGCACTAGTATGTCTCAGTACCACCGAGTTGTACGAATCGGTGAGACCGAAAGTAAAGTCTCAGTGAAACCCTAGCATCTCGGAGCCACCGAAACCCATCTCGGTCTGACCGAAATGGCGTGTAAGGTTTTTGTAGAGTGCTTCGGTATCACCGAGATGATCAACTCGGTCCATCCGAAATGCATCCTGTGAAAACTTGAAACTAAAAGTTGAACTCAAATTTTATGAAAACTATCTGCTTTTTGTGATGACTCATCTACTCTACCCATACCCATCTATTCACAGGGTCAGCTCAGCAAGATGTCAAGTGGCAGTGACAGTCAGAACAGGTCTGAAAAGCATGCAGAACTAAGTGAAGGGTCAAGCCCTGATGAGAGTTTCTATGAGGGAGAGAGGAGCTCTCCAGATCTTCCTAAGGCAGCAACCAGAACAAGCAAGAAGAAAACCTCTGACAGTGAGGATTAAGATTTTGTTGCTAGTGAGGTAGCAACAAAGAAGAAAAGAGTTGTGCTTGCTAAGGAGTACATCACCAAACCATCATCTACCAAAGATAAGACTGCTATGAGGAAAGTCCCTAAGGAGACTGTGCAATACACTCTTGAAGAGCCTAGGGACACTGAACCAGCTGCCAAGAAGAAGAGAATAAGGAAAACTACTGCCCGTGTGATAGGCAGACCCTCCATGATGATTGAGGAGGAGGAAGAGGAGGAAGAGCTAGAACCCACTGCACCTCCAGCCAAGTCTCAGAAACTTATGTCTGCAATCAAGACTTCTGCCCCCAAGTCCAAGCCTAAGGTGTCAGCACCAAAGAGATCAACCAGAAACATATCAGCTGCCGAGAAGAACAAGGCCCCAGTGCCTGAGTCAAATGTTGATGAAGAGCCACTAGTGCTCAGAAAATTGAAGCCAAAGATACCAGACCATGACAACGCACACCCAGTTGCAGAGAACATGATGCTGAGGAAGGATAAAGGACTGCGTCAGTGGAGACAGTCAGATCCTTATGCTATAAGGAGAAGGACAACATGTGATTATCGCTTTCACACTCGTGAACAACAGGATTTTATGAGACAGTATTGCTTGACAAGAAGCCCATTGTTAGTGACATGAAATGGGTGGACTGGGAATACATCGATGAGAATGAGGATTACTTTCCCCATGTTCATGAGAGCTTCAGGATTGCAGGAGTTGATGAGTTTGTTGGAAAGAAATTGACCAAGTGGAATGATGAGATGGTCATGCAATTTTACTCTACTGCTCATTTCTATCCAGATGGCAGAATAGTGTGGATGACTGAGGGTATCAGGTACCAGTCAACCATCTCTGAGTGGGCAAGTCTTCTTGGTGCACCCAAGGAAGAGGATGATGATATAGACATTTATGCTAAGCTCAAGATGGATCACAACTCCATGGCCAACATGTACACTGCAATTCCTCAGAAGGATATAGAGACACACAAACTTGGATCAGTGAAGCATCTGCTACCAGGACTGGCCATCACGAACACCATCTTGCGGTACACTCTGTTGCCCAAGTCAGGAGATGACAAAATGATTCGTGGCCACTCCATCAATTTGCTGCATTTGTTTGATACACCTCAAAAATTCAAGGTGTTGAGCCTGATAGTAGAGACTATCAAGAGGACTGCAGCAGATCAGAAGAGATCGTGCGGATATGCTCCACATATTCAGCTATTGATCAATTCCAAGGTTGGAACCAGCACATACCTTCTTGATCGCGAGCATTTGCCATTGCATCCAGACTTTGAGGACAATGTTATAGTGATGGATCCTTCGCATCCCACTTCAGCACAAGCTCAAGAGGAAATCCACAAAGCCAAAGAAGCAAAAGCAGCTTAGGAGGCATCAGCTCCCAATGCTCCAATTGCCAATCTCAAGACACCCAAGGATCAAATGACATATCTGCTTGAAGCCACTCTGAGGATTGAACGAAGTTTGGCCAACCTCACCCAGATCCAGGCTAGCTTTGAGAGGATTATTGAGACAAAATTTCATGACTTGGATGTCAAAGTCACAGAGATTCAGACTTCAGTGGAGAAGCTGCAGAGTGATGTTGATGCTGTCAGGACAGCCCCATCTGATGATATTGGAGATGATAGACCAACCACAGAGAGATTTCAGACAGTGCCTAGGGCAGCCAGATCTGCTGTAGTGCCAGTCATGGATCCACGGACCACAGTATCTGCACCAGCCGCTACTGCCATAGTGCCACCGCCGGTATCCACTCCACCAGCCCAGCAAACGCCTGCAGAAGCCTTCGCGGATGCTCTCCTCTCAACGCCGTCTACGCACACCGGAGCCGCCAGCAGAAGATCGCCTTCAGGAGCTTCGGAGGACCGTGCTTAGCGAGCCGATTAGTCTTATACTTATTTGAACTTTTTGGTACTTGTTGCCAAAGGGGGAGAATATGTATAGATCATAGGCTTCGAGAGAGAGAGAGAGTCCTTGCTTTTGATTTGCTTCGAGTTCTTTTGCTACTATTTGTTTGATGCTACCTTGTTATGTGTGCGCTTGCTATAGTACTTTGATGTTTGCTTATGCTTGTGAGATACTATGCCTCATGTGATGATCATACTATGCTTATTGTGATGATCAATGTTTATCTCTCTACCATTATCTTGTATGATCAATTACTTATGTTGGTGATGCGTACTTACTTTTCAACTCATATCATTTTGCGCGCTCCACCAAGATGTATGTGACATGGAAGAGTGACCCATGAGCCTAATCGATTGTGCATTTGCATTCAAACACAAATCTTTAATAATGCACAAATTTAGGGGGAGCTCTTGCTTATCACATACTTCTCAAAGCGACGATGTATTTCATTCATTTAATCATTTGTCGAAGCTTTGATCTATATGTTGTCATCAATTACCAAAAAGGGGGAGATTGAAAGCACATTTGCTCCCTTGGTGGTTTTGGTAATTCATAACAACATATATCTCATTGAACTAATGTCCATTCAAGATTAAGATTTCAGGATGTTCAATGATTGGCATGGCATGGACTAGAGATGTGGACCCCTCAAAATGCTAAGGACAAGGATTGGCAAAAGATCAAGACTCTACATTTTTGGTTTAGTGATCCAAGATCACATTGAGTCCATAGGAAAGCCAATACTATTAAAAGGGGATGAGGTGTTGCTTAATGGTCTTTTTGCTCAAGTGCTCAGTGACAGTACTCCTAAACCCTCAACCACTCTCTCTACCCAAATATGTCCAAAACCAACATTCCAACTCGGCCCCACCGAAATTCTCTATCCGGCCCCACCGAGTTCATCAAGACTTAGCCACTGCCAAAACCCTAACAAATCGGATCTACCGAAATGGATCTCGGTCCCACCGAGATGGCCTTGCCAACTCTCTGTAATCGGTTGCATTTACTTCGGTCTCACCGAGTTATGCAAATCGGTCTCATCGAGATGGCTTGCCAAGTCTCTGTTGCCTTATTGCTTCACTTCGGTCCAACCGAGTTGATGCAATCGGTGCCACCGAGATGAGGGTTGCCCTAAGCCATTGCACTTCGGTCCATCCGAGTTGTCCGTATCGGTCCCACCGAGATTCCTAAAGTTCATATCTTTTACACAGTTCGGTGCTACCGAGACTATCGTTTCGGTGCCACCGAGTTGGGTCAAAAGTGTGTAACGGTTGGATTTTGTGTGGAGGCTATATATACCCCTCCACCACATCCTTCTCAGTAAGGAGAGCCATCAGAACGTGCCTACACTTCCACCATACATTTTCTGAGAGAGAACCACCTACTCATGTGTTGAGATCAAGATATTCCACTCCTACCATTTGAACCTTGATCTCTAGCCTTTCCCAAGTTGCTTTCCACTCAAATCCTTCTTCCACCATAGCCAAATCTGTGAGGAGTTGTTTGAGTGCTGGGAAGACTATCATTTGAAGCACAAGAGCAAGGAGTTCATCAACAACACACCATCTATTACCTTTTGGAGAGTGGTGTCTCCTAGATTGGTTAGGTGTCACTTGGGAGCCTCCGACATGATGTGGAGTTGAACCAAGGAGTTTGTAAGGGCAAGGAGATCGCCTACTTCGTGAAGATCTACCCCGAGTGAGGCTAGTCCTTCGTGGACGTAAGCCATGGTGGAATAGACAAGGTTGCTTCTTCGTGGGTGGAGCCCTCCGTGGACTCGCGTAGCCGTTACCCTTCATGGGTTGAAGTCTCCATCAACGTGGACGTACAATAGCACCACCTATGGGAACCATTCCAAAAACCACCGTGTCTTCATTGCGTTTGATATCTCCTATCCCCTCCTTTACATACATATGCAATTGCTTACTTTCCGCTGCTATACTCTTAGAATTGCATGTGTAGGGTGATGCTTGACATGTACTATTGCTAAAATCTGCCTACAACTAAAATTGGGAAAAGGTTAGGTTTTATTTGGTCAAGTAGTCTAATCACCCTCCCCCTCTAGACATACTTTCGATCCTACACGAATTCCATACATCTCATGTAGAGGCTTCCGTATCAGTCGCAGTAGGAAACTCTGGAATTACTTCCAAGGTTTCTTTCCTTTGATATGATGACGAAGATACTGTTATCTGGTCAAGTTGCATTGTTCTCCCACTCACCTTTTTGCAAGAACCATTCTCTTTAAAAGCATACCGTTCTAGGTGGCAAACCTTTTGCCTCGGTATAGTGGTGGAGGAATTCCCAATTACTTGGGATAACCTACAAAGTAGTACTTGTCTGATTTGGAATAGGTTTGTAAATATTTTACACAAGCCCCATATTCCAAATGTTAAGAAAAGACAAAGCATGGTTGGGCGTACCATACCATGGCGTCATTTCAACAGACCTGATGGTGCTCTTTTCAGTGTAAAAGCCGCAGTCTCTAAAGCATTACTTTTAAAAGGGATAATGGCAAATTGATTTATGTCATCTTTGATCTTACCATGTCTCAAATGGTCTGAATACATCTTCACGGACGTACCACTCACAGTGGAGTTCCGTGAGATGTAAGTTATGAAACTCTTTTCACAACTCATCAGACATTCGCTAAACTTGTAACTCAAAAATTCCTTTCGGTAATCTAGTTTGCAGAAACATATTTTTCTTGTTACAATAATTTCTGCTTCATTTTTGAAAACCTTATGAATGATTTTAAAAGATCCAGACTTACGTCTCATCAAGTAAATATCCATATATCTACTTGAGTCATTTCTGAAGATAGACAAATCCACTGCTGGCAACAACATTTATCGGACTACATACATCAAAATGTATGATCACCAATAAGTTCGTTGCTCGTTCCTTATGGCCTGTGAACGGTATTTCAATCACTTCATTTTTCGGAGGAAAGTTGCAAGTGTCATATGATTCACAATCAAACGACTTCAAAATCCATCATTATGGAATTTCTCCATGCGGGTTTCTCCAATGTTATCAAATGCAGTGCCACACAAGTGTGGTATTCTCTTAGTCTTGCGACATTTAGCGTCAGTGTTATGGATGTATCATATTACCATCAATATTCATAACATACATCCCATCCACGATGGAAGCATGGCCCTTATGTTATTCATGATTCCGAACAACAATTGTTCTTTCATGAACAACACTCTTGCAACAAACATTATGCAAATGGGCTAGAGTGTGTAAAAACTCTAAAATGAATTATGAAAGTAAATTCGGAGGTAATATATTATTATCAATATTCATAACATACATCCCATCCATGATGGAAACATGGCCCTTATGTTATTCATAACACCGAACATCAAAAGTTCTCTTATGAACAACCTTCCTGCAATATACTTTATGCAATGGGCTAGAGTGTATAAAAACTCTAAAATGAATTATGAAAATAAATACATAGGTAATGTACCGAGTATAGCAACTTTTACTATGTTCTCAGCGCATATCTAAACCTCACTTTGGCAAGTCTTTTAGGCCGTAGTAGTTCTTGCATCGAGTCGCAGCAGAATGCAATCGAGCGGGTATCTTTGTGATCAACTCACAATACCCAAGAATTAGTGACTAACAATTTAATCACAATTCCCAAGAACTATTTCTTTGACCAGCCTTCTATACATCAATAACTTGTATGACTTTCATACATGAGCTGGACATTCCAGTCTTCTCACTTTTTGCCTTTATACTTCTAACAGTTTAACTTTTAGTATTTCTCCTACTCTCAGAAGAAGCACCCAACTTTAAGAGTGGCGTTAGCCCCGGACTTCCTAGGTGTGTAAGTCACACTAACACCCTTTGGACATTCCCTTTCTCTTTAAGTTGTTTGTTTTATTCACCTTCATCACATGATAGGCGTTCTTCTGGATCCCTCTGTTATTAGTCAAATGCATAGTAAACACTTTTACTAATAGTTTGCAAAACAAACATTGCTTTGGATATTACATATCTTTTAGCCTTTGTTTGTATCTGAAACTAATTTTCAGTTCCATGAATATCACATAGCTATCCCAAAACTTTTGAAGTCTGGGTCTCATGGAAGCAAACATTTTGCACTTGACCGTAACGGAATTCTAGCTTTTGGATCGAAGGACGAGAGTCACATTATCCATAGCATTAGCGGGAGAATACCAAAAGCATGCGAGAGGACAAAGTCCTTCTCGACACTTTTGAGGACAATCCTCACATTACGTTACCAACCGTAAAGTTTTAACCAGATACTAAATAACTAATCAATTTTGATAGGGAAGGTGGAAACGCGAGCCTTTATTCTACAACTATTATGCAAATTTCACTTAGACAAAGTTCATAATTAATTGCATAGAGAATTAAACAAGTTAATTCTACAGTGCACTCCCACTCAAATCAATATCTCTCATAATTGATTATGAGTGATTCAAGACCCATATTACAATTCAACGCCAAGGATGTATCCATCTCAAGTGACAAGAATTGCAATCGGTAAGCCAACTTGCCAATCACATCTCTATATGACTCTTGTTCATCTTTCGATGCGCGTGTTCCGAGCTCATGACTTTCATGCCTGAATGTCAAGACGACCAAGTGATCTCGCTGCGAGGTCTCAACTCACCCGCCTCACACTTCTCTAATCGTTCGCACCCATGGAGATCATGTGATGCCCCGACGAGATAGGTGCCGTGACGGTGCTACACTTGGGAGAACACTAACTACTTGATATTTTTGTGAGAGATCACTCTAATAAAAGCGACTACCGCGCAATCAAGAAGGGTGCATCATAAGGGATTAACATCTCAGGCAATTCATAATAGCATGATATGGTATAGCCCTTTCTGACTGAGAAGTCTTCTATTTCTTCGTCTTCGGCATTCGCGTCGGTGTTCACCTTCACGAAGTTTGCCACCACCTTGTCGATGCACCAGATAATATTGCTATCTCTATAGCTAATAAAATAAGTGCATTACTTAAGGTTGACACGCAGGTCATTAAAGTGACAATCATATGGCTCCAGCCATCATGCCGAATCATGACACGCAGGTCATGTTAATTTACATCATATAGTCATCTCATACATAATCAAATTAATATGAGCACTGCTATACCACATTATATGCACATGCAAACCATCCTGCAAAACCAAGTTAGACGCCTCTAATCGGTTTATGCAAAAATTTATTTTACGTGGCTTCTAAGGTTTCGAAACAAACCGAAGCTACCAACGTCCATCATCAAGTATGATAATTCAAGTCGCTAGATTAACTTTGCGGGGTGTATGAAACACGGGATAATAAAATCTCGAGCCCCATACTAAACTTCGTCATACGCATGACCCCCGTGCAGATCATATCTGCATTGCCCTTTCGTCTGCGAAATTTCATCTTTCTTTTTAACTATGGTGGAATTCAATGAACTGTTAGCACTTCGTTGATCAATCAGGATCGCGGATTGCCAGAACTTTGAAACTCCACCATGCTGTTATCAAGATCAGAAATATGCAAATTCCAGGGAAGCAACAAGAACATCGGGTAACAGATTTCATCTGCTACCCGCACAAATAATTTTCACTAATAGAACTCATCTACTACAAATTATATTGTGCAATACCCATACATCTCTATGTATTCTAGATCGTAACCTGCATCTACGCATAGCAGGGCTCATGATGCCACTGTAGGGTAACACAGCAGAAAACAAAAAATTTCCGACCTACGCACCAGCCCAGGACCACTATGGAGACTGCATACAAGGTTTGATCTTTTCGTTACCGACTCGTAGCGCAGCGGAAGTAGAGTCGATGACGATCGGCGGTGCAGATCCCCGTAGCTAGGATTTTACAACCTCCCAACCGCGAGGATGTACTCCCTCATCAGCTCACCGGACGGATCTCCGGGCAGCCCTTCGGGAGGCCTCGGGATAGTCCCTCGGATAGTCCCACCGGACGGATCCTCAGACAGCCCTTCGGGAGGCCTCTGGACAGTCCTTCGGATAGTCCCACCGGACGGATCCTCGGACAGCCCTCCGGGAGGCCTCTGGACAGTCCTTTGGATAGTCCCACCGGACGGATCCTCGGACAGCCCTCCGGGAGGCCTCATGGACAGCCCTTCGGGCGGGTCACTCGGACAGCCCTTCGGGAGGACCACCAAAACTCGGACAGTAACTCGGACAGCCCTTCGGGAGGACCCTCGAACAGCCCCTCGGGCAAAAAGATTGAACCTACGACCTCTCTACGGGGTTGCACACATACGGTGTCATCTATCCGGCAGGGCTTCGCCGTCCAGAACTAGTTCCCACCGGAACCCAGACAGCCTTTCGGCTCTACGAAACTATTTCGCGGGGAGGGAGAGAAGAAGGCCAGATCATGCATGGCTTGTGTATGTTGAGAAAGAGTGTGTCTTTAGGCAGCCCCCTCCACCCCTATTTATAGGCCAAGTCCAAGGGTAGCTTCTCCAAGAAGCTAAGGGGAAAAATACCAAAAGGCCCTCAAGGTAGCTTCTCCAAGAAGAGACCCAAAAAGCACTTTCACTATTCACGGAAATTTTTTCCGCGAACATTAAATCCGAAAATATTTCTGTGGGTCTTAGAATAATTCCAGTACCCACACAAATGATTTTGGACGCATTCCAAAACAATTCCGGATTAGTGATTTTCATCTGCGAAAAGCAAACAAAGCGGTTCCGGCAGCTCCGGAACATTTCCGGTTTTTTTCTCCGAAAAATCCCAGAAGTTCCCAGACCAATTCTGGCACCCTCCAAGAATTTCCAGGCATGTGCCGAAACCATTTTGACTTAATGGTATACCTTGAAACAACTTTTCAGTTTTACCGAAACTATTCCGGTGCTCTCTCTCCGGAACTTTTCCGCTGTCTCCGAAACTTTTCCGGTGACTTTCTCTCAGACTCCCTGTCTAGTATTCAGCAGATAGATGACCCTTAAGCGTGTGACCCTATAGGTTCGGTGAAGTATAGACATGACCGGAACTCTTTCCGATCAATGATCAACATCGGAGCCGTGGACACCCATATTGACCCCTATACCCACACGAATGAATATTCGAGTGAACCTCCAGTTGCCGTGTGCTATTCCTGTTGCTTCGCGATATGTTACAAATACCCGAGGTGAGAATCATTGGCATCCCCGTGGATCAACACTTGTCCACTATGCCAGTTACCTCGTTACCGGTTTTGTTCTCTTTTCTCGTTCCCGTGTTCCGGCATCCCTGTGATCAAATCACAATGTGTCTGGCCAGATGATGGTGGATACCGTAACACCGAGAGGGCCCAGAGATATCTCTCCATCGTCGGAGGAGCAAATCCCAATCTTGAGCTATCAAGTCCCTTGACACACTTTTCCATGAACCCGTAAGCCGCCGTAATAGCCACCCATTTACGGATGACGTTTAACAAACCCCAAAGTTCATGAAGCAAGTATGAAGAAAATCGACACTCTCATGGTCTAAGGAATTATGCAAACATTAACTTTCTCTGTGTTATTAACCATTAACTTATGACGAATGTATCTCATAGCATAACATCAATTCGGGTCGATTCAACACAAGTGTTCTCCTAACATTGTGCCCTCAAAGTTGCCGACATAGTCATGCCCATGATCAGGAAAACAAAACCATCATGCAACACTTGAGCTAGTCTTAGAGGCCAGACTAGGAATACTTTTTACCGTTTATTATTCCACATGTGCATATGAGTCTTCCACCAAGCCTCGTGGTTATTGTAGACTCGAGAACCATAGCAGTTATAGCATGGAACATAAACATAATTACAAACATGGAGATAAATAATAACATTTATTATTGCCCCTAGGGCATATCTCCTACAAAAATTGAGGTGGAGGGAGATTGTATAACTAAGGATTGAGTAGAGGAAGATGTCAGTCTTTCAGTTGTAGATGATCATTACCGATATAAATGATAGCTCAAGATCATGTTGTTCATTGGGAATTGAAGAGGGGAGAACGAGAAGACATTGAACGATTAATTTCTATTTCTCATTATCGTGGAATTCCTCATCAAGATGGATCGCCCTTACGCGGTCAACGAACGCCTAGCCCCAGGAGTCAATAAAAAAACAAGTGCTAAGTTTCATTTCAGATCAGTGAATAAACCAAAAAAGAGACCTTTCTCGCTCGATGCCACACTATGCTCCACTTCAACAAATGAGAGTTTTCGGTGGAACCGGTGAACTATCTTTTAGGAATAGGAGGTCGCTTTGCGCTCTTGCTGCTTATGCTAATTTCAAATTCCCAGAGGCATGAAAGTGAAAGTGGAAAGAGAAGGGAGCGTGACTTGTTTCAAGGATTGGATGCCCTTGTTAAGGAAATCTAGTATAAAAGGAGAAATTGGGCCTATTTATCACTTGTGGTACCTAACCACCTGAACTGGGAATCCAGTACCCACCTCTCTACTTTGTTTTTGCACCCAGGGCGAAGACCAAGAGCTGGAGATAAGAACGGGAGAGGAGAAGGATAAATACTGACTTTAAAAGGGGTGACTCCCGCCTGTGCTTAAGTTGTTTCAAGCTTGTAAAGACTCGCGATCGGAAGATTGACCTGGTTTTCTTCAGCTGAAACTCTACCTAATGGTTCAGATTCCTCGACCACCGCATGCTCCTGCATGAGTTTCATGAATGGTTTGTTTTTGAATCGTATCTCTCTGGGGAAAGGTATCTTTTTTCAATTCGAACAACAATATCCCTACCTGGCAAACTATCCTCGTTTTCGAAGTCCCTAGGAGTGACCATCTTTTCTTCCCTTCTACTGACACTGAGCGAGCAGCAAGCATAGACAATAGTTTCCGTAGGGGTGGGGCGCAAGCAAGCGTTTTCAGGCTCCGCTAGCTAGCGTACTCTTTCTGGAAATTGGATAACCGATGACCCTTCTCTTGGCCAATTGACGTTCTGCTTCAATAAGTCATGACCTTGACTCTCCTCATGTGAGGATGGCATATTGTTTAACCAACGAAAGCCTCACTAGTTCCTTCTTCCCGTAGCCTGGAATTGACTTTTGAAAGCCATCAACCAGAGAACGAAGAATCACTGTGTCCGCCGCAAGAGCAAGAGAAGAGTCCTTCTCTGTCGACTTTTCCACTAGAAACCCCAAAACCCAATTCTGCCTTACGTAAAGGAAATTAGTATGATTCACTTCTGGATTTGAAACTATTCACTTTCGTGGGGTTCTAAATTGAAAACATGAACACAAACGAAATCATATTGAAATTACATAAAAAAAAGAAAAGGGAGGAGTAGCGCTTGGTTTAAAGAAAAGGGAGCCCCTGGATAAGCCTCATGGCCAGGAGGTCTTCTTAGTAGAAAGGACATTTGGCGATAAGCTTGTGCCTGTTTGAAGAGAACATCATAAATTATTAAAGTATGTCGTTCGCGGTACATAAAGTACTCAGCCAGGGCTGCTCCCATATAAGGAGCGAGGGAAAACTTCATTCTCGGTTCTACGAGAATTTTTATAAAAGCGTTTCATTTGCTTCTCTTCAATGAAAGTTTCATTTTCCGAGAATGTATCCTAACTTTTGGCCTAATTTTTTTCTTCTGATGATCGATTCAACCGTTCTTATCTTGTGGGGAACGATGCATACATTTTTGGAATCCGGTACCAACAGGTATAATCCCCTAGAACTACGTTTTCTTTCAAGCCTAACCAATCAATGCGACCTCCTAGGGGTAGGGGAGATGCTCCTGGCCATGCCTCAGGTTGATCATGCATCGTAGCTGCTGGGTGTGTGTCCTGTTTTTCTTTTGTTCTGTAAGGCCATCTCCAACGACAACCCATAAATTTCCTCCCGCATCCGTTCGCGGACAGAGGAGACCAGTCCGTGGACACGGATGCGGGAGGACGCCATCCAACCGTAGCCGCATACATTTCAAACTCCTTTCAACAAACCAGATGAAATTCGTGCAAACAAGACCGAATTTCATATAAACACGTGCAGATTTCATATAAACATGACGGATTTCATTACATTTACATCAAATCGGTGCTAGTCCGGCTCTAGAGGTATAATTAATACCTAATCTAAATGGTCGCCGGCGCCCGTTCCCCGTGTCCGGCCATGAACCCAGAGAACCGAAACTTCGCCTTTTCCAGCTCCGCCTCGATGCTCTCCAGCTCTGAAAGCACATTTGCTCCCTTGGTGGTTTTGGTAATTTATGCCAACATACATGTTGTTGGACTAATGCTTCTATCTAGTGAATTTCAGACAAGTTCAACAATGGCGTGGCAGGGATAAGAGGATGTGGAACCCCTTCAAAATGCTAAGGTCAAGGATTGGCAAAAGATCAAGACTCTACATTTTTGGTTTAGTGATCCAAGATCACATTGAGTCCATAGGAAAGCCAATACTATTAAAAGGGGATGAGGTGTTGCTTAATGGTCTTTTTGCTCAAGTGCTTAGTGATAGTACTCCTAAACCCTCAACCACTCTCTCTATCCAAATATGTCCAAAACCCACATTCCAACTCGGCCCCACCGAAATTTCCTATCCGGAGCCACCGAGTTCACCGAGACTTAGCCACTGCCAAAACCCTAACAAATCGGATCCACCGATATGGATCTCGGTCCCACCGAGATGGCCTTGCCAACTCTCTGTAATCGTTTGCACTCACTTCGGTCCCACCGAGTTTTGCAAATCGGTCTCACCGAGATGGCTTGCCAAGTCTCTGTTGCCTTATGGCTTCACTTCGGTCCAATCGAGTTGATGCAATCGGTGCCACCGAGATGAGGTTTGCCCAAGCCATTGCACTTCGGTCCATCCGAGTTGTTCCTATCGGTCCCACCGAGATTCCTAAAGTTCATATCTTTTACACAGTTCGGTGCCACCGAGTCTTCTGAATCGGTGCCACCGAGTTGGGTCAAAAGTGTGTAACGGTTGGATTTTGTGTGGAGGCAATATATACCCCTCCACCACCTCCTTCTCTGTAAGGAGAGCCATCAGAACGTGCCTACTCTTCCACCATACATTTTCTGAGAGAGAACCACCTACTCATGTGTTGAGATCAAGCTATTCCATTCCTACCATTTGAACCTTGATCTCTAGCCTTTCCCAAGTTGCTTTCCACTCAAATCCTTCTTCCACCATAGCCAAATCTGTGAGGAGTTGTTTGAGTGCTGGGAAGACTATCATTTGAAGCACAAGAGCAAGGAGTTCATCAACAACACACCATCTATTACCTTTTGGAGAGTGGTGTCTCCTAGATTGGTTAGGTGTCACTTGGGAGCCTTCGACATGATGTGGAGTTGAACCAAGGAGTTTGTAAGGGCAAGGAGATCGCCTACTTCGTGAAGATCTACCCCGAGTGAGGCTAGTCCTTCGTGGACATAAGCCATGGTGGAATAGACAAGATTGCTTCTTCGTGGACCCTTCGTGGGTGGAGCCCTCCGTGGACTCGCGCAGCCGTTACCCTTCGTGGGTTGAAGTCTCCATCAACGTGGACGTACGATAGCACCACCTATCGGAACCACGCCAAAAACCACCGTGTCTTCATTGTGTTTGATCTTCCATACTCTACCGCTTTACTTTCCGTACTCTTGCATGCTTTACTATTTCCGCTGCTTAATCTCTAGATATGCATGTGTAGAAAGTATTGGAGTGATCTTAACATGTGCCAAAATCTGCCTAAGTTCCAAGAGAAATTAAAAACTGCTAATTTGGCTGGTTAAGGGTCTATTCACCCCCCTCTAGACCTATCTCCTCGATCCCACAATTGGTATCAGAGCTTTGGTCTCCATTGCTTTGGTTTCATCACCATTGGAGGGAGATGGATGTGTCTACTTTGGGGAGTCTTAGACGTAGAGTGCCTATTCTCAATGGGGAGTATTACAACTTTTGGAAGGATGAAATGCTTGATATCTTTGATGAATTTAACTTGAGCAAGTATATTCATAATCCTTATGTGCCCCCTATTGATCCCTTGCATCCTACTCATGAAGAGGAAATTGAGATGCTTCGTAATCTTAGAACCGTCAATCTTATCATTAGAGGATTACCTAAGGTTGTGCTTGGTTGTATGCAAAACTTTGAGTGTGCTTATACTCTATGGCATGACTTGGAAAAGCGATATCCTGATTACTCTTTAAAGATTCTTGATAAGATTCTTCATAAGGCTGTTGCTTTTCACAAGATGAGTCCTAATGATCCTAAGTTTGATGATTGCTTGTTTGAGCTTCGTGATCTTATGCGTGCCAAAGGAGATGTTAGAACTATTAGTAACATTATCATGGAAGCCATTAGAATTCATAAACTTGAACATTGTCATGATCATGAAACTAATGAATCTATTGCCCTAGGTAATGATCACACACATGATAATGATGATGTTGAGCATGGCTATTATGATGAGAACGAAGAATTTGATATTGAATTTGAGAAGACCATGAGGAATCTCAGTCTTATGGCAAATCTTCGAGATTACATGGCCGGAGGAAAAGAATGGATTCTTGATAGTGGATGTACCGATCACATGACCGGAGATAGAGACATGTTTCGTGAGCTTGCTAAAAGTGATGGTCCACGCAAGTATGTGACTTTTGGAGACAACTCCAAGGGTAAGGTACTTGGCCTTGGTAAGGTGGCCATATCCAATGATAGCTCCATACAAAATGTTATGCTCTTTGAATCTCTTGGTTACAATCTTCTTTCCATATCTAGACTAGCCAACTTTGGTTTTAATGTTCTATTTACAAAAGTAGATTGCCAAGTGTTTCGCCAAGATAATCATAATATGGTCTTTACCGACATTCGTAGAGGTGATCTATACATTGTTGATTTCACTAACAGAGCCCAACCTCGTACATGCTTAATTGTTAAATCTTCTAAAGGTTGGTTATGGCATAGAAGACTTGGACATGTTGGCATGCGTAACCTTGATAAACTTGTTAAAGGAGATCACATTCTTGGAGTGAAAGATGTTATTTTTGACAAAGATCGACTTTGTAGTGCTTGCCAAGCAGGAAAACATGTTGGAGGAAGCCATCCCATGATGAACATTATGAACACAAGGAGACCACTCGAGCTACTTCATATGGATCTTTTTGGTCCCAACTCCTACAAGAGTCTTGGTGGTAACTCTTTTGGTTTGGTCATTGTTGATGATTTTTCCAGATTTACGTGGGTGTTCTTTCTTGATGACAAATCGCAGGTACAAAAGATCTTCAAGAACTTCGCAAGAAAGGCTCAAAATCAATTTGAAGTGAAGATTAAGAAGGTTCGGAGTGACAATGGAACGGAGTTCAAGAACGCAAATGTGGACACCTTTCTTGATGAGGAGGGTATTTCATATGAGTTTTCGGCTACGTACACACCTCAACAAAATGGAGTTGTTGAGAGAAAGAACCGGACACTTATTGAGATGGCTAGAACAATGCTCGATGAATACAAGACGCCAAGACATTTTTGGGCGGAAGCGGTTGAAACAGCTTGTCATGCAACAAATCGACTTTACCTTCACAAGCTTCTTGGTAAAACGGCATATGAACTGCTCACCGGTAACAAACCACAAGTTGGATACTTTCGAGTATTTGGCTCAAAATGTTACATCCTTGATAAGCATCGTCGTTCAAAATTTGCTCCTAAATCTCATGAAGGTTTTCTACTAGGTTATGGATCAAACTCTCACACTTATCGTGTCTACAACACCTTCACTCGAAAAGTTGAAGAGACGGTGGATGTGAAGTTTGATGAGACTAACGGCTCGCAAGTCGAGCAATTGCCACTTGATGTAGGAGATCAAGAACCATCGGAAGCAATCCAAGACTTGCCCATTGGCAAGATTCGCCCCGTGGAAGTGAAGGAGAGTACCTCGTCTATTCAAGTGGAAGCCCCAACTTCACATTAAGGTGAACGACAAGTTGATATGGAGGCATCCACGAGTGGAACACATCAAGACGATGGGAATGAGGAAGTGCAACAAGATGATCCACCTCAACCTCCTTCTCCACCTCCACAAGCGAACAATGACAACATCAACGAAGAAGAAGAAGATGATGATGACGAGGAAGCCTCACCACAACCCAAGAAAAAGCTACCTCGAGTTAGAGCAAGAATCGACAAGGATCATCCTGTCGAACAAATACTTGGAGATATCCAATCCGGGAGAATCACTCGCTCTAAATCTCGTTTAGCTAACTTTTGTGAGCATTACTCATTTATCTCTAGTGTTGAACCTTTGAAGGTGGAAGATGCTCTCAAGGACCCCGATTGGGTGAATGCAATGCATGAGGAGCTACACAACTTTGAGAGAAACCAAGTGTGGACATTGGTTGAGAAGCCTAAGGAAGAGCAAAACATCATTGGAACCAAATGGGTGTTTCGGAATAAGCAAGATGAAGATGGATAAGTTGTACGCAACAAGGCTCGTCTCGTAGCACAAGGTTACACACAAGTCGAAGGTATGGATTATGGTGAGACCTATGCCCCCGTTGCAAGACTTGAATCCATTCGCATTTTACTTGCTTATGCTAATCACCATGATATCACTCTTTACCAAATGGATATTAAAAGTGCTTTCTTAAATGGTGAAATTGAGGAGGAAGTGTATGTTAAACAACCTCCCGGCTTTGAGAATCCCAAGAAACCTAATCATGTGTACAAACTTCGTAAAGCTCTTTATGGTCTTAAACAAGCCCCTAGAGCTTGATACAAATGCTTGACAAAGTTTCTTCTTGAAAAATGTTTTGAGATTGGGAAGATTGATTCAACCTTGTTCACTAAGAGGGTTAATGGAGAACTATTTGTATGCCAAATTTATGTTGATGATATTATCTTTGGATCTACTAACCCCTCTTTTAGTGAAAAGTTTGGAAGGTTGATGTCGAAAAAGTTCGAGATGTCTATGATGTGTGAACTCAAATTCTTTCTTGATTTGCAAATCAAGCAAACTAAGGAGGGTACCTTTGTTTCTCAAACAAAGTATACCAAGGACTTATTTAAGAAGTTCAACATGCAAGAGAGTAAAGGTATGAAAACTCCCATGCCCACGAGTGGAGATCTTGACTTGACCAAGGATGGCAAACCGGTTGATCAAACGGTTTATCGATCTATGATTGGTTCATTGCTATATCTATGTGCCTCCCGTCCAGACATTATGCTAAGTGTGTGCATGTGTGCACGATACCAAGCGGTACCAAAAGAGTGTCACCTTAAGGTTGTGAAAAGAATTGTGAGATACTTGTTACATACACCAAACTTTGGCATATGGTATCCCAAAGGATCTTCTTTCAATCTTGTTGGCTACTCCGATTCGGACTATGCCGGAAACAAGGTTGACAGAAAATCCACTTCGGGTACATGTCAATTTCTTGGTAGATCTCTTGTGTCTTGGTCCTCCAAGAAACAAAACTCCGTATCTCTATCTACTGCCGAGGCGGAATACATTGCCGCGGGATCATGTTGTGCTCAATTACTATGGATGACACAAACTCTTAAAGACTATGGTGTGCATGTGAGACATGTACCATTACTATGTGACAATGAGAATGCTATTAAGATAGCACACAATCCCGTGCAACATTCTCGAACTAAGCATATTGAGGTTCGTCACCATTTTATTCAAGATCATGTTGAGAAAGGTGACATTGACCTTAAACATGTTCGTACCGACAAACAATTGGCGGACATCTTTACCAAACCCCTTGATGAGAAAGTGTTTTGTCACTTGAGAAGTGAGTTGAACATCATTGATGCTTCAAACGTGAACTAGAGGTTCATGTGGATGCATACAAGGGCATGAGCATTCTTGACTAATCCATGATACTTCCATGATCATCTTATATCTTGGACATTTTTCTCCCTTGTATTGCATCTAACCTTTTGTTGGTACTTGGACAAGCTTCATGTCACAAGATTGCATCTCACTCTTATCTTGAGCAATCTTGTATAACCCTAGTAACAACAATTGATGGTGGAACAAGGAACAAGACAACCAAAACATATCCTTTGACAAATTCATGAGAAATGCTCCATTCTTGTCATTTTGGATATACATGTTGTTCCTTGCAAAACTAACCCATGTAGGAAGATGAACTACAAAAGATAGGATGGCTCCAAACTTCAACTAATGAGCATCCACTTCAAGTTCAACTACATGATGGACATCACCAAAATCCCAATGTAAGTTCTCACGCCTTAGAAAAGCTTTACTCAAAGACACGAGCTAAAGCAACTCAAAAAGACGTGAATACATTGAAATGCTTAAAGGAAAAATGGCAACCCCATTTTGAGCTTAAACGATGAGTATGACCTATGATCAAGTGTACTCACTTGACTCCTAAGTCAATATACTCTAACATAAGTGACCTAGTCGCCGACCCATCTAGATGAAGTTCTCTAGTGTTTCTTCTGTTTGTTCTCTTCTTGCTAGAGTCTTTCTTTTCAAAAAAAAAACTTCATCTAGACGTTTCTTTGCTTCTTTTCTCTATGTCTTTTCTTTTAGTTAGATTCGCAGCTAATTCATTGCAAATCTTTGTGATAATTCCTTTGCTGTACATTGCATCAAACTCGGTTCCACCGAATTGACACAACTCGGTGTCACCGATTTTGCTGCTCTAAGGGAATTTCTGTCAAATATTTTCTGAGTTTTTCTGCTCCAGCTCCACTCAATGATTCTTATCCTCTACTTGCATCCAGAGCCATTCAATGGCTAGCTGTGTTTCTCAAGGACCAAACCCACTTGCTCAATAACCTTGAAGACCCTTCTTGGAAATTGATGTCAAAGGGGGAGAGAGGAATACATCAAAGCTTATCACTACGAACGAGATGCACCTTACAAGAGAAGAGAATGTTACATGTTTCTAAGAGGGGAGAAACATGATTAGTTTGTTCTTTGGTTGTTCTAGTTTTCTCACCCTACCTACTCCCAATATCCATGTCAGATTCAGGGGGAGAGGAAGTTCTTTAAGGGGAGACAACTATTTCTTTTGGGGACATGTCTGCTTCAAAGAAGTATTCACCAAGTGATACTCTCTTCTACATGTCATCCCAATCTTGCTTTCTTGTTGATCTTGTGTCTTTTCTTGAAGAAACTATCTTGTGTTGTCTAACCTTGTTTTCTCAAGTGTATTTCTTCAGGTACTTGATCAAGAACTTCAAGGTAAGTATATGCATCACACTCATGAACATGATTGACCTCTTGCTAGTACATATTGTTTGCAAGAAGACAATTATGAATAGGTGGATATCTTAATGTCATATATATATATTGCTCTGATGCATATAGCCCAGATACATGTTGCATGTATATTTCCCATGAGATATCATCATGTTATATGCACCTCTTCAGGGGGAGCTCCAGGGAGTTCATACATGTTACATGTTTTCTTCAAAGCCTTCATACATACCTCTGCTATATCTGTATTTGAAGCTTTGATGTATGTTGTCATCAATTACCAAAAAGGGGGAGATTGAAAGCACATTTGCTCCCTTGGTGGTTTTGGTAATTTATGCCAACATACATGTTGTTGGACTAATGCTTCTATCTAGTGAATTTCAGACAAGTTCAACAATGGCGTGGCAGGGACAAGAGGATGTGAAACCCCTTCAAAATGCTAAGGACAAGGATTGGCAAAAGATCAAGACTCTACATTTTTGGTTTAGTGATCCAAGATCACATTGAGTCCATAGGAAAGCCAATACTATTAAAAGGGGATGAGGTGTTGCTTAATTGTCTTTTTGCTCAGGTGCTTAGTGACAGTACTCCTAAACCCTCAACCACTCTCTCTATCCAAATATGTCCAAAACCCACATTCCAACTTGGCCCCACCGAAATTTCCTATCCGGAGCCACCGAGTTCACCGAGACTTAACCACTGCCAAAACCCTAACAAATCGGATCCACCGATATGGATCTCGGTCCCACCGAGATGGCCTTGCCAACTCTCTGTAATCGTTTGCACTCACTTCGCTCCCACCGAGTTTTGCAAATCGGTCTCACCGAGATGGCTTGCCAAGTCTCTGTTGCCTTATGGCTTCACTTCGGTCCAACCGAGTTGAGGCAATCGGTGCCACCGAGATGAGGTTTGCCCTAACCATTGCACTTCGGTCCATCCGAGTTGTTCCTATCGGTCCCATCGAGATTCCTAAAGTTCATATCTTTTACATAGTTCGGTGCCACCGAGTCTTCTGAATCGGTGCCACCGAGTTGGGTCAAAAGTGTGTAACGGTTGGATTTTGTGTGGAGGCTATATATACCCCACCACCACCTCCTTCTCTGTAAGGAGAGCCATCAGAACGTGCCTACACTTCCACCATACATTTTCTGAGAGAGAACCACCTACTCATGTGTTGAGATCAAGCTATTCCATTCCTACCATTTGAACCTTGATCTCTAGCCTTTCCCAAGTTGCTTTCCACTCAAATCCTTCTTCCACCATAGCCAAATCTGTGAGGAGTTGTTTGAGTGCTGGGAAGACTATCATTTGAAGCACAAGAGCAAGGAGTTCATCAACAACACACCATCTATTACCTTTTGGAGAGTGGTGTCTCCTAGATTGGTTATGTGTCACTTGGGAGCCTCCGACATGATGTGGAGTTGAACCAAGGAGTTTGTAAGGGCAAGGAGATCGCCTACTTCGTGAAGATCTACCCCGAGTGAGGCTAGTCCTTGGTGGACGTAAGCCATGGTGGAATAGACAAGGTTGCTTCTTCGTGGACCCTTCGTGGGTGGAGCCCTTCGTGGACTCGCGCAGCCGTTACCCTTCGTGGGTTGAAGTCTCCATTAACGTGGACGTACGATAGCACCACTTATCGGAACCACGCCAAAAACCACCGTGTCTTCATTGCGTTTGATCTTTCATACTCTACCCCTTTACTTTCCGTACTCTTGCATGGTTTACTATTTTCGCTGCTTAATCTCTAGATATGCATGTGTAGAAAGTATTGGAGTGAGCTTAACTTGTGCCAAAATCTGGCTAAGTTCCAAGAGAAATTAAAAACTGCTAATTTGGCTGGTTAAGGGTCTATTCACCCCCCTCTAGACCTATCTCCTCGATCCCACAAGCTCTGCCTCCGTAATCTCCGCCTCCGGAGCCCCGAGAAGCGAAGCTGTCCACCTCCATGTCGCCGCTAAGCGGCTAATCGGCCGTCGATGTTGAGCCCACCAAGCTTGGCGTCGACGGGAGGGGAGGAGGGGTGGCCTTCTTGGGACCCGAGCGGCGGCGACCCCTCGTGCACTACTCTTCCTCGCTGTCGGCGGCGTCCGCGGTCGTGCCGGCTTCGTGGTCGTCGCGGCGGGGCGCGGCCTCGGCGTTGTCCTCCTCGTCATCGGTCTCGCTGAACAGCGCCTCGCCCGTCTCGTCATCGCACTCCTTGGACGCAGCCGCCACCTCCACCACCTGCTGTCGGTACCGCCAGCGGGTGAGGCGGATCTCGCGGTAGGACTGGAGCAGCTCCTCCTACTCCGCTAGGTCCGTGTCCGGCGCCTAGCTGCTCCTCCGCCCGCATCTGCTCCTGGAGGACGCGGTGGTTGTAGCCGGCGCCGGCCTGCGCCTTCCGAAACTGCTCCTCCCGCTCCTCCCGCACCATGTCCATGTAATGGGCACCGGCCTCGCCGATGGTCAAGGTGCAATGCACTGGCGAGGGTGGCGCGGAAGAGGAGGAGGGTGGCGCGGAGGATGAGGGCGGCGCCGGCTCGTCGTCGGCAGCGTCGTCCATTGGGACGTCGCCGTCCTCCGGCTGCCTGCCGCCTAGCCAGCCGCCAGCAATGCGGCCATCTCCTTCTGGTCCGATGTCAGCCCATCTCAGAGAGCTTTGGTGGGGAAGGATCCATGGTGGGAGTGATGCAGAGATGACAGCGGCTATGGCCGGGGTACCGGCTTTTATAGCAATGATGGGCGGCAGAGGGACGGATGGGTGGCTCAGAGGAGACGCCATCAATGCGGGCGGCAAACGGACAGACGGGCGGCCGTCGTGTCGTTTGAACAGCGCGCCGCTTCAATGCCGGTGCCAGTGAGCGATCGCATCCGCTCTGGCCGGGCATAAAGCGGCGCTGACCAAAAACACACACGAGGGAAGGGGTTTTGAAGGGACAGAATGGTCAAAAGCGGGCTTGAGATCGGTCTGGACTCCCGCAAACCTCCCCACTTTGTTTAGGGAAGAAATCGCACGGTCCGATACAGATCGACGTTGAATGGCTCACGCGGTCCGGACGGATGCGGGCGATTTACGGGTCAGGAAATGCCCAAATGACTTGATGGTTTCTTTTAATAAAAATCGAAGAGGAGAGCTCTCTTTTATATAGAAAAAAGATACATCTTCAGGCCTATTCGGATGCCAGGTGCGTTAGTGATCCTTCGGATCGTACTAAAACCTTGCATTTCAAACTCAAACAACATCACGCCTCGGCGCAGGTGCATAGTTTTATTATCCAGGAACAAACTAGAGTTCTCGAGATGACTGGATACATATGTATGTCAGCAGCTTAAGCAAGAATACTGAAGAAAACCAGAAGACAGAGGAAGGAAACAGAGCTGGATCCACTCATGGGCCGATGGACCGGCCCATTCGTAACAGACGCCGACCCCAGTGGCTTGCAGGCCGAGACTGGGCCCTCTAAGGGGTTGTAACTGTAGCTTATAAGAGAGAGTCGTCGTGTTCCTTTGGACGGGGGGAAGGAAGAGGAAGGCTTCGGCCGAACCTGTCTCTGTAACCAGATCTGTAATCGAATTCGCTGTGTGGGTGGAAGGGAGGAACAGCCATGAAATCGCCATAATTCTCTAGCTCGAGTTGATCTAGTAAGTGTAGCTTACAGTTGGCATCAGAGCCGTTCGTCCTGGAGATCCCAGTCCACCACCACCACACCAGGTTCAAGGAGAGGCGGCGGGAAGAGGCCATGGAGGAGCTGAGCGAGGAGGCGCGATCGATCTACGATCTGCTCAGAGGAGATGTGTCGGTGACCCTCGACAAGCGACTCAAGGAGCAACGCAATGATCTGGTTCAAGCCGTCCGCAAGATGCTCGACGAAACGTCCGCTTCCCTGGAAGGAGTAATTACCAAGCAAGTCGACGCAATCAGAGCCGATCTCACTGGTGAAATTGCTCAGGTACGTTCTGAATTGGAGAAGGTACAAGAAGCAAACCAGGAGTCCAGATCGGGAAGGTTGGGCATGCCACACCGTCTGTTTACAGCGGGGCGACATCTGCTACTGATGGGGAAGATCAAGGACAGGATAAGGAGAACAAGAGTCGTGCACAGCTCCTGTATGTACCTCCACCTGCCAGAGGATCTATCATTCCCAAATCAACTCCGGTAAGGCCACTGGCAAACAGGGATCAGAATCGAACTGGTGTCTCTGATTTGAATTTTCGTGTTGAACTGCCTCGTTTTGATGGCACAAACCCACGGCTCTGGCAAACCAGATGTGAAGATCAATTTCAATTGTGGAATGTGTCAACACAACTGTGGGTGTCAATGGCCTCAGCACAGTTTGAAGGGGCGGTAGCTCGATGGTTGGAATCTGTGCAGAGGAGGGCACCTAATATCTGTTGGGATGAATTCTGCAGCCTGTTACAGACAAGATTTGCCAGAAACTAGCACCAACAGCTAATCAGAAGGCTGTTTCATATTGCTCAAACCACCACTGTAGAAGATTACGTGGAGAGATTTGCTGAGTTATATGATCAACTTACAGCTTATGAGGCTGCACCAGATCCGCTCCATTATGTCACAAGATTCCTGGATGGTTTGAAGCCAACAGTGAAAATTCAAGTGGCCATTCAGAAACCAAGAGACCTGGATACTGCTTATGAACTGGCCCTATTACTGGAGGAGATGGGAGAGGCACATTCCTCCAGTAACAATAACCAAACAAGGAGGGCCACATCTTTGCCATTGCCATTACCCCCAGTTAAACAAAGAGCATCAGAAGATAGGAAGAGCACTGAAATTCCCAGAATTCCACCTGAGGATAAATGGACATCACTGAGGAATTATAGGAGATCTAAGGGTTTATGCTTTGTTTGTGGTGAGAAATGGTCTAGGGATCATCAATGCAAGGCCTCAGTCCAGCTTCATGTGGTGCAAGAGATGATTGACCATCTGCAGGAAGAGTGTGAAGTAACTGAATCTGCTAGTTCAGAACAAGGACAAGCAAATATGTTATGTGCTTCAATTAACAAACCAGGCTCTGATGGAAGAACAATTCTACTGTCTGTACTGGTGCAAGACACTCCATTAATCTTCTTGATTGACTCTGGTAGTACCCAGTCATTCCTCAACAGCAAGTTTGAGCATTTGTTTCAGGAAGTGCAAGCTATTAGACCCATGAAAGTTACTGTTGCAGGAGGAGCCAGTCTTATCAGCGATTTGGTTATTTCTGACTGTCAATGGAGCTGTGACTCACATCAATTCAAAAATGATTTCAGGTTGTTAGATCTTGGAATGTATGATGGTATCCTAGGACTTGATTGGCTAGCTGCTCACAGTCCTATGCAAGTTGACTGGCAACAGAAATGGATGGCATTTTTGCACAATGGTGAGATGATAACCTTGCAGGGAGCAGCTCCGGAAGAATTTGCTCTTACCGTATTAGCAATTAGCATGGAATTGCCAGCTTCAGAATCTGAACAATTACCAGTGGAAATTAAGGAAGTACTGGAAAATTTTGCTGAAGTTTTTAAGCCACACAAGGGGCTACCTCCTAGAAGACAGTATGATCACAGCATTCCCCTTATACCTGGTGCAGTTCCTGTTACTAAAAGACCCTATAGAATTCCTCCACATCTCAAGGATGAGCTGGAGAAGCAAATCAAGGAGATGTTACAGTCAGGAGTCATCAGAATCAGCAGCAGCCCATTTGCTTCCCCTGTTTTAATGGTCAAAAGAAGGATGGAACATGGAGAATGATAGTAGATTATAGGCATTTGAATGCTATTACCATCAAGGGAAAATATCCATTGCCAATCATTGATGAACTACTAGATGAACTAGCTGGAGCAGCCTAGTTCTCTAAGCTGGATTTGAGGGCTGGATACCACCAGATCAGGCTAGCTCCGGGAGAGGAATTCAAAACGGCCTTCTCGACACATATTGGACATTTTGAATTTACAGTTGTTGCATTTGGTCTCACAGGAGCACCTGGAACTTTTCAAGGAGCTATGAACATAGATCTATCCCCAACTTTAAGGAAATATACAGTTTGCTTCTTTGATGATATCCTGATATTTAGCAAGACCTACTTGGAGCACATAGAACACCTATCCAATGTTCTGAACATTTTGGAAGAAAAACAATGGAGAGTTAAGCTTAGCAAATGTGACTTTGCCAAGCAACAAATTTCATACTTGGGGCATGTTATCAGTGACAAAGGAGTTGCTACAGATCCAAGCAAGATTACTGCTGTTGTTAACTGGCCTACACCAACCAATGTCAAAGAGGTGAGAGGTTTCCTTGGTCTTACAGGTTACTATAGAAAATTCATCAAGTCATATGGAATCATCAGCAAACCATTGACTGAACTCTTAAGGAAGGGGGTCATATTTGTGTGGACTCCTGTTGTTCAAGAAGCTTTTGAAACACTGAAGCATGCTCTTACTACTGCTCCAGTTCTTGCTTTGCCAGACTTCTCTGTTCCCTTCTTAATAGAGACTGATGCATGTGATAGTGGAATTGGGGCTGTTCTAATGCAAAAAGGACATCCATTAGCATTTGTGAGCAAGTCCCTAGGCCCTAGAAACAGGGGATTATCTGTATATGAGAAAGAGTACATGGCTATCCTACTGGTTGTTGAGCAGTGGAGGCCATACTTACAAGTGCAACAGTTTATCATTAAAACTGATCAAAAAAGTCTGGCTCATTTGACTGACCAGAGATTGCACACTCCTTGGCAACAAAAAACATATACCAAGTTAATGGGACTGGATTAACAGATTGTTTACAAGAAGGGAAGTGATAATACTGCAGCAGATGCTCTTTCCAGGAGACCACAGATTGATGGCCAATCTTTTGCCATCTCTGGGGCACAACCTAGTTGGTTGCAGGAAATTATTCAAGGATACTCTAGTGATGATCACACAATGGAAATCCTTCAACAACTTATTTTAAAACCAGATTCCAAGCCTCATTACAAGCTGGTGCATGGTCTTATAAGATATAAGAACAGTGTTTGGGTGGGCAACCAGCCTATGATGCATGACAGGATTTTTATGGCCCTACATGACAGTCCCATTGGGGGTCATTCCGGCTTCCCTGTAACTTACAAGAGAATACAATCACTGTTCAAATGGATTGGCATGAAATCCTATGTCAAGCACAGAGTGCAGTCTTGTTTGGTGTGCCAGAAGGCTAAATCTGAAAGGATCAATTATCCTGGTTTGTTATCTCCTTTACCTGTTCCAAAGAAGGCTTGGGAAACAGTGTCTATGGACTTTATCTCTGGACTACCAATTTCAGAACACTATGACAGCATAATGGTGGTCATTGACAAATTTACAAAATATGGGCATTTTATACCAATCAAGCACCCTTACAATGCTCTGAAAATTGCAGAAATCTTTCTTGACAATGTGTATAAATTGCATGGCATGCCTGGTCTTATTATTTCTGATAGAGACCTAGTTTTCACTAGTGACTTTTGGCAACACCTGATCCGAAGAACTGGGGCTGAACTGAATATGAGCACAACTTATCATCCGGAGACTGACGGCCAGACAGAGCGTGTTAATCAACAAGTTGAATGCTTCTTGAGATGTTTTGTTAGTGCACATCCAAAGAAATGGCGCAAGTGGATCTCTCTCTGTGAATTCTGGTACAACACAAATTGGCATTCAGCTGTGGGCAAATCTCCATTTGAAGTTTTGTATGGCCAGTCTCCTCGGTACTTCGGTATTACTTCTTCAGACACGATTGATCCACCGGATCTACATCAATGGTTAGCTGACCGAGAAGTGGTGAATCAGTCTGTCAGGCAGCATCTTTTAAGAACATAGCAACGTATGAAAACTTATGCTGACAAAAAGCGCACGGAGAGGTCTTTTTCTGTGGGGCAAGAGGTGTTCTTGAAGTTGCAGCCTTATGTGCAATCATAGGTTCATCGTGCTAATCATAAGTTGTCCTTCAAGTATCATGGGCCGTATAAGATCACTGAACGCATTGGTGACGTTGCTTATCGCCTTCAGTTGCCTGATACAAGCAAGATCCATCCAATCTTTCACGTTTCTCAATTGAAGCTATGTGTGAAACCAACTGCCCAGGTACAACAATCCTTGCCTTCTGCTAATGCTCATCTTCAGATTCCTTTCAGAGTGTTGCAGCATCGGGTGCGACAGCTGGGCAACCGCACAGTAGCGCAAGCTTTGGTGGAATGGAGCGATTCTACTCCACACGAGGCTACCTGGGAAGATCTGGGCTCATTGAAGCAACAGTTTCCAAGGGCTCCGGCTTGGGGACAAGCCGGTCTTCAAGGAGGGGGGATGTCAGCAGCTTAAGCAAGAATACTGAAGAAAACCAGAAGACAAAGGAAGGAAACAGAGCTGGATCCACTCATGGGCCGATGGACCGGCCCATTCGTAACAGACGCCGACCCCAGTGGCTTGCAGGCCGAGACTGGGCCGTCTAAGGGGTTGTAACTGTAGCTTATAAGAGAGAGTCGTCGTGTTCCTTTGGACGGGGGGAAGGAAGAGGAAGGCTTCAGCCGAACCTGTCTCTGTAACCAGATCTGTAATCGAATTCGCTGTGTGGGTGGAAGGGAGGAACAGCCATGAATTCGCCTTAATTCTCTAGCTCGAGTTGATCTAGTAAGTGTAGCTTACAATGTACAACACCATCACGTGTCACGTTCGCGATACATCGACCGGCTTCCCGAAAAAGTGCAGCCGATCTGACTATTGAAACGCAAAGCTAGCTACTCCGAACGCAAGAAAGGGACTGAAGTTGAAGCTTGCTGCCGGCTCCTCCTCTCCGAAATTAAGCGGTGTTCTTCTTCAAGATCCTGTCGAGGACGCCCTCCCTGCTCGGCTCCGGGATCCCCGGCGGGTCCACGCCGACGTCCTTGAGCGTCACCGCCTTCCTCGCCCTGAGACACAAATTATCCAACATAAATCACGTACATCAAGAAACCAGCGAACACCACTCTGTGCGCGAAGGAAGTGGTAATAATCAATCGATGGGACGAGGAACGGTGAAGTCGTACGGGTAGTCGGTGACGGGGTCGGCGACGCCGGCGGTGAGGGAGCGGTCGTCCTGGACGTGGGCGACCTTCCGGAACATGGAGTTGCCGACGAAGCGCTCGGCCTCGTCGAGGGCGAGGTCCGGGTCAGCCACCTCGGGCACCGTCTCGCGCTTGCGCTTGTCGACCCAGACGTTGGGCGCGTGCGCCAGCTGCTGCCGCGCCGTGTGCAGCCCCAGCGTCACCGACAGGCCGATCATCCCCAGCGCCACGTACACCGGCACGTAGTCGCCCACGGGCTTGGCCTTGGGCCTCTCGGCGTGCGCGGCCGCGGTGGAGGCCGACCTCCGGAAGTAGCCCTGCAGGGCGGCCGTGCGGAGAGCGGCGGCAGCTCGTGAAGACATCATGGCTGCTAGCCTGGGGGTGATATCAGCAGAGAGTGGCGACGATCGAGTGTGGCTTGGATTTCTCTGTGTGAGTGCTTCTTCTGCTTCGCTTTGAGCTGATGAGAGTCTGTGACGGTGGCTTATCTTATAGGGGCGTCTCGGTGGCGTCGTGGCGAGTGGCGAAGCGTCTGGAACGGACGGGAGCAAGGTGGCGACGCGCGGCAGGGCGACGACGCGCCAGCGTGACCCCGCGCTCGAAGAGCGCCTGCGGTTAGTTACGTGTACCTCGTTCGTGCACACGGCCGTATGCATTTGGCTCTCTGCTTAAATTTTATATCTCAAAATATTAAGCAAATGAACTTTGAGAATTGCCCTGCCATTCCATTCTTTTGCACTTAGGGCATTTCTAACCGATCCCCTAAAAATGAGCTTTGCTACACTTACGAGATAAAAGTTACGGATTATAGTTACATATTGATGGTGACCTTATCCTGTTTGGTCGCGTTGGGCCCCTCGCTGGAAATCAGGGGGGAGAGTTTAGCGTGGTGAGGGCACCGTAAGAGTAGTCCGTAACTTGTAGTCCGTAAGTGTAAGATTTTTGCCTAAAAATAGTGGAGTATCCGGCAGTGGCGGTGCCAGGATCAAAAACTTGTGATGTCAAGCTTAACTAATGAATTTTTTTAGATCATAAACATGAACAAAAAATATCATACTTTACTACAAACAAAGATATCTATGTGCAACATTTATCAATTTCTGACATTTGAGTTGGACTGCCACTTCTTCAAAAATTTATCTACTTATCAAATCAAAGACCTGACAAAATAAATCTATTGCTGAGAAAAGGGTAATATGCAATTCTTATTCTTAATAAACAATCTCCTACATTCTAAATCCTAATATTGCTAGTGAGAGAAGAAAATGGAAAATAATGAAGTGTATTGCAGTTTTGGCACATAAAACAAACAAGTAGTATAAGTGGAAGAGTGGAGGGCCTTGCCTTGTGTTGGATCAGATACAGAGTGCAGACTAGTACAATAGTATTGGTCGACTGTTTCAGAGTTTCAGACGGACAATTCGTGTGCAGCCGCCGGTGCGCCGCTCGCGGCTCGCCGGACGGCCCGAGGTGGTCGTTCCTCGCGTCTCACGTCCAGAGTCCAGCCAAAGATGGTCGGCGCTGGGCGAAGGCCGAAGGACGGGAAATCTGAAGAAGATGCGCTGCGGCGGCCGTGTCCACGTTCATTGGAGAGGCGTGCGTAATACAGAAGTTGAAGGAGTCAAGGAGATCACGTAATTTGGGGATCAGCCGATATAGTGCGAGCAGGTAAGGGATTTTGGGCTTCTTCTTGCTATATGGTCCAGTAGTGGCCCAACTAATTGTTACACAAGCAGAGAATAAGAGGATAGATGGGCCTGTGCAGTTAAATTCCAGATATTGCTGGTTCAACGACGTGGTATGCAGACCTGGGGGTCAATGACGTACGACTATACAGGTATAACTGGCTTCGCCACTGGTATCTGGTGAAGTAAACCCTTAGTGGAGTATATTTACTCCACTAAGTTTTGGCCGGAACTAGCCGATCCCCTATATTTAATGGAGTAATTTTTTGTTTTTTCTAAACTTTGCAATTGTAGTAAACATTGCAACTACATATTAGCACACATATAAAAACTAAATATAAATTTGAATGTTCAAGCAAATCACGAATATAGTTTATGAACCAAATTCAAAGTTTACAAACTGAATTATTGAAAATCATGCCTAAAACGGTGTCAAAGTCATCATCGTCTTCTTCCTATTCGGATGACGACGAGTCCTCCAAGACCATCTCCCTCAACCTCTTCATCTACAATTCAAACGGCTAGGTTCAATCCAAACGGCTCGGTTCAAAAAGAAACAAACAAAAAAAACTCACCTAGGCAATTCGAACACTTGCGGTGCAGTGGTGGTGCACCGGACGGCCGGTGTCGTTTAGACCAAACCGGTGGGCGGCAACGCGAGCGAATGACCTGCAGTGGTATGCAAGCAAGGTGAGATGCGGTGGCCGACAGAAAAAGAAGAAGCTACGAAGCAATCTGACGAATCAACAATGGCGACGGCGGCGGCGTTTCACCTCGATTCTCGCGACGGTGAAGGGGGCCGAACGGGCTCGACGTCGGGTAGAAGGGCGGCAGGGGGCAAGGGAGAAACCGAGGTAGCGGCGGGGCCGCCGGGCGATCGCCGGGGGGCCCGTCGGCGAAGATGCAGGGGCGGGGGACGACGCGAGGAAGAGGCATGGCTTTTACTCAGCCGCCGAGCGGTGGAGTAAATCTAGGGAGATAGTTGGGGCCCGAGTATAATATTTACTCCCTTACGGCGGATTGGGGATCGACTAGGTGCCGGTTAGAGAAGTAAAACCGAATTTTTACTCCTCTAACCGGTTATAAGGGATCGATTTGAAATGCCCTTAAATCTCTGAATTCCTCCAATACATCCATCAAACAAAAATCTTAGCATTGGTGTTCTCAATCACAATAGCTAAATTAGAAAGGGAATTGGAAGAAAATTTAAGCCCTTCTCCGAGTCCCTTAAATTTTGTTGTAATTCTTTTGGCACTATATGATGCTTGAACCTCTTGCTCCCAAATGTTTTGAATCGCTTCTTTGAAGTCACTATTTTGCAGCCAAAAGAAATCAAACCTAAAGATGTTGGATTTAGGAATGGTTGTGTCAACTTGAATGACATAAGGAACATGATCTTAAGTGAGCTTTGAGAGAGGGTTTTTTGTGGTGTTGGGATAGTTCAGGGCCAAGAGTCCAAGTAAAGTTTCTTGGACCCTGATAAGTGTCACACGTGTGGCATGAACACATGGCAACTCCGAGCGTTTTTTATGACAAGTTTAGTGACGCGAGGATGCCAACTTCAGTTGTCAAGCATGGCAACTTCTTTTCGGATGGCAAGTTTTGGTCTTTTTTTGGTTTGTTTTTTCTTTTCGGATGACAACTTTAGTTGTAAAAAACGTCAGGGACGGAGTGCTTCGTGCCACACTATGTCACTTATCATTTGGGAGTTTCTTTTCTTGAGGGATCTCAACAAGACCCAATTTGGTGATTGCCTCATTGAATTTCATCATATCTTAATGCTACCTCCAACTCTGTTTCTATTCTCAGGGTACCTGATGTAATTAGAATTCCCTAAAATCATTCAATCAGTGTCATCGGGCATTCGTATATGTTGAAGCCAATGCAAGAACTCAATTCTAGCATCACATTGGCATGGTCCGTATTTTTTGTTTTTCCTTTGTTTTGTGACATGTAATTTGTCATTGGCATCTTCTACTAATGAATTCTTAGCAGCTCTCATGCTAACTTTCACTAAGAAAACATTTTGACAAGCACTAATAGCTGGAAGGGGCGCATGGAGAGACAACACTACCGACAATTAGTCGGGGACAATGAAAACGATGGCATCATCAAAGGACCTGCAGGGGAAGGGTCATTGTTGCCTGATCCACACCCCTGCACAACATGGATGGCCGGATCTGAAGCTATTGGGCAGGCTCTGACCGTCAAGCCAATAGCGGCAACGCAAGGAGGGAGCAGTCACGCGTAGGTATATATGGAGCAGGGTGCATCAGCATCGGCGCATGCCCTAGGAAGTGACGACGACAATGGCATGGAGGCCTCAAGCACTAGTACCATTGTTTTGGACGCATCGCACTAGCCCTTGGTGCAGACAAACTGTTCCCTTAGAGAGCTGAAGCATTAACCTTGGTTGAAGGCTTGCCGAAGGAGCCTGTTGGAGCATCAGCCATTGCCGCACGCTACAGCGGCCGCCATAGCCACAGATCCGGTGTCATGTGACACAAAATGACGACAAAGGGATCCTTCAAAACTGCTCAAGTGCGATTCGGGGGGGGGGGGGCAACAAGGTAGACTAGCCTCCCTAAAACTTGTAAAAATTTCAAAATTCTTTTGTATGCACGACTCAAATAAGCTAATTTTGACTGCTAGGCCAGAAAGAAAATATTCTTCAATTTTTTTAGTCATCTATTTTTTTTAGCGGACGGAATCCTATATATGCCTAAGAGATTCATCACTGCTAACTTATTTATCTTAACATGCAAGTATGCCACCTCATCATACAATTATGAATAGGATAAGACCCACCTCAACATGCAATCATGCATGCGAAAATCCCCACCACAACATTTAACCATGCATGGGAAAGAATTTTGCATTCAATCATTCTACTTATTTTAAATAAATAATATTGCAACTATACTTAATCAAATATAATAAATATAATAAATCATATGTATTTTAAATTTTGGTTCTCATGTGATCAACCCAAAAATTCATCAACCAATTCCCGCAGCAACGTGCGGGTTGATAACCCACAAGTATAGGGATCGCGACAGATTTTGAGGGTAGTATTTCATCCAAATTTATTAATTCGACACAAGGGGGGCCAAAGAATATTTGCGAGTATTAACAGTTGAGTTCTCAATTCAACCACACCTGGAGAACTAAATATCTGCAGCAAAGTGTTTAGTAGCAGAGTAGTAACAGTAGCAATAGGAACAGAAACAGTAACAATAGCAGTTTTGAAGTGATTGCAACAGCAGCAACAACGAACGTAACTTAGCAAAGATCAATATGCGAAAAGCGTAGGCATTGGATCATTGATGGATAATTATGTTGGATGACATTCATCATGTAACAGTCACAACCTAGAGCGATACACAATAGCTTCAATTCATCAATGTAATGTAGGCATGTATTCCGTATATAGTCATACATGCTTATAGTAAGAACTTGCATGACATCTTTTGTCCTACCCTCCCGTGGAAGCGGGGTCCTTAAGTAAACTAAGGGATATTAAGGCCTCCTTTTAATAGAGAACCGGAACAAAGCATTAGCACTTAGTGAGTACATGAACTCCTCAGACTACGGTAATCACCGGAAAGAATCCCAAGTCACCTTGGGGTATGAGGATCATAACACGTAATAGGTGCATACAACTTGCAAGATGGGATCAAGAACACAAATATATTCATGAAAACATAAAGGGTTCAGATCTGAAATCATGACACTCGGGCCCTAGTGACAAGCATTAAGCATAGCAAAGTCATAGCAACATCAATCTCAGAACATAGTGGATACTAGGGATCAAGCCCTAACAAAATTGACTCGATTACATGATAAATCTCATCCAACCCATCATCATCCAGCAAGCCTACGAAGAAATTACTCACTCCCGGTGGTGAGCATCATGAAATTGGTGATGGAGGATGGTTGATGATGACGACGGCGTCGAATCCCCCTCTCCGGAGCCCCGAACGGACTCCAGATCAGCCCTCCCGATGAAGAACAGGAGGTGGCGGCGGCTCCGTATCGTAAAACATGATGAAACTTCTTCTCTTCTTTTTTTTTTCTCGGGGAAAGAGAATTTATAGCGTTGGAATTAGGTCAAACGGACCTCTGTGGGCCCCACAAGGCATCAGGGCGCGCCCTAGGGGGGTCGCGCCCTGTTGCCTTGTGAGCAACAGGGGACCCATCTCCTGTTGATTCTTGCGCCAATATTTTTTATATATTCCATAAAAAATCTCCAAAAAATTTCGTCCAATTCCGAGAACTTCGATTTCTGCACAAAAACAACACCATGGTAGTTCTGCTGAAAACAGCGTCAGTCCGGGTTAGTTTCATTCAAATCATGCAAATTAGAGTCCAAACAAGAGCAAAAGTGTTTGGAAAAGTAGATACGACGGAGACGTATCAACTTCCCCAAGCTTAACACATTGCTTGTCCTCAAGCAATTCAATTGACAAACTGAAAGTGATAAAAAAAAACTTTTACGAACTCTTTTGTTCTTGTATCCGTACATAAGCTTAAATAGCACCCAAGTTTTCAGCAAAGATTATGAACTAACCATGCCAATGATAACACTTAGAAACTACATTTACTCATATCAATGGCATGACCAACTAGTGAGCAATAATAACATATCTGAAATGCCAATAATTTGTCAAAACAATCATGATATAATATGATAACATGGTATCCCGCTAGCCCTTTCTAAGACTGCAAAATAGAAATGCAGAGCACCTCCAAATTCAAGCAGCGACTAAACATTGTAATTCAGGGTAGAAGAGATCCAGTCATGATTTACCCAACATTAACTATACTCAATGCATAAGAATGACAATAGTGCTCTCAGGATTGGTGCTTATAATGAGAAGGTGAGACTCAACAATAAAAGTAAAATAAAATAAAAGTAAATAGATAGGCCCTTCGCAGAGGGAAGCAGAGATTTGCAGAGGTGCCAGAGCTCGAAGCTTAATTCAAAGATGAAAACAATTTTGAGAGGTGTACTTTTCCTGTCAACGTCACGACCGAGGATTTTCAATATCTTCCATGCTAAACACATTATCAGCGGTTCCCAAGCGGAAAGGTAAAGTTTACTCCCCCTCTACCATACCAACATAAGCCATGGCTAGCCGAATTCACGGGTGCCCTCCAAACGATCAAATTTCCAGGGGAGTTTGTTTTATTATTTATTTATTTATTTATTACAGGACTGGGCATCCCAATTACCAGCCTCTCTCGTGCAATGACAAGTGAATAAACACTCATCTTGAGAATAACCCGCTTAGCATGGAAGATACTGACCACCCCCTGTCGCTCCATGAGCAGTACAGACACACAAAATAGATATTTATTTGAATGATTAGAGGTGGCACATGCAAATGTACTTGGAACGGCAGAGTAATACCGCATATAGGTAGATATAGTGGACTCATCTAGAACAACTTTGGTTTAAGAATTTTGGATGCACAAGCAGTATTCCCGCTTAGTACAGGCGAATGCTAGCAAATAGATTGAGAAGCGACCAACTAGAGAGTGAAAACGGTCATAATCATGCATTGAGAATAATTAACATTGAATACCCAAAAAGATTTCTCTTTTCTTCTTTTCTTGTTCGTTGGGAGTTCTCCCGTGTAAATAGTTTTTCTCGCTTTTCGTTTTTCTTCTTTAGTTTGCTTTCTTCAGAAAAACTAAAAACTCCAAAAAAAAATCAGTGTGTTTCACGGTCATAATCATGCATTGAAAATACTTAACATTGATTCAAAAATTATACAACCTTCACGGTATTTATGTTCATGCATGGTCGGACCTCCGTCCTACACTGAATGTTGAGGTCACGGTCAGGGGCATTCCCAAGGACACCCTTGGAGCTCCGGCTCGAAGAACCTCTCCGGAGGAAGTTCATTTTCCTAAGAAAAAATTTCTGAAAATTTTTGGACCACAAAAAGATGTTAACAAAACTTCACGAGATTGATAGCAACTACTCATATAAGTGCCTAGAGGCTATATCAAGCATTCAAACTACTTAGAACTCAAGGAATTTAACATGCAAGCTCATTTTCAGTAGCACCAATAGCAACAATTTATGCAAAATATAATCCACTAAAGCAAAAACTAATTGGAGCAATGGAAGAGTCACATACCAAGGAGCAATCCCTCAATATAGTTTCGGAAACGGGGCTCCGAGCAAAGAGATCAAAAATCTCAAGTTTGGGAGCAAGAACACGAGAGAGAGAGAGCTACCACGATTTTTTTCTGGAGGTAGGAGATGGAGTGGGCTGAAGAGATAAGTGAGTGGGTTCCTGTGGGACCCAAAAGGCATCTTGGCACGCCCTAGGGGTGGCCGCGCCCTGTTGCCTTGTGAGCAACAGGTGCACCCCCCTGGGTTGTTTTCAGTACCAAGAATTCTTAAACATTCCAGAAAAAAATCATGTTACAATTTTATTGCATTCTGAACACTTTTATTTTTGGGTCATTTTTTATTGCACGGATAATTCAGAAAGCAGGATAATCATGGCATTTTACTTTATTAAACTATTAATAACAGAGAGCAAACTATGGTTACAGAAAGTTGTGCTTACTATTCATCGACCACATGCCCCTCAAAAAGAATCCATTAATAAGGTTGATCAAGTCTTATTAACAAACTATTTCCGAGTAACATGAAACCGAAGAACTTTCGTATAGCCCTAGGTTACCTCAATGGGGATATGCATCTCCCCAACAATAAGAATTTCATATTTCTTTTTGACAGTAGGAAGAGCAAATTTAAACCCTCAAATAGTGATTGTTGAAACCTTTTCAATACAGTTGATACCATTCACTGAATTTTGCTTCCTCGGAAAATAAGCCGTATGCTCATTACCATTGACATGAAAAGTGACCTTGATTTTATTGCAATCAATAACAGCCCCTAGAGTATTCAAAAATCGTCTTCCAAGGATAATCGACATGTTGTTGTCCTCGGGCATATCAAGTATAACAAAGTCTGTTAAGATAGTAACATTTGCAACAACAACGGGCACATCCTCGCAAATTTCAATAGGTATAGCAGTTGATTTATCAGCCATTTGCAAAGATATTTCTGTGGGTGTAAGCTTATTCAAATCAAGTCTTCTATATAAAGAGAAAGGCATAACACTAACACCGGCTCCCAAATCACATAGAGCAGTTTTAACATAACTTCTTTTAATGGAACATGGTATAGTAGGTATTCTGGGATCTCCTAACTTTTTAGGCACTCCACCTTTAAAGGAATAATTTGCAAGCATGGTGGAAATTTCAGCCTCAGGTATCTTTCTTTTATTAGTGACAATATCTTTCATGTATTTAGCATATGGAGGCATTTTCAACATATCAATCAAACGAGTGCGCAAAAAGACAGGTCTAAGCATTTCAACAAAGTGCTCAAATTCTTCCTCGTCTTTATTTCTAGATGGTTTAGTAGAAAAAGGCATAGGTTTTTGAACCCATGGTTCTCTTTCCTTTCCATGTTTTCTAGCAATGAAGTCTCTTTTATCATATCTTGTATTCTTAGGAGGTGGGTTATCAAGATCATCAGCAGGTTCTATTTCTACATCATTATCTGGTTGAGCATCAACATGAACATCATTATCATTATCATTATCACTAGGTGGATGTTCATTACCAGATTGTGTCTCAGCATCAGAAATAGAAACATCATTTTGGTTCTCAGGAGGTTTTTCTATCACAGGTTCACTAGAAGCAGGCAAAGTTTTATCATTTTTCTTTTTCTTTTTCTTCTTAGATGGACTAGGTGCATCAGTATTAATTCTTTGAGAGTCTTGTTCAATTCTTTTGGGATGACCTTCAGGATACAGGGGCTCCTGGGTCATTCTACCTCCTCTAGTAACAACTCTAACACCATGATCATTCATTTTATTATTCATCTCATTAAGCAAATCATTTTGTGACTTAGCAATTTGTTCTAACTGAGTATAAACCATAGAAGCATGTTTACTTAAGAATTTAACATCATTAGCAGTTCTAAACATCAAATCACTCAAGTGATCTATCATGAAGGCATTGCGTTTTAATTGATTGCTAACATATAAATTGAAGTGTTCTTGCTTAATGATGTAATTATCAAATTCATACTGGCATTGACTAGCAGATTTATTATACGGAATATCACCTTCATCGAATCTAGTGAGACAATTTACCTCTACTACCTGTGTCGGGGTGTCGAGCCCATGTATTTCTTCAATAGGTGGTAAATTTTTAACATTTTCAGCTTTAATACCTTTTTCTTTCATAGATTTCTTGGCTTCTTGCATATCTTCTGGACCGAGGAATAGAATACCTCCCTTCTTCGGAGTTGGATTAGGTGGTGGTTCAGGAAGTGTCCAATCATCGGCATTTCTCAACATATTATTCAATAGTTCTTCAGCCTGTCCAATAGTTCGTTCCCTAAAAACATAACCAGCACAACTATCTAGGTAGTCCCTAGAAGCATCGGTTAGTCCATTATAAAAGATATCAAGTATTTCATTTTTCTTAAGAGGATGATCAGGCAAAGCATTAAGTAATTGGAGAAGCCTCCCCCAAGCTTGAGGGAGATTCTCTTCTTCAATTTGCACAAAGTTAAATATTTCTTGTAAGGCAGCTTGTTTCTTATGAGCAGGAAAATATTTTTCAGAGAAGTAATATATCATATCCTGGGGACTATGCACACAACCAGGAGCAAGAGTATTAAAGCATTTCTTAGCATCACCCTTTAATGAGAAAGGAAACAACTTAAGGATGTAGTAGAAACAAATTTTTTCCTCATGAGCAAATAGGGTGGCTATATCATTTAATTTAGTAAGGTGTGTCACAACAGTTTCAGATTCATAACCATGAAAAGGATCAGATTCAACCAAAGTAATTAACTCAGGATCGACAGAGAATTCATAATCCTTATCGGTAACAAAAATAGGAGAGGTAGCAAACTTAGGATCATATTTCATTCTCTCCATCATAGACTTTTCTTTTAACTTAGCCAACAATTTTCTAACATCATCTCTATCATTACAAGCAAGGAATTCTCTAGCTATTTCTCCATCTATAACATAACCATCAGGTATCTTAGGCATTTCAACTCTAGTAGGAGAGCTAGGAATAATAGGTGAATCATAATTTTCAGAAGTTTCAATAGTTTCCGCATTCTCAGTTTCTTTAGCTCTAGCAATTTGTTCATCAAGAAATTCACCTAGTGGTACAGTATTATCAAGCATAGTACTAGCATCATCATAAGTATCATTCATAGCAGAAGTAGTATCATCAATAACTCGTGACATATCAGAATGAATAGCAGGTGGTGGTGCAGCAAGCCTACTCAAAACAGAAGGTGAATCAAGTGCAGGGTGTGATGGCAGTTCCTTACCTCCCCTCGTCTTAGAGGGAACGATCTTGGTCTTAGCGTCTTTCAGATTCTTCATAGTGATCAACAGATATAAATCCCATGTGACTCAACAGATATAGCTATGCTCCCAGGCAATGGCGCCAAAAAAAGGTCTTGATAACCCACAAGTATAGGGGATCGCGACAGTCTTCGAGTGTAGTATTTCACCCAAATTTATTGATTCGACACAAGGGGAGCCAAAGAATATTTGCGAGTATTAGCAGTTGAGTTGTCAATTCAACCACACCTGGAGAACTAAATATCTGCATCAAAGTGTTTAGTAGCACAGTAGTAATAGTAACAATAGGAACAGAAACAGTAACAGTAGCAGTTTTGAAGTGATTGCAACAACAGCAACAACGGAAGTAACTTAGCAAAGATCAATATGCAAAAAGCGTAGGCATTGGATCAGTAATGGATAATTATGTTGGATGACATTCATCATGTAACAGTCACAACCTAGAGCGATACACAATAGCTCCAATTCATCAATGTAATGTAGGCATGTATTCCGTATATAGTCATACGTGCTTATAGTAAGAACTTGCATGACATCTTTTGTCCTACCCTCCCATGACAGCGGGGTCCTTAAGGAAACTAAGGGATATTAAGGCCTCCTTGTAATAGAGAACCGGAACAAAGCATTAGCATTTAGTGAGTACGTGAACTCCTCAAACTACGGTAATCACCGAAAAGAATCCCAATTATTGTCACCTTGGGGTATGCGGATCATAACACGTAATAGGTGCATACAACTTGCAAGATAGGATCAAGAACACAAATATATTCATGAAAACATAAAGGGTTCAGATCTGAAATCATGGCACTCGGGCCCTAGTGACAAGCATTAAGCATAGCAAAGTCATAGCAACATCAATCTCAGAACATATCACTACTGCAGGCGACCGCTAACGCGACACATGAATCAGAGACCCCGCGACCAAACTGTGTGCGATGCATGAATCGCAAATGGTGTCGTAAAAAACCGTCCCCAATAAGACGAACTGTTTGCGATGCCGGAGACATAAAAAATGATTCAGATTAGAGACGCGTGTGCGATACGTGGCATACAGTTGATCCATACGAACTGTTTGCGATAAGCCTGAACAACAAACACGGTCAGCCAGTTCCTGGTGTGTGCGATACACGTATATAGTTCACTCAGATGAACTATTTGTGATTACCCAACACAACAAAAATGGTCAGGCAGATCAAGGTGTGTGCGATATACGGCATGCGGTTCACTCAGATGAACTGTTTGCGATTACCCAACACAACAGAAACGGTTCAACTTAACAAGATGTGTGTGATACGTGGCAAATAGGTCAGTAATCCAAAATGTGTGGGAAGACGGATAACAACACAGATGATTCCTGCTAATAACCCATGTGTATTGTGGGCGAACGCTTGCTGGTATACAATTGTCAGCGATTGATGAAATCATCACTGACGGGTTCCCTAGTTTAGTCTGTCTGCGTTGTAATTTGCTCAGTCTACAGAAGAACAATATATATAACCAAATTAAACATCCAATTACATAGGTGACTATACAAAACATTCGCACACACCTCAATAAACAATTACATGCATTCTAAACTAGGAGAAACGATCATCTAATCATCTACTTCTTGTGACGCTGCCGCCACTAGTCTACTTGTGGCTCGATCCCTCGTCGTCCACAGGAAGGAGGCACTCCCTCATGTCAACGATCCGCCTGTACATCTCGTAGCTTGTGTACGCGTCCTTGGCCGCGTACTTGACATGTTCTTCATCCAGTCTCCGCACCCAGGCCTCGTGCCAGGCATCTTTGTTCTTTTTGCACTCATCTTTCATGCCTCTGTAGTAGGGGTCGATGATGGCCACGGCTAGGTCAACTAGGGAGTCCATGTCCTTCTTTCTGCCCCAGACCCTGTACTGGCCTTGGATGTCAACAAGATTCTGGCAGGCCAAGCCCATAGTCTCAAGCACCTTTAGATCATTCACGATGTCCACCATAGTGAACCTGTAGTCGGGGCTGTTGATAAACCTGGCAAAACGCTCGCAAGGCCTTGTGGCCAGGGAGTAGTTGTAGACGAGGACATGATGGCGCACACACAACTGGGCGGCGACAACCTTCTGATCATACTTGGCATGACCGCCGGTCAACTCGAGGTCGAAGCCGACCACTTGGTACTCGTCCTCAGCAAGCAACTGCTCCATAGTGTGGATGGAGCTCTCCACCGAGACCGGCTCGTTGGTGTACACCACCGAGAGGTCCTTCCCCCTCATGTGGGTGTCCACTACGTGAGGAATGGTGAACTGTCGCCCGTCGTTGTCGTCAGCCGCTGGGAGCGCCATTGGAGCCGGGTGCGCCATTGGAGCCCCTGGATATCCTCTCTGAATGTGTCGTCGTGGGTGTGCTTATTGTGTCGTGGGGCGTGAGAGATGAAGGTAAATGACCACGGGAATAAATGAGGGCCAGGCGGCCGGGATTCTCGGCACGTCCGCAAGGCAATTTTTGCCGCACATAACTGCGTCGTGGCACCGTGTCTGGCGTAACCGCATTGTCGGTGTAAAAACCAGCAGACCTCGGGGTAGGGGGTCCCGAGCTGTGGATCTTGGATCAGTGGTAACAAGGACAAGGGAGATGATGTTTACCCAGGTTCGGGCCCTCTTGATGGAGGTAAAACCCTACGTCCTGCTTCTGTTTATATTGGTGGAGATGTATCGAATACAGAGTTGATCTACCTCGAGATCGTAATGTGTGTCTAACTTCTAGGGCTAGATGAGTGATATTGCGTTGATGTCCCCTACGGGCAAAACCCTATGGCTTATATACACGCCAGGGAGGGTATCTAGGGTTACAAAGTCGGTATCCAGGAGAAAGGCGACAGGAGAGATCCTGGAGTATACGTCAAGTCTTCGGTAGAGGCAGTCTCGATCACGCTTCCCGTATACGGCCTCCGGAGTCCATCTTGATCACGTACGTGGGCCCATCGGCCCAACCGAGGAGACGGGCCGGTTAGGTTAGCACCCCCCTAATCCAGGACACCGTCAGTAGCCCCCAAACTGGTCTTCTACGCCGAGGACGACTTTCAGCAAACATCACCTCAGATGCGGAGTCCTTGGCTTGACAGACGAGTTCCCCTTCATATTTTTCTTTTTATAGCAGAGCGATGATATCCGAGGTGCGACCGAGCTCATACCCTACTCGAAGAGGACAGATAACTTAGCCTCGAAGGCCTGTTGTTCAGGTATGAACGGTCCAATCCGGCCTGACAACTTTATCAAAGAGGCTTGCCCCACGACAGGTTAAGCAGTTACTGCCTCCCCCTTAAATCGTGGTTCGAGGCAGCCTTTTTACTGGCACGTCCCCTCGAGGCAGAGATCGTGCCCGTTTTCTTAGGGATATCATCAAGATTTTGTTTCCCCCCATATGCTCAATGGCATTTTTGATGGGAATAGCGAGTTTATCGGTGCAGTGAGGGGGACTCTTGGCCTTTCACAGGCTTATAAGTGCAAAAAGGAGGATAACACAATCTACCACGCTCCCATTCTCCCCCTTTACTGCTTCGTCTAGCTCCAGCGCCCAGATCCATCCTGCCCGCTTTTTCCTTTCGCGAGTCCAACTTCCACCACCAGCCATGGCCGACACCCTCAAGGGGCACTGTGGCGGCTCCATCGTGACGGCCGAGACCATCTCAGAGCTGCGCAGCGCGGGGTACCTAACCCCTGCCATCGCCGCCCGCGCTCCGGTGGCTGGCCAGTTGGTGCCCGCTCCCAACGCCGGGGAGCGGGTAGTATTCGTCCCCCACCTCATCCGAGGCCTGGGGTTCCCGTTGCACCCCTTTGTGCGCGGGGTAATGTACTACTACGGGCTGGATTTCCACCATCTGGCCCCCAACTCCGTTCTTCACCTCGCTGCCTTTATCACGGTCTGCGAGGCCTTCCTCCGCTGCGAGCCGCACTTCGGATTGTGGCTGAAGCTCTTTGGGATTAAACCGAAGTCCAGCGGCTCGGATCTCACTGAGTGCGAAGGAGCCATGATCAGAAAAAACCAGGGGGCCACCTGGTTCAAGGGCACCTTCATCGAAACGGTGAAGGAGTGGCAGAAAGAGTGGTTTTACATCACTGAGCCACTCACCCCTGGTCAAATCGAGGTCCCGGCATTCTCAGCTGGGCCTCCCAAGAAGCTCAAATCCTAGAAGGAGAAGGGCGTCGCCTGGGGGAAGCCAGAAGAGGTGGAGACCCTGATCGACAGGATCCTATGGTGGTCCACCATGGGGAAGGTTGAGCTTGCCGACGTCATCAACGTCATGCTCAACCGCCGCATACTCCCTCTCCAACTTCGGGCTACCCCGATGTGGGCACAAAAGCCCAAGGACATGGACACCATCACCTCCTTCTTTCGCTCCACCTTGGCCGCCATGTGGACGAGACTCATGAAGCTGGCCAAGGACAAGATCCCCGCTGAAGGGGAGGACCGCAGCCTCGAACATGGCTATGAGGCCCCCTCGGTGAGTGGTTCCGCCCCCCAATCGTTATTCTTTGCCCATTGTACCGAGGAGTAAAGTTTTGCTTAAATCGTGTTTGATGTTTTGCAGAAGTGGTTAGCCTGGGTTCAAGGAGTGCGATGCCCGGCCCCACTGCCAGAGCAGCCTCCGACTCCCCTGCTTTCGGCGCTCCTGACCGAGGAGCCACACGTGGTGGCCCCCAAAGGGACGAAGTCCCAGAGGGGGAGGTCAAGTGCTCGGACTCGGGGGACTTCGGTCACCCGGTCCGAAGAGACCCACACCTCCGCCGCCCAAGACGGTGATGCAGAGGAGGGCGAGGAGGACGAGGTTGCCCCCCCCCCCCCCCGAAGGGGAAGAGGTCGGCGTTGGAAGACGCCGACGTGGGCATGCCGCCGAAGGGCCCAAAGAGGCCGAGGCGGACCTCGTCCGGGGCTGCCAACAAGTCGTCGGAGAGAGCCGAACTCTCTGGTGACTCAGAAGAAGACCTCCTCGCTGTGGGAAGGAAGAAGCCGGTGCCCCGAGGGTAAGCCGTTTGTCTTTGCATCCCATCTCTTGATTTGGCAAGTTATTTCTAGACAAGGGAAAACTTACAAAGGCGTCTTTTCTTATGTAGTCCACCGAGGGTAATCCCCTGTGGTTCCTCAAGCGGGTTGCCATCCGCCAGCAGGACTCCAGAGCCCGCTGACCCTCCCCCAGCGCATGACAGTCTAGGGGAGGTAACATCCACCCTGGTCCCCGACGTTAACACGACGGGGGCCGACGAGGTGGTCGTCATGGCCGAGGTCGACACCTCGACCCAACATGACCATGGGGAGAAGCGCCCCGCGGTCATCGAAGAAGGGCTGGGCCAGTCATCGGCCCAGCCGACATCTACCTCGGCTCCACCGCCCCAGGTGGAGGCTACCCGGATAGACGTATCCGAGGTACTCCCTCCACCCCAGCCAACTGCCCAAGGACGGGCTGGTGTGGGGTGGACCGAAGAGATGGAGGACGCCCTGAAGGGATCCTCCATCAAGGAAGAGCACCGTGCCTTGATAGGCGCGGCGCTGCAGGGCTACCGGTCCATAGGGGCCGGCCTGCATGAGGTTTTCAAGAACCTTGTAGCAGGTTTTGAGGTACGCTTTCTATCTGCGCATCCAGTCTAATTTGTTTATTTTGAGCTTTTTTGAGTTATGAGTTTGTCCGAGGACATAAGAGTATAGCCTGCTAAACGGCTTGGTGAGTGAGTAGCCCCCGAGCCCGAAGTCGGTTTCAAGAAACCGGCATTGGGGTCGTTTGATTTAGTAGTAGCTCGTTTAAGTAGCCCCCAGGGCGCTGCTTGAGGCAGCCGTCTCGGAGCCTTTTACCGTTCCCTTTGTAATAAGGATCTTTTTTTTGTTTGTGCCAAGTTTCGACCTCGGTTCCGGACTCTGTCTCCGAGGAGATTGCGGAGATGAACCGGAAGCTCGAGAGGTCCCAGGAGGAGCTCATCCTGGCGAACCAGAAACTCGAGCAGTCTCAAGGTAAGCAAGTTTAAACTTGCCCTGTACTTTGAACGAAGGAGGTATGATATGTTTTGTTAAAGGAAACTACTAAGGCCGAACTGTTTTGACAACAGCAGCATTAGCGGAGCTGGAGATGCTCAAGGCTAAGCTCGAAAGGGCTCGGCAGGAGGTGCGGCAGCAGGAGGCTGCTGCCGCCGCAGCAGAGAAGACTCGGGCCGCCGAGAAGGCGGCCGGGGAAAAGCACCAAGCGCGGGTCCTAGAGGTTGAGGAGACCCTGAAGGGCGTGTTTGAGGCACGCGACAAGCTTCAGGAGGAGGGGAAACGAACAAAGGAGGAGCTCGAGAAGCTTCAACTTGCCCACTCCGAGCTCAAGACCTCGGCCCGAGCTGACCGCGAGGTGCTCCAGCAAGTGGAGCAAATCGTCTCGGGTAAGCTATTTTTGCTGCAGTGTTCGTTTGGTAGCAAAGGGTGTGTCGAGCTCACCCAGTTATGGTGTTCCGCAGATGTCTTTGTGGATCTTCCGCAAAGCGCGGCGGATGCGGTGGCGTATTTTCGCCAGCTAGCGGGCCACGAGGCGGAGAAGGCCTTCTGGGGGCAGTTCCTGGGGTCGCCGTCCGCGCAGCTGCTGAATCATCGAGTGAAGCAGCTGGTGAAGTTGTTTCGCATGATGAGACCGGCGCTCTAGGACCTCTGCATCACGATGTGGCCTACCGAAGCCATGCCGAAGAGCCTCTTCGGCCTTACGACCCGTCTCCGAGACGCCATGCCTTGCGTGGATCGCTAGAAGAGGTCCGCGTACTTTGAAGGAGCGCGGAGGGCGTACGCCTGCGTGAAGACTCACTTCCGAAAGTTTGATGCAGTGACATGTGCCGTGGGCCCTCCTGCCGACAAGCCGCGCACCGCCGAGCAGTTCTTCGCCGAGGTGGAGGCGGGAGCTCGGACCATCGAGGCCATGTGTCCAAAAGACACTGTATTTCTAGATAGTACTTCAGAATGTCGGAGTGTACGTGTATAAAACTTAATCTTTTGGTTGAATGAAGATGGCTTTAAATTCCATGTGTGTTGTTTTATAATTGATTTTTCCTTCGATATGACTGTTTTAAAATGAGAGTGGCCAGTCGTCGGCTTCAGCCCCAGTGTAGGTCATACAAAGGGTGTTCCTTAAAGCACACTTGACCCGTAGTTGGTCGGTGCTTTATAGGAACTAGGCAATCAGACTATAGTGGCTTTATACCTTTCACTTAGTCCTAGGAGTTTGACTGTGGGGGCTGATGACCAGCCCCCGTTGTGGGAAGTGTTCGGCCAGGTCGGCCGAGGTCTAGGCCATGACGCACTTCGGCTAGGAATGAAAGCCCTTCATTTAACATGGGTGATCTCTATCGTCACATCGCTTGACGCGGTCTACGGATGGCGGACCAGTTTACGCATACCTAGATAGTCAGTTTTCGGCTTTCTCCACTGAGGCGCTATGCCAATTGACCTGGCAGCGCAATCGCAGTGGTTCTCCCGTTACGCCCTTAGCCGAATTCATCGGAAATGTAAGGGGTACACATAGGAGCCGGGCAACCCAACTATTGACCAAAATCTAGGTTCGAAACTGATGCATATAAGGCCAAAATCCGAGACGCCGAATACTTCGGACTTGTTATACAATTGTATCTTTTTTAGAGAACTTCTTCGTCCCACAGGGGCCATGCTAAAGAAATATGAAGGAGACCTTGAAAAGGCATAGTTTCTTTATTTCATAATTTCAAGCGTGTACGTGCCCGGCTGCGGTGAGAGGAATTTAAAGAATGCAATGTAAAAAGTAAAGAAGAAAGAGGAAGAAACAGGGCGGATAATTGCTAACGAACTTTGAAGAATCCGGGCTGCTACCTGCCGCACGTCTGCGTTTCCGAGCTTTTGACCAGACGTTCACCATTGATGGTGAGCAATTTGTGAAGGTTGATGCCCTTCCGGCCCTTTATACACTTCAAGTGTTTGATTGATCGAGCTCCTTTAGAGGAGGTGTTTGCCGAAGTCTGCTCTGTGGTTAAAACCGTATGGACGTAGTCATGTTTGGTTGTTTCTTTTACAGAGACTTGCCTATGCGGGGGCTCGAAGCCACGTCTTTGCTTGGTTAAACCGTGCCGACGTTTGAGTGAGTGTTTGGCTCCTCGACGACCCAGGGAATCTTTAGTGCGAAATGATGCACTCTGGGGACGTAGTGCCCACTCCAGAGAGGGCACGCGAGGAGCCCGCATCCCTATTTCGGGTGCGGGGGTACCTAGCCGAGGTCGATTTGTGCAGCCCGGGTGCGCTTCAAAGAGCGGGTGGCGCGTTTATCGCTGCGGGCTGCCTCCTCGGACGCCTGTACCTCAGCTGTGAAAGCCGCGGTCTATTCCTCTGTCCGGAGTGAACGTTCGGTGTTACCATTGACTGTGATAACACCGTTAGGTCCCGGCATTTTGAGCTTGAGGTAGGTGTAATGCGGGACTGCGTTGAAATGCGCGAAGGCTGTGCGCCCTAAGAGCGCATGGTATCCACTTCGGAAAGGTACGATATCGAAGATTAACTCCACACTTCTGAAGTTCTCAGGCGAGCCGAAGACTACCTCTAGGGTGACTGTTGGGGATGTTTGCCAGCGTATAGACCCGGCAGAGTGATAACCCGGCCGTAGAGCAAGCTCGGTGGGTCAGTTCACTGCGTGATTGCAGGAACCTTGGTGGGTCGTCTTAGCGAGGCCTGGCGAGGACAGGCCGGCTTAGGTAATAGGGCCGGCTCACGGAGATGATGAGTGGCACGGAGGCCGACTTGGAGAACAAGTAGGAAAGAGTAGGAGACGGGTCAAAGGACGACCCGGACTCTCATGTAATCTAGGGTTCCACCTGTGTATATAAAGGGGAGCACCTATACGAAAAAGACTAAGTTGCAATCTCCTCGAGAGCTAGGTTAGTGATACGTCCATTTTGCATCATGTTTTACTACTGTTATTTATAGTGTTTTTAATCAATATAATACTTTGTGGAGCTATTCTAATGCCTTTTCTCTCTAAATATGCAAGATTCACACAAGGAGGGAGAATACCGGCAGCTGGAATTCTGGACCTGAAAAAGCTCTGTCAAGATACCTATTCTGCACAACTTCAAATGAGCTGAAATTTTCTGGAGAATTATTTTAGAATATATTAAAAATATTGGAAGCAAAAAGTACCAGAGGGGGCCACCCAGGTGCCCACGAGGCGCCAGGGCGCGCCACCCCCCAGGCGCGCCCTGGTACCTCGTGCGGCCCCTGGCCCACTTCTGGCCCCCATTTTTTGGTATAAAAGGGCATTTGACCTAAAAAATAGAGAGAAGACTTTGGGGACGGTGCGCCGCCGTCTTGAGGTGGAACTTGGGCAGGAGCACTTTTGCTCTCCGGCGGAGAGATTCTGTCGGGGATACTTCCCTCCGGGAGGGGGAAATCGTCGCCATCGACACCACCAGCGACCCTCTCATCATGGGAGGGCTAATCTTCATCAACATCTTCACCAACACCATCTCATCTCAAACCCTAGTTCATCTCTTGTATTCAATCATTGTCTCAAAACCTCGGATTGGTACATGTGGGTTGCTAGTAGTGTTGATTACATCTTGTAGTTGATGCTTGTTGGTTTACTTGGTGGAAGATTATATGTTCAGATCTATTATGCACTTCAATACCCTACTGGTCATGAACATGTTGATGATGTGTGAGTAGTTACTTTTGTTCTTGAGGACATGAGAGAAGTCTTGTCATAAGTAATCATGTGAATTTGGTATTCGTTCGATATTTTGATGATGTGTATGTTGTGATTCTCTTAGTGGTGTCATGTGAACGTCGACTACATGACACTTCACCATCTTTGGGCCTAAGGGAATGCATTGTGGAGTAGTAATTAGATGATGGGTTGCTAGAGTGACAGAAGCTTAAACCCTAATTTATGCGCTATTCCGTAAGGGGCTGATTTGGATCCACATGTTTAATGCTATGGTTAGAGTAATCTTAATTCTTCTTTCGTAGTTGCGGATGCTTGCGAGAGGGGGTAATCATAAGTGGGAGGTTTGTCCAAGTAAGGGCAGCACCCAAGCACCGGTCCACCCACATATTAAATTATCAAAGTAGAGAATGCGAATCAAACTAACATGGTGAAAGTGACTAGATGAAATTCCCATGTGTCCTCGAGAACGCTTTACTTATTATAAGAGATCGTTCTGGCCTGTCCTTTGCTACAAAAAGGATTGGGCTATATTGCTACACTCTTTGTTACTATTGTTACTAGTCACTTGTTACAAATTATCTTGCTATCAAACTACCTGTTACCGATAATTTCAGTGCTTGCAGAAAACACCTTGCTGAAAACCGCTTGTCATTTCCTTCTGCTCCTCGTTGGGTTCGACACTCTTACTTATCGAAAAGACTATGATTGATCCCCTATACTTGTGGGTTATCAAGACTCTTTTCTGGCACCGTTGCCGAGGGGTGGCGTGCCTTTGGTAAGTGGAATTTGGTAAGGAAACAATTATATTACGTGCTGAAATTTACTATCACTTGTCACTATGGAAAGTAATCCTTTGAGGGGTTTGTTCGGGGTATCTTCACCTCGACCGGAAACTCGAATAGTTGCTCCTCAACCTACTGCACCTATTGAAAAAGATATTGAATATGAAATTCCTCCGGGCATGTTAGAGAAACTGCTAGCTAATCCTTATGCAGGAGATGGAACGGTACATCCTGATATGCACTTGATTTATGTGGAAGAAATTTGTGGATTGTTTAAGCTTGCAGTATAACCGGAGATGGAGTTAAGAAGAAAGTTTTCCCTTTATCTTTGGAGGGAAAAGCATTAATATGGTATAGGCTATGTGATGATACTGATACATGGGATTGGAACCGCCTGAAACTAGAATTCCATCAGAAATTTTATCCTATGCATTTGGTTCATCGTGATCGGAATTATATATATAACTTTTGGCCTCGTGAAGGAGAAAGCATCGCTCAAGCTTGGGGGAGGCTTAAATATATGTTGCATACATGCCCCAATCATGACCTCTCAAGAAAAATTATCTTAGAAATTTTTTATGCTCGGCTTTCTCATGATAATCAAACTATGCTCGATTCTTCTTCGACTGGCTCCTTTATGAAGAAAACTATTGAATTCATATGGGATCTTTTGGAAAGAATTAAATGCAATTCTGAAGATTGGGAACTCGACAAAGGTAATGAGTCAGGTATAATACTTGAGTTCAATTGTGTTAAATCTTTTATGGCCACCGATGCTTTTCATAAGTTTAGCACTAAATATGGACTTGACTCTGAGATAGTAGCCTCCTTTTGTGAATCCTTTGCTACTCATGTTGATCTCCCTAAGGATAAGTGGTTTAAATTTCATCCCCCTGTTAAAGAAAAGATAGATGAACCTGTTAGTGTTAAAGAAGAAACAATTGTTTATCATGTTGATCCAGTTGTTCCTACCGCTTATATTGAGAAACCACCTTTTCCTGTTAGGATTAAGGAACATGCTAAGGTTTCAACTGTGGTTAACAAAAGTCATAATAGAACACCTAGACCCGCTGAACAAATTAAATTTGAACCTAATGTTGCTATGGTTAAAGATCTCTTAGTTGATAATATAGATGGGCATGTTATTTACTTCTGCAATGAAGCAGTTCGAATTGCTAAACCTGATTCTAAAGATAAAAACAGACCCGTTGTGGGCATGCCTGTTGTTTCAGTTAAAATAGGAGATCATTGCTATCGTGGCTTATGTGATTTGGGTGCTAGTGTGAGTGCTATTCCTTTTACTTTATATCAAGAAATTATGAATGATATTGCACCTGCTGAATTAGAGGACAATGATGTTACTATTAAATTTGCAAACAGAGATACCATCACACCACTTGGGATTGTTAGAGATGTTGAAGTCTTGTGTGGAAAAATAAAATACCCTACTGATTTTCTAGTCCTTGGTTCTCCACAAGATGATTTTTGTCCCATTATATTTGGTAGACCTTTCTTGAACACGGTTAATGCTAAGATTGATTGCACTAAAGAAACAGTCAGTGTTGATTTTGGTGGTATGTCTCATGAGTTTAATTTCTCCAAATTTCGTAGACAACCTCATGACAAATAATTGCCTAGTAAAGATGAAATTATTGGTCTTGCTTCTATTGCCGTACCTCCTACTGATCCGTTAGAACAATATTTGCTAGACCATGAGAATGATATGCATATGCATGAAAGAAATGAAATTGGTAAGATGTTCTTTGATCAACCACCTATCCTTAAACATAATTTGCCTGTTTAAACTCTTGGAGGTCCTCCTCCACCTAAAGGTGATCCTGTGTTTGAATTGAAGCAATTTCCTGATACATTGAAATATGCTTATCTAGATGAAAAGAAGATATATCCTGTTATTATTAATGCTAACCTTTCAGCGTATGAAGAAAAGAGATTGCTGAAAACTCTAAGGAAACACCGAGCCGCTATTGGATATACTCTTGATGATCTTAAGGGCATTAGTCCCACTCTATGTCAGCACAAAATTAATATGGAGCCTGATGCTAAACCAGTTGTCGACCACCAACGTCGATTAAATCCTAAGATGAAGGAGGTGGTAAGAACTGAAATATTAAAACTTCTGGAAGCAGGTATAATCATTCCCATAGGTGATAGTAGATGGGTAAGTCCTGTTCATTGTGTCCCTAAGAAAGGAGGTATAACCGTTGTTCCTAATGATAAAAATGAACTCATTCCACAAATAATTGTAACTGGTTATAGGATGGTAATCGATTTTAGAAAATTAAAGAAAGCTACTAGAAAAGATCATTACCCCTTACCTTTTATTGATCAAATGTTAGAAAGATTGTCTAAGCATACACATTTTTGTTTCCTAGATTGTTATTCTGGTTTTTCTCAAATACCCGTATCACAACCCGATCAAGAGAAAACCACATTTACTTGTCCTTTCAGAACTTATGCTTATAGACGTATGCCTTTTGCTTTATGCAATGCACCTGCTACCTTTCAAAGATGTATGACTGCTATATTCTCTGACTTTTGTGAAAAGATTGTTGAGGTTTTCATGGATGATTTTTCCGTTTACGGAACTTCTTTTGATGATTGCTTAAGCAACCTTGACCGAGTTTTGCAGAGATGTGAAGAAACTAATCTTGTCTTGAATTGGGAGAAGTGCCACTTTATGGTGAATGAAGGTATTGTCTTGGGCCATAAAGTTTCTGAGAGAGGTATTGAAGTTGATAAAGCTAAGGTTGATGCTATTGAGAAAATGCCATGTCCCAAAGATATTAAAGGTATAAGAAGTTTCCTTGGTCATGCTGGTTTCTATAGGAGATTTATTAAAGACTTCTCCAAAATTTCTAGGCCTCTCACCAATCTTTTGCAAAAAGATATTCCATTTGTTTTTGATGATGATTGTCTAGAAGCCTTTGAAACACTTAAGAAAGCCTTAACCACTGCACCTATTGTTCAACCACCTAACTGGAACTTGCCTTTTGAAATTATGTGTGATGCTAGCGATTATGCTGTTGGTGCTGTTCTAGGACAAAGAGTTGATAAGAAATTAAATGTTATCCATTATGCTAGTAAAACTCTAGATACTGCCCAAAGAAATTATGCTACTACCGAAAAAGAATTTTTAGCAGTTGTGTTTGCATGTGATAAATTCAGATCTTATATAGTTGATTCTAAAGTAACTATTCACACCGATCATGCTGCTATTAAATATCTTATGCAAAAGAAAGATGCTAAACCTAGACTCATTAGGTGGGTTTTATTGCTACAAGAATTTGACTTGCATATTATTGATAGAAAGGGAGCTGAGAATCCCGTAGCAGATAATTTGTCTAGAATAGAAAATGTTCTTGATGACCCACTACCTATTAATGATGATTTTCCTGATGAGCAATTAGCTGTCATAAATGCTTCTCGTAATACTCCTTGGTTTGCAGACTATGCTAATTACATTGTTGCTAAATATATACCACCTAGTTTTACATACCAACAAAAGAAAAAATTCTTCTTACTTAAGACATTACTTCTGGGATGACCCACATCTTTATAAAGAAGGAGTAGATGGTATTATTAGACGTTGTATACCTGAGCATGAACAGGAACAAATCCTACGGAAGTGTCACTCCGAAGCTTACGGAGGACACCATGCGGGAGACAGAACTGCACACAAGGTATTACAATCTGGTTTTTATTGGTCTACTCTTTTTAAGGATGCTCGTAAATTTGTCTCCTCTTGTGATGAATGTCAAAGAATTGGTAATATTGGTAGACGTCAGGAAATGCCTATGAATTGTTCACTTGCTGTTGAACCATTTGATGTTTGGGGATTTGATTATATGGGACCTTTTCCTAAATCCAATGGGTATACTCATATTTTAGTTGCTGTTGATTACGTTACTAAGTGGGTAGAAGCTATTCCAACTAGTAGTGCTGATCATAACACTTCTATTAAAATGCTTAAAGATGTTATTTTCCCAAGGTTTGGAGTCCCTAGATATTTAATAACTGATGGTGGTTCACATTTTATTCATGGTGCATTCCGTAAATTACTTGCTAAATATGATGTCAACCACAGAATTGCATCTCCCTATCATCCTCAGACTAGTGGTCAAGTTGAATTAAGCAATAGAGAAATAAAATTAATTTTGCAGAAAACCGTTAACAGATCTAGAAAGAATTGGTCTAAGAAACTTGACGATGCACTGTGGGCTTATAGAACTGCTTATAAAAATCCTATGGGTATGTCTCCTTATAAAATGGTTTATGGAAAAGCATGTCATTTGCCTCTTGAGTTAGAACATAAAGCATATTGGGCAATTAAAGAATTAAATTATGATTTCAAACTTGCCGGTGAGAAGAGGTTATTTGACATTAGCTCATTAGACGAATGGAGAACCCAAGCTTATGAAAATGCTAAATTGTTTAAAGAAAAAGTTAAAAGATGGCATGATAGAAGAATTCAGAAACGGGAATTTAAAGTAGGTGAGCAAGTTCTATTGTACAATTCTTGTTTAAGATTTTTTGAAGGAAAACTTCTCTCTAAGTGGGAAGGACCGTATATTATCGAAGAAGTTTATCGCTCCGGAGCCATCAAAATAAATAACTCCGATGGCACTAATCCGAGAGTGGTGAATGGGTAAAGAATTAAGCATTATATTTCAGGTACCCCTATCAATGTTGAAACTAATATTATTGAAACAATTACACCGGAGGAATACATAAGGGAGACCTTCCGGAACACTCCAGAACCCTGAAAAGGAAGAGGTATGTGATACGGTAAGTAAACCGACTCCAAAATTCCGTAAAAATACTTTCTGTCAGTTTTGGAATATTTATAAAAAAATAAATAAAATAAGAAATAGCCGGGGGGGGGGGGGCCCACGTGTGCCTTCCAGACTCCGTTTTTCTTCTGGATTACTTGTTTTGCAAGATAAAAAATCTATATATAGACTTCCAGATGTTTTGACCACCGTATCGCAGAAATCTCCTCTGTTCTTGTTTCATGCTGATTTCCTGGCAGATCTGAAAATATGTCGTCTCAAGACTCAGATGGGGAGAGCTTCATATCACACTATCTTGCAAATCCGAAGGCCTATGGGGATTTAGACCCCTATGGATTGTTCGAGGAGGAGCAAGAGGCCAACATAAAGGGGATGGAAGACGCGAGTTCGGATGAAGATGATGCCCCTTTACCTCGACCTGGAGATATGCATGTGGAGTTCAAGAAGTCGAGTCTCCCAAACACAGTAAAGAAATCTAAGATTCAATTTATTCCATCCCGTTTTCTGCAGGAGAGCAAGGAGGCATTATGTAAAAGGGTATTGAAGCTTGAGCAAGAAGTCGATGATTTGAGGGAGGAAAATTTCATCCTCAAACGTAAGCTGGCCAAGCTTATCATTACTCCACCACCATCATCACCGGAGAAGGACACTTGAGCACATGGGTATGGGCTCTCCCCTTGGCTTGCGCTAAGCTTGGGGGAAGTGCACCGGTATCGTATCACCATCACTTCTATTATCTTTACTTACTTTCAGTTCGATCCTCAGTTATTTCGTGATCTAGTTGAATAAAAGCTTAGCATGATCTATTTTCGAGTGTTAGTTTCGTGACCCGTCCATCTATGTAATCGAGTTGAGAGCTATATAATAAAGAGTAGTTTGAGCCTGTGTTGCTTTACTTTCATGTTTCAATCATAGCAATGAAAATAACGAAAACGATCATATGCTAACCTTATGGAAAGTAATGACATTACATAAAGAAAAGTATAAGCGGTAAAATTTATTGGAGGATAACAAACATAGTATTAGTCAATGATGCAATTCATGAAAGAATTAATAAGGGAAGAGAAGATTCACATGCAAATATACTATCTTGGACATCTTTTATGATTGTGAGCCCCCATTAAGTATTTTGTGTCAAATTGTTGACGTTGGACAAGGAAGACAACGTAATGAGTTATGTTTGTTCATATTCATATAGAAGTTATATTGTTATAGATCCTCCAACATGTGGTGCTTGCCCAATATCTTTGCTAGCCAAAAATTCGCACTAAGTAGAGATACTACTTGTGCATCCAAAACCCTTAGACCCAGTTTCATGTCATGAGAGTCCACTATATCTACCTATGGATTGAATAAGATCCTTCAAGTAAGTTGTCATCGGTGCAAAAAGCAATAAAAATTGCCTCTAAATATGTCTGAACTTTTATTGTAAGGGAAATAAGCGTTGTACGAGCTTGTCATGGTAAAGAAATAAAAGCGACGGACTGCATAATAAAGGTTGCTATCACAAGGGGCAATATAACGTGATGTTCCTTTGCATTAAGAGCTCTAGCATTCAAAAACAAAAAGCGCATGACAACCTCTGCTTCCCTCTGCGAAGGGCCTATCCTTTACTTTTATGTATTTTACTTTTTATGCAAGAGTCAATAGTATTCTCTTCTATTTCCTTTTTATTTTTCTCTTTTGCAAGCATCATGTGGTGGGGAAAGATCTAAGCACATATATCCAGTTGGATATGAGTGATCATGAGTTATTATTGTTGACATCACCCTTGAGGTGAATAAGTTGGGAGGCAGAACTATAAGCCCCTATCTTTCTATGTGCCTGGCTGAGACTTTTTGCTCCATATATATGTCGTGAGTGTTAGCAATCATGGAAGACTAAATGATGGTTGAGTATGTGGACTTGCTGAATAGCTCCTACATGTGACCCTTCCTAAAAATATGATGAATTGTAATTGCATTGTTGACTGAGAACATAGTTTGTTAGCTTTCAAGAAGGTTTATGCCTTATACTCCACTGTTGTGGTGAATTGTTACTTGCTCATAAGAAGTTTATGATAATAAATATTGCTGCCATGATAATAAATATTGCTGTTATAATAATGATCATGATGCTTCTATGTCCGTGTTTTGTTTTTATCGACACCTCTCTCTCTCTAAACATGTGGACATGATTATTGATATCGGCTTTCGCTTGAGGACAAGCGATGTCTAAGCTTGGGGGAGTTGATACGTCCATTTTGCATCATGTTTTACTACTGTTATTTATAGTGTTTTTAATCAATATAATACTTTGTGGAGCTATTCTAATGCCTTTTCTCTCTAAATATGCAAGATTCACACAAGGAGGGAGAATACCGGCAGCTGGAATTCTGGACCTGAAAAAGCTCTGTCAAGATACCTATTCTGCACAACTCCAAATGAGCTGAAATTTTCTGGAGAATTATTTTGGAATATATTAAAAATATTGGAAGCAAAAAGTACCAGAGGGGGCCACCCAGGTGCCCACGAGGCACCAGGGCACGCCACCCCCCGAGGCGCACCCTGGTACCTCGTGGGGCCCCTGGCCCACTTATGGCCCCCATTTTCTGGTATAAAAGGGTATTTGACCTAAAAAATAGAGAGAAGACTTTGGGGATGGGGCGCCGCCGTCTCGAGGCGGAACTTGGGCAGGAGCACTTTTGCTCTCCGGCGGAGAGATTCTGCCGGGGATACTTCCCTCCGGAAGGGGGAAATTGTCATGGTGATCTCATGGCAGATGCCATAAGATGGCTAAAGAGGTGGGGCTACGAGAGGACGCCGGTGGGCTCCGGAGGCGAGGTTGGCACGAGCAAGTGCGAGACACGAGACGTACCCAGGTTCGGGGCCCTCCGGAGAGGTAACACCCCTAATCCTGCCGTATGAGCTGATATGCGCAAAGGTTACAGAGTTGCTCCTGGAGCTGTTTGGACGGAGGAGGGAGAAGGGCTAGGCCACCGTTCTGCCTCTCCGGCGGGAGCGTGTGTGCTCTGTGGAGCGAGGAATCACTAAAGGGATTGAGGAGCGGCTATGCAACGGAAGGGAGTGAACCGAAGGAAGCTAACTAGAATGTGTACTGATCTGACCGAGCGATCGACTGACCCCTCTGCATGGAGGCCTCCCTGGGGGTCTTATAGGCCGACCCCCAGGGTTACAATGGTAACATTACAGAGGCACGGGCCCCTGATGTCATTGACCGGGATCCGGTGGCCGGGTCGCCGGGACGCCGGGTCGCCGGGCTGCCGGGTCGCCAGGTGCGCCGCACCTGCCTGGCGCGGGGCACTGTGGCGGGTCTTGTCTCTTGTCAGTCTGGTATGAGGCACTGTGGCGCGTCCTGTCCGTCGTCAGAGGGAGGTCGGCACCGCCGTTTCTACAGGACCGCGCCTCCCTGACACTGCCCGCCTCGGGCGGGGGCGCAAGGAAAGCTGCAGCTTTGCCTGTTCTGTCAGTATAAAGGGAGGAGCGCTGTAGTCACGCTTGCTTCGTCGCTAAGGCTTCGTCTCCTCGCGGCCGGCCAGCATGGGCCAGCCGGCCAGGCCGGGTTGCCGTGCCGAGCCGGCTCGCGCTGGGGAGCCGGCGTGCTTGGCTAGCCGGCCTGAGGGACTCGTCTTGCTCCGATGATTTTCCAAAAGGGATCCGAGCTCCGTCGCCTACTCGGGGATCATCCCCCCGACAGTAGTCCCCGAAGCTGTGAAGGTTCGCCGGCTTCAGGCAGGGGGGCCTTTGCAGCTTACCACCCTGAGGAGCCGGTTTTTTGATGTAGTGCCGGAGTCCGGTCGGGCGGCTTCGCCTGGCCGCTCGTCGGCTCCGCGGCAGCGGGCGCCGGGAACACCCGTTGGGGGCCGGCTTCCGGAGACCGGGTCGCGGCACCCCGGCCTGGGCGGGAAACGGAAACGCTTGCCAAATGAGTCTTGCTTCGTACGCCGATTTGCGCCTGCCGCAGCTCGACGGGATGCCATGTGCAGTCTCGCGGTGGGCGAGGCCTGCCAGCCCACGCACGCGACGGGACGTGACTGTGGCTCGGGCCCGCCACGACACGCCCTCGGCCCGCGCGCGGGGGATTAACTGCGGCGACCGTTGGCGATTGCGCTTCCCCACGCAGTTAATGTGCGTGGGGAACGTGCGCGCACAGTGCGGGGGAGTGGGGATTGTGGGCGCAGACGATCCCACTCCCCCACGATTTCGCGTGGTTATAAATGAGAAGGAGGTGGGAGTGCGACGGAGACGCTCGCACTCGCACCCCTGCCCCTCGCTCCTCCTCTGCTTCCTCTTCTTCTCCGCCGTGCCCGGGCGAAGCGCTGCCGCCTTCGTACGCCTCACCCACACCTGCTGCGCGCCGCGACCCGAAGCCCGCAGCGCGCAGGTCTTCTCCCTCTCCTCCTCTTCATCGCCGAATCTCGACGCCCGCGGAAAACCCTCCCCAATGGCGCTGCCGAAAGGTTCTTGGGAGGGCTCCATTACGACGGAGCAGAATATCCGGTACCTCCGCCGCACGAAACGGCTGCCGCCGGCGGAGGTGCTGCTAGCGCGCGCGTCGGGCTCGGAGAGGGTGCCGGAGCCGCAGGAGGGCAAGCATGTGGTCTTCTTCTCGCATTTCGAGCGCGGGCTCGGCCTCCCCGCGAGTCTCTTCTTCCGCGCGTGGCTTGACTTCTTCGGGCTGCAGCCGCATCATCTCGGCGCCAACGCCGTGCTGCAGGTTGCCGTCTTCGCCACGCTCTGCGAGGGCTATCTCGGGATGCTGCCGACCGTGGAGCTGTGGGCGAAGATGTTCTTTCTCGAGCAGCAGGGAGCGTCAGTCGGCGTCATGTCCGACTGCGGCGCGGCGGTGGTCACCGGCCGGGTGAACGGGCCGTTTCCCAAGCTGCCGCTTGAGGACTCGGCCAAGAAGTGGCAGATGACGTTTTTCTACGTCCGGAACGCCGACCCGGCTATCGACGTCATCAACCTTCCGCCGTTCGTTGACGCGCCGCCACTCGAGAAGCCGAATTGGGGCTACTGCCCCAAGAAGCCGTCGAAGGAGATGGTGAACATCTGCGGCCGGGTCGGGGAGCTGACGAAGAGCGAGGGGCTGAAGCCGGCTGATCTCATCGCGGCCTTCATCGCCCGCCGGGTTCTGCCGCTGCAGCGCCGGGCACACCGGATCTGCGACATGAGCGGCCGGCATGACCCGACCCGGATGTCAACCAAGGAGCTGACGCCGGCTGGGATCGTCCAGCGGGTCAACTACATCTCCAAGGCCGGGCTGAAGGAGGGGGAGTGGAGCTTCGGGAAGGAGCCTTATCACCGGGAGAACCCGGCGCCTGCGGTGAGTCCCTAGTCTTTATATTTTGCCGCTTCGACATTATTCTTACGTCCTGACGCCACGGGATGGCCGCAGCTATTCGCCAGCCAGCGGAATTACGACGGGCCGAATGCCCAGATTCTGCTGGCCGACCTGCCCGACTCGGATGTGGAGGAGGCCGGCGCCGAGGCGGAGGAGGGGGCGGTCGAGGCGCGCCTGGCCGACGCCGCAGCCGGCGGGTCGCGGATTGCAGGTAAGTCTCCGCCTCTAGATCTACTGCGGGACTGGCCGGATGACGACGAGGAGAGCCTGACCGACGCCCATGGTGCAGCACCCTCGGCTGGGGAGGTTGCCAGTGTCGACCCCCCAAGACGGCTGCGGAAGGCGGCCGGCACCGGGCCGGCTCGCGCAGCGGCGACCGTCAGCCGGCCGCACGGGAAGGAGGCGGTCGAGGCAAGATCGGCCACGAAACGCCCGGCGGCGGGGCCGGCGGGCGAAAGGGCTGTCGTGAGGAAGAAGCGCCGGCTCGCCCCGTCCATGTGGCCGAGGCGGGAGCCCCCGACGGTCATCGGGTAAGTATTTCTTGACTTATTTCTGATCTCTGCTTGCTGAATTTGTGGGGGCGCGCCATCTTGCGGTTTATCTTTTTTCTTCCTTATGCCTTCGCCGTGACGAATCTGCCGTGTACAGGTTGGCTCTTGACTTGGCGGCGGCAGCGACAGAGGCCGCGGCGGGCGAGGCCGTCTGGCGGAAGACTCTGAGCAGTGCCATCGACCGCGAGCCGGACCGGACCGCGGAGGAGGACCTCGAGGCCCGCCAGTCCGGCCAAGATCTTGAGGCGGCGACGCGCGCCGCCTGGCGGGACCGGGCCGAGGCCTAGAAGGCGATGCAGGAGGCCTCGGCCCAGGCGTCGGAGAGGGCCTCCGCGAAGCGGGCCAGGCCCACCGCGGACCTGGCTTGGCCGGAGATGGAGAGGGGCTCGGCGCCTGTGGTGACAATCATCGAGCCGCAGCCGGAGGGAGCGGGCGAGCCGGAGAGGCGGGCGGAGCCGGCCGACGGCGAGTCGGACGTCGATGACAATATCGTCGTGTACACGCCGCCCCGGGCCGATCCAGCAGGAGGTGGCGAAGGCGGCGGAGAGAGGCGCGAGGTGGACTCCGTGCCATCCGGCCAAACGCAGCCGACGCCGGCCCCGGAGGCCGCGATCGGGGTCACCGGTACCTTGGTGGTCGTGCCGCCCCAAGCCTCCACGAACCCCGAGCGGCCGGGTGGAAGCGGATCCGGCGCCGGGACTGCACTCCAGCAGCCGTGGGCGAGCTCCAGCGAGGTCGTGGTGGGGCCGCGAACCCGGGAGGACGATGCGGCGGACGCCTTGCGCTCGCAACTTCGCGGTCGGGGCGAGCGCCTGCAGGCCTTCGTCCGGGAGGAGCAGGACCGGGCGCAGCAGCTGGAGCAGGCGATCGCGGTGAGTTTTTTCTTCTGTGCCTGTCTTGATTGTTGAATCAGTGGGGGCGCGCCAGCGCACCCACTTGGTGTAGCCCCCGAGGTTCGGCCGGGCTGCGAAGCAGCCGGGTCGAATCTTATGGCTGTCTTTTGCATTCTTTTAATCTTCTGTCTACGCGCAGCATCTGTACGACCTGCGGGCCAGCGCGTTCAACCGGCTCCGGGATCGGTACCGCGAGGCCAGAACCCAGCTCGCCGCCAAGGAGGAGGAGCTGCGTCGGGTCCAAGGTACGTCTTGCATGCCTTCAGTGGGTGCGCGCCAGCGCACCCACTGGGTGTAGCCCCCGAGAGTCGGGCCGGACTGCGGAGCAGCCGGGTCGAATCTTAGAGCCTTGACTTTTTCTTCTAATCCTTGCTTCCGGCATCTGACCGGGAATCTCGTCGTGCAGCTGACGCGGCCGAGGTGCCAGGCCTTCGAGGCCGGCTTGCCGAAGCCTGCCAGCAGCGCGACCACGCCATCGGCGACCACGACCGGCTTCAGGCCGAGGTAGACCGGCTGGTGGCCGAGAAGGCCAGGGCGGAGGATTCCCACCAGGCGGAGCTGGGCCGGTTGGCGGAGGAGCACGGCAAGGCGGCCGAGGAGCTAGCGGATGCCGGCAGGAAGATCGCCCAGCTCGAAAAGGATCTCAAAGCCCAGGCTCGCGCGTCGGCGATCCGGGAGAACGGGATGCTGGGCGAGGCGCAGCACCTTGACGAGACCTTCGCCCGTAAGTACCATTTCTTCCTTTGGGCCGGCTGGCGTAGCCGGCAAGTTGCTTTCTTTGACTGATTTGTTTCTTTCCTTTGCCAGGAGTCTTCCTGGAGGCACAGGAGGCGGCCGATGCGGCCGTGTACGCCCACCGGGCTGAGCAGCGCGAGCTGGGGGCGGAGATCGACGCTTACGCCGCCTGGTCCTTCTCGGAGCTCGTTCTTGACGGCGAGGCCCATCTTCGGGCCGTGGAGGGGCAGATGCACCGCCTGTTCGAGGCCGGCTTGGGCATGGCGAGCGGCCTCTGGCCAAGCGTGGTGGTGCCGAACAGCGTCACCCGGCTGGCGCGGTGGCTGGAGGTTGGGGTGGAGCGACTCGGCGCGTGGAGGGCCTCTGCGGCCCAGGTCGACGCGGAGACGGCGCTGTGCTTCGTCGTGTCGTGGTATCCGGGCGTGGACCTCGACCGTCTGGCAGCGCAGCGGGCCGGCGCGGAGGAGGACTTGGCGGCGCGGGCGCAGCGGATCGCAGGGCGGGCCAGTTACTTGGCAACGTTCGCCCCGTACGACGAATTCGTCGTCGAGCGGACGGAAGACGGCGAGGAGCTCCCTGCCAACGCGCTCGGCCTGCTGCTCAACGACCCGAACGGCAGCTCGGTCGAGACGGGCGCCTATACCGATGACGAGGCCGACGCGGACGACGACGCCACGGCCGAGAGGACGGCGGAGAGCGCTGGACCCAACCCGGCGGCCGCGTCCACCTTGGCTAAGCCGACGCCGGCCGGAGACGACGCGGGTGCCGCTTAGGATAGCTTTCCCTTTTTATCTTTCCTGTGCTCAAACTTTTGTTAGGTAGCAGGTCCACCCACTGGGGGTGTAGTTCTATGTAATGAACTCGTGGCCGAAGGCCCATGCTGTATATAAATTTTGCATGCGATTTCACTTTCTGCTATTCGGCCTTGGGCCTTTTCCTGTTTGTCGTTTCTCTGGGCTTCCTTCCCGCTAGCCGGACAGCCAGGTTGCGGACTGTGGCTAGGACGGGAACTAGGCTTTGAGAGCGAACGCACAATACTTAGGCTTTTTCGGACGTTGCGCGCGAGTGAAACACCCACTGGGCCGGCTGGCGGCAGGCGGCGAGGCCGCCTGGCGCGCAGCCGGTCGTGCGGCGAACAAGCGATAGAGAACGGGTTGAGCCGGGTTGGCTGAACCGGGCTGTCCTTCTTAGTCGTTCTGGCGTGACGGCGCTTTCGGCCTTTGGCTCTTGCCGGCCGGACAGCCGGGAGCCGGCTGTGGCTGGCAAAGAGAGGGCTTCGGCGGCTCGTACGCTTCGAGACGGACTAAGGAAAAAAGCGGGGCGTGGTCTAGCCGGCTAGCCCCCGAGCCCCCGAGCCGGCTACGCCGACTCGGTGCGGGAATTAGAAAAAACGGGGCTGTGTGTAGACACAGAATAAAGCGGAAAAGGGAGCCCCCGAGCCCCCGAGCCGGCTGCGCCGACTCGGCGGGAGAAATGAAAATGGGGGAGCTGCCTGCTTTCATTAAGTCCAAAAGATGGTGATACATACATACATGAGTTTAACTGTAAAACGGACGGAGGAGCTCCGCGTTCCAGGGCCGGCTGGACTCCTCGCCGGCTGCATCTCGCTTGCGCTTGTTCGGCTTCTGCGCGTCGATGAGGTAGTACACGTTCCGGTCGCAGAGAGCCTTGCTGACGATGAAGGGGCCCTCCCAGGGGGAGGCCAGCTTGTGCTGGCCGCCTGTTAGCTGGACAAGCCGGAGTACGAGGTTGCCTTCGCGGAACACGAGGGGCTTGATCTTCTTGCTGTGGTAGTGGCGCAGGCCTTGTTGGTAGATGGCGGACTGGCTGAGGGCCAGGAGGCGCGCCTCCTCGAGCAGATCGACGCCGTCTTCGCGTGCTTCTTTTGCTTCGGCTTCGGTGTACATCGTCACCCGGGGTGAGTCGAACTCGACGTCGGTTGGGATGATTGCTTCGGCTCCGTAGACGAGGAAGAACGGGGTGAACCCGGTGGAGCGGTTCGGCGTCGTCCAGAGGCTCCAGAGGACGGCCGGCAGCTCGTCGAGCCAGCTGCCGGGTGAGCGCACGAGCGGCTCGACGAGTCGCGGCTTGATGCCGTCTAGGATGAGGCCGTTTGCCCGCTCGACCTGGCCGTTTGACTGGGGCTGTGCGACGGAGGCCAAGTCGAGCCGGATGCCAGATGCAGAGCAGTAGTGGGCCAGCGCGCCCTAGGCAAAGTTGGTGCCGTTGTCGGTGATGATACTGTGCGGCACGCCGTAGCGAACCGCGATATCCTTGATGAATCGGACGGCCGTGGGCCTGTCGAGCTTCTTGATTGGCCTGGCCTCGATCCACTTGGTGAATTTGTCGATGGCAACGAGGAGATGCGTCATGCCGCCTCAGGCGGTCTTGAAGGGCCCCGCCATGTCGAGTCCCCAGATGGCAAAGGGCCTTGTGATCGGGATGGTTTGGAGGGCCGAAGCCGGCTGGCGGCTGCGCTTGCTAAAGCGTTGGTAGCCCTCGCACTTGAGGACCAGTTCCTCGGCGTCTTGCAGGGCCGTGGGCCAGTAGAAACCGTGCCGGAATGCTTTGGCCACCAGGGATCTCGAGGCGGCGTGGTGCCCACATTCGCCCTGGTGGATGTCGAGAAGGATCTCGATCCCTTTGCTCTGCTCGATGCAGCGCTGGAACACGCCCGTCGCGCTGCGTTTGACGAGCTCGTGGTTGATGATGCTGTAGGCGGACGCGCGCCGCTGCACTTGCCGGGCTTCAGTTTCGCCGATGGGAAGTTCGCCGTCTTCCAAGAAGGCAAGGATTGGCTGAGCCCAGGATGGCGCCGCCACCACCGTGAGGACGGCCGCCGGGATGGGACCCGGGACGGCAGCCCCCGAGCCGGAGCCGGCAGTCCCCGGGCTAGAGCCGGCAGCCCCCGCGCTGGAGACGGCAGCCCCCGAGCCGGAGACGGCAGCCCCCGAGCTGGAGACGGAAGCCCCCGAGCCGGAGACGGCAGCCCCCGAGCTGGAGACGGCAGTCCCCGGGCTGGAGCTGGCAGTCCCCGACCTTGGGCCGGGAATCCCAGGGTCGGGTGGGGGCGCGCTGGGGTCGTCCGGGACGAAGATGGACTCCGACTCGGGAGACGGCTTGATGGACGGCTTCCGCAGGTGCTCGAGGGAGACGCCGGACGGGATGGCTTGCCGGGTGGAGCCTACTTTGGCCAGGGCGTCGACCGCTTCGTTGTCGGCACGTGGGACGTGGAGGAACTCACAACCATCGAACCCGCCGGAGAGTTGCTGGACCAGGAAGCGGTAGCTGGCCATGTTGGCGTCTTTGGCGTCCCAATCACCGGAAACTTGCTGCACCACCAGGTCCGAGTCGCCGTAGCAGAGGATGCGCCAGATGCCGATCTCCCTGGCCAGCCGGAGGCCGTGCGCGAGAGCTTCGTACTCGGCGACGTTGTTGGAGGCGGCGAAATGGATCTGGAGCACGTACCGCAGCCGGTCGTTCTTGGGGGAGGACATCACGATGCCGGCTCCCAAGCCGTTGCGCATCTTGGAGCCGTCAAAGTGCATGCGCCAGTGAGTCGACTCCGGCACCGGCGGCAGGTATTGCGTCTCGGTCCAGTCGACGAGGAAGTCGGCCAGCGCTTGGGACTTGATGGTGGTGCGCGGCTCGTAGAGGATCGTGTGGCCGGCTAGCTCGATGGCCCACTTGGCCACCCGGCCAGAGGCATCCCGGCAGCCCATGATCTCGCCGATGGGGGCCGTGCTCACCACGGTAATGGCGTGCTCTTGGAAGTATTGCCTCAGCTTCTTGGCGGCGAAGTACACGCCGTAGCACATCTTCTGGTAGTGGGGGTAATTCTGCTTGGAGGCGGAGAGCACCTCGCTGAGGTAGTACACCGGACGCTGGACCAGCTGCACCTTGCCCTCCTCAGGGCGCTCGACGACCAGCACCGTGCTGACTGCGCGGGAGGTGGCGGTGACGTATAGCAGGAGTGGCTCTTTCTCAGCCGGCGCGGCCAGGACGGGCGCGGTTGACAGCATGCGCTTGAGGTCACGGAAGGCTTCGTTCGCCTGGTCGCTCCACTCGAACGCCGTCGTCTTCTTCATCAGCTGATACAGGGGCAGGGCCCTCTCTCCCAGCCGGCTGATGAACCGGCTGAGAGAGGCCAAGCAGCCGGTGAACTTCTGGACGTCGCGCAGCCGGGTCGGCTTGCGCATGCGCTCGATTTCCTTGATCTTCTCCGGGTTGGCCTCGATGTCGCGCGTCGAGACGAGGAAGCCGAGTAGCTGGCCAGCCAGCACGCCAAAGACGCATTTCTCCGGGTTGAGCTTGATCCGGAACCGGCGCAGATTGGCGAAGGTTTCTTTGAGGTCGGCCAGGAGCGTGAGGTGCTGCTTGGTCTTCACCACGATATCGTCGACGTAGACGTGCGCGTTTCTGCCGAGCTGGGGCAGCAGGCACTTCTGCATGCAGCGCTGGAAGGTGGCGCCGGCATTCTTCAAGCCGAACGACATGGTGATGTAGCAATACGCCCCAAAGGGCGTGATGAAGGACATCTTGAGGGCGTCGGCCGGGTCCAGCTTGATCTGGTGGTAGCCGGAGTAGGCGTCGAAGAAGGACAGGAGCTCGCAGCCGGCTGTGGAGTCGATGACTTGGTCGATCCGGGGCAGAGCGAACGGGTCTTTGGGGCATGCCTTGTTCAGGCTGGTGCAGTCGATGCACATGCGCCAGGTGCCGTTTTTCTTCAGGACGAGGACTAGATTGGCCAGCCACTCGGGGTGGAACACTTCCATGATGAACCCGGCTTTGAGCAGCCGAGCGATCTCTTCACCAATGGTTCTTCGCTTTTCCTCGGAGAAGCAGTGTAGCGGCTGCCGGACAGACTTGGCGTCCTTGCGGACGTGTAGTTTGTGCTTGGCGAATTCCCTCGGGACACCCGGCATGTCTTTGGGAGACCATGCAAAGATATCCTGATTCTCACGTAGGAAATCGACGAGCTCGCCTTCCTATTTGCTGTCGAGGCCGGTGCCCACAACGACGTACTTGCTGGAGCTGGGGTCGGTCGGGTTGAGCGGGACTTTCTTCGTGTCCTTGGCCGGCTTAAGCGGAGCCGGCACGGCCGACTGCGCGTTAGCCAGCGCCACAATCCTGTCGAGCTGGCGCCTCTCCTTTGCGATGACCAACGACGGCCAGCTGGGAGCCGGCTTTGGCGCACTCGAGGGACTTCTTGTAGTCGCCGACGACGGTGATGAGGCCCTTGGGACCCGGCATCTTCAACTTCAGGTAGGCGTAGTGGGGGACCGCCATAAATTTGGCCATCGCGGGCCGGCCCAGCAACGCGTGGTAGGGGCTGGCCAGGTCGACCACCTCAAACCAGATCGGCTCGCGGCGGAAATGGCTGCTGGAGCCGAACAGGACGTCAAGCCGGATCCGGCCGATCGGGGAGCAGGAGAGTCCCGGCACGATGCCGTGGAACACCGTCCGGGTCAGCTCCAGCTGTCGCGCCTCGATGCCGAGCTTGGTCATCGTGTCGTGGTAAAGGATGTTGATGCTGCCGCCGCCGTCGATCAGCACCCGCGAAAAGCGGCAGGTGCGCTTCTCGGAGACGAGGGTGGGGTCGAGCACGAGGGCGTAGCCACCCGGCGTGGGCATGACGGCCGGGTGATCCTCCCGGTCCAGCTCACCGGTCGGTCGGACCAGTGCATGTACTGGGGAACCGAAGGGAGGACGGCGTTCACCTCGGCCGCGTGTTTGCGCTCGGCATGCTTGTCACCCCCCTCGCTGGTGAAGACGACGTAGGATGCGTCCGGGCGCGGGAAAGGGTTGTCGGCGAGGGCGCCGGGTGGCGGTGGAGGCGGCGGGAGCGGCGGCTGCTGCGGGCCGGCTCCAGGCGGCGGGGGTGGAAGGTTGCCCTTCAACAGGCGTTGCGTGAAGCTGCACTGCTGGAGCGTGTGCGTCGATGGCTTCGCGCTGCCGTGGTTCTTGCAGTGGGCGTCGAGCATCTGCTCAAAGGTCAGCTTGGGCTGCCAGACGACTTTGACAGTGCGCGGGCGCTGGCTGGCGCCTTGCTCGGCCAGCTGCTCCCTCTCCACGGCGGCGACTTGCCGGTTGTCGTAGCGAGGCGCCGACTGGTCGTTCCAGCGCTTGCCGTTGTTGTTGCTGTCTTGCTGGCGCTGGCTGTTGTCGCCAGCCGGCTTGGCGGGAGCCGGCTGGGCCGGGAGGAGCTTGCCGTCTGCGTCGATCGTGATCTTCATATTCATCGCGGAGTCGACCGTAGCGTACTTGTCCGCCACAGCCATGAGCTCCGCCAGGGTCTCCGGCTCATCGCACACCAGCCGGTGCTTGACCAGAGTGCTGTCTAGGCATCCGTCGATGAAGTACTGGATGGCCTAGACCTCGTGGACCCCTTCGCAGGAGTTGCGAAGCTCCGTCCACCGTGTGAGGAAGTCGCGCAGTGGCTCGCCCGGCTTCTGGACGCACATGGAGAGCTGGCGAGGCTTGCCGGGTCGCTTGCAGGTGCTGGTGAAGTTGCGAACGAACACGTCTTCGAAATCCAGCCAGGAGTTCACACTGCCGGCTCGGAGGCTGTTAAGCCACGTCCGGGCCGAACCGAGCAGCATGAGGGGGACGTAACGGACAGCCACACGCCGGTTGCCGCCGGCTATGCCGACAGCCGTGGTGTAGTCGGTTAGCCAGTCCTCCGGCTTGGTGGCGCCGGTGTACTTTGGGGAGTCGCGGGGCAGCGAGAAGCCTTTGGGGAAGGGTTCTTCGCGAATGCGGGGGCCGAAGCACGCCGGGCTGACAGAGCTTTCCTCCTCCAGGGCCGTGGAGCGCGCCAGCCGGTCGATGCGGTGACGGGCGTCGCTTTCGTCGTAGGGCTCGCGGGGGCCGAGTCGGTCAGCCACGGGAACGCGGAGGCCGATTCGGTCGGCCACAGGACCGCGGGGAGCAGGAGCTTCCGGGGCCGGCTCGGGCCGCCGAGCCGGCCGCACGGGGGCCTCCGGCTGCTGAACCCGGCCGTCGCCGGCCGTCTCGCCAGCGTTGCCGTCTCCAGCGGTGGTGGCGCGGTTGTGCCGGCTCCGGCCGGACCGGTGCTGGCCAGAGCGGCCTGCGCTAGTGGCGTGCGAAGACGTCTGCCGCGCATCCCGCAGAGCCCTCTCTGGGTTCCCGGTTCTTCTTGAGGCGGAGCCGGATGGCTGGGCCGGGTCGAAGCGTTGCTGCTGCTCGTTCGCCGCGGTGATGAGGTCGCGGATGCGCTGCTGCAGCTGCAGCAGCTCCTCGCCCTCCAGGAACTCGAGATCAGCAATCGCGGCCTGCGCCGCGCGCATGTTCTTGACGGGGGTGTCGTAGACGGGTCTGCCTGCGCCTAGCACACGGCCGAGTGCGCCCCCACGGATCCGCACCTCCGCGACCCGGCTGGGCTCGGCAGCGGGCGGAGTGAGGCCATGTGCTCTATCGAATTCTCGCTGGGCGGACTCCAGCCGGCGCCGGGTCGCCGCAAGCTCCGTGGCCTCGAGCAGCAGATGCTGGCGGCCCTCGTTGAGCTGGGCCGCTGCAGCAGCCGTGTCGGCGTCAGGCGTGATGGGGGCTTGCAGACTCCGGATCGTATCGTGGAGCGGGTCAGTGCGGCGAGGCGGAGCCGCGGCCAAGGCGGTGGCCGCGGCAGCCTTCTCCTTGGCGCGCGGGGAGCCGAAACTGGTGCCGATGGTTAGCACCTCCGCGTGAACGCAGAGAGCAGCGACGTCGTCGGAGACGGCGCGGGTAGCGGGGACAGGCGACTCGGTGCAATTGCACACTTCGCTGGGAAACATGTCGGGGACGAGCGCGACGAAGACGCGCAGCGCGCCGAAGGGGACGATGAAGCAGCCTGCGGGGCAGGCAACGTCCGCGCCCAGCGCAGCGCTTTAGCCGGCCGGTTTGGACGTGCGAGGCACACGGACCAAACCGTGCACGATGCGCTCGCCGGAGCTGGTGAAGGGCCTCGTCCGGAACTTGACTCCGGCCGGCGTCGCAAGCAGCCCCACGGTGGGCGCCAACTGTCGTGGTAATCTCACGGCAGATGTCATAAGATGGCTAAAGAGGTGGGGCTACGAGAGGACGCCAGTGGGCTCCGGAGGCGAGGTTGGCATGAGCAAGTGTGAGACACGAGACGTACCCAGGTCCGGGGCCCTCCGGAGAGGTAACACCCCTAATCCTGCCGTATGAGCTGATATACGCAAAGGTTACAGAGTTGCTCCTGGAGCTGTTTGGATGGAGGAGGGAGAAGGGGCTAGGCCACCATTCTGCCTCTCCGGCGGGAGCGTGTGTGCTCTGTGGAGCGAGGAATCACTAAAGGGAAGTGAGGAGCGGCTATGCAACGGAAGGGAGTGAACCGAAGGAAGCTAACTAGAATTTGTACTGATCTGACCGAGCGATCGACTGACCCCTCTGCATGGAGGCCTCCCTGGGGGTCTTATAGGCCGACCCCCAGGGTTACAATGGTAACGTTACAGAGGCACGGGCCCCTGATGTCATTGACCGGGATCCGGTGGCCGGGTCACCGGGTCACCGGGACGCCGGGTCGCCGGGCTGCCGGGTCGCCAGGTGCACCGCACCTGCCTGGCGCGGGGCACTGTGGCGGGTCTTGTCTCTTGTCAGTCTGGTACGAGGCACTGTGGCGCGTCCTGTCCGTCGTCAGAGGGAGGTCGGCGCCGCCGTTTCTACAGGACCGGGCCTCCCTGACACCGCCCGCCTCGGGCGGGGGCGCAAGGAAAGCTGCAGCTTTGCCTGTTCTGTCAGTATAAAGGGAGGAGCGCTGTAGCCACGCTTGCTTCGTCGCTAAGGCTTCGTCTCCTCGCGGTCAGCCAGCATGGGCCAGCCGGCCAGGCCGGGTTGCCGTGCCGAGCCGGCGTGCTTGGCAAGCCGGCCTGAGGGACTCGTCTTGGTCCGATGATTTTCCAAAAGGGATCCGGGCTCCGTCGCCTACCCGGGGGTCATCCCCCAGACAGAAATCGTCGCCATCGACACCACCAGCGACCCTCTCATCATGGGAGGGCTAATCTTCATCAATATCTTCACCAGCACCATCTCATCTCAAACCCTAGTTCATCTCTTGTATTCAATCTTTGTCTCAAAACCTCAGATTGGTACCTGTGGGTTGCTAGTAGTGTTGATTACATCTTGTAGTTGATGCTTGTTGGTTTACTTGGTGGAAGATTATATGTTCAGATCTATTATGCACTTCAATACCCTACTGGTCATGAACATGTTGATGATGTGTGAGTAGTTACTTTTGTTCTTGAGGACATGGGAGAAGTCTTGTCATAAGTAATCATGTGAATTTGGTATTCGTTCGATATTTTGATGATGTGTATGTTGTGATTCTCTTAGTGGTGTTATGTGAACGTCGACTACATGACACTTCACCATCTTTGGGCCTAAGGGAATGCATTGTGGAGTAGTAATTAGATGATGGGTTGCTAGAGTGACAGAAGCTTAAACCCTAGTTTATGCGCTATTCCGTAAGGGGCTGATTTGGATCCACATGTTTAATGCTATGGTTAGAGTAATCTTAATTCTTCTTTCGTAGTTGCAGATGCTTGCGAGAGGGGGTAATCATAAGTGGGAGGTTTGTCCAAGTAAGGGCAGGACCCAAGCACCGGTCCACCCACATATCAAATTATCAAAGTAGCGAACGCGAATCAAACTAACATGGTGAAAGTGACTAGATGAAATTCCCATGTGTCCTCGAGAATGCTTTACTTATTAGAAGAGATCGTTCCGGCCTGTCCTTTGCTACAAAAAGGATTGGGCTATATTGCTGCACTCTTTGTTACTATTATTACTAGTCACTTGTTACAAATTATCTTGCTATCAAACTACCTGTTACCGATAATTTCAGTGCTTGCAGAAAACACCTTGCTGAAAACCGCTTGTCATTTCCTTCTGCTCCTCGTTGGGTTCGACACTCTTACTTATCGAAAAGACTACGATTGATCCCCTATACTTGTGGGTCATCAGTTAGCGAATCCGCATCCCTGTAATCGAGATCTACATCAATATAATCAAGCAGGACGTAGGCTTTTACCTCCGCCATGAGGGGCCGAACCTGGGTAACCCGGCATCTTCTTGTTCCCGATCAACCCCGTTAAGCTTCGACACTAGTGCGATGGCCTCATCTCTAAGTCCTTTCACAAGGGCATCTGCCGTGTTAAAACCACGACAGTTGGCGCCCACCGTGGGGCTCACGCACGGTGGAGTTGAGTTCTTAGCGGGATCTCTTCCAGGGTTCGGGAAGTACGCGGTTGGCATGATGACCAAGAGCCGCCGCGGGAAGTTCTACATCGATGATTCATACTGGGGCCCCGACGCCGACTCGATTGAGTACGGGTACCGGGTCCCCTTCGGTAAGATCCATACCTTCATCGGCGTGGTCCGCGAGCCGGCCGCCGGGTTGGAGAGCATCGCCGGAGTTGAGTCGGCACGCCGCGCTGGCCAGCGCCAGGCGAGACCCGGCCCGCGTCAAGCTGGCCCAAACCATGCCTTCATCGGTTTCACCCAAGGGGTGGACTTATTGGAGAACTCCCTGTCTCAGGATGACACGCTCGTTCAATTTGACGGCGAGTCCTCGACAGAGGAAACCGAGTCAATTCTTCTACTGCATGATGGAGGGCTCGGGCACATGGACGATGTCTTTCCGAAAAGCCCTGATCCGCCTCGCTTCGTGGCAGTATACATGGCGGGAAGGCAAGATCCGGTGCGAGACCCGGCCAATCCAACGGCGGGGCAGAATAACATCTTTGCCGGCTCAGGAGGAGCCGACGCGTCGGCCACCGGCTCTCAGAAAACCGGGGCTCAGGTGCTCGCGGACTTGATGGCTACGCTGGAAGCCATGTTGGCCGAGCCGGTCACCGCAGAGAACACGGCGGCGCGCAACACGGAGATCATGAAGTGTCGCGAGCAGATGGCCAAGATCCAAGTGGACATCAACGCGGAGAATGCTCGCATGATGCAGGAACAGGCCCGGATTGCCGATGAGAGGCAGCGCTTGGAAGAGGAGGCACATTACCTGAACCGCCGGCAGGCCGAGTCGGAGCTCGTTCACAGGAGGCGTCATCGGAGCCGGCTTTCGGCTGATCTTGAGCTGACTCAGCTTTTCACCACTCCGCCGGCTCCGACGAACCCGGGGGCTGGAGTCGTCCCCACGGTAGAGCCGCCTTTGCAACAGCCGGTCCAGCAGCGGGAACCGGCCCAGCATCGCACGCCGGAGCAGCAGCAGCAGCCGCCGTCTCACCGGTTCCAGACCCCAATTGGACACTACTCTAACCCAGTGGATAACGTGCTGGCAGCGACCCACAACTTGGCAGCTATTCTGATCAAGGGGGACGGCCCGATTTAGACCGAGGCCAGGAATGCCATTGCAATGCTCAAGACAGCCGTAGTGCAGCAAGCCAACTACTCGCATAGCCAGCATCGGCTTCACTCGACCCCTCATCAGAGCCGCACCAGGAGTCAGCGCCCTGAGTCGCCAGTGGTCTCCAGCAGCGCACACCATATTAGAGCCGCCCAGCCGCTGGCGGAGCAGCACCAGCCCAGGATCCCGCAAGACGTTGCAGACGCTGCTCGGATTCTGCGAGCTTGGGAAGAAGCAAACGCGCGTGCAGGGCACAACCCGCCGGTGCTAGTTAACCCGCCGCTGGATATCAACCCGCCGCCGAATGTTAACTCGCCCGTCGCGACCCAGACAGATGGCCGACTTGGGAGCTCTTCTAGCCGCATGATTGGAACTCCCTGTTTGGTACCACCGCTGCGAGAAGCGCGCATCCCCCCCGATTTCAAAGGGCCTCGCAAAGTCCCTAATTATATAGCGAATCTGGAGCTCACCGAGTGGATCGAGAGTTATGAGCTGGCAATGGACTTGTTGGGCGCAAGTGAGTCAGTATGCGCGCGTTACCTCCCTCTGATGTTGGAAGGCCCTGCACGCACCTGGATGGAAAACCTACCGGCAGGAACTGCAGGAGCGCTTCATCAAGAATTTCCAGGGAACCTGTAAAAGGCCAACCACAATTGTTCATCTTGAGCGTTGTGTCCAGCGCGAGGAGGAGTCGGCGCATCACTGGGCTCGCCGGGTTGCGGAGGTCATACACAGTTCTGACAGCATCTCGGCGGCTCAGGCAGTGCTCGTTCTGGAACGAACATGCAAGTTTTAGCCCCTGGTCCAGAAGCTTGGGTGGCTCAAGCGAAAGGTCCAGAACATGGGGGACCTTATGGATGTCTTAACCTGGTATGCCGAGTCAGATAACACCAAGGATCCGCTGTCAGACGAGGAGAAGTCCGACAAAGGGAAGAAGGCTGGTGGTAAGGCTCAGCACCAGAACAACAGCAACGGACAGAACAACAATGGTGGTAAACACAAGGGTTACGATGGTAGCTCCGATCTAGTGGCGAACACAAATACAGAAAACAAAGGTCAGCGTTAGAGTGACGGTTCTAGGAGGCAGTCTGGTAATCGCCCTCTCACTTACGAGGAAGCTCTCAAGGCTCCTTGTCCGAAGCACAGTTACAATGGTAAGCCGTCCAGTCACTCCTGGGAAAATTGCTATGTCATGCAAGAGTTCGCCAAGAGGGTTTTCCAGAATCATCATAATGGGGGCGGCAATGGCGGACAACCCGCCCAACAGGGGCCCGGCTTCTCAGGGGCCGGCTTGCAAGGGCCCTTCGCAGGACCCGGTTTCTAGGGGAACAGTGGCCAAGGCGGCGGGTTTCAGGGGGCTGGTAATACAGGAGGTGGTAATCAGAGAAGCAACCAGAGAAATCAGCATCAAGCTGGCGCGGCGGGGTTTCAGAGTAACCCGAAGCAGTTAAATAGCGGACAGTATCACGTCTTCACCACCAGTACCTGCAAGCGGGATCGGAAGGTGCAGCGACGAGCCGCCCACACGGTCGAGCCGGCAACTCCTTACTATCTCAACTGGTCTGAGCAGCCGGTCACCTGGAGCAGGGCTGATCATCCAGTTCTACTTGATCACCCTGGCCACCTAGCTCTGGTGGTTGCACCGCAAGTCGGCGGTTACACCCTGACTAAGGTGCTTATGGACGGAGGCAGCAGCATCAACATTCTGTACTATGACACGTTCATGCGGATGAATCTATCCGATAAGCAGTTAACTCCGTCCTCTACAGTATTTCACGGCATCGTTCCTGGCAAGTCAGCCTATCCCATGGGAAGAATTTCCCTTGAGGTGGCCTTTGGCTCAGAGGATAACTGGCGTTCTGAGTTCCTGTCCTTTGAGGTGGTCAAGCTTCAGAGCCCATACCACGCCTTGTTTGGCCGGCCGGCTTACGCGCGGTTCATGGCGCGGCCATGTTACGTCTACCTAAAGATGAAGATGCCAGGACCGAGGGGAACCATCACAGTGGAAGGAAACCACAAGATTGCACTCGAGTGCGAGGATGGAGATGCAACTTATGCTGAGACGGCTTGCGCCGCAGAGGAGTTGTGGTATTATAAGGACAATGTTGACCCGTCTGACAGGACATCCCTAAAAAAGCCCACCACGGAGTCTGACCCTCTACTCAAGTTTAAGTTGGCCAGAGACACAAAGCAAGTTGATTTCACCCCAGGCAATTCTTCTGAGCAGTTCACCATTGGGGCGAATATGGATCCCAAATAGGAAAGCGCGCTCATCGAGTTCATCCGTGAGAATCGGGACATTTTTGCATGGAAACCTTCTAACATGCCAGGTGTACCGAGAGAACTCGCTAAGCACTCCCTTAATGTGGATCCCAAGTTTAAGCCAGTTCGCCAGTATCTCCGTCGCTTTAATGAGGAAAGGCGGAAAGCTATTGGTGAAGAGGTGGCCCGGCTCCTAGCTGCCGGGTTCATCATCGAAGTCTTCCATCCAGAATGGCTAGCTAACCCAGTGCTTGTTTTGAAGAAAAACGGGACTTGGCGGATGTGTGTTGATTACACAGACCTGAACAAGGCTTGTCCTAGTGACCCCTTTGCCTTGCCCCGTATTGACCAGATCATCGATGCTATGGCTGGTTGTGAGAGTTTATGCTTCCTGGATGCTTACTCTGGCTATCATCAGATTAAAATGAAGTTGGAAGACCAGGAAAAGACAGCTTTCATCACACCCTTTGGGGCCTTCTGCTATACAACCATGCCGTTTGGTCCGAAGAGTGCACAGGCGACTTACCAGCGTTGTGTCCAGAGCTGCTTTCACAAACAGATCGGGCGGAACATTCATGCTTATGTTGATGACATTGTGGTCAAGTCCCGGAAGAAAGAAACTCTGTTGGAGGATCTCAAGGAAATGTTTGACAACCTCCGCATCTACCAGATGAAGCTTAACCCGGAGAAGTGTGTTTTTGGTGTCCCTGCAGGAAAACTTCTGGGATTTCTTGTTTCTGAGCGTGGCATTGAAGCTAACCCAGAAAAGATTAAGGCAATCGCAACTCTGGCTAAGCCGGCCAGACTGAATGATGTGCAGAGGCTGGCCGGGCGGGTCACAGCATTAAGCCGGTTCATAAGCCGGCTTGGAGAAAAGGCCATTCCGTTATACCAGTTGCTTAAGAAATCAGACGACTTCGTCTGGAGTGATGCTGTAGATCAGGCTTTTGAGGCCCTCAAGAAAAAGATATCTGAGCCGCCAGTCCTTGCTGCCCCTCGTGAGAAGGAGCCAATGTTGCTATATATTGCTGCTAATAACAAGGATGTAAGTGTGGCAGTCGTGGTAGAGCGCAAGGAAGATGGCAAGGAGTATCCAGTCCAGCACCCTGTGTATTATATCAGTGAAGTATTAACCGAATCCAAGCAACGGTATCCACATTGGCAGAAACTGGTCTACGGAGTATTTATGGCTAGCCGCAAGCTAAAGCATTACTTCCACGAGCATCCGATCACTGTGGTTAGCTCGGCACCTCTCGAGGATATAATCCAGAACTGGGAGGCGACAGGCCGGGTTGCTAAGTGGGCTATCGAGCTCGGTCCGCATCATCTCAAATACATTCCTCGCAAAGCAATCAAATCTCAGGCGTTGGTGGACTTTATTAATGATTGGATAGAGTTGCAGGCTCCCAAAGAGAAGCCCGACACAACATACTGGTCCATACACTTTGACGGCTCAAGATAGCTTGAAGGCTCGGGGGCGGGAGTTGTGATTACTTCCCCACGAGGAGACAAGTTCTGTTATGTTTTGAGACTTATGTTCCCCTGTACTAACAATGCAGCAGAATATGAGGCCTTGCTTCATGGGCTCTGGATGGCCAAGGAGATGAACCTGAGCCGGGTCAAGTGTTTGGGCGACTCAGACTTGGTGGCCCAGCAGGTTTCTGGTACTTGGGATTCCAAGGATCCCCTCATGGCGGCTTATCGGCATGCGGTCACCAATATCACTGGACACTTCAAAGGTTATCAAGTTGATCACATTGATCGCAGGCAGAACGAGGCGGCGGACGCACTCTCTCGCTTGGGCTCGCAGCGCAAGCCGGTGCCACCCAATGTGTTCCTGGACATTTTGCACAACCCGTCTGTCAAGTTACCAACAGAGGAGGACTTGGCTGTTCCTGACCCGGAGGCGGATCTAGTGGCTACTGTCCACGTAATCCCTGATTGGACGGTCCCCTACTTGGCTTATCTAAGCCGGGGAGAACTGCCAACAGAGGAACTCCTTGCTCGGCAGATCATTAGATGGTCCAAGTCTATGACTATTGTCAATGGCGAGTTGCACCGACGAAGCGTTACTGGTGTTTTTCAGTGTTGCGTTTCACCCAAAGAAGGCCGTGCAATTCTCAATGAGATTCATTCAGGTGACTGCGGCCACCATGCCGGCTCAAGATCACTAGTCGCAAAGGCTTTTCGGCACGGTTTTTACTGGCTCACGGCTCATGCTGACGCAGAGGACATTGTCCGTAAGTGTGATGGTTGCCAGAAATATGCTCGCCAGGCCCATGTGCCGGCTCAAGAGTTAAGGATGATCCCGATTACTTGGCCGTTCGCGGTCTGGGGGCTTGACATGGTAGGACCCTTCAAACGTTCTAAGAACAAGCATACACACCTACTGGTGGCTGTGGACAAGTTTACCAAGTGGGTGGAAGCAGAGCCGGTCAGCAACTGCGATGCGGCTACGGCTGTTAAATTTCTGAAGAAGCTAATATTCCGATTTGGCTACCCGCACAGTATCATTACAGATAATGGGACCAATCTCTCCAAGGGAGCCATGGAACAGTTTTGTCAACAGGAGCACATCCGACTTGATCTAGCATCGGTTGCGCATCCTCAGTCCAACGGACAGGCCGAACGGGCCAATCAGGAATTGCTGCGTGGTATCAAACCCCGGCTCATGGTGCCTTTGCAGCGCACGCCGGGTTGCTGGGAAGAAGAGTTACCTTCGGTGCTTTGGAGCATACGGACTACTCCCAACAGGTCAACAGGCTATACGCCGTTTTTCCTCGTCTATGGCACAGAAGTTGTACTTCCGAGCGGTATTCGTCATGACTCACCTCGAGTGGCGGCTTATGTGGAATTAGATAATGAACTGGCTCGCCAAGACGCTCTTGATGCTCTGGAGGAAGAGCGTGACCTTGCCGCATCCAGATCAACAATCTATCAGCAAGACCTATGTCGCTATCACAGCCGTAGAGTTCAAAGCCGCACCTTTCAGGAAGGTGAATTAGTGCTCCGTCTGATACAAGACCAGACAGGCATGCATAAGCTTTCACCACCTTGGGAAGGGCCCTTTGTGGTCAGCAAGAATCTCAATAACGGGTCATATTACCTGATTGACATACGTGAGACAGATAAATCACGTACCTCTGAGGAGGAAACAAGCTGGCCCTGGAACATTGCCCAGCTCCGGCCATACTACACCTAAGTCATTGACTAGGCCACATTTTTGTACATACCTTTTATCATGTATATACCTCTTTTTGATCAAATAAAATAACGCCCAGCAGCACTGTGTAAAAAGGTGTTGTTTTCAAAATTTGTGTGATGGATCTTTATTTGTTGATCTTGGTTACTTGGGGGCTTCCAACTCAATTGAGTTTAGCTTACAAAACCCTTTAACCCGGCGAGATGCCACAAAGTTGGTTAAACCTGCCTGTTAGCAAGATGCTACTCCCTAAAAAACGACCCGGCGTACGTCTGGCGAATCAATCACATAGGTGACCTTGAATTCGTCAGAGTTAAAACGTTTGATTGGTTGTGTGAGAGCCGGCTTTCAGAGAGCAAGGACAAACCAACAGGCCAAAGTGCCAGCTTCATGATAGCATATTCCGGCTTACGCTTTAAGAGCCGGCCGTTCAAGCATATTCTGTCTTACGATTATGTTCTTTTATTGCACTCATCTCTGCATGCATACATGCATACATCCATACATAGAATTTATTTTTGACCATTTTGATATATTGCAAACAGTAACAAAGATTACTTGTTGTTTACGTGATCTCATCAGTTACCATCACATGTAGTTGTTATTGCAGCGGAATCACTCTATTGCAAAAAACCGGCTTTCGCAGCCCAAAAGAGGATTTACAGAAGCAAGGCATCAGTGTTTCATACTACCCTATTACAAGCCGCCAATCAGTTGCGGTCGCGACAATTTTTTTACAAAGTTCTGCCTACAAAGGATAAGCTGGCGTGCTATATTGCCGGGTCAGAGCTGGCGCCAGCGCCTGATGAAGCACCATGTGCCGGCTCTTCGCGACCGTCGTCATCCTCCGCTTCTTGGCTTGAGTCGCCGGTCGACCACTGAATTGAGCGCAATGCTTCAAATAGGGCATCGTCGGATATCAGGGAGGAAGGGTCGACTTCAGGAGTGAAGGATGGCTTACGCGTACGGGTTAGGGCCACCGGCTCATGCCTTGGCGGCTCTATCCGCTCATTCTCCTTTGAGTAAGGCGCCTGGTACCGGGTCAGATCAGCCTCTTCCGCGATTGCGGTGGCTGCAACCCGGGTTTCTTTGATGCACTGTTGGAAGTCCTTCTTGGAGAACGGCGAGTCATCGACGTTGAACTCCGGGTAGCCGCCCACGATCTGCGCCGGGTCGAGTTCTGGCACATAGGCCTTGGCTCGCGCAAGTGCTGTCAGAGCCCCTGTACGGCAACACGCCTTCTTCTAGTCCTCAAACCACCCGGGCACGATGGAAAGCTCATTTAAAGACTCTGCAATCAGCTGAGGCGGCGCCTTGGTGTTTTTTGCGGCCATTATGCAATGACAGCCGCCTATGTACAGTTGTTCTACCAGGGTGTACACCGCCTTCAATTTCACCACTGGCTGCTGCACAAGAGTTTGATTTTTCTGACCTGCAAACATAAGTGTACACGATCAGTCAAGCCGGCTTGGCGTATTTAGGTCGGCACTATTGGTGCATGGTGGTCTGTTCTGCTTACCAAAGATAGCCCGGCACATGGCGGTGATCTGGCCCTTTAGAGTCGCCAGCTGTTGCGTTGCCGGCTCAAGTTTGGCTTCGGCCTCTTCAGCTCGCGCGGTTTGGGCGGCTCTTGCGGCTTCCGTCTCTTGCAAAGTGGTCCTCACAATGGCCAAGGACTTATTGGCTTCAGCGGCGGCTTCTTCAGCTTCCTTGCGCAATTTTCTCTCCTTCCTTGCTTCCTTTCGGAAGGAGGACGCCTGGGCCTCCGCTTGATCCAGCATTTCCTGCAGTGCAGTCTGTTATAGATCATATACGTATGACCCGGGTCGCCCTAAAGGACAACCCGGCACATGGGGGCTACATGTTTTCAAGCTTCAAATAAAACAACGAGGCAAGTTCCATGCAGCTGCAGGCACTCTACATGGCACTTGGGGGCTAATGCATCAATTGATCTATCCTGCTCAGTTCTCAAGACCCGCCCGTCATGAATGATATAGCGACCCGACCTCAAACGGTCAAGCCTCTATGTATCTGTGCCATCCCTGGATCGGTATGCTGGCACACACAGTACATCAATGTATATATCAAAGTGCAATCACATGTATAAATAACGTAAAACTGATATATACCTCATAAGTCTCAGCGGAAACAGTCAATGGGGTGTGGAGTCCCATCAACGCCATCGGCAAGTTGAGTGTAGACCGTAACCCTATATTCGTAACTCTTACCCGTCGTAGAAATACCTGCAACATGATACGTTGCAGTCGTGTAGGTCAGTACATTGAATGTACCGGCAAGATCACAATAAGAAAAACAGATGATGGAACTATTCTATATGCAATATGGCTTTGAGGCTCTGTGTCTGAGTTTTTGCGTAAAAGCTGGTTTTATTTTCCCTACATCAAAGAAATATCCAGAGTCATCACTACAGAGTTATCTACTAGGACATGGTTCCGCCAACCGATGTCTCATAACCCAGAACACTTATATGTTGCCCACAATTAATTATCAGTCCGGTGTTGAGAGTTCCGAGATAGATCCAAGTCCAGAGGCTCAAATTGTTCGTAACCGGGGACACGGCTAATCGATTAGGTTTTAACTCTGCAGAGTGTTGTGCACTTACCCACAAGATTCGATCCCTCTCTTTACGTTCTCGCACTTCAGGGTGTTTGAGAACAATACGACCGAAACATGGTCTTCCGAAGAGTTCCTCTGACCACTGTCCGGTGCTCATCCAATCCTACCGTAGTTCTACATCTGCTAGCAACGTCCCAGCCAGAGTCACAACTAAGGTCAACCAAGCCAGAGCCCATAATGACTTGCGGTTGCATAGGTAAGCTTCCGGGCATGAAGTATTCTTCCGTCTCTTTGAGTCTGGGTGAAGCTTTCCGCAAGATGTCATGGCGCTTCTCCATGCATCCCGGCCATCCACTGGTTACTCCAGGGTGCCCATCAAAACCATCCTTAACCCAGTAGTGTGTATTGAAATCTTGAGGCCTTGAAGATGCAGTCCTTGCAGATGCCATCACGAAGTTGTCGTCATTGCCGTAGAGTCCACCTTCTCACACCACTCCCGGACACTCATACCAAACCCCGTCTACTTTAGCGTAGCATTAAAACTAAACAACGTCCCCGGCTTGGTAACAGGGAGGTGGGTTCCTACCTCATGCATTCTACTCAACTACAAGATTTAATATCACTACTGGAGGAATTGTTGGAAGGATGATACTACATGCAAATAAAACTTAGGTAAGAACAGATGGTCAAAGTGAACTTGCCTGGTATTACTTGTTGAAGATTATAACGCTCTCAGAAAATGACTTGGTAGAACTATTCGTCGCTCCGATGAAATCTATATTAAACAGACATAGCCTTCACATAAGCAAACATTCTAGCAAGCAATTCTAGCACTCAAAATAACAATCAACAAATAAAACAATAAAGAAATCAATAATAAAACTCAAATAAAAACAAAAGGAAACTCTAAAACTCAAAGCAAAGGCTTACTACAAGTAAAACAAGCTACAAAAGTTTTCTGCCACTAAATAAATTTTAACAGAAACAAAAATAAAGTCTTTACTAAATAACAGAAAGAAAAACACAAAGAAAATTTTATGCAAAAAGAATCATATTAAAATCATTTGTAAAACTCCTATAATGATCAAAACAAGTTTTCTAGTAAAATGAAAGAAATAAAATACACAAAAAATATTTTTTTACTACAAATAAATTAGCTACTGATAACTTAATAGAAACTAAAAGGAATACGTCAAAATAACTAAAGAAAACAAATTATAGCAATTAAAATTAAAAGAATTAACAAAAAACCTATAAACCACTAAAACAGTACTGTTTTCGTAAAAACCTAATTTTAAGTAATCATAAAATTCACCAATTAAGTGCTACTGATGAACAAAGTCACAAAGAACCAGTAGCAAAAAGAATCACTCGAAAATAATATTCCTAGCTCAAGTTATAGCCAATCTAGTGATTCAAGCAAATTCCATGCAAATTCAAATTCAAACTTTCAAATCTAGTCAAACTTGAGATCTACAGAAACTTCATAAAATTTCTAATCTAATGCAAAAGGAATCAAATCAAAAAACTAAAAATCCTAATAGATATGAATTTTCTAAAAATGAAACTATTCTGTTTTTAAAACAGAAACGAAAATAAAAGAAAAACGCTACCGATCGGACGACGGCTACGTGGCAGATTCTAATTGGGCTAAGGGGTTGTGCGCGCGAGCGGTTAACCGAGCACTACAGAAAAACGGTTCGGCCTAAAATAAAAATAAAAGCGATCTATCCTAGGGCGTCGGATCTAGATCGAACGGCGGAGAAAGGTCGCCGAGGCGGAAAGAAAAACGGGTGGCCGGTCGTTACCGAAAACGGCGACGGCGACGGCGGCGGCTCGGGCGATGATGGTGGCGGCGCTCCAGGGGTCGAGGGCGACGGTGGAGTGGTCGGGGAGATGCAGCGGAGCGAGACGGGGTCGGGGGTGTAGTCGATGGAGATCGAGGACGACGGACGGCGACGGAATGAAGCGGCGGAGCTCCGGGTGCTCCGGCGAGGGCGTCGAGCTTGTGTAGCTCCCTGTAGGAGTCAATGGTGGGCAAAATATGTCAAAATAGTGCGCGACGATGGGCTAGGCCGTTGGCCGGAACAAGAGGCGCTTGGGAAGCTCACCGGCGTCGTATTCGTCGGCGGAGGTAGTTTCGGCCGGCGAGATCGGAACGGCGAGGACGGCGAACGTGGGGGGTTCTGGCGAGGGTTTTCGAAGGGGATCGAGAGAGGAGGGGTGAGGGTATTTATAGGGCAAGAATCTTGGGGAGGAGGTCGACGCGGGAGGCGGTTCCGGGAAGATCGGAGCGGGCGGCGCGTCGGGTGGCGGCGAGATTCGGGCGCGACCGTTTCGGGGGAGGAAGACGGCGTGGGCCCCAGTGGCAGCGGGTGCGGTGAGATGCGGTGCGGGTCGGGCGACCGAGCGAGAGGGGTTTCGGGCGCGGGAGCGCGCGGCTGGGCCTGCTGGCGCTAGCTGGGCCGGTAGGCTAAGTGGGCTTCGCCATTTTTTTTATTTTTTTTAACACAACTAGTCAAACAAAAGACAAGAAACAAAAATAAATTTAAATATTATATAGGCATATGATATATCAAAATTTTCAGAAAAAGATTTCCTAAAACATGAACATATTTTGAAATACAACTAAAATACACAAAAATTCAGATAAAGCAAATAGTGCTGCTGTTGCATTTAAAATGCAAATATTTTTTTTTTAAATACCAAAATGAATTCGAATTTATTTTTATCCATTTTTCTGTTGAAGGGAATCATGTTACCCTATTTTCCATATATTTTATTTTTGGAGAAAAATAAATTGAATAAAAACCAAATAAGTCCAAATTGAGTTTGAGTTTGAATTTTAAACCACTTTCAAATCCTTTCTTTTAACTTCCAACTCATATTTCATATAATTTGAAGAAGTCATTTTATCTTCCCTCATGAAAATCACTGAGTTGCATAAAGTTTCTGAATTTGAAATATTTTCAAGTGGAATTCAAATCTTTTCAAAAACCCTTTTTCATTTCTTTAATGGAAGAAATCATGTCATCTTCACTCCAGGGTTTTGTATTTGAATTGAATTTGAATTCAAGGAGATCAATTGCAAGAATGAAAGTTTTGGGAAAGTTCTTTCATTCCCTCTCATTAAACTTTCAAAAAGTTTCAAATTTCACTCACTTTCAATCAATCAATCAAACAATCAATCATATTTATTTAGTTAATATAACATTCCAAAATTTAGAATTTTGGGATGTTACAAATGACAAGCCGGCCTTTGGGGTCGTCGGGTGAAGCTCTACTTACAAGTCAAATTTTGAAGTCCTGGGTCATCATTCTATAATGACCCGGCCCTTGGGGGCTACATATATATATGGTTCATAAGAAGGTGCAACTTACCTCATATTTCCTCTTCAGCGAGGTTATCATAGCTATCTCTATGTCCCGGCTTTCAGACAGCCGGGTCAACACAGCCTGGTGCAAAGCGCTTGCATCCTGGTCTTCAAAAGTAGAGAACTCAAGAGCCGTTTTCCCCTTGTCCTTCGGGGCCGGCTCAGGCTTGGCCGGAACCTTGGTAAGAGCGGTGGAGGATTCTGGTGCGGCAGTTTGCCGCTCGGTCATCACCACTACTTCTTATTGAGCCGGCGCCTCGGGCTGCTGTGTGGGTTGGTCTTCAATTACATTTTCCCTCTCCTGAGCAATAGGAGAGGTTGCGCGAGCCAGGCATGTTGTGTCTTGGGGCGGCGGGTTGTTCTGGAATGCCAGCTCATCCTGGATGACCAAGGTGGCCTCTTCTCGCGGCTCAATGGGAATGACCGGGTCAGATGACCCGGCGGCTGTTTTCTTCTTGATGGCCTTGGCACTGAAAAAAGCAAAGATATAATTCAGTTAAGGGTTATAAGGTGAAGAGCTGTGCAAGTAAGGGATAATCAGCATGCTTACCCCGGGTTGATGTTGAAAGCCGGCGCCTGAGGTGCGCTTGATTCATCCGAGGAGGGGGACGTCTGGTATGCCGAGTCATTTAAATGTAAGGGTTCTTTGAAGCAACCAGCTAGAGGAAAGGAAGGAGTTGGACTGAGAAGCACCTCTGCCCGTGCTCTACGGGATGGCGGCTCATACGGAAGACCGCCACTCAACTCGCCCTCGCTGCTCCGGGTCTTCCGTTTGGAGGTGCCGGCTTGCTGAGTTTTCTTCAAAACAAATTTGGGATCCAGATGAGCGTCTTGGTGTGAAAAGGGGACTTTACGGACGGCAACCCGGGGTTTCCTTTGGAATTTGCGGATTGCAGCCCGGGTTTTCTTTCGAGTTGGTATTGGGGAATCAGAATCTAAGGAGATCAAAGTTACCTCTGGCTCGGCGTGGTGACTAGCTTCAGCTTCCTCCTGAGATGAGTAGGAATCAACAATCTGATTAAAAAGGCGGCCTAGAGAGTCAAGTTCTACCTCATTGTCTTTGTCGTTATCCGACTCCTCTTCATCGTCCTCTCGAGGAGGGGTAGGATCTATAGGCTCGACCCGCCACCAGTCGTCGTTTTCCTGCACCGGGGTAGATTGGCGAAATAAAAACAAGGACAATGTAGTAGAGATAATGTTTAAGGGCAGAGACGGCTTACTGGAGGGGCTGACTTGTTGGCGCTAAACGGGGCAAGCCCCACAGTCTTGATGTCTTCCATCGTCTCGCCAAGCAGTTTCTTGGCTAGTTTTATAACCTCCTTCTCCTTGAGGTTGACCCGGCTGAACCGGAGTGGATCTTCACGGTGGCCGGTGTAGGTGTGCATCAGCCGGGTCCTGGAGCTCAGCGGCTAAATCCTCCATTCGACCCAAGTCCGGGTCAAATTGACACCGGTGAGGCCGTGAGCAAGTAAGGCGTTCATCTTTGGATATAGTGGCTCTAAATTCTCCCTCTCTTCTTGGGGAGCAAGACTCGGGAAGGTTGCATTGGTAAGCCGGGTTACCCGGTAACCCGACGAAGGGTTCTAACCTGCGGGAGAGGTGTCTTTGCAATAGAACCAAGTCCTCTGCCACCCCTTCGGATGACTGGCCGGCTTGGCATTGGGGAAGATAATGTTCTTTCGGCGTTGGATAGAAATCCCGCCGAGTTCAATGCTCAGTTTGGTGGTTTAGATAAAAGAATTCTCGGAACAAGGTAAGAGACGGCTCGAGCTGCAAATAGACTTCGCAAAATACTTGGAATTGGCAAAGATTGAAGATGGAGTTGGGGGCCAAGTCTTGGGGCCTGATGTTCAACAAGTGTAGCACGTCCCTGAAAAACTTTGAGCCAGGAGGACAAAAACCCCTTGAGACATGATCAGCAAATATGACTACTTCATTTTCGCTGGGTTGCGGGTGGATTTCTTCTTCAGGAGCTCGCCATGAGATTATCTCCTTAGCTGGCAGCAACCCGGTGTCTGTCAGAGCTTGCAGGCTCAGTTCAGATATACTGGACTTAACCCAATTGACGATCTTGGGCTTGGGAGGCATGATGTCAGCTGTTCTGAAAAGGAAAAGGTGTCACAAGCCGGCAATATGAGCTTTTTGATAAAAGTGCGAATGATATAAACAAGCCTTTGAGTAAGAAATTTTGGCCGGGTTAGAAAAGAGGATGCAGGCAAATTGCCGGGTCAAGATTATTAGCACAGATGAGTCAGAACTGCAGGTCACAAATTTTACAAGTGTTGAAACAGGATCTAAGCTACGAGTCTGCAAACAGGTTCATATGAAATAACAAAATTTCACGGATCTACATAAGGGGAAAAAATGAAGGAATAAAAGCTGAGCGGGTTCTTTGTATTGAAAGATGAACCGCAATGGGTTTGGCTACGACCGTGCAGAGGATCTATTAATATGAAAGGTGCTGCGAAATGGCAGCGGGAACTAAAACCGAAAGGGACCGAAGGAATTTTGAGATCTACCATGGCCGCGATGAAGAACACAGAAGAGCACTAGGAGCTGCGGCAATGGCGGGGGAGACTTACATATCTGAAGCTCGAAGTTTGGCAGTCCTTAGAGGGCGGCGGTGGCGGCCGCGTTGGCAGTGACTGGATTCCCTCCGGCGACGAAGAGGAAGCACGACGAGTACTGGCACCGACGGCGACGAGCTCGACCAGGTACAGTGGCGACGCGAGGGAGAAGAAGAAGAGTAGAAAGGAAGATGGGGCGATGCGACCTATTTAAGGGCACTGTTGGACCCCCAAACGGTGTGCACGAAATCCAAGGCGACACAGTTACAGTGGCGAAAAGAGCTCCTCGATTTTTGCGCCTGTCGAAGCAAATACAAATCTACTTAGATTCTCTATGACGTCATTCCAGATCTTGTGGTGATAGACTGATGCGTCATAGACGAAGGAAAGGGAAACTTAAAAGGCTAAAGTTTGAAAAACGAAGAATGACCCGGCGATCTACTTAACCCGGCAAATTGAGCCGGTCAAGGACGGCGTTCTAAGGGACCGGCTTGGGGAGCGCTTGGAGAGTCTTACTAATGTTTTGTTTTTCAGGATGAAGTTTAACATGAATAAATTCAAGTCAAACTGAGGGCTAATGTTGGGGATGTTTGCCAACGTATAGACCCGGTAGAGTGATAACCCGGCCGTAGAGCAAGCTCGGTGGGTCAGTTCACCGCGTGATTGCAGGAACCTTGGTGGGCCGGCTTAGCGAGGCCTGGCGAGGACAGGCCGGCTTAGGTAATAGGACCGGCTCACGGAGATGATGAGTGGCACGAAGGCCGTCTTGGAGAACAAGTAGGAAAGAGTAGGAGACGGGTCAAAGGATGACCCAGACTCTCATGTAATCTAGGGTTCCACCTGTGTATATAAAGGGGAGAACCTATACAAAAAAGACTAAGTTGCAATCTCCTCGAGAGCTAGGTTAGCGAATCCGCATCCCTATAATCGAGATCTACATCAATATAATCAAGCAGGACATAGGCTTTTACCTCCGCCGCGAGGGGCCGAACCTGGGTAACCCGGCGTCTTCTTGTTCCCGATCAACCCCGTTAAGCTTCCACACTAGTGCGATGGCCTCATCTCTAAGTCCTTTCACAAGGGCATCTGCCGTGTTAAAACCACGACAGTGACCATTCCAGTACATCGGGCTTCGACACCCGGAATGACACCTTTAAAGGTGGTGGAGCTCGGCTAGATCCGAGATGAGTCGATGCCCATCTTCCTAACTGTGTCCTCGTAGATGAGGTTGAGGCTGCTTCCTCCGTCCATTAGGACACGTGTTAGATGATAACCATCAACGATAGGGTCCAGGACGAGTGCCGCCGATCTGCCATGCCTGATGCTGGTCGGATGATCGTGCTTGTCAAATGTGATCGGGTAAGCCAACCATGGTTTATACTTCGGGGCGACGGACTCTAGCGCGTATACATCCCGAAGCACACGCTTCCTCTCCCTTTTAGGGATGTGGGTGGCATAGATCATATTGACCTCTGTTACCTCGTCAGGAAACTTCTTTTGTCCTCCATTATTGGGCCGCCGAGGTTCATCCTCGTCTTCGCTGTGGTGTTGGGTTTTACTCTGACCCTCTGGCGCTATCTTGCCGGCTTGTCTGAAGACCCAGCAATTCCTGTTAGTGTGGGTTGCTGGTTTTTCCTGAGTGTCGTGAATCCCACATGGGCGGTCCAGGAGCCTATCAAGCTGGCTAGGTCCATCTTTGTTCCCTTTAAAGGGTTTTCTTTTCTGCCCAGATTTAGGTCCGGTGAACCCTGCGTTGACCGCGGCGTCTTCAGTGTCGCTTCTGCCGTTTTTATACCTGCGCTTATTTTTGTTGCGCTTGGGTTTTCCATTGGCGTCGCGAGTTTCCGAGGTGCCTGTCTCGCCGTTATGAGTACTACGGGCAAGCCAGCTGTCCTCTCCCGCACAAAAGCGAGTCATCAGTGAGGTCAGGGCCGCCATGGTCCTCAGCTTATCCTGGCCGAGTTGGCGAGCCAACCATTCATCTCGGATATTGTTTTTAAAGGCGGCGATGGCCTTGGCTTCGGAGCAGTCTATAATCTGGTTCTTCTTGGTGAGGAACCTGTTCCGGAATTTCCGGGCTGATTCGCCTAGCTGCTGGGTGACACGGCTGAGGTCATCAGCGTCCGGAGGTCGGACATATGTGCCCTGGAAGTTTGCTCGAAAAGCGTCTTCTAGGGCCTCCCAGCTGCCGATAGAGTGAGGAGGGAGGCTGTTAAGCCAATGCCTCGCCGGCCCCTTTAGCTTGAGCGGCAGATATTTAATGGCGTGGAGATCATCTCCGTTGGCCATGTGTATGTGTAGGAGGAAATCCTCGATCCAAACTGCTGGGTCCGTGGTGCCATCGTATGACTCTATATTGATGGGCTTAAATCCTTCTGGGAATTGATGTTCCAACACCCTGTCTGTGAAGCAGATTGGGTGAGCCGGACCTCGGAACCGAGGAGCATCTCGTCTAAGGTCGGGAGAAAGCCGTGGGTAGGCTTGATCTCGGGCACGGCCGTTCCTGTCCATCCAGGCGTCGTAGCCGTCGAGCCCAGCGGGCGCGCGTCCCCTTGATCCATAGATGGACCGAGGGGGAGCCCTGTTTTCCTCAATGCGACGTCTAGCGTCATGAGGATCTAAGTAATCCACGGGGTCCTTGCCATAATGGCGTGGAGGTGGCCGTTCACTAAGGTCTTCTCGTCTCGGCCTGTCCCGGCCTCTAGGGGGTCGGTCGAGGTCTTCAGCGAGCTCCTCGTCGAACTCTGGCAAGAGACGCCTACGTGGGTATGATTTCGGTGCACTATGGCACCGGTTCTCCATGTCTTGCTCGGCGAGAGCACTTCGATCCACTTTTCATTTAGTGCATCGGTATTGGCCTACAGCAGCTGCTGCTTGCGTTTCATGCTCCGGGCGGTCGCAACAAGGCGCCGCCGGAAACGTTCGTGTTCAAAAGGGTCCTCGGGGATGATGTAGTCCTCGGTACCGAGGCTCTCGTCCTCCTCGGATTCCGGCATGTAATTGTCATCGGCCCCTTCGAAGAGGTCATCGGGATCTGAGTCCCTGAGAAGTCGGTCCGGTGTGCCGTTCCTTACTGGGGAGGCTTGAACGTCCTCTTCACGGTTGTCGGCATTGCCGTCCTCTGCGTCGCCATTATTGGCTGTTGCGTCATTACCACTGGGTTCCCCGTTAGGAGCCCTTCGGCGTCTTCGCCGACATATTGGAGGGGATTTGGGGGTGTCTACCATGTAAACATCGTAGGTGGATGTGGCGGTCCACCTGCCCGCGTTTACCGGGGGCATGGTGTTTTCGATGGGGCCATCAGCGTCCTCTTCCATGTCTGAGGCCTCGCCATAGTCCAACACGTCGGTTAAATCATCGATCGTGGCGACTAGGTGGGTGGTGGGTGGATGTAAATTTCCCTATCGTCGGCTTTAAGTCTGATCTGATCGTAAACCGAAGTCTTGCCGTCCGAGATGGACATGCTCCGGATGCGGTCGAGCATCTCATCGAGGTGAGATAACTCTTCGGGATTCATTGATGCGCCATAGGCAGGGCTGACTCGAAGTATGCCCGGCGTGTAGCCGGGTGCGTTTTCGGTGCGAAGGGAATCCGAACATAATTCCGAGTTCTGCGCCGGAGTCAATTCTAGCACTGGCGTGATTTTGGGAGTGGGAGCCGGATCTATCTCCAGACTGGCGATCGGATGGAAACTGGCCAGAGCGGTGGCGTCAGGGGTCTCAAGAGGCGCCGCGACAGAGTTCGGTTCCGGAGTCGAGCCTCCAGGACCGGTCGAGCTCTTAATCCGGCCAGGAGTCCATCCCGATAGGATGAGTTCACCACGGGAATCCACAGTGTATTCGAGGCCACCGAAGGTCACGATCCGACCTGGGGCGTAGTTCTCGACAGAGGTCAGATGACCCGTCGAGTCGGCGCAAAATACCATGCTGCCGAAGACAAAAAGCTGGCCGGGGGCGTAAACGTCCCTGTGGGCGTTGGCGCAGTTGATCTGCAGGTGAGCCATCGATCCTTCTGGTGATCGCGCAGCAGAACTCTCAATGAAAGCACCAGTGTCGGTGTAAAAACCGGCAGACCTCGGGGTAGGGGGTCCCGAGCTATGGATCTCGGATCGGTGGTAACAAGGACAAGGGAGATGATGTTTACCTTGGTTCGGGCCCTCTTGATGGAGGTAAAACCCTACGTCCTTCTTCTGTTTATATTGATGGAGATGTATCGAATACAGAGTTGATCTACCTCGAGATCGTAATGTGTGTCTAACTTCTAGGGCTAGATGAGCGATATTGCGTTGATGTCCCCTACGGGAAAAACCCTATGGCTTATATACACGCCAGGGAGGGTATCTAGGGTTACAAAGTCGGTATCCAGGAGAAAGGCGGCATGAGAGATCCTGGAGTATACGTCAAGTCTTCGGTAGAGGCAGTCTCGATCATGCTTCCCGTATACGGCCTCCAGAGTCCATCTTGATCACATACGTGGGCCCATCGGCCCAACCGAGGAGACGGGCCGACTAGGTTAGCACCCCCCTAATCCAGGACACCGTCACGCAGGCATAAGGCACCCCGAACATACGTGATCGTGCGCCAGCCCGAAACGCTTGCAGCGCGCACGGAGGGACGCGGGCAGAGCGTGCGGAGGGACGTGAGCAGAGCGCGCGTGGCGTGACGCGAGCAGAGCGCGCCGTGGCCGCCTCAACCACGAGCAACCACATGCATAGAGCAGTTGAACACGCAGGGAATGGCCGTCTACAAGCCGGCCGGCAGTTGCGAGCCGGCGGCGTGATGTGAAACTACGTCGCATTCCACATCACACAGTGGGCGAACAATCGTTCGCGACGCTGCGTAGAGAGTGGCCGTGTGCTAGGTAATTAAATCACAAATGTTTTTTTATTAACCATTTGTGTACGTGTCATTTCGTCCTCCTCTCGCACGTCTTGTCACTACGCTGCCGCAGAAGGCTTCGAGCGCAAGCTTGAGCACCACACAGGCGTTCTTTTGGCCAAACGTTAGCTCGAAGAGGCGCCAATGAATCGTCTGTGAGCCCGTTCCCGCACAACCGCGTAGGTTCCCGCGCAAGCTTCCCGCTCGACTCGGTGAAATCCCAAACAAAACCAGTGCTTACCGGCCTACTATATAAACAGTCACGGCCGGTGAGTCAGCATCGCATTTTCCCCTCCCTCCCCGTAGCTTATCTCGTCTGCTTCTCCCACCATCACCAATGGCACCGGTCCATCATCGTCACTCAGCCACTCCGCCGTCGTCTGAGGACAGCTCCAGCTAGGAGGCTACACCGCGGCGGTGGCGCAGTCCCCGGCGGCGTGTACTGCCCGTGGCGCCCCTGTTGGGTGTGCGCACAACACCCGCCACACGCACCGCCGCCGCTGCCCGACGGCAGTTGTTGCCAGCAGCCGTTGCCGCCACCCCACCGTCGGCTGCCGTGGTCGCCACACCACCAAAGCCCACTAGGGCCATCGCCCGCTCCGCCATCGCGGCCCGAAGGCGGGTGGTGGCCGTCTTGGCCGCCACCCCACCGTTGGCCGCCGTGGCCGTCACCCGCTCCACCACCGCGGCCCAAAGGAGGGAGGTGGCTGTTGGGGAACGTTGCATGGAAAACAAACAAATTTCTACGCACACGCAAGATCTATCCATGGAGATGCATAGCTACGAGAGGGGGAGTGTGTCTACGTACCCTCGTAGACCGTAAGCGGAAGCGTTAGAACAACGTGGTTGATGTCGTCGAACAACTTCACGATCAAACCGACCGAGTACCGAACGTACGGCACCTCCGCGTTCAGCACACGTTCAGCTCGGTGACGTCCTCGACTTTTTGATCCAGCAAGACGGTAAGGTAGTGGATGAGTTCCGGCAGCACGACGGCGTGGTGACGGTGATGGTGATGCTATCTCCGCAGGGCTTCGCCCAAGCACTGCGAAAATATGACCGAGGGACGGAACTGTGGAGGGGGGCGCCGCACACGGCTAAGACAATGTTGTGTCTCCTTTGGGGCGCCCCCTCTCCTCTATTTATATATGTGTAGGGGCTTGGAGTAGAAGGAATAGTGTCACGTGAACAGTACCATGTGAATAGTGCCACGTGAACAGTACCGTGTGAATAGTACACACGTGGACTTGGACTCCAAAGTCCAATCCTATTCCTACTAGGACTCTCCTTTTTTTCCTTCCCTAGCTGCGTGGGCTTTTGAGGACATGGTGCGCCTGGCCCAATAAGGCCAGGGTGCCTCCCCTTAGCCCATGCCAGCCCTTGGGACGTGGTGGACCCACTTGTGGACTTCCGGACCCCTCCGGAATCCTCCGGAACCTTCTGGAAGCTTTCCGGTACAATACCGAAAAAACTGCACCTTTTTCCGGAACCCAAAATATGACTTCCCATATATAAATCTTTACCTCTCGACCATTCCGAGACTCATTGTGACGTCGGGGATCTCATCCGGAACTCCGAACAACATTCGGTTACCAATTCACATAACTCATATAACACTATATCGTCAATGAACGTTAAGCGTGCGGACCCTACGGGTTCGGGAATGATGTAGACATGACTGAGACACCTCTCCGGTCAATAACCAATAGCGGAACCTGGATGCTCATATTGGTTCCTACATATTCCACGAAGATCTTATCGGTCGAACCGCAATGACAACATACGTAATTCCCTTTGTCCGTCGGTATGTTACTTGCCCGAGATTCGATCGTCGGTATCTCCATACCTAGTTCAATCTCGTTACCGGCAAGTCTCTTTACTCGTTCCGTAATACATCATCCCGTAACTAACTCCTTAGTCACTTAGCTTGCAAGCTTCTTATGATGTGCATTACCGAGAGGGCCCTGAGATACCTCTCTGAAACACGGAGTGACAAATCCCAGTCTTGATCCATGCCAACTCAACAGACACTTTCGGAGATACCTGTAGAGCATCTTTATGATCACCCGGTTACGTTGTGACGTTTGATAGCACACAAGGTATTCCTCTGATATCCGGGAGTTGCATGATCTCATGGTCGGAGGAACATGTATTTGACATTCAAGAAAGCAATAGCAATAAACAGAACGATCATATGCTAAGCTAACAGATGGGTCTTGTCCATCACATCATTCTCCTAATGATGTGATCCCGTTATCAAATGACAACTCATGTCTATGGTTAGGAAACCTTAACCATCTTTGATCAATGAGCTAGTCTAGTAGAGGCTCACTAGGGACACGGTATTTGTTTATGTATTCACACATGTATTTAAGTTTTCGGTCAATACAATTCTAGCATGAATAATAAACCTTTATCATGAACAAGGAAATATAAAATAATAACAACTTTATTATTGCCTCTAGGGCATATTTCCATCAGTGGCCGCCACCCCACCGTCGGCTGCCAGGGCCGCCTCCCCACCGTCGACCACCGGGGTCATCACCCGCTCCGCCACCGCGGCCCGAAGGCGGGATGTGGAGGCACCTCCGCGTTCAGCACACGTTCAGCTCGGTGACGTCCTCGACTTTTTGATCCAGCAAGACGGTGAGGTAGTGGATGAGTTCCGGCAGCACGACGGCGTGGTGACGGTGATGGTGATGCTATCTCCGTAGGGCTTCGCCCAAGCACTGCGAAAATATAACCGAGGGACGGAACTGTGGAGGAGGGCGCCGCACACGGCTAAGACAATGTTGTGTCTCCTTTGGGGCGCCCCCTCTCCTCTATTTATATATGTGTAGGGGCTTGGAGTAGAAGGAATAGTGCCACGTGAACAGTACCACGTGAATAGTGCCACGTGAACAGTACCATGTGAATAGTACACACGTGGACTTGGACTCCAAAGTCCAATCCTATTCCTACTAGGACTCTCCTTTTTTTCCTTCCCTAGCTGCGTGGGCTTTTGAGGACATGGTGCGCCTGGCCCAATAAGGCCAGGGTGCCTCCCCTTAGCCCATGCCAGCCCTTGGGACGTGGTGGACCCACTTGTGGACTTCCGAACCCCTCCGGAATCCTCCGGAACCTTCTGGAAGCTTTCCGGTACAAAACCGAAAAACTGCACCTTTTTCCGGAACCCAAAATATGACTTCCCATATATAAATCTTTACCTGTCGACCATTCCGAGACTCATTGTGACGTCGGGGATCTCATCCGGGACTCCGAACAACACTCAGTTACCAATTCACATAACTCATATAACACTATATCGTCAACGAACGTTAAGCGTGCGGACCCTACGGGTTTGGGAATGATGTAGACATGACTGAGACACCTCTCTGGTCAATAACCAATAGCGGAACCTAGATGCTCATATTGGTTCCTACATATTCCACGAAGATCTTATCGATCGAACTGCAATGACAACATACGTAATTCCCTTTGTCCGTCGGTATGTTACTTGCCCGAGATTCGATCGTCGGTATCTCCATACCTAGTTCAATCTCGTTACCGGCAAGTCTCTTTACTCGTTCCGTAATACATCATCCCGTAACTAACTCCTTAGTCACTTAGCTTGCAAGCTTCTTATGATGTGCATTACCGAGAGGGCCCTGAGATACCTCTCCGAAACACGGAGTGACAAATCCCAGTCTCGATCCATGCCAACTCAACAGACACTTTCGGAGATACCTGTAGAGCATCTTTATGATCACCCAGTTACGTTGTGACGTTTGATAGCACACAAGGTATTCCTCCGGTATCCGGGAGTTGCATGATCTCATGGTCGGAGGAACATGTATTTGACATTCAAGAAAGCAATAGCAATAAACAGAACGATCATATGCTAAGCTAACGGATGGGTCTTGTCCATCACATCATTCTCCTAATGATGTGATCCCGTTATCAAATGACAACTCATGTCTATGGTTAGGAAACCTTAACCATCTTTGATCAATGAGCTAGTCTAGTAGAGGCTCACTAGGGACACGGTATTTGCTTATGTATTCACACATGTATTTAAGTTTTCGGTCAATACAATTCTAGCATGAATAATAAACCTTTATCATGAACAAGGAAATATAAAATAATAACAACTTTATTATTGCCTCTAGGGCATATTTCCATTAGTGTCCGCCACCCCACCGTCGGCTGCCAGGGCCGCCTCCCCACCGTCGACCACCGGGGTCATCACCCGCTCCGCCACCGCGGCCCGAAGGCGGGATGTGGAGGCACCTCCGCGTTCAGCACACGTTCAGCTCGGTGACGTCCTCGACTTTTTGATCCAGCAAGATGGTGAGGTAGTGGATGAGTTCCGGCAGCACGACGGCGTGGTGACGGTGATGGTGATGCTATCTCCGCAGGGCTTCGCCCAAGCACTGCGAAAATATGACCGAGGGACGGAACTGTGGAGGGGGGCGCCGCACACGGCTAAGACAATGTTGTGTCTCCTTTAGGGCGCCCCCTCTCCTCTATTTATATATGTGTAGGGGCTTGGAGTAGAAGGAATAGTGCCACGTGAACAGTACCATGTGAATAGTGCCACGTGAACAGTACCACGTGAATAGTACACACGTGGACTTGGACTCCAAAGTCCAATCCTATTCCTACTAGGACTCTCCTTTTTTTCCTTCCCTAGCTGCGTGGGCTTTTGAGGACATGGTGCGCCTGGACCAATTAGGCCAGGGCGCCACCCCTTAGCCCATGCCAGCCCTTGGGACGTGGTGGACCCACTTGTGGACTTCCGGACCCCTCCGGAATCCTCCGGAACCTTCTGGAAGCTTTCCGGTACAATACCGAAAAAACTGCACCTTTTTCCGGAACCCAAAATATGACTTCCCATATATAAATCTTTACCTCTCGACCATTCCGAGACTCATTGTGACGTCGGGGATCTCATCCGGGACTCCGAACAACATTCGGTTACCAATTCACATACCTCATATAACACTATATCGTCAACGAACGTTAAGCGTGCGGACCCTACGGGTTCGGGAATGATGTAGACATGACTGAGACACCTCTCCGGTCAATAACCAATAGCGGAACCTGGATGCTCATATTGGTTCCTACATATTCCACGAAGATCTTATCGGTCTAACCGCAATGACAACATACGTAATTCCCTTTGTCCGTCGGTATGTTACTTGCCCGATATTCGATCGTCGGTATCTCCATACCTAGTTCAATCTCGTTACCGGCAAGTCTCTTTACTCGTTCCGTAATACATCATCCCGTAACTAACTCCTTAGTCACTTTGCTTGCAAGCTTCTTATGATGTGCATTACCGAGAGGGCCCAGAGATACCTCTCCGAAACACGGAGTGACAAATCCCAGTCTCGATCCATGCCAACTCAACAGACACTTTCAGAGATACCTGTAGAGCATCTTTATGATCACCCAGTTACGTTGTGACATTTGATAGCACACAAGGTATTCCTCCGGTATCCGGGAGTTGCATGATCTCATGGTCGGAGGAACATGTATTTGACATTCAAGAAAGCAGTAGCAATAAACAGAACGATCATATGCTAAGCTAACAGATGGGTCTTGTCCATCACATCATTCTCCTAATGATGTGATCCCATTATCAAATGACAACTCATGTCTATGGTTAGGAAACCTTAACCATCTTTGATCAACGAGCTAGTCTAATAGAGGCTCACTAGGGACACGGTATTTGTTTATGTATTCACACATGTATTTAAGTTTCCGGTCAATACAATTCTAGCATCAATAATAAACCTTTATCATGAACAAGGAAATATAAAATAATAACAACTTTATTATTGCCTCTAGGGCATATTTCCATCAGTCTCCCACTTGCACTAGAGTCAATAATCTAGTTCATATCGCCATGTGATTAACACCCAAGAGTTTACTAGAGTCAATAATCTAGTTCACATCACCATGTGATTAACACTCAAAGAGTTCTAAGGTGTGATCATGTTTTGCTCGTGAGAGAGAATTTTAGTCAATGGGTCTGCAATATTTAGACCCATGTGTACTTTGCAAATCCTTATGTCATACTGTAGATGCTGCTCTCACGCTTTACTTGGAGCTATTCCCAATGACTGCACCATTATACGTATCCGGTTTGCTACTCAGAGATATCCAGATTGGTGTCAAATCTTGCATCGATGTAACCCTTTATGACGAACTCTTTATCACCTCCATAATCGAGAAACATTTCCTTAGTCCTTTAGTTACTAAGGATAATTTTGACCGCTGTCCAGTGATCCACTCCTGGATCACTCTTGTACCCCCTTTGCCAGACACGTGGCAAGGCACACATTAGGTGTGGTACACAGCATGGCATACATTATAGAACCTATGGCTGAGGCATAGGGAATGACTTTCATTCTCTCTCTATCTTCTGCCGTGGTCGAGCTTTGAGTCTTACTCAACTTTACACCTTACAATACAGGCAAGAACTCCTTCTTTGACTGATCCATTTTGAACTCCTTCAAAATCTTGTCAAGGTATGTACTCATTGAAAGTCTTATCAAGCGTCTTGATCTATCTCTATAGATCTTGATGCCCAATATATAAGCAGCTTCACCGAGGTCTTTCATTCAAGTATCCTTTTATGCCATCCAGAAATTCTATATCATTTCCAATCAACAATATGTCATCCACATATAATATTAGAAATGCTACAGAGCTCCCACTCACTTTCTTGTAAATACAGGCTTCACCGTAAGTCTGTACAAAACCATATGCTTTGATCACCTCATCAAAGTGTATATTCCAACTCCGAGATGCTTGCACCAGTCCATAGATGGATCGCTAGAGCTTGCACACTTTGTTAGCACCCTTAGGATCGACAAAACCTTCTGGTTGCATCATATACAACTCTTCTTTGAGAAAACCATCAAGGAATGCAGTTTTGACATCCATTTGCCAAATTTCATAATCATAAAATGCGGCAATTGCTAACATGATTCGGACAGACTTAAGCATCGCTACGGGTGAGAAAGTCTCATTGTAGTCAAACCCTTGAACTTGTCGAAAACCTTTCGCGACAAGTCGAGCTTTGTAGACAGTGATATTACCATCAGCATCCGTCTTCCTCTTAAAAATCCATTTATTCTCAATGGCTTGCCGATCATCAGGCAAGTCCACCAAAGTCCACACTTTGTTCTCATACATGGATCCTATCTCAGATTTCATGGCCTCAAGCCATTTGTCGGAATCCGGGCTTATCATAGCTTCTTCATAGTTCGTAGGTTCGCCGTTGTCTAACAACATAACTTTCAGAACAGGATTACCATACCACTCTGGTGCGGAACGTACTCTGGTCGACCTACGAAGTTCAGTAGTAACTTGATCTGAAGTTTCATGATCTTTATCATTATCTTCCTCTCTTATTGGTGTAGGCATCACGGGAACGGTTTTCTCTGATGAGCTACTTTCCAATTCGAGAGAAGGTACAATTACCTCATCAAGTTCTACTTTCCTCCCACTCACTTCTTTCGAGAGAAACTCCTTCTCTAGAAAGGACCCATTCTTGGCAACAAAGACCTTGCCTTCGGATCTGTGGTAGAAGGTGTACCCAATTGTTTCTTTAGGGTATCCTATGAAGACGCACTTCTCCGCTTTGGGTTCGAGCTTATCAGGTTGAAGCTTTTTCACATAAGCATCGCATCCCCAAACTTTAGGAAACGACAGCTTAGGTTTCTTGCCAAACCATAGTTCATACGGTGTCGTCTCAACGGATTTAGACAGTGCCCTATTTAACGTGAATGCAGCTGTCTCTAATGCATAACCCCAAAACGATGGTGGCAAATCGGTAAGAGACATCATAGAACGCACCATATCCAATAAAGTACGGTTACGACGTTCGGACACACCATTACGCTGTGGTGTTCCAGGTGGCGTGAGTTGTGAAACAATTCCACATTTTCTTAAATGAAGACCAAAATCGTAACTCAAATATTCGCCTCCGCGATCAGATCGTAGAAACTTTATTTTCTTGTTACGATGATTCTCTACTTCACTCTGAAATTCTTTGAACTTTTCAAATGTTTCAGACTTGTGTTTCATCAAGTAGATATACCCATATCTACTCAAATCATCTGTGAAGGTTAGAAAATAACGATACCCGCCACGTGCTTCAACATTCATCGGACCGCATACATCGGTATGTATTATTTCCAACAAATCAGTAGCTCGCTCCATTGTTCCGGAGAACGGAGTTTTAGTCATCTTGCCCATGAGGCATGGTTCGCAAGTATCAAATGATTCATAATCAAGAGATTTCCAAAAGTCCATCCGCATGGAGTTTCTTCATGCGCTTTACACCAATATGACCTAAACGGCAGTGCCACAAGTATGTTGCACTATCATTATCAACTTTGCATCTTTTGGCATCAATATTATGAATATGTGTATCACTACAATCGAGATTCAACAAGAATAAACCATTCACAAGGGTGCATGATCACGAGGGATATTATTCATATAAACAGAATAACCATTATTCTCTGACTTAAATGAATAACCGTCTTGCAATAAACAATATCCAGATATAATGTTTTATGCTCAACGCAAGCACCAAATAACCATTATTTAGGTTTAATACTAATCTCGAAGGTATTACGAGCGTGTCGATATTGATCATATCAATCTTGGAGACACTTCCAACACATATCGTCACCTCGCCCTCAGCTAGTCTCCGTTACTCTGCAGCTCCTGCTTCAAGTTACTAATATTAGCAACTAAATCGGTATCAAATACCCAGACGCTGCTACGAGCACTAGTGAGGTACAAATCAATAACATGTATATCAAATATACCTTTGTTCACTTTGCCATCCTTCTTATCCGCCAAATACTTGGGGCAGTTCCGCTTCCAGTGACCAGTTCCTTTGCAGTAGAAGCACTCAATTTTAGGCTTGGGTCCAACTTTGGGTTTCTTCGTGGGAGCGGTAGCTTGCTTGCCATTCTTCTTGAAGTTCCACTTCTTTCCCTTGCCCTTTTTCTTGAAACTAGTGGTCTTGTTAACCATCAACACTTGATGCTCCTTCTTCATTTCTACCTCCGCCGATTTCAGCATCGCGAAGAGCTCGGGAATTGTCTTCTCCATCCCTTGCATATTATAGTTCATCACGAAGCCTTTATAGCTTGGTGGCAGTGACTGAAGAACTCTGTCAATAACACTCTCAACCGGAAGATCAATTCCCAGCTGAGTCAAGTGGTTGTGGTACGCAGACATTCTGAGTATGTGTTCACTGACAGAACTGTTCTCCTCCATCTTACAGCTAAAGAACTTGTTGGAGACTTCATATCTCTCAACCCGGGCATTAGCTTGAAATATCAATTTCATCTCTTGGAACATCTCATATGCTCCATGGTGTTCAATACGCTTTTGCAGTCCCGGTTCTAAGCCGTAGAGCATGGCACACTGAACTATCGAGTAGTCATCAGATCGAGCCTGCCAGGCGTTCACAACGTCCGCAGCAGCTCCTGCAGCAGGTCCATCACCTAGCGGTGCATCAAGGACATAATTCTTCTGTGCAGCAATGAGGATACTCTTCAAGTTATGGACCCAGTCCGTGTAGTTGCTACCATCATCTTTCAACTTAGCTTTCTCTAGGAACGTATCAAAAACAGGGGAGCTACAACGCGAGCTATTGATCTACAACATAATTTGCAAAGACTATCAGGACTAAGTACATGATAAATTAAGTTCAATTAATCAAATTACTAATGAACTCCCACTTAAATTAACATCCCTGAAGTTAACTAAGTGATACATGATCCAAATCAACTAGCCCATGTCCGATCATCATGTGAGATGGGATAGTCATCAATGGTGAACATCTCCATGTTGATCATATCTACTATATGACTCATGTTCGACCTTTCGGTCTCCAGTGTTCTGAGACCATGTCTGTACATGCTAGGCTTGTCAATTTTAACCCAAGTATTCTGCTTGTGTAAAACTGGCTTACACCCGTTGTATGTGAACGTAGAATCTATCACACCCGATCATCACGAGGTGTTTCGAAACGACGAACTTTAGCAATGGTGCATACTTGGGGAGAACACTTTTATCTTGAAATTTAGTGAAGGGATCATCTTATAATGCTACTGTCGTTCTAAGCAAAATAAGATGCATAAAGGATAAACATCACATGCAATCAAAATATGTGACATGATATGGCCATCATCATCTTGTGCTTTTGATCTCCATCTCCAAAGCATCGTCATGATCTCCATCGTCACCGGCTCGACACCTTGATCTCCATCGTTGCGTCGTGGTCGTCTCGCCAACTATTGCTTCTACAACTATTGCTAACGCATAGCTATAAAGTAAAGCAATTACATGGCGCTTGCATTTCATACAATAAAGAGACAACCATAAGGCTCCTGCCGGTTGCCGATAAATTACAAAACATGATCATCTCATACAATAACGTATATCACATCATGTCTTGACCATATCACATCACATCATACCCTGCAAAAACAAGTTAGACGTCCTCTACTTTGTTGTTGCAAGTTTTACGTGGCTGCTACGGGCTTCTAGCAAGAACCGTTCTTACCTACGGCACGAAACCACAACGGTGATTTATCAAGTTTGCTGTTTTAACCTTCAACAAGGACCGGCCGCAGTCAAATTCGATTCAACTAGAGTAGGAGAAACAGACACCCGCCAGCCACCTTTATGCAAAACAACTTGCATGTCTGTCGGTGGAACCGGTCTCATGTACGTGGACATGTAAGGTTGGTCTGGGCCGCTTCATCTTACAATACCGCCGAATCAAAATAAGACGTTGGTGGTAAGCAGTATGACGATCACCGCCCACAACTCTTTGTGTTCTACTCGTGCATATCATCTACGCATAGACCTGGCTCATGATGCCACTGTTGGGGAACCTTGCATGGAAAACAAAAAAAATTCTACGCACACGCAAGATCTATCCATGGAGATGCATAGCTACGAGAGGGGGAGTGTGTCTATGTACCCTCGTAGACCGTAAGCGGAAGCGTTAGAACAACGTGGTTGATGTCGTCGAACAACTTCACGATCCAACCGACCGAGTACCGAACGTACGTCACCTCCGCATTCAGCACATGTTCAGCTCGGTGACGTCCTCGACTTTTTGATCCAGCAAGACGGTGAGGTAGTGGATGAGTTCCGGCAGCATGACGGCGTGGTGACGGTGATGGTGATGCTATCTCCGCAGGGCTTCGCCCAAGCACTGCGAAAATATGACCGAGGGACGGAACTGTGGAGGGGGGCGCCGCACACGGCTAAGACAATGTTGTGTCTCCTTTGGGGCGCCCCCTCTCCTCTATTTATATATGTGTAGGGGCTTGGAGTAGAAGGAATAGTGCCATGTGAACAGTACCACGTGAATAGTGCCACGTGAACAGTACCACGTGAATAGTACACACGTGACCTTGGACTCCAAAGTCCAATCCTATTCCTACTAGGACTCTCCTTTTTTTCCTTCCCTAGCTGCGTGGGCTTTTGAGGACTTGGTGCGCCTGGCCCAATAAGGCCAGGGCGCCTCCCCTTAGCCCATGCCAGCCCTTGGGACGTGGTGGACCCACTTGTGGACTTCCGGACCCCTCCGGAATCCTCCGGAACCTTCTGGAAGCTTTCCGGTACAATACCGAAAAAACTGCACCTTTTTCGGAACCCAAAATATGACTTCCCATATATAAATCTTTACCTCTCGACCATTCCGAGACTCCTCGTGACGTCCGGGATCTCATCCGGGACTCCGAACAACATTTGGTTACCAATTCACATAACTCATATAACACTATATCGTCAACGAACGTTAAGCGTGCGGACCCTACGGGTTCGGGAATGATGTAGACATGACTGAGACACCTCTCCGGTCAATAACCAATAGCGGAACCTGGATGCTCATATTGGTTCCTACATATTCCACGAAGATCTTATCGGTCGAACCGCAATGACAACATACGTAATTCCCTTTGTCCGTCGGTATGTTACTTGCCCAAGATTCGATCGTCGGTATTTCCATACCTAGTTCAATCTCGTTACCGGCAAGTCTCTTTACTTGTTCCGTAATACATCATCCCGTAACTAACTCCTTAGTCACTTAGCTTGCAAGCTTCTTATGATGTGCATTACCGAGAGGGCCCAGAGATACCTCTCCGAAACACAGAGTAACAAATCCCAGTCTCGATCCATGCCAACTCAACAGACACTTTCGGAGATACCTGTAGAGCATCTTTATGATCACCCAGCTATGTTGTGACGTTTGATAGCACACAAGGTATTCCTTCGGTATCTGGGAGTTGCATGATCTCATGGTCGGAGGAACATGTATTTGACATTCAAGAAAGCAATAGCAATAAACAGAACGATCATATGCTAAGCTAACAGATGGGTCTTGTCCATCACATCATTCTCCTAATGATGTGATCCCGTTATCAAATGACAACTCATATCTATGGTTAGGAAACCTTAACCATCTTTGATCAACGAGCTAGTCTAGTAGAGGCTCACTAGGGACACGGTATTTGTTTATGTATTCACACATGTATTTAAGTTTCCGGTCAATACAATTCTAGCATGAATAATAAACCTTTATCATGAACAAGGAAATATAAAATAATAACAAGTTTATTATTGCCTCTAGGGCATATTTCCATCAGTGGCCGCCACCCCACCGTCGGCTACCAGGGCCGCCTCCCCACCGTCGACCACCGGGGTCATCACCCGGTCCGCCACCGCGGCCCGAAGGCGGGATGTGGAGGCCCGCACAAGCATCAGCGACCTTGCCACACGCTACATAGAGTTCCTGCGGGAGGAGGAGGAGCGCCTGGTCGAGCACGCAAAGCGTCTTACCGCCGCCGTGGCCACAACAGAAGCCGCCGCAGTGGCGCGGAATGCAGAGATATACGAGGAGTCCCACCGCTTCGAGAGGGGTCATCTGGAGCGGCAGAGGGCGTTTGAGCTGGGCGTCGCTAAAGGAGCAGCAGCGGCAGGCACTGGATTCTGCTTCTCCAACTCGTCGGTAGGCTCCTCCTCCTCGGCCTCTTACTGAGCACGCTAGGCAGAGGAGAGGCTACTGGAAGTAGTAGAAAGCCCCTCCGTAGTAGTAGTATTTAGGGGCTATTTTATTCAGTTCATCTGACTATAGATATGGTTGAACTGTACTACGTACTTAAATTTAGCTAGTATATATAGTTGAACTAGCTATTTCAGTACATGGTTGGCAACAATTGGGTAAAAGTTTGTTCGGTTCAGCTGTCGAGTTGAACTGTTTGTATAAAGAACGACTGCTTAATCTATGAATGAAATCTATGCTTACTGAAGTTCATTTGCAAAAATTACAGTACTAGTGATTTTTAGCTGCAAAATTTGACAAATGGCAATGTTTTTTCTTCTGAGGATAACAAATGGTAGTGTTACTAGGTTGACAAATGGCAATGTTACTAGATTGACAAATGCCAATTTTTCCATTTTGACAAATGGCAATTATACCCAATATGACAGATGCAAATCTTACCATATTGTTTGTACGTCGTTGCACACGGGTCATCATGCAAAATCGTTTGCGATGAAGAGATGCACAAAACCTGCGCGCCACATTTTCCCTTGGCTTAGCTGCGAAGGAACCCAGCTCTTGCTTTGCATACGGGTGTTCAGTCTGAAACGTTTGCGATGAAGAGATGCACAAAACCTGCGCGCCACATTTTTCCTTTGGCTTAGCTACGAAGGAACCCAGCTCTCGCTTTGCATACGGGTGTTCAGTCTGAAAACATTTGCGATGAGTGTTTTATTCAGAGAAAGACGTTGATGTTTTTTTTTACTTTGGTAAGTCTGTACATTTAGAGAAAAAATGCTAAGTTGATCAAAACCATAGATTTCATTCAGTGACACTATGGTTTTACATTCATACGATCGGGATACAATATTAAACAAATAAATTAATTGCAGCGGTGGCGGTGTGCTGCGCCGGTGTTGTCGTCGTCCGGGACGCCGTTGTTCAAGTCTTCAAGCCATCCCAGAATGTTATGGACATCCAAATCCAAGAGTCATTTGTCGCGTGATCGATGGGGGGGGGGGCGCGGGGGGACGGCGACTCGCGGCGCTACGAGGTAGCGGTCGATGGCGGTGTCCCATGACGCTGAGGGGGCGCGGCGGGTGCAGGCGCGCGCACGGGCACGACTTGGCTGGTGCAGGAAAGCGCACGGGGACCGGCGCCGTGGTGGGTGCTGGGGCGCGCACGAGAACAGGCGGGGGCGCTGGCGCTGGTACATAAACGAGCTTGCGTGGGTCCGCGGGGACCTCGCTGACGCCCACGATGGTGCTCGGCGACCAGCCCGTCAATGCCACGGGGATGGGAGCTGGGACGGGCGTGGGGGCAGCATCCGCCATGGCCAGCTCGTTCAGGGCCATGTCCTTGTGCGCCATGGAGTAGGTGGAGCTCTGGAAGATAGGATTCGGGCGAGAGGGGAATGTGAGGTGAAGAGAGATCAGTAAGGCCGCCTATTAAACAGCGGCTCGAGCGCCATTAATGGAGAAGTTGAGAGCAAGGCGGGCGGCGATGGAGGTCAAAGGGCTCGCTTCCCGGTGAGCCTACGCATCGTACTGCTCGCACACCTCCCGGTGAGCCTGCGTAGCGGAGGACTGGTCGCACACCTCCCGGTCAGCCTGCGCAACGCAGGACTGGTCGCACGCCTCTCGGTCAGCCTGCGCCGCGGACTTTGCTCGCACGCCTCCCGTCTACTCAAACAGCTGTCCGGATGGCACCGCCTTGCCATTAAAAAAGTGGGACGCGTGGCGGCACGTAAATGGTCAGTAGAACGCCCATGATTGAAATAATACTGTACAACCGTTTGTGATGATAACATGACAGCTATTTGTTGGCTGTTAATGTGTGTGCCTTCTCTCATACTGGACAAATGTTTTACCACAACATGTTGGTGCCATTCCATGACACCATGCCAAGTCTCATGAATTTCAGATGAGTTTTGGATTTACTAGAATTTCAAAACCAAGTTCTCAAGTTTGCGGCCGAGCCACGAAGAGCCTAGGTGTTTGAAATTCATTCCCATTTCTTGCATGGGACCTAAACATGCAACCAAGGACACATATATGATTTTTCAACCCATTTTGGTGCACAGGAGCAGGTGCATGCAGTTCAAATTTGAATTATGCACATAAAATGCCTAGAAATCTTAGTTAAAGTATAAAAATGTCCAAACAAACCACGAATAATTCCAAAATTTAACACGACACTCCTATTGGTCTATGTTACCTCTAGAAAAAAAATCAAGGCAAGAAGAGGCAACGAATGTCGTTTCGTCCACAAAGATGACACGTTCCCTACCGGAACCATGAGGCTTCTTGTGAGAAGCTCTGGTTTGTGAGAAGCTTATACCAAAACCTGCCCCAAATGGGACAAAATATTTACCACATCATGTTGGTGCCATTCCATGATAGCATGCCAAGTTTCCTGAATTTCAGACGAGTTTTGGATTTACTAGAATTTCAAAAGCAAGTATCTCAGCGTTTGTGGCCGAGCCACGATGCCAAGGTGTTTGATATTCATTCCCATTTCTTGCATGGGACCTAAGCGTTCACCCAAGGACACACATATGATTTTTAACACATTTTGGTGCACCGGAGCATGTGCATGTAGTTCAAATTTGAATTATGCACATAAAATGCCTAGAAAATTCAGTTAATGTATAAAAATGTCCAAACGAACCCCGAATAATTCCAAATTTTAACACGACACTCCTGTTGGTCTATGTTGCCTCTAGAAAAAAAATGAAGGCAAGAAGAGGCAACGAATGTCGTTTCGTCCACAAAGGTGACACGTTCCCCACTGGAACCATGAGGCTTCTTGTGAGAAGCTCTGGTTTGTGAGAAGCTTATACCAAAACCTGCCCCAAATGGGACAATTTTTTTACCACAACATGTTGGTGCCATTCCAAGATAGCATGCCAAGTTTCATGAATTTCTGATGAGTTTTGGGTTTACTAGAATTTCAAAACCAAGTATCTCAACGTTTGCGGTGGAGCCACGATGCCGAGGTGTCTGAAATTCATTCCCATTTATTGCATGGGACCTAAGCCTGCACCCAAGGACACATATATTATTTTTCAACCCATTTTGGTGCACCGGAGCATGTGCCTGTAGTTCAAATTTGAATTATGCACATAAAATGCCTAGAATACTCTGTTAATGTATAAAAATGTCCAAACGAACCCCGAATAATTCCAAAATTTAACACGACACTCCTATTGGTCTATGTTACCTCTAGAAAAAAAATCAAGGCAAGAAGAGGCAACGAATGTCATTTCGTCCACAAAGGTGACACGTTCCCTACCGGAAACATGAGTCTTCTTGTGAGAAGCTCTGGTTTGTGAGAAGCTTATACCAAAACCTGCCCCAAATGGAACAAAATTTTTACCACAGCATGTTGGTGCCATTCCATGATAGCATGCCAAGTTTCATAAATTTCAGACAAGTTTTGGATTTACTAGAATTTCGAAACCAAGTATCTCAGCATTTGCGGCCGAGCCACGATGCTGAGGTGTTTAAAATTCATTCCCATTTCTTGCATGGGACCTAAGCATGCACCCAAGGACACACATATGATTTTTCAACCCATTTTGGTGCACCGGAGCATGTGCATGTAGTTCAGATTTGATATATGCACATAAAATGCCTAGAAAACTCAGTTAATGTATAAAAATGTCCAAACGAACCCCGAATAATTCCAAATTTTAACACGACACTCGTATAGTTTTATTTTCACTGCAGACAAATGTTCTAGCAATTCAAACACCGTCCTTTGCCGCTGTGACCCCATTCCGTATTTAAAATCAAGACGAAAAAGCAAGTACATCACACACAGTTTATTATCACCAACCGTGTGAGATGCAGTACAAAATATCTTGGTGCACCATCATATATCGCTTACGCGAGAAGGTTCGTCGGCTATAGTCCATAGCCGGTGCATCAAGCAAACTAGCCCCCCAAATATCATTTCACTGTTCAATCGTCGCCGGTCAAAGATGGGGACGTGGACCCGCGTCGTGAGCCGCCATGAGCGTGCTCACAACCTACGTGAGTGCGGCTGCAATCTGCGACCGAGTGGTTGTGGCAGCCAAAACGGCCGCTACTGCAGCTCAGATAGCGGCAGCAACATCTACGACGAGGATAGCAAATGGCGAGAGCGGGACAGCAGCTGTCCGTTCCGCGGCGGCCGCCTTAGCCCTGATGGAGGCCACACGCGCCCATGTCGAGGCCGGCCACGCCCAGTTCCTGGCGGTCACCGCACAAATCGCACGAATCTTCTCCGACAACGGTGGGCAACCCACGGCCGAAGAGTTGGCAATCGCTGAGAGCGTTCGAGCAGCCGTCTGTTAGTTCGCGGCATACCTTGCCGCGATGGAGCCCGTCCAAGCCCAGACCGCGGCTGCCCATGCCCAGCTCATGGCGGCCTTTTCCAAAGAGATGGTGGACGCGGATGGCGAGATGCTTGTCGAGTATGGTGCGATGGATGCCATGGAGCCCCTTCCCCAGGAGATCGTCGAGCGCGAGCTGGACATGGAGGAGGCGGTGGAGATCGACGAGCGCCAGGCGGAGTTGTACTCTTTGTTTAGAGCGCCGGTCTTTTGTTAGAGTAATGTTTAGGTCAGCTAGCTCTGTTTAATTGCTGAACTTGCTCGATTAAGAAGTGTGGGTGTGCTGTAGGCTCTTTTGTGTACCCAAATTATGCAATGACATGGATGACCACTGTAACCAGGGAAATTCGAACCAAAATTTGCACGTTCAAACTCATCACACACGGGGTAAGCCATATGAATCGTTTGTGATGTTCAGATATCGTACACAGTGCTGAATAAGGGACCGTGTCTGATGACACTTCGTGCGCCAATTTTTCGCTGCACGGAGCAAAAAAATTTGGCATCCGCGGAAATATCTACCTCCCATGCCCCCCTCCTCCTTACCAAAAGCCACATTTCCCCTGTTTCCGCCTTCCATTCCAAGTTCAAACCTTCACTGCTTGCTTGCAGCGCCACCGCCTCGCCAGCGACGCTCCATCCTGCTGCTCGGCCTCGTCCATCTAGTCAGGTAATCCACACCCGACCCCCATCCTCCACCTCCTTCTACATCCCACATGCCCCTACCGCCAGCGTGACACCTTCCACCCAAATCACCGACCCATCCTCCAAATAAGCGCCACCCTAAGCCATGGTGCACGCAGTATAGCCAGGAGCTCAAGGAGCATCTGGCAGCGGAGAAGCAAATCGCGGCCGCACGCGCGGATGAGGTCGCGATGGCTACCATGCGTGTCGACCCCCAGATCTTGGAGGAGCACCTCGCCGTCGATGCCTCGCGCGTGGACGCCGCCACACGGTTGGCTGCTTTAAATGACAGTTCATGGCATTTTCTCGAGGCCACCGTCGGTGCCTTCGACGAAGACTACGAGGTGTTTTCTCAGCGTGCCCGTGCTTACCTCAACTCCAGAGCCAGCTGGTTGGTGCCCGTTGCGGCTCAGGCGACTCACCACTACGAGGAGGGTACCCACGATGTGGAGGCCACACCCTCTTCCAAGTCTAAGGATCCCATCGTCATCAATATCTCCGACGATGAGGAGTAGCTTGTCTTTTTAGCTCACTGCAAGGACCTATGTTCAGCTAGCTAGCTACGCCGGTTAAGCATGTTTGGTTTACCTGTTGCATGTGCTGCTCCTGCCTTTCCTTTACAAATTCTAGTGAATTATCCTATGTACTCTTACTATGCAATCTGATCCTCTAGTATATATGTTCTATATATTGTGCAATGTGGTGCTGAGTTAACTGTTTGGTTATTTTTTTTGTCATGTTCAGTTAACTGTTTAGTTCAATTCTGCAATGTGATGCTCAATTCTTGTGGGTGCAATTTTGTATTCTCTTGCATGTGAGAAATAATCGAATTTGGCTGTACAAAATACATGAGATACAAATACAATTGCTATATTTCCAAGTTGTTAAGCATACTAGGTTTGGTTAATTGGCTGATCTTGTAGTATGTTCTCTTGTGCAATGTGGTGCTCAGTCAACTGTTTGGTTCATTTGTTGTGGTGCTTAGTTAACTGTTTGGTTCAATTCTGCAATTGTCGTGGGTACAATTTTGTATTGTTATGCATGTGAGAAATAAATCGAATTCGGCTGTACTAAATACATGAGAAACATATACAATTGCTATATTTCCTAGTTCTTAAGCATGCTTGGTTTGGATAAATGGCTTTTCCATGTGGCTTGAATTAATCTGCTGAATCTGCAATGTGTTTATTTTTCATCAACATATTTTACTGATAGTATGCCAACCCTCACTTAACCTGATCAATAACTACCTTATATGTGTTGCAGGGAAACAATGGGAGGCACTGAGCTTTACCATCGAGGTTCGCACATGCATGGTCCTTTGTCTAATAGCACATTATTGTGCAATTGCAGGAACCATTCTAGTATTTAGGTTTTTAACACTTTGGTCTTGCACATGTAGGTCCTTCTGTCAGAGGTTTTGACCCACTGTTCGACCCATTTTGCATATGGGGAAATGAGATGTCCATGAATATCAGTCAAGTCAAGAAACTCAGAAAGATTGCGAGCATAAAGAAACTAGCGACGAAAAACAACAAGGTCTTTGTCTGCACAATGAAGAAGACATCAGTGAACTACAGGATGGTACTAACTCTTATACTCCCTCCGGTCCTTTTTAGTCTGCATATAAGTTTTGTCCGAAGTCAAAGTATCTCTACTTTGACCAAAGTTATAGAAAAAAGCATCAACATTCAAACTACAAAATCATTATTTTTAGATGCATTATGAAATACAATTTTATAGTTTACATATTTGGTATCGTGGATGTTGATATTTTTTAAAATAAATTTGGTGAAACTTTACAAAGTTTGACTTGATACAAATCTAATGCGCGGAGTAAAAAGGACCGGAGGGAGTACCTTGTTTTTTTATTCCTTTGCGCCATTTCAAAATTCAGAGAAGATATATATGCATATCTTTGTTTTCAGGCCTTTCCAAAGCTGTCCACAGATGATTACCTCTCAAACCACCTGTATGGTCAAGAGGCAAGGAAGGTGTTCATACAATACCCACGGTACAATATTGAAGTCTTCCTCAAGAGGACGAAGGATGGGCGGTCAATCATCCACAGGCACTAGCCTAAAGTTGCAAGGGCATTCAACATCATTGAAGGTTCAATATTCGCCTTCCACTTCAGCAGTTTTCCAGATGAGATTCATCTGTCTATCTACTGTCTATGATGCTAATTTCCAAAGGTTTTAGATGTTGCATGTGAAACTTGGTGATGTTGTGTAATGGGGTAGCTAGCTATATGCCTATATGGTGTGAGTGATTGCTGAAGCTATATGATGTTGTACTCTGATGTATTTCAATTATGAAGTCCTGGTTTCGTAATACAAAAATGAAATATATTATGTGTTTATTATGAAATGTAAATTTGATTACTAAATGGATTAATAATAATCGGCCATCTAGCCTGCTTATTGGGTTTTTCTAGTGCAAACGGTTATTGAGACAACACCGTGGGCGATGATCTCAGACAACCCACACAGTTTATAGGAAGTAAACGTGTTGGATCAATGAACAATCACACATGACACGACTTCCTCTGGACAACTATTTGCGTTAGGCCACCTTGCACAAATGTTTTCCACATAAAAAGTGTGTGTGATGGACAGCTTATGCCACACAGTTTCTTCTAGACACCGTGCGTGATGCATTCAATAACAAAAATGATAAAATTATTACTATCGTCTGCAATGGCAACACTATCACAGACGATGTGATGCAGAAAACTATGTGCTTTGTATATACGAACGGAAACGTTTGTCTGGGATTCACTGTGTGGGATGTATATACGAACGGAAACGTTTATCTTGGATTCACTGTGTGGGATGTACATACGAACGGAAACGATTGGGTCAGTATAATTGTCTGCGATGGCTCACCCGATTGCACACGAGCTCTTTTTGCCCCGCGTGTGTGACCAGAGGCCCTACCGCGGACGGTTTCTGGGTCGTGTGGAAAGGACCCCCCTATCGCACACACAGGCAAGGCGACAGTTTAAAACTTCATCGCTGAAAGGTGGTAAAAATCCGTTTGTATAGCAGCTCGCTGTACTAGTGTATATAGTGGATACTAGGGATCAATCCCTAACAAAATTGACTCGATAAATCTCATCCTACCCATCACCGTCCAGCAAGCCTATGAAGAAATTACTCCCGGTGGTGAGCATCATGAAATTGGTGATGGAGGATGGTTGATGATGACGACGGCGTCGAATCCCCCTCTCCGAAGCCCCGAACAACTCCAGATCAACCCTCCCGATGAAGAACGGGAGGTGGCAGCGGCTCCGTATCGTAAAACGCGATGAAACTTCTTCTCTTCTTTTTTCTCAGGGAAAGAGAATTTATAGCGTTGGAATTAGGTCAGACGGACCTCTGTGGGCCCCACAAGGCATCAGGGCGCGCCCTAGGGGGGGTCGCGCCCTGTTGCCTTGTGAGCAACAGGGGCCCCATCTCCAGTTGATTCTTGCGCCAATATTTTTTATATATTCCATAAAAATCTCCAAAAGGTTTCGTCCAATTCCGAGAACTTTGATTTCTGCACAAAAACAACACCATGGTAGTTCTGCTAAAAACAACGTCAGTCCGGGTTAGTTTCATTCAAATCATGCAAATTAGAGTCCAAAACAAGAGCAAAAGTGTTTGAAAAGTAGATACGACGGAGACATATCACGGGTATCCTCTAGTTCATATAATGTAGCTTTGACTGCAACTTTTCTCATTGTGGCGGCCAACGTAGATTGGAGCAATGCATATGGCGGCAAACAGCATCTACAGCCGAGCGCCTCAAACTCCCCTCATACGCCCAGGCGGACGGCTGATACGTCCCCAACGTATCTATAATTTTTTATTGTTCCATGCTATTATATTATCAATCTTGGATGTTTTATATGCAATTATATGCCATTATATATCATTTTTTGGGACTAACCTATTAACCCAGTGCCCAGTGTCACTTGCTGTTTTCTGCTTGTTTTTGCCTTTTCAGAAAATCATTATCAAAAAGTGTCCAAACGAGAAAAAAACTTTGGATTAATTTTTTCTGGACTAGAAGAGACCCACGAAGCTTCGGGAGAAGACCAGAAGAGCCACGAGGAGGCGACAAGCCTGGAGGGCGCGCCCAGGGGGGTAGGGTACGCCCCCCAGGCTTGTGGGCCCCTCGTGGCACCTCTTGACCTAATTCCAGCGCTATAAATTCTAAAATATTCCCAATATACCAGAGAGACAGAAGAGAAAACCTTTCCGCCGCCGCAAGCCTCTGTTCTTCCGCGATTCCATCTGGAGGCCTTTTTCGGTACTCTGCCGGAGGGGGAATCGATCACGGAGGACTTCTTCATCAACCTTGCTGCCCTTCCGATGATGTGTGAGTTGTTTACCACAGACCTACGGGTCCATAGCTAGTAGCTAGATGGCTTCTTCTCTCTCTTTGATCTTCAATACCATGTTCTCCTCAATGTTCTTGGAGTTCTATCCGATGTAATCTTCTTTTGCGGTGTGTTTGTTGGGATCCGATGAATTGTGAGTTTATGATCAGATTATTCATGAGAAATATTTGAGTCTTCTCTGAACTCTTTTATGCATGATTATTATAGCTTTGTATTTCTCTCCAATCTATCGATTTAGTTTGGCATACTAGATTGATTTGACTTGCAATGGGAGAGGTGCTTTGTGATGGGTTCAATCTTGCGGTGCTCAATCCCAATGATAGAAGGGGACATGGCACGTATTTGTATTGTTGCCATTAAGGATAAAAAGATGGGGTTTAATCATATTGCTTGAGTTTACTTTGTCTACATCATGTCATCTTGCTTAAGGTGTTACTCTGTTTCATACTTAATACCCTAGATGCATGCTGGATAGCGGTCGATGGGTGGAGTAATAGTAGTAGATGCAGGCAAGAGTCGGTCTACTTGTCTCGGACGTGATGCCTATATACATGATCATTGCCATGAATCCATCATAATTATTTGCTTTTCTCTCAATTGCCCGACAATAATTTGTTTACCCACCGTATGTTATGTGTTCGAGAGAGAAGGCTCTAGTGAAAACTATGGCCCCTGGGTCTACTTTGTCATATATAAAAAACCTAAAAATACCTTGCTGCAATTTATTTACTTTTATTTTAATTAGTATTTTAGTTTATCTATTTATCTCTATAAGATTTAATCCTTGCAAATAACCGCTAAGAGGATTGACAACCCTCTTATTTGCGTTGGGTGCAAGTGTTTGCTCTTGTGTGTGCAGGTGCGCTTAACGGAATTTTGCTTGGTTCTCCTACTAGATTGATAACCTTGGTTCTTAACTGAGGGAAATACTTATCTCTACTGTACTGCATCATCCTCTCCTCTTCGGGAAAATACCAACGTAGACTACAAGTAGCAGGAAGAATTTCTGGCGCCGTTGCCGGGGAGACATCATCAAAATTACCAAGTATCTTCGCACAAATTATCATTCACTTGCATTTACTTTATTTACCTTTTATTTGCATTTGCCTGTAGTTTTCATCTCCCCCACTTCTAATTTTTTTTACAAAAACACAAAAATATTTTTATTTGCTTGTTTGCTAGTTTGCTTGTTCCGTCGCGATGTCTCAAGAATATACAAAATTGTTTGATTTTTCCAATACTAATAATAATGATTTTATTAGTACTCCTATTGCTCCTCCCACCACTAGTGCGGAGTCGTGTGACATTAATGCTGCTTTGCTTAATCTTGTTATGAAAGAACAATTTTCAGGTAGTCGTAATGAAGATGATGCATCCCATCTAAATACTTTTGTTGAGCTTTGTGATATGCAAAAGAAAAAAGATGTGGATAATGATATTGTCAAATTAAAATTATTTCCGTTCTCACTACGAGACCGTGCTAAAACTTGGTTTTCATCCTTGCCTAGAAATAGTATTGATTCTTGGGATAAGTGTAAGGATGCTTTTATTAGCAAGTATTTTCCTCCCGCTAAGATTATTTCTTTAAGAAATCAAATTATGAATTTTAAGAAACTTGAGCATGAACATGTTGCACAATCTTGGGAGAGAATGAAATTAATGATAAGAAATTTCCCAACTCATGGCTTGAATTTATGGATGATCATACAAAAAATTTATGCGGGACTAAACTTTGTCTCTAGAAATTTGCTAGACTCTGCCGCAGGTGGTACTTTTATGGAAATTACATTGGGAGAAGCTACAAAACTTCTTGATAATATTATGACAAATTATTATCAATGCCACACTGAACGAACTACAACTGGTAAGAAGGTAAATTCTGTTGAAGAAATTAATACTTTGAGTGATAAGATGGATGCTCTACTGAAATTGGTTGCTAGTAAAAATGCTCATATTGATCCTAATGATGTGACATTGTCTACCTTGATTGAGAAAAATAATGATGCTATTGATGTGAATTTTGTCTCTAGAAATAATTTCAACAACAACGCTTATAGGGGTAATTTCAATCCTAGTCCGTTTCCTGGAAATTCCTCTAATAATTATGTCAATCCCTATGGTAATCCTTATAATAATAATAGGATACCTACTGATCTTGAAAGTAATATTAAAGAATTTATTAGTTCTCAAAAGAATTTCAATGCTATGATAGAGGAAAAATTGAATAGAGTTGATGAATTGGCTAGGAACATGGATAGAATTGCTCATGATGTGGAAAATCTCAAAACTAAAATTTTGCCACCCAAGCATGATATAAATGAGTCTATTAAAGCTATCCATGTCTCCATTAATAAAAGTAAAGAAAGGACCGCTAGGTTGAGAGCTAAGCGAGAATTTTTAGAAAAAGTGATTCCACCCAATTTCTATCGTAGTAATGATGAAGATATTAAAATGATTGGTGTCACTCCTATTGAATCATTATTTAGTAACATAAAACTTGATGAAAAAGGGACTAAAGAAGAGTCAACTTTAGATAGAAGGAGTCCCACTTGCTTCGAGGGTGATAATCTTAATGATAAAAATGAAAAAAAAAATGGTTTGGAGAGGTCAAAACTTTAAATAGTAATGCACCCACTACTTTGGATTACAAGGACTTTAATTATGATAGTTGTTCTTTAATTGAGTGTATTTCCTTGTTGCAATCCATGATTAATTCACCAAATGCATAAGAACAAAATAAAGCTTTCAATAAACATATTGTAGAAGCCATGATGAAAGTACATGAAGAAAAACTTGAGTTGGAAGTTTCAATTCCTAGAAAATTACAAGATGAATGGGAACCTACTATTAAAGTCAAAATTAAATATTATGAATGTAATGCTCTTTGTGATCTTGGTGCTAGCGTTTCCACTATACCAAAGTCCTTGTGTGATGTGCTAGGTCTCACCGACATGGATCCTTGTTCCCTTAATTTGCATCTTACGGATTCCACTATTAAAAAGCCATTGGGTAGAATAAATGATGTTCTTATTCTTGCAAATAGAAATTATGTGCCCGTGGACTTTATTGTTCTTAACATTGAATGCAATCCTTCTTGCCCCATAATACTTGGTAGGCCTTTTCTACGAACAATTGGTGCTATTATTGATATGAAAGAAGGTAATATAAGATTTCAATTTCCATTAAAGAAAGGGATGGAACACTTCCCTAGAAAGATAATTAAGGCACCTTATGAATCTATTATCAGGGCCACCTATAGAATTAACTTGAAGGATGACAACACTTGAAACTATGCATTATGCCTAGCTAGGGGCATAAAACAATAGCACTTGTTGGGAGATAACCCAATAAATAAAATAATTTTTTGCTTTTTATTTCTATTCTTGAGTGTTGACACAATTATGGCCTCTGTTATGATTGTATTTTTATGTTTTAATTAGTGTTTGTGCCAAGTAATGCCTTTGGGATGATTTAGAAGATAGTATGATAGATCCTGTTGGAAAACAGAAAATTTTGCGTCCAGTGCTAGAATTTTGTTTTTTCGCTGGAGCGTCGGAACCTTCTGATTTTTTTTACACAGTACTCATATATGAATTGCCCATGTTGTTCTCATTTTTAAGAATTTTTGGAGTTACAGAAGTATGACATTAATTCAGATCTTTACAGACTGTTCTGTTTTAGACAGATTCTGTTTTTGTTGCATAGTTTGCTTATTTTGATGAATCTATGGATCGTATCGGGGGGTATGAGTCATGGAGAAGTTGGAGTACAGTAGCATTATACAAATATTAAATATGAATCAATTTACAACAGTTCCTAAAGTTTAAGATTTGTTTGTTATAATAACGGATCTCACGAGGTTTCTGTTGAGTTTTGTGTGCTAAAGTTTTCAAGTTTTGGGTGAGACTACGATGGATAAAGGAATAAGGAGCGGCAAGAGCCTAATCTTGGGGATGCCCAAGGCACCCAAAGGTAATATTCAAGGAAGACTCAAGCGTCTAAGCTTGGGGATGCCCCGGAAGGCATCCCCTCTTTCGTCTACAATCTATCGGTAACTCACTTGGAGCTATATTTTTATTCATCACATGATATGTGTTTTACTTGGAGAGTCTTGTGATATAGTTTGTTTGCTTTTGTTTGCTTTTTGGTTTGTCACAATCATCTTTGCTGAACACACCTTTTTGAGAGGGACACACATTATTCGTGATTTGTTAGAATACTCTATGTGCTTCACTTATATCTTTTGAGCTAGGCAGTTGCTCTAGTGCTTCACTTATATCTTTTAGAGCACGGCGGTGGTTATATTTTAAAGAAATAGTTGCACTCTCATGCTTCACTTATATATTTTTGAGAGTCTCATGATTAGCAATGGTAATATGCACGGGTTATGAACTTGGTCCTGATATGATAGGTATTCAAGAGGGATATAATAAAAACTTTCATGTAGATCACTGAATATGATAAGTTTGATTCCTTGCAATAGTTTTGCGATATTAAGATGGTAATATGTGGGAGGTATTAGTAGATAATTGTGGTTTAGTTAGAATATTGGTGTTAAGGTTTGTGATTCCCGAAGCATGCACGTATGATCTGTCGTTATGCTATGAAGTTGGAGCATGATTTATTATTGATTGTCTTCCTTTGTGTGGCGGTCGGGGGCACGCGATGGTTAACTCCTACCAACCTCCCCCCTTGGGGCATGCATAGTAGTACTTTGCTTCGAGGGCTAATAAACTTTCGCAATAAGTATGTGAGTTCTTTATGACTAATGTGAGTCCATGGATTATACGCACTCTCACCCTTCCGCAATTTGCTAGCCACTTCGGTACCGTGCATTGCCCTTTCTCACATCGAGAGTTGGTGCAAACTTCACCGGTGCATCCAAACCCCGTGATATGATATGCTCTATCACACATAATCCTACTTATATCTTCCTCAAAATAGCCACCATACCTACCTATCATGGCATTTCCATTGCCATTCCGAGATATATTGCCATGCAACTTTCACCGTTCCGTTTTTATGACACACATCGTCATTGCCATATTGCTTTGCATGATCATATAACTGACATAGTATTTGTGGCTCAGCCACCGTTCCTCATTTTTATACATGTTACGCTAACATCATTGCACATCCTGGTACACTGCGAGAGGCATTCATATAGAGTCATATTTTTTTTCTAGTATCGAGTTGTAATATTGAGTTGTAAGTAGATAAAAGTGTGATGATCATCATTATTAGAGCATTGTCCCAGTGAGGAAAGGATGATGGAGACCATGATTCCCCCACAAGTCGGGATGAGACTCCAGACGAAAATTAAAAAAGAAAAGAAAAAAAAGAGGCCAAAAAGAGCCATTAAAAAAAGAGAAAAAAATAATAAATGGGAGAAAAAGAGAGAAGGGGCAATGTTACTATCCTTTTTCCACACTTGTGCTTCAGAGTGGCACCATGTTTTTCATCTAGAGAGTCTCCTATTTTGTCACTTTCATATACTAGTGGGAAATTTTCATTATAGAACTTGGCTTGTATATTCCGATGATGGGCTTCCTCAAATGCCCGAGGTCTTCATGAGCAAGCAAGTTGGATGCACACTTACTTAGTTTTCATGTTGAGCTTTCATACACTTATAGCTCTTAGTGCATCCGTTGCATGGCAATCCCTACTCCTCGCATTGACATCAATTGATGGGCATCTCCATAGCCCGTTGATTAGCCTCGTTGATGTGAGACTATCTTCTTATTTTTGACTTCCCCTTATTGATCTCTACCACCACACTCTATTCCACCCATAGTGCTATATTCATGGCTTGCGCTCATGTATTGCGTGGGGGTTGAAAATGCTGAAGCGCGTTAAAAAGTATTAACCAATTGCTTGGCTAAAACCGGGGTAGTGCATGATAAATATTTTGTGTTAAGAAGATGGAGCATGACAGGATTATATGATTTTGTAGGGATAACGTTCTTTAGCATTTTTATTTTGAAAGACATGATTATTTATTAGTATGCCTGAGTATTGATGTCTTTATATCAAATTATAGACTATTGCTTTGAATCATTCGGATCTTATTATTCATACCATAAGAGAGAGATTACATGATGAAACATGATACGTAGCATTCCACATCAAAAATTCCGTTTTTATCATTTACCTACTCGAGATCGAGCAGGAATTAAGCTTGGGGATGCTTGATACGTCTCCAACGTATCTATAATTTTTGATTGTTCCGTGCTACTATAGTATCAATCTTCGATGTTTTATATGCAATTATATGCCATTATATATCATTTTTTGGGACTAACCTATTAACCTAGTGCCCAGTGCCAGTTGCTGTTTTCTGCTTGTTTTTGCCTTTTCAGAAAATCATTATCAAAAAGTGTCCAAACGAGAAAAAAAACTTTGGATTAATTTTTTCTGGACCAGAAGAGAGCCGCGAAGCTTCGGGAGAAGACCAGAAGAGCCATGAGGAGGCGACAAGCCTGGAGGGCCGCCCCCCAGGCTTGTGGGCCCCTCGTGGCACCTCTTGACCTAATTCCAGTGCTATAAATTCTAAAATATTCCTAATATACCAGAGAGACAGAAGAGAAAACCTTTCCGCCGCTGCAAGCCTCTGTTCTTCCGCGTTCCCATCTGGAGGCCTTTTCCGGTACTCTGCCGGAGGGGGAATCGATCACGGAGGGCTTCTTCATCAACCTTGCTGCCCTTCCGATGATGTGTGAATAGTTTACCACAGACCTACAGGTCCATAGCTAGTAGCTAGATGGCTTCTTCTCTCTCTTTGATCTTCAATACCATGTTCTCCTCGATCTTCTTGGAGTTCTATCCGATGTAATCTTCTTTTGCGGTGTGTTTGTTGGGATCCGATGAATTGTGAGTTTATGATCAGATTATTCATGAGAAATATTTGAGTCTTCTCTGAACTCTTTTATGCATGATTATTATAGCTTTGTATTTCTCTCCGATCTATCGATTTAGTTTGGCCTACTAGATTGATTTGTCTTGCAATGGGAGAGGTGCTTTGTGATGGGTTCAATTTTGTGGTGCTCAATCCCAGTGACAGAAGGGGAGATGACACGTATTTGTATTGTTGCCATTAAGGATAAAAACATGGGGTTTAATCATATTGCTTCAGTTTACTTTGTCTACATCTTGTCATCTTGCTTAAGGCGTTACTCTGTTTCATACTTAATACCCTAGATGCATGCTGGATAGCGGTCGATGGGTGGAGTAATAGTAGTAGATGCAGGCAGGAGTCGATCTACTTGTCTCGGACGTGATGCCTATATACATGATCATTGCCATGAATCCGTCATAATTATTTGCTTTTCTATCAATTGCCCGACAGTAATTTTTTTACCCACCGTATGCTATGTATTCGAGAGAGAAGGCTCTAGTGAAAACTATGGCCCCCGGGTCTACTTTATCATATATAAAAAACCTAAAAATACCTTGCTGCAATTTATTTACTTTTTTTTAATTAGTATTTTAGTTTATCTATTTATCTCTATAAGATTTAATCCTTGCAAATAACCGCTAAGAGGATTGACAACCCTCTTATTTGCGTTGGGTGCAAGTGTTTGCTCTTGTGTGTGCAGGTGCGCTTAATGGAATTTTGCTTGGTTCTCCTACTGGATTGATAACCTTGGTTCTTAACTAAGGGAAATACTTATCTCTACTGTACTGCATCATCCTCTCCTCTTCGGGGAAATACCAATGTAGACTACAAGTAGCCACGGCCCGGTCACTGACCGTGTAACACCCCCTATGTAATGAGCTACAGTGATCCGCATGATTATGCTAAGTCACCTTGTTTTGCAATGCTTGATCATATTGGATTCATATCTCATTTCAAATTCCACCACTGAATTCAATTTAAAATGCAAGTGAAATTTAAAGTTGCACAAAAATGGTTGCAAAATAGTTCATCATTTAGCAAATATTCCATAACAATTATTTGTTAAGGAAAACAACATCACTTATTTGCTTAAATGGGTTCTAGCAATTAAAACAGTGCCAAATCAGCATTTTTAAATGCCTTTCCATTTATGAAAAATCCAAATCAATTCAAACTTCTCCCAAACTTTTGTGGCAGTGCCAAATATTGCAAAGTATTTAATGTGGCAACTGGCATATTTTACAAAAGTCATTTGATGGCTAAACTAAATGCAAAATAGTTTCTAAAAAAGAAAAACAGAAAACAGAAAAGGAAAAAGGGGAAAACCTACTGTGTACTGGGCCTAAGTGCACAGTGCACCGGCCCAACCCACCTCTCTCTCTGCCTCAACCTCCCGCCTCTCTCTCCTGTGCGTGTAGCTGCGCCCGTGGCCGCGCTCGCGCGCTCCGGCGGAATGGCGACACGGTGACGCTACAGGCGCCGCGAGGGGATAAGGACGGTGCCCCTCGGCCCCATCATCGCCCTCACCCACTTCTCCCCCTCTCTCCGTCCCTCTCCCTCTCGCTCTCCACCTCACCCGAGCGCCGCCGTCGCCATGGCCGCCCCGTAGCCGTGGCCCCCGCCATCCCCGCGCCTCTCCTTGGTGTCCACGAGCCTCGCCGTCGTCTCCTACATCGATTACGCCAAACCGTTCGTGCCGGGGAGCACCAGCGCCGACGCCAGCGTCGTCTTCTTCCCCGGATCCCCGCCGCCATTCATCGTCGATTTGTCGCCGTCTGCAGCTCCTAAGCCCCCCAACGGCCACCGTGTGCCACTCGGTGAGCACCCGTGTCGATCCCCTCACTCCCCAGCTCTTCTCCGTGCCCATAGCCGTCGCCTCCATCATGGCCGCACCCGCTGCCGCGGTTGAGCTCGCCGCCGTGGCCCCTGTCACCGTAGCTCGCGCCTGAGCTCACGATCGTGCTCAGCACATCCGCACGAACCCAACGCTGCCTCCCGTTCGCCTTGCCGTGCCTTGCTTCGCCGTAACTGAGCTCGCCCGATTCCGGCTGCCGCCCGCGAGCTCGCCGCCATCGAGCCGGACCACCCCAGCCTCCGCCACCACCGTAGATCGACGCGGCATTGTCTCCCCGTTCGAACGCGACTAACCGCTCGCAAAACGGTGCCCCGTAGCGGTTTTCCGACGAGGTCCCGACCCTCCGCCGCGGTTTTGGCCACCGGCGGCTAAACGCCGGCGCGCCGCTGACGTGGCCGGCCATGGGGCCCACCCTGGGTCGCTGCCAGTGGGTCCCAGGGGCCCAGTTGACCACGTTGACCTGGTCAACTGTGCTGACTGGGCAACCCCAGTCTATGACATGTGGACTCCATGCGCTTATTTAACTGGTTTTAAAAATAAACTTAATCTGTTAATTAACCTGACACTGACATGTGGGTCCCCCTCCACTAATTAACACCGTTTATAATTGAACCTCTGGATTAGCTGTTGAGTCACTGACATGTGGGGCCTAGCCACTATTCCAGTGGATATGGCCGGCTGAGTCAGCCTGCAGACTAGGCAGCTGGCCCACCAGTCAGCCTCTGCTGACTGGGAGTTGACCCAGTCAACTGGGCCCATTGGTCAGCCTCTCTGCTGGTCAGCTGGGTACAGTTCTGGGTACCCTTAGCATTTACTGTTTTGGATAATTCGAATTAAAATAATTCTAGAAATTCCAGAAAATGTTTAAATCTTTGAAAAATCATATAAATTCAACCGTAGCTCGGATGAAAAAGTTTTCTATATGAAAGTTGATCAGAAAAATGAGACGAATCCGATTATGCCATCCACAGACCTGTCACATGCCTCCAACACTGCAAACATGGAACCTTCCCCTCCGGATCGTTTGTCCGATAATTGCCTAAAGCTGGAAAAATATTCCCAGATATTTTCCCGCTCCGTCTGTAACGTGTAGCACTGCGTTAGGTGACCCCTAGCACAACATATTGCCATGTCATGCATTGTGCTGCATTTTTTGCTGTGTATTTATTGTTTCTTCCCCCTCTTCTCTCCGGTAGCCACCGAGATCGACGTTGACGCCGCTGGTTACGACTACGCCGCAGATGACCAGCCCCTTTCAGCAGAGCTTCCAGACAAGCAAAACACCCTTGATCATTCCTATATCGCCCATTCTTTCTCTCCCCTGCTTGCATTAGATTTTACTACTGTAATTGATTGCTCCTGTTCTGATGCATAGCCTGATTTTGTAACATGCTGTTGATACATTACCTGTTGTCCTATATGCTTAGTATAGACTGGTTCCATCAGTGGCCCGCACCGTTGTCTGTGTTACCTTGCTTTGCTTCCGGATATTTCGATCAATGTGATCGATGTGCAGAGACCGGCACAGCACCGCACACCCCCTTAGTTGTACGACTCTACAGAGCTACTATCGAGTGCCGAGGGTGATACCTCCTACCTCACTCCTGATGATATCTCTGCAGTGTAGCCAGTCAGTTGTGGGTTACCGTGGGTGATTCCTCTTTCACCACCTCCGATGATCCCTCTGGCGTGCAACCCCTTAAGTGTGAACCCATCGAGGGTGATTCCTTCAAGTTCACCTTTACAGATACATCGAGTGGGAATCCATCGAGGGTGATTCCTCAGATTCCCCCTTGATGTTACGGACACACGGATACTTTGACTTTACCTCAGTCCCTTTTTGAAGTCAGGTCAACCCCGAGGGGTACCCGTGAGAGTTACTGAAGTCGGGATGACCGTGAGGGTACCCGCGAGATAAATACGCGGCACGGCCGGGCAGGCAGACCGCCCCAGGAGAGGGAGGAGAGGGATGGGCCTGACCCTTGCTGTAAGTCCGTGAGACGGGGCGACAGGAGCACTAATCGTCACCGCGAGCTCCCAATACACTAATGGGTTTGGATATGTGATCTGAGTAGGCCTCTGGCCTTTTCGCACTAACCACCACGCAGGAATAAGTATGGGCACTCGGCGTCGTACGATTCTTCCGAAAGCTCTCAGACGTCAGCAATTGAGTGGCGCGCGCCGGGTTGGACGGAACCGCCTGCGCTTGTATTAATGGGGTGGGTCTGCTCCTGGCCGCGTTCGCAACACGCAGGAGTGCAAAGGGCAATGGGCCCAAGACCCCTGAGCACTTAGGATGTAGACCTGCGTGCTGGCCTCTCTGATGGGCCTAGGTAGGGCTACGGCGTGTCGATCAGCCGAGGCCGGGCATGACCCGATAAAAGTGTGTCCGGCCAGAGTTAATCGAGCGTGTTGGGTAAGTTGGTGCACCCCTGCAGGGAAGTATCTCTATTCGAATAGCCGTGTCCACGGTAACGGACGCTCAGAGAGTATCCCGATCTACTACAACTAGAACTGGATACTTGTGTTACTTAATAATATGTTAGCTCCGGGATCGCTTTTTCGCAGGGAGTCGAGGAAGGATCTCTGGGCGTTGCTACTACTTACTTATTACTTTATAATAAGCTAATCTGCACTCTTCTAATGCTGCAAGATGCTAGTCTTCGATAGGCTAGGCCTTCCCCTCTATTCTGGCAATTCTGCAGTCCGGTCCACAGATACAGCCCCCTTCATTTGATACCGATGCATGATTAGCATAGTTCTGATGTAAGTCTTGCGAGTACTTTGGATGAGTACTCACGGTTGCTTTGCTACCTCTTTTTCCCCATACCCGATTGCCGCGATCAAATGACGGAGCCCAGGAGACAACTGACCCCGTCGACGACTACTACTACCACGACGGAGCCTACTACTACGTGGAGACCGCCGACCAGGAGTAGTTCGGAGGCTCCCAGGCAGGAGGCCTGCGCCTCTTCGATCTAGTTGTCGTTGTTTTGCTCAGCCTTCTTAAGGCAACCTTGTCTAATTACGTCTGTACTCAGATACTGATGCTTCCGCTGACTCTTGTGTAATTCGAGCTTATGTATTCGAGCCCTCGAGGCCCCTGGCTTGTAATATAAAGCTGGTATGACTTTTATTTTGAGTCTAGAGTTGTGTTGTGATATCTTCCCGTGAGTCTCTGATCTTGATCGTGTGCATTTGCGTGTATGATTAGTGCATGATTGAGTCGGGGGCGTCACAGACCGGTCAAAAAACCCGGACCCAGACGGGCGCCTCAAACCGGCCTCAAACGTCCGTGCTGATCGGCACCCCTCATATCTAGCCCGTGGCGGATATGGGGAGGCCCGGGCGCCACCGGGCGTGTCCCCCACGCCGGCCCCGACCCACCCGACCCCACATATATTCGTCCCCATCCGCTCCTCGGACCAAACTCTAGTCACTTCACTCCACTCCTCTCCATTCCCCTCCGCCACCGAAGCCCCCGTTCGGCGATCTCCGGCTTTCTCTAGCATGACGGGCAGCGGATCTGACTCCGACCGGTCCGGATCCGTCGACTTGGGTGTCGTCCCGTGCGGGTTGGAGGAGTCAATGGCCATCCGTATTGCACTCCGCCGCTCCCGAGAGGAAAGCGCTCGACCGACGGCGGGATCTGTCCGGCACGAGTCCATTGCGTTGGCGCATCGGGCGCTCGGATCCTCCGGGGCTGGGTCTTCGCGGTCCTCTCGGGAGCCTTACTCTCCCTTTCCCCATCACCGATCCACCGGAGTATGAGTGCTACCGGGACCGGTGTGCACGCCGTGGGAAGGAGAGGAATAGGGTGGCCGAGGCCCGCCTTGCTGCCGACATGGCGGCAGCACGGGCGGCCGCAGAGGAGGAAGCCATCCGCGCCCGCATTGTAAAGAAGCAGCAGCGGAGGAACACACACACCCTCGCCCGAGATCAGAATCGGGTGGTCCATGACATGGCCAGACTGCCCCCCAAGGAGGAGAAGGAGGACAACGATGGGTCGGACAGCTCCGGCGATGAGCAGATCCGGCTCGATCCCTACTGCGTTTTCGACCGCTACTTCCGTGAGAAGGACGGCAAGGCCGCCGGGAAGGGCAAGGGCAGCCGTGGATGATCTTCTCCATAGCTAGCATGTAGGTTAAACATGCTAAATTTTGGTAGTCCGATGGCATGTCCTGATGTAGTAACCGGACGATGTGTGTAATGCATCGTTTACGTAGTTGCATGAGTTTGTAGGGATTTGAGGTATTCTAATTAAGGTGTCCGGTTATGAGAAGGGAAAATGTGTGACCAGGCAATGCCCACGGACACGTCCGAGCGCGTGCGCAGGTGTTTGAGGAGCCGCATTTGCCAAGTCCGGTTATAGATGCTCTAAGCTCCCTGTCATCACCCTTGCTGGTCTCCTTCCGCATGCTTTTCTTCGAGGTGGGCGGTTGAGGGTGGCTTGTGCGAATCGGAAATTTTAGGGCCATTTTGGATTTGAGCCGAAAGCTCCCTAGCCAAAACAAAATGTGTTGCCTGCGCGTTTCAACTTTTTTTAGGGGAACCTGCACGTTCCAACTGTTTAGCTCCCGGGAACCAATCTGTGCTTGTATGGTTAGGAGGACAGTGGTATACAGTGGTATCCCATGTCCACCAGAGTTCAAGTCCCAGATTTGACATTGGTGCTCGCATTTTCCTGGATTTATTTCAGGCCTTTTGGCGATGTGCGTTCAGTGGGAGGAAACGTTCCCGTCGACTACGTAGGCGTATGTGGCGACTTCGTCAATTTCAAGATGATGTGCCGGATCAGTCTCTTGAAGGTGCTCATAAAGATAGGGTGTGCGTGCGTGCGTTCATAGGGGCTCGTGTATGTGAGCGACCTCAATTGTACGGTGTTAAAAAAAAATATTTGGCTCCCAGGTTGAATCGAGTCGGCCTGTTCATTTTCACGCCAGTCGTGGGCTAAGAAGCGAGTGGGCAAAAGGTTCGCCAACTTTTTGGGATGCCCACGATTTGGCTGGGCTAGCATAGTAAGAATCAAAACAATCCTTAACCCCTCTTCTCCATATCCTTAATGTGTTGGGTCTGTTCGGATCTGTTGCACGTTTGTTCTTTTTTTCAGTTTTATTTGTTTTGCTATTTTGTTTCCAGTTTTTATTTATTTTTTCTAATTTCGTTTCTCTCTTTTTTCGTTTTCTTTTTGTTTTTTCTCTTTTTCTAAAAAATTCCCTTATTAAAAAATTGGAAACTTAAAAACTTCTTCGATTTTTTTGAAAAAAAATCCTATTTTAAAAATATTCACAAATTTAAAAACTGATCACAAATTAAATAATGTTAATGTTTAAAAAAATCCTATTTAAAAAAACTTTCATTTTTTATTTTTATTTTTAATAGCCTATTAACTTTTTTATTACATAGTGAACAATTCTTATATATATGATTAACATTCTTTTGAATACGTACTAAAAATTGGTTTTTTTAATACATATTGAATATATTCTTAATACACACAAAGCATTTTTATAATATATAGTAAAAAAATAAATATACGATGAACATATTTTCGGTATACAATGAACATTGTTTGAAATTCATGAACATATTTCTGAAATTTGGCACATTTTTTCAATTTGTGAGTAGTTTTGTAAAATCTACTAACATTTTTAAAATTCATGAAATTTCTTTCTGAAATTTCTCTTTCTGAAATTTCATATATTCTTAAAAATGTGGAATATTTTACAAAATTGAAAAATAAATAAAAACTAAAAAATAAGCAAAAAAAATCTCGCGCCAAAATTGGGTCGGCCCATTGGCACTCGCTTCAGCGTCGCCTTGCATTGTTTGGCGCCCACAGGCGTCGAACTGGGGGAATCCCGAAATCACTAATTGCGGAATACTCCTTTCAAAGATCACTCCCACCTCCCGGGTTGCGACAAGTGGCGAACTGCATGTGCGCCACTTGTCGCAACCTGAGAGTTTTCCCTTTTTCGTAGATCCGATTATTTAAAACATTTTATCTTTTAAACCATGCGTCCAAATCTCGAACCGTTTTACCATTGGATTCCTCGCGTCGAGATCTTCAAAACTAGATCCCATGTTGATAGGTTTTAACGAACTTTTTTTTCACGAAAAAAACCGGACGAAAAAACCGAACCAGGAGCACGTTTTTTTTTCCTTTCTGAAAGAGGGATGACTGTGCCTCTCGCAGAAGCAAATCCGTGCCTCCACGAGAAATAAACCCGTGCCTCTCGCGAAAGGAAACAAAAGAAATACGTGTTTTTTTTCGTTTCTGAGAGGCACGGCGAAAGCAAATCCGTGCCTCTCGCGGAAGCAAAACCATACCTCTCGCGGAAGGAAAAGTAAAAGAAAGCGCTTTTTTTTTTCGTTTCCGAGAGGCACGGCCGTGCCTCTCGCGAAAGCAAAACCATGCCTCTCGCGGAATGAAAAAAAATGCTTTTTTTCCCGTTTCCGAGAGGCACAGCCGTGCCTCTCGCGAAAGCAAATCTGTGCCTCTCGCGGAAGCAAATCCGTGCCTCTCGCGGGAGAAGAGAAAAAAAAAACGCGTTTTTTCCGTTTTCGAGAGGCGCGGCCGTGCCTCTCGCAAAAGCAAATCCGTGCTTCTCGCGGAAGAAAAAAAAAAGAAAACGTGTTTTTTTTCTGTTTCCGAGAGGCACGGCCGTGCCTCTCGCGAAAGCAAATCCGTGCCTCTCGCGGAATCAAAACCATGCCTCTCGCGGAAGGACAAAAAAAATAGAAAATGCATTTTTTTTTTGTTTTCGAGAGGCACGGCCGTGCCTCTCGCGAAAGCAAATCCGTGCCTCTCGCGGAAGCAAAATCGTGCGTCTCGCGGAAGCAAAAAAGGTGCATGTTTTTCATGCAAACAAATTTTTTGGTCCAAAAGGTAAGAAAGACCGATGAAAAACCAAAAAGGGAAAAAAAAGAAAAAAAAAGTCTAAAAAGCCGAAAACACGTGCGGAAAAATAAAAAACAAAATCCGGAGGGGGCGCCCAGTGCGCGACACGTGGCGGCGGCAGCCCACCTCAAGTGATCGTTGGGAGGCTTTCGAAGGAGCGCTTGTCATTTAGTTGCTCTCGGGAAATCATATACGGCGTGTACAACGCGCCCTAGCGAGGTACGCACATCTCCCCTCGCGCGCTGGGCGTTTTCATGGGCCGGCCCATTTTCGTTTTTTTCTTTTTTCTTTTTTTGTTTTTCCATTTCTTTTCTATTTTCCTTTTTCTTTCCTATTTTTCATCTTTACCTTTTCACCTTGTTTGCGAATTTTCTTTTCAAATTCGCGAACATTGTTTTGTTCATCGAATTCAAAAAATATTCATCGAATTCAATTTTTTTCTCATCGGATTTAGAAAATGTTCATCAAAATTCAAAATTTGTTTACCGAACTAAAAATGTTCATTAAATTTAAATTTTGTTCATCGTTTTCAAAAAATGTTCATCAAATTTAAGAAAAAATCATCCATTTTTTTTCAAAAAATCTGTTCTTGAATGCAAATTTTGTTCATCAAGTTCAAAAAATGTTCATTGAATTCAAAATTTGTTCTTCAAGTATAAAAATTGTTTATCATTATTAAAGAAAGCTCGTAATTTTTTGAAATAAAATTAAAATAATATTTTTTTTGAAATCACGGACATTTTTTGAATTCTAGAACTGTTTTTGACAATTCAAAACTCACATTTTTTTGATATTTTAGAACCTTTTTTTAATCCCAAATTATTTTAACATAGAATAAAACAAAAAAATAAAATAAAAACGAAAAGTAAAAAAGGAAAAAAACTGGGAGCGTCCGTCCCCCCGCATGGGCCGGCGCGCACCGCGCCATATAGGAGGTCGCGTCGAACTGGAGTTCTCGACTTGCCGTTCGGATTCACATTTTTTGGCCAACACACCTGTGAAGAATGTTTGCTCCTCCAAAGGAAAAAATTCTGCATTCTTCTCGTTTGTCCGGTTGCTAGTCTGCAGCAATCGCACCCACCACGGGACTGTTTTTCACGTTCTCGATGCAAGCAAAGCAAAAATTGCTTCTAGCAACAACGCAGTGAGTTCTTCTTCTTCAACCACCTCAGCTACCACGTCTGCTCGAACTGCCAATTCCTCTGTTTTCTGGTTTGCCCGCACGGCCGCCACACTTGCTAAGCCGTGAGCACGCAGTGTTGCCGTTCATCGCACTACACTCAACTCAAGCTGGCCGGAAAACCATAGACCCGTTTCACTATAATAACCCGACCTTCTAGACGAGCCACGGTTTTGTACCGCACTATAAATCGGCGCCACCCCGCCATGCAAATCAGCACAGGCCATCAGCAACAGCAGCAGCTAGCACTAGCAGTAACCCATGGCAGCTCTCACCGCGCTTGTCGTTGTCGGCATTGCCATCGCCGCCGCACATTGTTCGGTCGCCGGTGGCACGGCGACCAAGGGCCCGGTGACGTTCGTGTTCGGCGACTCGATGTCGGACGTGGGGAACAACAACTACTTCCAGCTCTCCCTCGCCAGGTCCAACTACCCCTGGTACGGCATCGACTACCCCAGCGGCGTCGCCACCGGGAGGTTCACCAACGGGAGAACCATCGGTGACTACATGGGTGAGCCGTCACTACCGAGTGACGAGTGTCAACGTTAATTAACTCATGAACACGTACGGCGCGATCGATCGAGTGGTCACTACTAGGAAAAGGGCTATAGATGGAATGGGCTCTAATGGCGCACCAGACTCCTGGTGCGCCACTACTATATAGTAATGGCGCACCATGAGCCAGTGCGCCATTAGAGTGGTAGATACTAATGGCGCACCAGGCTCACGGTGCGCCATTAGTAACAATTTTTTTTTTCCAAAAATTCTAATGGCGCACCACGTTAGAGTGCGCCATTACTATTTTGAGTAGTAATGGCGCACCTCCAACACAGTGCGCCACTACTATTTTTTTTATTTTTTTTTTATTTTTGCAAAACTACTAATGGCGCACCCCTAGCTGGTGCGCCATTAGTAACCAGGGTTACTAATGGCGCACCAGATAGGGGTGCGCCATTAGTAAGCTGGGACCAGCTAGATATTTTGGACAGCCTCACCTACCCACTCACTTTCCCCACTTCATTCTCTCCACCTCCTCCTCCAAGCTTGTGTCGGCTGCCTCCTCCTCCTCACCTCATTTGCACCATAGATTCATCAAAATTAAGTGGTTAAATTAGCTTTTTTTGATAGGTAAGTAAGGGGAAAGCTATCTTTATGTTGTAGATCTACATTTTTTCTCCCTCGAGCTCCAACAACCGTGCACATACACTTTTTATGGCCTAGCTAGATCTATGTATGTTTGTGGTGTTGCATATGTTTGTGGTGTTGCATATATGTTTGTGTTTGCAGGTACCGGTATTTGAAATGCGATAGTTGCCAATATTCTGCCGACATGTTGATTCATTTCCGTTTCGGCGAGAATTTTGGCACTATGCATTCTTTTTGGTCCTATTTTTAGGGAAAGTCATGCCAAATTTTTTCTTGGTTCTAAAATATCGTTTTGCTCTACCCCGCAGGCGACCATGGTCCGCACGATGACCGAAGGCATCGTGAATAGGTTTTTGAGCTCCGCGAAGGCCGAGATGCTTCAAAAGAACGAGACGGAGATAAGATGTCCGTGTCGAAGATGCAAGCTGAAGAGCCTTATTGCGGACCCGGATTCCGGGCAGGTGCGGGACCACCTGCTCTTGCGTGGTTTCATGGATGGCTATCGGTGGCAAGGTGATGAAGATGACTATGAAGTCGTCCATGGCCGGGCAAGAAATGAGGATCGGCAGCAAGACAACCACCGCGGCGAGGGCGGGCGAGAAGACGAAGAATCTCCAGGACATGATCACGACGGTGATGCTGCACACAGTCATCATGTAGAAGATGCCGGACATGATGATGAGGAAGATCAAGACGAAGGGCATGATCATGATCTAGATGAAGATGCCGGAGCAGACGACGATGGAGGCTGGGTGCATGACCCTCATATTCAAGAGCTGCTTCTCAAGCAGACGGATAACGCAAGAGCTGCCGCCCGAGAGAAAGCCAAGCTGGATCAACTGGAGATAGACGCGGTTACTCCATTGTATGAAGGATGCAGGCCCGAGGATACCCGCCTGAAAGTAACGCTCATGGCTCTGGAGATGAAGGTAAAACACAAAATGACCGACGCATGCTTCGACGAGAACATGTCATTCTGGCACGAACGTCTTCCCAAGGGGAACAAGTGCCCGACCAGTTTCGAGGAGGCGAAGAAAATCGTGTGTCCTCTGAATTTACCGCACGTGAAATACCATGTGTGCATGAACAATTGCGTCATTTATCGGGACGAGCACGCAGAGTCTACCATATGTCCGGTGTGCGGCGTCACTCGATACAAGAAGAGGAAGAAAGCTCCTCGAAAAGTGGTGTGGTACTTTCCGATCACTCCTCGTCTGCAGCGGTATTTCGCGGACCCTAAGGTAGCAAAGCTCCTGCGTTGGCACGCGGATAGGGAGGAGAAGAAGCGAGAAGATGACGGAAACCAGGGCAGAATCGTTCAACCGGGCAACCCCGTGTTCCACGGTAATCCGATTCCACCCACCGTGTGTAGGGTTCAACTGGTTCGGGTGCTGCCAGGCTGCGACGAGTTGTTACCTCCGATTCGACCCGCCGGGGCCGACGAAGATGATGTGATGACCCTCAGCGCCTGCCTAAGCTGGCCCCTGCTTTGGCCGAAGAGCCAGATTCGTTTGGGGGCGGGGGACACCACCCCAAAGACAACACCGCCAGTCGTGCCGGCGCCAAGCCATGGCAAGACCGCCGCAACGCTACCGGACATGCCGGACATCCCTATGGCACAGGATCCGAACATGCATATGGCACAGGATCCGGACGACGACGACAACGACGACGGTACGTTTGCCCAAGTCAATGAGTACTTTGCCGAACATGGGTACAATGACGAATTCATGGGGCCTTCTTCTCAAGAACCCAACCCTACAAAAGACGATCGCGATCTAGCTGGTACCGCGGAGAAACCCAATTGCAACAGGCGTCGTCTGGCATTCGGTTCTCAGGAGACGCCTCCAGCTGCCGACTTCACCGAGCCTCAGATAGCCGAGGTGCGAAATATTATCAGCCCCAACACACTCAAGAAGGCGGTCTGTGAGCAGAACTCGATCCCATTACAGCAGAAGAAGGGACGGAAAAGAAAGAGTAACAAGGGTGCGAGCCAGCCGGCACCGAGTACGATCCGTGCTCAGGACGGGCCACCTTCACCTAAGGATATCTCGAGGAGGGTGCATGTGGCGGGTAGGCCGATGCTACCGACTAATATGCTCAATGCTGCAACCGGTGCTATGCGGAGTCTGCATGACAGTGTTCTTTCTTTGGAGAAGCGGCGTCTCAGAGAGAATGATGTGGCATACCCGGTTTTCGTGGCCAAGGTGCCAGAGGGCAAGGGCTTTATGGATAACTCCATCGGGGGTACGATCGTCCTGCGGTTTGATGACATCTTCGCTATGTTCAACCTTCATCCGCTGCACTACACCTTCGTTCGGCTATTTTCGCTGAGTATGGAGATGCGGATCATTAGAGACAAGACCCCGGACATCGTGATAGTCGACCCCTTCTACATGCGTGCCAAGATCTTGCGCAGCGCTGGGGACCGGCAAGTCGCGAGTTCTTACCTCGAAGGCGTCATTCTGGCAAACCCAGATAAGGATAACTTCATCGTGCCTTACTTTCCCGAGTAAGTCGTCCCCTCAACCGCCCCGTAACATATGATTTCTTAGATTTCGATCGTTTTTTTTTAACATTCCGTGTTTTGTGCAGTGACACACATTGCACACTCATCCTCTTAAGCCCTAAATATTCCATGGCGACGTACTTCGACTCGGACCGTCAGTCGAAGAAAGACTACACAAATGTCAAGAAAGTTCTTGATGATGTTCTCCCCGGCTACGCCAAATCTGGAGGCACCTTCACCAGGAAAGTTCGTAAGTACGGCAAGCACGTGTTCGCCCACAATACGACGTTCTGCTGCGTCAAGCAGCCGACTGGCGGTCAGAAGGATGCCTACTACGCCCTCCATCACATGCGGGCGATCGTACGGGACCATAATCACCTTCTGCTACCAGATAATCTCAAAGATTGGGCCGCGAGCTTGTCGGCAATCCAGGACGCGAACATTAGAGAAGAATTCTTTCGCATCCAGTCGGAGTTTGCGGAAATCATCCATCAAGATGTCCTTCATTCCTGCGGGCAGTTCAACTTCAAAAATCAACCGTCCAACAGTGAGATAGACACAACGCTACAAATGCAGGATGACAACGCCCGCAATTTCATGACCCCCACGTATGACGGCGGCTTCATCCACGTTCCGGCCCCTTGAGTCATGCTATGTCTAGTTCTGAAACATCGATTGGCTCATGTTGTAATTAAACTTTAATGAACTTGTATGTCTCTTTGGTTTGGACAGTCGTTCAACTTAGATGTGATCGATGCTATTAATGTCTTGCTTTTCTCTTCCGATCCTTTTGTTGCATACTTATATATTGCTTATGTATTGTTGGTACTAACGTTTTGTTTGGCTAGTGCATAGAGATGCCGACGTATGTCGTGTACAAGGGTAGGGTTCCCGGAGTCTACGACGACTGGGAGGAGTGTCGGAGACAGGTTCACCGTTTCAGCGGTAACAGTTACAAAGGGTACGACACTAGGGCGGAGGCGGAAGCTCGATACGCGCGCTATCTAGCGGGAGAGAGGAGGGAGCGGAGGAGGAACCGGATGAAGATCAGTTTCATCGCGATGATGCTCATCGTGATAACCGCAGCTCTCTTCTATGTGATGGTAGTTTAGATGATTGATATGGTTGTAATGTGAAGACAAACTCGCTACTCGCGGTTTCGAGACTTGTAATGTTCTAACTTTGTTCGGTATTTTAAATTCGGAGACTAATATGATGAATTGTATTCGGAGACTAATCTTCTATTGTATTCGATAAATCTGCTGTTGTTGTGTGATTGTATTCGATAAATCTATTTGTATTCGATATATTTTGTATCCTGTGAAAATATCAGAAAAGAAAAAAAAATAAATCCCTAATATTAATACTAGTGGCGCACCACAAGGAAACTAATGGCGCACTAAAAAAACTACACTAATGGCGCATCAGAGCGTAGTGCGCCATTAGTATGCCATAGCCCATGGGTACATATGGCGCCCTGGGAGGCATTGTAATGGCGCACGGGGGGCAATTCTAATGGCGCACCCCTGGTGCGCCATTAGTACACCAGATACTAATGGCGCACCAGGGGTGCGCCATTAGAATTTAATTCTAATGGCGTGGTACTAGTGGCGCACCAGTAGTGCGCCATTAGTAGGCAAAACTGGTGCGCCACTAGTATGTGTTTTCCTAGTAGTGGGTGTGTGTGTGAATGATATTTAGATTTTGGACTGATGCAGCTGCCAAGTTTGGCATCTCACCCCCGCCGCCGTTCCTCTCCCTGTCGTTGGCCGACGACGACTTCCTCACCGGCGTCAACTTCGCGTCTGGTGGCGCCGGCATTCTGAACGAGACCGGCGTCTACTTTGTAAGCCGCATTATTGCTAACTACTCCTCGCCACTGATCACTAGCTCAGTTGCGTGACACGGTTAAATTTGCAGGTCGAGTACTTCTCGTTCGACGAGCAGATATCGTGCTTCGAGACTGTCAAGAGGGCGATGATCGCCAAGATCGGCAAGGAGGCCGCCGAGGAGACCGTCAACGCAGCGATGTTCCAAATTGGTCTCGGTACGTCGTTTGCCTTCGTCTCACTCCGTGAAAAAGTACGGGCTTATGGATTAATCATGCGCATCATAAATTAATCTGGTCATCTGCATCAGGGAGCAATGACTACATCAACAACTTCCTGCAGCCGTTCATGGCGGACGGCACCACGTACACGCACGACCAGTTCATCCGCCTCCTCGTCTCCACTCTAGACCGGCAGCTCAAGGCAAGAATGAACACACTCTCACAAAGCTAAAATTTATACGAGTGAATCAAGCCGATGGGAATCCATCTGACAAAATGAGCACCGGTCGATGATGGATCTTGCTCCGTATGCAGAGGCTGCACGGGCTCGGCGCGCGGAAGGTGGCGTTCAACGGGCTGCCCCCGCTGGGCTGCATCCCGTCGCAGCGCGTCAAGTCGGCCACTGGGGAGTGCATAGCCCAAGTGAACAGCTACGCCGTGCAGTTCAACGCCGCCGCCAAGAAGCTGCTCGACGGCATGAACGCCAAGCTGCCCGGCGCACAGATGGCGCTCGCCGACTGCTACTCCGTCGTCAAGGAGCTCATCGACCACCCGCAGAGAAACGGTACGGTAACATCGACGGCGCGGGCCAAGCCGTTCCGGTGCGTCGTAGTCCGTGCCTGACGTCCTCCTCTTTTCTTCTGCGGTGGTGTTTGTTGCAGGGTTCACGACGTCCGACACGTCGTGCTGCGGCGTGGACACGAAGGTCGGGGGCCTCTGCCTGCCGGACTCGACGCCCTGCCGCGACCGCAAGGCGTACGTGTTCTGGGACGCGTACCACACCTCAGACGCCGCCAACCGGGTCATCGCCGACCGCCTCTGGGCCGGCATGACGACCGCGAGCGCTCCGGCTCCGGCTCCTCGCGCCGGCGCGCCCGGGCCAGCCACGGTGCCGGCGCCTTCTCCGTCTCGGGCTTAAAGACATAAACCCTCATTGATGTTGATCGATTTCGCGTGTTTACTTCGGACAGTGTTTCAGTTTAAACTGTGAGATGTGGGTGAAATACCGTAATTTATACGAGTTGTTGTTTCGTAGCGAAGGGGACCACAACATTCGCATCTCAAAAACACAAAGCGCAGAAAGACATGGCGGCCACCCTCCTTTCCCCCGCGCAGTACCCGTTCCTTGACCTCATGCTAGGTGGCCGGACCGGCCGCCGTCGCCGCCGTCGATGCTCGTCGTCATCAAGTTGCAAAAAAAAAAAAAAAAGGCTGTAGACCCCGTTGCAACTTTTTTCTCGCGTTCCTGTTGCAAATATGGTGGCTCCACAGCGCCGACCACGATGCCATTCCTCGCCGGAGCTGCCCACCCCAGGTTGCAGCATCAATGGCGATGGTGGCATCGATAGTGTCACTCGCAACCGAAAAGCCGGGGTAGAAAAACAAAAATGTTGGTTCCAGCAAAAGTAGAAGACTGTGGTAGCAAAAAAAGCTAGTTCCAGCAAAAATCAAATACGATAGTAGCAAAATTCTGGCTGGTTCGAGCAAAATCAAAAGAAGGTAGTAGCAAAATTCGGGCTGGTTCCAGCAAAAATCAAATACGGTGGTAGCAAAATTCTGGCTGGTTCCAGCAAAAATCAAATACGGTGGTAGCAAAATTCTGGCTGGTTCCAGCAAAATCAAAAGAAGGTGGTAGCAAAATTCGGGGCTGGTTCCAGCAAAAATCAAATACGGTGGTAGCAAAATTCTGGCTGGTTCCAGCAAAATCAAAGAAGGTAGTAGCAAAAATCGGGGCTGGTTCCAGCAAAAATCAAATATGGTGGTAGCAAAATTCTGGCTAGTTCCAGCAAAATCAAAAGAAGGTAGTAGCAAAAAATCGGGGCGGGTTCCAGCAAAAAACAAATATGGTGGTAGCAAAATTCTTGCTGGTTCCAGCAAAATCAAAAGAAGGTCGTAGTAAAAATCGGGGCTGGTTCCAGCAAAAAAGAACACGGTAGTCACAAAGTGGTACACAGGTTCCAGCAAAAACAAACTATGGTAACAAAAAAATGGGTTGGTTCCAGCATCTTGGCGTGCGATCAATGGCAAAAATGATCTTGCCTCTGTGCAACAAAATTTCCTACCGGTTCCTGCAAAATTTATTGCCAGTCCCAACAAAACAGTTCTCGGAGGCGTCTGGTTCCAGCATGGGTCGAAGCTCGCCGTTGCAGCACCGTGCTCCTTCTCGACAGTGGACATGCCCGGTCGCTACACCGCGTGTCGCCGGTGGCAGCTGTGCGCACTCCGGCTCACAGCTCTAACGCCACGACCATCACGGTGGAGAGAAGGTGAAGGTGGGCGTGCGGCCATGCGATGAGCGCCCCTTGGCTTCGCACCTTGCAGCATCAGTGGTCGCACCCCCCTGCAGCACGCGGCGGTCCGATGGTTGCGGTGATGTGTGCGGGGTTGTGTGGAGATTTTGGATCTGAGGCAGAGGACGAAGAAACATGTGGTCGGGGCTTTCTGGAGACGAAGGGATATGGATAAGATGGGTTGCAAGCGCGTACGTCGCTAACTCATGACGTTTCGCGAGCGCATGCGTGGCGACGCGACCGGCGCGTCGTTCAGCCGGCGCGCTGGCCCCAAACATTTTCCTTTTGAGAATCGGTCCTACACGTGTCTATAAATACTGAAATTTGTGCCACGGTCATGTGTAGTTGCGTAGTGCACTTGTCTGCCTGCAAAAATTCTACTTCCTCCGCTTCATAATGTAGTACATATAGATTTTCTGATAAGTTCATCCTAGCAAACTTTGACAAAGTTTATGAAGGAAACGTCTATATCTATAGTACCAAACATATACAATAGGAAAAATTAACTCACGATGTCTGATGATATGCATTTAGTATTCCAAATGTAAATATTGTACTCTTTAAAAATGTTCAAAACTAATAAAGTTTGACTTTTGAAAAAAATCTATAGGCATCACATTATGGAACGGAGGAAGCATGATAAATTTGTTGGAATTGTGATCCTAGTAGTGAAGGAAAAAGAGGGATTTCTCGATAAAATATCTGGTAAAAACCAAATTACAATAAAAAATATATGAAAACAACATTTGGAAGTTTTTCAGAAATTCTGGAAAAAAAATATGTTAAGAGGGTGATGTTTTATTAGCATGTGAAATTCCAAGTTCAAACATATATTCATTTATGAGGTATGACAAAACAAATTCATTAATGAACAATGATGTTTATTGTTCAACACTATTCATTGTTAAATTTGTCTTTTTCAGATCGCGTAAATGCATTTGTGGTTGAATTTGGATTTTACATGTCTATAAAAACTATGACTTTGACATATAGTATCATTTTGAGATTTTTTTTGAAACTTTAAAACATAGTTTTCATGTGGGTTTATCGGTTTTTAGTTTTCCACCGTAACTTGATTTTCACCAGATATTCTCTCGAGTTTACCATGTATGTGGTTATCTACATCGTCCAGATTCTAGAGATTTGTACTGAGTGATAGAGGGCGTGATTGGTTGCTCACACGATGGTTTGGTAGGTAGGCTGCATCAAGAAGGAATCTTTTGCTTTGCACTGTGTTTGCTTGACTAACTTGCATTGAATTCGTCGCCCACACTCTTCTTAAATCAGGGACGGGCCTGGTTGAGGAGGAACGATCGAATCAGCCGTTTCCACTCATGCAGGCTCGTGTGGACTACGAGGTGAGAATGATTCCCTCCCTTTCCATGCCATGTCACATCCTCCTCTCACAACCCATGAGGGAAGTAACCACAACCAAACCAGAGACCACGAATGCTACCAAACCCCACTAACTATCATGCATGCAACCACCAACATGCGCACGACATTTTTTGCACCGTTCTCACTCGTTTAGGGCATAGTGAGCATGGCTCGTTCACCACATGCAACCTCTCGAAATGGTTGCAGGTAACCAAACAGGCCCAGAATCTCTCCCATTTTCAACATGTATTTTCCCAAGTGGTATTTCACACAACACTATTCTGCCACCCCATACGGTATGCTTGTAGGGGCATGGGTTAATGGTACCACTACCCTACAAACCGGCGGTAGCCACCTCTCGGTCGGTCATAAAAAAAATCCCCACCCACCCCTGGTGCATCTTTGCCGACTGTGCTACACGCCGGCTAGACGCTACCTCACCGATCCAAACAAAGGAGCGGTCATGTTACCACATTCCTGTATGTGGCATTGTGGCATTTCCCTGCAAACATTATGGCACTCGTCGCTCGACACCAAATTACAAATGTTGTCGTACCACCCTAGCATGCTCACTAAAGCCGTTGTCTCTTGCTTATTAGGGTGGTCGTCCAGTTGTACATGTCCCGCTCCACCCAAACTTATTCATGCGACTTTGGCGGGGCTTGAGATGCCGCAGCTTCCCTGAGGTGTGGTTGCAATGCCTCAAGGGAGGGTGTTGCGAATGAGAAGTCATTCCTCTCCTTCTCGGACACTGTGGGGCCGACGGTGTCGATGTTGTCATCTGCTCGTCGGGGAATGAGCTGGCTGCTAGTCCTTGCCTCATCGCTCTACTGGCAGGTTGTCATTCCCTTTCCCCCTAACCCTACACTAGTGCTCGACATTTCTGTCTTGAGGCCTTCATCTATCCACCGTCGCTATGTGATCGAGTGTCAACCAATGCCTATGCATGTGCGATGAGCTGCCTCCAACTCTTTTGCGGGAAGGCGTTGCGGCCGAGCGTTTTGTGAGGCATGGTCCACAACTCCACGCGATGTATTGGTCCATACAAGTTCGTGTCGTTGCCATCAAGGAAGTCGTGGATGGCGCCCATACCTCGATGGCATGACGGCAAGCTGCACCCACCTAGATGCACCTAGTTTTTCTCGAACGAGGTTGGAGTTCACTAGTACAGCGAGCTGCTATACAAACGGTTTTTACCCCCTTTCAGCGACAGAGTTTTAAACCGTCGCCTTGCCTGTGTGTGCGATAGGGGGTCCTTTCCACACGACCCAGAAACCGTCCGCGATAGGGCCTCCGGTCACACATGTGGGGTTAAAAGAGCTCGTGTGCGATCGGGCGAGACATCGCAGACAATTATACTAGCCCAATCGTTTCCCTTCGTATGTACATCCCACACTGTGAATCCAAGACAAACGTTTTCGTTCGTATATACATCCCACAAAGTGAATCCCATACAAACGTTTTCGTTCGTATATACATCCCACACAGTGAATCCCAGACAAACGTTTCCGTTCGTATATACATCCCACACAATTTTTCACATCACATCGTCTGTGATAGCGTTGCCATTGCAGACAATAGTAATAATTTTACCGTTTGTGTTATTGAATGCATCATGCACGGTGTCTAGAAAAAACTGTGTGGCATAGGCTGTCCATCACACACACTTTTTATGTGGAAAACGTTTGTGCAAAGTGGCCCAACACAAACAGTTGTCCAGAGGAAGTCGTGTGTGATTGTTCATTGATCCAACACGTTTACTTCCTAGAAACTGTGTGGGTTGTCTGAGATCATCGCCCACGGTGTTGTCTCAATAACCGTTTGCACTAGAAAAACCCAATAAGCAGGCTAACTGGCCTATTATTATTAATCCATTTAGTAATCAAATTTACATTTCATATTAAACACACAATATATTTCATTTTTGTATTACAGAACCAGGATTTCATAATTGAAATACATCAGAGTACAACACCATATAGCTTCAGCACTCACTCACACCATATAGGCATATAGTTAGCTACCCCATTATACAACAGCACCAAGTTTCACATGTAACATCTAAAACCTTTGGAAATTAGCATCATAGACGGTAGATATACAGATGAATCTCATCTGGAAAACTGCTGAAGCGGAAGGCGAATATTGAGCCTTCAATGATGTTGAAGGTCCTTGCAACTTTAGGCCAGTGCCTGTGGATGATTGACCGCCCATCCTTTGTCCTTTTAACTCCGCGTATTAGATTTGTATCAAGTCAAACTTTGTAAAGTTTCACCAAATTTATTTTAAAAAATATCAACATCCACGATACCAAATATGTATACTATAAAATTGTATTTCATAATGCATCTAAAAATAATGATTTGGCAGTTTGAATGTTGATACTTTTTCCTATAACTTTGGTCAAAGTAGAGATACTTTGACTTCGGACAAAACTTATATGCAGACTAAAAAGGACCGGAGGGAGTATAAGAGTTAGTACCATCCTGTAGTTCACTGATGTCTTCTTCATTGTGCAGACAAAGATCTTGTTGTTTTTCGTCGCTAGTTTCTTTATCCTAACAATCTTTCCGAGTTTCTTGACTTGACTGATATTCATGGACATCTCATTTCCCCATATGCAAAATGGGTCGAACAGTGGGTCAAAACCTCTGACAGCAGGACCTACATGTGCAAGACCAAATTGTTAAAAACCTAAATACTAGAATGGTTCCTGCAATTGCACAATAATGTGCTATTAGACAAAGGACCATGCATGTGCGAACCTCGATGGTAAACCTCAGTGCCTCCCATTGTTTCCCTGCAACACATAGAAGGTACGTATTGATCAGGTTAAGTGAGGGTTGGCATACTATCAAAAATATGTTGATGAAAAATAAACACATTGCAGATTCAGCAGATTAATTCGAGCCACATGGAAAAGCCATTTATCCACAAGCATGCTTAAGAACTAGGAAATATAGCAATTGTATATGTTTCTCATGTATTTAGTACAGCCAAATTCGATTTATTTCTCACATGCATAACAATACAAAATTGTACCCACGGCAATTGAACATCGCATTGCAGAATTGAACCAAACAATTAACTAAGCACCACAATAAATGAACCGAACAGTTAACTAAGCACTATATTGCACAATAGAACATACTGGAAGATCAGACAGTTAACCAAACCTAGTATGCTTAACAACCTGGAAATATAGCAATTATATTTGTTTCTCATGTATTTTGTACAGCCAAATTCAATTTATTTCTCACATGCAAGAGAATACAAAATTGCACCCACAAGAATTGAGCATCACATTGCAGAATTGAACCAAACAGTTAACTGAATATGACAACAAATTAACCAAATAGTTAACTGAGCATCACATTGCACAATATATAGAACATATATACTAGAGGATCAGATTGCATAGTAACAGTACATAGGACAATTCACTAGAATTTGTAAAGGAAAGGCAGGAGCAGCACATGCAACAGGTAAACCGAACATGCTTAACCGGCGTAGCTAGCTGAACATAGGTCTTTGTAGTGAGCTAAAAAGATAAGCTACTCCTCATCGTCGGAGATATCGATGACGATGGGCTCCTTAAACTTGGAAGAGGGCGACGCCTCCACATCGTGGGTGCCCTCCTCGTAGTGGTGAGTCGCCTGAGCCGCTCCGGGCACCAACCGGCTGGCTCTGGAGTTGAGGTAAGCACGGGCACGCTGAGAAAACACCTCATAGTCTTCGTCGAAGGCACCGACGGTGGCCTCGAGAAAACGCCACGAACTATCGTTTAAAGCAGCCAACCGCATGGCGGCGTCCACGCGCGAGGCGTCGACGGTGGCCTCGACAGCGAGGTGCTCCTCCAAGATCTGGGGGTCGGCACGCATGGCAGCCATCACGACCTCATCTGCGCGTGCGGCAGCGATTTGCTTCTCCGCTGCCAAATGCTCCTTGAGCTCCTGGCTATACTGCGTGCACCATGGCTTAGGGCGGCACTTATTTGGAGGATGGGTCGGTGATTTGGGTGGAAGGTGTCGCGCCGGCGGTCGGGGCATGTGGGATGTAGAAGGAGATGGAGGATGGGGGTCGGGTGTGGATTACCTGACTAGATCGACGAGGCCGAGCAGCAGGAAGGAGCGTCGCCGGCGAGGCGGCGGCGCTGCAAGCAAGCAGTGAAGGTTTGAACTTGGAATGGAAGGCGGAAACATGGGAAATGTGGCTTTTGGTAAGGATGAGGGGGGCATGGGAGGTAGATATTTATGTGGATGCCGAAAATTTTCGCTCCGTGCAGCGAAAAACTGGCGCGCAAAGTGTCATCAGACACGGTCCCTTATTCGGCACTGTGTATGATATCTGAACATCACAAACGATTCATATGGCTTACCCCGTGTGTGATGAGTTTGAATGTGCAAATTTTGGTTCGAATTTCCCTGGTTACAGTGGTCGTCCACTTCATTGCATAATTTGGGTACACAAAAGAGTCTACAGCACACCCGCACTTCTTAATCGAGCAAGTTCAGCAATTAAAAGAGCTTAGCTGACCTAAACATTACTCTAACAAAAGACCGGCGCTCTAAACAAAGACTACTACTCCGCCTGGCGCTCGTCGATCTCCGCCGCCTCCTCCATGTCCAGCTCGCGATCGACGATCTCCTAGGGAAGGGGCTCCATGGCATCCATCGCACCATACTCGGCAAGCATCTCGCCATCTGCCTCCGCCATCTCTTTGGAAAAGGCCGCCACGAGCTGGGCATGGGCGGTCGCAGTCTGGGCTTGGATGGGCTCCATCGCGGCAAGGTATGCCGCGAATGAACGGACGGCTGCTCGAACGCTCTCGGTGATTGCCAACTCTTCGGCCGTGGGTTGCTGACCGTTGTCGGAGAAGCTTCGTCCGATTTATGCGGTAACCGCTAGGAGCTAGGCGTGGGCGGCCTCCATCAGGGCTAAGGCGGCCGCCGCGGAACGGACAGTTGCTGTCCCGCTCTCGCCATTTGCTATCCCCGTCGCAGATGTTGCTGCCGCCATCTGAGCTGCAGTAGCGGCCGTTTCGGCTGCCGCAGCCGCCCGGTCGCAGATTGCGGCCGCGCTCACGCAGGTTGTGAGCACGCTCATGGCGGCTGCGGCCGCGCTCTCGCTGGAGTGGGCCGCCGAAGTTTCCCCGACGACGCGGCTCCACGTCCCCATCTTTGACTGGCGACGATTGAACAGTGAAATGATATTTGGGGAGCTAGTTTGCTTGACGCACTGGATGTGGACTGTAGCTGACGAACCTTCTCGCGTAAGCCATATATGATGGTGCTCGAAGATATTTTGTACTGCATTTCACACGGTTGGTGATAATAAACTGTGTGTGATGTACTTGATTTTTTGTCTTGATTTGAAATTTGGAATGGGGTAACAGCAGCAAAGGACGGTGTTTGAATTGCTAGAACATTTATCTGCACTGAACATACAACTATAGGAGTGTCGTGTTAAAATTTGGAATTATTCGGGGTTCGTTTGGACATTTTTATACATTAATTGAGTTTTCTAGGTGTTTTATGTGCATAATTCAAATTTGAACTACAGGCACATGCTCCGGTGCACCAAAATGGGTTGAAAAATCATATATGTGTCCTTGGGTGCATGCTTAGGTCCCATGTAAGAAATGGGAATGAATTTCAAACACCTCGGCATTGTGGCTCCACCGCAAACGTTGAGATACTTGGTTTTGAAATTCTAGTAAATCCAAAACTTGTCTGAAATTCATGAAACTTGGCATGCTATCATGGAATGGCACCAACATGTTGTGGTAAAAAATTTGTCCCATTTGGGGTAGGTTTTGGTATAAGCTTCTCACAAACTAGAACTTCCCACGAGAAGCCTGATGATTCCGGTAGGGAACATGTCACCTTTGTGGACGAAATGACATTCGTTGCCTCTTCTTGCCTTCAATTTTTTTCTAGAGGCAACATGGACCAATAGGAGTGTCGTGTTAAAATTTGGAATTATTCGGGGTTCGTTTGGACATTTTTATACATTAACTGAGTTTTCTAGGCATTATATGTGCATAATTCAAAATTGAACTATAGGCACATGCTCCGGTGCACCAAAATGGGTTGAAAAATCATATGTGTGTCCTTGGGTGCATGCTTAGGTCCCATTCAAGAAATGGGGATGAATTTCAAACACCTCGGCATCGTGGCTCCACTGCAAACGTTGAGATACTTGCTTTTGAAATTCTAGTACATCCAAAACTCGTCTAAAATTCATGAAACTTGGCATGCTATCATGGAATGGCACCAACATGGTGTGGTAAATTTTTTGTCCCACTTGGGGCAGGTTTTGGTATAAGCTTCTCACAAACCATAGCTTCTCACAAGAAGCCTCATGATTCCGGTAGGGAACATGTGTCACCGTTGTGGACGAAATGACAATCGTTGCCCCTTCCCGCCTTGATTTGCTTTTTCTAGATGCAACATCAACAAATAGGAGTGTCGTGTTAAAATTTGGAAATATTCGGGGTTCGTTTGGACATTTTTATACATTAACTGAGTTTTCTAGGCATTTTATATATATGCATAATTCAAATTTGAACTACAGGCAGATGCTCCGGTGCACCAAAATGGGTTGAAAAATCATATGTGTGTCCTTGGGTGCATGCTTAGGTCCCATGCAAGAAATGGGAATGAATTTCAAACACCTCGGCATCGTGGCTCCACCGCAAACATTGAGATACTTGGTTTTGAAATTCTAGTAAATCCAAAACTCGTCTGAAATTCATGAAACTTGGCATGCTATCATGGAATGGCACCAACATGCAGTGGTAAAATTTTTGTACCATTTGGGGCAGGTTTTGGTATAAGATTCTCACAAACCATAGCTTCTAACAAGAAGGCTCATGGTTCCGGTAGGGAACGTGTGTCACCTTTGTAGACGAAACGACAATCGTTGCCTCTTCCTGCCTTGATTTTTTTTCTAGATGCAACATAGACCAATAGGAGTATCGTGTTAAAATTTTGAATTATTCGGGGTTCGTTTGGACATTTTTATACAGTAACTGAGTTTTCTAGGCATTTTATGTGCATAATTCAAATTTGAACTACAGGTACATGCTATGAACCAAAAAGGGTTAAAAAAATAATATGTGTGTCCTTGGATGCATGCTTAGGTCCCGTGCAAGAAATGGGAATGAATTTCAAACACCTCGGCATCGTGGCTCGGCCGCAAACGTTGAGATACTTGGTTTCGAAATTCTAGTAAATCCAAAACTCGTCTAAAATTCATGAAACTTGGCATGCTATCATGAAGTGGCACCAACATGCCATGGTAAAATTTTTGTCCCATTTGGGGCAGGTTTTGGTATAAGCTTCTCACAAGCCAGAGCTTCTCACAAGAAGCCTCGTGGGTCCAGTAGGGAACGTGTCACCTTTGTGGACGAAACGACATTCGTTGCCTTCTTTTGCCTTGATTTTTTTCTAGAGGCAACATAGACCAATTGGAGTGCCGTGTTGAATTTTATAATTATTCGGGATTCGTTTTGACATTTTATACATTAACTGAGTTTTCTGGGCATTTTATGTGCATAATTGAAATTTGAACTACATGCACGTGCTCCGGTGCACCAAAATGGGTTAAAAAATCATATATGTGTCCTTGGGTGCATGTTTAGGTCCCATGCAAGAAATAAGAATGAATTTCAAACACCCAGGCTTCGTGGCTCGGCTACAAACATTGAGAACTTGATTTTTAAATTCCTGTAAATCCAAAACTCGTCTGAAATTCATGAGACTTGGCATGGTGTCATGAAATGGCACCAACCTGCTGTGGTAAAAAAATTGTCCAATATGACAGAGGGCGCACACACTAACAGCCACAGCCATCATAGCCAGTTTGGAACAAATAGCTGTCATGTTATCATCACAAAACTGTTGTACAATATTATTTAAATTGTGGGCGTTCTACTGACCATTTACATGCCACCACACGTCCCACTTTTTTATTGGCAAGGAGGTGCCGTGCGGGCAGCTGTTTGAGTAGACGGGAGGCGTGCGAGCGAAGTCCGCGGCGCAGACTGACCGGGAGGCGTGCGACCAGTCCTGCGCTGCGCAGGCTGACCGGGACGTGTGCGACCAGTCCTCCGTTGCGCAGTCTCACCGGGAGGCATGCGACCAGTACGCTGCGCAGGCTCATCGGGAGGCGTGCGAGCTGTACGCGGCGCAGGCTCACCGAAAAGTGAGCCCTTTGACCTCCATCGCCGCCCGCCTCGCTCTCAACCTCTCCATTAATGGCGCCCGAGCCGCTGTTTAATAGGAAGCCTTACTGGTCTCTCTTCGCCTGCCATTCCCCTCTCGCCCGAATGCTATTTTCCAGAGCTCCACCTACGCCATGGCGCACAAGGATCATGTGCCACTAGTCTTCTAGTTTGGTGAAGTCGACTCCGAGCCGGAGGAGATAGAAAATAAGGAGGAATGGGACCTCAGGGACATGTCCCTGAACGAGCTGGCCGCGACGGATGCTGCCCCCGCGCCTGTCCTAGCTCCCATCCTTGCGCCCGCGCCAGCGACCATCCCTGTGGCATTGACGGGCTGGTCGCCGAGCACCATCGTAGCGCTGGAAGCCGCGGCCGTCAGCAAGGTCCCCGTGGACCCGCGCGAGCTCATGTACGTGCCAGCGCCAGCGCCCCCGCCTGTGCTCCCGCGCGCCCCAGCACCCACCGCGAGGTCGGTCCCCGTGCGCTTGCCTGCACCTGCCGCGCCCGTGCCCGTGCGCGCGCCTGCACTCGCCACCCCCCTCAGCTTCATGGGATACCGCCGTTGACCGCTACCTTGCAGCCCCGCGAGTCGCCGTCCCCCTGCCACCCACCCGTCGATCGCGCGATGAACGACTCTTGGATTTGTAAGTCCAGAACATTCTAGGATGGCTTCAAGACTTGAACAATGGCATCCCGAAGGATGATAACGCCGGCGCAGCACGTGTCAGGGCCGGTTTTCTGGGACATAAAATCCCAGCAAATGACCCTCGTGTCATCACCAGCCCCAGGATTACTGTTCGCTGGTGGACACATCCTTGAAACAGAATTCCAAGAAGATACAAGAATTGGATACAAGACCGTAAAGGTCTAATGATACAACAATGATTTCTAACAGTGGATGGCGGAAGCGGGTAGCGGATCTCCAACTCTGGTGGGGGCTCCAATTCCACAGGAACGGCTGACCTGGATAACTCCTATCCCGCGTGGCTGCTATCTAAGATTCCTACGTTGCGGGGTGTGCCTTCGTAGTGCTCTTCTCCTAATCGTGATCTGGCCAAGACAATAGCCAGGGACAAGCCAGTGAGTACGTTTGAATGTACTCGCAAACATCATGAACAAAAGATATAATAAAAGCAGGCGGCATGCATGCAGTTTAACTTTAAACATATTCAACAATATTAGTCCATGATAAGAGTTCAGTGCAATCATGTGGAGTAGTATAATTATGCTGGTAAATAAAGGTTAGTCATCCAATATTAGCAAAGGATAAATATTTATGGTGTCTCCAAAATTATAAAGATGGGTTCTAGGCGGTATAACTGTCTGGTGAATTCCAAAAGAAATAAAATGGAACACCGGGAGTTAGACCGCCCGAGGATCCCAAGAAAATAAAGTGGAATATTGGGCGTTAGACCGCCCGAGAATTCCAAGAAAATAAAATGGAACATCAGGCGCTAGACCGCCCGAGGATTCCAAGGAAAATAAGATGGAACATCGGGCGTTAGACCGCCCGAAAAATTTCAAGAAAATAAAATGGAACATCAGGCGTTAGACCGCCCAAGGATTCCAAGAAAAATGCCAAACGGGTGTCTGAATGCGACACCTCGAGAGGTCTTGAAAAGAAATGCCAAACAAGTGTCTGAATGCGATGCCTCGAGAGGTCTTGAAAAGAAATGCCAAACGGGTGTCTGAATGCGACGCCTCGAGAGGTCTTGAAAAGAAATGTAATAATATGAGTATCCAGGTGGCATAACCTTCCCAAGAGATACTCAAGGATACACACAAGAGAAAGGGTTAGCCCACAACAATATCCATGTTAATAATACTCATGATAGCATCAGTGGTGATAATAATCATCCTTCAAAAGAGAATCATGATCAATTTAACTATTTCCTCCGAAGACCGACACTAAGACTGACACTTGACCAACCCAGACTGTAGTCCTTAACCGCGGACATGGCTATTCGAATAGGTTATAAAACTCTGTAGAGGTTGTACTCTGTGGTACCCCGGCTCAGAGGACCGGTTTACCCTGTGTTCCCAACCCAGAGATCATGTCTTCTGGAAACACACAACAGCTTGGAACAGAACAGAACTGATCTTTATTGATATGATACAAGTACAAGCTTGGATGTTACATAAGATAGTGAGGCCAGGAGCACTACTCGTGCTATGACAGTATCTACATTATTTATGAAACATCTCAAGGGCCTCAATACTAGTGGGAGATACTACAGCGTAGCGGAACATCGGGTGAGGCACTCCATCCCATAGGGACACTACTGGGACATAACCTAGTTAGCGTAGCACGAACCATCGGGATCTCCACCCTCGGCTTCTCCTGCATCTAGCATGATGCGCCAGGTGAGTACTTGGAATGTACTCGCAAGCTCACAGCAACCAAAATAGTGCGGCAAACAACAACATGGCAGTGATTTGGATAAATACTTAGGGAACAGTCATGCAATGGAATGCTCATCTTACTGTTACGGGTAACCAACTTACTCTCCTCCGGGTTCATACCCCGGAGCACCCGTGACCCATAGATCACGTCTGAGATTAAGATGAGTTCTTCCATCATTATTGTTGACCATACATTGTGACCTAGTGCGGACTGTGTCCATTACCGTGGACGCGGCTATTCGAATAGATTCTTACACTCTGCAGAGGTTGCGCACTTTACCCACACCATGGACATTCGTCCAACGAAACTCGCCTAACCCGTGACCCTTCTATCATACCACCGATAATCATACCCCTTCCGGGTCACGTCCTGGGTGGCCCCTGTGTCACTTCTGACACCTGCCACCGTCGTGGCCAAACTAAACTGTCCCAAACAGGGACGGCGGCAAATAACTTAACTTGGGCTCACAAGGTTATCGTCGTCTACCTGATCAGGGTAGCATGCACGCATAACCTTCCCTCTTTGGTGGTACCGGTAAAAGAGCACGAGGTTAGACCAAGGCAAGGCCGTCCCATACTGGCAGATGTGGTTGCACGGGTAAGTCCGGGTCGGTGGCACTTGATCAACCATCGAATTTAGGCTTTCGTGAATAACATGACATGTATCAGGTAAAGTTATCTTATCATACTTGCTAGTGTTTGCCATGACATGAATTTGATAAAGCCATGAAAGCCTGACTACCGATATGTGCAAAATAATGGCTGTCTCAAGCACGATTGATATCAACCTTTACATACTAGTTATGTTAAATAAATGGACTCACATGGCAGAGGGTTATGCAAGATATCAAGCAATATGAGCTATGGCATATTTATATTGGATCAAATTACTACAAAAGAATTTAACATAGAGCCAATAGTATTGCAATGCCTCATGCAATGGATGATGTGGCTTGCCTTGCTCAAATGGGGTGTCAACAAACTCCTGGTCTTCAACACCAAGGCAATTTCCTTCTGAAAATATTTTTAAATGGCAAAAGAAAATGTCACATAAATCATTTCTGTTGGCCAAAAATTCTGTACATACTAGAAAAATACCAAATTTTGCCAGAAAATAAAGGGGCTCAAGACAAAACTGTTGCAAAAAGTTTCAATTGATTTGGACTTGTGGTATAAAAATTAGAGCTGGTCAAAGCTGAATATTAAACAGAAAATAGAAAAACCTCTAGCGGGCCACGTCGAAGGCGTAAAGTGGAGGGTCGCCTCCACTTATCGCTTCGGCCGCGGGCCTAGGTCGCTGGCAGGTGGGGCTTTCGGGTAGGTTTAAAAGAAAAGGAGGGGAACAGAGAGAGGGCGGCTCACCAGCGGTGGTCACCGGCGATAGAGACGGCGGCGAGGTCAGGAGACGGCGGGAGTGGATCGGGCTGTCGACGGCGGTTCCCCCTGTACCCGTAGCTCCTCCGGAGGTGGTCGGACGGCGTCGCCCCCTTCTTCTCCGGCGGCTGCTGGCTTCGGTGGTCGTCGGAAACGGCGATTCCGGCAGCGCCTCGGCCAGGAAAGAGGTCAGGGAGCATCGGGGCATCCTTCTGAGCTCGTGGGTGGGGTCGTACGGGGCTGGGGTAGGGCAGAGCTAGCTGGAGCAGTGTGGGGATCGGGCAGTAGAGCTCTGGCCGAAGCTGAGGGAGACGAGCTCCCGGCCCTGGACTGGGCGCTCTAGAGTTAACTGGGAGGGGGAGAGGTGGAGTGGTGAGGCCGGGCAGGGGCTTTTATAGCCGGGCGGGAGTCGACAGTGGCCGCAAGCCGCCATGGCCTTGCTGGCAGAGCAAGGATGGCGACCTGGCCATCGCGGAGTGAGGAGAGGTGATGGAGGAGGCCAGTCAATGGGATGTGATGGCTCGACGGGTGGAAGACGACAGCCAGCGCAGCCACAGTGGCCGCACGGGTGCAACAGTGGTGGCGCTCGATGGCGGCCGGCGAGAGCGCCACCGGCGAGGGGGAAGCCTCTGGAGAGTCTAGGTGGACGGCGGCGACAATGTCGACACGACCAGACAAGGGGAGACAGCGAGGGACGGCCGGAGTGGTCGCGTCTGGGCGTGCAGAGCACGACTTTGGCCCTTCTAGCCTCGTGATCACCACAGGTACTGGCACCAGGAGGCCACGCAAGCCTGCCAAACCTTGTCTACTGTGTTGACCTGAGTTCAAATAGTGGGTCTAGGGCAAGGGTAGGGCTAGGAGTGGCTCAGGCTGCTCGAGTTCATCCAGAACAGGTTCTGGATAGAAACTTGGAGGGTTCCAGAGAAGAAATGAGCTAGAGCTGGAGGTAAGGGAGATGTCTAGGGTGTTCTGGGTTGGAAGGACTACATGCTGGAGAATTTTCAGGAATTTTTGCAAAGTTTAGAGCATGGTTCGTGTACAAACCACAATCTGGTCCAGAAACTTGTTGAAGATGTTGCACTCACATGAATAGGCTCCTTGAAGTGAGATTTGGTATTGGGAGGTTATTTGGTGGTGATAAGATGCTATAAAATTTTTAGAGCCAATGGACACTTCTAGCTGGTACTTCCTTCACAAGAGTTTGAAATGACCAGAGGCTAAAAAGAATTATTTTGCTGAAAAATTGAACTGGACTATGGAATATTTTTGGATATTGTGGAAAGATATAGCTCCTAGTATTTTAGGAATTAATTTGGGAATTTTCGGAGTCATGGAAGTATAGGTTGCTTCACAACCTATCATAAATGGTGAATATTCCTTTTTCAGAAAAAGGAATAGTTGCAAATATTAGGAGGTGAGGTTTGGGTCAGTGGGTGTGAGATAAGATATTGGCAAGGTCATAGGGGTGTTGGATCACTTAGAAGGAAATTCAAAGAGCCCTCAAGTCCAAAACCAATGAACTAGTTTGAAATTCATTCAAAAAGCAAATAAAACCAAAAAAATATTTGCAAAGAAAAAGTGGCCAAAACCAGGGTGTCACAAACCTACCCCCCTTAGGGTGAATCTCGTCCTCGAGATTCGGTTGCTTAGGGAACAAATATGGATATGCTGACTTTAGGAAATCTTCTCTTTCCCAGGTAGCTTCTTATTCGGTATGGTGATCCCACAGTACCTTGTAAAACCTGATCACCTTACTCCTAGTGGTTCTTTCCATCTCATCCAAGATTCTGACATCTTTTCCTCATAGGTCAGATCCCTGGTTAACTCTAGTTCACTCATATCCGCCCGTTTGATCGGAGGTGCAATGCATTTTCTCAGCAGTGATATATGGAAGACATCGTGAACCTCAGACAATTCTGGCGGTAGCTCTAACTGGTAGGCTACCCTGCCTCTTCTAGCAATCACTGGAAAGGGGCCAATATACCTGGGCACAAGTTTTCCTCGAGTATGAAACCTTTTTACCCATTTCATGGGGGTTACTCGGAGGTAGGCATACTCTCCGGGCTCAAAAGTTACTTCCCGGTGTTTAGGGTCATAGTAACTCTTTTGACGGGATTTAGCTGCTCGAAGGCGCTCTTGAATTTCCTTAACTTGCTTTTCAGCCTCGAGCATCAAATCCATGCCAAAGATATGGCTGTCTCCCGTATGTGACCAATTTAAGGGGGTGCGGCATTTACGCCCATAGAGCGCTTCAAATGGTGACATTTTGAGGCTTGTCTGATAACTATTATTGTAGGAAAATTCCGCATAGGGAAGACTATCCTCCCACTTAGGTCCATAGGTGAGAGCACAAGACCGAAGCATATCTTCCGATATTTGGTTCACTCGTTCGGTCTGCCCGTCTGTCTGTGGATGATATGCTGTGCTATGCTTTAACACGGTTCCTAGAGCTTGGTGCAAACGTAGCCAGAATGCTGAAGTAAACAAGGACCCTCTATCTGATGTGATGGACTTGGGTACTCCATGAAGGCTGACGATCCGGGACATATAGAGTTGTGCAAGCTGGTCAGCCCTGTAGGTTGTCCTTACTGGAAAAAAGTGAGCCACTTTGGTAAGTATATCCACGATAACCCAGATGGCGTCATGGCCTCTCGTTGACTTGGGTGGCCCAACAATAAAGTCCATACATATGTCATCCCACTTCCACTGGGGAACCTGTAAGGGTTGTAATAATCCAGCTGGCATCTGGTGCTCAGCCTTAACCTTATTGCATACATCGCAACATGCAATGTAGTAGGCGATGTCTTTTTTGCATCCCTGGCCACCAGAAAGTTTCCCTTAGGTCCTGGTACATTTTTGTTCCTCCTGGGTGAATGGAATATGCGGATTCATGTGCCTCTCGTAATATTTGCTGTCTCAGGTTTTCTTGATCAGGTACGCATATTCGGTTATCAAACCATAATGTTCCTTGATCGTCAACATGGAATGACTTGGCCTTTCCTTGTCGTATGTTTTCCTTGATCTCATGTACGCTCTTGTCCGCTTTCTGAGCTTGTTTGATTTCCCCCATAAGTGTTGGGGTGATTTCCAATGTATCCGGGTTAATTGGAACACAAAGTACCAAATTAAGATTGGCAAACTCTTCCTGTAATCCTGGATGGATACTCTCGGTTATTGCATTCACTGTACCTGGTTTTCTACTGCGGGCATATGCGACCACGTTGGCTTTTCCCGGATGATAATTAATCCCGAGGTCATAGTCCTTGACCAATTCAAGCCTGATACATCTCCAACGTATCTATAATTTATGAAGTATTCATGCCATATTTATAACAATTCTATATGGTTTTGGTATGATTTGATTAGAACTAACCCGGACTGACGCTGTTTTCAGCAGAACTACCATGGTGTTGTTTTTTGTGCAGAAATGAAAGTTTTCCAAATGAGCTAAAACTTTTTGGAGATTTTTATTGAACAAATAAAAAATATTGGCACCAAGACCCACTGGAGGGGGCCACCCAGTGCCCACGAGGCACCAGGGCGCGCCACCCCCCCAGGCGCGCCCTGGTACCTCGTGGGGCCCACGTGGCTCTGTTTCGCGTGATTCCAACGCTGGAAAATCATATATATTCAGAAACCCCCGAAAGTTAACCTAGATGAGTTTTTACGCCACTGCAAGTCTCTGCACCTCCACGATCTCGTCTACAACCCTTTTCCGGCACCCTGCCAGAGGGGGGAAGGCATCACCGGAGGCCATCTTCATCATCCCGGCGGTCTCCATGATGAGGAGGGAGTAGTTCACCCTCGGGGCTGAGGGTTTGTACCAGTAGCTATGTGTTTGATCTCTCTCTCTCTCTCGTGTTCTTGAGATGGCATGATCTTGATGTATCGCGAGCTTTGTTGATATAGATGAATCATATGGAGTTTTCCCCTCTCTATCTTCTTGTGATGAATTGAGTTTTCCCTTTGAAGTTTTCTTATCGGATTGAGTCTTTAAGGATTTGAGAACACTTGATGTATGTCTTGCATATGGATATCTGTGGTGACAATGGGATATTCACTTGAGTCACTTGATGTATGTTTTGGTGATCAACTTGCGGGTTCCGTGACCTTGGGGATTTATGCATAAGGGTTGGCACACGTTTTCGTCTTGACTTTCCGGTAGAAACTTTGGGCACTCTTTGAAGTTCTTTGTGTTGGTTTGAATAGATGAATCTGAGATTGTGTGATGCATATCGTATAATCAAACCCGTGGGTACTCGTGGTGACATTGGAGTGCCTAGGTGACATTAGGGTTTTGGTTGATGTGTATCTTAAGGTGTTATTCTAGTACGAACTCTAGGGCTGTTCGTGACAATTAATGGGGATGGCCCATAAGATTGATCGGGAAGGATAACTTTAAGGTGGTTTTGTACCCTACAACAATTTCTTCGTTTGTTCTTCGCTATTTGTGACTTTGGAGTGAACTCTTTGTCGCACGTGAGGGATTTACATATGATTCAACTATGTCAACAATGTTGGGAGATCGCACTAGTGAAAGTATGAACCCTAGGCCTTGTTTCTAAGCATTGCAATACTGTTTTTATGCCTGTTTACTTTTCGTTACCTTGCTGTTTTTATATTTTCAGATTACAAAAACCTATATCTACTATCCATACTACACTTTTATCACCATCTCTTCGCCGAACTAGTGCACCTATACAATTTACCATTGTATTGGGTGTGTTGGGGACACAAGAGATTTCTTGTATTTGGTTGTAGGGTTGTTTGAGAGATACCATCTTCAACCTATGCCTCCCACGGATTGATAAACCTTAGGTCATCCACTTGAGGGAAAATTGCTACTGTCCTACAAAACTCTGCGCTTGGAGGCCCAACACGAGTCTACAAGAATAAGTTGTGTAGTAGACATCAAGCTCTTTTCTGGTGCCGTTGCCGGGGAGGTGAGTGCTTGAAGGTATATCTTTAGATCTTGCAATCGAATCTTTTAGTTTCTTGTTTATCACTAGTTTGGCTTATAAAACAAAACTAGGAAAAAAATTGAATTGAGGTTGCCTCATATTATTCGTCTTTATCATGTCTTTCGTGAAAATGATGTAAAGGAAAATTGTGCTCAATTGATAGAAGAAGAATTCAATAAAATGTTTGGCATAAAATATTTGAATGATGAGCATGATTGCAATGTTGCTAGTATGAATTCTTTGAATATCCATGATGCTAATGATATGCAAAGCCACAAGCTTGGGGATGCTATGTTTGATGAAGATGATATTTTTACTCCCCCAAGTTTTGATGAGAAAATTTATTATGATTATTGCATGCCTCCTATTTATGATGATTATATTGATGAAAGTGGATTTGGAGAGGCCATGATTGTATTTAATGATGATTCCACTACTTTGGAAGAGGTTTCAATTGACGATGACAACAAAGTTGCTATCTATGATGATTATTGTGATGACTTGTATGCTATAAAGAATAATGATAACCATGAAACTTGTCATCGTGATTTTAATGTTCAATTTGATTATGCCAATCAAGTATCTCATGATAGTTATTTTGTTGAGTTTGCTCTCACAATTATGAATGAGAAGAAAATTGCTTGTGTGGAGAGTAATAAAAATTCTATGCTTGTGCATCATGAAAAGAATTCTTTATGTGATAGCTATATTTTTGAATTCATTCATGATGCTACTGAAATTTATTATGAGAGAGGATCATATGCTTGTAGGTGTTGCAATAATATCAAGTTTCCTCTCTATGTGTTGAAAATTTTGAAGTTATGCTTGTTTTGCCTTCCTATGCTAGTTGATTCTTGCTCCCATAAATTGTTTGCTCACAAAATTCCTATGCATAGGAAGTGGGTTAGGCTTAAATGTGCTAGTCATATGATTCATGATGCTCCCGTTATGTTTCAATTCTTCACTTTTTATGTGAGCATCATTAAAATCATCATGCCTAGCTAAAAGGCATTAAAGAAAAGCGCTTGTTGGGAGACAACCCAACATTTATACCTACTGTTTTTGTGTGTTCACATGATTAAGCTACTGTAGTAATCATGTTTCTTATATTTTCTTTCAATAATGTGCCAAGTAAAGCCTTTGGGATAGTGTGGATACTTGTTGATTCAATTCTGTGCAAAAACAGAAACTTTTGCCTCCAGTGTTTAATTCCCCAGATTTTACTGGAGTGTCAAAAAATTCTGAAATTTTTATACAGTATTGATATGCAAATTTTTGACGTTGTCCTAATTTTTCAGAATTTTTAGAGTTCCAGAAGTATGGTAGTTTCTCAGATCATTACAGACTGTTCTGTTTTTGACAGATTCTGTTTTCAATGCGTAGTTTGCTTGTTTTAATGTTTCCATAGCTTATATTATGAGATATAAATTGTGGAAATGATAGAATACAGTAGGAATTATATGGGAACAATTGTGAATCTTGTCTTGGACAGTACCTAAGTGATGGTTTATTCTTTATCATACTAACCGTTCTCACGAAGTTCCGTTAAGTTTTGTGTGATTGAAGTTTTCAAGTTTTGGGTGAGATATCGATATGAGGAGAATAAGGAGCAGCAAGACCCTAAGCTTGGGGATGCCCAAGGCACCCCAAGGTAATATTCAAGGAAGACCCAAGCAACTAAGCTTGGGGATGCCCCGGAAGACATCCTCTCTTTCGTCTTCAACACTATTGGTAACCTCACTTGGAGCTATATTTTTATTCATCACATAATATGAGTTTTGCTTGGAGCGTCATTTTCTTCTGTTGATATTTGCTTCATGTTTTGTATCTTTTAGTTCAATAAAAAGCCAATTATAGCATTTACCATGCTCAGTTTGCAAGTTCATGTGTTGCTGTTTGAAAACAGAAAGTTTTCAGTTATGTCCAGAATATTCCTGAATAGTCAGAACATGATAAAAATCTGAAATTTTTACACAGTAAGCATGCATGAGTTCTCTGTCACGTGGTAATTTTTCAGAATTTTTGGAGTTAGGAAGTATGGATTCTTATTGACTCTTTGCAGACTGTTCTGTTTTGGCAGATTGCTGTTATAGTTGCATTGTTTGCATATGTTTGCGTGTTTAATGTTTCTATTTGAGGATAGGAGTATTAAATATGAAGAGGCATTTAGTATGCAATGTTTATTTATAATTTTTGTGATTTTGTACAGTATAGAATGTTAAAGTTTTGAGTTGATTTATACTAACTTATCTCACGAGTTTTTGTTGAGTTTTGTGTGGATGAAGTTTTTAAGATTTAGAGAAACCGTGATATGAGAGGAATTAAGGAGACACAAAAGCTCAAGCTTGGGGATGCCCAAGGCATCCCACCTTTCTTCTTCAACAACTATGGGTCAGTTTTGATTGAGCCTAAGTTTTTGCTTCTTCACATGATATGTGCTATTCTTGGAATATCATTTTATTTTGTTTTCTTTGCTGTTTGAATAAAATATCAAGATCTCAAACTTTTTTAAATGAGAGAGAGTCCTCACATAGCTACTTAATTTTTTCACTACTCATTTGATCTTCACTTATATCTTTTTGGAGTAATTTTTCATTTACTCTTGTCCTTCACTTATATCCTATGAGTAAATTGTTGAAATGAATTGAATATCATATAGTTGAAATTTATATGCTTCATATGCTTGTCCCATGGGGAGTAATGACATTACATAAAGAAAAGTATAAGTGGTAAAATTTATTGGAGGTTAACAAGCATAGCATTAGTCAATTATGCAATTCATGAAAAAATTAATAAGGGAAGAGAAGATTCACATGCAAATATACTATCTTGAACATCTTTTATGATTGTGAGCCCCCATTAAGTATTTTATGTCAAAGTGTTGACGCTGGACAAGGAAGACAATGTAATGAATTATGTTTGTTCATATTCACATAGAAGTTATATTGTTATAGATCCTCCAACATGTGGTGCTTGCCCAATATCTTTGCTAGCCAAAAATCCGCACCAAGTAGAGATACTACTTGTGCATCCAAAACCCTTAAACCCAGTTTCTTCCCATGAGTGTCCACCATATCTACCTATGGATTGAATAAGATCCTTCAAGTAAGTTGTCATCGGTGCAAAAAGCAATAAAAATTGCTCCTAAAATATGTATGATCTTTTATTGTAAGGGAAATAAGCGTTGTACGAACTTGTGATGGTAAAGACATAAAAGCGACGGACTGCATAATAAAGGTTGCTATCACAAGGGGCAATATAACGTGACGTTCCTTTGCATTAAGGGCTTGTGCATCCAAAAATAAAAAGCGCATGACAACCTCTACTTCCCTCTGCGAAGGGCCTATCTTTTACTTTTATGCATTTACTTTTATGTGTTCTCCTCTACTTCCTTTTTATTTTTCTCTGTTGCAAGCATCATGTGGTGGGGAAAGATCTAGGCACATATATCCAGTTGGATATGAGTGATCATGAGTTATTATTGTTGACATCACCCTTGAGGTGAATAAGTTGGGAGGCGAAATCACAAGCCCCTATCTTTCTATGTGTCTGGCTGAAACTTTTGCTCCATATATATGTCGTGAGTGTTAGCAATCATAGAAGACTAAATGATGGTTGAGTATGTGGACTTGCTAAAAAGCTCCTACATGAGACCCTTCCTGAAAATATGATGAATTGCAATTGCATTGTTGACTAGAATAGTTTGTTAGTTTCCAAGAAAGTTTATGCCTTATACTTCATTGTTGTGATGAATTGTTACTTACTCATGAGAAGTTTTATGATAATAAATATTGTTGTTATAATAATGATCTTGCTTTGAATCATTCAAGTCCAATGTCCATGCAACAAAGAAAAGATTATATGATGATTATGATAGGTAGCATTCCACATCAAAATTTCTGTTTTTAATTGCTACTTTATCATGATGACTTTTATGAGAGAAAGTTGTTGTTATGATTCTAGGAAAAGTGATTGAAATTATCATTGATCAAACTTATGCACTATGCTAGCATTCACACTTCATAAATTATTTCTTTTATCATTTACCTACTCAAGGACGAATAGGAATTAAGCTTGGGATGCTGATACGTCTCCAACGTATCTATAGTTTATGAAGTATTCATGCCATATTTATAACAATTCTATATGGTTTTGGTATGATTTGGTTAGAACTAACCCGGACTGACGCTGTTTTCAGCAGAACTACCGTGGTGTTGTTTTTTGTGCAGAAATGAAAGTTTTCCAAATGAGCTGAAACTTTTTGGAGATTTTTTATTGGACAAATAAAAAATATTGGCACCAAGACCCACTGGAGGGGGGCCACCCAGTGCCCATGAGGCACCAGGGCGCGACACCCCCCCAGGCGCGCCCTGGTACCTCGTGGGGCCCACGTGGCTCCGTTTCGTGTGATTCCAATGCTAGAAAATCATATATATATATATATATATATATTCAGAAACCCCCAAAAGTTAACCTAGATGAGTTTTTACGCCGCCGCAAGTCTTTGTACCTCCACGATCTCATCTACAGCCCTTTTCCGGCACCCTGCCGGAGGGGGGAAGGCATCATCGGAGGCCATCTTCATCATCCCGGCGGTCTCCATGATGAGGAGGGAGTAGTTCACCCTCGGGACTGAGGGTTTGTACCAGTAGCTATGTGTTTGATCTCTCTCTCTCGTGTTCTTGAGATGGCACGATCTTGATGTATCGCGAGCTTTGTTGATATAGATGAATCATATGGAGTTTTCCCCTCTCTATTTTCTTGTGATGAATTGAGTTTTCCCTTTGAAGTTTTCTTATCGGATTGAGTCTTTAAGGATTTGAGAACACTTGATGTATGTCTTGCATATGGATATCTGTGGTGACAATGGGATATTCACTTGAGTCACTTGATGTATGTTTTGGTGATCAACTCGCGGGTTCCGTGACCTTGGGGATTTATGCATAAGGGTTGGCACACGTTTTCGTCTTGACTTTCCGGTAGAAACTTTGGGGCACTCTTTGAAGTTCTTTGTGTTGGTTTGAATAGATGAATCTGAGATTGTGTGATGCATATCGTATAATCAAACCCGTGGGTACTCGTGGTGACATTGGAGTGCCTAGGTGACATTAGGGTTTTGGTAGATGTGTATCTTAAGGTGTTATTCTAGTACGAACTCTAGGGCTGTTCGTGACAATTAATGGGGATGGCTCATAAGATTGATTGGGAAGGATAACTTTAAGGTGGTTTTGTAGCCTACAACAATTTCTTCTTTTGTTCTCCGCTAATTGTGACTTTGGAGTGAACTCTTTGTCGCACGTGAGGGATTTACATATGATTCAACTATGTCAACAATGTTGGGAGATCGCACTAGTGAAAGTATGAACTCTAGGCCTTGTTTCTAAGCATTGCAATACCGTTTTTACGCCCGTTTACTTTTCGTTACCTTGCTGTTTTTATATTTTCAGATTACAAAAACCTATATCTACTATCCATACTACACTTTTATCACCATCTCTTCGCCGAACTAGTGCACGCATACAATTTACCATTGTATTGGGTGTGTTGGGGACACAAGAGATTTCTTGTATTTGGTTGCAGGGTTGTTTGAGAGATACCATCTTCAACCTACGCCTCCCACGGATTGATAAACCTTAGGTCATCCACTTGAGGGAAAATTGCTACTGTCCTACAAAACTATGTGCTTGGAGGCCAACACGAGTCTACAAGAATAAGTTGTGTAGTAGTCATCAAAGCTATCTCCTCTGCCTGAGGTTGAGATTGGGTTGTGTGAAAATATACTTGAGACTCTTATGGTCCGTGTATATTTCACATCGCTGCCCAATGAGATAATGCCTCCAAATCTTTAGGGCATGAACCACGACTGCTAGTTCCAAGTCATGGGTGGGGTAATTCTCTTCAAGGGGTCGTAGCTATCTGGATGCATACGCTACAACCTTTCCTTCCTGCATTAATACGCAGCCAATTCCACACCGGGAAGCATCACAGTATATGTCAATGCTTTTGTGGATATCCAGAAGAATTAGGACGGGGGCCGTGGTTAGCCTCGTCTTTAGCTCCATAAAGCTGCTATCACATTCCTCCGTCCAGACAAACTTGTGATTCTTTTTCAACAATTCTGTCAGTGGCTTGGCTATTTTTGAGAACCCTTCAATGAAACGACGGTAGTAGCCTACCAATCCCAGGAAACTGCGGACTTCTATTACCGTAGCTGGTGTCTTCCAGTTTAATATAGCAGTCACTTTGCTGGGGTCGACGGCCACACCCTGTTCTGACAGAACATGCCCCAGAAATCCCACCTCTCTTAGCCAAAATTCACACTTGCTGAACTTGGCATACAAGCGGTGGGTCCTTAATCTCTCCAGGACAACACGAAGGTGCTGTTTGTGCTCCTCTTCATTTTTGGAGTATATAAGGATATCGTCGATGAACACTACCACAAACTTGTCCAGGAAGTCCATGAAGACCTTGTTCATCATGCTCATGAAGTAAGCTAGAGCATTAGTCAGCCCAAACGACATGACTGTAAACTCGGACAGACCATATCGGGTGGTGAAGGCTGTCTTGGGGATATCCTCTTTCCTGATTTTTAGTTGGTGATACCCCGTTCAGAGGTCAATTTTGGAAAATATCCGGGCCCCGTTTAACTAATCGAACAAATCATCAATGTGGGGAAGCGGATACTTATTTTTAATAGTGACCTCATTCAGTGGGCGATAGTCCACGCATATTCGTAGATTGCCATCCTTCTTCTTAACAAACAACACGGGTGATCCCCACGGCGAGATGCTTGGGAGAATGTACCCTTTCTGTAGCAATTCATCCAACTACTTATTCAATTCCACTAGCTCTGTGGATGGCATGCGGTAATACTTCTTGTATATTAGAGCAGTTCCAGGAATAACATCAATAGCAAATTCCAGTTCCCGATCAGGTGGAATCCCTGGTAGTTCCTCAGGGAACACGTCCGGAAATTCACTGACTAACGGAATCAAGTTCATATATGTAGCGGTGGTCTTGAATGCCATTCCTTTCTTTGACATCATTCTGCTAGCGGTAAACTGAACTGTTTGGCCTGCCGGGTTAACCAATGTCACTGTCCTGGTGGCGCAGTTCATGCAGACCTGGTGCGGTATCAACCAATCCATCCCCAGTATTATGTCCAATCCGGGGGATTCAATGGCGATAAGGGTGGCTGGAAACTTAACTCCATGTATCAGGATTTCCAGGTCCTTATATATGACATTTGTTCTGAGCATGGAACCAGGGGATTGTACCACCATTATTTTGTCCAAAAGAGAAGGAGAAAATTTGTGCATGGTGGCAAAATTCCGCGAAATAAATGAATGGGAAGCCCCGGAATCAAATAAAATTATTGCAGGTATGTTGTTAATAGAGAACATACCGAGGACCATGTCTGATGATTCGCAGGCTTCTTCAGCAGAGATATGGTGAACCCGGCCGTGACGAAAGTCTTGATTGGGGCGGCGTCCAATGTTGTTGACTTGCGGCTTGAAGTCGGATTATGGCTTCCCGGCCCTGGTGGGGCACTGCTTGGAATAATGCCCGCCTTGACCACAAGTGAAACAAGTGTTGTTGCGTCGGTAGTCTTCCAGCGCTGGCTGCTTGCCATAGGTCTTGTCCTGGTTACCTGGCTTGTTGTTATTATTGCCACTGTTCCAGGTAGGCTTGTACTGAGGCTGGACCGGTTGCCAGAGACGTGGCTTTTGCGCAAACTGCTCGCGGCTGTCCTTCTTGGGTTCAAACTTATGCTTGCGGTCATCATATCCGGGCTTATGCTCCCGTTCAGCTATGAAAGCTTTGTTTACCAGAGTCTGAAAGTCGGGAAAATCCAGCATACAGAGCTGACAACGGAGGGCATGGTTGAGTCCTCCTAGGAATCGATCTATCTTTCTTTCTTCTGTGGACACGTCGTGGGTGGAGTACCGTGCCAGATTATTAAATTTATTCAGGTACTCACCTACTGACATGTTTCCTTGAGTAAGAGCAAGGAATTCCCTTTGTTTCACCTTCATTATGCTAGTGGGAATATGGTACCTTCGGAACACCTCCTTAAATTTCTCCCAGGAAATGTTTTCCCCAGGAGGCCACACCATTTTTGCATTATCCCATCAGATGGCTGCCGACCCTTCCAGGTAGTGAGTAACAAAAGGAACCTTGTCTGACTCATCACAGTGAGCTATTTCCAGCATCTTTTCCATGGTCCTCAGCCAGTCATTAGCTTCAATTGGATCAACAACTTGACTAAAATTGGGTGGCTTGGTACACTGAAAATCAGACAGCTTGGAGTGCGTCCCATTGTTCTGATTCTGTCCTACCATGGTTTGCATACTCCTAAAAAATTCCATGAGATCCTGATTTATTTTCTCCTCAAACATCCTCATAATCTGATCAGTGGTCAGTGGTTGTGGTGGTGGAGGTGGCAAATCTTCTGGTGGTTGTCCTGCTTGTCTGGCGGATCGACGAACCGGAGTTCCATCGCCGCCTTGATTGCTACACCTCTTCATCCTATATCCGTTCCCATTGCAAAATACCGAATTGATGAGCAACATCCATAAGGGAAATACAACAATGTGACACCAAGAAGACAAAATCAAAGAAAAATGAAATGAGCAACATAATTATACAAGGCAACCCAACATCATACATGGCAAAATAGTAGGGGGTATCATGGCTAGTACTGCTCATACGGCAGTTGACATATGCAAAGATGCTATGATGCATACACGTGCTAAAACTCAAACATCCACTCTAGTCATGCAGATGACATGGACACTGGCAGACTGAAGACTCCTCGCCATCTGATTCGGCCTCAGAATCGGAGCTGATGATGTGGATCACGTCCTCCAGAACAAAGGAAACACGATGACGCTGTCGAGAAGGTTCTCCTGCTGAGGGAGAAGAAGCACAACGCCTCAGCATCAGAGCAGCTGGAGTGGCTAGCAGCGAAGCCCACTCAGCTAGGGACTCACGTCGGATACCAGACGAAGTACCTGGCAGTCCGAACGAGCTAGAAGGAGTCTCAGGCATGAGCGAAGGTGGAATAGGTGGTGTATACATAGGTGAAAACACAGGAGGAGGAGGAGACCGTGTCGCAGTGGCGTCTGCAAGTGCCTCTCGGGCGCGAGATAGCTTCTCAGCCAGGGAGGTGACCAAACGGTAACTGGCATTCAGATAACGGGATAAAATACCAGTCGCCCGATCACTTGCCGGATCAACAGGCGCAAAGAGGACTCGCCCTGTCGTAGGTGACAGGGTGGGGTAGTGAAAGAAACCTGGGTGTGTCTGCATCTCGACCTCATGAAAGCGCAAGTCAGTGAGAGCCTCCATAGCAGTAAACTGAATCGCTAGATTGGGAGTAGAAGCAGTTCTGCAATTGGAAGAGCGGGAATAACTGCCAATCTCCGAACTCGCAGTAAGAAAAGCCTCCGCGTGATACTCGTACACCGAACCTGCAAGCTACTCTCGGAACACCTGATATATCGGATCTTCGCCATTGGGATAAAGCCAAAGCCAGACGCTACGAAGTAGTACCGGAAAAATGAACGGTGCCGGCTCATGGTTATAGTGGTACGGAACAGGTGCCATCTACACTCATAAGACCAGCAGTTATCACAACAATAAAACTAGATGCATGCCATGCAACAAACAAATGCCGCAAGCCAAGCAGACGCCAAGACTCTAGACTAATCGGGACTCTAGCGCGAGGTAAACTAGGGTGTCCTACAGTCAGCACGGCTCTGATACCAAGCGTTGTGGCACCCCGGCTCAGAGGACCGGTTTACCCTGTGTTCCCAACCCAGAGATCATGTCTTCTGGAAACACACAACAACTTGGAACAGAACAGAACTAATCTTTATTGATATGATACAAGTACAAGCTGGGATGTTACATAAGATAGTGAGGCCAGGAGCACTACTCATGCTATGACAGTATCTACATTATTTATGAAACATCTCAAGGGCATCATTACTAGTGGGAGATACTACAGCGTAGCGCAACATCGAGTGAGGCACTCCATCCCATAGGGACACTGCTGGGACACAACCAAGTTAGCGTAGCACGAACCATCGGGATCTCCACCCTCGGCTTCTCCTGCATCTCGCATGATACACCAGGTGAGTACTTGGAATGTACTCGCAAGCTCACATCAACCAAAACAGTGCGGCAAACAACAACATGGCAGTGATTTGGATAAATACTTAGGGAACAGTCATGCAATGGGATGCTCATCTTACTATTACGGGTAACCAACTTACTCTCCTCCGGGTTCATACCCCGGAGCACTCATGACCCATAGATCACGTCTGAGCTTAAGATGAGTTCTTCCATCATTATTGTTGACCATACAGTGTGACCTAGTGCGGACTGTGTCCATTACCGTGGACGCGGCTATTCAAATAGATTCTTACACTCTACAGAGGTTGCGCACTTTACCCACACCATGGACATTCGTTCAATGAAACCCGCCTAACCCGTGACCCTTCTATCGTACCACCGACAATCATACCCCTTCCGGGTCACGTCCTGGGTGTCCTTTGTGTCACTTCTGACACCTGCCACCGTCCTGGCCAAACTAAACTGTCCCAAACAGGGACGCTGGCAAATAACTTAACTTGGGCTCACAAGGTTATCGACGTCTACCTGATCAGGGTAGCACGCATGCATAACCTTCCCTCTTTGGTGGTACCGGTAAAAGAGCACAAGGTTAGACCAAGTCAAGGCCGTCCCATACCGGCAGATGTGGTTGCACGGGTAAGTCCGGGTCGATGTCACTTGATCAACCATCAAATTAAAGCTTTAGTGAATAACATGACATGTATCAGTTAAAGTTATCTTATCATACTTGCTAGTGTTTGCCATGACATGAATTTGATAAAGCCATGAAAGCCTGACTACCGATATGTGCAAAATAATGGCTATCTCAAGCACGATCGATGTCAACCTTTACATACTAGTTATGTTAAATAAATGGACTCACATGGCAGCGGGTTATGCAAGAAATCAAGCAATATGAGCTATGGCATATTTATATTGGATCAAATTACTGCAAAAGAATTTAACATAGAGCCAATACTATTGCAATGCCTCATGCAATGGATGATGTGGCCTGCCTTGCTCAAATGGGGTGTCAACAAACTCCTGGTCTTCAACACCAAGGCAATTTCCTTTTGAAAATATTTTTAAATGGCAAAAGAAAATGTCACATTAAGCATTTCTTTTGGCCAAAAATTCTGTACATACTGGAAAAATACCAAATTTTGCCAGAAAATAAAGGGGCTCAAGACAAAATTGTTGCAAAAAGTTTCAATTGATTTGGACTTGTGGTTTAAAAATTAGAGCGGTCAAAGTTTCTGATCAAAGCTGAATATTAAACAGAAAATAGAAAAACCTCTAGCGGGCCACGTCGAAGGTGTAAAGTGGAGGGGCGCCTCCACTTACCGCTTCGGCCGCGGGCCTGGGTCGCTGGCAGGTGGGGCCCTCGGGCAGGTTTAAAAGAAAAGGAGGGGAACAGAGAGAGGGCGGCTCACCGGCGATGGTCACCGGCGATAGAGACGGCGGCGAGGTCAGGAGACGACGGGAGTGGATCAGGCAGTCGACGGCGGTTCCCCCTGTACCCGTAGCTCCTCCGGAGGTGGTCGGACGGCGTCGCCCCCTTCTTCTCCGGTGGCTGCTGGCTTCAGTGGTCATCGGAAACGGCGATTCCGGCAGCGCCTCGGCCAGGAAAGAGGTCAGGGAGCACCGGGGAATCCTTCTGAGCTCTTGGGTGGGGTCGTACGGGGCTGGGGTAGGGCGGAGCTAGCTGGAGCAGAGTGGGGATCGGGCGGCAGAGCTCTGGCCGGAGCTGAGGGAGACGAGCTCCCGGCCCTCGACTGGGTTCCTTGGAGTTAACTGGGAGGGGGAGAGGTGGAGTGGTGAGGCGAGGAGAGGCAGAGAAGGGGGAGTCGATAGTGGCCGCAAGTCGCCATGGCCTTGCTGGCGGAGCAAGGACGGCGAACTGGCCGTCGCGGAGTGAGGCGAGGTGATGTAGGAGGCCAGTGGAGTTAATGGGATGCGACGGCTCAACGGGTGGAAGACGACAGCCAGCGCAGCCATAGTGGCCGCACGGGTGCAACAGTGGCGGTGCTCGGTGGCGGCCGGCGAGAGCGCCATCGCCAAGGGGGAAGGCTCTGGAGAGTCCAGGTGGACGGCGGCGACGATGTCGGCACGACCAGACAAGGGGAGAGAGCGAGGGACGGCCAGAGTGGTTGCGTCCGAAGCGTCTGGGTGCGCAGAGCTGGACTTTGGCCCTGCTAGCCTCATGATCACCACGGGTACTGGCGCCTGGAGGCCACGCAAGCCTGCCAAACCTTGTCTTGTGTGTCGACCTGAGCTCAAATAGTGGGTCTAGGGCAAGGGTAGGGCTAGGAGTGGCTCAGGCTGCTCGAGTTCATCCAGAACAGGTTCTGGATAGAAACTTGGGAGGGTTCCAAAGAAGAAATGAGCTGGAGCTGGAGGCAAGGGAGATGTCTAGGGTGTTCTGGGTTGGAAGGACTACATGCTGGAGAAGTTTCAAGAATTTTTGCAAAGTTTAGAGCATGGTTCATGTACAAACCACAATCTGGTCCAGAAACTTGTTGAAGATGTTGCACTCACATGAATAGGCTCCTTGAAGTGAGATTTGGTATTGGGAGGTTATTTGGTGGTGATAAGATGCTATAAAAAATTTAGAGCCAATGGACACTTCTAGCTGGTACTTCCTTCACAAGAGTTTGAAATGAGCAGAGGCTAAAAATAATTATTTTGCTGAAAAATTGAACTGGACTATGGAATATTTTTGGATATTGTGGAAAGATATAGCTCCTAGTATTTTAGGAATTAATTTGGGAATTTTCTGAGTCATGGAAGTATAGGTTGCTTCACAACCTATCATAAATGGTGAATATTCCTTTTTCAGAAAAAGGAATAGTTGCAAATATTAGGAGGTGAGGTTTGGGTCAGTGGGTGTGAGATAAGATATTGGCAAGGTCATAGGGGTGTTGGATCACTTAGAAGGAAATTCAAAGAACCCTCAAGTCCAAAACCAATGAACTAGTTTGAAATTCATTCAAAAAGCAAATAAAACCAGAAAAATATTTGCGAAGAAAAAGTGGCCAAAACCAGGGTGTGACATACTCTTTATCCAGAAGTAAAGAATTTCTTTAGTCAACCCCGAGACGTTGACTAATTCCGATTACGGTCTTTGGGTTGAAAACACACCTGACCAGCACACACCAGCTTAACTTTCCCGATGCCCGGAATCACCCAAGGCATCATCCAAGAAAAACTCTAAGACAGGGAGGCCAACACCTCGAATAGCATGGGATCACAAAATTTATAACGTGCGCAATAACAAGGGGTGCGTGCCCCCCTCTCGGCCCAGCCGGAAACACCCATGCCCCCCTGACCAAGTGGCATGCCTACCAGTGGCCACTGGTATCTTCCATAATGGCCTCTCTGTACAGTGTGTGCAAGGAAAGGGGTTAACAACTTACTAAACCATACCCTACCTGTGGCAGGGACAAGTGGCAGCACAGATCAAGTATGGGGGTTACCGGAACAAGACTCGATCTACGGTCGGCTCAGGAGGTTTAAGTTTTCCTGCAGTGGTTAACACAATATATCTCCTTGGTAGTACCCAACAGGGTCACCACTTGGCATGTCCCGACATGCCATCACTGATCATTCTCATCACAACAAGACATCTATCTCACGGTGACTTTTTCTCGTGACTGATTCTTTCCTGTAGATTAGTCTGGACCAACGTAGACATATGTGGCATGTGAAAATAACCACACTCACTCATACTTCATGTTTAAGTGAAGATAAAATATTATCAGTGGATCATGCATGTGTTAATAGCAATATGCGAATTTCATTCGAAATTATCATAATCATGTTTCAAATATTCTACCAAGCAAACTACCAAACATTCATCATATCAAGTGTCCAAGATGCTTGCCTTAAGCATGCAGAAGGATTGGGTGCACTCCAAAACTTTGAAAATTTCATCTTCCCTCCATTTTCCTATTTTCAAAATATTGCAAGTACCTCAAAATTTGAAAATAGTACAAAAAAGTTGTTTGGAAAATTTGAAATAAATACTAAAATAAACTAGATGAAAAAATGAAGAATAACAGAAAAAGAATCAATTCATTTGGACTTGTGGTTAAAAAGTTAGAGGCAGTCAAAGTTAGGGTCAAATCTGATTTTAAATTAAATCTAAAATAAAACGGCTCGGCAGAGAATAAACTACCTAAAGAAGAAAACATATTTCTGGGAATACACTTTCACTTAACCGATGCGCGGTGACGGGCGTGTTACTAACTGTGGGCCCGCCTGGCCCACAGGTCAGATTTGACCGGTCTTCGTCGACCACCGCGCGGGAACAGAGGAGGACGGGGCTGTCGGTGGCGATTGCCGGCGAACGACGGCGACCCACGGCGAGCTGAGCACATGGGCGTGATCAGGGGGTCGAGGCGAGCCCAGAGAGGTGCTCCACGGTCACAGGAGTAGGCGCGGTAGCCGGCGGCGAGCTTTCCCAGTGGACGGCGGCATCGAGTGACAGAAGGGTTTCGTCTATGGTTGATCCCGCATGAAATTGATGGGTGAGATGGAATGGTGGTGGCTCAAGGAGTCTAATGGAGAAGGAATTAGAGAGGGGGAGGCTCGGGTTGCGTCGGAATCAACCGGAGGTTGGCGGCGGTTGCCTCGGCCGGAGACGAGGAAGACGACCTCTTCCGGTCGTTCTGATGCTCGGGAGAGCTCATAGAGGAAGGGGAAAGGAGGGGTGATGAGCTGAGCAAGCTCGGGTGGCCTTTAAATAGGCGGGTAAGGTCGGTTCCGCGGGTTCCAGATTGCGGCCACGGTGGCAGGGGCCATTGATGCGAAACGCGGTCGGTGGCGAAGCCGGTGAGGGCGGCGGGGTTCGGTGAGGTTGGCATTTAGTCTCTAGGTGATCTGGCTAGCTCGGGAAGCTCTAGGTGGCCCGGACGATGCCGGCCACGGCAGATTTCAGCGGCGGTGTGGCGCCCCGCCTGAATACCATGGTAGCCAGACGGTCGCCGCACACACCAGCCCAGGAAATCACACTGGCGCGTGCCTTTACAACAAGTATCATGAACACATGCATTTCTATTAATGGATATATAAGTCTTACATGATATTTTACAAGGGTGATGCAGCGGAAAAGCTCTATCTAAGGCAGCATGGTCCTGGTGCGGCTCCAATCCACAGGGATCTGACTGGGTTACTCTTCTAGCCGACGAACACTCCGGCTCCTCGCTAGTGGATGTCGGATCCTTAGGTGAACCTCGCCACATTGAAGGCCGCTGAGTACTTTTGAATGTACTCACAAGCAATCCATGGCATTCAAGCATGTACTTATTTTCTTAACAATATTAGTTATTATGTTATGGCAAAATTATCTAGCAATATTACTCATCATGTCGTAACAGGATTATTTAGCAAGATGACTACTGAAATAAATACAGTAAAGCAAAGCATAACGGTGCAGGTATCTTATCCAGCTTCCTCTCATGATCCCTCTGGACCATATTCAAGTTCTTACGGTCATCCGGCCATTATCTTATAGCCATCACATGGCTAACATCTCATAATCCTGTCATCATCTGATGTCCATGCATCTGTGTTGCAAGTCTGACAAACCTTACCTCTCTCTGGTTCATTCCTGGCGATAATATTATATAGTTTATTCCTCCAGACTCGACACATACCAAATAGTGTGACCTAGTACGAACTGTGTCCCATGACCGAGGACGCGACTATTCGAATAGATTTACACTCTACAGAGGTTGCGCACTTTACCCACACCACGGAGCTCCTGGTCTCGTACGTCAGTACATGCTCCCATTCGGGTGGACCGGTGCTGCTCCAACAAAACTTGTCTATTGCCCGACACTCTTACGGTCCCACCGACAATCATACCCCTTTCGGGTCAAGTCCTGGGTGGCCCCTGTGTCACTCCTGACACCTGCCACCGTCGTGGCCAAACTAAACTGTCCCAATCGGGGACCCTGGGCTAACAAACAACTGGGCTCACAAGGTTATCACCGCCTACCGGGCCAGGGTAGCACGCACGCATAACCTTCCCTCTTTGGTGGTACCGATAAGAGGCAAGACAACAGACCAAGTTAGGGCCTCCCCATAAAGGCAAATGTGGCCGCACTGATGAGATCGGTTCGGTGGCACTATGACTCGATCCAGCCGACGGAGGAGGTGGTCATTACTAAGTCACATTCCTTATCATTGCAATAACAGTAACAATGCATGATGTAACAATTATGAAAACATAACAACCTATCTCCATATAATATCACCATGAGTCATTAGTGAAACAATGTTTAAATGGCAAGTTTACCACTTTACAAGTTTTAGTTGTAGGTTATGACCATCCGAACCCTTGTATGAAACCGGCAAATAAACCAGTAGCCACCAGAACGGTCTTTACAACTCAGATCTGGGACATTACTGAGATAACTCAACCACTGCTCAAGACGGCTGAAAAGCAGCTCAGAGCATGAGACAGTGTTGATAAGAAGAATGTAGCGGTTCCCTAAGACGGCCAAAGAACAACTGAGAGCATGGGGTCACTGCTACAAAAAGAAACTCAACAACTGCCCGAGATGGCCGAAAAGCAGCTCAGAACATGGGCCAGTTGTTGAAAAGAGAAATATAAAGTCGGCATCCACCCCGGACGGCCGGAAGCAGCTCAGAATACAGGCGTGGTGCCGTCACCAAAGAGAGGGCAAGCAAGGGTTCATCAGAATCGCATACTGCTTACTACCATGCATACAAGCATAAACATATTCATTAATTAACACACAAGAAAAACACAGAAGCAATTCTTTAGGGCATATATTAGATGGCCGGCTTGCCTGGGGTCGAGGAATGCACCGGAGAGCAGTGCGATCACTTCGCGGAAGAATTCGTCGGAAAGTTTCTCTCTCAGAGAGGCTGATAAAGGGCAGGGGCAAAATGGGTATTTTTAGAATGTGTTAACATGGTAAAAGTGATGTTATCGGAATGGGCTCGACGAACAGAGAACGTGGGCTTTGGAATCACCTGAATCGGAGTTACGGTTAAAAAGTTTTAGCCATTCATTCATTAGGCAGAAAAACAAATAAAACTTGTCCATTTCTGCTCTTAACCAGTGAACATCCGCAACTTAAGGGTTTCGGCCGGCGGCTGAAAACAGAAAGCGCCTTTCCAGGGAATACGCTTTCTGGAAGAGAAAGCGTACTTAGCCTGAAGCACTGGCAGAGTACGCCTTCTGGACAGGAAAGCATATTTCGAAGAAATACGTCTCCACTTATCCAACGTGGCGGGGGCGGGGCCGAGCTACTGCCGCTGACTGGTGGGTCCCGCGCTGCCTCTCTCTCTCCTCCCCGGCCTCCTTCTTCTTCCTCACGCTGCAGAGGCCGAGGGCGCCGGCCGGCGTGCTTCCCGGCGATGGCGGCTGCGGCTGCTCCTGGCGTCAACGGGGATGGGTTCCCCACTTCACTCCGCGCCCGGGGAAGGTCCTCTTGGCCGCGGGGGTGGCCGGAGGAAGAAGCTGCGGTGGTGGCAGTGCCGCGGCGGGGTGGAGCTCGGGGCCGAGGGGAAGGCCACCATAGGGAGGAATTGGAGGTGTGGGTGGTTTCTAGGGTGGCTGGGGTCGCTCCGGTGGAGTCAAGCGACGAGGGGAGGCTTTGGCCTACTCGAATTTGAGCAGAGGGGAGGCGGTGGTTCCATGGCCGGAAGTGGAGAAGAAGGAGCTCCGTGGCTCGATCCTTCGATCAGGGCGAGAGCTGGGAGAGAGAGGAGGAGGTTTGGATGCTCGGGGAGGGCTCGGGTCATGGCTTATATAGCGGGCCGGGGCGAGCAGATAAGCTCGGCCGCCGTGGCGTTCTTATCGGCGCGCTGGCACTTTCGGCGAGGTGGCAAGCGCCGGGTGGCTGTATGGCGAGCAGTGGAGCCGCGCTAGCACGCTCGAGAAGACTCGGGGAGGAAGAAGCCAACGGGGAAGGCAACGACGACGAGTCACGGGCGGGACAGTGGCCATGGCGGGGCTCGCCATGGCACAACGAGGGGAAAGGAGGAGGGGAAGCTGCGGGAGAGGGTGCACGCGGCCGCTGCGGAGCCGTGGGACATGCCCAGACGAACCAGGACCGGCCGGAAGTGACCACACGGAGCTGGCGGAGCGCAGAGCACCACTTTGGCGGGCTCTCCGCGTGGTCACCACGGGCACCACATGTCCAGGCTGTTCAGGAGTTGTCCAACTTTGTCAAAACGATAGGTCAAAGCTCATAGAGTTCATTAATAAGATTTTGGGTGAACCTGGAGACAAGAAATCGACTGATTTGAGCTCTCATCAGTTCTGAACAGAATCTGTGATGGATTCTTGTGGACAAATGGATGAGGAGTTTGAGCTGGTTCTTTGTCACAGTAAAATGTGGTAGAAAGGAGTAGATTCTGGCCAAATTTGAATCCATTTGGACCAAGTTTGCTTGCACTTCCTTCACAAAGCATAATCTGGTCCAGAGGCTAGGTTTTGATGCTGTGGTCAAATGGCTCAATGTATTTGGCTCAAACTTGGTGTAGGGGAATGATTTAGTGGTATGGAGGCACTGGTTAACTTTCATACCATTTGGACATACCAAAGTGGTACTTCCTTCACAGTGCTCCCTGCTGAACAGAAACTTAGGAAAATTGTTGGGGAAGAATAGATAACTGGATTGAGCTGATTTTTGGTTTCCATGAGTGATTTATCAATGTTAATCACCATGAAAATTTTCAGCTCAAGAGGATCAAAGGTTCAAGCACTCCCTTTGCAAACTGGAAATCTGGACAGAATTTTCAAATGGAAGATGTGCTCAAACTTTGAACGATGGAACTTGGGTTCTTGATATAAATGGTGAATATATGGATAGGATAAGCTCCACAAATTATTTGGGATTTTTCCTGGATACCAAAATGGTAATTCCTTTGGAAAGTGCCCAAAATGCAATATTGGCTTTAAATAGGAAAATGCAATTTCCCTTATTTAATTGGGACCTATTTAATTATGGCCAATATTTTTATGAGAGCTCAATATGATCACAAAGAATATCTCCACAAGTTTTCATGAACTTTGGAGATAGATAGATATTTTCCTGGATTTAATTCCTTTAACTGGCAGAAAAAGGAATTAATTTTAAATGGAAAATATTGCAAATGACTTGGCAATATTTTTGCATATCCAGGGTTTACAGAGATAGGATGATCACTGGAAAAAGTTTGGGAGGCAACAGATCAAAGGAAATTGGGGTTCCTTTGCAACTTCAGGAATTAGGGTTTCCCTTCCGATAACTCGGAAGGTAGGGTTTCGGAAAAACAAAACCCTGATAATATAGTTTGGGTGACCGAGTTGGACTGGAGAGAATCTCTGGTTGGATAGGAAAGGCAAGGCTAAATGACCATCTTCATATACCCAAGAGCGAGAGAAAATCCAATAACATAAAAAAAACGGGAGCCCAATCCCGCGAAGGAAGAAAAAACAAGGAGCGAAAACCAGGGTGTCACAAACCTACCCCCCTTGAGAAAATCTCGTCCTCGAGATTTCCGGGCTTACCTCCCGACTAAGGGAGACATACCTGTGTGTGACTTGGATCCATCAGCTGTCTTGTCTTCGTTGGTTCACTGGACTTTTAACTGTCTCTTTTGATGGCTCAGGTGTTGTCTTTTCACACAGCTACCTTGAATCCTTCTCTTTCCTGTTAGGTGTACCTTTTGTCCTGGCGGTCTGTTGTCTAAGCTTGGTGGGTAACTCATAGTACCGACAAGTAGTTGGGTTTCCAAGACCTGGCGCTAGCTGCTTCGGGTTTTCTAGCGATACTTCGTATCCTGACTGCCATGGATGAGACATCCTTTCTGGGTACATGGCTCATGTGCTCGTATGGCCTTGAGTGACCAGGGGTGGCTTTCTTTCTATCTTGTCAGAAGGCTCAGTCTGGCTCTGGGTTGCGTACTGATGTTTCCTTCTGTCTTATGCATTCTGACTTTGTCCTTAGGTGATCCACAATCCAAGGAACAACATGACCGAACTATTACCGCTGTATCCCCAACTAAAATGTCAGGCATGATCTCAAAGTAATCATAGACAGTAATCTCCTACTCCAATGACACTGTGGCATCTACGAACTGTCGATGCCGACGTGTATGTGCTTTCAGCTATTCTATCTGAATGTCTTATTTCCAAGTGAATTCAGACTGTCAAACTTTGTCAATTACTGAGGTGGCTCTGCCCTATATAGCATCTGTAATCCTTGTTATGACCAATGAGCTGCACATAGTATGGCTAGCATCCGGTGTGTCTTTCAGAGCATACCGCTTATCTTGGTTGATGGCCCGTATTCATGATGAGTGCGGCAGGCTCAACTGTAACCGCAAATAGTGCATTGTTATGGCCGCATATGCAAGAGTCTGACTAGGATTGGTAATATTACCTTGTCTATGAGGTTTTGTTTAACTGTCGCGGATGTCGTTTATCCGAAACTTCTTTATTCTTGGGGGTTCCTTTTGTGGAACTGTCATGACCTGCCAACACGGCTCCTCGGTCATATTCCAGCTTGTCGGGCTGATACTGACAACCTTTCTTGCATATCTCGTAGGGGTTGTTGCATTCATATCCTTCTTTGCAATATGGGGTCAATGTTTCTCTGAACACAGTCATTCACATGTACGAGTGGCTCACATGAACTGATGAACTGGACTGCATGCTCACACATATGCAAGGGTAGGACAAATCCTTTTATTACCACTGAGTTCTGAAGCAAACGTGTGTCTGGGCTAGTTTGTGCTTCTGACAAGATTGTTGTGGGCATGATGGCGTGCTGAAGAAGGCTGAATTCCTTACACTCGAAGCTTCTGCCAGGGTAGTGTGCCGAAGAAGGCTGGGTGTCATACCTCGGATGCTTCCCCCTAGTAGCGTAGCGAGGAAGATTGGGAGTCTTGTGTCGTAAGCTCCTCCCGATAACTTGCGGAGGAAGACTGGGTCGCTTATACCAGAAGCCTTTCACCGTGATATGCGATCGGATCTATGGCCGTTTCTGGCTTCCTTTCGAAGTATCCGGAATTTGCCCATAGCGGAGCCAAAACTTGGTATAGGCCATACCTTGTCTGAATATATCCTATTGGTTATGCACACCGCTAGTCCTTCTGTTGGTCTGCTCATTGTTGCTGTAAAGGTTGCACAACTGATGCCGTCTTTATGTTGACAATTAATTCGGAATACCATTTGCATTCAAACCAAGTGTTGCTGGTTGTGAGCAGTTGACGGATAATTCCATTCGGTTTAGCTGAGCTTCCAGGTGTTTGGAATTCTCATCGATTCTGGGCAGCCATGAACTCATCCATATTCCTCGCAAACCTTGTCATCATGCCCAGAAAATTTTGTATATGCACTGGTAAATTTCCAGAATATGCTTTGAAATTTGTGTCAACATACCAGAGTCCTGTGGTTGCTCTCAGCATCTTCACCTTCTTGAAATATGTCTTCCGTGGGGAATAAATGATTCTTGAGTCCATTGGGAAAAGACTCAAGGTTCACCCCACTGGCTGAAATAATCTTTGTGTCGAGGACGGAATAATTTGTCCCTGTTGGTGTCCATTCCTATTGGCTCATCTGACTGTTCCTTAGGTGTCATCCGTTCCGATGCAAACTCCCTCAGGTATATTCTGGCCTTATCTGTTGCACACAGATTCTGCTTCTGACCCATTCTTCATTCTTGGCAGTTTTGGGGTTGCTGTTTTGAATATCATGTGGTTGACTTGGCTCATACAGAATTTGGATTATTGGGTATTATCCAAGTTGTATGCCGGTCTTCTTTAGCAGTTCTTGCAGATGGATCTAGTCGGAGCGACAGAACGGAATCGACAAAAGAAGCAAGAACCGCGAAAAACCCAAAAAGAATACTACAAAGCAAATAAAGCTCAAATTTTGCGGACCTTACACACGTGGCTGAAGATTCACTAGTATAACTATTATAGCGCACTCGATGCACCTCTGAGGACTTAGAAGCAAAACCACATAATGCTCCTGGTAGCAATTGGTGTCGAGCTCCTACTATTTCCTTAGGGAATATCAAACTCGACGCACGACCATAGCCAATGTGGCTTAGTCAACGATCCTAGGGTTATCGGGAAAAGATGGAATTTATAGGCGTTTGCCAATGAAACTGGATTTAAGGAGAGAAATGCCATGGCTAGCAAGCAAGGTAGGGATATCTGGTTTACCTAGGGGTTAAGGGCTCACGGGTCGTTGCCTGGTGCGGACATCTCCCACCGGAGGCAAAGGCCATGAGAGTTAAGGTATGATGCGGGGAAAAACCTACAGGATTGCCTTTTGATCAATAGTAGCCATGCCTGATTGGCAAAGATGGCTGAAATCCATCTGGGCTTCCTACTGAGCACGAGACAATGAAGTCCAGCTAGGATAACCTATAGTCAGCCTGGCTGCTCTGATACCATCTGTAGTGGCGCCCGGCCTGAATACCACTGTAGCTAGACGGTCGCCGCACACACCAGCCCAGGAAATCACACTGGCGCGTGCCTTTACAACAAGTATCATGAACACATGCATTTCTATTAATGGATATATAAGTCTTACATGATATTTTACAAGGGTGATGGCAGCGGAAAAGCTCTATCTATGGCAGCATGGTCCTGGTGCGGCTCCAATCCACAGGGATCTGACTGGGTTACTCTTCTAGCCCGCGAACACTCCGGCTCCTCGCTAGTGGACGTCGGATCCTTAGGTGAACCTGGCCACATTGAAGGCCGCTGAGTACTTTTGAATGTACTCGCAAGCAAACCAAATAACATATACACCAAGCATAGCAATCCATGGCATTCAAGCATGTACTTATTTTCTTAACAATATTAGTTATCATGTTATGGCAGAATTATCTAGCAATATTACTCATCATGTCGTAACAGGATTATTTAGCAAGATGACTACTGAAGTAAATACAGTAAAGCAAAGCATAACGGTGCAGGTATCCTATCCAGCTTCCTCTCATGATCCCTTCGGACCATATCCAAGTTCTTACGGGCATCCGACAATTATCTTATAGCCAACACATGGCTACCATCTCATAATCCTGTCATCATCTGATGTCCATGCATCTGTGCTGCAAGTCTGACAAACCTTACCTCTCTCGGGTTCATTCCTGGCGATAATATTATATAGTTTATTCCTCCAGACTCGACACAGACCAAATAGTGTGACCTAGTACGAACTGTGTCCCATGACCGAGGACGTGGCTATTCGAATAGATTTACACTCTACAGAGGTTGCGCACTTTACCCACACCACGGAGCTCCTGGCCTCGTACGTCAGTACATGCTCCCATTCGGGTGGACCGGTGCTACTGCAACAAAACTTTTCTATTGCCCGACACTCTTACGATCCCACCGACAATCATAACCCTTTCGGGTCAAGTCCTGGGTGGCCCCTGTGTCACTCCTGACACCTGCCACCGTCGTGGCCAAACTAAACTGTCCCAAACGGGGACCCCGAGCTAACAAACAACTGGTCTCACAAGGTTATCGCCGCCTACCGGGCCAGGGTAGCACGCACGCATAGCCTTCCCTCTTTGGTGGTACTGATAAGAGGCAAGACAATAGACCAAGTTACGGCCTCCCCGTAAAGGCAAATGTGGCTGCACTGATGAGCTCGGTTTAGTGGCACTATGACTCGATCCAGCCGACGGAGGAGGTTGTCATTAATAAGTCACATTCTTTGTCATTGCAATAACAGTAACAATGCATGATGTAACAATTATGAAAACATAACAACCTATCTCCATATAATATCACCATGAGTCATTAGTGAAACAATGTTTAAATGGCAAGTTTATCACTTTACAAGTTTTAGTTGTAGGTTACGACCATCCGAACCCTTGTTTGAAACCGGCAAATAAACCAGTAGCCACCGAAATGGTCTTTACAACTCAGATCTGGGACATTACTGAGATAACTCAACAACTGCTCAAGACGGCCGAAAAGCAGCTTAGAGCATGAGACAGTGTTGATAAGAAGAATGTAGCGGTTCCATAAGACGGCCGAAGAACAACTCAGAGCATGGGGTCACTGCTACAAAAAGAAACTCAACAGCTGCCCGAGATGGCCGAAAAGAAGCTTAGAACACGGGCCAGTTGTTGAAAAGAGAAATATAAAGTCGGCATCCACCCCGGACGGCCGGAAGCAGCTCAGAACACAGGCGTGGTGCCGTCACCAAAGAGAGGGCAAGCAAGGGTTCATCAGAATCGCATACTGCTTACTACCATGCATACGAGCATAAACATATTCGTTAATTAACACACAAGAATAACACAGAAGCAATGCTTTAGGGCATATATTAGATGGTCGGCTTGCCTGGGGTCGAGGAATGCACTAGAGAGAAGTGCGATCACTTCGCGGAAGAATTCGCCGGAAAGTTTCTCTCTCAAAGAGGCTGATAAAGGGCAGGGGCAAAATGGGTATTTTCAGAATGTGTGAACATGGTAAAAGTGATGTTATCGGAACGGGCTCGACGAACAGAGAACGTGGGCTTTGGAATCACTTGAATCGGAGTTACGGTTAAAAAGTTGTGACCGTTCACTCATTAGGCAGAAAAACAAATAAAACTTGTCCATTTCTGCTCTTAACCAGTGAACATCCGCAACTTAAGGGTTTCGGCCGGCGGCTGAAAATAGAAAGCGCCTTTCCAGGGAATACGCTTTCTGGAAGAGAAAGCGTACTTAGCCTAAAGCACTGGCGGAGTACGCCTTCTGGACAGGAAAGCGTATTTCGAAGAAATACATCTCCACTTATCCAACGTGGCAGGGGCGGGGCCGAGCTGCTACCGCTGACTGGTGGGTCCTGCGCTGCCATCTCTCTCTCCTCCCCTGCCTCCTTCTTCTTCCTCACGCTGCAGAGGCAGAGGGCGCCGTCCGGCGTGCTTCCCGGCGATGGAGGCCGCTGCTGCTTCTGGCGTCAACGGGGATGGGTTCCCCACTTCACTCCGCGCCCGGGGAAGGTCCTCTTGGCCGCGGGGGTGGCCGGAGGAAGAAGCTGCGGTGGTGGCAGCGCCGGGGGGGGGGGGGTGGAGCTCGGGGCCGAGGGGAAGGCCACCATAGGGAGGAATTGGAGGTATGGGAGGTTTCTAGGGTGGCTGGGGGTCGCTCCGGTGGAGTCAAGCGACGAGGGGAGGCTTCGGCCTACTCGAATTTGAGCAGAGGGGAGGCGGCGGTTCCATGGCCGGAAGTGGAGAAGAAGGAGCTCCGCGGCTCAGTCCTTTGATGCGGGTGAGAGCTGGGAGGGAAAGGAGGAGGTTTGGATGCTCGGGGAGGGGTCGGGTCACGGCTTATATAGCGGGCCGGGGCGAGCAGATAAGCTCGACCACCGTGGCGTTCTTATTGGCGCGCTAGCCGGACGGGTGCAAGTTTTATGCAGAGGGTGCCGACTCGGTTTCGTACGAGCCCCCTTCATTCTTTTTCATGTCCCCTCCGCTCTTTGGCTTTTGCTCTTGCTAGCCGGACAGCCGGGAGCCGGTCTGTAGCTGAGGCGAAGAGTGGGCCACGGAGTAGAGTGTACAGTACTCGGACTCTGGGAGCAGATTCGACCGAGCAGATACTCATAAAGGAAACGACCGGGTCGCCCAAGCCGTTTTCTCCCTCGGACGTTTTTCGCATGGGGTGACCTCCAGCTTGTGCTCTCGCTAGCCGGACAGCCGGGAGCCGGTCTGTAGCTGAGACGAAGAGTTGGCCTTCGGTACCGTGCACACTACTAAACCGTCTGCAGGGAAGAACGTATTGGGTCGGGACTAGCTGGCGCCAGGGTGAACAGTAAAGCAGCTGATAAAAAAAGTAGAAATAGCCCCCGAGGGTCGCTCGGGGTTATCCGTTTTGGTGCGCGGCGCAAAGATATGCGGGGTGATGGCTCACATTGCTTTTGGCGCAGACAGGGTGGAGGTGACGTCCAGCGGGCGGGCCGAGCCTCCGGGCGATCGAGGGGCGCCCCAGCCGGCCGGACAGCGGAGCGGCAGGCAGCCGAGCCGGCTCTCCAGCCGGCCCGGTGTCGAAGCGGGCGGGCAGACCAGCCGGCCAGGCAGCAACGCGGGCAGACGGGTCAGCCGGCCAGGTGGCGACGCGAGCAGACCGGGAACAGCTGGCCGTCTCTCTATCCGGCGACAGACTCTTCTTCTTTATTTTTCTCCCCAGCCGGCCTCTCGGGCAGCCGACCCGTGCCCTCTTTTTCCTTTCGGGCAGCCGGCCTGCGAGGGCTGTTGGAGCGGATGAGCGCGCGGGGCGCAGCCGGCGAGGCAGAGCAGCCAGCCGAAGTGGCGGACCGCGGCCGGGACGCGGCGGTGGCTGGCTGCGGCAGCGGCGAACGCGCGCGGGAGGCGCGGATGTGGCCGGAGCGGAGGCGAGGCGGAGCCTGCTCGCGCGGAGCAGCCGGCACGGGGTGGAGTCGGCGTGGAGCGGGGCGGCGGCCCGGCGGCCGGAAGCGTCGGGCGGAGCCGGCGCGGCCAGGCGCGGTGGGCGCGCGGACGGCCGAGCAGAGCGAGCGCACTGGAGCCGGCTGGTGGGCGCGAAGCGAGCGGGCGCGGCTGCAGCCGGCGAGGGCGGCGACCTGGCGGGTGGGCGCGGCGACCCAGCGGCCGGGCGCGGCTGGCGGGAGGGGCGCGGAGAGGTGGAGCGGACGGCAAGGGGGTCCGCAGCGGCGCGGTCGGGGCCGGGTCACGGGGACGTCGAGGCGGGGAGAGAGGAGGCCGCGTGCACAGGGGGAGGAGAGCGGCGGCGTGACCGGCCCGTGAGCATGGAGGCACTCCAGGGCAGAGCCGCGGAGGGGCGTCGCGCGGGCGCGCGGGGCTACAGCGACGGGTGGCCGCTGGCGCGCGGCCGTGCTGTCGTGGGGGCGAGATGCGGGAGGACAAGGAGCCCAACAACGGCAGTGGCAGCGGCTCGGCCAGCTGCAGGTCGGGCGGAGGCGCGCGTTGGGAGGAGCGACGAGCGGGGCCAGCGGCTCGAGGCAAGGGAGCAGAGGGCCGGAGCGGGGTGGCTGGCCGGAACGAGGCGGCGCGGCGCACGCGCGCGGATGTAGGCGGAGCGGAGCAGGGACCAAAGGCAGACGACGAAGACGCGCCGCCCCGCATGGTCGCGCCGGGGGCGTGTCGATGTCGAGCCCCCAAGCGCCATCGGAGAGACGGCGGCAACACCACGGTGGTGATGATGAAAAGGGTCCCGCCCGGACCGCGGTTCCAGCAGCAGCTAGCCCCACGGTGGGCGCCAGCTGTCGTGGTTTTCTCGCGGGGGTCGCGCGATCATGAGAAATGCCATGGGATGGCTTAAAGAGGTGAGAGCAAGGCTACAGTGGAGATCCGGGACGGGATTGGGCAACTGTACTCGGTGGTTTACCCAGGTTCGGGGCCCTCGCGGGGAGGTAACACCCCTACTCCTGCATGTCTGGAATATATGCGGTGTATATGGTTGTACAGAGTCGCTCCTGGAGCTGTATTTGGAGAAGACAAAAGAGAGCTATGGGGTTTGCTCCTCCTCGTGCGTATGTGTGTGAGAATGAGAGAGAGTGGGAAGCGGCTGTGTGTGAGCAAGTGTCTGTGGCATGTGTAGCTTGCCTTCGTGCATGAGCTCCCTGGGTCACCTTATAAAGGGGTGCCCAGGGGACAAGAGGGGCCCACCTGGCCCAACTACACTGTTGGGGGGACACCAGACGTGTGAACAGTGCCGGCTGTCCGTATACAGTGCCAGCCGCTCATCTACAGTGCTCTACTGTAGAGCGTGGCCGCCTCGTCTGCGCAAGTCTGACGGGACGTCTGAGGTTGACTTGGCCGGATTCCAGCCGGATGGGCTCCACCCGGACGGCTCTACCCGGACGGGCTCCAGCCGGGCGGCATCACCCGGACGACTCCACCCGGATGGCTCCACCCGGACGGCTCCACCCGGACGGCTCCACCCGGACAGGCTCGACCCGGACAGGCTGAACCCGGCCAGGTTCCAGCCAGCCAGGTTCCAGCTGGCCATGTTCCAGCCAGCCAGGCAGGTCGCCAGGTGGCCAGCCGGACGGGTTGCCGGGTCGCCAGGTGGCGAGCTGGACGGGACGCGGGGTGGCGAGCCGGACGGGACGCCGGCCTGCCAGGGGATGCTCCCCTGGCAAAGTTTTGAAGTGTCGTTTAGCCGTCTTGGGCCTACCGTGGGGTCATCCCCCCGACAAGTGTACAGTGTTCTCTCCGGCTGACAGGTGGACCCAGGGCCCACTGTCAGTCTCCTCGTCATCCTGCGGCTCTCCTTTCTCTTCTCTCTCTCACGCGCTTTCTTGCACTTCCTTCTCCTGCGGCGTCTAGCGCGTAGGGAATCTAGGGCCGTACCGCGGTAGTACGCCGCGTGATTGCTGCCGGCGCAGCATGCACTCACCTCGTGGGCCAGCATCCTGTCGGCACTGCTCGCGGATTCGCCTCCGAGCATCGGCGATCGAGCGACGAGCGGCGCTGGTGGACTTCGCTCACCGTGCACCGACCTCGCGCTATAAAAACGACCGAGGTTTTTCTTCCTTCTACCTCACACCTCACCTCACTTCTTCTTCCTCTTCTCCTTTTTCCCCTGGTTGCAGGAGCTCGAGACGAGGCATTAATCGAGGATGTGGTCCTGGTGCTGATCACGATCCTTCTAGCTAGTATGCTGGCAGCGTTGGTTGGCTTCACGCTGCTGCTGTGTGCGACGATCCTCGATGATTGCCGTGACGCCGCTGCTCGGGTTGTGGCTCTCCGTGGCGGTGGTGATCATGGGGACTAGGCATCAGTGTCGGTTAGGAGTGAGTGCTGGTGCGTTTTGCAGTAGGCTCCGTGGAAAACTATGGTGAGGTGATAGCGGTCCAATGGATGAAGCGGCTGATTTGGCGTTAAGTGTGTGTGTGTGTGTGTGTGTGTGTGTGTGGTTTCTGAACTTAGGCCATGTAGTAGAGCGGGTGTGGCTGTGAGCCGGATGCCGTGGCGGCACGCGAATTAAACTTATGTTGGAAAATCTTGTGATAATGGCCCTTAAGAAATTTTCTCTCCTAAGAGCGGATGAACTAAATGCAGATCACCATAATCAAATATTCATAGACAAACTACAATCATATTAATGCATTCATGACATATGCCCTAAAATATGTCGCAAAGATTGCATCATGTAAACAAGTGCTAGACACAGTAACAACCATACTTATGACCGTCTACGTTTCGAAGGTAAGATCTACAGGGTCTTGCGGAAAGGTTCCCAATGCTGGAGCACATTCTTCTTCTTCCGGAGGAAGTAGAGGGAGCAGACGAAGAACATGCCCTTCCTGAGTTGGCAAGGGTGGTCCGCCAATGGCGATCTGGGGATTCAGGACAGCAAGATAATGGAGATAATCCATTAGTTGCTGGGTTAGATGCTCCTGGGCCATCACATACTGAATGAGATTGGCTAGAGCTGGATCTCTTTCTATACGTTCACAGCGGAACATAGCTTCTGCTCCAAAAGCTATGCGGCTCAGAAAATAGCAGTATTTCCTTTCGCTGACACAGGGTACCACGAATCAAAGACGGGTAACTGCTTCATAAGCAGCAGCCTCAATGGCCATGCCTGTGGTTGGCATGGATCTCCCGATGAAGACAACACATGGAGGGCCTTGGTTTAAATCCTCTGGTGGGATTTGTACAATTGCCCAGTACTTCGAGGAATCAGAGGTGATCCTCAATTTGAACAACTCATAGTGCGGTGGGTGGCTGGAACCAAGGGTATCACGGGAAAAATCCCACAAAACCTTAACAAAACTACCAGGGCTTGCCTCTGGAGTTCTCAGGTAGGTTCCGAGGTGAGACATGGAGTGGTGGGGTGATGAATGCGGTGCTCAAGGTTGATGGTTGCTGGTGTTGGATATGGAAGTGGCCTCTTATAGAGCTCCTAGGTTAGGGAACATGATGCGGCACCGACACGACTTGGGTATCGGCTCCGTCGTAGGGTTGTCCGAGTCAAAGTCTCAGATGTCTATCTCCAAAAGAAGGGTGACGTATCACTATGGATGTCGGTTAGGGTGGTTTTGGCAGTTACGCCCGGAATTTACTCTGCAACCACCCGTCAAGCAATTTACGCATAATACTATTAAGACAAGGGCATACGAGCAGTCTACAAACTTACTATGGCATACTACTACAACTTCGAGGATACGGAAATACAGGATTACAGGGTAGCGGGGTCACTAAGGGCTCGACAACTAATCTGGTGGACTCAGTCCACTTCGTTGAAGTCTAGCCGGGCGTGTCTTGCAGATGTTGAGGCTTCTCCGTGTGCTTCAGTGTCGGAGTTGGCCGGGGTAGGATGGGGAGCTACAGGGCTGGGATAGTGGTGGTGCCCCTCGCGAGGTGTCGTGGCCATAGTCCCGTTGGAGTAGGTCTCCAAGAGACGACGGAGTTCCCCTGAGGAGGCGAATGCATTGCCCGGGTGGGCAACAGGGGCAGACCTTGGGGGCTCAACTGGTCTCCCGAACAACACTATCGGGGTGTCGGTGGCGGTTGCAGCTTCACCTCTCATCGAGGTCAGGAGAACGAGCGTCCTGCGGGTCGCAATCAGATCATTGGTGACCTGATCGAAGAGTGCTTCTTGCGCTCTCAGGTAGTGCACCAGATGCACTAGAGCAGGATCCGTCTCATGGTCTCCGCTGGCGAGTTGGGTCGGGCTACCATAGCCTTCACGACTAGGGTAGTAGAAGAAAGGACGGATGTTAACCCTCGGCGACAGATGCCGGAGTTGAACTACAGCCTCTAAGGCTGCAAGCTGGATGGCTTGGGGCTCGTCGGAGGCCGTCCTTCCGGTGAACTGGTAGGGGCGTTCTGATGTGGTGCCCCTCCCGTATATGTGCACCGTGGCCCAGAAGTGATGGATGGCATCACTCGTGTGCTCCTGGTACACAACATACTCAGGCGGCTCTTCTATGCCAAAAGCACGGCGCGAGAGATTGGCGAGGACGACTACAAAGTCTCCAAGCTCGGCTGCGGTGGTCTCGTTGCGAACGATGGGGCCATGCATCTTGGTGGGTGGATATCAAAGTGAGAGTGAGGGATGTGATGTGCTGAGTTTGGGCAAGGCTTTCTTTATAGGCTAACTGAGTTTTCCATCGCACGCTTGTGGATGGGACAACTCAGGTGTCGGCCACAGGCACACGACCTATGGGCTGGGTTGATAGGTTGGGCACCGACTGTCAAAAAGATGTCGGCTAGCCACTATGCAGGCTATCGGATAGGATGGGCTTGTCTATGGACAGGAAAAGATTTGGACGGTGTGGAAACCTAGAGATAGGGACAAGGCTAAGATGGGATTAGCCAATGGTCAGCCTGGCTCTGATACCAAGGCTATCAGGGCCGGTTTCCGGGACATAAAATCCCAGCAAATGACCCTCGTGTCATCACCAGCCCCAGGATTACTGTTCGCTGGTGGACACTTCCTTGAAACAGAATTCCAAGCAGTTACAAGAATTGGATACAAGACCGTATAGGTCTAATGATACAACAATGATTTCTAGCAGTGGATGGCGGAAGCGGGTAGCGGATCTCCAACTCTGGTGGGGGCTCCAATTCCATAGGAACGGCTGACCTGGATAACTCCTATCCCGCATGGCTGCTATCTCCGAGTCCTAGGTTGCGGGGTGTGCCTTCGTAGTGCTCTTCTCCTAATAGTGATCTGCCCAAGACAATAGCCAGGGACAAGTCATTGAGTACGTTTGAATGTACTCGCAAACATCATGACCAAAAGATATAATAAAAGTAGGCGGCATGCATGCAGTTTAACTTTAAACATATTCAACAATATTAGTCCATGATAAGAGTTTAGTGCAATCATGTGGAGTAGTATAATTATGCTGGTAAATAAAGGTTAGTCATCCAATATTAGCAAAGGATAAATATTTATGGTGTCACCAAAATTATAAAGCTGGGTTCTAGACGGTAGAACCGTCTGGTGAATTCCAAAAGAAATAAAATGGAACACCAGGCGTTAGACCGCCCAAGGATCCCAAGAAAATAAAATGGAATATCGGGCGTTAGACCGCCCGAGAATTCCAAGAAAATAAAATGGAACATTGGGCGCTAGACCGCCCGAGGATTCCAAGGAAAATAAGATGGAACATCGGGCGTTAGACCGTCCGAAAAATTCCAAGAAAATAAAATGGAACATCGGGCGTTAGACCGCCCGAGGATTCCAAATGCCAAACTGGTGTCTGAATGCGACGGCTCAAGAGGTCTTGAAAAAAATGCCAAACGGGTGTCTGGATGCGACGCCTCGAGAGGTCTTGAACAGAAATGCGAAACGGGTGTCTGAATGCGACGCCTCGAGAGGTCTTGAAAAGAAATGCCAAACGGGTGTCTGAATGCGACGCCTCGAGAGGTCTTGAAAAGAAATGTAATAACATGAGTATCCAGGTGGCATAACCTTCCCAAGAGATACTCAAGGATACACACAAGAGAAAGGGTTAGTCCACAACAATATCCATGTTAGTAATATTCATGATAGCATTAGTGGTGATAATAATCATCCTTCAAAAGTGAATCATGATCAATTTAATTATTTCCTCCGAAGACCGACACTAAGACCGACACTTGACCAACCCAAAATGTAGTCCTTAACCGCGGACATGGCTATTCGAATAGGTTATAAAACTCTGCAAAGGTTGTACTCTTTACCCACAAGTAAAGAATTTCTTTAGTCAACCCCAAGACGTTGACTAATTTGGATTACGGTCTTTGGGTTGAAAACACACCTGACCAGCACACACCAGCTTAACTTTCCCGATGCCCGGAATCACCCAAGGCATCATCCAAGAAAAACTCTAAGACGGGGAGGCCAACACCTCGAATAGCATGGGATCACAAAATTTATAACGCGCGCAATAACAAGGGGTGCATGCCCCCCTCTCGGCCCAGCCGAAAACACCCATGCCCCCTGACCAAGTGGCATGCCTACTAGTGGGCACTAGTATCTTCCATAATGGCCTCTCTGTACAGTGTGTGCAAGGAAAGGGGTTAACAACTTACTAAACCATACCCTACCTGTGGCAGGGACAAGTGGCAGCACGGATCAAGTATGGGGGTTACTGGAACAAGACTCGATCTACGGTCGACTCAGGAGGTTTAAGTTTTCCTGCAGTGGTTAGCACAATATATCTCCTTGGTAGTACCCAATAGGGTCACCACCTCGCATGTCCCGACATGACATCACTGATCATTCTCGTCACAACAAGACATCTATCTCACAGTCACTATTTCTCATGACTGATTCTTTCCTGTAGATTAGTCTGGACCAACATAGACATATGTGGCATGTGAAAATAACCACACTCACTCATAATTCATGTTTAAGTGAAGATAAAATATTATCAGTGGATCATGCATGTGTAAATAGCAATATGAGAATTTCATTCAAAATTATTATAATCATGATTCAAATATTCTAGCAAGCAAACTACCAAACATTCATCATATCAAGTGTCCAAGATGCTTGCCTTAAGCATGCAGAAGGATTGGGTGCACTCCAAAACTTTGAAATTTTCATCTTCCCTCTGTTTTCTTAGTTTCAAAACATTGGAATTAGCACATAATTTGAAAACAGTACAAAAAAGTTGTTTGGAAATTTTGATATAAATACTAAAATAAACTAGATGAAAAAATGAAGAATAACAGAAAAAGAATCAATTCATTTGGACTTGTGGTTAAAAAGTTAGAGGCAGCCAAAGTTAGGGTCAAATCTGATTTTAAATTAAATCTAAAATAAAACGGTTCGGCAGAGAATACACTACCTAAAGAACAAAACGTATTTCTGGGAATACGTTTTCACTTAACCGACGCGCGGTGACGGGCGTGTCACTGACAGTGGGCCCGCCTGGCCCACAGGTCAGATTTGACCGGTCTTCGTCGACCACCGCGCGGGAACAGAGGAGGACGCGGCTATCGGCGGCGATTGCCGGTGAACAACGGCGACCCATGGCTAGCTGAGCACATGGGCGTGATCAGGGGGTCGAGGCGAGCCCAGAGAGGTGCTCCATGGTCGCCGGAGTGGGCGCGGTCGCCGACGGCGAGTTTTCCCAGCGGAAGGCGGCGTCGAGTGACAGAGGGATTTCGTCTACAGTTGATCCCGCATGAAATTGATGGGTGAGATGGATTGGTGGTTGTCGGTACCAAAACCGGCAGATCTCGGGTAGGGGATCCGAACTATGGGTCTAGGAATCAATGGGTAACGGAGAACGTAGAGACAGCGATTTACCCTGGTTCAGGCCCTCTCGAAGAGGTAATACCCTACGTCCTGCTAGATTGTATTGATGTGATTGTATGATGGTTACAGAGTTGATCTACCTCAAGATCGGATGGGCTAAACCCTCGGCAATGGATATGATGATCCTCTACGGACAATGCCTTCTGGTTTATATAGACACCAGGGGGCCCTACGGTTACATATGGTCGGTTACCATCAGGGGATAAACATGTCGGTCACGCCAATTATTCCTTGGAGGGGACGCCAAGTCTTCGGAGGTTTCCTTCTGATACACGGGGTTGTCCATAATCCGGCCTTCCATCGACGAGTAGAGAGCAGCCCACCAGCCCGGCCTACGGGAGATAGGCCGGCAGCCTGAGTACCCCCTAGTCCGGGACACCCTCAGTAGCACCCGAACTAGTCTTCGAAGCCGAGGTAGATGCCGAACACCCTCGGCTTTGTGGACCAGTTCCCTTCCCTCTGTGACATCGATGACCGGCCTGTATCTCCTCTGAGTCGAGTTCTCAAGCGTCGCCTAGCCGTACACGTCCCAAAATATGCTTCGGTTGCCGAGGTGTATCGATAACTTAGCCTCGAAGGCTAGTCACTTCGGTGTGAACAGTACCCCCTCTGACAACTTTTCACCGAAGGGTCACAACGTGCCTCGACCTCGAGTTGTTTTATGACAAAACTCGATCCGCGACTCGAGGCTGTTTCTTTTTCATTGGCACGTCCCATCGATATGGAGATCGTGCCCTGTTTTTATGGGATACGATCAATTATCTGCCTCGCCCCATGCGCGCATAATGGCACGGTTACAAGGGGAAATGGCGAGGACTGCGGCGCAATAAAGGGACCGTGGGTTTTACAGTCCTTAAAAGGGGAAAGGCCTTCATTTCCTCCGCACGCTCTCATCTCTGCCTTTGCCACTGGCTTCCCCATTCTTCGAGCTCCAGCGCCCAGATCCATTCTCTTTTCCAGGAACCTCTCCGGCCGCCCGTTTCCAGCAATGGCGGGTTCCGGGTCCAAAGGCAAGTGGGAGGCGTCCGTCGTCACTGAGAGCGCCATCCTGGAGCTGAAGGGCGCGGGCTATCTCCCCGCCAACGTCGCCCACCGAGCCCCAAAGGCCGGCCAGGTCGTCCCCATGCTGCGGCAGGGTGAGAGGGTGGTATTCCTGCCCCACTTCATTCGAGGTCTGGGCTTTCCCCTCCACCCCTTCGTCAGGGGCCTCATGTTCTTCTACGGACTTGATTTCCACGACCTCGCACCGAACTCCTTCCTCCACATCTCGGCCTTCATCATCATCTGCGAGGCCTTTCTTTGGATCCGGCCACACTTCGGCCTGTGGCTGAAGATCTTCAATATCGAGCCGAAGATCGTCGACGGCCAGCAGGCGGACTGCGGGGGTGCGATGGTCAGCAAGCTCCCCTGAGTAGAGTGGCCAGAGGGCACCTTCATCGAGACCATCAAGGTCTGGCAGAAGGAATGGTTCTACATCACCGAGCCAAGGAGCGCGGATTGGGGGGAAATTCCGGCCTTCCGATCCGGACCCCCTACGAGGCTGGTCTCATGGACTAAGAAAGGCCTCGACTGGGGGCTAAACAAGGAGGTGGCGCAGCTGCAGAGCCGGATCGCCAAAATGATAGAGCAGGGCGTCGAGCTGCCCAACGTGATCCAGGCATCCGTTTATCCGAGGTGCACGAAGGAGCGCGGAAAGCGATGAAGGACGTTCACCAGGCTTTATGGCCCGAGGTGTTACCAGTTCCCGAGGACATGGCCGTGCTGGCCGAACAGTTAAAGAGAGCACGGCGCCGGATCCAAGCGTGGAAAGTGTCATCTTGTCGAGAAGGGGCAAGGGAGGCCTGGGCCATGGTGAAGACCCACTATACCGGTCTAAAGACGACGGAATTGGCAGAGGTGGGACCCATGGGGCCTGGTGGGAAGAAATCCCTACCACTCAAGCATATGACAGTGTAATGCCTGCAGCACGCCTCTCGCAAAAGGATTGTTCGTTAGATATCCTGATAGACGGGCTCGACCATGCATGAAAAGTATTGTATGACTTTATGTACCGAAGTATAATATGTCAATTTGTGTCCGTCCGTTGATCCAAACTCTGTCAGCCAGCCGTCGGCTTCTCCCTTCCTGAATAAATTCCGGGGAGTGTCCCCTACTACTGGCCGAGGTCATCGGGCCAGATGCTTCGGGTGACCAAGCAATCGGGCTGTCCGGCTCGAAGGACAAGAGAGTAACGGAAGGTTATGTTATATTACTTTTTAACGTAAGAAACATCTTCCGAGAAAAATAGTTCATCCAACGGTTCCTTTTCTCGGGTGTTGTGTCGAACACGCCCGTCCGGAGACGGATGACCTCGGGGGTAAAGCCCCTGGTCGGGGTTTGAAAAGACCCATGCCACGGTAGTCCTATGTCATAGCCGACCGATCCACATTGTAAGAATGCTAGCTTTCGGCTTTGTCCGTCTGAGGTACTACATCTGTTGACCCATGAGTAACAATCATAGCAGTGCTCCCTTTGCCCTCTAGCCGAAATATCGGGAACGTAGAGGGCAAGCACAGGAGCCGGGCAACCCAGCTTGGCCAAATCTTAAAGTGGATCGATGCATATATTGGCGTGAAAGACAATAGTTCATAAGGGGCAGAATAGCTTATGTTTTGAAAAGAACATGCGGGATGGTTCTCGGGGTCACTAAATGACTGTCCGAGGTAAAGGACAAAAGGGGAAAAGAAGAAAAAAAGAAAAATGCACAAGGTATTTACACGAACCGTATGCTTTAGTTTCATGCATAGAAACGTCGGAGTAGCGCCGCGTTCCACGGATGGGGCTCCAGTCGTCCATCTTCTGGGTCTCGGATTCGATAAGCTCCTCCGACGAGTACTTGTTCAATGACAAACGGTCCGTCCCATCTAGGGGAGAGCATGTGGTTTTGCTTTTCGGGGTGTAATCTCATTACGAGGCCCCCGACATTAAATTCTTTGGCGCGAACCTCTCTAGCATGGTAGCGCCGTGCCTGCTGTTGATTAATAGCTGATCTAGCCCGTGCGACATTGCGCTCTTCATCGAGAGTGTCTAGGGCGTCTTGCCGATCGAGTTCTGCCTCCAGTTCCTCATACATGTGGACCCGAGGTGCGTCGTGTATGATATCGGAGGGGAGGACCGCTTTGGCACCGTATACCATAAAGAATGGTGTGTACCCTGTGGATCTATTCGGTGTAGTACGCAAGCCCCATAATACGGAATCGAGTTCCTCAACCCATTTGCAATCGGCTTTTTTAAGGGAGCGGACGAGCCGTGGCTTAATTCCACTGAGGATGAGTCCATTGGCTCGCTCCACTTGGCCATTAGACTGCGGGTGGTAGACGGACGCGTAATCGAGCTTAATGCCCATTTTCTTACACCGTGCCTTCACCTCTTTGGCCGTGAAGTTGGTTCCATTGTCTGTGATCAGACTGTGGGGGAGACCATAACGGTGAACTACCCCCGAAATGAATCCGATGACCTGGACGGCCTCGGCCGAGGTGACCGGCTTTGCTTCGATCCACTTAGTGAATTTATCTACCATAACGAGTAGGTATTTGTTTTTGTTTAATCCTCCCTTGAGTGGCCCGACCATATCGTCAAGCCCCCAGACCGCAAAGGGCCACATAATGGGGATGGTGCGCAGAGCTGTGGGGGCATGTGGTTTTGTTTGGCGAATACCTGGCAGCCCGAGCAACGCTGTACTAATGCCGAGGCATCGGCACTTGCCGTTGGCCAGTAGAAACCGGCTCGAAAGGCCTTGCTGACCAGGGTCTGAGCCGCGGCGTGATGTCCGCTCATGCCGGAGTGTATCTCGCGTAGTACGAGTTTCCCTTCTTCTTCGGATATGCATCTCTGGAGGACGCCCGTTGTGCTCATTTTATAAAGTTCCTCTTCATGAACCTTGTAAGCTTTAGACTGTATTACAATCCGACGGGAATCAGCTTGGTTATCAGGGAGCTCTTTTCGGAGTAGGTATGCGAGGAGTGGCTTGGTCCATGGTGCGATGACTGCCATGACCTCGTGCACTGAATCGGTCTTCCGGATCGTTGATCCGCCTATGATACCGTCGTCATCTTCGGGCGGGGCCTGTAGCCCGACATCGGTTGAATCCGGTGTCCCCTTGCTGTCTAACCATACTACAGATGGCTTGAAAAGCCGCTCGAGGAAGGTGTTCTTGGGAACCTTGTCCCGTTTTGCGCCCATTCGGGCGAGTACATCTGCGGCCTGGTTACTATCTCGAGGTATATGGTGAAATTCTAGCCCCTCGAACCTGGCCGAGATCTTTATGACGGCATTGCGGTAAGCTGTCATCTTTGGGTCTTTGGCGTCGAATTTGCCATTAATTTGCGAGATCGCGAGGTTGGAATCACCTCGGACCTCAAGTCGCTTAACACCCATGGAGACTGCTATCCGAAGCCCATGTAAGAGGGCTTCGTACTCAGCCACATTGTTGGAATCTGTGTACATGATTTGCAATACATATTTAATGTTATCTCCCGTGGGGGAAGTGAGCATGTCGTGGTATTCTCGCGGGGGCGTGCGATTCACGGCAGATGCCATGGGATGGCTTGAGGTGGGGTTACAGGAGGACGCCGGTGGGTTTCGGAGGCGAGGTTGGCGCGCGCTAGTGCGGGACACAAGACGTACCCAGGTTCGGGGCCCTCCGGAGAGGTAACACCCCTAGTCCTGCCGAATGAAGTATGGGAAGCACAAGGGCTACAAGGTTGCTCCTGGAGCTGTGTTTGTGTGTGTGGTGGTAGATGATGTGAACTGAGCTGAGTCGAACCAGGCTGGACCCCTCTGCATGGAGGCCTCCTGGGGGGTCTTATAGCTCGACCCCCCAGGGTTACATGGGTAAATTGCATGAGCGCGGGGCCCTGGTGTCATTGTCTAGGAGCCGGCGGTGGGGGCCGCCGGGTCGCCGGGTCCGCCGGGTGCGCCAGGTACGCCTTATGCGCCGGGTGCGCCGGGCACGGGCTCGGTCGGCAGCGCGGCACTGTGGCAGGTCTTGTCGTTCGTCAGAGGGTGGTCGGCGCCGCATAGCAATAGGGTTGCGCCGCCCGGACACCACCCGCCCTGGGCGGGGGCACATGGAATGATGTCGCCTCGCCCGCCAGGGCCGGTGTAAAGGAGGGGGCGCTGTTGCCTTACTTGTCTTGTCGTGAGGGTCTGCTCTCTAGTGGCCAGCCGGCATGGGCCAGCCGGCCAGGCCGGGTCGCCACGCCGAACCGGCCCGCGCTGGGGAGCCGCGTGCGGGCTAGTCGGACTGAGGGGCTCGGCCTGCCCCGATGTTTAAAAAAAGAAGGGGGATCCGGGCTCCGTTGCCTACCCGGGGGTCATCCCCCCGACAATAGTCCCCGAAGCTGTGAAGGCTCGCCGGTTTCAGGCAGGGGGGCCTTCGCAGCTTACCCCCCTGAGGAGGCGGTTTGTTGATGAAGTGCCGGAGTCCGGCCGGGCGCCAGGGATCTTGAGGCAGCGTGGTGCCCGCACTCGCCCTGGTGGATGTCGAGGAGGATCTTGATCCCCTTGCTCTGCTCGACGCAGCTCTGGAACATGCCCGTCGTGCTGCGTTTGACGAGCTCGTGGTTGATGATGCTGTAGGCGGACGCGCGCCGCTGCACTTGCCGGGCTTCCGTCTCGTCGCAGGGAAGGTCACCGTCTTCCAGGAAGGCGAGGATTGGCTGAGCCCAGGACGGCGCCGTCACCACCGTGAGGACGGCCGCCGGGATGGGATCCGGGACGGCAGCCCCCGAGCCGGAACCGGCAGCCCCCGAGCTTGGGACGACAGCCCCCGAGCTGGAGCCGGCAGTCCCCAAGCTTGGGACGGCAGCCCCCGAGCCAGAGCCGGTAGTCCCCGAGCCGGCGCCGGGAACTCCAGGGTTGGGTAGGGGCGCGTCGGGGTCGTCCGGGACGAAGATGGATTCCGACTCCGGAGACGGCTTGATGGACGGCTTCCGCAGGTGCTCGAGGGAGACGCCGGCCGGGATGGCTTGCCGGGTGGAGCCCACTTTGGCCAGGGCGTCGGCTGCTTCATTGTCCGCGCGTGGGATGTGGAGGAACTCGCAACCGTCGAAGCTGCCGGAGAGTTGCTGGACCAGGAAGTGGTAGCTGGCCATGTTGGCGTCTTTGGCGTCCCAGTCGCCGGAAACTTGCTGCACCACCAGGTCCGAGTCGCCGTAGCAGAGGATGCGCCGGATGCCGATCACCCTGGCCAGCCGGAGGCCATGCATGAGAGCTTCGTACTCGGCGACGTTGTTGGAGGCGGCGAAATGGATCTGCAGCACGTACCGCAGCTGGTCGTTTTTGGGGGAGGATAGCACGATGCCGGCTCCCAAGCCGTTGCGCATCTTGGAGCCGTCGAAGTGCATGCGCCAGTGAGTCGACTCAGGCGCCGGTGGCAGGTACTGGGTCTCGGTCCAGTCGACGATGAAGTCGGCCAGTGCTTGGGACTTGATGGTGGTGTGCGGCTCGTAGAGGATCGTGTGGCCGGCTAGCTCGATGGCCCACTTGGCCACCCGGCCCGAGGCATCCCGGCAGCCCATGATCTCGCCAATGGGAGCCGTGCTCACCACGTTAATGGTGTGCTCCTGGAAGTACTGCCTCAGCTTCTTGGCGGCGAAGTACACGCCATAGCACATCTTCTGGTAGTGGGGGTAGTTCTGCTTGGAGGCGGAGAGCACCTCGCTCAGGTAGTACACTGGTCACTGGACCGGCTGCACCTTGCCCTCCTCAGGGCGCTCAACAACCAGCACCGTGCTGACCGCGCGGGAGGTGGCGGCGATGTACAGCAGGAGTGGCTCTTTTTCAGCCGGCGCGGCCAGGACGGGTGCGGTGGACAGCATGCGCTTGAGGTCGCGGAAAGCCTCGTCCGCCTGGTCGCTCCACTCAAACGCCGCCGTCTTCTTCATCAGCTGATACAGGGGCAGGGCCCTCTCCCCCAGCCGGCTGACGAACCGGCTGAGAGAGGCCAAACAGCCGGTGAACTTCTGGACGTCGCGCAGCCGGGTCGGCTTGCGCATGCGCTCGATTGCCTTGATCTTCTCCGGGTTGGCTTCGATGCCGCGCGCCGAGACGAGGAAGCCGAGGAGCTGGCCAGCCGGCACGCCGAAGATGCATTTCTCCGGGTTGAGCTTGATCTGGAACCGGCGCAGATTGGCGAAGGTTTCCTTGAGGTCGGCCAGGAGCGTGAGGTGCTTCTTGGTCTTCACCACGATGTCGTCGACGTAGACGTGCATGTTTCTGCCGAGCTGGGGCAGCAGTCATTTCTGCATGCAGCGCTGGAAGGTGGCGCCGGCATTCTTCAAGCCGAACGACATGGTGATGTTGCAATACGCCCCAAAGGGCGTGATGAAGGACGTCTTGAGGGCGTCGGCCGGGTCGAGCTTGATCTGGTGGTAGCCGGAGTAGGCGTCCAGGAAGGACAGGAGCTCGCAGCTGGCTGTGGAGTCGATAACTTGGTCGATCCGGGGCAGAGCGAACGGGTCTTTGGGGCATGCCCTGTTCAGGCTGGTGTAGTCGATGCACATGCGCCAGGTGCCATTTTTCTTTAGGACGAGGACTGGATTGGCCAGCCACTCGGGATGGAACACTTCCATGATGAACCCAGCTTTGAGCAGTCGGGCGATCTCTTCATCGATGGTTCTTCGCTTCTCCTCAGAGAAGCGGCGTAGCGGCCGTCGGACAGGCTTGGCGTCCTTGCGGACGTGAAGTTTGTGCTCGGCGAATTCCCTCGGGACACCCGGCATGTCTTTGGGAGACCATGCAAAGATATCCTGATTCTTACGGAGGAAATTGACGAGCTTGCCTTCCGATTTGCTATCGAGGCCGGTGCCCACGACGACGTACTTGCTAGAGCTGGGGTCGGCCGGATTGACTGGGACCCGCTTCGTGTCTTTGGTCGGCTTGAAGGAGGCTTCGTCGGCCGGCTTGGGTGGAGCCAGCACGGCCGACTGCGCGTTAGCCAGCGCCACGATCCGGTCGAGCTGGCGCCTCTCCTCGGCGATGACCAGCGACTCGGCCAGATGGGAGCCGGCTTTGGCGCACTCGAGGGACTTCTTGTAGTCGCCGACGATGGTGATGAGGCCCTTGGGACCCGGCATCTTCAACTTTAGGTACGCGTAGTGGGGGACTGCCATGAATTTGGCCATCGCGGGCCGGCCCAGCAGCGCGTGTTATGGGCTGGCCAGGTCGACCACCTCGAACCAGATCGGCTCGCGGCGGAAATGGCTGCTGGAGCCGAACATGACGTCAAGCCGGATCCGGCCGATCGGGGAGCAGGAGAGACCCGGCACGATGTCGTGGAACACCGTCCGGGTCGGCTCCAGCTGTCACGCCTCGATGGCGAGCTTGGTCATCGTGTCGCGATACAGGATGTAGATGCTGCTGCCGCCGTCGATCATTACCCTTGAAAAGTGGCAGGTGCGTTTCTTAGAGACGAGGGTGGGGTCGAGCACGAGGGCGTAGCCACCCGGCGTGGGCATGATAGCCGGGTGGTCTTCCCGGGTCCAGCTCACCGGTCGGTCGGACCAGTGCACCACGCCAGCCCCTATAGAGCACCACGCCAGCCCCTAGACCGGCAAGCATCTTGGAACTGTCGAAATACATCGTCCAGTGCGATTAGGTATTGTACTCACGGGGTAGTTCCGCTTCGGTCCATTCGGCGACGAAGTCCGCCAACACCTGGGATTTAATGGCCCGGCACGGTTTGTAGGTAATTTCAAAAGGTAAGAGCTCTATAGCCCATTTGGCGATGCGCCCCATTGCATCTCTATTGTTGATTATGTCACTCAACGGGACGTCGGATGCCACCGTCACCGCGCACTCTTGAAAGTAGTGCCGAAGCTTGCGCGATGCCATAAAGACTGCGTAAGCTATCTTTTGGTAGTGAGGGTAGAGTGTCTTGCAGGGGGTTAAGACCTCGGACACGTAGTATACGGGTTTCTGGACTTGGAACTTATGACCTTCCATGTCTCGCTCGACCACGAGGACTGCGCTAACCACCTGGTTTGTAGCCGAGATGTATAATAGCATTGGTTCGCAAACCGCTGGTGCTGCCAGGATTGGGTTGGTGGCGAGGAGGGCCTTGATGTCTTCCAGGGCCGCCGCAGCCTCCTTGGTCCATTTGAACATTTTAGTCTGCTTTAACAGCCTGTACAATGGTAAAGCTTTCTCACCAAGCCTTGATATAAAACGACTTAGGGCTGCTACGCAGCCCGCTAGCTTTTGTACATCTTTGAGCTCTGTAGGGATCTCTAAGCGATCCAGGGCTCGAATTTTGGCCGGAATCGCCTCAATTCCTCGGCTAGATACAATAAAACCGAGGAGTTTGCCAGCCGGGACCCCGAAGACGCATTTTTCGGGGTTGAGTCTTATTTGATATTCCCGTAGGCTGGCAAATGTATCACGGAGGTTGTCCACCAGTTGATCGACGCGTTTGGTTTTGACAACCACGTCGTCTACATAGGCCTCCACAGTTTTTCCGAGGTGGTCCTTCAGGCATGTTTGAATCATATGCTGGTACGTAGCGCCAGCGTTCTTTAGTCCGAAGGGCATCGTATTGAAGCAAAACGGTCCGTAAGGCGTAATGAATGCTGTTGCTGCCTGGTCCGATTCCTTCATTCTTATTTGATGATACCCTGAATAGGCATCTAGGAAGCACAATGCGTCGTGGCCCGCGGTGGCGTCCACAATTTGGTCAATATGGGGTAGGGGGAAGGGGTCTTTAGGGCAAGCTTTGTTGAGGTCTTTAAAATTGACGCACAACCGCCAGGACCTATCCTTCTTCGGTACCATGACCAGGTTGGCTAGCCAGTCGGGGTGTTTTATGTCTTTGACGAATCCTGCCTCCAGCAGCTTTGCCAGTTCCTCGCCCATTGCTTGACGCTTGGGCTCGGAAAAATGCCAAAGTGTTTGCTTAACGGGTTTATAGCCTGTCAGTATGTTTAGGCTGTGCTCTGCGAGCCTACGGGGTATCCCAGGCATGTCGAAAGGATGCCAGGCGAATATATCCCAGTTTTCCCTAAGGAAAGCACGTAGGCCTTCGGCAACTTCCGGGTCAAGGTTAGCCCCTATGGACGCCGTTTTAGCGGGGTCCGTGGGGTGAACCTGGAATTTGTTAATATTGTCGGCCGGCTTGAAAGAGGTAGGTTTTGATATTTTGTCAAGGATGACATCGTCTCGATCGACTTCGGCGCGTAGTGCGGTTAATTCTTCGGCCGCGAAGGCTTCGGCGAGGGTCTCGATGGAGAGGGACGCCATTTTATTCTCGGCTTTGAGTGCCCTGTCAGGATCACTTGAAATGGTAATGATCCCTTTTGGGCCCGGCATCTTGAGCTTCATGTAGCCATAATGCGGTACCGCTTGAAATCTTGAAAAGGCGTCCCGTACGAGGATGGCGTGATATCCGCTTTTGAAAGGCACTATATGGAATGTTATCTCTTCGGAGTGATAATTGTTCGAGGTCCCGAAGACCACATCTAAAGTTATTTTTCCATTGCAGCGTGCCTCTCTCCCGGGCACTATTCCTTTAAAGGTAGTAGTGCTCGGTTCTATGCGTGTTCTATCAATGTGCATTTTATCCAGAGTGTCTTCATATATCAAATTCAGGCTGCTGCCTCCGTCCATCAGGACCTTATGGAGGCGATAGCGGTCCACGATAGGATCGAGGACTAGCGCGGCGGGGCACCTGTCCGGGGTAGACTTCGGCTGATCATTCTGAGCGAAGGAGATAGGCGTGTCTATCCACGCATCCCGAGGCGATACCCGCTGGACAGCGTTAACTTCCCGTAAGGCCCGTTTGCGTTGGTTTTTAGACGTAAATGTCTCATAAATCATTAAGACCTCGTCTTCATCCGAGGTCCGTCCAGAGTGGCTGGAGGTGCCCGCCAAAAGGGCGGGCCCCCCTTTGGCCACCCGCCTTAGCACCCAACAGTCTCGAAGGCTGTGGGTTGGGCATGAGTTAACTAATACGGCATGGATCGGGCATGGTTTACCCACGAAGCCATCCTGGGCCATTCCGGAGTGATCGGATGTTTTCTTCTTCTTCCGAGGTCGATCGGCCGGGATGTTCCGTTTGCGATTTTCACGCCGAAGCGCTGGCTGGTCGCGCCTCGGGTAGTTGTCACAGATTGAGTCTGCATACTCCTCGGTCCGCCAGGCGTCTTCGATGGCACAGAATCGAGTTACTAAGTTGGTTAATTCAGGGAATGTTTGGACGCAACCGCGGGTAAGGGCGTTTGAGACGCCATCATCCTTGCATCCACGCTCGAAGGCGGCGATTATATCTGAGTCTTGGTAATCCAGGATCTTGTTCTTGACGGATAAGAACCTGGTCCAGTATTGTCGAATTGGCTCGCCGGGGACCTGCCGTACGTAGGCTAAGTCCCAAATGTCAGACGGGCTGAGGTTATCGGGACGATATTCTGTGCAGTGGATGAGCGGGTCAGATCCGATCTCTAAAGACGGCGGAACCCCGTCACCCTCGTCCGATGCTGGATTCACCCTTATCGGTCTAGCCGATTCGATCTGGGAGTCGGTTGCTGGTGAGTCGCTGTCCGATCCGCTTTCCAGGAAGTACCTCAGCCCCTTGCCCGTGAGGGGACTCTCTGGTAGGATCAGAGAGGGGTCAAGGTTTGCTCCCACCATAGGTGGGGGTGTTGTCGTGACCGAGACTTCGGTCATGGAGATGTGCTCTATGGGTTTGAGGCCATTAACCGGCGATCCCATCGATCCCTCTGGTGATCACCCAGCGGAACTCACAATGAAAGCACCAGTGTCGGTGTAAAAACCGGCAGACCTCGGGGTAGGGGGTCCCGAGTTGCGGATCTCGGATCGATGGTAACAGAGACAAAGGGAGACAATGTTTTACCCAGGTTCGGGCCCTCTTGATGGAGGTAAAACCCTACGTCCTGCTTCTGTTTATATTAATGGAGGTGTATCGAGTACAGAGTTGATCTACCTCGAGATCGTAATATGTGTCTAACTGCTATAGCTAGGTGTTCGATGTTTCGCTAATGTCCCCTACGGGCTAAACCCTATGGCTTATATACATGCCAGGGAGGGTATCTAGGGTTACAAGGTCGGTATCTTGGAGTAAGGCGGCTGGAATAATATTGGAGTATACTGCAAGTCTTCGGTAGAGGTAGTCTTGATCACGTCTCCCATCTGCGGCTTCCGGAGTCCATCTTGATCACGTACGGGGGCATACCGGCCCATCCGAAGAGACAAGCCGGCTAGGTTGGCACCCCCTAATCCAGGACACCGTCAGTCGGCATTTAGTCTCCAGGTGATCTGGCTGGCTCGGGAAGCTCCAGGTGGCCCGGACGGTGCCAGCCACGGCAGATTTCAGCGGCGGCCATTGATGGTGAGCTCGGCCGGTGACGAGGTTGGTGGTGGACGGTACGGGTCGATGAGGTCGGTGCCTGATGACCCACAAGTATAGGGGATCAATCGTAGTCCTTTCGCTAAGTAAGAGTGTCGAACCCAATGAGGAGCAGAAGGAAATGACAAGCGGTTTTCAGCAAGGTATTCTTTGCAAGTACTGAAAGTAGCGGTAACGGATAGTTTTGATAGCAAGATAATTCGTAACAAGTAACAAGTAGTAACGGTAACAAAAGGTGCAGCAAGGTGGCCCAATCCTTTTTGTAGTAAAGGACAAGCCGGAACAAACTCGTATAATAAGCAAAGTGTTCTCCAGGACACATGGGAATTTCATCTAGTCACTTTCATCATGTTTGTTTGATTCGCGTTTGCAACTTTGATAATTTGATATGTGGGTGGACCGGTGCTTGGGTGCTATTCTTACTTGAACAAGCTTCCCACTTATGATTACCCCCTCTCGCAAGCATTCGCAACTACGAAAGAAGAATTAAGATAACTCTAACCATAGCATGAAACATATGGATCCAAATCAGCCCCTTACGGAATAGCGCATAAACTAGGGTTTAAGCTTCTGTCACTCTAGCAACCCATCATCTAATTACTACTACACAATGCCTTCCCTTAGGCCCAAAGATGGTGAAGTGTCATGTAGTCGACGTTCACACAACAGCACTAAAGGAAGCAACAACATATATATCATCAAAATATCGAACGAATACCAAATTCACATGATTACTTATGACAAGACTTCTCCCATGTCCTCAAGAACAAAATTAACTACTCACAAATCATATTCATGTTCAAGATCAAGGGGCTATTGAATAGCATTAAGGATCTGAACATATAATCTTCCACCAAATAAACCAACTAGCATCAACTACAAGATGTAATCAACACTACTAGCAACCCACAGGTACCAATCTGAGGTTTTGAGACAAAGATTGAATATAAGAGATGAACTAGGGTTTGAGATGAGATGGGGATGGTGAAGATGTTGATGAAGATTTGTCCTCCCGCGATGAGAGGATCGTTGGTGATGTCGATGGCTTCGATTTCCCACTCCCGGAGGGAAGTATCCCCGGCGGAATCGCTCCGCCGGAGAGCAAAATAGCTCCAGCCCAGGTTCCACTTTGAGACGGCGGCGCTTCGTCCCGAAAGTCTTCTCCTTATTTTTTCTAGGGCAAATGACCTTATATAGCAGAACGAGGGGGCCAGGCACCAGCTGTGGGCCCCACAAGGCATCAGGGCGCGCCCAGGGAGGGCGCGCCTTGTTGCCTTGTGGGCAACTGGTGGGTCCCCTCTGGTATTTCTTTTCTCCAGTATTTTTTATATATTCAATAAAAAATCTCCGTGAAATTTTAGGTCAATTGGAGGTCTGTAGAATAGGTATCTCTAAGGTGGCTATTTCAGGTCCCGAATTCCAGCTGCCGGCATTCTCCCTCTTCATATAAATCTTGCAAATTAGGAGAGAAACGGCATAAGAATTGTACCATAAAGTGAAATAATGATTAAAAACATAATAAATAACAGTAGGAAATCATGATGCAAATTGGACGTATCAACTCCCCCAAGCTTAGACCTCGCTTGCCCTCAAGCGAAAAGTCGAAATCAATAATCATGACCACATGTTTAGAGAGAGAGAGAGAGACGTCGATAAAAAAAATACGGACATGGAGCATCATGATCCTTATTATAACAGCAATATATCATTATAAAACTTCTCATGAAAAAGTGACAATTCATCCATGAGTTGAAGTATGAACCATAAACCAAATTGAAAACTAACAAACTATGATTTTACTCTCTTAAGCAATTGCAATTCATCATATTATCAGAATGAGTCTATGTAAGAGCTTTGTTTAGCAAGTTCACATACTCAACTATCATTTAGTTTTCTATGATTGCTGACACTCATGTCATACTTATGGGGCAAAAGTTTCAGTCAAACGCATAGAAAGATAGGGGCTTATAATTTTGAATCCTAGTGAACCTAGAAAAAGAATACAGGCCCAGAAAAAATTACCCCTTTTCCCAACAAATTTACCTCAAGGGTAATGTTAACAATAATAACTCATGATCACCTACATTCAACTGGATATATATGCATGGATCAATCCCCACCACATGATGTTTGCCAAAAGAAAAAAAATGGAATAGAGGAGAATATTATTGACTCTTGCATGAAAGTAAATACATAAAGTAAAAGATAGGCCCTTCGCAGAGGGAAGCAGAGGTTGTCATGCGCTTTTGTTTTTGGATGTGCAAGCTCTTAATGTAAAGGAACGTCACTTTATATTACCCCTTGTGATAGCGACCTTTATTATGCAGTCTATCGCTTTTATTGCTCCACCATCACAAGATCGTACAAAGCTTATTTTCCCTTACAATAAAAGTTCATACATATTTAGGAGCAATTTTTATTGCTTTTGCATCGATGACAACTTACTTGAATGATCTTATTCAATCCATAGGTAGATATGGTGGACTCTCATGGCATGAAACTGGGTTTAAGGGTTTTTGGATGCACAAGTAGTATATCTACTTGGTGCGGATTTTTGGCTAGCAAAGATAGGGGCAAACACCACATGTTAGAGGATCCAAAACAATATAACTTCTATGTGAATATAAGCAAACATAACCCATTATGTTGTCTTCCTTGTCCAACGTCAACTAATTGACGTAGAATATTTGATGGGGGCTCACAATCATAAAAGATGTCCAAGATAGTGTATTTATATGTGAGACCTCTCTTCCTTTATTACTTTTTCATGAATTGCTACAATGACCAATGCTATGTTTATCAACTTCCAACAAGTTATCAATTATACTTCTTTTATGTGAAGTCATCACTCCCCATGGGATTAGCATATGATCTTATTTTTATTCTTTCTTTATTTCTACGATTGGGTCATCAAAAGCAAAACACTCAACTCAAACTACTCTTTATTATATAACTTTCACACACGATTACATAGATAGATAGATAGATAGATAGATAGATAGATCACAAAGCAAGCACTCGAAACTAAATCATACTAAAACTTTATTCCTCTAAATCATGAAATAACTAAGGATCAAACTAAGATAGATAATGATGATGAAAAAGTGATGGTGATACGATACCGGGGCGCCTCCCCCAAGCTTGGCACAAGCCAAGGGAAGGGCCCATACCCGTGTACTCAAGTCTCCTTCTTCGGTGATGGTGGTGATGGTGAGGTAGGCTTGTCCTTCTACTTGAGGACACGAATTTCTTCTTTTAATTTGTCATTCTCTCTTTCGAGATCCCAAATTTTGTGACGTAGTTTATCCGAATCTTCCTGCACATGACGAAAAGGGGTGAATTGAACTTTAGGAACCTTCACCATGTTAGGTAAGCTGGACCTCTTGAATTCGATGTGCATATCTCCTGGTTGAGGCAGTGGGGGATCCTCGTCTTCGTCGCTAGAATGACCTTGCTTTTCCCTCAAATCATCATCTTCTTCTTCATCAACTGTCCAACCATAGGGATCATTGTCCCCATAGACTCTAGGGTTTGCAACAAGATGAGAAGCATAGCTTTCTCCATCCGAATCCTGAGATGACATGGCGCTTGACTTCGAGAGTCTGACAGAAAACAACATGAAACAAGAGCAGAGGAGAAACTTGCGATACGGTGGTCAAAACATACGGGAGTATATATAAAGAATTTTTATCTTGCAAAACAAGCATACGGGAGGAAAACGGAGTCAGGAAGGCACACGTGGGGCCCACAAGACATCACGGCATGCCCTAGGGGGGTCGCGCCCTGTTGCCTTGTGGGCAACACGTGGGTCCCCTCGGCTGTTTCTTATTTTTCTAATTTTTCTAATATTCTAAAACTGACAGAAATAATTTTTATTTAATTTTTGGAGTCGGTTTACTTACCGTATCACATACCTACCCCTTTTCAGGGTTCTGGAGCGTTCCGGAAGGACTCTTCTATGTGCTCTTCCGGTGTAATTGTTTCAATGATATTAGTTTCAACATTAATGGGAGTACCTGAAATATAATGCTTAATTATTTGTCCATTCACCACTCTCGGATTATTGCCTTCGGAGTTGTTTATTTTGACGGCTCCAGAGCGATAAACTTCTTCGATGACATATGGCCCCTCCCATTTAGAGAGAAGTTTTCCTGCAAACAATCTTAAACGAGAATTGTATAATAGAACATGATCACCTACTGATACGTCTCCAACGTATATATAATTTATGAAGTATTCATGCCATGTTTATAGCAATTCTATATGGTTTTGGTATGATTTGATTAGAACTAATCCGGACTGACGCTGTTTTCAGCAGAATAGCCATGGTGTTGTTTTTTGTGCAGAAATAAAAGTTCTTGGAATTGGATGAAACTTTTTGGTGATTTTGTTTGGAGAAAATAAGAAATACTGGAACCAAGACCCACTAGAGGGGGGCACCCAGTGCCCACGAGGCACCAGGGCGCGCCACACCCCCAGGTGCGCCCTGGTACCTCGTGGGGCCCACATGGCTCCGTCTGACCTAATTCCAACGCTAAAAAATCCTATATATTCAGAAACCCCTGAAAGTTAACCTAGATGAGTTTTTACGCCGCCGCAAGCCTCTGTACCAGAGAGATCCCATCTACAACCCTTTTCCGGCACCATGCCGGACGGGTGAAAGCATCACTGGAGGCCATCTTCATCATCCTGGCGGTCTCCATGACGAGGAGGGAGTAGTTCACCCTCGGGGCTGAGGGTTTGTACCAGTAGCTATGTGTTTGATCTCTCTCTCCATCTCTCTCGTGTTCTTGAGATGGCACGATCTTGATGTATCGCGAGCTTTGTTGATATAGATGAATCACATGGAGTTTTCCCCTCTCTATCTTCTTGTGATGAATTGAGTTTTCCATTTGAAGTTTTCTTATCAGATTGAGACTTTAAGGATTTGAGAACACTTGATGTATGTCTTGCATATGGATATCTGTGGTAACAATGGGATATTCACTTGAGTCACTTGATGTATGTTTTGGTGATCAACTTGCGGGTTCCGTGACCTTGGGGATTTATGCATAAGGGTTGGCACACGTTTTCGTCTTGACTTTCCGGTAGAAACTTTGGGGCACTCTTTGAAGTTCTTTGTGTTGGTTTGAATAGATAAATCTAAGATTGTGTGATGCATATCGTATAATCAAACCCGTGGGTACTCGTGGTGACATTGGAGTGCCCAGGTGACAATAGGGTTTTGGTTGATGTGTATCTTACGGTGTTATTCTAGTACGAACTCTAGGGCTGTTCGTGACAATTAATGGGGATGGCTCATAAGATTGATCGGGAAGGATAACTTTGAGGTGGTTTCGTACCCTACAACAATTTCTTCGTTTGTTCTCCGCTATTTGTGACTTTGGAGTGAACTCTTTGTCGCACGTGAGGGATTTACATATGATTCAACTATGTCAACAATGTTGGGAGATCGCACTAGTGAAAGTATTCCCTAGGCCTTGTTTCTAAGCATTGCAATACCGTTTTTATGCCCGTTTACTTTTTGCTACCTTGCTGTTTTTATATTTTCAGATTACAAAAACCTATATCTACTATCCATACTACACTTTTATCACCATCTCTTCGCCGAACTAGTGCACCTATACAATTTACCATTGTATTGGGTGTGTTGGGTACACAAGAGATTTCTTGTATTTGGTTGCAGGGTTGCTTGAGAGATACCATCTTCAACCTACGCCTCCCACAGATTGATAAACCTTAGGTCATCCACTTGACGGAAAATTGCTACTGTCCTACAAACCTCTGCGCTTGGAGGCCCAACACGAGTCTACAAGAACAAGTTGTGTAGTAGACATCACCTACTTTGAATTCCCGTTTTTGAATTCTTTTGTCATGCCATGTTTTAAATTTTTCTTTAAACAACTTGGCATTTTCGTAGGCTTGGATTCTCCATTCATCCAGAGAGCTAATATCAAATAACCACTTCTCACCGGCAAGTTTAAAATCATAGTTCAGTTCTTTAATTGCCCAATAAGCTTTATGTTCTAGTTCAAGAGGTAAATGACATGCTTTTCCATAAACCATTTTATACGGAGACATACCCATAGGATTTTTATATGCAGTTCTGTAAGCCCATAATGCATCATCAAGTTTCTTAGACCAATTCTTTCTGGATTTATTAATGGTCTTTTGCAAAATCAATTTTATTTCTCTATTAGTTAATTCAACTTGACCACTAGACTGAGGATGATAAGGAGATGCTATTCTATGGTTAACATCATATTTAGCAAGCAACTTACGGAAAGCACCATGAATAAAATGTGAACCACCATCAGTCATTAAATATCTAGGGACTCCGAACCTTGGGAAAATAACTTCCTTAAGCATTTTAATAGAAGTGTTATGATCAGCACTACTAGTTGGAATAGCTTCTACCCACTTAGTAACGTAATTAACAGCAACTGAAATATGAGTATAGCCGTTGGATTTAGGAAAAGGTCCCATATAATCAAAACCCCAAACATCAAATGGTTCAATAACGAGTGAATAATTCATAGGCATTTCCTGACGTCTACCAACATTACCAATTCTTTGACATTCATCACAAGAAAGGACAAACTTATGTGCATCCTTGAAAAGAGTAGGCCAATAAAAACCAGATTGTAATACCTTGTGTGTAGTTTGGTCTCCCGCATGGTGTCCTCCATATGCCTCGTAGTGGCACTTATGTAGGATTTGTTCCTGTTCATGCTCAGGTACACAACGTCTAATAATACCTTCTACTCCTTCTTTATATAAATGTGGGTCACCCCAAAAGTAATGTCTTAAATCAAAGAAGAACTTTTTCTTTTGTTGGTATGTAAAGCTAGGTGGTATGTATTTAGCAACAATGTAATTAGCATAGTCTACATACCAAGGAGTACTACGAGAAGCATTTATCACAGCTAATTGTTCATCAGGAAAATCATCATTAATAGGAAGTGGGTCATCAAGAACATTTTCCATTCTAGACAAATTATCAGCCACGGGATTCCCAGCTCCCTTTCTATCAATAATATGCAAATCAAATTCTTGTAGCAAAAGAACCCACCTAATAAGTCTAGGTTTAGCATCTTTCTTTTCCATAAGATATTTAATAGCAGCATGATCAATGTGAATAGTAACTTTGGAATCAACAATATAAGATCTAAATTTATGACATGCAAACACAACTACTAAAAATTCTTTCTCAGTAGTAGCATAATTTCTTTGAGCGCTGTCTAGAGTTTTACTAGCATAATGAATAACATTTAATTTCTTATCAACTCTTTGTCCTAGAACAACACCTACAGCATAATCACTAGCATCACACATAATTTCAAAGGGGAGGTTCCAATCAGGTGATTGAACAATAGGTGCAGAAATTAAGGCTTTCTTAAGTATTTCAAAGGCTTCTACACAATCATCATCAAAAACGAATGGAACATCTTTTTGCAAGAGATTGTTAAGAGGTCTAGAAATTTTAGAGAAGTCTTTTATAAACCTTCTATAGAAACCAGCATGACCAAGGAAACTTCTTATACCTTTGATATCTTTAGGACATGGCATTTTCTCAATAGCATCAACTTTAGCTTTATCAACTTCAATACCTCTTTCAGAAATTTTATGCCCAAGAACTATACCTTAATTCACCATAAAGTGGCACTTCTCCCAATTCAAGACAAGATTAGTTTCTTCTCATCTCTGCAAAACTCGATCAAGGTTGCTCAAGCAATCATCAAAAGAAGTTCCGTAAATGGAGAAATCATCCATGAAAACCTCAACAATCTTTTCACAAAAGTCAGAGAATATAGTAGTCATACTTCTTTGAAAGGTAGCAGGTGCATTACATAAATCAAAAGGCATACGATGGTAAGCATAAGTTCCAAAAGGACAAGTAAAGGTGGTTTTCTCTTGATCTTCAGGTGACACAGGTATTTGAGAGAAAACAGAATAACCATCTAGGAAACAAAAGTGTGTATGCTTAGATAATCTTTCCAACATTTGATCAATAAAAGGCAAGGGGTAATGATCTTTCCTAGTAGCTTAATTTAATTTCCTGAAATCAATTACCATCCTATAACCAGTTACAATTCTTTGTGGGATAAGTTCATTTTTATCATTAGGAACAACGGTAATACCTCCTTTCTTAGGAACACAATGAACATGACTTACCCATCTACTATCAGCTATGGGATAAATTATACCTGCTTCCAGAAGCTTTAATATTTCAGTTCTTACCACATCCTTCATTCTAGGATTCAACCTTCTTTGATGATCAACAACGGGTTTAGCTTCTGGCTCCATATGAATTTTATGCTGACATAAAGTGGGACTAATGCCCTTAAGATCATCGAGAGTATATCCAATAGTGTCACGATGCTTCTTCAGAGTTTTAAGTAATCTTTTTTCTTCATGCTCTGAAAGGTTAGCACTAATAATAACAGGATATATCTTCTTTTCATCAAGATAAGCATATTTAAGAGTATCAGGTAATTGCTTTAAATCAAATACAGGATCACCTTTGGGTGGAGGTGGATCTCCCAAGGTTTCAACAGGAAAATTATGTTTCAGGATAGGTGCTTGTTTAAAGAATAATTCATCTATTTCATTTCTTTCATTCATATTCATGTCATTCTCATGCTCAAGCAAATATTGTTCTAATGGATCAGTAGGAGGCACGACAATAGAAGCAAGACCAATAATTTCATCCTTACTAGGTAATTCTTTGTCATGAGGTTGTCTACAAAACTTAGAGAAATTAAACTCATGAGACATCTCACCAAAATTAACACTAATAATTTCTTTAGTGCAATCAATCTTAGCATTAACAGTATTCAAGAAGGGTCTACCAAATATAATGGGACAAAAATCATCTTGTGGTGATCCAAGAACAAGAAAATCAGTAGGGTATTTGATCTTACCACACAAGACTTCAACATCTCTAACAATCCCAAGTGGTGAAATAGTATCTCTGTTTGCAAGCTTAATAGTAACATCAATATTTTCAATCTCAACGGGTGCAATATCATTCATAACTTCTTGATAGAGAGTAAACAGAATAGTTCTAAACACTAGCACCAATATCACATAAACCATGATAGCAATGATCTCCAATTTTAACAGAAATAATAGGCATGCCAACTACAGGTTTTTTTTATCTTTAGGGTCTGGCTTAGAAATTCTAGTTGCTTCATCACAGAAATATATGATATGTCCATCAATATTATCAACCAAAAAATCTTTAACCATTGCAACACTAGATTCAACTTTAATTTGTTCAGAATGTCTAGGTGCTCTAATATTACTATTATTAACCACAGTTGAAGCTTTAGCATGTTCCTTAAACCTAACAGGGAAAGGAGGTTTCTCAATATAAGCAGTAGGCACAACTGGATCAACATGGTAAACAATTGTTTCTTCTTTAACTTTAACAGGTTCTTCATTCAATTCAATAGGTGGATGATATTTAAACCATTTCTCCTTAGGGAGATCAACATGAGTAGCAAAATATTCACAAAAGGTGGCTACTATCTCAGAGTCAAGTCCATATTTAGTACTAAACTTACGAAAAGCATCAGTTTCCATAGAAGATTTAACACAATCAAACTCAAGATTTATACCTGACTCATTACCTTTGTCGATTTCCCAATCTTCAGAGTTACGTTTAATTCTTTCTAGAAGATCCCATCTGGATTCAATAGTTCTCTTCATAAAGGAACCAGCAGAAGAAGTATCGAGTATGGATTGATCATTATAAGAAAGCCGAGCATAAAAGTTTTGAAGAATTATTTCTCTTTAGAGCTCATGATTGGGGCATGTGTGCAACTTACAATTAAGCCTCCCCCAAGCTTGAGCGATACTTTCTCTTTCACGAGGCCAAAAATTATGATGAACCAAATGCATATGATAAAATTTCTGGTGGAATTCCAGCTTCAACCGGTTGCAGTCCCATGTTTCAGTATCATCACATAGCCTATACCATATCAATGCCTTTCCGTCCAAAGATAAAGGGAATACTTTCTTCTTAACTCCATCTCTGGATAAACCTGCAAGCTTAAACAATCCACAAATTTCATCCACATAGATCAAGTGCATATCGGGATGTACCTTTCCATCTCCTGCATAAGGATTAGCTAGCAGTTTCTCTATCATACCCGAAGGAATTTCATAATAAATATTTTCAGTAGGTTCAATAGGTTGAGGAGCAACTCTTATTGCTTCTGGTCGAGGTGAAGATACCCCGAACAAGACCCTCAAAGGATTACTTTCCATAGTGACAAGTGACAATAAATTTCAGCACGTAATATAAATGTTTCCTTACCAAATTCCGATCACCAAAGGCGCTTCACTCCCCGGCAACGGCGAGAGAAAAGAGTCTTGATGACCCACAAGTATAGGGGATCAACTATAGTCCTTTCGATAAGTAAGAGCGTCGAACCCAACGAGGAGCAGAAGGAAATGACAAGCGGTTTTCAGCAAGGTATTGTCTGGAAGTACTGAAAGTAGCGATAATGGATAGTTTTGATAGCAAGATAATTCATACAGGTAACAAGTAGTAACGGTAACAAAAGGTGCAGCAAGGTGTCCCAATCCTTTTTGTAGCAAAGGACAAGTCGGAACGAACTCGTATAATAAGCAAAGCGTTCTCGAGGACACATGGGAATTTCATCTAGTCACTTTCATCATGTTTGTTTGATTCGCGTTCGCTACTTTGATAGTTTGATATGTGGGTGGACCGGTGCTTGGGTGTTGTTCTTACTTGAACAAGCCTCCCACTTATGATTACCCCCTCCCGCAAGCATCCGCAACTACGAAAGAAGAATTAAGATAACTCTAACCATAGCATGAAACATATGGATCCAAATCAGCCCCATACTGAATAGCGCATAAACTAGGGTCTAAGCTTCTGTCAATCTAGCAACCCATCATCTAATTACTACTCCACAATGCCTTCCCTTAGACACAAAGATTTTGAAGTGTCATGTAGTCGACGTTCACACGACACCACTAAAGGAAGCAACAACATACATATCATCAAAATATCGAACGAATACCAAAATCACATGATTACTTATGACAAGACTTCTCCCATGTCCTCAAGAACAAAAGTAACTACTCACAAATAATGTTCATGTTCAAGATCAGAGGGGTATTGAATAGCATTAAGGATCTGAACATATAATCTTCCAGCAAATAAACCAACTAGCATCAACTACAAGATGTAATCAACACTACTAGGAACCCACATGTACCAATCTGAGGTTTTGAGACAAAGATTGAATACAAGAGATGAACTAGGGTTTGAGATGAGATGGTTCTGGTGAAGATGTTGATGAAGATTGGTCCTCCCATGATGAGAGGATCGTTGGTGATGTCGATGGCTTCGATTTCCCCCTCCTGGAGGGAAGTATCCCCGATGGAATCGCTCCGCCGGAGAGCAAAATAGCTCCTGCCCGGGTTGCACCTCGAGACGGTGGCGCTTTGTCCCGAAAGTCTTCTCCTTATTTTTTCTGGGGCAAATGACCTAATATAGCATCAACTACAAGATGTAATCAACACTACTAGTAACCCACATGTACCAATCTGAGGTTTTGAGACAAAGATTGAATACAAGAGATGAACTAGGGTTTGAGATTAGATGGTGCTGGTGAAGATGTTGATGAAGATTGGTCCTCCCACGATGAGAGGATCGTTGGTGATGTTGATGGCTTTGATTTCCCCCTCCCAGAGGGAAGTTTCCCCGGCGGAATCGCTCCGTTGGAGAGCAAAATATCTCCTGCACAGGTTCCGCCTCGAGACGGCGGCGCTTCATCCCGATAGTCTTCTCTTGATTTTTTCCTAGGGCAAATGTCTTCATATAGTAGAAGAGGGGGTCGGAGGCTTGCCAGGGCCCCACAAGCTCGGGGGGCGCGCCCAGGGGGTAGGGTGCGCCCCAAGGCTTGTGGCTTCCTGGTAGGCCCCCTCCTGTTAATTCTTTCGCTAGTATTTTATATATATATTCCAAAATAATTCTACGTAAATTTTCAGGTCATTTGGAGTTGCGCAGAATAGCTATCTCTGTTTCACCCCTTTCCAATCTAGAATTCCAGCTGCCGGCAATCTCCCTCTTCATGTAAATCTTGCAAAATAAGAGAGAAAAGGCATAAGAATTGTACCATAAAATGAAATAATGATCAAAAACATAATAATTAACAGTAGGAAATCATGATGCAAATTGGACGTATCAACTCCCCCAAGCGTAGACCTCGCTTGTCCTTAAGCGAAAGCCAAAATCGATAATCATGACCACATGTTTAGAGAGAGAGGCGTCGATAAAAATAAAATATGGACATGGAGCATCATGATCTTTATTATAACAGCAATATATCATCATAGAACTTCTCATGAAAAAGTGACAATTCAATCACACGTTAAAGTATGATCCAGAAACCAAATTGAAAACTACCAAACTATGATCTCAGTCACTGAAGCAATTGCAATTCATCATATTATCAGAAAGAGTCTATGTAAGAGCTTTGTTTAGCAAGTTCACATACTGAACTATCATTTAGTCTTCTATGATTGCTGACACTCACGGCATACTTATGGAGCAAAAGTTTCAGTCAGACACATAGAAAGATAGGGGCTTATAATTTCGCCTCCCAACGTATTTACCTCAAGGGTAATGTCAACAATAATAACTCATGATCACCTACATCCAACTTGGATATATATGCCTGGATTAATCCCCACCACATGATGCTTGCCAAGAGAGAAAATAAAAATGGAATAGAGGAGAATACTATTGACTCTTGCATGAAAGTAAATACATAAAGTAAAAGATAGGCCCTTTGCAGAGGAAGCAGAGGTTGTCGTGCGCTTTTTTGTTTTTGCATGTGCAAGCTCTTAATGTAAAGGAACATCACTTTATATTGCCCCTTGTGATAGCGACCTTTATTATGCAGTCTGTCGCTTTTATTTCTTCACCATCACAAGATCGTACAAAGCTTATTTTCCCTTACAATAAAAGATCATACATATTTAGGAGCAATTTTTATTGCTTTGCACCGATGACAACTTACTTGAAGGATCTTATTCAATCCATAGGTAGATATAGTGGACTCTCATGACATCAAACTTGGTTTAAGGGTTTTTGGATGCACAAGTAGTATCTCTACTTAGTACGGAATTTTGGCTAGCAAAAGATAGGGGGCAAGCACCACATGTTAGAGGATCCAAAACAATATAACTTCTATGTGAATATAAGCAAACATAACTCATTACGTTGTCTTCCTTGTCCAACATCGACTATTTGACATAGAATATTTAATGGGGTCTCACAATCATAAAAGGTGTCCAAGATAATCTATTTATATGTGAGACCTCTCTTCCTTTATTACTTTCTCATGAATTGCAACAATGACCCATACTATGTTTGTCAACTTCCAACAAGTTTTATCAATTATACTTCTTTTATGTGAAGTCATCACTCCCCATGGGATTAGCATATTATTTTACTTTTTATTCTCTTTTTATTTCTAAGATTGGATCAACAAAAGCAAAGCACTCAACTCAAACTACTCTTTATTAGATAACTTTCACACATGATTACATAGATAGATAGATCACAAAGCAAGAACTCGAAACTAAATCATACTAAACTTTATTCTTCTAAATCATGAAATAACTAAAGATCAAACTAAGATAGATAATGATGATAAAAAGTGATGGTGATATGATACTGGGGCACCTCCCCCAAGCTTGGCACAAGCCAAGGGTGGTGCCCATACCCGTGTACTCAAATCTCCTTCTTCGGTGATGGTGGTGATGAAGTGGTGGGCTTGTCCTCTCTCTTCCAAGGAATATGTTCTCCATCATAAAAGGACGAACATGTTTCCGGAACCCTGACATTTGCAGCTAAACTCATACCCTTGAACTTGGTCTCATACTCAAAATTTTGGTTTTTTAGATCATATATTTGGGCTTGATGATAATTGATGACCCACAAATGTAGGGGATCATTCGTAGTCCTTTCGATAAGTAAGAGTGTCGAACCCAACGAGGAGCAGAAGGAAATGACAAGCGGTTTTCAGCAAGGTATTCTCAGCAAGTACTGAAAGTAGCGGTAACAGATAGTTTCGGTAGATGGATAGTTCGTAACAAGTAACTAGTAACAAGTATAATAAAGTGCAGCAAGGTGGCCCAATCCTTTTTGTAGCAAAGGACAAGCCAGAATGAACTTGTATAATAAGCAAAGTGTTCTCGAGGACACATGGGAATTTCATCTAGTCACTTTCATCATGTTTGTTTGATTCGCGTTCGCTACTTTGATAATTTGATATGTGGGTGGACCGGTGCTTGGGTGTTGTTCCTACTTGAACAAGCCTCCCACTTATGATTACCCACTCTCGCAAGCATCCGCAACTACGAAAGAAGAATTAAGATAAATTTAACCATAGCATGAAACATATGGATCCAAATCCGCCCCTTACGGAATAGCGGATAAACTAGGGTTTAGGCTTCTGTCACTCTAGCAACCCATCATCTAATTACTACTCCACAATGCTTCCCCTTAGCCCCAAAGATGATGAAGTGTCATGTAGTCGACGTTCAGACAACACCACTAAAGGAAGCAACAACATACATATCATCAAAATATCGAACAAATATCAAATTCACATGATTACTTATGACAAGACTTCTCCCATGTCCTCAAGAACAAAAGTAACTACTCACAAATCAAATTCATGTTCAAGATCAGAAGGGTATTGAATAGCTTTAAGGATCTGAACATATAATCTTCCAGCAAATAAACCAACTAGCATCAACTACAAGATGTAATCAACACTACTAGCAACCCACAGGTTCCAATCTGAGGTTTTGAGACAAAGATTGAATACAAGAGATAAACTAGGGTTTGAGATGAGATGGTGCTGGTGAAGATGTTGATGAAGATTGGTCCTCCCACGATGAGAGGATCATTGGTGATGTCGATGGCTTCGATTTCCACCTCTCGGAGGGAAGTTTCCCTGCCGGAATCGCTCCGCCGGAGAGCAAAATAGCTCCTGCCCAGGTTCCGCCTCGAGACGGCGGCGCTTCGTCCCGAAAGTCTTCTTCTGATTTTTTCTAGGGCAAATGGCTTCATATAGTAGAAGGAGGGGGCCAGAGGCCTGCCAGGGGCCCCACAAGCCAGGGGCGCGCCCAGGGGGTAGGGCGCGCCCCCCAGGCTTGTGGCTTCCTGGTGGGCCCCCTTCTGTTGATTCTTTCGCCAATATTTTTTATATATTCCAAAATAATTCTCCGTAAATTTTCAGGTCATTTGGAGTTGTGCAGAATAGCTATCTCTGTTTCACCCCTTTCAGGTCCAGAATTCCATCTGCCGGCATTCTCCCTCTTGATGTGAATCTTGCAAAATAAGAGAGAAAAGGCATAAGAATTGTACCATAAAGTGAAATAATGATCAAAAACATAATAATTATTAGTAGGAAATCATGATGCAAATTGGACGTATCAACTCCCCCAAGCTTAGACCTCGCTTGTCCTCAAGCGAAAGCCGAAATCGATAATCATGACCACATGTTTAGAGAGAGAGGCATCGATGAAAATAAAATACGGACATGGAGCATCATGATCTTTATTATAACAGCAATATATCATCATAAAACTTCTCATGAAAAAGTGACAATTCATCCACAAGTTAAAGCATGAACCATAAAGCAAATTGAAAACTAACAAACTATGATCTCAGTCACTGAAGCTATTGCAATTCATCATATTATCAGAAAGAGTCTATGAAAGAGCTTTGTTTAGCAAGTTCACATACTCAACTATCATTTAGTCTTCAATGATTGCTGACACTCACGGCATACTTATGGACCAAAAGTTTCAGTCGAACACATAGAAAGATAGGGGCTTATAGTTTCGCCTCCCAACATATTTACCTCAAGGGTATTGTCAACAATAATAACTCATAATTACTTACATCCAACTGGATATATATGCATGGATCAATCCCCACCACATGATGCGTGCCAAGAGAGAAAATAAAAACGGTATAGAGAAGAATACTATTGACTCTTGCATGAAAGTAAATACATAAAGTAAAAGATAGGCCCTTCGCAGAGGGAAGTAGAGGTTGTCATCTGCTTTCTGTTTTTGGATTTGCAATCTCTTAATGTAAAGGAACATCACTTTATATTGCCCCTTGTGATAGCGACCTTTATTATGTAGTCTGTCGCTTTTATTGCTCCACCATCATAAGATCGTACAAAGCTTATTTTCCCTTACAATAATAGTCCATACATGTTTAGGAGCAACTTTTATTGCTTTGCACCGATGACAACTTACTTGAAGGATCTTATTCAACCCATAGGTAGATATGGTGGACTCTCATGGCATGAAACTGGGTTTAAGGATTTTTGGATGCACAAGTAGTATCTCTACTTAGTACAGAATTTTGGCTAGCAAAGATAGGGGGTCAAGCACCACATGTTAGAGGATCGAAAACAATATAACTTCTATATGAATATAAGCAAACATAACTCATTACGTTGTCTTCCTTGTCCAACGTCAACTAATTGGCATAGAATATTTAATGGGGGCTCACAATCATAAAAGATGTCCAAGATAGTGTATTTATATGTGAGACCTCTCTTCTTTATTACTTTTCATGAATTGCTACAATGACCAATGCTATGTTTGTCAACTTCCAACAAGTTTTATCAATTATACTTCTTTTATGTGAAGTCATCACTGCCCATGGGATTAGCATATGATCTTACTTTTTATTCTTTACTTTTAAGATTGGATCATTGAAAGCAAAACACTCAACTCAAACTACTCTTTATTATATAACTTTCACACACGATTACATAGATAGATGGATCACAAAGCAAGCACTCGAAACTAAATCATACTAAAACTTTATTCTTCTAAATCACGAAATAACTAAGGATCGAACTAAGATAGATAATGATGATGAAAAAGTGATGGTGATACGATACCGGGGCACCTCCCCCAAGCTTGGCACAAGCCAAGGGTGGTGCCCATACCCATGTACTCAATCTCCTTCTTGGGTGATGGTGGTGATCAGGTGATGGGCTTGTCCTTTAGCTTCAGCAAGTACTCCAAATTTCCATTGATCCTCCGAAGAGCACGATTCTGCTCTTCTAACACACTAACTTCATGAGTGAGCAACGTATTCTGAGCACAAATTGCTTCAAAAAACCTTTAGTGTATCAATTTTAGATGGGGGAAAATTATTATAAAGAGTTTACAACGAGTCTCCCTTTTCTCATGCTTCCTTCCTGAGCATGGCTTGATCTTCTTCCCCTTGAGTTTGGACCTTCACGATCTTCCCTGGTTCCTCCTCCATAACAGTATCCTCCTCTCCGGACGACCACTCATAATATACTTCACTAAAAGGACGTTTGCCGGGTGAAGGTTGAACGATCCGGTGCTTGGTGCGGAGTGATGTCTACTATGCAACTTTTATTCTTGTAGACGTTGTTGGGCCTCCAAGTGCAGAGTTTTGTAGGACAGTAGCAAATTTCCCTCAAGTGGATGACCTAAGGTTTATCAATCCATGGGAGGCGTAGGATGAAGATGGTCTCTCTCAAACAACCCTGCAATCAAATACAAGAAATCTCTTGTGTCCCCAGCACACCCAATACAATGGTAAATTGTATAGGTGCACTAGTTTGGCGAAGAGATGGTGATACAAGTGTAGTATGGATAGTAGATATAGGTTTTTGTAATCTGAATATATAAAAATAGCAAGGTATAAAGTATTAAAAGTGAGCACAAACGGTATTGCAATGCTTAGAAACAAGGCCTAGGGTTCATACTTTCACTAGTCCAATCTCTCAACAGTGCTAACATAGTTGAATCATATAACAATCCCTCAACGTGCGACAAAGAATCACTCCAAAGTTCCTATTAGCGGAGAACATAAGAAAGAAATTGTTGTAGGGTACGAAACCACCTCAAAGTTATCCTTTCCGATCAATCTATTGAGCCATCCCTTTAAGTGTCAAAAACATCCCTAGAGTTCGTACTAAAATAACACCATATGATACGCATCAACCAACTCTAATGTCACCTAGATACTCCAATGTCACCACAAGTATCCGTGAGTTGATTATTCGATATGCATCAAATAACTTCAAATTCATAATATTCAATCCACACAAAGAACTTCAAAGAGTACCCCAAAGTTTCTTATCAGAGAAAAGATAATGAAAACGTGCAACCAACCCCTATGCCTAGATCACCCCAAGGTCACGGGAATCCGCGAGTTGATTACCAAAACATACATCAAGTGAATCAATAGAATACCCCATTGTCACCACGGGTATCCACATGCAAGACATACATCAAGTGTTCTCAAATCTAAAATATTCAATCCGACAATAACGAAACCTCAAAGGGAAAGACTCAATCCATCACAAGAAGTTAGAGAGGGAAGAAACACCATATGATCCAACTATATTAACAAAGCTCGCGATACATCAATATCGTGCCAAATCAAGAACACGAGAGAGAGAGAGAGAGAGAGAGATCAAACACATAGCCATTGGTACATACCCTCAGCCCCGAGGGTGACCTACTCCCTCCTCGTCATGGAGACCATCGGGATGATGAAGATGGCCTCCGATGATGATTTCCCCCTCTGGTAGGGTGCCGGAATAGGGCTCCAAATGGGTTTTCTTTGGTACAGAGGCTTGCGGCAGTGGCGTGGAAGTTCTAGGTTTCTTTGCAGGGTTTTCTCAATATATAGGATTTTTCAGCGTTGGAATTACGCCAGGGGGGAGCCCGAGGGTCCCACAAGCTCGGGGGGCGGGCACCCCCAGGCTTGTGGTGCCCTCGGCCACATCCTGGTCCATCTGTGATGCTCCGTGGCTCTCTTTTGGTCCATAAAAAATCCCCATAAATTTTGGGCCCATTCCGAGAAATTTTATTTCTGCACAAAAAACAACACCATGGTAGTTCTGCTGAAAACAGCGTCAGTCCGGGTTAATTCTAATCAAATCATACCAAAACCATATAAAATTGTTGTAAACATGGCATGAATACGTCATAAACTATAGATATGTTGGAGACGTATCAGCATCCCCAAGCTTAATTCCTGCTCGTCCTCGAGTAGGTTAATGATAAAAGAAATAATTTATGAAGTGTGAATGCTAGCATAGTGCATAATTTGATCAATTATAATTTTAATCACTTTTCCTAGCATCATGACAGAAACGCTTTCTCATAAAACTCATCATGATAAAGTAGCAATCAATTCACATGTTATGGTTTAAACAATGCATTCTCTTGAAACTTAACAACCTATATTCTTAGTCACCAAACAATTGCAATTCAACTTATTGATACGTCCATTTTGCATCATGTTTTGCTACTATTATTTATGGTGTTTTTAATCAATATAACACTTTGTGGAGCAATTCTAATGCCTTTTCTCTCTTAATATGCAAGATTCACACAAGGAGGGAGATTGCCGGCAGCTGGAATTCTGGACCTGAAAAAGCTATGTCAGAGATACCTATTCTGCACATCTCCAAATGAGCTCAAATTTTACGGAGATTTATTTTGGAATAAATAAAAAATACTGGAAGCAAGAAGTACCAGAGGGGGCCACCCAGGTGCCCACGAGGCACCAGGGCGCGCCACCCCCCAGGCGCGCCCTGGTACCTTATGGGGCCCCTGGCCAGCCTCTGGCCCCCATTTTCTGGTATATAAGACCATTTGCCCTAGAAAAAAATAAAGAGAAGACATTCAGGATGGTGCGCCACCGTCTCGAGGCGGAACTTGGGCAGGAGCACTTTTGCTCTCCGGCAGAGAGATTCTGCCGGGATACTTCCCTCCGGGAGGGGGAAATCATCGCCATCGATATCACCAGCGATCCTCTCAACGTGGGAGGACTAATCTTCATCAACATCTTCACCAGCACCATCTCATCTCAAACCCTGGTTCATCTCCTGTATTCAATCTTTGTCTCAAAACCTCAGATTGGTACCTGTGGGTTGCTAGTAGTGTTGATTACATCTTGTAGTTGATGCTAGTTGGTTTATTTGGTGGAAGATTATATGTTCAGATCTATTATGCTATTCAACACCTCTCTGATCTTAGGCATGAATATGATTCGTGAGTAGTTACTTTTGTTCTTGAGGACATGGGAGAAGTATGTCATAAGTAATCATGTGAATTTGGTATTCGTTCGATATTTTGATGAGATGTATGTTGTTGATTCCCTTAGTGGTGTCGTGTGAACGTCGACTACATGACACTTCACCATATTTGGGCCTAAGGGAATGCATTGTGGAGTAGTAATTAGATGATGGGTTGCTGGAGTGACAGAAGCTTAAACCCTAGTTTATGCGCTATTCCGTAAGGGGCTGATTTGGATCCATATGTTTAATGCTATGGTTAGAGAAATCTTAATTCTTCTTTCGTAGTTGCGGATGCTTGCGAGAGGGGGTAATCATAAGTGGGAGGTTTGTTCAAGTATGAACAACACCCAAGCACCGGTCCACCCACATATCAAATTATCAAAGTAGCGAACGCGAATCAAACAAACATGATGAAAGTGACTAGATGAAATTCCCATGTGTCCTCGAGAACGCTTTACTTACTATAAGAGATCGTTCCGGCTTGTCCTTTGCTATAAAAAGGATTGGGCCACCTTGCTGCACTCTTTGTTACTATTGCTACTTGTCACTTGTTACAAATTATCTTGCTATCAAACTACTCGTTACCGATAATTTCAGTGCTTGTAGAAAACACCTTGCTGAAAACCGCTTGTCATTTCCTTCTACTCCTCGTTGGGTTCGACACTCTTACTTATCGAAAGGACTACGATTGATCCCCTATACGTTGCTATCGATTACGTTACTAAGTGGGTAGAAGCTATTCCAACTAGTAGTCAAGTTGATTTTAAAGTAGGTGAGCAAGTTTTGTAGTACAATTCTATTAAAATGCTTAAAGAAGTTATTTTCCCAAGGTTCGGAGTCCCTAGATATTTAATGACTGATGGTGGTTCACATTTTATTCATGGTGCATTCCGTAAACTACTTGCTAAATATGATGTCAACCATAGAATTGCATCTCCCTATTACCCTCAAACTAGTGGTCAAGTTGAATTGAGCAATAGATAAATAAAATTAATTCTGTAGAAAACCGTCAATAGATCTAGAAAGAATTGGTCTAAGAAATTTGACGATGCAATATGGGCTTATAGAACTGCTTATAAAAATCCTATGGGTAAGTCTCCTTATAAGATGGTTTATGGAAAAGCATGTCATCTAGCCCTTGAGTTAGAACATAAAGCATATTGGGCAATTAAAGAACTCAATTATGATTTTAAACTTGCCGGTGAAAAGAGGTTATTCGATATTAACTTATTAGATGAATGGAGAACCCAAGCTTATGAAAATGCCAAATTGTTTAAAGAAAAAGTTAAAAAATGGCATGATAGAAGAATTCAAAAACGGGAATTTAAAGTAGGTGAGCAAGTTTTGTTGTACAATTCTCGTTTGAGATTCTTTGCAGGAAACCTTCTCTCTAAATGGGAAGGACCGTATATCATCGAAGAAGTTTATCGCTCCGGAGCCATCAAAATAAACAACTCCGAAGGCACTAATACGAGAGTGGTGAATGGGCAAAGAATTAAGCACTATATTTCAGGTACTCCCATTAATGTTGAAACGAATATTATTGAAACAATTACACCGGAGGAATACATAAGAGAGACCTTTCGGAACACTCCAGAACCCTGAAAAGGTAGAGGTATGTGATACGGTAAGTAAACCGACTCCAAAAATTCCATAAAAATACTTTCTGTCAGTTTTGGAATATTAGAAAAAATACAAAAATAAGAAACAGCCGAGGGGCCCCACGTGAGCCTTCCCGACTCCGTTTTCTTCTGGATTACTTGTTTTGCAAGATAAAAATCTTTATATATACTCCCAAACGTTTTGACCATCGTATCACAGAAATCTCCTCTGTTCTTGTTTCGTGCTATTTTTCTGACAGATCTAGATCACCATGGCTCCCCAAAAGCTTCGTGCCAAGCACCGCATTGTGCAACCATCGCCAGGCAAATGCCCCTACAGTGAGGTTTACTATGAGTTGTCGTCGGGAGAAGAAGACAATGGCAAGGAGGAGAAGGTCGAGGAAGTTGCAGGAGCCCAGGCTCCGTAAGGAGGGCAAGCCATCCCCATGGAGGAGACCGCAGAGAAGGGAGATATCCTTCAACCTTTATATGATCATCTCTCCCCATCCATAATTGAAGCCCTAAGAGTCTTTGAAATAGGTAGTGCTCAGAATACATCTCTCACTCGTGAAGTTATCTTGTTGGAAGAGCAAAACATCGCCCTTCGGAGCTTCAACCGCAGATTGATGTATCTGCTTGAGCTGAAGGACAAGCTCGCCACTTCATCATCACCACCATCACCGAAGAAGGAGACTTGAGCACATGGGTCTGGGCACTCCCCTTGGCTTGTGCCAAGCTAGGGGGAGGTGCCCCGGTATCATATCACCATCACTTCTATTATCATTACCTATTTTTAGTTTAATCCTTAGTTATTTCGTGATCTAGTTGAATAAAAGTTTAGTATGATCTATTTTTGAGTGTTAGCTTCGTGATCTATCTATCCATGTAATCGAGTTGAGAGTTATATAATAAAGAGTAGTTTGAGTTTTTGCTTCTTTACTTTCATGTTCTAGTTATAGCAATGAAAATAATGAAAAAGATCATATGCTAATCTTATGGAAAGTAATGACATTACATAAAGAAAAGTATAAGTGGTAAAATTTATTGGAAGTTAACAAGCATAGCATTAGTCAATGATGCAATTCATGAAAAAGTTAATAAGGGAATAGAAGATTCACATGCAAATATACTATCTTGGACATCTTTTATGATTGTGAGCCCCCATTAAGTATTTTATGTCAAATTGTTGACGTTGGAAAAGGAAGACAACGTAATAAATTATGTTTGTTCATATTGACATAGAAGTTATATTGTTATAGATCCTCCAACATGTGGTGTTTGCCCAATATCTTTGCTAGCCAAAAATCCGCACCAAGTAGGGATACTACTTGTGCATCCAAAACCCTTAAAGCCAGTTTCATGTCATGAGAGTCCACTATATCTACCTATGGATTGAATAAGATCCTTCAAGTAAGTTGTCATCGGTGCAAAAAGCAATAAAAATTGCCTCTAAATATGTCTGAACTTTTATTGTAAGGGAAATAAGCTTTGTAATAACTTGTGATGGTAAAGAAATAAAAGAGACAGACTACATAATAAAGGTTGCTATAACAAGGGGCAATATAAAGCGATGTTCCTTTGCATTAAGAGCTCTTGCATCCAACAACAAAAAGTGCATGACAACCTCTACTTCCCTCTGCGAAGGGCCTATCCTTTACTTTTATGTATTTACTTTTTATGCAAGAGTCAATAGTGTTCTCCTCTACTTCCTTTTTATTTTTCCCTTTTGTAAGCATCATGTGGTGGGCAAAGATCTAGGCATATATATCCAGTTGGATATGAGTGATCATGAGTTATTATTGTTGACATCACCCTTCAGGTGAATAAGTTAGGAGGTGAGCTCACAAGCCCCTATCATTCTATGTGTCTGGCTGAAACTTTTTGTTCCATATATATGTCGTGAGTGTTAGCAATCATAGAAGATTAAATGATGGTTGAGTATGTGGACTTGCTAAATAGCTCCTACAAGAGACCCTTCCTGAAAATATGATGAATTGCAATTGCATTGTTGACTGAGAACATAGTTTGTTAGTTTTCAAGAAAGTTTATACCTTATACTCCATTGTTGTGATGAATTGTTACTTGCTGATGAGAAGTTTATGATAATAAATATTGTTGTTATAATAATGATCATGATGCTACTATGTCCGTATTTTGTTTTTATCGACACCTCTCTCTCTAAACATGTGGACATGATTATCGATATCGGCTTTCGCTTGAGGACAAGCGAGGTCTAAGCTTGGGGGAGTTGATACGTCCATTTTGCATCATGTTTTGCTACTGTTATTTATAGTGTTTTTAATCAATATAACACTTTGTTGTGCAATTCTAATGCCTTTTCTCTCTTAATATGCAAGATTCACACAAGGAGGGAGATTGCCGGCAGCTGGAATTCTGGACCTGAAAAAGCTATGTCAGAGATACCTATTCTGCACATCTCCAAATGAGCTCAAATTTTACGGAGGTTTATTTTGGAATAAATAAAAAATACTGGAAGCAAGAAGTACCAGAGGGGGCCACCCAGGTGCCCACGAGGTACCATGGCGGGCCACCCCCCCCCCCCAGGCGTGCCCTGGTACCTCGTGGGGCCCCTGGCCAGCCTCTGGCCCCCATTTTCTGGTATATAAGCCCATTTGCCCTAGAAAAAATAAAGAGAAGACTTTCGGGACGGTGCACCGCCGTCTCGAGGCGGAACTTGGGCAGGAGCACTTTTGCTCTCCGGCGGAGAGATTTTGCCGGGGATACTTCCCTCCGGGAGGGGGAAATCATCGCCATCGACATCACCAGCGATCCTCTCATCGTGGGAGGACTAATCTTCATCAACATCTTCACCAGCACCATCTCGTCTCAAACCCTAGTTCATCTCTTGTATTCAATCTTTGTCTCAAAACCTCAGATTGGTACCTGTGGGTTACTAGTAGTGTTGATTACATCTTGTAGTTGATGCTAGTTGGTTTATTTGGTGGAAGATTATATGTTCAGATCTATTATGCTATTCAACACCTCTTTGATCTTGGGCTCGAATATGATTTGTGAGTAGTTACTTTTGTTTTTGAGGACATGGGAGAAGTGTTGTCATAAGTAATCATGTGAATTTGGTATTCGTTCGATATTTTGATGATATGTATGTTGTTGATTCCCTTAGTGGTGTCGTGTGAACGTCGACTACAAGACACTTCACCATATTTTGGCCTAAGGGAATGCATTGTGGAGTAGTAATTACATGATGGGTTGCTAGAATGATAGAAGCTTAAACCCTAGTTTATGCGCTATTCCGTAAGGGGCTGATTTGGATCCATATGTTTAATGCTATGGTTAGAGAAATCTTAATTCTTCTTTCGTAGTTGCGGATGCTTGCGAGAGGGGGTAATCATAAGTGGGTGGTTTGTTCAAGTAACAATAGCACCGAAGCACCGGTCCACCCACATATCAAATTATCAAAGTAGCGAACGTGAATCAAACAAACATGATGAAAGTGACTAGATGAAATTCCCATGTGTCCTCGAGAACGCTTTACTTACTATAAGAGATCGTTCCAGCTTGTCCTTTGCTATAAAAAGGATTGGGCCACCTTGCTGCACTCTTTGTTACTATTGCTACTTGTCACTTGTTACAAATTATCTTGCTATCAAACTACTCGTTACCGATAATTTCAGTGCTTGCAGAAAACACCTTCCTGAAAACCGCTTGTCATTTCCTTCTGCTCCTTGTTGGGTTCGACACTCTTACTTATCGAAAGGACTACGATTGATCCCCTATACTTGTGGGTCATCACTTATCTTCAACAGAGTCTAAGTAAGAGCTCCACATACTCAATTATCATATAGTCTTCTATGATTGCTAGTACTCAAAGCATATTTTTAGAACAAGTGGCATCCATCTTACACATAGAAAGATAGGGGCTTAATGTTTCGCCTCCCAACTCATTTATCATAGAGATAATTGTCAACAATAATAAATCATGATCAAATATATTTGAATGGATATATGTGTCCGGATCTATCTGTGACACCCCTGCTCGACCGTGCACTAATCATACACGCAAACGTGCACGCTCGAGATCATAGACTCACGGGAAGATATCACAACACAACTCTAAACTAAAATTTAAACATAAATCTTCATATTACAAACCAGGGGTCACGAGGACCCGAATACATAAGTCATACACACAAATGATATCTGAGTACAGACATAGTTAGTCAAATTTGCCTTAAGAAGGCTAGCACAAACAACGACACTGATCGAAAAGGCGAAGGCCTCCTGCCTAGGGCCTCCGAACTACTCCTGGTCGGCTGGCTCAACCCAGTAGTACGTGCCTCTGGGACTCTCCTGGTAGTAAGCTCCTTTAGTGTCGTCTGGCTCCGGGGCTCCGTCATCTGGTCGCAAGTATCGGGTATGGGGGAAAAGAATAGCAAAGCAACCTTGAGTACTCATCCAAAGTACTCACAAGACTGACATCAGATCTATGCTAATTATGCATCGGTATCAAAGGAATGGGGCTATATCTTTGGACTGAACTGCAGAATGCCTGAATAGAGGGGGAGAAGCCTAGCCTATCGAAGACTAGCATCTTGAAGCAATCTTGCAGCATCAGAAGAGTGCAGATGAGCATATTATAAATTAACAAGCATGTTGAAGCAAGCCCAGAGATCCTTCCTCGACTCCCTGTGAGAAAGCGATCCCGGAGCTTATAATTAATTAACATGTATCCAGTTCAAATAGTGGTAGATCCGGATACAACAATGAGCGTCCTGTTACCGTGGACACGGCTATTCGAATAGATAACTTCCCTGCAGGGGTGCACTACTGTTACCCAACACGCTCGATCACATCTGGCCGGACACACTTGCTGGGTAATACCTGGCCTCGGGTGATCGACACGACGTAGTCCTACCTAGGCTCAGCAGAGAGGTCAACACGCCGGTCTAAATCCTAAGTGCGAAGGGGTCTTGGGCCCATCACCCTTTGCACTCCTGCACATTGCGAGACTGGCCGGGGCCCAGGCGCGACACTGTATACACAAGTGACGTAACTAGCCCACCCCAACAATCAGCCCGCATCTCTGAGCTGTGACGTCTGAAGAGCTTTCGGCTGATACATACGACGTAGAGGGCCCCATTAAACCATTATCCCACATGGTGGTAGTGCGTATAGGCCAGTGGCCAACTCAGATCAAATATCCAAATCCGTTAGGCGTATTTAGTAGCTCGCAGAGACGATCAGACTACCTGCCGCTCCGACTTAGTAACACACGGATCACGATCAGGGTGGTCTCCGCCTGCCCTGTCATTCCGCCTCAATAATCTCTCGCGGGTGCCCTCCTGGCAAGCCCGACTTCGTATTTCCCCCGCGGGTACCCCTCGGGGTTGACCCGCCTGTATCAAACGTCAAAGTAACCGTGTGTCCAAAGTATCGAGAAGGAATCCGAGGAATCACCCTCGATGGATTCCCACTCGAGGAGTTGCTCGACGATAACTTTATCGAAGGTGATGAAAGAGGAATCACCCTCGGTAACCCACATCCGGATAGCTATTCTACAGAGGCATCATCGGAAGTGAGATAAGAGGTATCACCCTCGGCAGTCGATGCCAGCTCTACAGAGACGAGCAACTTAAAGGGGTGTGCGGTGATGTGCTGTTCTCCGCCCGTTCGATCACATCGATCGGGGCACCAGTACTAAAGTGGGGCAACTACAGCAAGGGAGAGGGGCTTCAGATGGTTTACCATCCAACCTAAACTAAGCATCTTGGATATCAGGCAGGTATCAATAACAGTTACAAGAATAGGCTATGCATTAGAATAGGATAAAGCAAAACAGTAGCAATTTTCTAATGCAAGCAGGAGGGAGAAGGAATAGCTGATATAGGCATGCGTCAAGGGGGGTTGCTTGCCTGGAAGCTCTGCTGAGAGAGGCTGGTCGTCAGAAGGCTGCTCGTCCGGAGCGTAGTCGTACTCAACTGCGTCGGCGGCAGTCTCGGCGTCTATCGGGAGAGAAGGAGGGGGAAGAAACAATAAATTCACGGCAATAATGCAACAGCGATGCATGACATGCCTAAATGATATGCAGATGTGATATATTACCTATTTAATTGTATTAGATAATTTAGGAATTTATTTGGAATTATTTTATTAAGGTCATGCACTATTCATTCATTGAAATCGGGCAAAAAATTCCATGTTCACCTAGATAGGAGTGATGGTCAAGCATTTTGATCACATATTCGGATTCTTCATATTTTTCTGATCATTTTTCATATATAAATTATTTTCATCCCAGTTACGGTTTAATTTATATGATTTTTCAAAGTTTTAATCATTTTCTGGAATTTCTGAAATTATTTAATTCCGAATTATCCGAAACAGTAGCAGTGACGTCAGCATGACATGGGGGTGACGTCAGCAATCAACTCTGGCTGACCAGAGTCAAACCTGACCAGTGGGTCCCACTGGTCAGTGACTGTGCTAACTAACAGCGGTTAATTTAACTAAAATAACCTAATTAACTGGTGGGATCCCTCTGTCAGTGCCTAATTAGTTAATTAATTTAATTAACCGAATAATTAGCATTTTTATTAATTAGAAAATTATTTAAATTACGCGGGGCCCAGCTGTCAGTGACTGTGTGGCCGCCACGTCAGTGGGTTGACCCAGTCAACAGGTCAACTGGGCCCACCCGTCAGCGTCACAGGGGCCCCACATGTCGGGCCACGTCGGCGACGACCGGAGACTCGTCGGAATCATGCCGGCAAGATCATTTTGCGGTGGCGCGCATCGGGCGTGGTCGGAAAACGCGCACGGGGCACCGTTCGCCGCGTTTTTGGGCGCGTTTGAAAGCTACGGCTGCGCTATGTGCAACGGTGGCGGTTGTGGCGGCGGGGGTGGCCAGGATCGAGCGCGGCGAGCTCATCGGCGGACGGCCGGAGTCGGGCAAGTGGGGACTCGGCATTTTGGCACGCAAGCGAACAAACTAAACGGCCAGATGGCCTCTACGCGTCGCGGCGAGCGTGACGGTGGCACGCACGGGACCCAAAGGTCACCGTGGCTACGCCGGTGACGATGCGGGCGGCGGAGCATTCGGGAGCGATGGCGGCGGCATCTAGAGCTCGAAATGGAGCTCGAACGGAGACAGAGGAGGGGGTGGAGGTTACGTAGGAGCGCAAGGAGGATCGTCGGGGAGCTTAGGAGCGCAGAGGTGACGGATCGACGCGGCGGAGCTTGTTGGCCGTAGTGGAAGAAGAGGAAGAATGCGGCGCCGTGGTGGTCTCCCGACCCCGATCCAGTGGCGTCGTCGATGTAGTCGTTCACGGCAGTGCTCCAGGGCACAGCGGTGAGGCGAGAAGAGCTCGGTGGGCGCGTGATTTACGGCGGCGGCGCCATGGTTGCGTTCGGGCGAGGTGGGGAAGACGATGGGGAGGCGATGGGGGGGGGGAATCTGGGGTAGCTAGGGTTTCGGGGAGGACGAGAGGGGCACGGGGGTGCCCTTAACGGCGCCGGAGAGCCGCGGGATGGCCGACAGCGAGGCCATCCGCGCTCGGGCGCGCGCGCCAGGCGACAGCTGCCCGAGGTGGGAGAAGACCCGGCTGGGCTGGGCCGCGGGTTACTGTGCACTCGAGGCCCAACTAAGCAGTAAACCCTTTCCATTTTTCTTTTTCTTTTCTGTTTTTTGTCTTTTCTTATGTTTTGTAAATTGTTAGGCCACTTAATTACTTTTATAAAATATGTGACTTGGTTCAAATATTACATTGCAATATTACCTACCACCAGAAATTGGTTTGAAGATATTAGGATTTCATTTGCAATTTTATTTAATTGCAATGGGATCAAATCGTGCTGTTTGGTATTGTTTTGATGATGTTAGAGTTACTTAGTGAATTTAGGTGATGTTGTTTTCCTGAACATAATTAGAATTAGATTATTTGCTATTTAATGAACATTTTTATTTTCCAATTTGAACAACTTTTATTTTTCACTTTAAATTTGAATTTCAATTTGGATTGGAATTTGAAATGAGATATGATGCAAAGGATGATCAAGCACTGTTAAGCATGGTGACTTGGCATTATCAAGAGGTAATCACTGTAGCTATTACAAGGGGATGTTACACTATCCCCACCACATGATGCTTGGCAACTATAGAATAGATTGGAATAAGAAGTTGACTCAACAAAAATAAATAGCATGAAAGTAAATAGCATAAAGGTAAATGGAATGTCCCTTCGCAGAGGGAAGCAGGGATTTGCAGAGGTGCCAGAGCTCATAGCTTAAAACAGAGATGAATACATTTTGAGAGGCATACCTTTCCTGTCAACGTCACGACCGAGAGTTCTCAAGACTTCCATGCTAAACACATTATAGGCGGTTCCCAAGCGGAAATGTAAAGTTTACTCCCCCTCAACCATTCAAACACAAGCCATGGCTAGCCGAATCCTCTCGTGCCCTCCATACAATGAACTTTTCGGGGGAGTTTGTTTAACTATTTTGTTTTGCCCCAATTACCGCCCTCTCTCGTGCAATGACAAGTGAATAAACACTCATCATGAGAATAACTCTCTTAACATGGAAGATACTGACCACCCACTGCCGCTTCATGAGCGGTACGGGCACACAAAACATATGCTTATTTGAATGATTAGAGGTGACACATGCAAATTTACTTGGAACGGCAGGGTAATACCGTATATAGGTAGGTATGGTGGACACTCATGGAAGAAACTTGGCTCAAGGATTTTGGATGCACAAGTAGTATTCCCGCTTAGTACAGAAATTTAGGCTAGCAAAAGATTCTAAGCAAGCACCACATGTTACAGGATCCATAACAATATAACTTCGATGCAAATATATCCAACCATAACTCATTACGTTGTCTTCCTTGTCCAACTTCAACTAATTTGCTCAAGTTCAAAAATAATTAATGGGTATTCACAATCATAAAAGATGTCCAAGATAATATATTTGTATGTGAAAGTTCCCTTCCATATACTATCTTTCATGAATTGCTCGAATGACTAATATTGTGATTGTCAAACTTCAATAGATTTTACTTTCTAAACCAAGCGTGAAATATTTCTAAGCATGAGACAAGCATATGAAGCACATCTAATTTCAACTTTATGATATTCAATTCATTCAACAATTTACTCATAGGATATAAGCGAAGCATAAGAGTAAATGACAAACTACTCCAAAAGATATAAGTGAAGAACAATGAGTAGTTAAACAATTAAGTAGCTATGTGAAGACTCTCTCCAAATAAAGATTTCAGATCTTTATAATTTTATTCAAACATCAAACAAAATGAAAATAAAAGGACACTCCAAGAATAACACATATCATGTGAATAAGTAAAAACTTAGGCTAACCGATAGTTGTTGATGAAGAAAGGTGGGATGCCTACCGGGGCATCCCCAAGCTTAGTTGCTTGAGACTTCTTGGAATGTTATCTTGGGGTGCCTTGGGCATCCCCAAGCTTGATATCTTGTGTCTCCTTAATTCCTCTCATATCATGGCTTCACCTAAATCTTAAAAACTTCATTCACACAAAACTCAACAAGAACTCATGAGATAAGTTAGTATAAATCAACTCAAAACCTTAACATTCTCTACTGTAGAAAATCAGTAAAATTATAATTAAACATTGTATACTAAATGCCTCTTCACATTTAATACTCCTATCCACAAATAGAAACATTAAACAAGTAACATATGCAAACAATGCAACTATAACCGAAATCTGTCTAAACAGAACAATCTGTAAAGGGGGAATAGAAATTCATAATTCCCTAACTCCTAAAATTCTGAAAAATTACCACATGACAGAGAACTCATGCATTCTTACTGTGTAAAAATTTCAGTTTTTTCTTATGCTCCAGTATAGAATAGAAATTCCAGCACTGGACGCAAAAGTTTCTGTTTTTGCACAGAATCATATCAAAAAGCATCCACACTATCCCAAAGGCTTTACTTGGCACATTATTGAAAGAAAACATATAAAACATGATTACTACAGTAGCTTAATCATGTGGACACACAAAAACAGTAGGTATAAATATTGGGTTGTCTACCAACAAGCACTTTTCTTTAAAGCCTTTTAGCTAGGCATGATGATTTAAATGATGCTCACATAAGAATAGGAATTGCAACATATAAGAGAGCATCATGAATCATATGGCAAGCACATTTAAGCCTAACCCACTTCCTATGCATAGGGATTTTGTGAGCAAACAATTTATGGGAGCAAGAATCAACTAGCATAGGAAGGAAAAACAAGCATGACTTCAAAACTTTCAACGTAAAGAGAGGAAACTTGATGTTGTTGAAATATATATAAGCATATATCCCTCTCTCATAATAATTTTCAGTAGCATCATGAATAAATTCAACAATATAACTATCACATAAAGCATTCTTTCCATGATCTACAAGCATTAAAATTTTATTACTCTCCACATAAGCAAATTTCTTCTCATTCATAATAGTGGGAGCAAACTCAATGAAATAACTATCATGAGATACTTGATTGGCATAATCAAATTGAACATTAAAATCATGATGACAAGTTTCATGGTTATCATCACTCTTTATATCATACATGTCATCACCATAATCATCATAGATAGCAACTTTGTTGTCATAATCAATTGAAACCTCTTCCAAAATAGTGGATTCATCACTAAATAAAGCCATGACCTCTCCAAATCCACTTTTATCATTATTCCAATAAGAATCAACACCCTCCAAAATAGTGGGATCATTATTACATAAAGTTGACACTCTTCCAAACCCACTTTCATCAATATATTCATCATAAATAGGAGGCGTGCTTTCATCATAATAAATTTACTCATCAAAACTTGGGGGACTAAAAATATCATCTTCATCACACATAGCATCCCCAAGCTTGTAGTTTTGCATATCATTAGCATCATGGATATTCAAAGAATTCATACTAATATCATTGCAATCATGCTCATCATTCAAAGAATTTATGCTAAACATTTTATTGAATTCTTCTTCTAACACTATGGCACAATTTTCCGATCTATCATTTTCAAGAAAGACATTATATAGATGAAGCATTTGAGGCAACCTCAATTCCAATTTTTTGTAGTTTTCTTTTATAAACCAAACTAGTGAATAAACAAGAAACTAAAAGATTCAATTTCAAGATCTAAAGATATACCTTCAAGCACTCACCTCCCTGGCAACGGCGCCAGAAAAGAGCTTGATGTCTACTACGCAACTTTTATTCTTGTAGACGTTGTTGGGCCTCCAAGTGCAGAGTTTTGTAGGACAGTAGCAAATTTCCCTCAAGTGGATGACCTAAGGTTTATCAATCCGTGGGAGGCATAGGATAAAGATGGTCTCTCACAAACAACCCTGCAATCAAATACAAGAAATCTCTTGTGTCCCCAACACACCCAATACTACTCCCTCCTCGTCATGGACACCGTCGGGATGATGAAGATGGCCTTTGGTGATGATTTCCCCCTCTGGCAGGGTGCCGGAACAAGGCTCCAGATGGGTTTTCTTTGGTACAAAGGCTTGCGGCGGCAGCGTGGAAGTTCTAGGTTTCTTTTCGGGGGTTTCTCAATATATAGGATTTTTCGGCGTTGGAATTACGCCAGGGGGGTCCCTGAGGGTCCCACAAGCTCGGGGGGCGCGCCTTAGGGGGGCGCCCCCCCCAGGCTTGTGGTGCCCTCGGCCACATCCTGGTCCATCTCTAAAGCTCCGTGGGTCTCTTCTGGTCCATAAAAATCACCGTAAATTTTGGGCCCATTCCGAGAACTTTTATTTCTGCACAAAAAACAACACCACGGTAGTTCTGCTGAAAACAGCGTCAGTTCGGGTTAGTTCTAATCAAATCATACCAAAACCATATAAAATTGTTGTAAACATGGCATGAATACTTCATAAATTATAGATACGTTGGAGACGTATCACGGAGCTTTCGAGGAGCCATGGCAACCGAGACCTGTCAGAAAAAAAGCCCGAAACAAGAACAGAGGAGAAACTTGTGATACGGTGGTCAAAACACCCGTGAGTATATATAATGAAATTTCCCCTTGCAAAACAAGTAATATGGAGGAAAAACGGAGTCGGGAAATCCACGAGGGTGCCACAAGCCTGGTAGGCGCGCCCTGGGGGTAGGGCGCGCCCCCTAGGCTTGTCGCCTCCTCGTGCACTTTTTGGACTGTTTATTATTTTCCTAATTTTTAATATATTCCAAAATGGACAAAAAGTACTTTTATGGAAGTTTTGGAGTCGGTTTACTTACCGTACCACATACCTACTCCTTTCAAGCTTCTGGAGCGTTCCAGAAGGTTTCCTCTATGTGTTCTTCCGGTGTCATTGTTTGAATAATATTAGTTTCAACATTAATGGGTGTACCTAAGATATAATGTTTAATTCTTTGCCCATTAACCACTCTTGGATTATTGCCTTCGGGGTTGTTTATTTTGATGGCTCCGGAGCGATAAACTTCTTCGATGATATACGGTCCTTCCCATTTAGAGAGAAGTTTTCCTGCAAAAAATCTTAAACGAAAATTGTATAATAGAACATGATCACCTACTTTGAATTCCCGTGTTTGAATTCTCTTATCATGCCATCTTTTAACCTTTTCTTTAAACAACTTGGCATTTTCATAGGCTTGGGTTCTCCATTCATCTAGAGAGCTAATATCAAATAACCTCTTTTCACCGGCAAGTTTAAAATCATAGTTAAGTTCTTTAATTGCCCAATATGCTTTATGTTCTAACTCAAGAGGTAAGTGACATACTTTTCCATAAACCATTTTATATGGAGACATACCCATAGGATTTTTATAAGCTGTTCAGTAAGCCCATAATGCATCATCAAGTTTCTTAGACCAATTCTTTCTGGATATATTAACGGTCGTTTGCAAAATCAATTTTATTTCTCTATTAGTTAATTCAACTTGACCACTAGACTGAGGATGATAAGGAGATGCAATTCTATGGTTTACATCATATTTAGCAAGCAACTTACGGAAAGCACCATGAATAAAATGGTAACCACCATCAGTCATTAAATATCTAGGGACTCCAAACCTCGGGAATATAACTTCTTTAAGCATTTTAATAGAGGTGTTATGATCAGCACTACTAGTTGGAATAGCTTCTACCCACTTAGTAACGTAATCAACAGCAACTAGAATATGAGTATACCCATTGGATTTAGGAAAAGGTCCCATATAATCAAAACCCCAAATATCAAATGGTTCAATAACAAGTGAATAATTCATAGACATTTACTGACGTCTACCAACATTACCAATTCTTTGACATTCATCACAAGAAAGGACAAACTTACGTGCATCCTTGAAAAGAGTAGGCCAATAAAAACCAGATTGTAATACCTTGTGTGCAGTTCTATCTCCCGCATGGTGTCCTCCATATGCCTCGGAGTGACACTTACGTAGAATTTGTTCCTGTTCATGCTCAGGTACACAACGTCTAATAATACCATCTACTCCTTCTTTATATAAGTGTGGGTCATCCCAAAAGTAATGTCTTAAATCAAAGAAAAACTTTTTCTTTTGTTGGTATGTGAAACTAGGTGGTATATATGTAGCAACAATATAATTAGCATAGTCTGCATACCAAGGAGTATTACGAGAAGAATTTATCACAGCTAACTGTTCATCAGGAAAATCATCATTAATAGGAAGTGGGTCATCAAGAACATTTTCCATTCTAGACAAATTATCAGCTACGGGATTCTCAGCTCCCTTTCTATCAACAATATGCAAATCAAATTCTTGTAGCAAAAGAACCCACCTAATAAGTCTAGGTTTAGATTCTTTCTTTTCCATAAGATATTTAATAGTAGCATGATCAGTGTGAATAGTAACTTTGGAATCAACAATGTAAGATCTGAATTTATCACATGCAAACACAACTACTAAAAATTGTTTCTTAGTAGTAGCATAATTTCTTTGAGCACTGTCTAGAGTTTTACTAGGATAATGAATAACATTTAATTTATTATCAAATCTTTGTCCTAGAACAGCACCAACAGCATAATCACTAACATCACACATAATTTCAAAGGGTAGGTTCCAATCAGGTGGTTGAACAATAGGTGCAGAAATTAAGGCTTTCTTAAGTATTTCAAAGGCTTCTACACAATCATCATCAGAAACAAATGGAACATCCTTTTGTAAGAGATTATCAAGAGGCCTAGAAATTTTAGAGAAGTCTTTTATAAACCTTCTATAAAAACCAGCATGACCAAGGAAACTTCTTATACCTTTGATATCTTTAGGACATGGCATTTTCTCAATAGCATCAACTTTAGCTTTATCAACTTCAATACCTCTTTCAGAAATTTTATGCCCAAGAACTATACCTTCATTCACCATAAAGTGGCACTTCTCCCAATTCAAGACAAGATTAGTTTCTTCACATCTCTGCAAAACTCGATCAAGGTTGCTCAAGCAATCATCAAAAGAAGTTCCATAAACGGAGAAATCATCCATGAAAACCTCAACAATCTTTTCACAAAAGTCAGAGAATATAGCAGTCATACATCTTTGAAAGGTAGCAGGTGCATTACATAAACCAAAAGGCATACAACGATAAGTATAAGTTCCAAAAGGACAAGTAAAGGTGGTTTTCTCTTGATCTTTAGGTGAAACGGGTATTTGAGAAAAACCAGAATAACCATCTAGGAAACAAAAGTGTGTATGCTTAGATAATCTTTCTAACATTTGATTAATAAAAGGCAAGGGGTAATGATCTTTCCTAGTAGCTTTATTTAATTTCCTGAAATCAATTACCATCCTATAAGCAGTTACAATTCTTTGTGGGATAAGTTCATTTTTATCATTAGGAACAACGGTAATACCTCCTTTCTTAGGAACACAATGAACATGACTTACCCATATACTATCAGCTATGGGATAAATTATACCTGCTTCCAGAAGCTTTAATATTTCAGTTCTTACCACATCCTTCATTCTAGGATTCAGCATTCTTTGATGATCAACAACGGGTTTAGCATCTGGCTCCATATGAATTTTATGCTGACATAAGGTGGGACTAATGCCCTTAAGATCATCAAGAGTATATCCAATAGCAGCATGGTGATTCTTCAGAGTTTTAAGTAATCTCTTTTCTTCATGCTCGGAAAGGTTAGCACTAATAATAACAGGATATATCTTCTTTTCATCAAGATAAGCATATTTAAGTGTATCAGGTAATTGCTTTAATTCAAACACAGGATCACCCTTGGGTGGAGGTGGATCTCCCAAGGTTTCAATAGGCAAATTATGTTTAAGGATAGGTGCTTGTTTAAATAACAGCTCATCTATTTCATTTCTTTCATTCATATACATATCATTCTCATGGCCTAGCAAATATTGTTCTAAAGGATCAGTAGGAGGCACAGCAATAGAAGAAAGACCAATGATTTCATCCTTACTAGGTAATTCTTTATCATGAGGTTGTCTACGAAACTTAGAGAAATTAAACTCATGAGACATCTCACCAAAATTAACACTGACAATTTCTTTAGTGCAATCAATCTTGGCATTGAATGTATTCAAGAAAGGTCTACCAAATATAATGGGACAAAAATCATCTTGTGGTGATCCAAGAACAAGAAAATAAGTAGGATATTTGATCTTACCACACAAGACTTCAACATCTCTAACAATCCCAAGTGGTGAAATAGTATCTCTATTTGCAAGCTTAATAGTAACATCAATATCTTCAATCTCAACAGGTGCAATATCATTCATGACTTCTTGATAGAGAGTAAACGGAATAGCACTCACACTAGCACCAATATCACACAAACCATGATAGCAATGATCTCCAATTTTAACAGATATACCAGGCATGCCAATTACAATTTTTTTTATCTTTAGTGTATGGTTTAGCAATTCTAGTTGCTTGATCACAGAAATATATGACATGTCCATCAATATTATCAACCAAAAGATCTTTAACCATTGCAATATTAGGTTCAACTTTAATTTGTTCAGAGGGTCTTGGTGCTCTAATATTACTCTTATTAACCACAGTTGAAGCTTTAGCATGTTCCTTAATTCTAACAGGGAAAGGAGATTTCTCAATATAAGCAGTAGGCACAACTGGATCAACATGGTAAACAATTGTTTCTTCTTTAACACTAACAGGTTCTTCATTCAATTCAATAGGTGGATGATATTTAAACTATTTCTCCTTAGGGAGATCAACATGAGCAGCAAAAGATTCACAAAAGGTAGCTACTATCTCAGAGTCAAGTCCATACTTAGTACTAAACTTATGAAAAGCATCAGTTTCCATAAAAGATTTAACACAATCAAACTCAAGATTTATACCTGACTCATTACCTTTGTCGATTTCCCAATCTTCAGAGTTATGTTTAATTCTTTCCAGAAGTTCCCATCTAAATTCAATAGTTCTCTTCATAAAGGAACCAGTAGAAGAAGTATCGAGCATGGATTAATCATTATGAGAAAGCCAAGCATAAAAGTTTTGAAGAATTATTTCTCTTGAGAGCTCATGATTGGGGCATGTGTGCAACATATACTTAAGCCTCCCCCAAGCTTTAGCAATACTTTCTCCTTCGTGAGGCCAAAAATTATATATATAATTCCGATCACGATGAACCAAATGTATAAGATAAAATTTCTGGTGGAATTCCAGCTTCAACCGGTTCCAGTCCCATGTTTCAGTATCATCACATAGCGTATACCATGTTAATGCCCTTCCCACCAAAGATAAAGGGAATACCTTCATCTTAACTCTATCTCCGGATAAACCTGCAAGTTTAACAATCCATAAATTTCATCCACATATATCTAGTGCATATCAGGATGTACCATTCCATCTCCTGCATAAGGATTAGCTAGCAGTTTCTCTACCATACCCGAAGGAATTTCATAATAAATATTTTTAGTAGGTTCAATAGGTTGAGGGGCAACTATCAATGCTTCCGGTCGAGGTGAAGATACCCTGAACAAACCCCTCAAAGTATTACTTTCCATGGTGACAAGTGACAATAAATTTCAGCACATAATATAAATGTTTCGTTACCAAATTTCACTACCCAAAGGCGCTTCACTCCCAGCAACGGCGCCAGAAAAGAGTCTTGATGATCCACTAGTGTAGGGGATCAATCGTAGTCCTTTCGATAAGTAAGAGTGTCGAACCCAATGAGGAGCAGAAGGAAATGCCAGGCGGTTTTCAGCAAGGTATTCTCTGCAAGTACTGAAAGTAGCGGTAACAGATAGTTTTGGTAGCAAGATAATTCATAATAAGTAACTAGTAACAAGTATAATAAAGTGCAGCAAGGTGGCCCAATCCTTTTTGTAGCAAAGGACAAGCCGGAACGAACTCATATAATAAGCAAAGCGTTCTCGAGGACACATGGGAATTTCATCTAGTCACTTTCATCATGTTTGTTTGATTTGCGTTCGCTACTTTGATAATTTGATATGTGGGTGGACCGGTGCTTGGGTGTTGTTCTTACTTGAACAAGCCTCCCACTTATGATTACCCCCTCTCGCAAGCATCCGCAACTACGAAAGAAGAATTAAGATAAATCTAACCATAGCATGAAACATATGGATCCAAATCAGCCCCTTACGGAATAGTGCATAAACTTGGGTTTAAGCTTCTATCACTCTAGCAACCCATCATCTAACTACTACTCCACAATGCCTTCCCTTAGGGCCAAAGATGGTGAAGTGTCATGTAGTCGACGTTCACACGACACCACTAAAGGAAGCAACAACATACATATCATCAAAATATCGAACGAATACCAAATTCATATGATTACTTATGACAAGACTTCTCCCATGTCCTCAAGAACAAAAGTAACTACTCCCAAATCATATTCATGTTCAAGATCAGAGGGGTACTAAATAGCATTAAGGATCTAAACATATAATCTTCCACCAAAAAAACCAACTAGCATCAACTACAAGATATAATCAACACTACTAGCAACCCACAGGTACCAATCTGAGGTTTTGAGACAAAGATTGAATACAAGAGATGAACTAGGGTTTGAGATGAGATGGTGCTGGTGAAGATGTTGATGAAGATTGGTCCTCCCACAATGAGAGGATCGTTGGTGATGTCGATGGCTTCGATTTCCCCCTCCCGGAGGGAAGTTTCCCCTGCGGAATCGCTCCGCCGGAGAGCAAAATAGCTCCTGCCCAGGTTCTGCCTCAAGACAGCGGCGCTTCATCCCAAAAATCTTCTTTTGATTTTTTTTCTAGGGCAAATGGCTTCATATAGTAGAAGGAGGGGGCCAGAGGCCTGCCAGGGGGGCGCGCCCCCCAGGCTTGTGGCTTCCTGGTGGGCCCCCTTCTGTTGATTCTTTCACCAGTAGTTTTTATATATTCCGAAATAATTCTCCATAAATTTTCAGGTCATTTGGAGTTGTGCAGAATAGCTAACTCTGTTTCACCCCTTTCAAGTCCAGAATTCCAGCTGCCGGCATTCTCCTTCTTCATGTGAATCTTGCAAAATAAGAGAGAAAAGGCATAAGAATTGTACCATAAAGTGAAATAATGATCAAAAACATAATAATTATTAGTAGGAAATCATGATGCAAATTGGACGTATCAATAATCAATCCGGTCATTGAGCTTGAAGATGACGTCCCCAATATTCTTGCCGTCCACCTTGTGCTCATGGATGAACTCCGTGATCATGGAGTGGTTAGCACTAAGTCCGCGCTCCACCATCCCGTGGCACTTGAAGATTTCCTGTTCCACCGCTTCCAGCCTGGCCTTCTTGCTCCCGGTCTTCTTAGGTCCTTGAATGTCCCGGATGTGGAGCACCCCCTCACGCATCTCAATGGCTTGAGGGTGCTTCATCACCTCCGGTAGGTACGGGTTGATGACCTTCTCATAGAACTTGTCCATGGACGAGCTTGGAGACGCCATGGCGATCTAGATCTGTCAGAAAACAGCCCAAAACAAGAACAGAGGAGAAACTTGCGATGCGGTGGTCAAAACACCCGTGAGTATATATAATGAATTTTTCCCGTGCAGGACAAGTAATATGGAAGAAAAACAGAGTCGGGAAAGTCCACAAGGGGGCCACAAGCCTGGTAGGCGTGCCCTGGGGGGTAGGGAGCGCCCCTCAGGCTTGTCGCCTCCTCGTGCACTTTCGGACTGTTTATTATTTTCCTAATTTTTTATATCTTCCAAAACGGACAGAAAGTACTTTTATGGAAGTTTTGGAGTCGGTTTACTTACCGTACCGCATACCTACTCCTTTTCAGGATTCTGGAGCGCTCCAGAAGGTTTCTTCTATGTGCTCTTCCGGTGTCATTGTTTGAATAATATTAGTTTCAACATTAATGGGCGTACCTGAGATATAATGTTTAATTCTTTGCCCATTAACCACTCGCGGATTATTGCCTTCGGAGTTGTTTATTTTGATAGCTCCGGAGCGATAAACTTCTTCGATGATGTATGGCCCTTCCCATTTAGAGAGAAGTTTTCCTGCAAAAAATCTTAAACGAGAATTGTATAATAGAACATGATCACCTACTTTGAATTCCCGTTTTTGAATTCTCTTATCATGCCACCTTTTAAATTTTTCTTTGAACAACTTGGCATTTTCATAAGCTTGTGTTCTCCATTCATCTAAGGAGCTAATATCAAATAACCTCTTTTCACTGGCAAGTTTAAAATCATAGTTAAGTTCTTTAATTGCCCAATATGCTTTATGTTCTAGTTCAAGAGGTAAATGACATGCTTTTCCATAGACCATTTTATATGGAGACATACCCATAGGATTTTTATAAGCAGTTCTGTAAGCCCATAGTGCATCATCAAGTTTCTTAGACCAATTCTTTCTAGATCTATTAACGGTCTTTTGCAAAATTAATTTTATTTCTCTATTTGTTAACTCAACTTGACCACTAGACTGAGGATGATAAGGAGATGCAATTGTATGATTAACATCATATTTAGCAAGCAACTTATGGAAAGCACCATGAATAAAATGTGAACCACCATTAGTCATTAAATATCTAGGCACTCCAAACCTCGGGAATATAGCTTCTTTAAGCATTTAATAGAAGTGTTATTGTCGGTGTAAAAACCGGTAGACCTCGGGGTAGGAAGTCCCGAGCTGTGGATCTCGAACAAATGGTAACAGGAACAGGGAGACGATGTTTACCCAGGTTCGGGCCCTCTTGATGGAGGTAAAACCCTACGTCCTGCTCTTGTTTATATTGATGGGGAAGTATCAAGTACAGAGTTGATCTACCTTGAGATTGTATGATCTAGTCCTAAGGCTAGGTGAATGAGATTGTGTTGAGGTCCCTTCTATAGGCTAAACCCTTTGGCTTATATACACGCCGAACAGTGCATCTAGGGTTACAAGGTCGGTATCCAGGCGAGGAGGCAGCAAGGGAAGTCTTGGAGTATACGTCAAGTCTTCGGTAGGTGTAATCTTGTTCTTCCTTCTCGCATGCATCTTCCGGAGTCCATCTTGATAAGAATGAGGGCCCACTGGCCCAGCCCGAGGAATATGGGCTGACTAGGTTGGTACCCCCTAGTCCAGGACACCGTCAGTAGCCCCCGAACTAGTCTTCTACGCCGAGGACGATCTCTTCAATGGTGGTAACTTCAGATCCGAAGTCCTTGGCTTGACAGACGAGTTCCCCTTCGAAATTCCGGATCCCTTAGCCGCCCTTCTAAGAAGTGGTGTCTTGTTGACGACATTCAGCCCGGTTCTCTCCCCATCCGGGGTCATGAGTTAACTTAGCCTTGAAGGCTAGCCACCCAGGTGTGAATAGTTCCCCATAGTCTGACAACTTTATCGAAGCGACGCTACCCACCATGGGTCAGGCAGTTACTGCCTATCTCAAATCGTGGTTCGAGGCTGCCTTTTTACTGGCACGTCCCGTCAAGGTGGGGATCGTGCCCGTGTTTTCAAGGATATCATCATGATTCTGTCTTCCCCCAATGCGCATAACGACATCTTCGGAGGGGGAGAGTGGCATTTTTATTGGCGCGGCAAGGGGACTCTTGGCCTTTCAACAGCCTATAAGAGCAAAACGTTAACAGAGCCTGTAGCTACGCTCCCATTTCCCCTGCCTTCTGCCTCCTCGAGCCCCAGCGCCCAGATCCAATCTCGCCTCTTCCCACCTTTGCACACCCAAGCTCTCCCACCCAGCCATGGCCAACACCCTCAAAGGGCACTGGGGGCTCCATCGTGACCGAGGGTATGCTTCAGGAGCTACGGAGTCCGAGGTATATCCCCGCCAACGTCGCCGCTCGGGCTCCCGACGCCGACCAGCAGGTGCCCGCTCCCAACCAAGGGGAGCGGGTAGTCTTCATCCCTCACCTCATCCGAGGCCTGGGGTTCCCACTGCACCCATTCTTGCGCGGGGTGATGTTCTACTACGGCCTTGACTTCCACCACATGGCCCCGAACTCCATCCTCCACCTCGCCTCCTTCATAACGGTGTGCGAGGCCTTCCTCCGCATCGAGCCGCACTTCGGCCGATGGCTGAAGACCTTCGGCGTTAAGCCGAAGTCCAGCGGCTCTGATATGGTGGAGTGTGGAGGCTCCATGGTCAGCAAGAACCAGGGAGCCGCCTGGTTCGATGGCACCTTCATTGAGACGGTCAAGGAGTGGCAGTGGGAGTGGTTCTACATCACTGAGCTGCTCGCCGCTGGCCAGACCGAGGTCCCTGCCTTTTCGGCCGGGCCTCCAAGGAAGCTCAAGTCTTGGAAGGAGAAGGGTGTCCTCTAGGGAAACCCAGAGGAGGTGGAGACACTGATCTAGAAGATCCAGTGGTGGTCCCTCAAGAAGAAGCTCCAACTGCCCGACGTGGTCAACGTCATGCTCCACAGCCACCTCCTCCCGCTCCAACTCCGGGCCACCCCGATGTGGGAGCACAAGTCCGGAGATGCCGGGCCTGTCCTCAACTTCTTCCGCTCCTCCCTGGCCGGGATGTGGACGCGGCTCTTCAAGCTGGCCAAGGGTAAGATTCCGAAGGAGGGGAAGGACCTCGGCTTCGAGGTCGGCTACACCGCCACACCGGTATGTGTTCAATACACACATTTACATTTCTCTCCTTCTAAGTAGGACAGGTTTGGATGAAAGGACCTATTCCATGTTTGCATAACTGGGCGAACAAGGTGCAGCAGATGTCATGCCCGGCACCACTTCCGGAGGGGGAGAAATCCCCTCTGCTTACTGCGCTCCTGACCGAGGAACCACACGTGGTGATTGATACGTCCAATTTGCATCATGATTTCCTACTGTTAATTATTATGTTTTTAATCATTATTACACTTTATGGTACAATTCTTATGCCTTTTCTCTCTTAATTTGCAAGATTTACATGAAGAGGGAGAATGCCGGCAGCTGGAATTCTGGACCTGAAATAGCCACATCAGAGATACCTATTCTACAGAGCTCCAATTGACCTAAAATTTCACGGAGATATTTTATTGAATATATAAAAAATACTAGAGAAAAGACATACCAGAGGGGACCCACCAGTTGCCCACAAGGCAACAGGGCACGCCCCCCCTGGGCGCGCCCTGATGCCTTGTGGGGCCCACAGCTGGCGTCTGGCCCCCTCCTTCTGCTATATAAGGCCATTTGCCCTAGAAAAAATAAGGAGAAGAATTTCGGGATGAAGCGCCGCCGTCTCAAGGCGGAACCTGGGCAGGAGCTATTTTGCTCTCCAGCGGAGCGATTCCGCCGGGGATACTTCCCTCCGGGAGGGCTAAATTGAAGCCATCGACATCACCAAGAATCCTCTCATCGTGGGAGGACCAATCTTCATCAACATCTTCACCAGCACCATCTCATCTCAAACCCTAGTTCATCTCTTGTATTCAATCTTTGTCTCAACACGTCAGATTGGTACTTTGTGGCTTGCTAGTAGTGTTGATTACATCTTGTAGTTGATGGTAGTTGGTTTATTTGGTGGAAGATTATATGTTCAGATCCTTAATGCTATTCAATACCCCTCTGATCTTGAACATGAATATGATTTGTGAGTAGTTACTTTTGTTCTTGAGGACATGGGAGAAGTCTTGTCATAAGTAATCATGTGAATTTGGTATTCGTTCGATATTTTGATGATATGTATGTTGTTGCTTCATTTAGTGGTGTCGTGTGAACGTCGACTACATGACACTTCACCATCTTTGGGCCTAATGGAAGGCATTGTGGAGTAGTAATTAGATGATGTGTTGCTAGAGTGACAGAAGCTTAAACCCTAGTTTATACGCTATTCCGTAAGGGGCTGATTTGGATCCATATGTTTCATGCTATGGTTAGAGTTATCTTAATTCTTCTTTCATAGTTGCGGATGCTTGCGAGAGGGGGTAATCATAAGTGGGAGGCTTGTTCAAGTAAGAACAACACCTGTCGTGGTTTTGTCATGGCAGATGTCCTCATGAAAGGACTTAGTCGTGAGGCCATCACAGCTAGGTGGTAACTTGAACGGGGTTGATCGGAATCGAGAGACAAGGGTTTACCCAGGTTCGGCCTCTCTCGATGGAGGTAATAGCCTACGTCCTGCTTTGGTTGTATTGATGATGATCTCGATTACAAGGGTGCGACTTGGCTAACCTAGTACTCGAGAGCTTGTAACCTAGTCTTTCTGCCTCAGGGGCTCGCCTTTATATATAGGTCGAGGCCCTGGGTTTACAACAGAGTCCGGGTCGTAACATGACCCGTGACCTACTCGTATTCCTCATCTTGTTACACAAGGGAACTCTTTGTGACGCCTTGCAGGGAAAACTACTCAAGGCGGTCGACCGTAAGTCGGCCCACTAAGGGCGGCTCATCCTCTGGCCCATGTCTTCTGAATCATCACGACCCACCTGGCCAAAGCTTTCCTCTTGAGTCGCCATGTAATGACCCGGCCCCAAACGGGCGGGTTACTTCCAGGCGGGTTATACCCAGGGGTTATATCCCCAACATTAGCCCCCAGGTTGATTTGAATTTATTCATGTCAACCTTCAAAATAAGAATAACCCGTACTGATCTTCTGGGTCACGGCCGGCTTATAGTTGCCGGCTTATAACGTGCTTCACACTTGTCATATCTTCCCTTTGAAATCTATGACTCCATTCAACTGATATCCGCAAATCTCGCGTGACGTCATTTAAAATCTTGAGTGGATCTAACAGGCCCGATAAATGAGGTGCCTTTTATCACTGCGTCGCCTTGATTCTCGCACTTGCCGTTTCGCTTCTCCTTTCCTTTAAATGCTCCCGAGGGGTCCTCATTTTCACTTTACCGCCTCGAGTCTTCTTCTTCCTCCTCTCGCCACACGTGCACCTGGAGCTCCGCCGCCGCTCGCCCTTAAGCTCGCCGGCGTCCCCAAGCCTTCGTCTTCTTCGTGTGCATCGTCGTCGGAGCTCGTTCACACCGCCCGGGATCATCTCCCGCAACCAGGTACTCATTCCCGTCGCCATAGATCTACACTGTATCTCGACCTAGTTCATCGTTGTTCTTGCCTCGGCCATACCTCCATTGCCATCGTTAGATCTAGGTTTTGCACTTCCTTGATTCAGAAATGCTCCACCGTTAATTGCAGCATCATTTTTGTATCTGGACGAACTTGAACTTTGGTAGAAACAATAGATAGATCAACTTAGGCCTTCCAGTGAATGAACTCGGCGCTGAAAATATTTTTCTTTAAACTGATTTTATAGATCGGAAAAATCATCCGATCTGTGTGAAACCTGTTTGTGCAACACTTAGCAAAAACTAGAAATTCTAGCATCTGGTAAACCGCCCTTACTCTTGGCGACTCATGTCCACTTATAGCTGAAATCCCAGTCGGGCGACTTACTGAACGTGGTGACTCGCCCCTGTACTTTTGATCATATGATGCGAGCTTTATCATGAACATGAGTAATCCTGCCATTTATGTTTTTGCATTCCTCATTCATATTTAGGCGACTTGCTATGGCGAAGACCACAGTCTGCAACTGGACGTATTCTCAAGTCTCTGATCTTGTACTGAAAGATTATAAAGAGCAAGGCTTCCTGTCGGCTCAAGAAGTAATTGGCTATCGAGCCCCTTCAGCAGCAGAAGACACCCCTCACCCTCGCGAAGGGGAAGTCGTGATTTTTACTGACCATCTTCTCAGAGGTTTCTCTCCACCCGGGTCAAAATTTTCCGGGATGTTCTACACTTTTTCAACCTGCACCCGCAAGACATTGGTCCAAACTCTGTATCCAACCTGTGCCAATTTCAAGTTTTATGTGAGGTATATTTGCAAATAGAGCCCACCGGTCCTCTCTTCAGAGAGTTCTTCTACCTCAACCGGCAAACTGAGTGCGCTGACGGTCCCTGCCTGGAACTTGGCGGGGTCTCAATTCAAAGACGAAGAGACGTTCCTTTTCCTGCAGCTGCTCTGTCGAGTCACCCTAAAGGTTGGAACAAAACATGGTTCTACTGCAAGAACACAGCTCCAGCTGATGAAAACCCTCTGTCGGGTTATAGACCTGAACGCCTTCCCCCAACCTTTGAACTTCCTGGCTGGGCTTCACAAGAAGAACGTGCGCAAGTCGCCCACGTCTATCCAAAGTTGAGAGCTTTGCTAGTGAACGGTCTGACTGGTGTTGACTTGACCCGGTGCTGGCTTACCTGGCAGATCCTGCCCTTAAGTCGCCGAGGCGACTTAATGTGTAATTATTCTGGCGAGTCAAACGACCCTCAACGGTTCAGTCATGTTGATATGTCAGCTGATGAGATAAATAAGGCGACGAAGAAGCTACTCGGGGAAACTCAAGAAGCATGCAACAAGACCGGACTGAAGCCATTTTATGCCCTCAACCAAGCTCCTCCAGTAAGCATTCTTGTAATTGTTTCATCCGGCTTATCAATCCATAAATTAAGCTTACTCGTTGATCTCGTTAAACTGTAGGTCAACTCTTCATTCTGGAACAGGAGGACGAAGAAAGCCATCGCCAAATCCAAAGCTGCACCAGCTCAGAAAAAGAACAAGCCGGCCGCTGAACATGAGACGGCAGCTAGGGGCCAGTCGCCATTGGTTGATGATGAATCAGAGGTAGAACTTGACTCCCTTGGCTGTCTTTTCGTTGCACTGGCTGACGCCTCTTATTTCCAGGACGATGTTGATGTAAGCCGGGCTGATGACGTTGAGGTAATTTCTATCTCTTCCGACTCAGACAACTTTGTTCCCCAAAAGCTAAGAAAAACTGTGAGGAAAGTGCCTTTTTCTCATCCACTTGCTCACTTAGACCAAAAAATTTCTTTAAAGAAATCACACCATGCCGAATCGGTAAGGCGCCAGACTCGAAGTGGCTCTGGAGAGCTTTTGGGCGGCTTATCTGATACGCCAAACCTCCGCAAGCGTCGAAATGAGGTGCCTCATAGTCCCACTCCATCTCACCCGCTTGCCGGTCTTTTTAAACAACCACTTAACCCGTCTGACTCGGATTATCAGGAGTCGCCGCCATCATCTGGCGACTCATCTGCCACTCAATTGCCACCCTTGATCATCAAACCAGGGTAAGTGCTTGTCGATGAGTCTTCCTAGGTTATACGTGTCATATTATTGATCTGCATCTGCTTGTACCCTCACAGGGGCAAGGCCAAAAAGAGGAAAACTGGCGAGTCATCCTCGACCCCAGAGAACCTTGAACCAGAAGATCCAAATTTGGTGACCCCTGTAGGACAACATGAGACGGCGAAGGATCAAGCTGGTGCCAATGTTGATCCGCCCAAGCAAAACGAGCCGCCAACTACTGAAGAGGTGAATACTCAAGTAGGCGCATCTGACACGATGGAGGATCTTAACCCGGCAAGTCCTGCTCACCCTTCTAGTCCACAGAAGGCGACTGAAGATATAGCTTTATCATCTCCGCAACCTGCCGACGAAGTCACCATCACAGGGGTGTCTTTTAAAGCTCCAGAGCCATCGACTATTTTGACTAAACTTGTATCAAAAGATGACCCGGTGGCGGCTGAAAAAGGGAAAAACAAACTTGAACTCCCAATGCTTGAAGGACTCAGCGCGGCTGATATTCATGAATTATATCTGACTCGGCTATCAACAAGCCGGGAGATGGAAGCCAACTTGGTCAACATGTTGAAAAGGAAATATGAGGTAAATATAATCTCGTCCTTTCCATACTTATATATCTTGTGTGGCCGCCAAATCTTAGACAGAGGTCAGCATGAATGTGTGTAAGACTTCCAGGATGATAATACTCCGGTGCGGAAATGTAGCCCCCAAGGGCCGGGTTGTTATGTATATAACAAACCGGTTCTTTAACATGTTTGAAAAGCAACGTGTAGCCCCCAAGGGCCGACTCATTTTGATAAGATGAGTCAGGTCTTCAACGATTGTCCTCTGTAAAAGCAACGTGTAGCCCCCAAGGGCCGGCTTGCCTCTATGAAACAGCCAGGTCTTCAATAATATTGAGAACAAAGTGACATGTAGCCCCCAAGGGCCAGCTTGTTTTTATAAAACAGTCGGGTCTTCATCAATTATAGAGCAAACTGATGTGTAGCCCCCAAGGGCCAGCTTGTTTCTGTGAAACAGCCGGGTCTGCATCATATTGTAAAAAAAACTGACTGTGATAGCCGCCAAGGGCCGACTCATTGTGCTAAGTTGAGTTGGAGCTTGCCCTTGATATTTGTAAAAAAGTGAACTTGCATTAGCCCCCAAGTGCCATGTAGACTGCTAGCAACTGCTTGGGACTTCAGGATTATAAAATGTACTGATGTGACCAGGTATGAAAGGGTCTGTTGAATGATGCCGAGTCTAGAGCAGCCGGCTTGCAAGAGCAACTTAAGGCGGAGAAAAAACTTCAAGCTGATGCCGAGTCGGCAACCGCGTCTCTAGAAGAAACAGCATCAACGACCGCCGAAAAATTGAGAGTATTGACAGCGTCTCGTGAGAGAGAGAGAAACTTGCTGCTGAAACGTGCTGAAGAAGCAGAAAACAAACTCAAGCCTCTCTGTGAAGAGTTAACCGGGTTAAAGCGACACCTCAATCAAATGACCCAAGCTATTTTTGGTAAGTACCCGCCAATCTTTTATTCGAGTCATATTTGGTACTGTTAACTCGCCTGCGAACTGCAATCTGTAGTTGAGTCATACTTTGGGCAAAAAATTGCAGGGAACCAGACTGTAAATCTTGGACAAGAGCCGCTGGTCAAGCTAAAGGCGATGTACACCTTTGTGGAGCAACTTTATGCCGGGAGTTTGTTCACGATTATGTCAGTGATGAGACATAAAGAGCCACCAAAATATATCAAGGACGTGTTGAATCAACTGTCCACCATGCCGAAGTACATCGAGGAGCTCCAGAAATCAGCCGCCCGATCAGCCAGCATGCTAGCCCTGGGCCGAGCCAAGGCGTATGTGCCGGATATGGATTTATCTGAGCTGGCTGGCGGGTTTCCGGAATTGAAGGAGGACGGCACAGAATTCAGTTCATCTGATTATTCACGTTGTTTGAAAGAGACGCGCGTCGTGGCGAGGCAAATTGCTGAAGAGGTGGACTTGAAGAGGTACCAGGCGGCCTATGGTGAAAATAACCAACGGGTCACACCGCCAATCTTCAAGGCAATCGACCTGACGCCAAGACGCCGTAAGCACATTTTTGCTCCTGATGTTGATCCATCAATTATCTTGGGAGAGGACGCCGAGTTCCAAGCCTTGACCACCCTCGACTGAGACTTCGAAAATCTTCAGATAAGAGGAATAACAGAGCCGGAGCAGGGTGACCCGGAGTCTCAAGCCGCCAAGAAACAGCAAGAGGGAGCTAACCCGGGAGCTGATAACCCGGAGGGCGCTGAAACGGGTGCCTAGGAGTAGAGCTCCAAAGAACTTTGACATTATGGAGCCCAATTTTGGCTTTTTGTAATAGGATAGCAGAAAAAACACTTAAGTGCTCTGACGTGCCTTCATGTACTTGAAATTTTGCAGTATTTTGGATGAAACTGCTGCACCGGTATGATTGAATATTAACCCGCCCAATCTTGTTTGGAAAACTGCTTTGTTGAATATCAGGATGGCGAGTCATACTTGTATGAACCAGCAGTAACTGATCCTTCACTGCAGAACACAGGTCATGGAATAATCCAGAGCGCTTAATAGCTGTCCGACTTGTGGTAACACAAATCTGAAATAACCCGTTTAGGATTTTTGTTTAACCCAGCTCATCCATGATCCGGCGGCTCATGGCCAATGGGAAACAATTGTAATCCCTGTAAAAATGGAACATAAGTCAAGAATAGATATTAATGTTGAGTCGACTTTCGAGGCACGACAATATAGACCGACTTTCGAGGCTCGAGTCTTGCTTCATAGAAGCTGGCGTGCTAGCCCATGGTTTATCCTCGCTCTCTGTAAGCCGGCTCTCACGTGACATCCGATGTTTTAACCAAGACAAGTTCAGGGTCATAAAGATGATTGACTTGTCAAGAGTACACCGAGTCACCTGATCGGAGTAGCATCAAGCAGACAGTCAGGTTTAACCAAGATAATGTGGCGTTAATTGCCGGGTCAAGAGGGTGAGATAGCTAAACTCGGTGAGTTGGAAGCCCCCAAGTGACCAATGATCCAAAAAACAAAGACTCATGCAAAATATTTGAGATGAAACGGCAGAGACCCCGAGTTTCGAGGGTGCCGGCTTATGTTTTATTGATCATAATATATACAAAGGTATGTACAAGTAACTTGAGCTAGTGGCTCTAAGTGTAATCAGGACGGAGATGAGCGATATTCCAGGGCCTGTTGGTCTCCTCCTCCGACGTACGTGATTTATGGTGCTCACGTATATCCAGCAGGTAATATGAACCGTTGTTGAGATTCTTGCTGATGACAAAAGGCCCTTCCCAGGGAGGGGAAAGCTTGTGCATACCCGCCTGTTCTTGAATCAGACGGAGTACTAAGTCGCCCTCTTGGAAAGTATGGCTGCGAACCCGACGGCTGTGATAGCGACGTAGGTCTTGCTGATAGATTGCAGATCGTGCTGCTGCTAAATCCCGTTCCTCCTCCAATGCATCGAGAGAATCTTGATGAGCCTGCTCGTTATCTGCTTCGACGTAGGCGGTGACCCGGGGGGAATCATGGCGAATATCGCTAGGAAGGACAGGTTCTGCACCGTAGACCATGAAGAAAGGCGTATAGCCTGTTGATCTGTTAGGGGTAGTCCGTATGTTCCAAAGGACAGAAGGAAGCTCCTCAACCCAGCAACCCCGCGTGCGCTCGAGGGGGACCATAAGCCTTGGCTTGATACCGCGTAAAATCTCTTGATTAGCACGTTCTGCTTGGCCATTGGACTGAGGGTGTGCAACTGAGGAAACATCAAGCCGGATATGCTCTTGTTGACAAAACTGCTTCATAGCTCCCTTTGATAAATTTGTGCCATTATCAGTGATGATGCTATGTGGATAACCAAAGCGAAAAATCAACTTTTTCAAGAACTTGACTGCTGTGGCTGCATCACAATTGCTGATTGGCTCGGCCTCAACCCACTTGGTGAATTTATCAACAGCAACCAAAAGATGGGTTTTCTTGTCCTTGGACGGCTTAAACGGGCCAACCATGTTGAGCCCCCAGACTACAAAAGGCCATGTGATAGGAATCATCCGGAGCTCTTGAGCCGGAATATGAGCCTGGCGTGCAAACTTCTAGCAACCATCACACTTTTGTACCATATCCTCAGCATCTGCGTGAGCTGTAAGCCAGTAAAAACCATGCCGAAAAGCTTTTGCCACCAAGGATCTTGAGCCGGCATGATGACCACAATCACCAGCATGAATCTCATTGAGAATTTCTCGCCCTTCGTCAGGGGAGACACAACGCTGAAAAACCCCTGTGATGCTTCTTCTGTGTAACTCGCCATTGATGATTGTCATAGACTTGGAGCGGCGGACGATCTGACGAGCCATGAGTTCATCAGAAGGAAGCTCTCCTCGGGTCAGATAATCCAGATAAGGAACTGTCCAGTCCGGAATTGCATGAAGAGCCGCCACCAACAGTGCCTCCGGGTCAGGAATAGCGAGATCTTCCTCGAAAGGCAATTTGACAGAAGGATGATGTAGCACGTCAAGGAAAACATTGGGAGGGACCGGCTTACGTTGAGAGCCGAGTCACGACAATGCATCAGCCGCCTCGTTGAGCCGCCGATCAATGTGATCAACTTGATACCCTTTAAAGTGTCCTGCCACCGTGGTGACCGCCTGCCGATAAGCCGCCATAAGTGGGTCTTTGGAATCCCACGTTTCGGAAACTTGTTGTGCGACTAGATCTGAGTCGCCCAAACACCTGACCCGGCTGAGATTCATCTCTTTGGCCAGCCGAAGACCGTGGAGGAGAGCCTCGTATTCAGCTGCATTGTTAGTACAGGTAAACATGATCCTCAGGACATAACAAAATTTATCACCTCGAGGAGAAGTTATGACCACTCCAGCCCCCGAGCCTTCTAGCTGTCTAGAACCATCAAAATTTATAGTCCAATATGTGTTATCAGGCTTCTCTTCCGGAGCTTGGAGTTCGGTCCAATCATTGATGAAATCAACAAGTGCTTGAGACTTGATGGCCGTGCGGGGCACGTATTTAAGATGATGTGGGCCAAGCTCAATTGCCCACTTGGCAACCCGGCCTGTGGCTTCCCTGTTCTGGATAATATCTCCCAAGGGTGCTGAACTGACCACAGTAATGGGGTGCTCCAGAAAATAATGTCGGAGCTTGCGACTAGCCATGAAGACACCAAACACCAGTTTCTGCCAATGTGGGTACCTTTGCTTAGACTCGGACAAAACTTCGCTGACATAATAGACTGGCCTCTGGACTGGATATTCTTTCCCTGCCTCTTTCCTCTCGACCACAACTGCAACACTTACCGCTTTATTATTGGCAGCAATGTACAGGAGCATAGGCTCTTTAGCTATAGGAGCGGCGAGGACAGGCGGCTCAGCCAGCTGCTTCTTGAGGGCTTCAAAAGCTGCATCAACGGCATCACTCCAGACAAAGTCATCAGTCTTTTTCAGCAACTGGTACAGGGGAATAGCCTTCTCACCAAGGCGACTTATGAACCGGCTTAGGGCTGCAATACGACCCGCCGTGCGCTGAACGTCATTGATATTCTCTGGCTTCACAAGTGAGGTGATGGCTTTGATTATATCTGGGTTGGCCTCAATGCCTCTCTCTGATACTAGGAAACCCAGCAATTTACTTGCAGGAACACCAAAAACACACTTGTCCGGGTTAAGCTTCATCTGGTAAGTCCGCAGATTAGCGAAAGTTTCCTTGAGATCATCTAGCAACGTCTCCTTCTTTATTGACTTAACCACGATATCATCCACATAAGCATGAACGTTGCGCCCAATCTGTTTGTGGAAGCAATTCTGGACACAGCGCTGGTAAGTCGCCCCTGCACTTTTGAGCCCGAAAGGCATAGAGACATAGCAGAAGGCCCCAAAGGGTGTGATGAAAGCCGTCTTCTCCTGATCCTCGACGGCCATTTTTATCTGATGATAGCCGGAGTAAGCATCCATGAAACACAAACTCTCACAACCCGCCGTGGCATCAATGATCTGATCAATGCGAGGGAGGGCAAACGGGTCTTTGGGACAAGCCTTGTTGAGATCTGTGTAGTCAACACACATGCGCCAGGTGCCATTTTTCTTTAGAACAAGCACTGGATTAGCCAACCACTGAGGGTGAAAATTTCAACGATAAACCCGGAAGCTAGGAGCCGGGCTACTTCTTCCCCAATAACCTTGCGTCTCTCCTCGTTAAAATGACGAAGGAATTGTCGAACAGGCTTCATTTTCGGATCCACATTAAGGTGGTGCTCAGCGAGTTCTCTCGGTACACCTGGCATGTCAGAAGGTTTCCACGCGAAGATGTCCCGATTCTCACGGATGAACTCGATGAGTGCGCTTTCCTATTTGGGATCCATACCAGTCCCAATAGTGAATGTTTTGGATGGGTCACCAGAGACAAACTCAACCTGCTTGGTGTCCTCGGCCGACTTAAACTTGAGTGGCGGGTCAGACTCTGCGGTGGGTTTCTTCAAGGGCGTCATATCGGCCGGGTCAATATTTGCAGTGTAAAATTTCAACTCTTCCTCAGCGCAAGCCGTCTCAGCGTAAGCTGCATCCCCTTCCTCGCACTCAAGGGCGATCTATCGATTTCCATTAACTGTGATAGTGCCCTCTGGTCCAGGCATCTTGGGCTTAAGGTAGACATAGCAGGGTCGAGCCATAAAGCGAGCGTAAGCCGGCCGCCCAAACACAGCGTGATAAGGGCTCTTGATTTTTAGCACCTCAAAGGTCAATGAATCACACCTATAGTTATCATCAGTGCCAAACGCGACGTCTAGCTTGATCCGCCCGATAGGATATGCAGACTTTCCGGGAACAATCCCATGAAATACGGTGGAAGACGACTGGAGTTGTTTTTCAGACAGATTCATCCGTCGGAAAGTGACATAGTACAAGATGTTTATACTGCTTTCGCCATCCATGAGCACCTTTGTGAGTGAATAACCGCCCACTTGAGGCGCCACCACCAGGGCCAAACACCCCGGATTCTCAACCCGGGGAGGGTGATCCTCTCTGCTCCATGTAATGGGTTGTTCCGACCAACGTAGATATTCCGGGACTGCCGGCTCAACGGCATTAACTGCCCATTTCTGGAGTTTGCGATCTCGTTTGTCAGTATGACTCGTGAACACATGGTATTGCCCACTATTCAAGTGCTTGGGATTGCTATGAAAACCAGACTGATTGCCATGCTGATGACCGCCCTGCTGTTGATTTCCTTGCTCTGAATGCTGATTGCCACCGTTGTTGCCAGACCCATGATAACCTGCTCCTGAGCCGCCCGGGCCATGGAAACCCGGGTTATGAAAACCGCCAGACGAGCCGGCTCCGGGTTGCCCCGGGTCGCCTCCGCCGCCACCTTGACGGCTCTGAAAGAACTGCTCGCCGAAAGCCTGCATTATGTGACAGTTCTCCCAAGAGTGGGTTGACGGCTTGTTAGGGAGGCCGTGCTTTGGGCATGGGGCTTTGAGGGCTTCCGCAAAATTACGGGGCTTGTTGCCACTATAGGGCCTTCCCGGATTATTCCCCTTCGGGTATTTGTAACCAGTGTTGGTATTGGCGACCAAATCTGATCCTCCTTCCTGATACTTGTGCTTCCCTCCATTACCTTGATTACCATGGTTTCCATTGTTCCCTGAATTGTTCTGCTGGTTACCCTTGCCACCATTATTTTTCTTTCCCTTGCCGGTCTGGTCATCATCCGGGTTAGGATCCTTCGTGGTGTCTGACTCGGCATAACTAGTGAGGACGTCCATGAGCTCGCCCATATCCTGAACCTTCCGTTTGAGCCGGCCAAGTTTCTGCATGAGGGGATCGAAGTGACAGTTTTTCTCCAGGATCAGCACTGCCTGAGCCGCCGTGATGCTGTCAGAGGCGTGAATAATGTCCGCGACCCGGCACGTCCAATGATGGGCCGACTCACCCTCATGTTGGATGCAGTGCTGAAGATCGACGATCGTCATTGGACGCTTGCAGGTTCCCTGGAAATTCTTGATGAAACGGTCCTTCAACTCCGCCCAGGTGTTAATGGAATTGGGGGCAAGTTTTTCAACCATATACGAGCCGGCCCTTCCAACATCATCGTCAGGTACTTGGCACAGACAGCGTCGCTGACATCCAGCATGTCCATGGCTATCTCGTAGCTCTCCATCCAAGCAGCCGGCTCAAGATCAGCCGTGTAATTTGGAACCTTACGAGGGCCTTTGAAGTCTTTGGGCATGCGCTCGTTGCGTAAAGCTGGCACCAAACACGGTATCCCGATGGTCCTGCTACAGGAAATCTATTGGGTTGTGACAAGCGGCGCTTGAGCCGCCGCATTCGCCGCTTCTGCTGCCCGCTGAGCTCGAACCGTGTCAACGATCTCTTGGGCGCGAAGGGGCTCACGACGCGGCGGGTCATGAGGTTGCTCACGATGTCGAAGAGCACTGATAGAGACGGCCGGCGACTCATCATGGCGGCTCCGGCTCCGGCTTGGAAACGGGGTAGAATGAATTCGCTGCCGACTGTAGGAGTAGTTCGCCTGCTAGGAACCGCAGTTTTTAACATCTCAATGGAATTCCGGGCCTCAATCTCAACCGGCGAGTTTCCCGTGATTGGGAGCGCGGCCAGGTTGGTCGCTGCTGCCACTAAGTTATCCAAGGGGTTGGTGAAGTGACCCGCCGGTGTCAGGAAACGATGAGGAGGCGTCTGAACCGGCTGGGCCGGCTCTTGCGGGCGCTGCTGAGCCGGTCGATGTGGTTGACCCGGCGATGGCTGCCTGCCTCCGCTCGGGGGTACAAATGCAGCTTTCGGGGTGCCTGCCCCAGCCCCCTGAACAGGCGCATCCTGCGGCATGTTAAACAGACGCATGGGCTCATAGTTGGGCGGTAGCCGACTCATGTGGCGCCTCTGATGAACCGCTTCTGAGGCATTCTGACGGAGCCCCATGCGCCAGGCTTAGTCTTTCAGGCGCTCTACCTCGGCTTGGACTTGAGACTGCAACTCCGCCATGCGAGTGCTTTCAGCGTTGATATCTGCCTGTACCTTAGCCATCTGGTCGCGGAGCTTAGCTACCTCCATGTTACGTTCCGCCTGGTTCTCTGCGGTCACCGGTGTCGCAAGGAGCGTCGCCAGGGCGGTTGCCAATTCTGTCAAGGCCTGAGCCGGCCCCTGAGGTGCCGGTTCCCGTCGCCGCGCCAGCCAACGTTGAGTTAAGGGCCGGGGTTGAGCCGGCCATATAAACAGCAGTCCGAAGAGGCGCGTTGAAGGAGTCCTGAGCCGGCTGGTCGTCGGAGTAGCCCCCAAGCCCGCCATCGTAAAGCGGGAGGATCGACTCGGTTTCGCCTACCGAGGACTCGCCATCAGAGTAGACGAGGGTTTCGCCGCCGGACGCAGAGTTATCTGCGAGGTCCTCCCCCTGGGTAAAGCCGACGAAGATGTGCTTCCGGGCGGCTTGAGCCGGGGCGGGTTGCGCGCGCCGAGCCGGCTCGACGATGTCGGTGCAGATGTTCGGCCCGGTTTCAGATTCACCAGCTTTGCCGATGAAGACGTGGATGCCGCCGAAGGGGACCCGGTACCCGTACTCGATTGAGTTGGCCTCGGGGCCCCAGCCTGAATCGTCGATGTAGAGCTTGCCGCGGCGACTCTTGGTTATGCGGCCTATCGCGTATCCCTCGATCCCTGCGGGAGTTCCCTTCAAGTACTCAACACCACCGAGCGAAAGCCCCACGGTGGGCGCCAACTGTCGTGGTTTTGTCACAGCAGATGTCCTCGTGAAAGGACTTAGTCATGAGGCCATCACAGCTAGGTGGTAACTTGAACGGGGTTGATCGGAATCGAGAGACAAGGGTTTACCCAGGTTCGGCCCCTCTCGATGGAGGTAATAGCCTACGTCCTGCTTTGGTTGTATTGATGATGATCTCGATTACAAGGGTGCGACTTGGCTAACCTAGTACTCGAGAGCTTGTAACCTAGTCTTTCTGCCTCAGGGGCTCGCCTTTATATATAGGTCGAGGCCCTGGGTTTACAACAGAGTCCGGGTCGTAACATGACCCGTGACCTACTCGTATTCCTCATCTTGTTACACAAGGGAACTCTTTGTGATGCCTTACAAGGAAAACTACTCAAGGCGGTCGACCATAAGTTGGCCCACTAAGGGCGGCTCATCCTCTGGCCCATGTCTTCTGAATCATCACGGCCCACTTGGCCAAAGCTTTCCTCTTGAGTCGCCATGTAATGACCCGGCCCCAAACGGGCGGGTTACTTCCAGGCGGGTTATACCCAGGGGTTATATCCCCAACAGCACCCAAGCACCAGTCCACCCACATATCAAATTATCAAAGTAGCGAACGCAAATCAAACAAACATGATGAAAGTGACTAGATGAAATTCCCATGTGTCCTCGAGAACGCTTTGCTTATTATACGAGTTCGTTTCGGCTTGTGCTTTGCTACAAAAAGGATTGGGACACCTTGCTGCACCTTTTGTTACCGTTACTACTTGTTACTTGTTACGAATTATCTTGCTATCAAAACTATCTGTTACCACTACTTTCAGTACTTGTAGAGAATACCTTGCTGAAAACCGCTTGTCATTTCCTTCTGCTCCTCGTTGGGTTCGACACTCTTACTTATTGAAAGGACTATGATTGATCCCCTATACTTGTGGGTCATCAAGACTCTTTTCTGGCACCGTTGCCGGGGAGTGAAGCGCCTTTGGTGAGTGGAATTTGGTAAGGAAACATTTATATTACATTCTGAAATTTATTGTCACTTGTCACTATGGAAAGTAATCCTTTGAGGGGCTTGTTCGGGGTATCTTCACCTCGACCGGAAGCAATAAGAGTTGCTCCTCAACCTATTGAACCTACTGAAAATATTTATTATGAAATTCCTTCGGGTATGATAGAGAAACTACTAGCTAATCCTTATGCAGGAGATGGAACGGTACAGCTCGATATGCACTTGATCTATGTGCATGAAATTTGTGGATTGTTTAAGCTTGCAGGTTTATCCGGAGATGGATTTAAGAAGAAAGTATTCCCTTTATCTTTGGAGGGAAAGGCATTGATATGTTATAGGCTATGTGATGATACTGAAACATGGGACTGGAACCGGTTGAAGCTGGAAATCCACCAGAAATTTTATCATATGCATTTGGTTCATCGTGATCGGAATTATATATATAATTTTTGGACTCGTGAAGGAGAAAGTATCGCTCAAGCTTGGGGGAGGCATAAGTGTATGTTGCACTCATGCCCCAATCATGAGCTCTCAAGAGAAATAATTCTTCAAAACTTTTATGTTCGGCTTTCTTATAATGATCAATCCATACTCGATACTTCTTCTGCTGGTTCCTTTATGAAGAGAACTATTGAATCCAGATGGGATCTTCTAGAAAGAATTAAATGTAAGTCTGAAGATTGGGAAATCGACAAAGGTAATGAGTCAGGTATAAATCTTGATTTTGATTGTGTTAAATCTTTTATGGAAACTAATGCTTTTCGTAAGTTTAGTACTAAATATGGACTTGACTCTGAGATAGTAGCCACCTTTTGTGAATCTTTTGCTACTCATGTTGATCTCCCTAAGGAGAAATGGTTTAAATATCATCCACCTATTGAATTGAATGAAGAACCTGTTAAAGTTAAATAAGAAACAATTGTTTACCATGTTGATCTAGTTGTGCCTACTGCTTATATTGAGAAACCTCCTTTCCCTGTTAGGATTAAGGAACATGCTAAAGCTTCAACTGTGGTTAATAAGAGTAATATTAGAGCACCTAGACCTTCTGAACAAATTAAAGTTGAACCTAGTGTTGCAATGGTTAAAGATCTTTTGGTTGATAATATTGATGGACATGTCATATATTTCTGTGATGAAGCAACTAGAATTGCTAAGCCAGAACCTAAAGATAAAAACAAAATTGTATTTGGCATGCTTGTTATTTCTGTTAAAATTGGAGATCATTGCTATCATGGTTTATGTGATATTGGTGCTAGTGTGAGTGCTATTCCATTTACTCTCTATCAAGAAGTTTTGAATGATATTGCACCAGTTGAGATTGAAGATATTGGTGTTACTATTAAGCTTGCAAACAGAGATACTATTTCACCACTTGGGATTGTTAGAGATGTTGAAGTCTTGTGTGGTAAGATCAAATACCCTACTGATTTTCTTGTTCTTGGATCACCACAAGATGATTTTTGTCCCATTATGTTTGGTAGACCCTTCTTGAATACTGTTAATGCCAAGATTGGTTGCACTAAAGAAATTGTTAGTGTTAATTTTGGTGAGATGTCTCATGAGTTTAATTTCTCTAAGTTTCGTAGACAACCTCATGATAATGAATTACCTAGTAAGCATGAAATTATTGGTCTTGCTTCCATTGCCGTGCCTCCTGCTGATCCATTAGAACAATATTTGCTTGAGCATGAGAATGACATGAATATGAATGAAAGAAAGGAAATAGATGAATTATTCTTTAAACAAGCACCTATCCTGAAACGTAATTTGCCTGTTGAAACCTTGGGGGATCCATCTCCACCCAAGGGTGATCCTGTGTTTGATTTAAAGCAATTATCTGATACTCTTAAATATGCTTATCTTGATGAAAAGAAGATATATCCTGTTATTATTAGTGCTAACCTTTCAGAGCATGAAGAAAAGAGATTACTTAAAACTCTGAAGAAGCACCGTGCCGCTATTGGATATACTCTGGATGATCTTAAGGGCATTATTCCCACTTTATGTCAGCATAAAATTCATATGGAGCCAGATGCTAAACCTGTTGTTGATCATCAAAGAAGGTTCAATCCTAGAATGAAGGATGTGGTAAGAACGGAAATATTAAAGCTTCTGGAAGCAGGTATAATTTATCCCATAGCTGATAGTAGATGGGTAAGTCCTATTCATTGTGTTCCTAAGAAAGGTGGCATTACTGTTGTTCCTAATGATAAAAATGAACTTATCCCGCAAAGAATTGTAACTGGTTATAGGATGGTAATTGATTTCAGGAAATTAAATAAAGCTACTAGGAAAGATCATTACCCCTTGACTTTTATTGATCAAATGTTGGAAAGATTATCTAAGCATACACACTTTTGTTTCCTAGATGGTTATTCTGGTTTCTCTCAAATACGTGTGTCACCTGAAGATCAAGAGAAAACCGCCTTTACTTGTCCTTTTGGAACTTATGCTTACCGTCGTATGCCTTTTGGTTTATGTAATGCACCTGCTAACTTTCAAAGATGTATGACTGCTATATTCTCTGACTTTTGTGAAAAGATTGTTGAGGTTTTCATGGATGATTTCTCCGTTTACGGAACTTCTTTTGATGATTGCTTGAGCAACCTTGATTGAGTTTTGCAGAGATGTGAAGAAACTAATCTTGTCTTGAATTGGGAGAAGTGCCACTTTATGGTGAATGAAGGTATAGTTCTTGGGCATAAAATTTCTGAAAGAGGTATTGAAGTTGATAAAGCTAAAGTTGATGCTATTGAAAACATGCCATGTCCTAAAGATAACAAAGGTATAAGAAGTTTCCTAGGTCATGCTGGTTTCTATAGAAGGTTTATAAAAGTCTTCTCTAAAATGTCTAGACCTCTTACCAATCTCTTGCAAAAAGATGTTCCATTCGTTTTTTATTATGATTGTGTAGAAGCCTTTGAAATACTTAAGAAAGCCTTAATTTCTGCACCTATTGTTCAACCACCTGATTGGAACCTCCCCTTTGAAATTATGTGTGATGCTAGTGATTATGCTGTAGGTGTTGTTCTAGGACAAAGAGTTGATAAGGAATTGAATGTTATTCATTATGCTAGTAAAACTCTAGACAGTGCTCAAAGAAATTATGCTACTATTGAGAAAGAATTTTTAGCAGTTGTGTTTGCATGTGATAAATTTAGATCTTACATTGTTGATTCCAAAGTTACTGTTCACACTGATCATGCTGCTATTTATGGAAAAGAAAGATGCTAAACCTAGACTTATTAGGTGGGTTCTTTTGCTACAAGAATTTGATTTGCATATTATTGATAGAATGGGTGCTGAGAATCCCGTGGCTGATAATTTGTCTAGAATGGAAAATGTTCTTGATGACCCACTTCCTATTAATGATGATTTTCTTGATGAACAACTAGCTGTGATAAATGCTTCTCGTAATACTCCTTGGTATGCAGACTATGCTAATTACATTGTTGCTAAATACATACCACCGAGCTTTACATACCAACAAAAGAAAAAGTTTTTGTTTGATTTAAGACATTACTTTTGGGATGACCCACATCTATATAAAGAAGGAGTAGATGGTATTATTAGACGTTGTGTACCTGAGCATGAACAGGAACAAATCCTACGCAAGTGCCACTCCGAGGCATATGGAGGACACCATGCGGGAGACCGAAATACACACAAGGTATTACAATCTGGTTTTTATTGGCCTACTCTTTTCAAGGATGCACGTAAGTTTGTACTTTCTTGTGATGAATGTCAAAGAATTGGTAATGTTGGTAGACGTCAGGAAATGCCTATGAATTATTCACTTGTTATTGAACCATTTCATGTTTGGGGTTTTGATTATATGGGACATTTTCCTAAATCCAACGGGTATACTCATATTTTAGTTACTGTCGATTAATTTACTAAGTGGGTAGAAGCTATTCCAACTAGTAGTGCTGATCATAACACTTCTATTAAAATGCTTAAAGAAGTTATTTTCCCAAGGTTCGGAGTCCCTAGATATTTAATGACTGATGGTGGTTCACATTTTATTCATGGTGCTTTCCGTAAGTTGCTTGCTAAATATCATGTCAACCATAGAATTGCATCTCCTTATCACCCTCAGTCTAGTGGTCAAGTTGAATTAACTAATACAGAAATAAAATTGATTTTGCAAAAGACCGTTAATAGATCCAGAAAGAATTGGTCTAAGAAACTTGATGATGCATTATGGGCTTACAGAATTGCATATATAAATCCTATGGGTATGTCTCCATATAAAATGGTTTATGGAAAAGCATGTCATTTACCTATTGAGTTAGAACATAAAGCTTATTGGGCAATTAAAGAACTTAACTATGATTTTAAACTTGCCGGTGAGAAGAGGTTAGTTGATATTAGCTCTCTGGATGAATGGAGAACCCAAGCCTACGAAAATGCCAAGTTGTTTAAAGAAAAGTTAAAAGATGGCATGCCAAAAGAATTCAAAAACGGGAATTCAAAGTAGGTGATCATGTTCTATTATACAATTATCATTTAAGATTTTTTGCAGGAAGACTTCTCTCTAAATGGGAGGGGCCATATGTCATCGAAGAAGTTTATCGCTCCGGAGTCGTCAAAATAAACAACTCCGAAGGCAATAATCCGAGAGTGGTGAATGGACAAAGAATTAAGCATTATATTTTAGGTACTCCCATTAATGTTGAAACTAATATCATTGAAACAATTACACCGGAAGAGCACATAGAAGAGTCCTTCCGGAACGCTCCAGAACCCTGAAAAGGGGTAGGTATGTGATACGGTAAGTAAACCGACTCCAAAAATTCCATAAAAATTATTTCTGTCAGTTTTGGAATATTAGAAAAATTACAAAAATAAGAAATAGCCGAGGGGACCCACGTGTTGCCCACAAAGCAACAGGGCGCGAACCCCCCTGGGGCGCGACGTGATGCCTTGTGGGCCCCACATGTGCCTTCCCGACTCTGTTTTCTTCTCGTGTGCTTGTTTTGCAAGATAAAAATTCTTTATATATACTCCCGTATGTTTTGACCACCGTATCATAAGTTTCTCTTCTGCTCTTGTTTCGTGTTGTTTTCTGTCAGACTCTCGAACTCAAGCGCCATGTCATCTCAGGATTCGGACGGAGAAAGCTATGCTTCTCATCTTGTTGCAAACACTAGAGTCTATGGGGACAATGATCCCTATGGTTGGACAACTGATGATGAAGAAGATGTTGATTTGAGGGAAAAGCAAGGTCATTCTAGCGACGAAGACGAGGATCCCCCACTGCCTCAACCAGGAGATATGCACATCGAATTCAAGAGGTCCAGCTTACCTAACACGGTGAAGGTTCCTAAAGTTCAATTCACCCCTTTTCGTCATGTGCAGGAAGATTCGGATAAACTACGTCACAAAATTTGGGATCTCGAAAGAGAGAATGACAAATTAAAAGAAGAAATTCGTGTCCTCAAGTAGAAGGACAAGCCTACCTCACCATCACCACCATCACTGAAGAAGGAGACTTGAGTACACGGGTATGGGCACTCCCCTTGGCTTGTGCCAAGCTTGGGGGAGGCGCCCCGGTATCATATCACCATCACTTTTTCATCATCATTATCTATCTTAGTTCGATACTTAGTTATTTCGTGATTTAGAGGAATAAAGTTCTAGTATGATTTAGTTTCGAGTGCTTGCTTTGTGATCTATCTATCTATGTAATCATGTGTGAAAGTTATATAATAAAGAGTAGTTTGAGTTGAGTGTTTTGCTTTTGATGATCCAATCATAGAAATAAGGAAAAAATAAAAATAAGATCATATGCTAATCCCATGGGGAGTGATGACTTCACATAAAAGAAGTATAATTGATAAAACTTGTTGGAGGTTGACAAACATAGCATTGGTCATTGTAGCAATTCATGAAAAAGTAATAAAGGAAGAGAGGTCTCACATATAAATATACTATCTTGGACATCTTTTATGATTGTGAGCCCCCATCAAATATTCTATGTCAATTAGTTGACGTTGGACAAGGAAGACAACGTAATGGGTTATGTTTGCTTATATTCACATAGAAGTTATATTGTTTTGGATCCTCTAACATGTGGTGTTTGCCCCCTATCTTTGCTATCCAAAAATCCGCACCAAGTAGAGATACTACTTGTGCATCCAAAAACCCTTAAACCCAGTTTCATGCCATGAGAGTCCACCATATCTACCTATGGATTGAATAAGATCCTTCAAGTAAGTTGTCATTGCTACTTGTAGCTTGCGTTGGTATTATCCCCGAAGAGGAAGGGATGATGCAGCACAGTAGAGATAAGTATTTCTCTCAGTTATGAAACCAAGGTTATCGAACCAGTAGGAGAATCACACAACACCTCGTTAGCAGCACCTACACACAAACAACAAATCCTTGCACCCAACGCAAACGAGGGGTTGTCAATCCCTCGGCGGTTAATTGCAAGATTAAATTGTATGTGATAGATAGATCGATTGAAACAAAAATACAAAAAAAAAAAAGATGGCAGCAATATTTTTAGGGTTTTAGTAATATGATTTAGATAGACCCAGGGGTCATAGTTTTCACTAGAGGCTTCTCTCAAGAAAATAGCATACGGTGGGTAGACAAATTACTGTTGGGCAATTGATAGGAAAGCAAATAATCATGACGATATCCAAGGCAATGATCATGTATATAGGCATCACGTCCAAGATAAGTAGACCGACTCCTGCCTGCATCTACTACTATTACTCCACACATCGACCGCTATCCAGCATGCATCTAGTGTATTAAGTCCATAAAGAACGGAGTAATGCCTTAAGAACAATGACATGATGTAGACAAGATAAACTCACGTATGAATAAACCCCATATTTTTACCCTTAATAGCAAAGATACATACGTGTCATGTCCCTTTCTGTCACTGGGATTGAGCACCGCAAGATCGAACCCATTACAAAGCACCTCTTCCCATGGCAAGATAAATCAATCTAGTTGGCGAAACCAAATCAATAGATCAGAGAAGAAATACGAGGCTATAATAATCATGCATAAAAAAGTGCAGCAAAAACTCAAATATATTCATGGATAATCTGATCATAAACTCACAATTCATCGGATCCCAACAAACACACCGCAAAAAGTTATTACATCGGATAGAACTCCAAGAACATCGAGGAGAACATTGTATTGAAGATCATAAAGAGAGAAGAAGCCATCTAGCTACTAACTATGGACCCGAAGGTCTGTAGTAAACTACTCACTCATCATCGGAAGGGCAGCAAGGTTGATGTAGAGCCCCTCCGTGATCGATTCCCCCTCCGGCAGATCACCGGAGAAGGACCCCAGATGGGATCTCTCGAGAACAGAAACTTGCGGCGGCGGAAAAAGTATTTCATGGACTCCCCTGAGGGTTTCTGATTTTTTGGGAATTTATAGTGGAGGAATTAGGTCAAACGGAGCACTATGGGCCCCATGAGGTACCAGGGCGCGCCTGGCCCTGGTGCCACGTGGGCACCCCCTGGGGGCTTCTGGCCTCCTCCCGAAGCTCCTAGTGTTTATCTTGTCCAGAAAAAAATCTCCAAAAAGTTTCGTGGCATTTGGACTTTGTTTGGTATTGATATTCTGTAAAACAAAAATAGGGCAGAAAACAACAACTGGCACTGGGCACTAAGTTAATAGGTTAGTCTCCAAAAATGATATATAATTGTTGTAAATGCATATAAAAACATCCAAGATTGATAATATAACAACATGGAACAATCAAAAATTATAGATACGTTGGAGATGTATCAGCATCCCCAAGCTTAATTCCTGCTCGTCCTCAAGTAGGTAAATGATAAAAACAGAATTTTTGATGTGGAATGCTGCCTATCATATTCATCACATATTCTTTTCTTTTGTAGCATGGACATTGGACTTGAATGATTCAAAGCAATAGTCTATACTTTGACATGAAGATATAAATACTCAAGCATGCTAACAAGCAACCATGTTTTTCAAAATATCAACGCTAAAGAAAGTTATCCCTAGCCCATTATGCTCAATCATTGATCCATTCATGAAACACACTCGAATATTAGCCACACACAATGCACAAGTATGACAATAGTGCTCTCTAGTTGGTGCTTTATAAGAGAAGATGGAGACTCAAAGTAAAAATAAAAATTGCATAAAAGTAAATAGATAGGCCCTTTGCAGAGGGAAGCAGAGATTTGTCAAATGTGCCAGAGCTCAAAGCTTAAATTAGAGAGATAAAAAATATTTTGAGAGGCATGCTTTTCCTGTCAACGAAAACGACCGAGAATTTCCAATATCTTCCATGCTAGACACATCATAGGCGGTTCCCAAACAGAAAGTAAAGTTTATTTCCTTTCCACCATTCTTTCACAATCCATGGCTAGCCGTATCCACGGGTGCCCTCCATACCATCACTTTCCAAGGAATTTTGTTGTTATTAATTTTTGATTTCATTGTGGGACTGGGCATCCATATTACCAGCCACTCTCTCGTGCAATGACAAGTGAATAAACACTCATTGTGAGAATAACACACCTAGCATGGAAAATAATGGCCAGCCCCTGCCGCTTCATGAGCAGTACGGGCACACAAAACGAAAAAATTACTTTGAAAATTAGAGTTGGCACACGCAAATTTACTTGGAACGGCATTGAAATACCGCATATAGGTAGATATAGTGGACTTATTTGGCACAACTTGGGTTTAAGGAGTTTGGATGCACAAGCAGTATTTCCGCTTAGTACAAATGAAGGCTAGCAAAAGATTGAGAAGCAACCAACCAAAAAGCGAAAATGGTCATAAACATGCATTGAACATAACTAACACCGAATAATGCACCATAAGTAGGATATAATTTCGTTGCATAACTATTGACTTAACGTGCATGCATAGGGAATCACAAGCCTTAATACGAATATTCTTACTAAATCACAATTACTCACTAACATGACTCACATATTATCATCTCCATATCGCAAAACTATTGCAAGGAATCACACTTATCATATCCAATTATCTATATGAAAGTTTTTATTATATCCCTCTTGAATATTCATCACTTTGGGACCAGATTCATGTCTTGTGCAAATTACCATTACTATTATCAACTCTCAAAAAGATATATGTGAAGCATGAGAGTGCAAATATTTCTTCAAAATTTTCATCTTATCAACTCTCAAAATAATATAAGTGAAGCATGAGAGTTTATTTCTTCAAAATTTTAATCTTATCAACTCTCAAAATAATATAAGTGAAGCATGAGAGTTTATTTCTTCAAAATTTTAATCTTATCAACTCTCAAAATAATATAAGTGAATCATGAGAGTTTATTTCTTCAAAATAGAGCCACCGCCGTGCTCAAAAAGATTTAAGTGAAGCACTAGAGCAACTGCCTAGCTCAAAAAATTTAAGTGAAGCACATAGAGTATTCTAACAAATTATGATGAACGTGTGGCTCTCTCAAAGTAGGTGTGTCCAGCAAAGATGATTGTGACAAACTAAAAATCAAACAAAGCAAAGACTCATATAATACAAGACGCTCCAAGCAAAACACATATCATGTGACGAATAAAAATATAGCTCCAAGTAAAATTACCGATGGTTGGTAGAAGAAAGAGGGGATGCCTTCCGGGGCACCCCCAAGCCTAGACGCTTGAGTCTTCCTAGAATATTACCTTGGGGTGCCTTGGGAATCCCCAAGCTTAGGCTCTTGCTACTATATATTCTTTCATCCATCGTGATCTCAACCAAAACTTGAAAACTTCAATCACACAAAACTCAACAAAACCTTCGTGAGATCTGTTAGTATAACAAAATAAATCACTACTTTAAGTACTGTTGCAAACCCATTCATATTTTATTTTTGCATTATACCTACTGTATTCTAACTTCTCCATGGCTTATACCCCCCCATACAATCCATAGTTTCATCAAAACAAGCAAGCAACACATCAAAAACAGAACAGTCTGTAGCAATATATTTAAAAGCCATACTTATGTAACTCCAAAAATTCTGAAAAATTAGGAAAACGTTGGAAATTCATATACCAATACTGTGTAAAAATTTCAGATTTTTTCTGACTCTCCAGTACAGAAACAAAATTTGGGGACTGGACGCAAAACTTTCTGTTTTCCAAACAGCATCAATTATATTATCTTCCAAATCATCCTAAAGGTATTACTTGGCACAAACACTAATTAAAACATAAAAAACTCAATCATAACAGTAGCATAAACATGAAAACACACCATAACAGAAATAAATGATAAAAAATTATTTTATTCATTGGGTTGCCTCCCAACAAGCGCTATTGTTTTATGCCCCTAGCTAGGCATAATGCATAGTTTCAAGTGTTGTCATCTTTCTTCTTCTTATCCAAAGATGCACTTTCATCCAAGGGTTTTTCAAAGGTAATATGAAACACATCATCCATAGAAATTTTAGCATTAGCAATTTTTCCATCTGTAAATCCTTCTTGATTACCGGATACAATCCAAGAGTATTGTCTATTAACACTATTGAAAACTTGTTGGATTATATTCAAAGGAGGAACTTCCTTTTTAATATTTTCATCAAATATGTGGTCATTGTGGAACAAATATATCAACAAGTAATCATTATTATAAAGGATCTCATCTATTACCGGTTTTTCACGGTTCATACCATAAAAATCAAAGATCTCCCTAGCTTCTCGCACTATGTGATCAAATTCATTCATGAGGACAAGACTGGCTATTTTCTTAGCTCTAGGATCTTTTATAACCGGTAACTCATAAAATAATCTTTGCAAAGTAGGATGGGTGCGAATAAATCTTCTTTCAAGTTTGAGAATAAGTGCGGAAATAGCATCGGCATAATTCTTAGTTTCTTTAAGTATAGGGGCATCATCAAAAGCAAAGGTCCCAATGCAATTAAAGAATTCTTGGATGACACTTTTTCCTATAACATTACCATGTCCCAACACAAAAGTTTTAGCATCAAGATTGGTAGAATTTCCCATTTTGGGATTTTTACCATCATCAGTTTCCGCCATGCCAAAATCACTCATGATAACAATCTTCAAGCAAGCGAACGAGCAAACAAGAAAAAGGCAAACGGAAAATATTTTTGTAAAAACTTTTTAGAAGTGGGGAAGATGAAAACGAGAGGCAAATGCAAATAAAGTAAATAAAGTAAATGCTAGGAGATGAGAGTTTATGCGAAGGTACTTGACAGATGTTGATGATGTCTCCCCGGCAACGGCGCCAGAAATTCTTCCTGCTACTTGTAGCCTGCGTTGGTATTATCCCCGAAGAGGAAGGGATGATGCAGCACAGTACAGATAAGTATTTCCCTCAGTTATGAAACCAAGGTTATCGAACCAGTAGGAGAATCACACAACACCTCGTTAGCAGCACCTGCACACAAACAACAAATCCTTGCACCCAACGCAAACGAGGGGTTGTCAATCCCTCGGCGGTTACTTGCAAGATTAAATTGTATGTGATAGATAGATAGATAGAAACAAAAATACAAAATAAAATAAATAAAAGAAAGATGGCAGCAATATTTTTAGGGTTTTAGTAATATGATTTAGATAGACCCGGGGGCCATAGTTTTCACTAGAGGCTTCTCTCAAGAAAATAGCATACGGTGGGTAGACAAATTACTGTTGGGCAATTGATAGAAAAGCAAATAATCATGACGATATCCAAGGCAATGATCATGTATATAGGCATCACGTCCAAGATAAGTAGACCGACTCCTGCCTGCATCTACTACTATTACTCCACACATCGACCGCTATCCAGCATGCATCTAGTGTATTAAGTCCATAAAGAACGGAGTAATGCCTTAAGAACGATGACATGATGTAGACAAGATAAACTCACGTATGAATAAACCCCATCTTTTTACCCTTAATAGCAATGATACATACGTGTCATGTCCCTTTCTGTCACTGGGATTGAGCACCGCAAGATCGAACCCATTACAAAGCACCTCTTCCCATTGCAAGATAAATCAATCTAGTTGGCCAAACCAAATCAATAGATCGGAGAAGATATACGAGGCTATAATAATCATGCATAAAAGAGTGCAGCAAAAACTCAAATATATCATGGATAATCTGATCATAAACTCACAATTCATCGGATCCCAACAAACACACCGCAAAAAGTGATTACATCGGATAGAACTCCAAGAACATCGAGGAGAACATTGTATTGAAGATCAAAAGGAGAGAAGAAGCCATCTAACTACTAACTATGGACCCGAAGGTCTACGGTAAACTACTCACGCATCATCGGAAGGGCAGCAAGGTTGATGTAGAGCCCCTCCGTGATCGATTCCCCCTCAGTTAGATCACCGGAGAAGGACCCCAGATGGGATCTCTTGAGAACAGAAACTTGCGGCGGCGGGCAAAGTATTTCGTGGACTCCCCTGAGGGTTTCTGATTTTTTGGGAATTTATAGTGGAGGAATTAGGTCAAACGGAGCTCTGTGGGCCCCACGAGGTACCAGTGTTGGGGAACGTTGCATGGAAAACAAAAAAAATTCTACGCACACGCAAGATCTATCCATGGAGATGCATAGCTACGAGAGGGGGAGTGTGTCTACGTACCCTCATAGACCGTAAGCGGAAGCATTAGAACAACGCGGTTGATGTCGTCGAACAACTTCACGATCCAACCGACCGAGTACCGAACGTACGGCACCTCCGCGTTCAACACACGTTCAGCTCGGTGACGTCCTCAACTTCTTGATTCAGCAAGACGGCAAGGTAGTGGATGAGTTCCGGCAGCATGACGGCGTGGTGACGGTGATGGTGATGCTATCTCCGCAGGGCTTCGCCCAAATAGTGCGAAAATATGACCGAGGGACGGAACTGTGGAGGGGGGCGCCGCACACGGCTAAGATAATGTTGTGTCCCCTTTGGGGCGCCCCCCTCTCCTCTATTTATATATGTGTAGGGGCTTGGAGTAGAAGGAATAGTGCCACGTGAACAGTAACTGTGAATAGTACACACGTGGACTTGGACTCCAAAGTCCAATCCTATTCCTACTAGGACTCTCCCTTTTTCCTTCCCTAGCTGCGTGGGCTTTTGAGGACTTGGTGCGCCTGGCCCAATAAGGCCAGGGCGCCTCCCCTTAGCCCATGCCAGCCCTTGGGACGTGGTGGACCCACTTGTGGACTTCCGGACCCCTCAGGAATCCTCCGGAACCTTCTGGAAGCTTCCCGGTACAATACCGAAAAAAACTGCACCTTTTTCCGGAACCCAAAATATGACTTCCCATATATAAATCTTTACCTCTCGACCATTCCGAGACTCCTCGTGACGTCTGGGATCTCATCCGGGACTCCGAACAATATTCGGTTACCAATTCACATAACTCATATAACACTATATCGTCAACGAACGTTAAGCGTGCGGACCCTACGGGTTCGGGAATGATGTAGACATGACTGAGATGCCTCTCCGGTCAATAACCAATAGCGGAACCTGGATGCTCATATTGGTTCCTACATATTCCACGAAGATCTTATGGGTCGAACTGCAATGACAACATACGTAATTCCCTTTGTCCGTCGGTATGTTACTTGCCCGAGATTCGATCGTCGGTATCTCCATACCTAGTTCAATCTCGTTACCGGCAAGTCTCTTTACTCGTTCCGTAATACATCATCCCGTAACTAACTCCTTAGTCACTCTGCTTGCAAGCTTCTTATGATGTGCATTACCGAGAGGGCCCAAAGATACCTCTCCGAAACACGGAGTGACAAATCCCAGTCTCGATCCATGCCAACTCAACGGACACCTCCGGAGATACCTGTAGAGCATCTTTATGATCACCCAGTTACGTTGTGACGTTTGATAGCACACAAGGTATTCCTCCGGTATCCGGGAGTTGCATGATCTCATGGTCTGAGGAACATGTATTTGACATTCAAGAAAGCAGTAGCAATAAACAGAACGATCATATGCTAAGCTAACGGATGGGTCTTGTCCATCACATCATTCTCCTAATGATGTGATCCCGTTATCAAATGACAACTCATGTCTATGGTTAGGAAACCTTAACCATCTTTGATCAACGAGCTAGTCTAGTAGAGGCTCACTAGGGACACGGTATTTGTTTATGTATTCCCACATGTATTTAAGTTTCCGGTCAATACAATTCTAGCATGAATAATAAACCTTTATCATTAACAAGGAAATATAAAATAATAACAACTTTATTATTGCCTCTAGGGCATATTTCCATCAACCAGGGCGCGCCTGCCCCCCCCCCCCTCCAGGCGCGCCCTGGTGCCTCGTGGGCACCCCCTGGGGCTTCTGGCCTCCTTCCGAAGCTTCTAGTGTTTATCTTGTCCAGAAAAAATTCTCCAAAAAGTTTCGTGGCATTTGGACTTCGTTTGGTATTGATATTCTATAAAACAAAAATAGGGCAGAAAACAGCAACTGGCACTGGGCACTAAGTTAATAGGTTAGTCTCCAAAAATGATATATAAGTGCTATAAATGTATATAAAAACATCCAAGATTGATAATATAACAGCATGGAACAATCAAAAATTATAGATACGTTGGAGACGTATCTGTCATCGGTGCAAAAGCAATAAAAATTGCTCCTAAATATGTATGAACTTTTATTGTAAGGGAAAATAAGCTTTGTACGATCTTGTGATGGTGGAGCAATAAAAGCGACAGACTGCATAATAAAGGTCGCTATCACAAGGGGCAATATAAAGTGACTTTCCTTTACATTAAGAGCTTGCACATCCAAAAACAAAAGCGCATGACAACCTCTTCTTCCCTCTGCGAAGGGCCTATCTTTTACTTTATGTATTTACTTTCATGCAAGTGTCTATAGTATTCTCCTCTATTCCATTTTTATTTTCTCTTTTGGCAAACATCATGTGGTGGGGATTGATCCATGCATATATATCCAGTTGAATGTAGGTGATCATGAGTTATTATTGTTGACATTACCCTTGAGGTAAATACGTTGGGAGGCAAAATTATAAGCCCCTATCTTTCTATGTGTTCAACTGAAACTTTTGCCCCATAAGTATGACGTGAGTGTCAGCAATCATAGAAGACTAAATGATAGTTGAGTATGTGAACTTGCTAAACAAAGCTCTTACATAGACTCTTTCTGATAATATGATGAATTGCAATTGCTTGGGGGAGTTGATACGTCCAATTTGCATCATGATTTCGTACTGTTAATTATTATGTTTTAATCTTTATTTCACTTTATGGTACAATTCTTATGCCTTTTCTCTCTTAATTTGCAAGATTTACATGAAGAGGGAGAATGCCGGCAGCTGGAATTCTGGACCTGAAATAGCCACATCAGAGATACCTATTCTACAGAGCTCCAATTGTCCTGAAATTTCACGGAGATTTTTTATTGAATATATAAAAAATACTGGAGAAAAGAAATACCAGAGGGGACCCACCAGTTGCCCACAAGGTAACAGGGCGCGGCCCCCCTGGGCGCGCCCTGATGCCTTATGGGGCCCACAGCTGGAGTCTGTCCCCCTCCTTCTGCTATATAAGGCCATTTGCCCTAAAAAAATAAGGAGAAGACTTTCGGGATGAAGCGCCGCCGTCTCAAGGCGGAACCTGGGCAGGAGCTATTTTGCTCTCTGGCGGAGCGATTCCGCCGGGGATACTTCCTCCGGGAGGGGGAAATCGAAGCCATCGACATCACCAACGATCCTCTCATCATGGGGGGACCAATGTTCATCAACATCTTCACCAGCACCATCTCATCTCAAACCCTAGTTCATCTCTTGTATTCAATCTTTGTCTCAAAACCTCAGATTGGTACCTGTGGGTTGCTAGTAGTGTTGATTACATCTTGTAGTTGATGCTAGTTGGTTTATTTGGTGGAAGATTATATGTTCAGATCCTTAATGCTATTCAATACCCCTCTGATCTTGAACATGAATATCATTTGTGAGTAGTTACTTTTGTTCTTGAGGACATGGGAGAAGTCTTGTCATAAGTAATCATGTGAATTTGGTATTCGTTCGATATTTTGATGATATGTATGTTGTTGCTTCCTTTAGTGGTGTCGTGTGAACGTCGACTACATGACACTTCACCATCTTTGGGCCTAAGGGAAGGCATTGTGGAGTAGTTATTAGATGATGGGTTGCTAGAGTGACAGAAGCTTAAACCCAAGTTTATGCGCTATTCCGTAAGGGGCTGATTTGGATCCATATGTTTCATGCTATGGTTAGAATTATCTTAATTCTTCTTTCGTAGTTGCGGATGCTTGCGAGAGGGGGTAATCATAAGTGGGAGGCTTGTTCAAGTAAGAACAGCACCCAAGCACCGGTCCACCCACATATCAAATTATCAAAGTAGCGAACGCAAATCAAACAAACATGATGAAAGTGACTAGATGAAATTCCCATGTGTCCTCGAGAACACTTTGCTTATTATACGAGTTCGTTTCGGCTTGTCCTTTGCTACAAAAAGGATTGAGCCACCTTGCTGCACCTTTTGTTACCGATACTACTTGTTACTTGTTACGAATTATCTTGCTATCAAAACTATCTGTTACCGCTACTTTCAGTATTTGCAGAGAATACCATGCTGAAAACCGCTTGTCATTTCCTTCTGCTCCTCGTTGGGTTCAACAATCTTACTTATCGAAAGGACTACGATTGATCCCCTATACTTGTGGGTCATCAGTGATTGACAGGGCGGCGAAGTACCAGAAGGGCAGGACGGGTCTTCCGAAGCGGGAGACCTTGGTCACCCGGTCCGAGGAGACCCACGCCTCCTCTACCCATGAAAGTGATGGGGAGGAGGACGAGGATAACCTTCCCTCAAAGGGGAAGAGAGCGGCGCCAAAAGACGCCAAGGACGAGGCCCAGCCCTCAGGCCAAAAGAGGTTGAAAGAAACCTCGGCTGGGGCGGCTGACGAGCCCCAGCCGTCGGAGAAGAACATGCTCTCCGACGAGTCCGAAGATGACCCTCTCGCGTTGGGGAGGAAGAAGCCGGCGCCTCAAAGGTATGCCGCTGTCCTTTGTACTTGTCTTCATAGTTAAGTTTTTCCTGGCAGGACTAATGTCGTGTAAATGTTTTCCCACAGCTCGCCTAGGGCATGCCTTAGCGACTCCTCCAGCGGGTTGCCACCCACCAGCGGGACGCCGGACCTTGCAGCCCCGGCTCCAGAAGGGCAGGGCGAGGTCTTGATAACCCACCAGTATAGGGAATCAATTGTAGCTTTTTCGATAAACAAGAGTGTCGAACCCAACGAGGAGCTAAAGGTAGAATTAATATTCCCTTCAAGTTCTATCGACCACCGATACAACTCTACGCACACTTAACGTTCGCTTTACTTAGAACAAGTATGAAACTATTTTGCGGGTGTAAGGATAAGACTAGAAGTACTTAACGAGAATAAAACTAGGAGTAATTTGCGAGATAATAAAAGTTAGTTGTTTAGTAGAAAGCTTTTTGTAACACAAGAGAAAGATTTGTCCCTAGGCAATCGATAACTAGACCGGTAATCATTATTGCAATTTTATATGAGGGAGAGGCATGAGCTAACATACTCTCCGTACTTGGATCATATGCACTTATGATTGGAACTCTAGCAAGCATTCGCAACTACCAAAGATCATTAAGGTAAAACCCAACCATAGCATTAAGTATCAAGTCCCCTTTACTCCCATACGCAACAACCCCCTTACTCGGGTGTATGCTTCTGTCACTCTAGCCGCCCACTATAAGAGAATTATAAACGCATTGCAAACCCTACAGCGGGAATCCCTCACGCTTGCGGGACACGAAGGGCACCATAGGACAGCACCAAAATAAAACATACAACTCAAACCAATCAGGATCATCAATCAACCCATAGGACAAAACGAATCTACTCAAACATCATAGGATGGCAACACATCATTGGATAATAATATGTAGCATTAAGCACCATGTTTAAGTAGAGATTACAGCAGGGAGAAGAGGTGTTACTGTCGGTACCAAAACCGGCAGATCTCGGGTAGGGGATCCGAACTATGGGTCTAGGAATTGATGGTTAACAGAGAGCGTAGAGACGATGATTTACCCTGGTTCGGGCCCTCTCGAGGAGGTAATACCCTACGTCCAACTAGATTGTATTGATGTGATTGTATGAAGGTTACAGAGTTGATCTACCTCAAGATCGGATGGGCTAAACCCTAGGCAGTTATGATATGATGATCCTCTACGGACTAGGCCTTCTGGTTTATATAGACACCAGGAGGTCCTAGGGTTACACATGGTCGGTTACTATCAGGGGATAAACATGCCGGTCGCGCCAGTTATTCCTTGGAGGAGACGCCAAGTGTCCGGCCCACGAGAGATTGGCCGGCGGCCCGGGTACCCCCTAGTCCAGGACACCCTCAGTAGCCCCCGAACTAGTCTTCGAAGCCGAGGTAGGAGCCGAACATCATCGGCTTTGTAGACCAGTTCCCCTTCTTCTGTGACGCTGGTAACAGGCCTGTATCACTCCAAATTGTATTCTCAGGCGTTGCCCGGTCGTATATGCGCCGAACTATACCTCGGCAACGAAGTGTACCTATAACTTAGCCCCGAAGGCTAGTCACTTCGGGTTGAGTAGTGTCCTCATCTGACAACTTTTACCGAAGGGTCACACCTTGCCTTGACCGCGAGTTGGTTTATGAAAAACTCGATTCGCGGTTCGAGGCAGTTTTCATTGGCACGTCCCATCGATATGGAGATCGTGTCCTGTCTTCAAGGGATATGATCAATAATCCGCCCCACCCCACGCGCGCATAATGGCACGGTTACATGGGGAAATGGCGAGGACTGCGGTGCAGTAAAAGGGACCGTGGGTTTTACAGGCCATAAAAGGGGCACAACCCTCGTTCCATTCGCATGCTCTCATTTCCCCCCTTCGCCATTGCCTTCCCCATCTCTTGAGCTCCAATGCCCAGAACCGCTCTCCCTCCCAAGAACCTTTCCATCCACCCGCCCAATTCAGCAATGGTAGGTTCCGGGTCCAAGGGCAAGTGGGAAGCCTCTAGCGTCACCAACAGCGCCATCCTGGAGTTGAAGAGCGCGGGCTACCTCCCGGCCAACGTCGCCCACCGTGCTCCGGAGGCGGGCCAGGCTATCCCCACGCCGCGGCTGGGCAAGAGAGTGGTGTTCAAGCCCCACTTCCTCCGGGGTTTGGGTTTCCCCCTTCACCCCTTCGTTAGGGGCCTCATGTTCTTCTACAGACTCGACTTCCACGACCTCGCGCCGAACTCCTTCCTCCACATCTCGGCCTTTATCATCATCTGTGAGGCCTTTCTCCGGGTCCGGCCACACTTCGGTCTGTGGCTGAAGATCTTCAACGTCAAGCCGAAGATAGTAGATGGCCAGCAGGCGGACTACGGGGGGCGATGGTCAGCAAGCTTCCGCGAGTGGAGTGGCCAGACGGTACCTTCATCGAGACCGTCAAGATCTGGCAAAAGGAATGGTTCTACATCATAGAGCCGAGGTGCGCAGATTGGGGGGGCGATTCCGGCCTTCTGATCCGGACCCCCCACGAGGCTGGTCTCATGGACCAAGAAGGGCCTCGACTGGGGGTCGAATAAGGAGGTGGTGCTACTGCAGAGCCAGATCTCCAAGATGATAGAGAAGGGCGTCGAGCTGGTCAACGTGATCCAGATCATGCTCGGTCGCCGAATCCTTCCATTCCAGGACAGGGCTTCCCCCATGTGGGCTTACAAGCCCGAAGACCCGGCCACCGTGCGTAGCTTCTTCCGCACCTCCCACGCTCAACTATGGAAGGCGATGTTCAAGCCACAGAAGGAATGGCCAGCCATGGAGGAGGACATCGGCCTCGACGCCGCAAACCCCCCACGGGAGGTATGACTAGTAATGTTCTTGTATCCGAACTGTTCCCTTTTAATAAGGCACTTAGCTTTTTTACTTCTCATCCGCAGAAATGGCTGAAGAAGGCCCAGCGGATCGACAGTCCAGCGCCACTGCCAGAGGGACCCAGGACGCCCCTACTGACGGCCATGCTGGCCGTGGAGCCATACGAGGTGCCGGAGAGGAAGGAGAAGAAGAAGGACCAGCAGAGGTAGGCCAGAGAGGGCCTCCGCTCCCGAGGACCCCCGGGTGCCAGATCCGGAGACACCAATGCTCCCTCCATGCAAGAGGAGGAGAAGGAGCAGGGAGAGGACGGGGAGGAAGATGATTCCTCCCGAACAGGGAAAAGGGCGGCGTCCGAGGACGTGGAGGAAGAGCCGCCTCAACCCGCTCCCAAGAGACCGCGCAAGGCCAAGGTAGCCTTGTCCGGCGATAGCTCGGCCTCTGCCGAGGACTCTGAGGCCTCTGAAGAGGTTCCCCGGAGGATCCCCAGGGCCAAGCCACAGGCTCAAAGGTATGCGTTCTAGTAACCGCTTGACCGTCCTTAGCCGAACTGGGTTTGATATTAATCATGTTTCCGTTTGTAATTTCCTAGCCCGCTGCGCGATCTCCCCACCGACCGAGTCTTAGAGGTGGATTCTCCACCGGACGCGCTAGCAGAGAGCGGGACCGAATCCTGCTCCTCGCCTCCCCCAATAGTCGAGGAGGTCGAGGAGGTCCTATCGAAGAGGACCCCTCCCGTGCCGCACACGGGGCGAGGGGGCGACGCTATCATGGCTGAGGTGAACACCTCGAGCGCCGAAGACCAGGAGGGGAGGGCCCTTCTGGTGAATGAAGAGGAGGAGCCCGGACAAGCCGAGCTTTCTCCGAGGACGACTCCGGAGACGTCAAGGCGTCCAGAGTCCGGCGCCCCGGACTTCGAGAAGGAAGGAGCCGAAGTGCCGCTGCCACCCCCGCCCGCCCCAGAGCAGGCGTCGACCGGGTGGCCGGACGAGATGGAGGATGCTCTAACCAGCTCCTCTATCACTAAAGAGCACCGTGCCCTTATGGGCGCAGTAATGCAAAGTATTTGGTCCGTGGATAACGGACTGAAGGAGGCCTTTAGTGGCCTTCTTACCGGCTTCAAGGTGAGCAAAGTAATGCTTTTCCCTTAGAAAAATTCCTTTGTGTAAATGTATAGCCTCATACACAGTAGCCCCCGAGACGCTGACTGGCTTGGGCAAAGCCTGTCAGCGGATCGAAAACCAATATCCCGGATACTAACGTGTGTAGAATAATGCACAAGCATCATCTTCGGCCGCAGCCGCCAACGGCAAAGAGTTGGCCGAGCTGAATCGGAAGCTGAAGAGCTCCGAAGATGACCCGAGCCTGGTAAACAAGAGGTTCAACGAGGCGCAAGGTAAGTTCGAGCTGTAATTGAATACAGTCATTGTTTTGTAAGCAGGTTTCGAAGTATCCTAACGGAGTTAACCGATTCTACTGCAGCTGCCGCCGCGGAGGTGGAAAACCTCAAGGCCGCGCTGAGGACGGCTCAGCTGGAAGCGGCGGCGCAAAAGTCGGCAGCCGAACAGGCAGCTGCCGAGCTGGCTGCGGTGAGAACCACTAGTGAGAAGCACGAGGCCAGGGTGGTGGAAGTGCAGCAAGAGCTCGGGGATGCCGTCACAAGGTGTGAGGCCCTCGAGCAGAATAATAAGGAGCAGGCCGCCGAGCTGACCTCATTGGCAGCGGTGGCTAAGGAAGCGCGGACAGAGGCGCGCGGCTACCAAGAGGAGCTCCGCCAAGTCAGGCTTATTGCGGACGGTAAGCCGTACTTGCTGCAAAGTATCTTTGGAGGTAACAGGTTCGCGTTGCTCACGCGAGTATGGCATTCCCCAGGCGCTTTTGCGGACCTCCCGAAGAGTGCGGCGGACGCGGCCAGGTTCTTCGCTGCTCAGGAGAGTCGGGCAGAGCAGAGGCTGTTCTGGGCGCAATTTCAAGCACCCGAACACCCTCCCCTCCTCAACAACCAAATGAAGCAGCCGGTGGAGCTGCATCGGATGGCGGAGCCGATGATGAAGGACCTCTGCGTTAAGCTATGGCCGACGGAGCCGCTGACGAGCAGCTACTTCGGTCTGGTGCAGAGGCTGTATGACGCTGCTCCCCGGGTCGATGCCTGGAAGCGCTCCACATGCATTGAGGGGGCTCAGATGGCCTTCGGCAAAACAATGGTACATTGGCCGAAGATAAAGCCAGCCGAGATGGCCACCGGACCTCCGCCGCCAGGGAAGGAGCATAGGCGCCCCGAGCAATACTTTCCCATCGTGATGGATGGTGCTCGGGCAGTAGAGGCCCAATGTTCAAAAGATGTAATATATGAGTAGATTTATTTTCCTCGTAGGCAAGGAGTTGAAACTTTTGCTTTATGGTAATGCAAGTTGTCGGCTATTAATATAGTGCCTGTTTATGTTAATTTTGACTCCCGTGCGGCCGCTTTGAAACTGAAAGTTACCAGTCGTCGGCTTCAGCCCCCTAGCAGATACTGCATGGGGTGTTTTCTCGTAATACTTTAACCCTTAGCCGATGTCTCGGTGCCCGGAGGCGGTTGTATGTACGGAAAACCAGGCAATCAGACTATGCGGTTTTAGTGCTTTCACTTAGCCATAGGAGCTTGACTGCGGGGGCTGGTGACTAGCCCCCAGTGTTTTGTGATATTCAGACGAGCCGTGGTTGATACCATCATCACATAGTTCCTGTAACAGATAACCCTTCATTTAACACGGACTAACCTTCAACGATTTTTGGTTTGACACGAGTCATCGGATCGCCGATCAGTTCTCGCTTATTGTGACAGTCAGTTTTTGGCTTTCTCCACTGAGGTACTTAACCAGGCGAGCTAGAAGTACAATCGCGGTGGTTCTCCCTTTACCCTCTTAGCCGAACAGTGCGGAACGTAAGAGGGTAAACACAGGAGCCGGGCAACCCAACTATTGACCAAAGACGCAATTCGGAACTGATTCATATAGTGCAATATCCGTGACGCCGAGCACATAAAATAAAAGTAGGTGCTGGGATAAAGTTTGAGGCAAGACTCATGTTCGAGCCCCCGGTCTATTAGCCGGTTACTAAAAAGGGATGTATCGTAATAGTTTACTTCGGCCTAAAAAACGGAAAGGAATATGCAACGTGAATGAATGCACAATTACCAGAGAAAACTTGGTCTTTATTTCCTTTGAATATGTGACGTCCAACCGTACAATCTGGATTGCCGAAGTAACTTTGATAGATACTTTTGAAGAAATAAATACATTAGAGTAAAGGTTTACGCAGGGCCTTCATGAGTGGTTTGACGTCCCTACTACACCCTGCTGCACGTCTGCGCCTTTGCTCTTTTAAGAAGCTTCTATGTGAGCGAAGCTGTCGACCGTGTGTTCGGCGCAAGTAGTAATGTTCGGCGGACGAGCCCTTGGGAAAGGGTTTTGAGAAGTCGTCGTGGTATATCAGCTTGACGCTGATCAGGCCCTAGATGGTGCCCGTCGTCGATGTTGATTCGAAGACATCTATTGGCCATTTGTTGGTCGAACCGAGCTCTTGGCCTTTGTTTTATGTGTCCCCACAACTGCCCATGGAATTTTGAGCGCGAAATTGTGCACTCGTGGTACGTATTTCGTGACTAGGTGGGCCGTGCTGTGGGGCGCGTATCCCTATTTGGGGTGAGCATGGGAGTGCTCCGGGACCAAGGCTGCAGCTCGGGAGCGCTTACGTGCGTCCAGTGTTTGGCAGTGGACTGGGCTTGCGCCGCCTCTTCGGCGGCTTGGACTTCGGCGGCTAGAACCGCAGTGTGTTCCTCTGTTCGGAGCGAGCGCTCGGTACTACCGTTGATGGTAATAACACCCTTTGGTCCTGGCATCTTGAGCTTCAGGTACGCATAGTGCGGGACGGCGTTCAAGCGGGCGAACGCAGTCCATCCGAGGAGTGCGTGATAACCACTGCGGAAAGGGACAATATCAAAGATCAAGTCCTCGGCGCGGAAGTTATCGGGCAAGCCGAAGACTACTTCCAAAGTCACGGATCCCGAGCAGCGTGCCTCGATGCCTGGGATTACACCTTTAAAGGTGGTGTTGCTGGGTTTGATCCTTGACGGGTCGATCCCCATCTTCGAGTAAAGCAGGTTAAGACTGCTACCTCCATCCATAAGGACTCTGGTGAGGTGAAATCCGTCCACAATGGGGTCGAGCACCAGAGCCGCCGTCCCACCATGGCGTATACTGGTCGGATGGTCTCGACGGTCGAAAGTGATCGGGCAAGCCGACCACGGGTTGAATTTCGGGGCTACTGGCTCTAAGGCGTAGACATCCCGAAGTGCGCGTTTTCGCTCCTTCTTCGGTATATGCGTGACGTAGATCATGTTCACGGTTTTGACCTCTGGAGGGAACTGCTTTTGGCCTCCGTTGTTCGGGCCACGAGGTTCGTCGTCATCCTCGCTGCGGGGGCCCTTGCCCTGTTCTTCGGCTATGACCTTACCAGCCTGTTTGATTACCCAACAGTTACGGTTGGTGTGGTTAGCAGGCTTGTCGGGGGTGCCGTGAATCTGGCAGGGCCTATCCAATATTCTATCCAGCGCAGACGGGCCGTCCCGGTTCCCTTTAGAGGGTTTTTTCCGTGGTCCCGACTTCGAGCCGCTGAATCCGGCGTTTACTGCTGTGTCATCGGCTTCACCGCTGTTGTTTGAGTGTCGACGCTTATTGTTCCTATTGCGTCGGGGTTTTCCGTTCCCGTCCCGGGTCTCTGAAGTACCGGGGTCTTTGGGGTGGTTGCTTCGACGAGCTAACCAGCTATCCTCACCCGCGCAAAAGCGGGTCATTAGAGAGGTAAGGGCCGACATTGTTCTCGGCTTGTCCTGGCCGAGCTGGCGAGCGAGCCACTCGTCCCGAATACTGTGTTTGAATGCCGCAATTGCTTCGGCATCCGGACAGTCGACGATCTGGTTCTTCTTGGTCAAGGACCGATTCCAGACTTGCCGGGCTGACTCTTCGAGCTGCTGAATGACATGGCTCAGGTCGTCGGCGTCCGGTGGCCAAACGTATGTGCCCTGAAAGTTAGCTCGGAATGCATCCTCGAGCTCTTCCCAGCTCCCGATGGAGTTTTCGGGTAGGCTGTTCAGCCAATGCCTTGCTGGTCCCTTGAGTTTCAATGGTAAGTACTTAATGGCGTGGAGGTCATCTCCTCAGGCCATATGAATGTGGAGAAGAAAATCTTCAATCCACACGGCTGGGTCGGTTGTCCCATCATAGGATTCTATATTGACAGGTTTAAACCCTTCGGGGAACTGATGCTACATCACCTCATCGGTGAAACACATTGGGTGTGTGGCGCCCCTAGCCCGGGCCACATCGCGCCAGAGATCGGTTGTCATCCGAGCACGGTGCTGCTCCCGAGCTCTGTCGTTCCTATCGTGCCAGGCTTGGTATCCGTCCCGTCCAGCGGGCGCGTATCCTGTGGATCCGTAGATGGATCTGGACTGGATTCCTTGGGCGTTCAGGTAGTGGCGCAGATCGTATCGGTCATCCGGTTGAACCGGGTCTTTGCTTGCTCGGCGAGGAGGCGCGGGTGGGTATTCAGCTTCATTGGCCGCCCTATCCCGTCCTTGAGGGGCGACGGGTGGGAGTTCGGCTTCCACGGCCAGCCTATCCTATCCTTGAGGAGGTGCGGGTGGGAGTTCGGTTTCCACAGCCGGTCTATCCCGTCCTCGAGGGGGCCGATCGGGCTGGTTTGCGTAAGTTTGTCTGGGAGGCATGGGCTCAAGGGCCTCATCCTCAAATTTTGGGAGTAGGCGCCGCCATGGGCAACTCTTGTATTGACCCTGACGGTGATCGTCAAGGCCTTCTTCGGCAGCTAAGACCATCGTCCATCTGTCGTTGAGCGTATCCTGTTCGGCTTTTAGCTGCTGTTGTTTCATCTTCAAGCTTCGGGCGGTGGCGATGAGTTGACGCTTGAATTTCTCTTGCTCCAGGGGGTCCTCTGGGATGATGAAGTCTTCGAGTTCGAGGCTGTCCTCCTCTTCGGATGGAGGGAGGGAATTACTGTCCTCGGAATCCTCGAGGTCCTCGGGGTCACCCTGGTCCTCGTGCCCTTCAGGGGTATCACGGCGCTGCTCGGGGGTGTTGTTGCCGAGCTCCTCCAAGTTGTCCGGAGTCTCATTATCTCTGGTGCCGTTCGTGTCTGTGTGATTTTCCTTGCCCTTTCCTCGCCCTCTGGCTCGCCGTCGTCGGCGTCTGGGCGGTTCTTCGGCGGGATCATCGCCGTCCTTTTTGGTTGTGTCACCGTCCTTCATGGGGGTGTCGACCATGTAAACGTCATAGGTGGAGGTGGCGGTCCACTTTCCGGTGTTGGAAGTGGCAAGGGAAGGAGCCGTATAGGGCGGGACGTCGATATCCTCGTCCATATCGTCAGCCTCCTCGGTGGCGTAGTCCAACATGTCGGTTAAATCTTCGACAGTGGCTACCAAGTGGGTGGTGGGTGGGACGCAAAATTCCCCGTGGCTGGTGTCCTGTTCGACCTGCTCATGGTCCGAGGACGAGCCATCCGTGATATTCATCTTTTGGATCCGGTCTAACATCACGCTTAAAATCGAGAGGTCCACCGGATCTATGCTCGGGCAGCCATCGGAGTTGAGCTCCGGCGCGCCGATAATGGGAGTGTGTTCGGCCAAGGGTGACCCTTGGTTTTCCGGCGCCGGGGTCGGATCTAAACTCGAGGTCAGATCCGAACTGAGGCCCGCCCCGGGGACGGGGGCGGGGAAGGAATCCGAGGTCAAGGCCTCGGGATTGGCCGGTTCCTCGGGTACAGCCGAGAACCCAGTGAAGACCAGATCACCTCGAGCATCGGCGACGTACTCAAGGCCGCCGAACTTGATTTCCTGCTCGGGGGCGAAGCTGCCGACCTGGTCGAGGTGACCGGTCGGATCGGCGCGCAGCACAATGCTGCCGAATGCGAAGAGCTGTCCGGGGACGAAGACGTCCCCGCTGCGGATTCCATCGCTGAAGAGAAGAGCTGTCCGAGGACGAAGATGTCCCCGCTACAAATTCAATCGCCGAAGAGCTGTCCGAGGACGGCGTGCCATTGATCCTTGGTGACCCACGACGGAACTCTCAATGAAAGCACCAATGTCGGTACCAAAACCGGCAGATCTCAGGCAGGGGATCCGAACTATGGGTCTAGGAATCGATGGTTAACAGAGAGCGTAGAGTAAATGATTTACCCAGGTTCGGGCCCTCTCGAGGAGGTAATACCCTACGTCCTGCTAGATTGTATTGATGTGATTGTATGAACGTTACAGAGTTGATCTACCTCGAGATCGGATGGGCTAAACCCTAGGCAGTTATGATATGATGATCCTCTACGGACTAGGCCTTCTGGTTTATATAGACACCAGGAGGTCCTAGGGTTACACATGGTCGGTTACCATCAGGGGATAAACATGCTGGCCGCACCAGTTATTCCTTGGAGGAGACGCCAAGTCTTCGGAGGTTTCCTTCTGATACACGGGGTCGCCCACAATCCGGCCTTCCATCGACGAGTAGAGAGCGGCCCACCAGTCCGGCCCACGGGAGATAGGCCGGAGGCCCGGGTACCCCCTAGTCCAGGACACCCTCAGTTACACCATTGCATAGAGGGGGAGAGAGTTGGTGTTGACGGCAGCGAGGTTGTTGGTGTAGATCGCCATCACGATGGTTCCCCCGGTGGCGCTCCGGCGCCACCGGAAGAGAGGGGAAGAGAGCCCCCCTCCTTCTTCTTCTTGCTTGGCCTCCCTCCTAGATGGGAGGAGAGTTTCCCCTCTGGTCCATGGCTACCATGGCGGCGGAGGGGCAGGAGCCCCTCATAGATTGGATCTCTCTCTCTGTTCTCTTCTGTTTCGCGTTCCTGTTTTCTGGCCTTTCACCGTTTCTTAAATTCCTGGAGATCCGTAACTTCGATTGCGCTGAAATTTTAATACGATTTTTTCCAGATATTAGCTTCCTTGCGGCCGAAGAAGGGCACCAACCGACCTACGAGGGCCTCACGAGGCACCACGGCGAGCCGGACCCCCCTGGCGCGCCCTGGTGCCTCGTGGGGCCCATGAGCACCGCCTTGCATTGATTCCACCTCCCAAAAGTCACATATATTCCAAAATAATTCTCCGTAAAATTTTATTGCATTTGGACTTCATTTGATATGGATATTCTGCGAAACAAAAACATGCAATAAACAGGAACTGGCACTGGGCACTGGATCAATATGTTAGTCCCAAAAATAATATAAAATGTTGCAAAAAATATGTGAAAGTTGTAGAATATTGGCATGAAGCAATAAAAAATTATAGATACGACGGAGACATATCAGCATCCCCAAGCTTAATTCCTGCTCATCCTCGAGTAGGTAAATGATAAAAAAGATAATTTTTGATGTGGAATGCCACCTAGCATAATCTTGATCATATAATTTAATCATGGCATGAATATTAAGACACAAGTGATTCAAAGCAGTAGTCTATAATTTGATATAAAGACATGAATACTCAAGCATACTAACAAACAACCATGTCTTTCAAAATATCAACGCTAAAGAAAGTTATTCCTAGCCCATTATGCTCAGTCATTGATCCATTCATGAAACACACTCAACATTAACTACACCCAATGCACAAGTATGACAATAGTGCTCTCCAGTTGATGCTTTATAAGAGAAGATGGAGACTCAATAAAAATAAAAATGCATAAAAGTAAAATAGATAGGCCCTTCGCAGAGGGAAGCAGAGATTTGCAGAGGTGCCAGAGCTCAAAGCTTAAATTAGAGAGATAAAATTATTTTTGAGAGGCATGCTTTTCCTGTCAATGAAAACGGCCGAGAATTCCCAATATTTTCCGTGCTAGACACATCATAGGTGGTTCCCAAACAGAAAGTAAAGTTTATTTCCTTTCCATCATTCTTTGACAATCCATGGCTAGCCATATCCACGGGTGCCCTCCATACCAACACTTTCCAAGGAATTTTGTTGTTTTTAATTTTTGATTCATTGTGGGACTGGGCATCCCTATTACCAGCCACTCTCTCGTGCAATGACAAGTGAATAAACACTCATCGTGAGAATAACACACCTAGCATGGAAAATAATGGTCACCCCCTGCAACCTCATGAGCGGTACAGGCACACAAAACAGAAAATTATTTTGAAAATTTTCGAGTTGGCACATGCAAATTTACTTGGAACGGCATTGAAATACCGCATATAGGTACATATGGTGGACTCATTTGGCACAACTTGGGTTTAAGGAGTTTGGATGCACAAGCAACATTCCCGCTTAGTACAAGTGAAGGCTAGCAAATAGATTGGGAAGCGACCAACCAGAAAACGAAAACGGTCATAAACATGCATTGATTATAACTAACAATGAATAATGCACCATAAGTAGGATATAACTTCGTTGCATAACTACTGACTTTACGTGCATGCATAGGGAATCACAAACCTTAACACCAATATTCTTACTAAATCACATTTACTCACTAGCATAACTCACATATTATCATCTCCATATCGCAAAACTATTGCAAGGAATCAAACATATCATATTCAGTGATCTACAAGGTTTATGTAGGATTTTCTGACTAACCATGTGAATGACCAATTCCTGTTGACTCTCTAAATAGATATAAGTGAAGCAAGAGAGTTTAATTCTTTATATAAATGACCACACTCTACTAAATATAAGTGAAGCAAAAGAGCATTCTACAAATAACGGTTTTCTATATGAAGAGAAACAGGCATCCAAACTTCAAATGATATAAGTGAAGCACATGAAGCATTCTATAAAGCCATACTCAAAAGATATAAGTGAAGTGCATGAAGCATTCTATAAATCAACCAATGACTATCTCATACCAGCATGGTGCATTTATTAAAAGAAAAATAAAAGGCACACGACGCTCCAAGAATTTACGCATATCATGTGAACAAAACAAAAACCGAAACATATCGATACTTGTTGAATAAAGATGGGATGCCTTCCGGGGCATCCCCAAGCTTAGATGCTTGAGTCTCCTTGAATATTTACTTGGGGTGCCTTGGGCATCCCCAATCTTGAGCTCTTGCCTCTCCTCATTCTTCTCATATCAATACCTCCTCGATCCTTGAACACTTCATCCACACAAAACTTAACAAAACCTTCGTGAGATCCGTCAGTATAATAAAGCAAATCACTACTTTAAGTACTGTTGCAAACCCATTCATATTTTATTTTTGCATTATACCTACTGTATTCTAACTTCTCCATGGCTTATACCTTCCGATACAATCCATAGTTTCATCAAAACAAGCAAAACAATGCATCAAAAACAGAATCTGTCAAAAACAGAATAGTCTGTAGTAATCTGAACATTGACCATACTTCTGTAACTCAAAAAATTCTGAAAAATTAGGAAAAAATAAAAAATTTCCATATCAGTACTGGGTTAAAATTTCAAAATTTTTGCACTTTCCAATAAAAAATGTAAATTCACGTACTACAGCAAAAGTTTCTGTTTTTGCACCGCACACACCAAACAAGCAATTTAAACATCCTAACGGTAAATCTTGGAACATTATTTTTATAATACAATGGATTTGTACAAGGGGATAATTATTTTTGTTGAAAATTTTTTATAATTCAAGATTTGCAAAGTTTCCATGGGCATGAACAAAGTTCAAGGAGCTCCCCCACTTCAACGGTGCTCGTCTTTCTTACTTTCACTTTTCTTTCTGAAAAATTTTAGGTTCCCCTCTATATTTTTTTTTAGTTTTTAAACTTTATAAGAGAACTCAACAGAAATAAATGACTCTCTAAAACTTCCGGGTTGTCTCCCTGGCAGCGCTTTCTTTAAAGCCATTAAGCTAGGCATATAGTGCTCAAGTAATCGATCCACCCGGATCCCAAGGTATATCAAAGCCAATTTTAATTAACAATGATTTGTAATTTAGTAGTGAGCACAAAGCAACATATATCATGCAATGACGAAGTCTAACTCTCTTCCTATGCATCGGCATGTCATAAAAGAACAATTCATGCACATCAAGTAAAGGCCCATGCATAGTATAAACAGTTTCTTGCAATTTTATCGTATTGGAAATATAGAGAGGTTGAGATGTAGTTCCTCTTGCATAATAATTGCAATTAGGAACAGCAACCATATGCATATTATATTCATCAAAATTATCATGTGTAGTAGTAAAACGCAACCCATCAATATAATCCTTAATAAGAGCAAACTTCTCCGATATAGTGTAGTTAGGAGAATTCAAAAAGATAATAGGACTATCATGTGTGGGTGCAATAGCAACAATTTCATTCTTAACATAAGGAATTATAGCAAGTTCATCTCCATAAGCATCATTCATATTGGCATCATGGCCACAAGCATAGCAAGCATGAAGTTCATCAAAAAGGGATATTTCAAACGAATCCAAGGGATCATAGCGATCATCATAGCATTCATCCTTCGGTAAGCATGAAGGGAAATTAAACAATGTATGAGTTGAAGAATTACTCTCGTTAGAAGGTGGGCACGGGTAGCTAATCCGCTCTTCCTCCTTTTGTTCTTCACTCTCCTCGTCATCTTTTCCATCTAATGAGCTCACAGTGTCATCATTTTCTTCTTCCATAGGAGCCTGCAAAATATTAGTCTCTTCTTGGACAGCGGAGACTTTCTCAATAAACTCATTAATATCGGCATTTTATTCGTAATTCTCATAGCTATATTTAAGTATAGCAAAATTTTCAGATCTGTAGACAACATCATCACAATCTTCATACTTTTGAAACAAAGATTCAATTTCATAAGCACCCTTAAAAGCAACAACTTCTTCTATTCGTTCCACATCATAGTAATCATATATACCATTAGCATAAGAAGCCAAGGTTTCATTATCATTAAATTTACATGAAAAGGGAAGGTGTGGAGCCTTCATCCTAGAACAACAAGTATAATCATATCTCAAGCATAAATTCCAAGCATACCATTGCAAATAATCAATTTGATCCCATAAGAATTTCCCTTTTTGAGACAAGTGATAATCCCTAAAGTATTCACGTTGATCCAGTGTGTCTCCCATTATCAAGTTGATTGGGGTTTTCTCGGGATTATCAAAGTAGTCTTTAATGTTTTCCACATAACGAGCATCGAGGGTTTTAGGAGGTTCCCCATCTCCATGAGTAGCAAGTACAACTAATTTTTTTTGTATTTCATGTTCCATATCCATAACAAAAGATAGAGAACAACTTAGAACAGAAAATAAAATCTACTTAGTGATAAAGCAAACAAGCACACACGAGAATATCAACCCCACGCTATTGCTCCCCGGCAACGGCGCCAGAAAAAGGTCTTGATAACCCACAAGTATAGGGAATCAATTGTAGCTTTTTCGATAAATAAGAGTGTCTAACCCAACGAGGAGCTAAAGGTAGAATTAATATTCCCTTCAAGTTCTATCGATCACCGATACAACTCTACGCACACTTAACGTTCGCTTTACCTAGAACAAGTATGAAACTATTTTGCGGGTGTAAGGATAAGACTAGAAGTACTTAACGAGAATAAAACTAGGATTAATTTGCGAGATAATAAAAGTTAGTTCTTTAGTAGAAAGCTTTTTGTAACACAAGAGAAAGATTTGTCCCTAGGCAATCGATAACTAGACCGGTAGTCATTATTGCAATTTTATATGAGGGAGAGGCATGAGCTAACATACTTTCCGTACTTGGATCATATGCACTTATGATTGGACCTCTAGCAAGCATCCGCAACTACCAAAGATCATTAAGGTAAAACCCAACCATAGCATTAAGTATCAAGTCGCCTTTACTCCCATACGCAACAACCCCCTTACTCGGGTGTAAGCTTCTGTCACTCTAGCCGCCCACTATAAGAGAATTATGAACGCATTGCAAACCCTAAAGCGGGAATCCCTCATGCTTGCGCGACACGGAGGGCACCATAGGACAGCACCAAAATAAAACATACAACTCAAACCAATCACGATCATCAATCAACCCATAGGACAAAACGAATCTACTCAAACATCATAGGATGGCAACACATCATTGGATAATAATATGTAGCATTAAGCACCATGTTTAAGTAGAGATTACAGCGGGGAGAAGAGGTGTTACACCACTGCATAGAGGGGGAGAGAGTTGGTGTTGACGGCGGCGAAGTTGTTGGTATAGATCGCCATCACGATGGTTCCCCCGGCGGCGCTCCGGCGCCATCGGAAGAGAGGGGGAGAGAGCCCCCCTCCTTCTTCTTCTTGCTTAGCCTCCCTCCTAGATGGGAGGAGAGTTTCCCCTCTGGTCCATGGCTGCCATGGCGGTGGAGGGGCAGGAGCCCCTCCTAGATTGGATCTCTCTCTCTGTTCTCTTCTGTTTCGCGTTCCTGTTTTCTGGCCTTTCACCGTTTCTTAAATTCCCGAAGATCCGTAACTCCGATTGCACTGAAATTTTAACACGATTTTTTCCCGGACATTAGCTTCCTTGCGGCCGAAGAAGGGCACCAACCGACCTACGAGGGCCTCACGAGGCACCACGGCGCGCCGGACCCCCCTGGCGCGCCCTGGTGCCTCGTGTGGCCCACGAGCACCGCCTTGCGTTGATTCCACCTCCCAAAAATCACATATATTCCAAAATAATTCTCCATAAAATTTTATTGCATTTGGACTTCGTTTGATATGGATATTCTGCGAAACAAAAAACATGCAACAAACAAGAACTGGCACTGGGCACTGGATCAATATGTTAGTCCCAAAAATAATATAAAATGTTGCCAAAAATATGTGAAAGTTGTAGAATATTGGCATGAAACAATCAAAAATTATAGATACAACGGAGATGTATCACGAGGTAACATCGACCCCGGCCCCTTAGGCTGACGCAGCGGGGTCGAAGAGGTGGTCATGGCCGAGGTTGATACCTCGGCCCCGCAAGGCCAAGGGGACGAGGTCCCCGAGGTCGTCCAGGAAGGGCTAGGCCAAACAGCGGCCCAGCCAGAGACTACTCTGGCTCCACCGCCGTAGCCGGAGACCCACGACCCCAGCACCCAGGTGCTGGGGCCCGAGGTCTTGCCACCCTCAGCCCCCGCTCCAGGGCGGGCTAGCGCAGGGTGGACCGAAGAGATGGAGGTGGCCTTGACAGGCTCCTCCCTCAAGGAAGAGCACCCACATTGATCGGCACGGCACTACAGGGATTCCGGTCCATAGAGGTCGGAATACATGAGGTCTTCAAGGGCCTCATGACGAGCTTCGAGGTAACCCTCTGTCTTTTAATAAAAAGGAATCTTCTCTGCTTAAATATATCGATCTTTGCGATTGTCAGAAGGCATGCGTTGCCCATCGTTTAGACGGCCTGCCCAGTGAGTAGCCCCCGAGCCCAGGGCCAGTTTGAAAAACTGGTGTTGGGGTCAAAGCATAGGTTCAGGGGAGATAGTAGCCCCCAGGACTGATGAAACAGGATGTGTGTCCGAAGTGTCATTAAATTGACTATGGGGCTTATTAGAAATTATTTATGCAGGTGTCCACCTCGGCTCCGGGCTCCGCCTCCGAGGAGATTGCGGAGATGAGCCAGAAGCTCGAGAGGTCCGAGAAGGACCTCGACCTGATGAACAAGCAGGTCGAGCAGTCTCAAGGTGAGCGACCACTGCGTTGCATTTTTCTTTGAGGTTTAATTTTGAGCAAGGACTAATGCCGAACTGATTTGATAATAGCGGCATTGGCCGAGCTTGAGAGGCTCAAGGCCGAGCACGTGATGGCTTGGCAAGAGGTCGAGCAGCAGAAGGCTGCGACGGCCAGAGCGGAGAAAGACCTAGCCACCAAGAAGGTGGCTAGGGAGAAAAACCAGGTCCGAGTCCTTGAGGTCGAGGGGACTCTTAAGGGCGTGTATCTCAAAAGCGACTCCCTTGAGAAGAAGGAGAAAGAGACGGGCGAGCAGCTGCGAAAGCTATGCCTATCTCACGCCGAGCTCCAGACCCGAAACCGGGCCGACCACCACGTGCTCCAGCAAGTGGAGAGGATAGCCGCGGGTAAGCTATATTTACTGCAATGTGTATTTGGCAGCAAGGGGTGCGTCGAGCTCACCCAGCTATGGCGATCCGCAATGGTCTTCGTCGATCTCCCGAAGAGCGCGGCGGACGCCGGCCTTCATTTTGGCCCATTGGAGGGCCATGAGGCGGAGAAGGCCTTCTGGAGTCAGTTCCAGGAGTCGTCGCAGTCGCAGTTGCTCAATCATCAGATGAAGCAACTGGCAAAACTGCTTCGGATAGCGAGGCCAGTGCTCCAAGACCTCTGCGTCAATCTATGGCCCGCGGAGGCATTGCCAGCCAGCTTCTTCGGGCTCCTGGTGCGGCTGCAAGAGGCCATCCCACAAGTCAACCGCTGGAAGCGATCTGCGTGTCTGGAAGTAGCGTGGCGGGCATATGCCTGCGTGAAAACGCACTTCCGGAAGGTGGAGGCAGAGGTTGTTGCTGCGGGCCCCCCCCCCCCCGAAGGGAAGGCACGCACCGCAGAGCATGTGGCACCCCGGCTGAGAGGACCGGTTTACCCAGTGTTTCCAACCCAGAGATCATGTCTTCTGGAAACACACAACAATTTGGAACAGAACAGAACAAAACTTTATTGAAATATCTCGAGTACAAGCCCATAATTTACATGGATAGCGAGGCCAGAGCACTGCACGTGCTAGGACAACATCTACATTATTTATGGAACATAGCAGGGCCTCGATACTACTGGGTGATTCTACGGCGTAGCGGAACATAGCGCGGAAAACTCCATCCACAGGGACACTGCTGGGACACGGCCTAGTTAGCGTAGCATGAACCTTCGGGACCTCCGTCCTCGGCTTCTCCTGCATCTGGCATGATACGCCAGGTGAGTACTTGGAATGTACTCCCAAGCCCACGGCAACCATAACAATGCAGCAAGCAATAGCATGGCAATGAACAGATTAAGTGCTTAAGTTGCTTACAGTTACCAGATACCAACTTACTCTCTCTTCTGGGTTGTCTCACAACCCTTGGAATACTCATAATCCATCGAGTACTTCCAAACATAAGACAAGTTCTTCCATCATTATTATCATTGTGGTTGACCAATCAATGGCCTAGTACGGACTGTCCAATACTGTGGACGCGGCTATTCGAATAGATTCTTACACTCTGCAGAGGTTGCGCACTTTACCCACACTATGGAGCTCCTGGCCTCGTGTTCCCATTCGGGTGGACCGGGGCTGCTCTAACGAAACCTTCCTAACCCGTGACTCCTCCATCGTACCACCGACAATCATACCCTCCCAGGGTCATGTCCTGGGTGGCCCCTGTGTCACCTCGTGACACCTGCCACCGTTGTGGCCAACTAAACTGTCCCAAATGGGGACGCCGGCAAAATAACTCAACTGGGCTCACAGGATTATCGTCGTCTACCTGATCAGGGCAGCACGCACGCATAACCCTCCCTAGTTTGGTGGTACCGATAAAAGAGCACAAAGCTAGACCAAGTCAAGGCCGTCCCATACCGGCAAATGTGGCTACACGGATAAGTCCGGATAGGTGGCACTTGATCAACGAATTAGGTTTAGTGTTGTCAAGTACTTATCAAGCATGGATTTTATCATGAATAACTAAACATGGCAGTAGCTAGGCATCCAAGTAATTTACTATGAATTATCGCATATTAAAGTAATGCAAATAATTCAATTAAACAACCAACACTATTGAAATGCTTCATGAAATGGATGACATGGCTTGCCTTGCTCTATTGGGTTGTCCTCAAACTCTTGGGCTTCAAAACCAAAAGGATTTCCCTCTGAAAATATTTTAAAAAGGCAAAAGAAAATGTCACATACCACAGTTCTGTTCACCATAAATTCTGTGAGCATGGGAAAAATACCAAAATTTTCCAGAAAATAGAGGAGCTCAAGACAAACCCAATGCAAAAAGAATCAATTGATTTGGACTTATGGATAAAAAGTTATGGGTGGTTAAAGTTCCTGGTCAAATCTAGATTAAAATAGAAAATCCAGCAGAGGGCCACGTCGAGGACGCACTTTGCCAGGGTGCCTCCACTTACCGCTTCGGCGAGCCACTGACAAGCAGGCCCCTCAGTCAGATTTAAAAGGGGGAGATGGAAATAGAGAGCGGCGGGGTTCCGGCGATGGTCGCCGGCGATACAGACGGCGGCGAGGTCCGGCGACTACAGGGATGGAACGAGCGCACTGAGACGAACACGCACATACCCGTGGATTGGCGAGAGATGGCCGGATGGCGTCGTCCTCTTCCTCTCCGACGGCGGCAGCTTTCGGGTGTCGCCGGAGACGGCGTTTCCGGCCGGATTTCGACCGGGCAAGAGCTTGGGCAGGGTCAGTGGAGTGAGTGGAGCTCCCTCGTGGAGTCAGTGGAGGCTGGGGTGGAGTGGAACGGCGAGGTGGCTGGGCTCGGGTGGCGGCGGATCTCCGGCGAATGGCGAGGCCAGAGGGCCTCTCAGCCTTGGCTCGTTGCTCGGGGCTCGATTGGGAGTAGGAGGAGTGCGGTGAGGAGCTAGGAGGGGCTGTTCATGGCCTTTTATAGGCGAGGTCGAAGTCTCTGGAGCGGGCGGAGCTCGGCCACGTCGCCGGCGCGAGGACGCCGCGCTGGCTGGCTGGGAGCGAGCGACGGGACGAAGGAGGGCAGGGAGAGTTAATGTGGCGGTCGCTGCTTGCGGAGGAAGACGATGGGCGACAGGGCAACTGTGCCCGCACGGGTGTCACAGTGCCCTGTTGCGGTGGCGGCCGGCGAGGGCGATTCCGGCGAGGAGAAGAACCTGGAGTGGGGTACGTGGACGGCATCGACGACGTCGGCACCAACGGACATCGTCTGGCAACACGGGACGGCCGGAATGACCACACCAGACGCGGCCGAGGTGCGGAGCACGCGAACTGGCATGCCAGTGCCGTGCTCACACGGTGTCTGGCACCTGGAGGCCACGCAAGTCCAGCGCACCATGTCCAGCAGCTTCTCCCTTGATCACTTAGTGCCCCTATGCCCTTGGTTTGGCTAGTTTCACTCTGATTCGAATGGTAGCTTCAGCTACAGTTTCTGACAGAAACTTTGGGAGAGCTCTAGAGAAAAGATGAGCTGGAGATGGAGCCAGTGGAGATGTCTGGGATGATCTACTTTGGAAGGACTCCAAACTGGCCAAATTTGAGATATTTTCACCAAGGTTTGAGGGTAGCTCATGAACAACTGCTGTTACTGGTACAGAAGCAAGATGAGCTTGTAGCACTCATCTGGTTGATCTGCTGGAGCTGGATTTTGGTATGTGGGAGTTATATGGTGGATAGAAGATGCCATAAAAATTTCAGCTCAATTGAATACCTCTAGCTGGTACTTCCTTCACAGAGCTTTGAATTGAGCAGAAACTTGTCAGAATATTGTTGCTGAAAATTTGTACTGGACAAGATGATATTTTTGGATATTGTGGCAAGATAGGTTCCCTAGTATCTCAGGGAATTATCTGAGAGTTTTCTGAGTTGGGAAAATAAGAGTTGCTTCACAAAGGACCAGTACTGTCCAGAAGATAAATAGAGTTTTCTGGACAAAATTTTATACTGGACCAGGAAATGTTTTTGAAGATTATGGGAGTAGATGATGACAAGAAGGTGTGGTATTAATTTGGGATTTTTCTGATCATCAGAACTATAGGTTGCTTCATAACCCATAGTGATGACAGATTTTCCCAAAGGAAGAAAATGAATAATTGGGAAAGATGGAGAATTGGAATTTGATCCAGTAGGTGTGTGGCAAGATTCTGGCAAGATGTTGAGGGCTTTGGATCACTCAGAGAGATTCATAAGTCCAAAGTCAACTGAGAAGATTCAAAATCCAACCAAATTGCAAATAAAGCCAGAAAGAATTTTGAAAAGAAAAAGTTGCCAAAAACCAGGGTGTCACAAACCTACACCCCTTAGAATGAATCTCGTCCTTGAGATTCGGTTGCTCAGGGAACAAGTGTAGATATGCTGATCTCAGAAAATCCTCTCTTTCCCAAGTATCTTCCTCCTTAGTGTGATGATCCCACAATACTTTGAAAAAATTAATTATCTTGCTCCTGGTAGTCCTTTCCATCTCATCCAATATTCTGACAGGTTTTTCTTCATTGGTCAAATCTTTAGTCAATTCCAGCTCACTCATATCTGCCTGTTTGATCGGGGGTGCAATGCACTTTCTTAGCTAGGATATGTGGAAGACATCGTGAACTTCAGATAACTCTGGCGGTAACTCTAGCTGATATGCCACTCTGCCTCTTCTACCAATTACTGGAAAGGGACCGATATATCTCGGTGCAAGCTTTCCTCGGGTGTGAAACCTCTTTATTCCTTTCATGGGTGTGATGCGGAGATAAGCATATTCTCCAGGCTCAAAAGTTACTTCTCGGTGTTTAGTGTCATAGTAACTCTTTTGACGGGACTTGGCTACTCGAAAACGTTCCTGAATATCCTTGACTTGTTTCTCAGCCTCGAGCATCAAATCCATGCCAAAGATATGGCTGTCTCCTGTCTGAGACCAATTTAAAGGAGTGCGACACTTTTGTCCATACAGAGCTTCAAATGGTGACATCTTGACACTCGACTGATAACTGTTATTGTAGGAGAATTCTGCATAGGGTAGACTATCCTCCCATTTGGGTCCATAGGTGAGAGCATAGGACCGAAGCATATCTTCCAATATCTGGTTCACACGCTCGGTCTGTCCATCTGTCTGTGGATGATATGCCGTACTATGTTTTAGCACGGTTCCCAGGGCTTGGTGTAATCGCAGCCAGAATGCTGAAGTGAACAAAGAGCCTCTATCTGATGTGATAGACTTGGGTACTCCATGAAGGCTGACTATCCGGGACATGTAGATTTGTGCAAGCTGGTAAGCGTTGAAAGTGGTCTTTACCGGAGTAAAGTGAGCCACTTTCGTAAGTATGTCCACGATGACCCAGATAACATCATGGCCTCTTGTTGACTTGGGTAGTCCAACAATGAAGTCCATGCATATGTCATCCCATTTCCACTAGGGAACCGGTAAAGGTTGCAATAGTCCAGCGGGTTTCTGGTGTTCAGCCTTGACTCTGTTGCAGTTGTCACAACAGGCGACGTAGTATGCACTGTCCCTTCGCATTCCTCGTACATTTTTGTTCCTTCCGGATGAATAGAGTAGGCGGATTCATGTGCCTCTCGGAGTATTTGCTGTCTCAAATTCTCGTGATCAGGCACGCATATTCGGTTCTCAAACCATACAGTGCCCTGGTCATCAATTCAGAAGGACTTGGCCTTCCCTTGCTAAATATGTTCCTTGATCTCTTGTATACCTTTATCTGATTTTTGAGCTGCCTTAATTTCTTCCATAAGTGTCGGAATGATTTCCATTGTATCCAGGCTAGTGGGGCCACATAACACCATATTCAGCTTGGCAAACTCCTCTCGTAGCCTCAGATGGATTCCCTCCATTAATGCATTTAGGGTACCTTGCTTTCTGCTGAGGGCATCGGCGACCACATTGGCCTTTCCCGGATGATAATTAATTTCAAGGTCATAGTCCTTGACCAATTCAAGCCATCTTCTCTGCCTGAGATTAAGATCAGGTTGGGTGAAAATATACTTGAGACTCTTATGGTCTGTGTATATTTCACATCGTTGCCCAATGAGATAATGCCTCCAAATCTTCAGTGCATGAACCACGGCTGCCAATTCCAAATCATGAGTGGGATAGTTCTCTTCATGAGGTCGTAGCTGTCTGGATGCATATGCTACAACCTTTCCCTCTTGCATTATAACGCAGTCGATTCCACGCCTGGAAGCATCACAATATATGTCGAAGCTCTTGTGGATGTCTGGAAGAACTAGGACAGGGGCTGTAGTTAGCCTCGTCTTTAATTCCATGAAACTGCTATCGCATTCTTCCGTCCAGGCAAATTTGTGGTTCTTTTTCAACAGTTCTGTCAATGGCTTGGCTATTTTTGAGAAGCCTTCGATGAAGCGACGGTAGTAGCCTGCCAATCCCAGAAAACAGAGGACTTTAGTTACTGTGGCTGGTGTCTTCTAGTTTAGTACATCAGTCACTTTGCTGGGGTCGATAGCCACACCCTGTTCTGATAGAACATGCCCCAGAAAGCCCACCTCTTTTAGCCAAAATTCACAATTGCTGAACTTGGCGTACAAGCGATGGGTCCTTAGTCTTTCCAGGACAGTACGGAGGTGTTGCGTGTGCTCTTCTTCATCTTTTGAATAGATAAGGATATCATCGATGAATACTACCACAAATTTCTCCAAGAAGTCCATGAAGACCTTATTCATCATGCTCATGAAATAGGCTGGAGCATTTGTCAGCCCAAATGACATGACTGTAAATTCATACAGACCATATCTGGTAGGGAAGGCTGTCTTAGGGATATCCTCCTTCCTGATTTTTAACTGGTGATACCCCGTTCGGAGGTCGATCTTGGAAAATATCCGGGCCCCGTTCAACTGGTCGAACAAATCATCAATGCGGGGAAGCGGATATTTATTTTTGATGGTGACCTCATTCAACTGGCAGTAGTCCACGCACATTCGTAGACTGCCATCCTTCTTTTTAACAAACAGCACAGGTGATCCCCATGGTGAGGTGCTTGGACGAATATACCCTTTTTGCAATAATTCATCCAACTGTTTCTTTAGTTCCACTAGCTCTGGGGAAGGCATGCGGTAGTACTTCTTATAGATTGGAGCGGTTCCGGGAACAACATCAATGGCGAATTCTAGTTCCCGATCAGGTTGCATTCCTGGTATCTCTTCCGGAAATACGTCCGGAAATTCATTGACTACTGGAATCAGATTTATATCTGTAGCAGTGGCTTTGAATGCCATTCCTTTCTTTGACATCATTCTGCTAGCAGTGAACTACACTGTTTGGCCTGCCGGGTTAACCAATGTCACCGTCCTGGTGGCACAGTTGATACACACCTGATGTGGTACCAACCAGTCCATTCCCTGTATTATATCCAGTCCAGGGGACTCAATGGCCACAAGAGTAGATGGAAACTTTACATCATGTATCAAGATTTCCAGATCCTTGTATATCACATTTGTTCTGAGCATGGAGCCAGGGGATTGCACCACCATGATTTTGTCCAAAAGAGAAGGAGAAAATTTGTGCAAGGTGGCAAAACTCCGCGAAATAAACGAATGAGAAGCCCCAGAATCAAATAAAATTATTGCAGGTATGTTGTTAACAGAAAACATACCAAGGACCACATCTGGTGCTTCGCGGGCTTCCTCAGCGGAGATATGATGGACTTGGCCGCGATAGAAGTTCATATTGGGACGGCGTCCAACACTGTTGACTTGTGGCTTGTAGTCAGATGATGGCTTCCCATTTCTTGAGGGGCACTGCTTGGAGTAATGCCCGCCCTGGCCACAAGTAAAACACGTGTTGTTGCGGCGGCAGTCCTCCAGCACTGGTTGTTTGCCGAAGGTCTTGTCCTGGCTGACGTGCTTATTGTTGTTGTTACCATTGTTCCAGGCAGGCTTTTATTCAGATGGACCTGGTTGCCAGATACGTGGCTTCTGCACAAACTGCTCACGGTTGTCCTTCTTGGGTTCAAACTCCCGCTTGCGATCATCATATCTTGACTTATGCTCTCATTCAGCTATGAAAGCCTTGTTTACCAGAGTCTGGAAGTCAGGAAAGTCAAGCATACAAAGCTGACAGCGGAGGGTATGGTTGAGTCCTCCTAGGAATCGGTCAATCTTCCTTTCTTCTGTGGACACGTCATGGGTAGAGTACCGTGCCAGATTATTAAACTTGTTCAGATACTCACCTACTGACATGTTCCCTTGAGTAAGAGCAAGAAATTCCCTCTGCTTCACCTTCATTATGCCGGTGGGAATATGATACTTGCGGAATACCTCTTTGAACTTCTCCCAAGAAATATCTTCTCCAGAAGGCCACATTATTTTTGTATTGTCCCACCATATAGCTGCTGGTCCCTCCAGGTAGTGTGTAACAAAAGGAACCTTGTCTGACTCATCACAGCGGGCTATGTCCAGCTTCTTTTCCATAGTCCTCAGCCAGTCATCAGCTTCCATAGGATCCACAGCTTGACCAAAACTGGGTGGCTTGGTCCGCTGAAAATCAGACAATTTAGAGTGTGTCCCATTGTTGTTATTCTGACCCACCATAGTCTGCATACTTTTCAGAAATTCCATACGATCTTGGTTTCTTTTCTCTTCGAACATTCTCATAATCTGATCAGTGGTTGGTGACTGTGGTGGCGGAGGTGGCAAATCTTCTGGTGACTGTCCTGCCTGTCCGGCGGATCGACGAACGGGAGTTCCATCGCCGCCTTGATTACTACACCTCTTCATCCTAAATTTGTTCCCGTTGCAAAATACCGAATCGATGAGCAACATCCATAAGGGAAAGCATGATAGTATGACACCAGAAAAACAAGCCAAATAAAAAGGGGAAAAAGGCAAACAACATAATTATACAAGGCAACCCAACATCATACATGACAAGCTAGTAGGGGGAATATCATGATTGGACTGCTCATATGGCAGTTGACATATGCATAGATGCTATGATGCATGCACTGAGACTCAAGCATCCACTCTAGTGACGTCGGTGGCACGAATACTAGTAAACTGAAGACTCCTCGTCGTCTGATCATGTCTCGGAATCTGAGCTGATGATGTGCACCTCGGCCTCCGGATCAAAGGTAACACGACGACGCTGACGAGAAGGTTCTCCCTCTGAAGGAGAAGAAGCAAGATGCCGCAGCATCGGAGCAGCTGGAGTGGCTAGGAGTGAGGCCCACTCTGCTAGGGTCTCACGTAGGCTACCAGCCGAAAAGCCTGGCGGTCCGAACGAACTGGAAGGAGTCTCAGAAGGTGGAGCATGTGGAGTATACACCGGTGAAAATGGAGGTGGAGGAGGAGACTGTGCTGCCGCAACAGCCGCAAGTGCCTCGCGGGCAAGTGTCAGCTCCTCAGCTAGAGAAGTGATCATATGGTAACTGGCGTTCAGATAACGAGATAACACACCAGTAGCACGATAACTCGCCGGGTCAACAGGTGCAAAAAGGACTCGCCCTGTCGCAGGCGACAGGGTGGGGTAGTGAAAGAAACCTGGATGAGTCTACATCTCGACCTCATGGAAGCGCAAGTTAGTGAGAGCCTCCATCGCAGCAAACTGGATCGCCAGCTCCGAAGTAGAGGCAGTTCCGCCCTTGGAAGAACGGGAGTAGCTGCCAATATCCGAACTCGCAGTAAGAAAGGCTTCCACGTGATACTCGCATACTGAACCAGCAAGCTTCTCTCGGAACACCTGATACACTGGGTCTTCGCCGTTGGGATACATCTGAAGCCAGACACTATGAAGCAGTACTAGAAAAGTGAATGGTGCCGGCTCATGATTGTAGTGGTACAGAACTGGTGCCATCTACACTCATCAAACCAGCGGTTAGCACAATAAAAACTATATGCATGCCATGCAGCAAACAGATGCAACAAGCAAAGCACACACCAAGACTCTAAACTAGTCGCGGCTCTAGCGCAGGGTTAACTAGGGTGTACTACAGTCAGCGCGGCTCTGATACCAAGCGTTGTGGCACCCCGGCTCAGAGGACCGGTTTACCCAGTGTTTCCAACCCAGAGATCATGTCTTCTGGAAACACACAACAACTTGGAATAGAACAGAACATAACTTTATTGAAATATCTCGAGTACAAGCCCATAATTTACATGGATAGCGAGGCCAGTGCACTACACGTGCTAGGACAATATCTACATTATTTATGGAACATAGCAGGGCCTCGATACTACTGGGTGATTCTACGGCGTAGCGGAACATAGCGCGGAAAACTCCATCCACAGGGACACTACTGGGACACGGCATAGTTAGCGTAGCACGAACCTTCGGGACCTCCGTCCTCGGCTTCTCCTGCATCTGGCGTGATACGCCAGGTGAGTACTTGGAATGTACTCGCAAGCTCACGGCAACCATAACAATGCAGCAAGCAATAGCATGGCAATGAACAGATTAAGTGCTTAAGTTGCTTACAGTTACCAGATACCAACTTACTCTCTCTTCCGGGTTGTCTCACAACCCTCGGAATACTCATAATCCATCAAGTACTTCCGAACATAAGACAAGTTCTTCCATCATTAATATCATTGTGGTTGACCAATCAGTGGCCTAGTACGGATTGTCCAATACCGTGGACGCGGCTATACAAATAGATTCTTACACTCTGCAGAGGTTACGCACTTTATCCACACTATGGAGCTCCTGGCCTCGTGCTCCCATTCGGGTGGACCGGGGCTGCTCCAACGAAACCTGCCTGACCCGTGACTCCTCCATCGTACCACCGACAATCATACCCTCCCAGGGTCATGTCCTGGGTGGCCCCTGTGTCACCCCGTGACACATGCCACCGTCGTGGCTAACTAAACTATCCCAAACAGGGACGCCGGCAAAATAACTCAACTGGGCTCACAGGATTATCGTCATCTACCTGATCAGGGCAGCACGCACGCATAACCCTCCCTAGTTTGGTGGTACCGATAAAAGAGCACAAAGCCAGACCAAGTCAAGGTCGTCCCATACCGGCAAATGTGGCTGCACGGATAAGTCCGGATAGGTGGCTCTTGATCAACCAATTAGGTTTAGTGTTGTCAAGTACTTATCAAGCATGGATTTTATCATGAATAACTAAACATGGCAGTAGCTAGGCATCCAAGTAATTTACTATGAATTATCACATATTAAAGTAATGCAAATAATTCAATTAAATAACCAACACTATTGAAATGCTTCATGAAATGGATGACATGGCTTGCCTTGCTCTGTTGGGTTGTCCTCAAACTCTTGGGCTTCAAAACCAAAAGGATTTCCCTCTGAAAATATTTTAAAAAGGAAAAAAGAAAATGTCACATACCACTGTTCTGTTCACCAGAAATTCTGTGAGCATGGGAAAAATACCAAAATTTTCTAGAAAATAGAGGAGCTCAAGACTTATGGATAAAAAGTTATGGGTAGTCAAAGTTCCTGGTCAAATCTGGATTAAAACAGAAAATAGAAAAATCCAGCAGAGGGCCACATCGAAGACGCACTTTGCCAGGGCGCCTCCACTTACCGCTTCGGCGAGCCACTGACGAGCGGGCCCCTCTGTCAGATTTAAAAGGGGAAGAGGGAAACAGAGAGCGGCGGGGTTCCGGTGATGGTCGCCGGCGATACAGACGGCGGCGAGGTCCGGCGACTACAGGGATGGAACGAGCGCACTGAGATGAACACGCACATACCCGTGGATTGGTGAGAGATGGCCAGACGGCGTCGTCCTCTTCCTCTCCGGCGGCGGCAGCTTTCGGGTGTCGCCGGAGACGGCGTTTCCGGCCGGATTTCGACCGGGCAAGAGCTTGGGCAAGGTCAGTGGAGTGAGTGGATCTCGCTCGTGGAGTTAGTGGAGGCTGGGGTGGAGTGGAACGGCGAGGTGGCTGGGCTCGGGTGGCAGCGGATCTCCCGCAAATGGCGAGGCCAGAGGGCCTCTCGGCCTTGGCTCGTTGCTCGGGGCTCAATTGGGAGTAGGAGGAGTGCGGTGAGGAGCTAGGAGGGGCTGGGCATGGCCTTTTATAGGCGGGGTCGAAGTCTCTGGAGCGGGCGGAGCTCGGCCACGTCGCCGGCGCGAGGACGCCGCGCTGGCTGGCTGGGAGCGGGCGACGGGACGGAGGAGGGCAGGGAGAGTTAATGCGGCGGTGGCTACTTGCGGAGGAAGACGGCGGGCGACAGGGCAACTGTGCCCGCACGGGTGTCACAGTGCCCTGTTGCGATGGCGTCCGGCGAGGGCGATTCCGGCGAGGAGAAGAACCTGGAGTGGGGTACGTGGACGGCATCGACGACGTCGGCACCAACGGACATCGTCTGGTAACACGGGACGGCCGGAATGACCACACCAGACGTGGGCGAGGTGCAGAGCACGCGAACTGGCATGCTAGTGCCGTGTTCACCACGGTGTCTGGCACCTGGAGGCCGCGCAAGTCCAGCGCACCATGTCCAGCAGCTTCTCCCTTGATCACTTAGTGCCCCTGTGCCCTTGGTTTGGCTAGGTTCACTCTGATTCGAATGGTAGCTTGAGCTACAGTTTCTGACCGAAACAATGGGAGAGCTCTAGAGAAAAGATGAGCTAGAGATGGAGCCAGTGGAGATGTCTGGGATGATCTACTTTGGAAGGACTCCAAACTGGCCAAATTTGAGATATTTTCCCCAAGGTTTGAGGGTAGCTCATGAACAACTGTTGTTACTGGTACAGAAGCAAGATGAGCTTGTAACTCTCATCTGGTTGATCTGCTAGAGCTGGATTTTGGTATGTGGGAGTTATATGGTGGATAGAAGATGCCATAAAAATTTCAGCTCAATTGAATACCTCTAGCTGGTACTTCCTTCACAGAGCTTTGAATTGAGCAGAAACTTGTCAGAATATTGTTGCTTAAAATTTGTACTGGACAAGATGATATTTTTGGATATTATGGCAAGATAGGTTCCCTAGTATCTCAGGGAATTATCTCAGAGTTTTCTGAGTTGGGAAAATATGAGTTGCTTCACAAAGGGCCAGTACTGTCCAGAAGATAAATGGAGTTTTCTGGACAAAATTTTATACTGTACCAGGAAATGTTTTTATACTGTACCAGGAAATGTTTTTGAAGACTATGGGATTTTTCTGATCATCAGAACTATAGGTTGCTTCATAACCCATAGTGATGACATATTTTCCCAAAGGAAGAAAATGAATAATTGGGAAAGATGGAGAATTGGAATTTGATCCAGTAGGTGTGTGGCAAGATTTTGGCAAGATGCTGAGGGGTTTGGATCACTCAGAGAGATTCATAAGTCCAAAATCAACTGAGACGATTCAAAATCCAGCCAAATTGCAAATAAAGCCAGAAAGAATTTTGAAAAGAAAAAGTTGCCAAAAACCAGGGTGTCACAGAGCAGTTCTTCGCCGACGTGGAGGAGGGCGCCCGTCTTACCGAGGCCATGTGTCCTAAGGCCAACTTGTATTTCTAGGTAGCACTTCGGAATGCCGAAGTGCGTGTGATGTGTAAAGATTTCAAGTTATTTAATGAGTATGGTTGAATTTCCTCTTATATATTTATGTTTTGTTTTAAATATTCCTCCTGTTTGACTGTGTTGAACTGAAAGCGGCCAGTCGCCGGCTTCGACCCCTTTGTATAGTATATAAAGGGTGCCCCCTTTTGGCATTCCTAACCCGTAGCCGACGTCTCAGTTCCCGAGGGAGGTCTGTGCACATAGGGGCTAGGCAATTGGACTGTGGTGGCTTTATAGCTTTCACTTAGCCATAGGAGTTTGACAGTGGGGACTGATGACGAGCCCCCAGTGTGTAAAGTGGTCGGCTTGGTCAACCAAGGTCTATGCCCATGCCCACTTCGGCCAATTCGAGGAAGAAGCCCTTCGTTTGACACGGGTGTTCTCTAACAACACGTTGCTTGACGCGGTCTTTGGATGGCCGACCAGTTTTCGCTTACCTAGATAGTCAGTCTTCGGCTTTCTCCACTGAGGCGCTCTGCCAGTTAAACCAGCAGCACTATCACAGTGGTTCTCCCGTTACACCCTTAGCCAAATTTATCGGGAACGTAAGGGGTACACATAGGAGCCGGGCAACCCAACTATTGACAAAAATCTAGGTTTCAAACTGATGCATATAGTGCAACATCCGAGATGCCGAGTACTTCGAACTTTTGCTTCAGGGTGTAAAATCGAAACCCTTTAGCAGTTGTATCTTAAAGATGTGGGCAGTGCTTGTAAGAAAATGCGTTTGAAGACCTTTATGGGTACGATTTCTTTATTTCAAGTAGCCAAGCTTTACATGCCGAACTCTTTGATGAAAGGGACTAAAAAGGATACAATGCAAGTGAAGATAATGAGGGAGAAACTAAAAGAAAATAGGGCGGATCATGTCATCGGGTCTATGAGCCTGGGTCGCTTCCTGCCGCACGTCTGCGTCTCCGTGCTGTTGACCAGCTCGTCCTCGTTGATGGCGGGGGTTGGTATTGGTAACGTGTAGCTTCGGCCAAGCGTGCGCTTGATACGTCCATTGGTCGATCCCTTTGAAGAGGTCTGTAGCTTTAGTTGTGTGGTTAAAGCCACATGGGCATGCTAATATTGGCTAGCTCTTTAACAGAACCCTGCCGATATGCAAGCCCGTGGTTTCGTCACTGCTCGGTCTAGCCGACCCGACGTCTCCATTGTTGTGGCTCCTCGGCGACGCAGGGAATTTTTAGTGCGAAGTTGTGCACCCTGGGGACGTAGTGTCCCTTCCAAGGGAGGCGCGCGAGGAGCCCGTACCCCTACTTGGGGTGGGGGCTGCTTGTCCGAGGTTAACTGGCGCAGCCTGCGTACGCTTCGAAGAGCTGGGGGTGCGTTTACCACCACGGGCGGCCTCCTCGGATGCCTGTACCTTGGCTGCGAAAGCCGCAGTCTGCTCTTCCGTCCAGAGAGAGCGTTCTGTGTTACCATTTACTGTAATAACGCCGTTGGGTCCCGGCATCTTGAGCTTGAGATAAGCGTAATGCGGGACTGCATTAAAGCGGGCGAATGCAGTGCGTCCTAGGAGCGCATGGTATCCGCTGCGAAAAGGTACGATGTCAAAGATTAACTCTTCGCTCCTGAAGTTCTTGGGTGATCTGAATACTACCTCTAGGGACACAGTTCCTGTGCAGCGAGCCTCGACCCCTGGTATTACACCTTTAAAGGTGGTGCCGCTAGGCTTGATCCGAGATGAGTCAATCCCCATCCTCCATACTGTGTCCTCGTAGATCAGGTTAAGGCTGCTTCCTCCATCCATAAGGACGCGCGTCAGGTGAAAACCGTCGACGATCGGGTCCAGGACGAGTGCGGCCGATCCGCCATGCCTGATGCTTGTCGGATGGTCATGTTTGTCGAATGTGATCGGGTAAGCCAACTGATACGTCTCCAACGTATCTATAATTTATGAAGTATTCATGCCATGTTTATAACAATTCTATATGGTTTTGGTATGATTTGATTAGAACTAACCCGGACTGACGCTGTTTTCAGCAAAACTACCGTGGTGTTGTTTTTTGTGCAGAAATAAAAGTTCTCCAAATGCAGCGAAACTTTTGACGATTTGTTTGGAACAAAAGAGAACCAGGAAGCTTCGTGGGAGGACCAGAAGAGCCACGAGGTGCCCATGAGGCACCAGGGTGTGCCAGGGGGTATGGCGACGTGGTGCCTCGTGGGCCCATCTTAGCCCATCTTCGCGTGATTCCAATGCCAAAAAATCCTCTAAATAGAGAAACCCCCAGAAATAACCCTAGATTTTGGACTACGCTGCCGCAAGCCTCTGTACGTTCGAAATACCATCTGGAGCCCTGTTCCGGCACCCTGCAGGAGGGGGAAATCATCATCGGAGGCCATCTTCATCATCCCGGCGGTCTCCCTGACGAGGAGGGAGTAGTTCACCCTCGAGGCTAGGGGTATGTACAAGTAGCTATGTGTTTGATCTCTCTCTCTCGTGTTTTTGATTTGGCACGATCTTGATGTACCACGAGCTTTGTTAATATAGTTGGATCATATGGTGTTTCTCCCTCTCTATCTTGTTGTGATGAATTGAGTTTTTACCTTTGAGGTTTCACTATTATCAGATTGAATAACTTTATGGATTTGAGAACACTTGATGTATGTCTTGCATATGAATACCCGTGGTGACAATGGGGTATTATATTGATTCACTTGATATATGTTTTGGCACTCAACTCGCGAATTCCCGAGGTGACATTGGGGTAATCTATGCATAGGGGTTGATGCACATTTTCGTCCTACTTTCTCCGATAGAAATCTTGGGGCACTCTTTGAAGTTCTTTGTGTTGGATTGAATATTATGAATGTGAAGTTGTTTGATGCATATCGTATAATCAACTCACGGATACTTGTGGTGACATTGGAGTATCTAGGTGACATTAGAGTTGGTTGATACGTATCGTATGGTGTTATTTTAGTACGAACTCTAGGGTTGTTTGTGATACTTATAGGAATAGCTCAATAGATTGATCGGAAAGAATAACTTTGAGGTGGTTTCGTACCCTACAACAATTTCTATCTTATGTTCCCCGCTAATAGGAACTTTGGAGTGATTCTTTGTCGCACGTTGAGGGATTGTTATATGATTCAATTATGTTAGCATTGTTGAGAGATTGCACTAGTGAAAGTATGAACCCTAGGCCTTGTTTTCAAGCATTGCAATACCGTTTGTGCTCACTTTTGTTACTTGCTACCTTGCTGTTTTTTTATTTTCAGATTATAAAAACTTATATCTACTATCCATACTACACTTGTATCACCATCTCTTCGCCGAACTAGTGCACCTATACAATTTACCATTGTATTGGGTGTGTTGGGGACACAAGAGATTTCTTGTATTTGATTGCAGGGTTGTTTGAGAGAGACCATCTTCATCCTACGCCTCCCACGGATTGATAAACCTTAGGTCATCCACTTGAGGGAAAATTGCTACTGTCCTACAAAACTCTGTGCTTGGAGGCCCAACACGAATCTACAAGAATAAGTTGTGTAGTAGACATCATGTTCTTTTCTGGCGCCGTTGCCGGGGAGGTGAGTGCTTAAAGGTATATCTTTAGGTCTGGCAATCGAATCTTTTAGTTTCTTGTTTTATCACTAGTTTGGTTTATAAAAGAAAACTACAAAAAAATGGAATTGAGGTTGCCTCACATGCTTCATCTCTATAATGTCTTTCTTGAAAATAAGGATTCCAATAATTGTGCTCAATTGATAGAAGAAGAATTCAATAAAATGTTTGGCATAAAATCTTTGAATTATGAGCATGATTGCAATGTTGTTAGTATGAATTCTTTGAATATCCATGATGCTAATGATATGCAAAGCCATAAGCTTGGGGATGCTATGTTTGATGAAGATGATATTTTTAGTCCCCCAAGTTTTGATGTGCAAATTTGTTATGATGATTGCATGCCTATTATTTATGATGATTATATTGATGAAAGTGGATTTGGAGAGGTCATGAATTTATTTAGTGATGATTCCACTATTTTGGAAGAGGTTTCAGTTGACTATGATAAGAAAGTTGCTATCCATGATGATTATTGTGATGACATGTATGCTATAAAGAATAATGATAACCATGAAACTTGTCATCATGATTTTAATTTTCAATTGGATTATGCCAATCAAGTATCACATGATAGTTATTTTGTTGAGTTTGCTCCCACTACTATTGTTGAGAATAAATTTGCTTATGTGGAGAGTAATAAAATTTCTATGCTTGTAGATCATGAAAAGAATGCTTTATGTGATAGCTATATTGTTGAATTCATTCATGATGCTACTGAAAATTATTATGAGAGAGGATCATATGCTTGTAGGTGTTGCAATAATATCAAGTTTCCTCTCTATGTGTTGAAAGTTTAGAAGTTATGCTTGTTTTGCCTTCCTATGCTAGTTGATTCTTGCTCCCATAAATAGTTTGCTCACAAAATCCCTATGCATAGGAAGTGGGTTAGGCTTAAATGTGCTTGTCATATGATTTATGATGCTCTCTTTGTGTTTCAATTCTTAATTTTTTATGTGAGCATCATTAAAATCATCATGCCTAGCTAAAAGGCATTAAAGAAAAGCGCTTGTTGGGAGGCAACCCAATAATTATACCTTCTATTTTTATGTGTTCACATGATTATGCTACTGTAATAATCATGTTTTATATGTTTTCTTTCAATAATGTGCCAAGTAAAGCCTTTGGGATAGTGTGGATACTTGTTGATTTGATTCTATGCAAAAACAGAAACTTTTGCGTCCAGTGCTTGAATTTCTATTCTGTACTGGATCGTGAGAAAATTCTGAAATTTTTACACAGTATTGTGTTACAAATTTTTTACGTTTTCCTAATTTTTCAGAATTTTTGGAGGTACAGAAGTATGGTTTTTAAATCGCTCACTACATGCTGTTCTGTTTTTGACAGATTCTGTTTTCGGTGCATAGTTTGCTTGTTTTAGTGTTTCCATAGCTTATATTGAGTAATATAAATTGTGGAAATGATAGAATACAGTAGGAATTATGTGAGAACAATTATGAAACTTGTCTTGACAGTACCTAAGTGGATGATTTATTTCTATCATACTAACCTATCTCACAAGATCCGTTGAGTTTTATGTGATTGAAGTTTTGAAGTTTTGGGTGAGATATCGATATGAGGAGAATAAGGAGTGGTAACACCCTAATCTTGGCGATGCCCAAGGCACCCCAAGGTAATATTCAAGGAATAACCAAGAAACTAAGCTTGTGGATGCCCCGGAAGGCATCCCCTCTTTCGTCTTCAACATTATCTGTAACCTTACTTGGAGCTATATTTTTATTCGTCACATGATATGTGTTTTGCTTGGAGCGTCATTTTATTTTAGTTGGATTTGCTTGCTGTTATTTAGAATCATGTTTTGTATCTTTTAGTTCAATAAAATGCCAATTATAGCATTTACCATGCTCAGTTTGCAAGTTCATGTGTTGCTGTTTGAAAACAGAAAGTTTTCTGTTATGTCCAGAATATTCCTGAATAGTCAGAACATGATAAAATCTGAAATTTTTTACACAGTAAGAATGCATGAGTTCTCTGTCACATGGTAATTTTTCAGAATTTTTGAAGTTAGGGAAGTATGAATTTTAAATCCCCCTTTACAGACTGTTCTGTTTTGGCAGATTTCGGTTATAGTTGCATTGTTTGCATATGTTGCTTGTTTAATGTTTCTATTTGTGGATAGGAGTATTAAATATGCAGAGGCATTTAGTATGCAATATTTAATTATAATTTTAGTGATTGCTACAGTAGAGAATGTTAAGGTTTTGAGATGATTTATACTAACTTATCTCACGAGTTCTTGTTTAGTTTTGTGTGGATGAAGTTTTTAAGATTTAGGAGAAGCCATGATATGAGAGGAATTAAGGAGACACAAGAGATCAAGCTTGGGGATGCCCAAGGCACCCTAAGATAACATTCCAAGAAGTCTCAAGCAACTAAGCTTGGGGATTCCCCGGTTGGCATCCCACCTTTCTTCATCAACACCTATCGGTTAGCCTAAGTTTTTACTTGTTCATGTGTTATGTGCTATTCTTGGAGTGTCCTTTTATTTTCGTTTTGTTTGTTGTTTGAATAAAATTATCAAGATCTGAAATTTGAAATGAGAGAGAGTCCTCACATAGCTATCTATTTACTTAACTACTCATTTGGTCTTCACTTATATCTTTTTGGAGTAGTTTGTCATTTACTCTTGTTCTTCACTTATATCCTATGAGTAAATTGTTGAATAAATTGAATGTCATGAAGTTGAATTAATATGAGCTTTGTCGGTGTATAAAACATGGGTATTTTATACCCTGACTTATGCACAGACAGTAGCAGCCTCCTTGCCGGACGAGGCCTTGCCGGGAACTGCCAAGACCAAGACTCCAAGACCAGCCGAAGAAGCTACCGGGGAGAAGCTCAAGGCTCGACGCTCAAATAACACCAAGGGTGAAGACAATTCCTCGCCGGCAAGCATAAACCGGCAAGGTGAAGACCCGGCAAGCTTATGCCAGCCCTCCAGCACTCCACCTCGCTGCACAGGTGTTCGCTGATGCGTGAGGTGTCGACCGCGCAGGTTGGTTGGTGAGGCTTGTCAGGCACGTGTCAGCTCGCTGGGACAAGATTTGCCTCTAATGACACCCGTCTAGGAGGCGTGTCAAGATAATACGACATAGATGGGCAAGCGGTGTAGGAACCTTGCCGGGACTGCCTCTCCACATGACACCTAACGGCGCATTTAATGCCTTTGTGCTAAACTGGCAGAGTTAGGTATGATAGCACTGTTTGCTATCTAGTCACATTGTAATTACTGTTTTGCCACTGTAGTAACCCCTTGAACTATAAAAGGAGGGCCAAGGCGACAGTTTAGAGGATTCGGACTATTGGAGATTCACACAAGCACCTCTCGCGTAGCTGCTCTCCCCACACCTTGCCGGGAGAAGCGCTCCTTGTACTGTGCTCCCACACCGCTAATACACCAAAAAGCAGGAGTAGGGTTTTACGCTCCTCAGCGGCCCGAACCTGGGTAAAATCCCTCGCGCCCCATTGTTCATGCTCTTTGTGCACGTCGATCCTCCCCGTCGAACCACAAAGGGGCTGCATGGCCCCATAGATGGTCGTACCCCGACATCTTTGGCGCGCCAGGTAGGGGCGGAGAGGCGTTTGTGCGAACCTTGATCAGCGGACCGCGCGTCTTCTTCATCTTCATCGTCAACTTCTTCACCGTCCTCCTCGTCATCGATGGCGCCCAAGAAGAAGTGCATCACGATGACGGCCACCTCGCACGCGTCCGCAGGTGGCGCGGGCAGCGCAGCCAATGCGGGCGGCGCGGGCACTGCGGTCGGCACGACCAGCGCGGGCGGCGCGGGCACTGCGGTCGGCACGACCAGCGCGGGCGGCGCGGTCATTACACCCACCGCAACCGGCACAAGGGACGAGCATGATGGAACCGGTCGACCTCCTCGGTCCTCTGGCGAGCAGAGCCGCGACGGCGCAGGCGAAGCGGGCGGACCCCTTCCTCCTCCTCCTCCTCCTCGCCGCGACAATGAACGCAGCCGCCGGGGCGGCAACGCCAGGGCTGGCACGAGCCAAGACCCCGCTGCAGCGACGTCCAAGGACGCTGCTTCAGGAAGAACGCCGCGCCCCTCACACGATGGGCGCGGTACGACCCCGAGCGGCGCCAACGACTCCGGGCAGTGGCGCCCTCATGGCAAGACGCCCGTGGACCAAGCCCCAGACCCTCAGGCACCGCCTCCGCCACGGTGACCCGCTGCTGATCATGTGCCACGGCAGCAGAGCCGCGATGGCGCTCCTACTGGCTCTGCCAGGAGTAGAGCGACGTCGCGCTCTTCGCTACCGGCCATGCCAGCCGCAGCGGCGGAGGCAATGGCGCGGGCTCAGATGTTGCTAAACTTCCCTCCGGCAGCGGAGGAGATGGACGAGTGGAGAGTCACCATCCAAAGCTTGATCGGATTTGCCGAAGCCAGTAAATGACAGCAAGCGGAACCCTTGCGGCATCCGCGACCGGCGCCGGCATCCCCAGCTGGTGGCCGCGCTGACGGAACTACGCTAACGGTGCAGTCTCCGCCGTGGCAACAGCTTCAACAGCAACAACGCCAACAACCGCGACAAGCCCAGCAATCTTTTGGGCCCGACGAGATGTCGATCGCATCTTCGGATCCGCGAGCGCGGCGAGATCAACGACAAGTATTGCAAGACAGGCAAGCTGAAGACGCCCGCACCACCATCGAACGGCGCCGCAAGGCATGACGTCAATCCGACGCGCCTAACAGCCCCGTAGCTGATGAGCCTGCGCCGGGGGTCGGCGGATACCTACCTTACGAGGTTGGGTGTCCTGCCTTCACTCGTGAGCTGCGGCAAGTCCGGTGGCCGTCCGTTCGAGCCTTCAAGCCAGAAGTGCCGGAAAAATACGACGGCAAGCTAAACCCGGCAGAGTTCTTGGGCATCTATACGATTGCCGTACAAGCTGCTGGGGGAAGAGATGAGAAAATCCTCGCCAACTACTTTCCGTTGGCACTGAAACCCAACATGAGGTCTTGGCTGATGAACTTGCCGGAGAATTCCATCTCTTCGTGGTCAGACCTCTGCAACGAGTTCGTTGGTGCCTTTACCGGGGGCCACAAGACTCCCGGACAGCCCAGTGATCTGCAGGTGATGCCACAAAGAGACGGTGAAACCTTGCGCAAGTACATCCAGAGATTCAGCCGTGTACACCACAACATTCCAGACGTCCACCCCGCAGCCGTGATTGCCGCCTTTCACACGAATGTGCGCAATCGGAGGATGCGGGAGAAAATGAACGTCAAGTTGCCCAAGACCGTCAACGAACTCTACATGCTGGCGGACAAGTGTGCATGTGCCGAGGAAGGAAGAAGGCTTCCGGGAGAGGACGTTGGCACCGAAGTGGATTCTGAGGACGATGATGCTGCCACACCGGGGAAGAAGGGCCGAAAGCGCAACAGGAAGCGCAAGGGCAAGACTGTGATGGCCGTCGAAGGTTCCGGCAACTCTGAGCCCGCCAAGAAAGCCAAAACAGAGAGTCCCGGCAAGGAGGCAGCTGCATGCGCCGCTTGTTGGGAGGCGGCGGCAAATGAGAAAGCAGGCAAATCTGATGGGCTGTACTGCAAGATCCACCGCACCAAGGGCCATGATCTCCAAGAGTGCCGGCAGGTCGAGCACCTTGTCGAGAAACAGAAGGCTGAATACGAGAAGCGCGACAAAGAAAAGGGTCAAGATGGTGCTGGTGGATCCGGCAAGAAAGGCCGCGGTGGTCGAGGGGGGCGCCGCGGCAAGGCCAAGCAACAAAAGGAGAAGCCTGCTAGGGGCAGTGAAAAGAAAGAGGGAGATGATGGAAGTGGAGAAGAAGAAGATGACGATGAGACCAGCGAGCAAGAATTCCAGAAGGCGACTGACGCCATGTGCGTTGACGGAGGCGCATCTTTGCACTCATCCCACCGCCAACTTAAGCAGTGGGCTCGTGAAGTTAACGCGGCGGAGCCGACCATGGGCTCTCAAAAACCACTCAAATGGTCGCACATGCCTATCATCTTTGATGCTGAGGACCACCCTGATCGCATAACTGCGGTCGGGTGCTTGCCGTTGTTGGTCTCGCCAACGATTTGCAACCTCCAACTAACAAAGATGTTAGTTGACGGTGGGGCCGGCCTAAACCTGATCTCTCCGGAAGTTATCAAGAGGCTGCAGATCCCCGATGAGGAACTCGAGAAAACGGGCACGTTTCAGGGAGTGAACCCGGGAAGAAGCCAGCCCAAGGGAAAGATCACATTGCCGGTGACGTTTGGCGGGGAACTGAATTACAGGACGGAAAAGATTGTCTTTGACATCGTCAAGACCCCCTGCCGTATAATGGAATTCTTGGCCGCCCAGCCTTGGCAAAATTCATGGCGGCATCTCACTACGCTTATAACTCATTGAAGATGCCGGGGCCGATGGGTGTCATTTCCATCAACTCCGACAAGAAAGATGCAGTCATTTGCGTCGACAAGATGTACAGGGACGCAGTTGCAGCAGAGGCGGCCAAGGCGCCAGCTCCCTCCAAGAAGAAGGAAAAGAAGAACCCCGGCTAGACCTCCAGCAAGGATTCCGGGAAGCGCACCTCTTCGGAGTGCTACACACCCGTTGAAGACTTGCCGGAATGCTCTGCCGGTAAGAGATCCAAGGCCACTGCACCGGCAACCAAGAAGGTGCTGGCGAAGGAGGACGGCGCCGACGGTACCTTCACCATCAGCGCCACCCTTGACGGCAAATAGGAAAGCGCGCTCGTTACCTTCATGCAGGCGAATTCGATGTGTTCGCATGGCAACCGTCTGACATCCCCGGCATTCCCAGGGAGGTAATTGAGCACCACCTTGCCGTTTGTCCCCACGCTCGGCCAGTCAAACAGAAAGTCTGGAAGCAAGCTTTGGAGCGGCAGCAGTTCATTGCCGAAGAAATCAAGAAACTCGAAGCAGCAGGCCTGGTCAGAGGAGTGTTACATCCCACGTGGTTGGCGAATCCGGTGGTGGTGCGCAAGGCAAACGGGAAGTGGAGACTTTGTATAGACTACACTGATATCAACAAAGCTTGTCCACAAGATCCTTTTCCATTGCCGCGCATCGATCAAATTATGGACTCCACCTCTAGCTACGATCTGCTCTCCTTCCTTGATGCATATTCAGGATACCATCAGATATTCATGGCCAAGGAGGATGAGGAGAAAACCGCATTCATTACTCCATGTGGCACGTACTGCTTCGTGCGTATGCCTTTCGGACTAAAGAGTGCCGGTTCCACGTTTGCAAGGGCAGTCTAGATTGGTTTTGAGCCCCAGCTGCATAGGAATGTAGAAGCCTACATGGATGATATAGTGGTCAAAACCAAGGACAAATCAACCCTCATTCAGGACTTGGAAGAGACATTTGCAAACCTGCGCAAGATTAATCTGAAGCTCAACCCCGAGAAGTGTGTATTTGGCATCCTATCCAGCAAGCTTCTCGGATTCTTTGTATCTCAGCGGGGAATTGAGGCAAATCCCGACAAGATCAAGGCAATTGAGCAGATTCAAGCACCGAAAAGCGTCAAGGATGTGCGGCGTCTTGCCGGTTGTGTTGCTGCTTTGAGTAGGTTCATTTCAAGATCTGTCGAGCGCCCCTTGTCGTTTTTCAAAATTTTGAAAAAGGCAGGTCCAATGAAATGGACTCCAGAAGCGGAAGCCGCGCTGCAAGACTTGAAAAGATACCTCTCCTCTGCGCCGACACTAGTTGCGCCTAGACCACAAGAGCCATTACTGCTATACATAGCGGCAACGAACCAAGTGGCCAGTGTTGCATTAGTGGCATAGAGGGAAATCAGTGACGAAGAAGCAACCACGGCAAGCCCAACCGGCGACAAACCGGAATCTTCACTGGCAAGGTCTGGCGCCAACAAGACAGATACAGCGCAAGCAAATGAAGCTAGTCAGCAAGTGCTGCCGAAGAAGAAAATGGTGCAGCGACCGGTGTATTTCGTTAGTTCCCTTCTGCAGGGGGCTAGATCGAGATACTCTGGAGTGCAAAATTTGCTTTTCAGCCTCCTTATGGCCTCGAGGAAGCTGTGTCACTACTTCCAAGCACACGAGATCACCGTTGTCACTCACTTCCCGCTGCAACGCATCTTGAGAAATCCAGAGGCAACCGGCAGGGTAGTGGAGTGGGCGTTGGAATTGTCAAGCTTTGCACTCAAGTTTGAAAGCACTTCAACAATCCAGAGCAGAGCCCTGGCAGAGTTCATTGCTAAATGGACACCAACTCAAGACGAAGAGATTCAAGAAACGGCTCTCCCCGGCAAGGAAACAACAAGAGAATGGGTTATGTACTTCGATGGTGCCTTTTCGCTGCAAGGCGCCGGTGCCGGAGTGCTGCTTGTCGCACCCACCGGGGAGCACCTCAAGTACGTGGTCCAAATGCACTTTCCCAGGGAGCAAGCTACAAACAACACTGCTGAGTACGAAGGGCTCCTTGCCGGTCTTCGGATCGTAGTGGACCTTGGAATCAAGAAATTGATCATCCGCGGTGACTCGCGGCTTGTTGTGAAGCAAGTGAACAAAAATTACCAGAGCCCAATGATGAGAGCATATGTGGAAGAAGTGAGGAAATTGGAGGAACACTTTGACGGACTGCTAACAGAGCACGTCCCTCGTGCGGAAAACAGTATTGCTGATAGCCTGTCAAAGTGTGCCGCGCAAAAGCTTCCCGTGGAACCGGGAACCTTTGTGCTCCATTTGAATCAACCCACAGTCACTCCATCAACGCAGGCCAGTAAGAGAAGGAAGTTGAACACCGGCAAGTATTTTTCGGCAGAGCTCCCAGGAGCCGCCGGCAAAAAGGTTGCCGGAGAGAACGACACGGTTGCCGGTGAGTAGCAGCTTCACGCAGAACCTCAGGTTCTTGCCGCAGAAGCAAGCGCTCTGCGGCCGAAGAAGTGCCTTTAGTCCTTGTCGTCGAACCACAGGCTCCGGCATGGGCACAACAGATAGTCCGTTTCCTTCAAACAGGAGAACTCCCCGATGAGCAGGAGGAAGCTGAGAAAGTAGCCCTCCAGTCAAGTATGTATCAGTTTATGGATAGAATCCTGTACAGAAAATGACCGAACGGTGTGAAATTGAAGTGTATCTGCTGGGAAGACAGACTAGAGCTGTTGGCAAAGATACATGGAGGCATATGTGGTTCTCACATAGGATCAAGAGCACTTGCCGGCAAGGCTTTCCGGCAAGGCTTCTATTGGCCCACCACCCTCCAGGATGCGACTGAGCTAGTAACCAAGTGTGAAGCATGCCAGTTCCATTCAAAGAATGTACATCAACCAGCTCAGGCTCTCCAAATGATCCCTCTCTCCTGGCCCTTTTCGGTCTGGGGGCTCGATATCTTGGGCCCCTTCCCCCGCGCTGCCGGGGGCTTCGAGTACTTGTACGTCGCCATCGACAAGTTCACGAAGTGGCCAGAAGTGGAGCCAGTGAGGAAGGTGACAGCGCAATCAGCCGTCAAGTTCTTCAAAGGATTAGCTTGCCGTTTCGGGGTTCCTAACAGGATCATCACCGACAACGGCACGCAATTCACGAGCCGCACCTTCATGTAGTACATTCAAGATCTTGGCAGCAAGATCTGTTTTGCGTATGTCGCTCACCCGAGAAGCAACGGCCAAGTGGAAAGGATGAATGCTGAAGTGCTGCGTGGTTTCAGGACAAGAACTTTCGACAAGCTGCGCAAGTGCGGAAAGCGCTGGATTAACGAGCTACCGGCGGTTCTTTGGTCACTCAGGACGACACCAAATCGAGCTACCGGCCAGACACCCTTCTCCCTAATCTATGGTGCAGAGGCGGTGCTCCCCACGGAACTCATATACGGGTCACCTCGAGTGCTCACTTACGATGAAGCCGAGCAAGAGCGGCTGCAGCAAGACGACGCGTTGCTCCTTGAGGAAGATCATCTTCGGGCGGCTGTGCGAGCTGCACGCTACCAGCAAGCCTTGCGCCGCTATCATAGCCGCAAAGTGCACGCCCGAAGCCTTGAGGAAGGCGACCTTGTTCTTCGGCATGTTCAGTCCGCCAAGGGATCAAACAAGTTGACGCCGAAGTGGGAAGGCCCTTACCGGGTAGTACGAGTCACCAGGCCTGGCGCAGCCCGGCTGGAGACCGAAGATGGCACCCCAGTGCAAAACTCATGGAATATTGAGCATCTTCGCAAGTTCTACCCGTGAGGCACGGTTGCCGGGACATCTCCCGGCAACCCCTTTTGTACGAGCCTTGTCGGCCAGACATGTAACCCTTTGTACAAAACCAGGCGCAGATCCTGTGCATAATAAAGCTAAGTGTTTTGCAACTCCTCATACATACTCATTTATATGTCGATGCATGTAATGTTGTGATTTACACTTTAGTTTGTATGAGATGGCTAATGAACCGTCAAGGTTCCCAAAACCATCTTTTCTCTTCTTTCTTTTTCTTAAAAGGACAAGGGAATCCCGCGCGCAGGTTTCCCGGGGGGAGTGGAGAGATGGGTACCGTATCTATGTTCGAAGCGATCATTTCATGCAACAAGAGAAATGACGCAGTGAAAAGCTAAGTTGGAAGATTTAAAAAAAAAATCCTTAGTTATATTCGCGTTCTCCCTTGAACAATTTTGCTCTTTGTATGAGAAACCTGCACGCGAGAGGAACCTTGTCGCGATCAGTCCGCACCCTAGGTTGCCTCGAGTCCGCTCGGCAAACTTGGCGGCTGCGTTCTGGCCCGGCAAGTCACCTTGCCGGCAGCGGCACTTCCAGCAAGCTGCTAAGGACCCGTTCCTCGAAGCGCTCGCGGCAAGTGTGCGCACCGGCAAGCTCCCGATAAAGCGTAGGGAACACGTTCATGCAAAGGCAAATAAAACAAGGGAAGCAGCATGCATTTGTTTAAACCCGGCAAACACTAGATATTCATTGAAAAAGTACTCGATTACATTTTCATCGGCCCTTTGCCAGGGTTTATCTCAGGTGCAGTACAAGGGCAAAAGGGGCGCCTAGGCGGATCGATCCTGGAGAGCCAGATGATGGTGCTGCCAGCGATCAATACGAGATGAAGGAGTCGGAGCCATCGTCCTCGACCTTCACGCCTGGAACGCCGCCGTCATCATCGTCATCCTCAGCATCGCTGGAGGAAGCGGTGTCGGAGTCGCTCGAGCTTTCCGCGCAGCACTCCAGACGAGCGCCTAAAGCCTCGAAGAACTTCACGACAAGCGCGTCTGGACCATCCAGCCTGAAGTGAAGGAGGTGCCCCTGCCCTAAGCAACGGGCGCGGGCGAAGGACTTCCACCCGCGGGTGAGGTACATGATGCCGTTGTTGAAGGTTTCAACGGTTACCCACACTAGGCCGTTGCAGCATCAATCAACATGCAGCCATAGACCGGGCAGCTGGCGGCCTTCCATCTCTCCAGCAAAGGGACGAGGAAGTCGCAGCCGACTCCGCGGCTGGTCGCGCAACTCCAAGACGAACTCCTCCGCCGTGTCCACCGTGTGACCTTCTGTCGGCGGAGGAGGGGCCGAAGACGGAGCGGCAGGCGCCCCGCCATGGCCACTTCGACCGCGAGCTCCGCGTCACCCACGACCATGGGCCGCGGCCCCTCCTTGGGCACTGAAGCCAGCCTCCACGGCCGCGGCCGAAGCTCGGGCATGGAGTCGGGAAGAACACCTCGCCGCAGCGGCCGGGGCACGATCGCGACCTCTTCCACTCACCATGGCATCGCCGAATGCAAAAGAAGAAAAAAGATATGAGAAAGGGGCAGCAGTTGCTGGATGAGGAGGTGAAAGGAGATGAATGAGCATCGCATCCCGCACCCCCCCTCTTTATAGGAAGGATGCGGGGGGCTGGCCATTCACCGTCCTCGGGCAGCCGCCCAACCTCCCCAATCCTCCGCTCTGCACTCATGGACGGGCGCACTAACTCCGGCGACCGTCCAAGTTCGCCAATCCCACGTTCTGCGCCCATTACCAGGCGCACCACTCCAACGACCGCCCCTCTTCGCCAATCCACTGCCCTGCATGCGTGCAGACGCGCGTGACGGAGGGGCGCAAAAAAGAAGGAGTAAAGACAGATATGACAGTTACTCCTCGCCACACGTAGCTGCGCGCCGATTCATGACTAGCCCGACGGCAAGGGTTGCCGAAAGACGGCCGAGGATGCGCCCAAGTCCAGATTAGTGAGGAAGCAAAGAAGATGATCATGACCAAAAAATTTAACGATGATTTCCCGCCACGTGTCTGTGCATTACTTGGGCCTAGCCCAACGACGCTTCGGACGCGCGTATGGCCCAGGCCCGGGGGCTCCTGTCGGTGTATAAAACATGGGTATTTTATACCCTGACTTATGCACAGACAGTAGCAGCCTCCTTGCCGGACGAGGCCTTGCCGGGAACTGCCAAGACCAAGACTCCAAGACAGGCCGAAGAAGCTACCGGGGAGAAGCTCAAGGCTCGACACTCAAATAACACCAAGGGTGAAGACAATTCCTCGCCGGCAAGCATAAACCGGCAAGGTGAAGACCCGGCAAGCTTATGCCAGCCCTCCAGCGCTCCACCTCGCCGCACAGGTGTTCGCTGATGCATGAGGTGTCGACCACGCAGGTTGGTTGGTGAGGCTTGTCAGGCACGTGTCAGCTCGCTGGGACAAGATTTGCCTCTAATGACACCCGTCCAGGAGGCGTGTCAAGATAATACGACGTAGTTGGGCAAGCGGTGCAGGAACCTTGCCGGGACTGCCTCTCCACATGACACCTAACGGCGCATTTAATGCCTTTGTCCTAAACTGGCAGAGTTAGGTATGATAGCACTGTTTGCTATTCAGTCACACTTTAATTACTGTTTTGCCACTGTAGTAACCCGTTGAACTATAAAAGGAGGGCCAAGGCGACAGTTTAGATGATTCGGACTATTGGAGATTCACACAAGCACCTCTCGCGTAGCTGGTCTCCCCACACCTTGCCGGGAGAAGCACTCCTTGTACTGTGCTCCCACACCTCTAATACACCAAAAAGCAGGAGTAGGGTTTTACGCTCCTCAGCGGCCCGAACCTGGGTAAAATCCCTCGCGCCCCATTGTTCATGCTCTTTGTGCACGTCGATCTTCCCCGCCGAACCACAAAGGGGCTGCATGGCCCCATAGATGGTCGCACCCCGACAAGCATCATATGCTTGTATCATGCCTAGTAGTAGCTTCACATTGGGTTTAGAAGGTAAAATATATTGAAGTTTGACAACCACAATATTGGTCATACAAGCAATTCATGAATGATTAGTATAAGGAAGAGAACTTTCACATATAAATATAGTATCTTGGACATCTTTTATGATTGTGAATACACATTAATTATTTTCAAACTTGCGCAAATTAGTTGAAGTTGGACAAGGAAGACAACATAATGAGTTATGTTTGGGTATATTTGCATAGAAGTTATATTGTTATGGATCCTCCAACATGTGGTGCTTGCTTAGGATCTTTTGCTAGCCAAAAATTCGTACTAAGTAGAGATACTACTTGTGCATCCAAAAACCATTAAACCCAGTTTCTTGCCATGAGTGTCCATAATACCTACCTATGGATTGAATAAGATCCTTCAAGTAAGTTGTCATCGGTGCAAAAAGCAATAAAAATTGCTCCTAAAATATGTATGATATTTTATTGCAAGGGAAAATAAGTGTTGTATGAACTTGTGATGGTAAAGAAATAAAAGCGACGGACTGCATAATAAAGGTTGCTATCACAAGGGGCAATATAACGTGACGTTCCTTTGCATTAAGAGGTTGCACATCCAAAAATAAAAAGCGCATGACAACCACTGCTTCCCTCTGCGAAGGGCCTATCTTCTACTTTATGTATTTACTTTTATGCAAGAGTCAATAGTATTACTTCTCATTTCAACCTTAATTATTCTCTAGTTGGCAAGCATCATGTGGTGGGGAAAGATCCAGGCACATATGGCCAGTCAAATATATTTGATCATGAATTATTATTGTTGACAATTATCTCTATGATAAATAAGTTGGGAGGCGAAACATTAAGCCCCTATCTTTCTCTGTGTTCGATGGATGCTATTTGTTCTTAAAATATGCTTTGAGTACTAGCAATTATAGAAGACTATATGATAATTGTGTATGTGGAGCTCTTACTTAGACTTTGTTGAAATTAAGTTGAATTGCAATTGTTTGGTGACTAAGAACATAGGTTGTTAAGTTTCAAGAGAATGTATTGTTTGAACCATAACATGTGAATGGATTGCTACTTTATCATGATGATCTTTATGAGAAAGAGTTGTTGTTATGATGCTAGGAAAAGTGATTGAAATTATCATTGATCAAACTTATGCACTATGCTAGCATTCACACTTCATAAATTATTTATTTTATCATTTACCTACTTGAGGACGAGCAGGAATTAAGCTTGGGGATGCTGATACGTCTCCAACGTATCTATAATTTATGAAGTATTCATGCCATGTTTATAATAATTCTATATGGTTTTGGTATGATTTGATTAGAACTAACCCGGACTGACGCTGTTTTCAGTAGAACTACCGTGGTATTGTTTTTTGTGCAGAAATAAAAGTTCTCCAAATGCAGCGACACTTTTTGATGATTTTTTTGGAACAAAAGAGAACCAGGAAGCTTCGTGGGAGGACCAGAAGAGCCACGAGGTGCCCACAAGGCACCAGGGCGCGCCAGGGGGGGTATGGCGCCATGGTGCCTCGTGGGCCCATCTTAGCCCATCTTCGCGTGATTCCAACGCCAAAAAATCCTATAAATAGAGAAACCCCTAGAAATAATCCTAGATTTTGGACTACGCCACTGCAAGCCTATGTATCGTCGAAATACCATCTGGAGCCCTGTTCCGGCACCCTGCCGGAGGGGGAAATCATCACCGGAGCCCATCTTCATCAACCCGGCGGTCTCCATGACGAGGAGGGAGTAGTTCATCCTCGAGGCTAGGGGTATGTACAAGTAGCTATGTGTTTGATCTCTCTCTCTCATGTTCTTGATTTGGCATGATCTTGATGTACCGCAAGCTTTGTTAATATAGTTGGATCATATGGTGTTACTCCCTCTCTATCTTATTGTGATGAATTGATTTTTTACCTTTGAGGTTTCACTATTATCGGATTGAATATTTTTATGGATTTGAGAACACCTGATGTATGTCTTGCATATGAATACCCGTGGTGACAATGGGGTATTATATTGATTCACTTGATATATGTTTTGGCACTCAACTCACGGATTCCCGAGGTGACATTGGGGTAATCTATGCATAGGGGTTGATGCACGTTTTTGTCCTACTTTCTCCGGTAGAAATCTTGGGGCACTCTTTGAAGTTCTTTGTGTTGGAATGAATATTATGAATCTGAAGTTGTTTGATGCATATCGTATAATCAACTCATGGATACTTGTGGTGACATTGGAGTATCTAGGTGACATTAGAGTTGGTTGATGCGTATCATATGGTGTTATTTTAGTATGAACTCTAGGGCTGTTTGTGACACTTATAGGAATAGCTCAATAGATTGATCGGAAAGAATAACTTTGAGGTGGTTTCGTACCCTACAACAATTTCTATCTTATGTTCTCCGCTAATAGGAACTTTGGAGTGATTCTTTGTCGCACGTTGAGGGATTGTTATATGATTCAATTATGTTAGCATTGTTGAGAGATTGCACTAGTGAAAGTATGAACCCTAGGCCTTGTTTTCAAGCATTGCAATACCGTTTGTGCTCACTTTTGTTACTTGCTACCTTGCTGTTTTTTTATTTTTAGATTATAAAAACTTATATCTACTATCCATACTACACTTGTATCACCATCTCTTCGCCGAACTAGTGCACCTATACAATTTACCATTGTATTGGGTGTGTTCGGGACGCAAGAGATTTCTTGTATTTGATTGCAGGGTTGTTTGAGAGAGACCATCTTCATCCTACGCCTCCCACGGATTGATAAACCTTAGGTCATCCACTTGAGGGAAAATTGTTAATGTCCTACAAAACTCTGCGCTTGGAGGCCCAACACGAGTCTACAAGAGTAAGTTGTGTAGTAGACATCACTGACCACGGATTGTACTTCGGGGCCACAGGATCTTACACGTAGATGTCCCGAAGTACGCGTTTCCTCTCCCTCTTGGAGATGTGGGTAACGTAAATCATGTTTACTTCTATTGCCTCATTAGGAAACTTCTTTTGGCCTCCATTGTTTGGCCGTGGAGGTTCATCCTCGTCTTCGCTACGATTTTGGGTTTTATGTTGACCCTCTGCCGCTATCTTGCTGGCCTGCTTAAAGACCCAGCAGTTCCTGTTCGTCTGGGTTGCTGGTTTTTCTTGAGTGCCATGAATTTGGCACAGTCGATCCAGGATCTTGTCAAGCTGGCTCGGCCCATCCTTGTTCCCTTTGAAGGGCTTTCTTTTCTGTCCGGATCGAGGTCTAGTGAAGCCTGCATTGACTGCCGCGTCTTCTGTGTCGCTTCCGCCATTTCTATGCCTGCGCTTATTTTTGTTGCGCTTAGGCTTGCCGTTGGCGTTGCGAGTCTCCTAGGTTCCTGCCTCTCCATCGTGAGTGCTGTGGGCCAGCCAACTATCATCTCCCGTGCAAAAGCGGGTCATGAGTGAGGTTAGGGCTGCCATGGTCCTCGGTTTGTCCTGGCCGAGCTGGCGAGCGAGCCACTCATCTCGGATGTTGTTTTTGAATGCAGCGATGGCCTCGGCGTCTGAGCAATCTATGATTTGGTTCTTTTTAGCAAGAAACCGGTTCCAGAATTTCTGAGCTAATTCGCCGGGCTGCTGAGTGACACGGCTGAGGTCATCGGCGTCCGGAGGTCGAACGTAGGTTCCTTGGAAATTTGCCCTGAAGGCGTCTTCAAGAGCTTCCCAGCTTCCGATGGAGTGGGGCGGTAGGCTATTCAGCCAGTGCCGTGCCGGCCCCTTTAGCTTGAGCGGCAAGTACTTGATGGCATGGAGGTCATCTCCATTGGCCATGTGTATATGGAGAAGGAAGTCTTCAATCCATATGGCTGGGTCCGTGGTGTCGTCGTACAATTCTATGTTGATGGGTTTAAACCCATCGGGGAACTGATGTTCCATTACCCTTTCTGTAAAACAGATCGGGTGAGCTGGTCCTTGGAACCGAGCGGTGTCGTACCGGGCTTCGGGAGAGAACCTTGTATGAGTTTGATCTCGGGCACGGCCGTTCCTGTCCAACCAGGCGTCGTAGCCGTCGTGCCCAGCCGGAGCGCGTCCCCTTGATCCATAAATGGACCGAGGTGGTGCCCGGTTTGCCTCTATACGACGTCGAACATCCTGAGGGTCGAGATAGTCCACAGGGTCCTTGCCATGACGGCGTGGAGCTGGTTGGGTGTGGAAATCCTCCCGCCTAGGCCTGTGGCATCCTCGAGGGGGGCGGTCAGGTGCCTCGGTGGTTAGGTCATCATCGAATTTAGGTAGTAGACGCCTGCGTGGATAAGATTTGGGCGCACTGCGGCGCCGTTCTTCGAGCCACTTGTCGTTGAGCGCGTACTTGTTGGCCCGCAGCTGCTGCTGCTTGCGCTTCATGCTTCGGGCGGTGGCGACTAGGCGCCGCCGAAAGCGTTCTTGCTCAACAGGGTCTTCGGGGACTATGAAGTCCTCGGTGCCGAGGCTTACGTCCTCTTCAGACTCCGGCATGTAATTGTTGGCCGTCGGGATCCGAGTCCCTGGGGATGCCTTCGGGGTCGACGGGGCATTCCGGGGAGGCTTGAAGGTTCTCCCCTTGGTCTTCTACGTTGTTGGCCGCCGTATCGGCGGTAAGGTTGTTCCCACTGGGGTCCCCGTTAGTACCCCTTCTGCGTCTTTGCCTACGCCTTGGAGGGGAGTTGGGAGTGTTGACCACGTACACATCATATGTAGATGTTGCTTTCCACCTGCCGGCGTTGGTAGGTGGCAAGGTGTTGTCCGTAGGGCTACCGACATCTTCATCCATGTCAGTTGCCTCGTCGTAGTCTAGCACCTCGGTTAAAGCATCGATGGTGGCGACTAGATGGGTGGTGGGTGGGATTTTAATTTCCCGATCATCGGTTTTAAGTCCGATCTTGTCATAAACCGAGGAGTTCGAGATTGACAAACTTTGGATCCGGTCGAGCATCTCATTAAGGTGAGATAGCTCCTCAGGGTTCATGGTTTGGCCATAAGCCGGATTGACTCGCAGTGGCACGCCTGACGTGTTTTCCGCCATACGAGGAAGCGGGGTGGATTCAAGATCCGCCGCCGGGATCGGTTCTAAGCCCGATTTGGTGTTATCGGCCAAACTCCGATCCACGTCAGAGTCAGGCGCCGTGACAGGGTTATCCGAGGAGGGGGAGGGAAGTTCCTCCATAGCCCCCGGCTGTGTTGGGGGGCATGATTCGTGGTCCTCAGCGGAGATCCGTTCCGAGGTCGAACATCTAGAGTTTGCCAGATCCGGAATCCGGCCGGGGGTCCAGCCTGATAAGACGAGCTCACCGCGGGAATCCGCGGTGTACTCCAGACCTCCGAAGGTGATGATCTGATCGAGAGCGTAGTTCTCGACGGTGGCCAAGTGGCCTGTCGAGTCGGCGCAAAAGATCATGCTGCCAAACACAAAAAGTTGGTCAGGGACGTAGGTGTCCCCATAGCCATTGCCGCAGTTGATCTGCAGATGAGCCATCGATCTCTTGTGATCAGACAGCGGAACTCTCAATGAAAGCACCAGTGTTGGTGAAAAAACCGGTAGACCTCAGGGTAGGGGATCCTGAGCTGTGGATCTCGAACAGATGGTAACAGGAACAGGGAGACGATGTTTACCCAGGTTCAGTCCCTCTTGATGGAGGTAAAACCCTACGTCCTGCTCTTGTTTATATTGATGGGGAAGTATCAAGTACAAAGTTGATCTACCTCGAGATCGTATGATCTAGTCCTAAGGCTAGGAGAATGAGATTGTGTTGAGGTCCCTTCTACGGGCTAAACCCTTCGGCTTATATACACACCGAACAGGGCATCTAGGGTTACAAGGTCGGTATCCAGGCGAGGAGGTAGCAAGGGAAGTCTTGGAGTATACGTCAAGTCTTCGGTAGGTGTAATCTTGTTCTTCCTTCTCGCATGCATCTTCCGGAGTCCATCTTGATAAGAATGAGGGCCCACTGGCCCAGCCCGAGGAATATGGGCTGACTAGGTTGGTACCCCCTAGTCCAAGACATCGTTAGTTATGATCAACACTACTAGTTGGAATAGCTTCTACCCACTTAGTAATGTAATCAACAGCAACTAAAACATGAGTATACCCATTGGATTTAGGAAAAGGTCCCATATAATCAAAACCCCAAACATCAAATGGTTCAATAACAAGTGAATAATTCATAGGCATTTCCTGACATCTACCAACATTACCAATTCTTTGACATTCATCGCAAGGGAGGACAAACTTACGTGCATCTTTGAAAAGAGTAGGCCAATAAAAACCAGATTGTAGTACCTTGTGTGCAGTTCTGTCTCCCGCATGGTGTCCTCTGTATGCCTCGGAGTGACACTTTCGTAGGATTTGTTCAAGTTCATGCTCTGGTACACAACGTCTAATAACACCATCTACTCCTTCTTTATATAAATGTGGGTCATCCCAAAAGTAATGTCTTAAATCAAAGAAGAAGTTTTTCTTTTGCTGGTATGTGAAACTAGGTGGTATGTATTTAGCAACAATGTAATTAGCATTGTCTGCATACCAAGGATTATTACTAGAAGCATTTATCACAGCTAATTTCTCATTAGGGAAATCGTCATTAATAGGAAGTGGGTCATCAAGAACATTTTCCATTCTAGGCAAATTATCAGCTACGGGATTCTCAGCTCCCTTTCTATCAATAATATGCAAATCAAATTCTTGTAGCAAAAGAACCCACCTAATAAGTCTAGGTTTAGCATCTTTCTTTTCCATAAGATATTTAATAGCAGCATGATTAGTATGAATAGTAACTTTGGAATCAACAATGTAAGATCTGAATTTATCACATGCAAACACAACTGCTAAAAATTATTTCTCAGTAGTAGCATAATTTCTTTGAGCATTGTCTAGAGTTTTACTAGCATAATGAATAACATTCAATTTCTTATCAACTCTTTGGCCTAGAACAGCACCAACAGCATAATCACTAGCATCACACATAATTTCAAAGGGTAGGTTCCAATCAGGTGGTTGAACAATAGGTGCAGAAATTAAGGCTTTCTTAAGTATTTCAAAGGCTTCTACACAATCATCATCAAAAATAAATGGAACATCTTTTTTGCAAAAGATTAGTAAGAGGCCTAGAAATTTTAGAGAAGTCTTTTATAAACCTTCTATAGAAACCATCATGACCAAGGAAACTTCTTATACCTTTGATATCTTTAGGACATGGCATTTTCTCAATTGCATCAACTTTAGCATTATCAACTTCAATACCTCTTTCAGAAATTTTATGCCCAAGGACTATACCTTCATTCAGCATAAAGTGGCACTTTTCCCAATTCAAGACAAGATTAGTTTCTTCACATCTCTGTAAAACTCGATCAAGGTTGCTTAAGCAATCATCAAAAGAAGTTCCGTAAATGGAGAAATCATCCATGAAAACCTCAACAATCTTTTCACAAAAGTCAGAGAATATAGCAGTCATACATCTTTGAAAGGTAGCAGGTGCATTATATAAACCAAAAGGCATACGACGATAAGCATAAGTTCCAAAAGGACAAGTAAATGTGCTTTTCTCTTGATCTTCGGGTGAAACAAGTATTTGAGAGAAACCAGAATAACCATCTAGGAAGCAAAAGTGTGTATGTTTAGATAATGTTTCTAACATTTGATCAATAAAAGGCAAGGGGTAATGATCTTTCCTAGTAGCTTTATTTAATTTCCTGAAATCAATTACCATCCTATAACCGGTTACAATTCTTTGTGGGATAAGTTCATTTTTATCATTAGGAACAACGGTAATACCTCCTTTCTTAGGAACACAATGAACGGGACTTACCCATCTACTATCAGCTATGGGATAAATTATACCTGCCTCAAGAAGCTTTAATATTTCAGTTCTAACCACATCCTTCATTTTAGGATGCAGCCTTCTTTGATGATCAACAACGGGTTTAGCGTCTGGCTCCATATGAATTTTATGCTGACATAAAGTGGGACTAATGCCCTTAAGATCATCAAGAGTATATCCAATAGCAGCACGGTACTTCTTCAGAGTTTTAAGTAATCTCTTTTCTTCATGCTCTGAAAGGTTAGAACTAATAATAACTGGATATATCTTCTTTTCATCCAGATAAGCATATTTAAGTGTATCAAGCAATTGCTTTAATTCGAACACAGGATCACCCTTGGGTGGTAGAGGATTTCCCAAGGTTTCAACAGGTAAATTATGTTCAAGGATAGGTGCTTGTTTAAAGAACAACTCATCTATTTCATTTCTGTCATTGATATGCATATCATTCTCATGGTCTAGCTAATATTGTTCTAAAGAATCGGTTGGAGGCACAACAATAGAAGCAAGACCTATGATTTCATCTTTATTGGGTAATTCCTTATCATGAGGTTGTCTACTAAACTTAGAAAAATTAAATTCATGAGATATATTACCAAACCTAACTCTAACCTTCTCTTTAATACAATCAATTTTAGCATTAACAGTATTCAAGAAAGGTCTACCGAATATAATGGGACAAAAATTATCTTGTTGTGAACCAAGTACTAAGAAATCAGTAGGGTACTTGATCTTACCACACAAGACTTCAACATCTCTAACAATCCCAAGTGGTGTAATAGTATCTCTGTTTGCAAGCTTAATAGTAACATCAATATCTTCAATCTCAACAGGTGCAATATCATGCATTACTTCTTGATACAAAGAAAACGGAATAGCACTCACACTAGCACCCATATCACATAAACCATGATAGCAATGATCTCCAATCTTAACAGAAACAACAGGCATGCCAACTACAGGCTTGTTCTTATCTAGCATATCTCGTTCATTTCTAACAGGTTTAGCAATTCTAGCAGCCTCATCACAAAAGTAAAATAACATGCCCATCAATATCATCAACCAAAAGATCTTTAACCATTGCAATATTAGGTTCAACCTTAATTTGTTCAGAAGGTGAAGGTGTTCTTATATTACTTTTATTAACCACAGTTGAAGCTTTAACATGTTCTTTAATCCTAATCCTAATAGGGAAAGGAGGTTTCTCAATATAAGCAGTGGGCACAACTGGATCAACATTGTAAACAATTGTTTCTTCTTTAACAATAACGGGTTCTTCATTTAATTCAATAGGTGGATGATATTTAAACCATTTGTCCTTAGGGAGATCAACATGAGCAGCAAAAGATTCACAAAAGGTAGCTACTATCTCAGAGTCAAGTCCATATTTAGTACTAAACTTGTGAAAAGCATCAGTTTCCATAAAAGATTTAACACAATCAAACTCAAGATTTATACCTGACTCTTTACCTTTGTCGATTTCCCAATCTTTAGAGTTACGTTTAATTCTTTCCAGAAGATCCCATCTGAATTCAATAGTTCTCTTCATAAAGGAACCAGCAGAAGAAGTATCGAGCATGGATTGATCATTATGAGAAAGCCGAGTATAAAAGTTCTGAATAATTTTTTGTCTTGGGAGCTCATGATTGGGGCATGTGTGCAACATATACTTAAGCCTCCCCCAAGCTTGAGCGATACTTTCTCCTTCATGAGGCCAAAAATTATATATATAATTCCGATCACGATGAACCAAATGCATAGGATAAAATTTCGGGTGAAATTCCAGCTTCAACCGGTTCCAATCCCATGTTTCACTCCCCGGCAACAACGCCAGAAAAGAGTCTTGATGACCCACAAGTATAGGGGATCAATCATAGTCCTTTCGATAAGTAAGAGTGTCGAACCCAACGAGGAGCAGAAGGAAATGACAAGCGGTTTTCAGCAAGGTATTCTCTGCAAGTACTGAAAGTAGCGGTAACAGATAGTTTCGGTAGCAAGATAATTCGTAACAAGTAACTAGTAACAAGTATAATAAAGTGCAGCAAGGTGGCCCAATCCTTTTTGTAGCAAAGGACAAGCCGAAACAAACTCGAATAATAAGCAAAGCGTTCTCGAGGACACATGGGAATTTCAACTAGTCACTTTCATCATGTTTGTTTCATTCGCGTTCGCTACTTTGATAATTTGATATGTGGCTGGACCGGTGCTTGGGTGTTGTTCTTACTTGAACAGCCCCCCCCACTTATGATTACCCCCTCTCGCAAGCATCCGCAACTACGAAAGAAGAATTAAGATAACTCTAACCATAGCATGAAACATATGGATCCAAATCAGCCCCTTACGGAATAGCGCATAAACTAGGGTTTAAGCTTCTGTCACTCTAGCAACCCATCATCTAATTACTACTCCACAATGCCTTCCCTTAGGCCCAAAGATGGTGAAGTGTCATGTAGTCGACGTTCACACGACACCACTAAAGGAAGCCACAACATACATATCATCAAAATATCGAACGAATACCAAATTCACATGATTACTTATGACAAGACTTCTCCCATGTCCTCAAGAAAAAAAGTAGCTACTCAAAAATCATATTCAAGTTCAAGATCAGAGGGGTATTGAATAGCATTAAGGATCTGAACATATAATGTTCCACCAAATAAACCAACTAGTATCAACTACAAGATGTAATCAACTAGCAACCCACAGGTACCAATCTGAGGTTTTGAGACAAAGATTGAATACAAGAGATGAACTAGGGTTTGAGATGAGATGGTGCTGGTGAAGATGTTGATTGGTCCTCCCACGATGAGAGGATCATTGGTGATGTTGATGGCTTCGATTTCCCCCTCCCAGAGGGAAGTTTCCTCGGCGGAATCGCTCCGCCGGAGAGCAAAATAGCTACTGCCAAGGTTCCGCCTCGAGACGGCGGTGCTTCGTCCCGAAAGTCTTCTCTTGATTTTTTCTAGGGAAAATGGCTTCATATAGCAGAAGGAGGGGGCCGGAAGCCTATCAGGGGCCCCACGAGCTCGGGGGCGTGCCAGGGGGTAGGGCGCGCCCCCCAGGCATGTGGCTTCCTGGTGGGCCCCCTCCTGTTAATTCTTTCGCCAGTATTTTTTATATATTCCAAAATAATTCTCCGTAAATTTTAAGGTCATTTGGAGGTGTGCAGAATAGCTATCTCTGTTTCACCCCTTTCCGGTCCAGAATTCCAACTGCCGGCAATCTCCCTCTTCATGTAAATCTTGCAAAATAAGAGATAAAAGGCATAAGAATTGTACCATAAAGTGAAATAATGATCAAAAACATAATAATTAATAGTAGGAAATCATGATGCAAATTCGACGTATCAGCGGCCAAGGCGGCCGGCGGTGTGGCGGCGGCCACCTCCCGCCTTCGGGCCACGGTGGCGGAGCGGGTGATGGCCACGGCGGCTGCTACTTGTAGCTTGCGTTGGTATTATCCCCGAAGAGGAAGGGATGATGCAGCACAGTAGAGATAAGTATTTCCCTCAGTTATGAAACCAAGGTTATCGAACCAGTAGGAGAATCACGCAACACCTCGTTAGCAGCACCTGCACACAAACAACAAATCCTTGCACCCAACGCAAATGAGGGGTTGTCAATCCCTCGGCGGTAAATTGCAAGATTAAATTGTATGTGATAGATAGATAGATTGAAATAAAAATACAAAATAAAATAAATAAAAGAAAATGGCAGCAATATTTTTAGGGTTTTAGTAATATGATTTAGATAGACCCGGGGGGCCATAGTTTTCACTAGAGGCTTCTCTCAAGAAAATAGCATACGGTGGGTAGACAAATTACTGTTGGGCAATTGATAGAAAAGCAAATAATCATGACAATATCCAAGGCAATGATCATGTATATAGGCATCACGTCCAAGATAAGTAGACCGACTCCTGCCTGCATCTACTACTATTACTCCACACATCGACCGCTATCCAGCATGCATCTAGTGTATTAAGTCCATAAAGAACTGAGTAATGCCTTAAGAACGATGACATGATGTAGACAAGATAAACTCGTGTATGAATAAACCCCATCTTTTTGCCCTTAATAGCAACGATACATACGTGTCATGTCCCTTTCTGTCACTGGGATTGTGCACCGCAAGATCAAATCCATTACAAAGCACCTCTTCCCATGGCAAGATAAATCAATCTAGTTGGCCAAACCAAATCAATAGATCGGAGAAGAAATACGAAGCTATAATAATCATGCATAAAAGAGATCAGAGAAGACTCAAATATATTCATGGATAATCTGATCATAAACTCACAATTCATCGGATCCCAACAAACACACGGCAAAAAGTGATTACATCGGATAGAACTCCAAGAACATCGAGGAGAACATTGTATTGAAGATCAAAAAGAGAGAAGAAGCCATCTAGCTACTAACTATGGACCCGAACGTCTGTGGTAAACTACTCACGCTTCATCGGAAGGGCAGCAAGGTTGATGTAGAGCCCCTCTGTGATCGATTCCCCCTCCGGCGGAGTACCGGAGAAGGTCTCCAAATGGGATCTCTCGAGAACAGAAACTTGCGGCGGCGGAAAAAGTATTTCGTGGACTCCCCTGAGGGTTTCTGATTTTTTCTGAATTTATAGTGGAGGAATTAGGTCAAACGGAGCTCTGTGGGCCCCACGAGGTACCAGGGTGTGCCTGGGGGGCAGGCGCGCCCTGGTGCCTCGTGGGCACTCCCTGGGGCTTCTGGCCTCCTCCCGAAGCTTCTAGTGTTTATCTTGTCCAATAAAAAATCTCCAAAAAGTTTCGTGGCATTTGGACTTCGTTTGGTATTGATTTTCTGTAAAACAAAAACAGGGCAGAAAACAGCAACTGGTACTGGGCACTAAGTTAATAGGTTAGTCTCCAAAAATGATATATAATTGCTGTAAATGAATATAAAAACATCCAAGATTGATAATATAACAGCATGGAACAATCAAAAATTATAGATACTTTGGAGACGTATCAGCATCCGCAAGCTTAATTCCTGCTCGTCCTCGAGTAGGTAAATGATAAAAACAGAATTTTTGATGTGGAATGCTGCCTATCATATTCATCAAATATTCTTTTCTTTTATAGCATGGACATTGGACTTGAATGATTCAAAGCAATAGTCTATAATTTGACATGAAGATATAAATACTCAAGCATGCTAACAAGCAACCATGTCTTTCAGAATATCAACGCTAATGAAAGTTATCCCTAGCCCATTATGCTCAATCATTGATCCATTCATGAAACAAACTCAAATATTAGCTACATCCAATGCACGAGTATGACAATAGTACTCTCTAGTTGGTGCTTTATAAGAGAAGATGGAGACTCAAAAAAATAAAAATTGCATAAAAATAAAAAGATCGGCCCTTCGCAGAGGGAAGCAGAGATTTGTCAAATGTGCCAGAGCTCAAAGCTGAAATTAAAGAGATAAAAATATTTTGAGAGGCATGCTTTTCCTGTCAACGAAAACGACCGAGAATTCCCAATATTTTCCATGCTAGACACATCATAGGTGGTTCCCAAATAGAAAGTAAAGTTTATTTCCTTTCCACCATTCTTTCACAATCCATGGCTAGCCGTATCCACGGGTGCCCTCCATACCAACACTTTCCAAGGAATTTTGTTGTTATTAATTTTTGATTTCATTGTGGGACTGGGCATCCCTATTACCAACCATTCTCTCATGCAATGACAAGTGAATAAACACTCATCGTGAGAATAACACACCTAGCATGGAAAATAATGGCCACCCCCTGCCGCTTCATGAGCGGTATGGGCACACAAAACAGAAAAATTATTTTGAAACTTAGAGTTGGCACACGCAAATTTACTTGGAACGGCATTGAAATACCGCATATAGGTAGATATAGTGGACTCATTTGGCACAACTTAGGTTTAAGGATTTTGGATGCACAAGCAGTATTTCTGCTTAGTACAAATGAAGGCTAGCAAATAGATTGAGAAGCAACCAACCAAAAAACGAAAACGGTCATAAACATGCATCGAACATAACTAACACCGAATAATGCACCATAAGTAGGATATAATTTCTTTGCATAACTATTGACTTGATGTGCATGCATAGGGAACCACAAACCTTAACACTAATATTCTTACTAAATCGCAATTACTCACTAACATGACTCACATATTATCATTTCCATATCACAAAACTATTGCGAGGAATCACACTTATCATATCCAATGATCTATATGAAAGTTTTTATTATATCCCTCTTGAATATTCATCACTTTGGGACCAAATTCATAACTTGTGCAAATTACCGTTACTATCATCAACTCTCAAAAAGATGTAAGTGAAGCATGAGAGTGCAAATATTTCTTCAAAATTTCAATCTTATCAATTCTCAAAATAATATAAGTGAAGCATGAGAATTCATTTCTTCAAAATTTTAATCTTGTCAATTCTCAAAATAATATAAGTGAAGCACGAGAATTCATTTCTTCAAAATTTTAATCAACTCTCAAAATAATATAAGTGAAGCATGAGAGTTTATTTCTTCAAAACATAGCCACCACCGTGCTCAAAAATATTTAAGTGAAGCACTAGAGCAACTACCTAACTCAAAAAATTTAAGTGAAGCACATAGAGTATTCTAACAAATGATGATAAACGTGTGGCTCTCTCAAGATAGGTGTGTTCTGAAAAGATGATTGTGACAAACTAAAAAGTAAACAAAGCAAAGACTCATATAATACAAGACGCTCCAAGAAAAACACATATCATGTGACGAATAAAAATATAGCTCCAAGTAAAATTACCGATGGTTGGTAGAAGAAAGAGGGGATGCCTTCCGGGGCATCCCCAAGCTTAGACACTTGAGTCTTCCTTGAATAATACCTTGGGGTGCCTCAGGAATCCCCAAGCTTAGGCTCTTACTACTCCTTATTCCTTCATCCATCGTGATCTCACCCAAAACATGAAAACTTCAATCACACAAAACTCAACAAAAACCTTTGTGAGATCCGTTAGTATAACAAAATAAATCACTACTTTAGGTACTGTTGCAAACCCATTCATTTTTTCTTTTTACATTATACCTACTGTACTCTAACTTTACCATGGCTTATACCCCCCGATACAATCCATAGATTCATCAAAACAAGCAAGTAGTGCATCAAAAATAGAATCTGTCAAGAACAGAACAGTCTGTAGCAATCTATTTAAAATCCATACTTCTGTAACTCCAAAAATTCTGAAAAATTAATAAAACGTGGGAAATTCATCTAACAATACTGTGTAAAAATTTAAGATTTTTCTAACACTCCAATACAGAAATAAAATTCGGGCACTAGACGCAAAACTTTCTGTTTTCCAAACAGCATCAATTATACTATCTTCCAAATCATCCTAAAGGCTTTACTTGGCACAAACACTAATTAAAAACACAAAAACACAATCATACCAGTAGAATAATTGTGAAAACACACAATAACAGAAAAATTTATTTTATTCATTGGGTTGCCTCCCAACAAGCGCTATTGTTTTGTGCCCCTAGCTAGGCATAATGCATAATTTCAAGTATTGTCATCTTTGGTTTCCAACTCCTCAATCACACATCCATTTTTTCTAATAGATTTAACATAGGTGTTTCTCACCATCACACTTCTAGGCACAAAATCAAGAATTTTACTTTTGTGAATAGGTTCCTTAATTATACCAATGAAATCGGGGTGCATGCTAATCATTTTAAGATCCTCATTTCGCTTACTAGAAGTAGCACCATTGGTTTTAGGGACATACATAAAATTGCAATTCTTGCTAGGAGTAATTTTTTCAATAGTTTTAGTGGAAGAAAAAGTGGAACCTAATTTATTAATAATTTCCTCCAATTTATCGATCCTAGCGGGACTTTGTTCCACCCTTTCATTAATTATTGGTTCTTTCTCTTTTAGCATCTTAAGAGTAATACCTACTTTTGATCCAAATTGAGTAACATGGTTATGAATCTTTTTATCTAAATTTTCAATATGCTCAATGGTAGGCATTTTGTTTTCATTAGCATCTAACCTTTGCATAACATGTTCCAAGGTCAAAGTTGTTTCATTAATAGTAATAGGTGGTGATCCCACTAAATTTCCCATAGCATTAAAAGCATCCGTAGAGGGACACATCAAGAAATTCCCTCCAGTAATAGTGTCAAGCACAAATCGATACCAAGTAGTAATGCCCACGTAAAAATTGCGAAGAAGGATGGTAGAGGATTGCTTACGAGTTGATCTATTATGAGCATCACAAATCCTATACCAAGCATCTTTTAAATTCTCTCCTCCCCTTTGTTTAAAATTAAGTACTTCATTTTCAGGGGTAATAGTAATGAGCGAAGAACTAGCCTGTCGTGGTGGTACGACCATCTATGGGGCCATGTAGCCCCTTGTGGTTCGGTGGGGGAGATCGGCGTGCACAAAGAGCATGAACAATGGAGGGCGCGAGGGATTTACCCAGGTTTGGGCCGCGGAGAAGCGTAAAACCCTACTCCTGCTTTTGGTGTATTAGCAATGTGGAAGCACAGTACAAGGAGCGCTTTTCCACGGCAAGGCGTGGGGGAGCAGCTATGCGAGATGTGCTTGTGTTTGAAAAGGGGTCGGAATCCTCTTTACTGTTGCCTTGGTCCTCATTTTATAGCTCAAGGGGTTACCATAGTGGCAAAACAGTAATTACATAGCGATTAGATACACAGTGCTATCATACCTAACTCTGCCAGTTTAGGACAAAGGCATTAGATGCACTGTTAGGTATCGTGTGGAGAGGTAATCCCGGCAAGGTTCCTGCACCGCTTGCCCAACTACCTCGTATTATCCTGACACGCCTCCTGGACGGGTGTCATTAGGGGCAAATCCTGTCCCCGTGTGCTGACACGTGCCCGACAAGCCTTACCAACCAGCCTACGCGGTTGACACCTCACCCCTTTAGCGGACACCTGTGCGGTGAGGTGGAGCGCTGGAGGACTGGCATAAGCTTGCTGGCACGGAGCTTGCCGGGTCTTCTCCTTGCCGGTTTAGTCTTGTCGGCAAAAAATGTCTCTATCTTCGGTAGCAGTTGAGTGCTTGTCGATGCTTTGTCTTGAGCCTCTGTAATTGGGCCTTGAATACTGGTCTTGGCGGTCCCCGGCAAGGCTTGGCCGGCAAGGAGGCTGCTACCGTCTGTGCATAAGTCAGGGTATAAAATACCCATGTTTTATACACCGACAGGAGCCCCCAGGCCTGGGCCATATGCGCGTCCGAAGCGTCGTTGGGCTAGGCCCAAACAATGCACAGACACGTGGCGGGAAACTACCATTGTAATTTTTCGTCATGATGGTTTTGCCCTGACGCACGTCCAATCCAGGCATTAAATGCGGGTCGTCGGGACTTGGACTGTTGCGGTTATATCGTGGTAGTGCGCCTGTAAAAAATCGTGGCCGGGGTAAACAGTGAAGAGCCAGCCCCTCCTCGCGCCTTCCCCATAAAAAGGCAACCGCGAGGGGGCGCCGCTCATTCACCCCTGTTTTCCCCTGCTTCATCTTCCTCCTCACGCCAGAACTGCTTTCGCCGCCGCCGCCGCTGCTCCGCATCTCCAATCGACCACCCCCCTTCCTCTCCCATTCCTAATGGCGCCCAAGAGAGCTGACGCGGCGGGGAAGAAGCCCGCCAAGCCACTCGATCCCAAGGCGGAGGAGAAGAAGAAGGCGCTGGAAGAGCTAGAGAAGCGGCGGAGGGAAAATGCGATCTTCTCGCCGTGCTCCCTGGATGCCAACGAGCTGATCAGGAGGTGTGCGTATTTGTGGGGAAGGGACACCAAGGATCACAAGGCGCAGGTGGTGCTTCCCGAAGGCAACAAGGACCCCGCAAATTCTTATCCGTTCTTCTGTGCATACTTCTACTGCAGTTTGGTCCCTCCATATTCAGATTTCTTCAGTGCTATGATGTTTAGTTACGGGTTCCGACTGCTGGATTTCACTCCGAATGCGATGACTTGCATGGCGGTCTTTGCCCATCTGTGCGAGAATTTCATCGGAGTGGCCCCCAATGTGGATCTGTTCTGCCACTTTTTCATCCCCCGGATCGAAGATAAGTCACTCTTCGGCAGCGTGGCCTGGATTCCCAGGGCGAAGACGAAGGGCGGGTACCTTGCCGGGCAGCTCCACCTCAAGTGGGACAAGTGGAGGGCCGAGTGGTGTTGAATCCAAGAGAAGGATTTCCCCCAATTTTGCATACCGCGCACAGTGAGGGTCACGCGTGGCAAGAACAGGAGCAGTATGGGTGCTACTGACGCCAAGCTTCGTCCGGCACTGAACAGGATTGCCCGTCTCAAAGCTGCCAATTTGACCATAGAGATGGTTGGCGCCGATTTCCTCCGGCGACGCATAGTGCCGCTGCAGAAGAGAGAGAGAGAGAGATTCGCTTGGGAGTACCAGAATGCCGCCAACGTCATGCGGCTGTACCCTGGGACCGGCAACAACTTGTCGGTTATGGAGCACGCCTGCCTCTGCGAGCAGTTGTTCCGGAAGACCGGCACGTTCCACTTGCCGGATAAGATCGTCCCGCTGCACATCAACTCCGCCAAGGATTCCATCTTGGCGGTGATGCCGGATTGTGAAGCCCACGGAGTAAAGGCGGACTGGGATCTGCCCACCTTAGAACATGAGATGGAGTGGGCCTCCAATCTGACGGAGAAAGCTTCCCGGAAGGAAACGGTTCTCATCCGGGCCACCACCGAGGAGGAGCTGGCGTACATTGCCAGCAAGGCCGCAGAGATCGCAAGGATCAACGCGGCGGGCGGTTCTGGTGCCGCGGCAGCCGAGGACAAAGGAGAGGAGCAGTCTGATGAAGAGGCCGCTGAAGAGCACCAAGAAGAGCATGCCGCGGATGAGATGGCCGAAGCTAAGGCTGCCGGGGCCGAGGCTGCCGGGGAGCCCAAAGAAGAAGAGGGTCCTTGAGCCCCGAAGAGGAGGCGTCGTCTTCGGAGGGCGGTCAGCCAAGAGCCGCTGCGTGCTTCTTCGCCGAGAGCTGGCCCCACGGTGAAGAAGACGACCACAAAGGCCGGCCGCCAAGAAGAAGTACGCCGGCAATCTTCCCGGTGCCCCCGAACTCAGCCTCCATCTCCCCGGCAAGAGGTTACCGAGGAAGTCAAATCCTCTCAGCCGACGGGTTCATCTCCCCTGGCACTCAAGAGGGCAAGGGAGTCGCCCCCGCCAGTGATGTACGACTTCGACGTCCTTGGCGAGTCTGAAGAGGAGGAGGAGGAGTAAGTAATTTCGCTTATCCCTGTCAAGCCTTGATTCCATTTGATTGTCATTTTAACTTGTTTCCTTTTGCCTTGACAGGGATCCGGAGCCGCTTGTGCATCGGTCGAAGCGGCCCAGGCCCGCAGCAGCACAGGATTCCGCGGCAAGTGTTGGGCAGGGGGTTGCGATGGTTAAAGCCACTGTTACCAGCCCCCAGCCCAGCCCCCTACGTGAGGACGCGATGCAGGTGCCTCCCACTAGCACCAGTACTGGTGTCCCTACTACTGAGCCTGTCGCGGAGACGGAGGAGGCCCGCCAAGAGGAGGAGCACCAAGAGGCGGATCCAACCGTGGCTCCCCCATCAATTAATGTTCCAGAGAGTGCTTCCCCGACAAGGGCCTCCACCGATGAGCCTGCCCACACGGGGGCCACCCCGACGAGCGGGGCCGCCGCCGACCGTGCGCCGGCAATGCGAGTTGCCGGGGAAGGAGGCGTCCCTCCTCAGCTAGCACCAACGGGTAATCCTCTTGCATTTGCACACCTCTTCTAGGGAAGATTTCCTTTTCTGTCTTCTTGAACTTGACTCGTGGTTTCGAATTCTATCTCACCCTTGCCTCCGCCTCGATCCATAGCTCCAACCTCCTTCGAAGAAGGCGAAGTTCTTGTGGAGGTGGCCAATATTGCAAGGGATGCCGCCGAGGAAGCCGCCAAGAACTCCGCTGAAGAGGGCCCCGCACAGGTTGCCGAGGAGACGTGTACACTTCCTGACGAGTTTGAGAGGCCCACCGGCAGCACGTCCAATCCCGCCAGGATGGATGCGGAGAAGACACCCGCCAATGTTGCCGTGCCGACTCCCGACAACCAACTTGTGGTGCCAATCTTGCAAGCTCCGTCAAGCGACTTGGCGTTGATCGCTCCTCAGCACGGGTCTGGAGCCACCAGTTCCTCCGGCACCACGGGGCCAAGCTTTGATGAAGAGATAGCTCAGATCTTGCTCCCTTTGGTTCAAAGAACCGACGAATCCACTGACGCGGCCGACAACGCCAAAGATCTGGCCTTCATGGAAATCATGGTCGTCGGTTTCAAAGGTGTCCAGGAATAGTACAGCCGGAGGTGGGACAAGGTGCACGAGGAGTGCAAAGCTGCGGATTTGGTCGACCAGAAGCTGAGAGAGAAGGCGGACGAGCTGCGCACAAGGTAAAGTCATCAGGCCCGCAATCTCAATGCTGCCACCGAAATAGCTGCAACCCGTGACGGCAGACTGACGGAGCGCGAAACGCTGATCAACGCCAAAGAGAAGGATCTTGCCGCGCGGGAAGAAGCCCTTACCGCCACTCTTCGCGGCAAGGATGAAGAGATCGAAGCGCTCCTTAAGCAACGGACCCAAGAGTTGGAGGATGGGCACAAGAAATCCATTGAAGCCCAGGCCTTGGAGAACGACGCCAAACACAAGGAGGCTGCCAACAAGGCCGCTGCCGCTGACTCCGCCAAGGCAGAACTGGAATCCCAGGTGGCCAAACTGAAGGAGGATCTTGTCGGCAGCGACAAAGAGGTCAAGGCTCTCAAGGACGAAGCGCTGAAGTCAGCCCGCACTTTAGGGGATTTGCAAGCGTAGCTGTCGTCCAAGAACCAAGAGCTTGATACCGCCGCCAAGACAATTGGGGATCTGAAATCCCAATTGGCCACCGTGGTAGCAGCTTCAGAGTCCGCCAATGAGAGGGAGAGGGTCTTGACAGAGAAGCTGGAGGAGGAAGAGGCCTCGAAGAAGGAGGCTGAGAACAAATACGCCCAACTGCACGAGAACCTCTCCCTCTAGACCGGCAGGCTCGTCAATGCTGCCGAGCGCATCAGCTCCCAAATCACCGAGATGGATATGAAGAGCTGGGGTTTCACCGTCAATGACAAGGAGGCCACCAGTATCAGACTGACCAAGTTCTTTGAGGGTCTTATTGACGCCTTGAAGACGTATCATGAGGACACGTCTGCTTCCTTTGCTGATGAATCACGGAAATTTGCACGCGAGGTCGTGTATAGGGTGCTGCTCAAGATCGCTCATCGCAATCCCGGCCTTGATCTCTCCGGGGTCTTCAGGAGGTTGCCGGATAGCACAGACGTCACCGCTGCCGACAGGATCGCTGCCCCTCTTGCCGACAAGGTTCTCCAAATCCCCAGGGTTCAAGGCAATCGTCGAGACTGAGCTTGTCGCTATATCCACCATTGTGCTGTCATGTACAAGATACATTTGATCTTTTGTTAGCCTTGCACTATTTCTGTGATGTAATATAACTTGTGTTGCTTGAATGTATGTACGCCATTTCCCTTGTCTTATTTCGCCTTTGCGTGATTGTGTTCCCTACGCTTGTTTGGAAACTTGCCGGTGCGCACACCTTCCATGAGCGCTTCGAGGAACGGGTCCTTAGCAGCCTGCTGGAGGTGCCGCTGCCGGCAAGGTAACTTGCCGGGCCAGAACGCAGCCGTCAAGCTTGCCGAGCAGACTCGAGGCAAACAAGGGCGCGGACTGACCGCGACAAGGTTCCTCTCGTGTGCAGGTTTCTCATACAAAGCACAGAATCGTTCAAGGGAAATTGCGAATGTAACAAGGAAAAAATTCCAAAGTTTTTCAACTTAGCTTTTCCTTGCGTTGCTTCTCATGTTGCATGAAATGATCACTTGAATGCCATTAAAATGGTCCCCCATCTCCACCCCCCCCCCCCCCCGGGAAACTTGCACACGAGGGATCCTTCTGTCCTTTTAAGAAAAATAAAGAAGAGAAAAGAGTGGGTTGGAAACCTTGACGTTTCATCAGTCATTTCATACGAATTAAAGTGTAAACTACAACATCATATGCATCCACATATAAGTGAATATGTACGAGGAGTGGCGAAAACACTTAGCTTTATTATGCACAGGATCTGCGCCTGGCTTTGTACAAAGGGTTACATGCCTAATTGACAAAGCTTGTACAAAAGGGGTTGCCGGGAGTCCAGGAAACCGTGCCTCACGCGTAGAACTTGCGAAGATGCTCAATATTCCATGAGTTTTGCACTTGAATGCCATCTTCGGTCTCCAGACGGACTGCGCCAGGTCTGGTGACTCGTACTACCCGATAAGGGCCTTCCCACTTCGGCATCAACTTGTTTGATCCCTTGGCGAATTAAACGCGCCGAAGAACAAGGTCGCCTTCCTCAAGGCTTCGGGCATGCACTTTGCGGCTATGGTAGCGGTGCAAGGCTTGCTGGTAGCGTGCAGCTCGCACAGCCGCCCGAAGACGATCTTCCTCAAGGAGCGTTGCGTCGTCTTGCCGCAGCTGCTCTTGCTCAGCTTCATTGTAAGCGAGCACTCGAGGTGACCCGTATATGAGTTCTGTGGGGAGCACCGCTTCTGCACCATAGATTAGGGAGAAGGGTGTTTGGCCGGTAGCTCGATTTGGTGTCGTCCTGAGTGACCAAAGAACCGCCGGCAACTCATCAATCCAGTGCCTTCCACACTTGCGCAGCTTGTCAAAAGTTCTTGTCTTGAGGCCACGCAGCACTTCAGCATTCATCCTTTCTGCCTGGCCGTTGCTTCTCGGGTGAGCAACAGATGCAAAACAGATTTTGCTGCCAAGGTCTTGAATATACTGCATGAAGGTGTGGCTCGTGAATTGTGTGCCGTTGTCAGTGAAGATTCTATTAGGAACCCCGAAACGGCAAACTAATCCATTGAAGAACTTGACGGCTGACTGCGCTGTCACCTTTCTCACTGGCTCCACTTCGGGCCACTTTGTGAAATTGTCGATTGCGACATACAAGATCTCAAAGCCCCCGGTAGCACGGGGGAAGGGGCCCAAGATATTGAGCCCCCAGACCGAGAAGGGCCAGGAGAGAGGGATCGTTTAGAGAGCTTGAGCTGGTTGATGTATATTTTTCGAATGGAACTCGCATGCTTCACACTTGGTTACTAGCTCAGTTGCATCCTGGAGCGCAGTGGGCCAATAGAAGCCTTGCCGGAATGCTTTGCCGGCAAGTGCCCTTGATCCTATGTGAGAACCACATATGCCTCCATGTATCTCCGCCAACAGCTTTAGTCCGTCTTCGTGATAAATGCACTTTAATTTCATACCGTTTGGTCGTTTTCTGTATAGAATGCTATCCACAACTGATACATACTTGACTGACGGGCTACTTTCTCAGCTTCTTCTTGCTCATCGGGAAGCTGTCATGTTTGAAGGAAACAGACTATCCGCTGTGCCCAAGCCGGAGCCTGCGGCTCGACGACAAGGACTAAAGGCATCTCTTCGGCCGCGGGAGCGCTTGCTTCTGCGGCAAGAACCCGGGGTTCTGCGCTAAGCGGCTGCTCACTGGCGACTATGTTGTTGTTCCCGGCAACATCTTTGCCGGTGGCTTCTGGGAGCTCTGCCGGAAAATACTTGCCATTATTCAACTTCTTTCTCTTACTGGCCTGCGTTGATGGGGTGACTGTTGATTGATTCAAATGGAGCACAAACGTTCCCGGTTCCACGGGAAGCTTTTGAGCGGCACATTTTGACAGGCTATCAGCAATGCTGTTTTCCGCATGAGGGATGTGCTCTGTTTGCAACCCGTCAAAGTGCTCTTCCAATTTCCTCACTTCTTCCACATACGCCTCCATCAACGGGCTCTGGTAATCTTTGTTTACTTGCTTCACAGCGAGCTGCGAGTCGCCGCGGATGATCATTTTTTTGATTCCAAGGTCCACTGCGATCCGAAGACCGGCGAGGAGCCCTTCGTACTCAGCAGTGTTGTTCGTGGCTTGCTCCCTGGGAAAGTGCATTTGAACCACGTACTTGAGGTGCTCTCCGGTGGGTGCGACAAGCAGCACTCCGGCACCGGTGCCTTGCAGCGAGAAAGCACCGTCAAAGTACATGATCCATTCTTTTGTTGTCTCCTTGCCGGGGAGCGCTGTTTCTTGAATTTCTTCGTCTTGCGTTGGTGTCCATTCGGCAATGAACTCCGCCAAGGCTCTGCTTTGGATGGTTGAAGTGCTCTCAAACTTAAGTGCAAAGCTTGGCAATTCCAACGCCCACTCCACTATTCTGCTGGTTGCCTTTGGATTCCTCAAGATGTGTTGCAACGGAAAGCGAGTGACGACGGTGATTTCGTGTGCTTGGAAGTAGTGGCGCAGCTTTCTCGAGGCCATAAGAAAGCCGAAAAGCAGTTTCTGGACGCCAGAGTATCTTGATCTAGCCCGCTGTAGAAGGGAACTAACAAAATACACGGGTCGCTGCACCACCTTCTTCATCGGCACCACTTGCTGATCAGCTTCGTTTGCTTGCGCTGTTTTTGTCTTGTCGGTGTCAGACCTTGCCGGAGAAGATTCCGGCTTGTCGCTGGACGGGCTTGCCGCGGTTACTTCCTCGTCATCGATTTCTCTCTGCACCACTAATGCAGCACTAGCCACTTGGTTCGTTGCTGCTATGTATAGCAGCAACGGTTCTTGTGGTCTAGGCACAACTAGTGTTGGCGCGGAGGAGAGGTATCTTTTCAAGTCCTGCAGCGCGGCCTCCGCTTCCGAAGTCCATTTCATCGGACCTGCCTTTTTCAAAATCTTGAAAAACGGCAAGGCGCGCTCAGCAGATCTTGAAATGAACCTACTCAAGGCAGCAACACAACCAGCAAGACGCCGCACATCCTTGACGCTTTTTGGTGCTTGAATCTGCTCAATGACTTTGATCTTGTCGGGAGTTGCTTCAATTCCAAGTTGAGATACAAAGAACCCGAGAAGCTTGCCGGATGGGACGCCAAACACACACTTCTCGGGATTGAGCTTCAAGTTGATTTTGCGCAAGTTTGCAAATGTTTCTTCCAAATCTTGAATGAGGGTTGACTCATCCTTGGTCTTGACCACTATATCATCCATGTATGCTTCCACATTCCTGTGCAGCAGGGGTTCAAAACCAATCTGGACAGCTCTTGCAAATGTTGAACCGGCACTCTTTAATCCGAAAGGCATACGCACGAAGTAGTACGTGCCACATGGAGTAATGAATGCGGTTTTCTCCTCGTCCTCCTTGGCCATGAATATCTGGTGGTATCCAGAGTATGCATCAAGGAAGGAGAGCAAATCACAACTGGAAGTAGAGTATACAATTTGGTCAATGCATGGCAAAGGGAAAGGATCCTTCGGGCATGCTTTGTTGATATCAGTGTAATCAATACAAAGTCTCCACTTTCCGTTTGCTTTGCGCACCACCACTGGATTTGCCAACCAAGTGGGATGTAGCACTCCTCTGACCAAGCCTGCTGCTTCAAGTTTCTTGATTTCTTCGGCAATGAACTGTTGCCACTCCAAAGCTTGCTTCCAGACTTTTTGCTTGACGGGCCGAGCATGGGGACAAACGGCAAGGTGGTGCTCAATTACCTCCCTGGGAAAACCGGGGATGTCAGATGGTCGCCATGCAAACACATCGACATTCGCCCGCAGGAAGGCAACGAGCACGCTTTCCTATTTGTTGTCAAGGGTGGCACTAATGGTGAAGGTACCGTTAGTGCCGCCCTCCCTTGCCGGCACCTTCTTGGTCGCCAGTGCAGTGGCTTTGGGCTTCTTACTGGCAGAGCACTCCGGCAAGTCTTCAACGGGCACGCAGCACTCCGAAGAGGTGCGCTTCCCGGAATCCTCGCTAGAGGCCTTACCAGAGTTCTTCTTTTCTTTCTTCTTCGCGGGAGCTGGCATCTTGGCGGCCTCCGCCGCAACCGCATCTCTATACATCTTGTTGACGCAAATGATTGCATCTTTCTTGTCGGAGTTGATGGAAATGACACCCATCGGCCCTGGCATCTTCAATGTGTTGTAAGCATAGTGAGATGCTACCATGAATTTTGCCAAGGCTGGGCGGCCAAGAATTCCATTGTACGGCAAGGGGATCTTGACGACGTCAAACACAATCTTTTCTGTCCTGTAGTTCAGTTCCCCGCCAAACATCACCGGTAATGTGATCTTCCCCTTGGGCTGGCTTCTTCCCGGGTTTACTCCTTGAAATGTGCCCGTTTTCTCGAGTTCTTCATCGGGGATCTGCAGCCTCTTGATAACTTCCAGAGAGATCAGGTTTAGGCCGGCCCCATCGTCAACTAACATCTTCATTACTTGAGGTTGCGAATTGTCGGTGAAACCAACAACGGCAAACACCCGACCACAGTTATGCGATGAGGGTGGTCCTCAGCATCGAAGATGATAGGCGTGTGTGACCACTTGAGTGGCTTTTGAGAGTCCATTGCCGGTTTTACCGTGTTAACCTCACGAGCCCACTGCTTAAGTTGGCGGTGAGAGGAGTGCAACGACGTGCCTCTGTCAACGCACATGGCCTCAGTTGCCTTCTGGAATTCTTGTTCACTCAATTCTCTATCGTCCTCTTCTTCCTCACTCTCATCGTCTTCCTCTTTCTTTTCGCGGCCCCTAGCAGGTTTCTCTTTCTGCTGCTTGGCCTTGCTGCGACGACCTCCTCGACCACCACGGCCCTTTTTGCCGGACCCACCAGCACCATCTTGACCTTTCTCTTTGTCATGCTTTTCGTATTCGGCCTTCTGTTTCTCAACAAGGTGCTCGACTTGCCGGAATTCTTGGAGATCATGGCCCTTGGTGCGGTGAATCTTGCAATATGGCCCATCGGACTTGTCGGCTTTCTCGTTCGCCGCCGCCTCCTGGCAAGCGACGCATACAGCAGCCTCCTTGCCGGAGTTCTCAGTCTTGGCTTTCTTGGCGGACTCAGAGTTGTCGGAGCCTTCGACGGCCATGACAGTTTTCCCTTTGCGCTTCCTGTTGCGCTTTTGGCCTTTCTTCCTCAGGGTGGCAGCATCATCGTCCTCAGAATCTACTTCGGTGCCAGCGTCCTCCCTGGGAAGCCTTCTTCCTTCCTCAGCAAGTGCACACTTATCCGCCAACGTGTAGAGCTCGTTGACGGTCTTGGGCAACTTGACGTTCATTTTCTCCCGCATCCTCCGATTGCGCACATTCGTGTGAAAGGCGGCAATGACGGCTGCGGGGTGTACATCTGGAATGTTACGGTGCACATGACTGAATCTCTGGATATACTTGCGCAAGGTTTCACCATCTCTTTGCGGGATCACCTGCAGATCACTGGGCTATCCAGGGGCCTTGTGGCCTCCGGTGAAGGCACCAACAAACTCGTTGCAGAGATCTGACCACAAAGAAATGGAGTTCTCTGGCAAGTTCATCAGCCAAGATTTCACGTTGGGCTTTCGTACCAACGGAAAGTAGTTGGCGAGGATTTTCTCATCTCTTCCTCTGGCAGCTTGTACGGCAATCGTGTAGATGCCCAGAAACTCTGTCGGGTTCAGCTTGCCGTCATACTTTTCTGGCACTTCTGGCTTGAAGGCTCGAACGGACGGCCATCAGACTTGCCGCAGCTCACGAGTGAAGGCGGGACACCCAACCTCGTAAGGTAGATATCCGCCAACCCCTGGCGCAAGCTCATCAACGATGGGGCCGTTACGCGCGTCGGATTGACAGCGCGCCTCCCGGCGCCGTTCGATGGTGGTGCGGGCGTCTTCTGCCCGCCTGTCTCGCAGTACTTGCCGCTGATCTTGCCGTGCCAGTGGATCCGACGATGCCATCGACATCTCGTCGGGTCCAAAAGACTGATGGGCTTGCCGCGGCTGTTGACGTTGCTGCTATTGAGGCGGTTGCCGCGGTGGCGATTGCACCGTTAGTGTAGTACCGTCAGCACGGCCACCAACTAGAGATGCCAGTGCTGCTTGCGGACGCCGTGAGGGCTCTGCTTGCTGCGATTTACTGGCTTTGGCAAATCCAATCAAACTTTGGATGGTGGCTCTCCACTCATCCATCTTCTCTGCCGCTGGAGGGAAGTTCAGCAGCATCTGGGCTCGCGCCATTGCTTTCGCCGCTGTGGCTGGCATGGCCGGGAGCGAAGAGCGCGGCGTCGCTCTACTTCTGGCGGAGCCAGTAGGAGCGCCGTCGTGGTCTTGCTGCCGCGGCTCACGATCAGCGGCTGATCGCCGTGGCGGAGGCGGTGCCTGGGGATCTGTGGCTTGATCCACAGGAGTCTTGCCGTGAGGTCGCCGCTGCCCGGAGTCGTTGGTGCTGCTCGGAGCTGTACCGCGCCCATTGCGTGAGGGGCGCGATGTCTGTCCTGAAGCAGCATCCATGGATGTCGCCGCAGCGGGATCTCGGGTCACGCCGGCCCGGGCATTGCTGCTCCGGTGGCTACGTTCGTCTGCGCGGCGAGGAAGAGGAGGAGGAGGGCGTCCGTGCGCTCTGCCCGCGCCGTCGCGGCTCCGTTCGCCAGAGGACCGAGGAGGTCGGCTGCCTCCAGCATGCTCGTCCCCTGCGCTGACCGCAGTGGGCATGGCGACCGCTCCGCCTGCGCTGGTCGTGCCAACCGCGGTGTCCGCACCACCCGCATTGGCTGTGCCGCCTACGGATGCGTGCGGGGTGTCCGTCATCGTGATGCCCTTCTTCTTTGGCGCCATCGACGACGAGGAGGACGATGACAAGGTTGGTGATGACGATGAAGAAGACGCGCAATCCACTGATCAAGGTTCGCACAAGCGCGTCCCCCCTACCTGGCGCGCCAAAGATGTCGTGGTGGTACGACCATCTATGGGGCCATGTAGCCCCTTGTGGTTCAGCGGGGGAGATCGGCGTGCACAAAGAGCATGAACAATGGAGGGCGCGAGGGATTTACCCAGATTCGGGCCGCTGAGAAGCGTAAAACCCTACTCCTGCTTTTGGTGTATTAGCAATGTGGAAGCACAGTACAAGGAGCGCTTTTCCCCGGCAAGGCGTGGGGGAGCAGCTACGCGAGAGGTGCTTGTGTTTGAAAAGGGGTCGGAATCCTCTTTACTGTTGCCTTGGTCCTCCTTTTATAGCTCAAGGGGTTACCACAGTGGCAAAACAGTAATTACATAGCAATTAGATAGCAAACAGTGCTATCATACCTAACTCTGCCAGTTTAGGACAAAGGCATTAAATGCACCGTTAGGTGTCGTGTGGAGAGGTAATCCCGGCAAGGTTCCTGCACCGCTTGCCCAACTACCTCGTATTATCCTGGCACGCCTCCTGGACGAGTGTCATTAGGGGCAAATCCTGTCCCCGTGTGCTGACACGTGCCCGACAAGCCTTACCAACCAGCCTGCGTGGTCGACACCTCACCCCTTTAGCGGACACCTATGTGGTGAGGTGGAGCGCTGGAGGACTGGCATAAGCTTGCCAGCACGGAGCTTGTCGGGTCTTCTCCTTGCTGGTTTAGTCTTGTCGGCAAAAAATGTCTCTATCTTCGGTAGCAGTTGAGTGCTTGTTGATGCTTTGTCTTGAGCCTCTGTAATTGGGCCTTGAATATTGGTCTTGGCGGTCCCCAGCAACGCTTGGCCGGCAAGGAGGCTGCTACCGTCTGTGCATAAGTCAGGGTATAAAATACCCATGTTTTATACACCGACATAGCCATAATGATAAAGCAAGCAAAAAGCAAAACAAGCAAACAAGAAAAAGGCAAATGGAAAATATTTTTGTGTTTTTGTAAAAACGTTTTAGAAGTGGGGGAGATGAAAACGAGAGGCAAATAAAGTAAATGCAAGGAGATGAGAGTTTATGCAAAGGTACTTGATAGATGTAGATGATGTCTCCCCGGCAACGGCGCCAGAAATTCTTCTTGCTACTTGTACCTTGCGTTGGTATTATCCTGAAGAGGAAGGGATGATGCAGCACAGTAGAGATAAGTATTTCCCTCAGTTATGAAACCAAGGTTATCAAACCAGTAGGAGAATCACGCAACACCTCGTTAGCAGCACCTGCACACAAACAACAAATCCTTGCACCCAACGCAAACGAGGGGTTCTCAATCCCTCGGCGGTAAATTGCAAGATTAAATTGTATGTGATAGATAGATAGATTAAAATAAAAATACAAAATAAAATAAATAAAAGAAAATGGCAGCAGTATTTTTAAGGTTTTAGTAATATGATTTAGATAGGCCCGGGGGCCATAGTTTTCACTAGAGGCTTCTCTCAAGAAAATAGCATACGGTGGGTAGACAAATTACTGTTGGGCAATTGATAGCAAAGCAAATAATCAAGACGATATCCAAGGCAATGATCATGTATATAGGCATCACGTCCAAGATAAGTAGACCGACTCCTGCCTGCATCTACTACTATTACTCCACACATCGACCGCTATCCAGCATGCATCTAGTGTATTAAGTCCATAAAGAACGGAGTAATGCCTTAAGAACGATGACATGATGTAGACAAGATAAACTCACATATGAATAAACCCCATCTTTTTACCCTTAATAGCAACAATACATATGTGTCATGTCCCTTTCTGTCACTGGGATTGAGCACCGCAAGATCGAACCCATTACAAAGCACCTCTTCCCATGGCAAGATAAATCAATCTAGTTGGCCAAACCAAATCAATAGATCGGAGAAGAAATACGAAGCTATAATAATCATGCATAAAAGAGATCAGAGAAGACTCAAATATATTCATGGATAATCTGATCATAAACTCACAATTCATCGGATCCCAACAAACACACGGCAAAAAGTGATTACATCGGATAGAACTCCAAGAACATCGAGGAGAACATTGTATTGAAGATCAAAAAGAAAGAAGAAGCCATCTAGCTACTAACTATGGACCCAAAGGTCTATGGTAAACTAATCACGCATCATCGGAAGGGCAACAAGGTTGGTGTAGAGCCCCTCCGTGATCGATTCCCCCTCCGGCGGAGTACCGGAGAAGGCCTCCAGATGGGATCTCTCGAGAACAGAAACTTGTGGCGGCGGAAAAAGTATTTCGTGGACCCCCCTGAGGGTTTCTGATTTTTTCTGAATTTATAGTGGAGGAATTAGGTCAAACGGAGCTCTATGGGCCCCACGAGGCACCAGGGCGCGCCTGCCCCCCCCCCCAGGCGCCCTGGTGCCTCGTGGGCACCCCCTGGGGCTTCTGGCCTCCTCCCGAAGCTTCTAGTGTTTATCTTGTCCAATAAAAAATCTCCAAAAAGTTTCGTGACATTTGGACTTCGTTTGGTATTGATTTTCTGTAAAACAAAAACAGGGCAGAAAACAGCAACTGGCACTGGGCACTAAGTTAATAGGTTAGTCTCCAAAAATGATATATAATTGCTGTAAATGAATATAAAAACATCCAAGATTGGTAATATAATAGCATGGAACAATCAAAAATTATAGATACGTTGGAGACGTATCAGCGGCCAACGGTGGGGTGGCGGCCACGACGGCCACCACCCACCTTCGGGCCGCGGTGGTGGAGCGGTCGATGGCCCTGGTGGCCGACGGTGGGGTGGTGGCAACGGCGGCCGGCAACAGCTGCCGTCGGGCAGCAGCGGCAGAGCGTGTGGCGGGTGTTGTGCGCACACCCAACAAGGGCGCCACAGACAGTACACACCGCCGGGGACTGCGCCGCTTCCGCGGTGTAGCCTCCCAGCTGGAGCTGTCCTCAGATGACGGCGGAGTGGCTGAGCGACGACGACGGACCAGTGCCATTGGCGATGGCGGGAGAAGCAGACGAGATAATCTACGGGGAGGGAGGGGAAAATGCGATGCCGACTCGCCGGCCATGACTGTTTATATAGCAGGCTGGTAAGCACTAGGGTTTTGGGGGATTTCGCCGAGTCGGGCGGGAAGCTTGCACGGTTGTGCGCGAGAACCTGCACGGTTGCGCGGGAACGGGCTCACCGATGATTCATTGGCGCCTCTTCGAGCTAACGTTTGGCCAAAAGAATGCCTGTGCGGTGCTCAAGCTTGCGCTCGAAGCCTTCTGCGGCAGCGCGGTGACAAGACGTGCGAGAGGAGGATGAAATGACACGTACACATACGGTTAATAAAAAACAAACGTTTGCAATTTAATTACCTAGCACACGTCCGCTCTCTACGCAGCGTCGCGAATGATTGTTCGCCCACTGTGTGATGTGGAACGCGACGTAGTTTCACATCACGCCGCCGGCTCACAACTGCCGGGCGACTTGTAGACAACCATTCCCTGCGTGTTCAACTGCTTAATGCGTGTGGTTGCTCACGGTTGAGGCGGCCGCGGCATGTTCTGCTCGCGTCCCACCGCGCGCACTCTGCTTGCATCCCTCCATGCGCGCTGCCAGCGTTTTGGGCCGGCGCACGATCACGTACGTTCGGGGTGCCATATGCATGCGGTTGCGCCGGACGCAGCGCCACGACGCAGTTACGTGCGGCAAAAACTGCCCAGCGGACGTGCCGAGAATCCCGGCCGCCCGGTCCTCATTTATTCCCGCAGCCATTTACCTTCATCTCTCACACCCCACGACACAATAAGCACACCCACGATGACACATACATAGAGGATATCCAGTGGCTCCAATGGCGCTCCGAGCGGCTGACAAAGACGACGGGCGGCAGTTCACCACGCCTCATGTAGTGGAAACCCACGTGAGGGGGAAGGACCTCTCAGTGGTGTACACCAACGAGCCGTTCTCGGTGGAGAGCTCCATCCACACTATGGAGCAGTTGCTTGCTGAGGACAAGTACCAAGTGGTCGACTTCGACCTCGAGTTCACCGGGGGTCATGCTGGGTATGATCAGAAGGTTGCCCTCGCCCAGTTGTGCGTGCGCCATCACGTCCTCGTCTACCACTACTCCCTGGCCACAAGGCCTTGCGAGCATTTTGCCAGGTTTATCAACAGCCCCGACTACAGGTTCACTACGGTGGATACCTTCAACGATCTAAAGGTGCTCGAGACTACGGGCTTGATGTTGTAGGGTAGAACCCGAAGTGAAGATCTTTTCACACTTGGAGGGGGGAAAGGGATGAACTGACAAGAACACAAGAGGCAAATCACTCAAACAAAACCCAAATCACACATCCACTAGAGTAGCATACATGAGATCCACATGAATACATGAACAATCAAGGAAAGTAGCACTAAGGTAAGGTTCTTCCCACTCCAAAGGAGGTGAGGTCTTGATGATAGTCTTCTCCAAGAGGAGGTCTTGATATCCCTTGGGATCTTTTCCTAGGAGGTCTTGATCTCCAAGAGGAGTGGTAGATGAGCAAAGGCCTCTAAAATATCTCAGTACACTTTGCTAACCCTAACAAATGGTCTATCCACGGAATATATAGGAGAAGGGAGGTAGGGGACAAAGTGGGGGCAAAACAGGAACAAGACAGCCACCTCACTGGGAGGTCTGTGCGCACGGGGTAAGTGAGGCCCGTGCGCACGGGGTCCCGTGGGCATGGTACACGCCCATGCGCACGGGGTGCTACAGCAGCGAGGCCCGTGTGCACGGGGTCCTGGGGGCCGTGCGCACGGGGTGTGCGCATTTGGTAACAGAAGCTCTCTGGGAGGCCCATGGGCATGGGGTCAGGGAAGCCCGTGCGCACGGGGTCGCCTGGGAGGTGCGGTCCACTTGTGGTTCTTCTCCTCCGTCTTCCTTGTGGCCTTGGCGTGGTTCCCCTTGGACTTGGCGATGGTCCTTAGCTTCTTGGCGGTAGTCTCCTTCATTCATAATGACACACAATGTTTCCTTGTGAGGTAGCATCCAAGTTCCATCCATATCCATATGAAAGTCGTATAGGAGTGAGTTCACCTCGTTCTCGATGGCACGTGCGCGGGCTCTTGTCATAGGTCCACTTGGTGCTTGATGAGTTGTTGTGGTATCCATGGGATGACCGAAGGATGCTCCACATCATCTCCCCCCTGGGAAAGATCCGCCCTCGGATCGATATCTTCATCACCATGGTAGGGGGATAGATCCTTGACGTTGAAGGTGTCACTCACATTGTACTTGTCACGCGGGATGTCAATCTTGTATGCATTGTCGTTGATGCGTGCTAGCACCTTGAATGGCCCATCGGCGCGAGGTAGAAGCTTTGACTTGCGTTCGTTTGGGAAGCGGTCCTTGCGAAGGTGTGACCACATGAGATCTCCGGTGTTGAACACCATGGGGTGCTTGTTTGCGTTGAGCTTGTTGGCGAGGCATTGTACTTGGCGTTCGATAGTGAGCCTTGTGTCTTCATGCACCTTCTTGATGTACGTTGCTCTTGCGCTTGCGTCCAAGTTCGCTCGCTCTTGTAGTGGAAGCGGTAGGATGTCCAATGGCGACAAAGGGTTGAAGCCATACACCACTTCAAAGGGAGACTTGCCCATAGTAGAGTGTCGTGCTCGATTGTAGGCGTACTCGGCGATCGGTAGACATTCCTCCCATTCCGTGAGGTTCTTCTTGATCATCACGCGAAGTAGTGTAGATAGCGTCTGGTTGGTGACTTCCGTTTGACCGTCGGTTTGTGGGTGATAGGCTGGCATGAAGAGGAGCTTGATTCCGAGCCCGCCGCATAGTGTCTTCCAAAAGTAGCTTAGGAACTTGACGTCGCGGTCCGATACAATCGTCTTGGGCATTCCATGAAGTCGCAACCTACAAAACAAATTTGCAACATGTGAAGCATCGTCGTTATTGTGACATGGAATGAAATGTGCCATTTTAGAGAAACGGTCAACAACTACAAATACCGAGTCTTTTCCATTTTTTGTTCTAGGCAACCAAGCACAAAATCCATACTAATGTCTTCCCATGGATGATATGGTATAGGAAGTGGCATATGTAAACCATGAGATTGAGCTTGTGACTTAGCTTTGCGACATGTGGAGCATCGGTTGGTGTAGCGTGCAACATCGTGAAACATCTTGTGCCAATAGTACTTGTTGGAGAGCGTGGCAAAAGTCTTGTCGCGACCGAAATGTCCCATAAGTCCACCGCCGTGAGCCTCTTGCAAAAGCAACAAACGAAGAGAAGACTTGGGAACACAAAGTTTGTTAGCGCGCATAAGGTATCCATCCTTGATATAATATCGCTCCCAATAAGTGTTAGCAAGACATTTGGCATAAGGAGTTGCAAAATAAACATCATGCTCATATAAATCTTTAATATGCTCAAAGCCAATAACATTCAATTCAAGTTGAGTAACTAACATGCACTTGCGTGAAAGAGCGTCCGCTACAACATTTTCCTTTCCCTTGATATATTTGATAATGTAAGGGGAGGACTCAATAAATTCACTCCATTTAGCATGCCATTTATTCAATTTTGTTTGACCTTTAAGGTACTTAAGCGTTTCATGATCGGTATGGATGACAAATTCACGAGGTCGGAGATAATGCTCCCAAACATGCAAGACTCTCACCAAAGCATATAACTCTTTGTCATAGATGGGATAGTTAAGTTGAGCACCGGAAAGTTTTTCACTAAAATATGAAATGGGTCGCTTTTCTTGCATTAGAACTCCACCTATGCCATTACCACTAGCGTCACAATGCACTTCAAAAGTTTTCTCAAAGTTTGGCAAGGCAAGAATTGGAGCATGTGTAAGCAAATTCTTAAGCTCATGAAATGCGGTATCTTGGGAAGGTCCCCAAACAAAAGGTGCGTTCTTCTTACTCAAAGCATGTAATGGTGAAGCAATAGTGCTAAAGTCCTTAACAAAGCGACGATAAAATCCGGCTAGACCAAGGAAGCTACGCACTTGTTGCAAGTTGGTTGGTTGTGGCCAAGTTTTAATAGCGTCAATTTTAGACTCATCAACTTCAACACCCTTAGAAGAGACAACAAAGCCCAAGAAAACAAGCTTATCAACACCAAAAGTGCATTTTTCTATGTTTGCATAAAGACGCTCATTTCTAAGAACTTGCAAGACGTCTCGAAGGTGTTTCACATGCTCATCAAGAGATTGACTAAACACAAGAATGTCATCAAAGTAGACCAAAACACAAATGCCAATGTATTTGCGAAGAACATAATGCATCACACGCATAAAAGTGCTAGGTGCTTGTGATAAGCCCATAGGCATGACTAACCATTCATACAAGCCAAATTTTGTTTTGAAAGCCGTTTTCCATTCATCACCTTCTTGCATGCGTATTTGATAGTAACCACTTTTAAGATCAATTTTTGAGAAAATGGTGGCTCCACTAAGTTCATCAAGCAGGTCATCAAGGCGTGGAATGGGATGGTGATATCTAACGGTGATAGCATTTATGGGACGACAATTGGAACACATGCGATAGGTACCATCTTTCTTAGGCACAAGAATTACTGGAACGGCACATGGACTCAAGCTCTCGCACACATACCCATTCTCCATGAGATGTTGGACTTGCCGTTGGATCTCTTTGGTCTTGTCGGGGTTGACGCGGTATGGTGCCTTGTTCGGTAAAGGTGCGCCGGGAATGAGATCAATGCGATGTTCGATTCCGCGAAGTGGAGGAAGTCCGGGAGGTAGCTCATCAGGAAACACATCCGCGAATTCCTGCAATAGATGAGATAACACCAAAGGTAGATGTTGTGAAGTATTAGTCCGCACCGCTTCATCTTTGCACACAAGCATAAAGTGAAGAACACTTAATGGGCTCTCACTCACATCCCTCAAATCTCTTTTGGTGGTGAGTAGGACTAATTTTTTCTTGTCGCTCATCGTGGAGTCACTCTATTTTGGCTTGTGGCGCTCACTTTCTTTGTGGTGGTTCACTCTCTCACTAGTCTCTCCACGATGGCCCAAAGATTGATTGTTGGCGACGACTTGACTTGGAGACATTGGTCAAAGCACAAACTCCTTGCCCTTCATCTTGAAGCTATAGTGGTTGGTCCTCCCATTGTGGATGACGTCGCGGTCGAATTGCCAAGGTCTCCCAAGAAGTAGATGGCACACGGACATAGGAACCCATCGCACTCCAAGGTGTCTTTGTAGGCGCCGATCTTGAAGGATACTTGGACGGTGTGTTCCACTTGAATGGTGCCGGAGTCTCTAAGCCATTGGATCTTGTAGGGGCGAGGGTGCTTCTTCTTGACCAATTGTAGCTTGGAGCATAATTCTTCATTTGCCAAATTGTGGCAACTTCCGCCGTCGATGATGACCTTGACGGAACGTCCTTGGATACCCGCTTTGGTATGGAAGATGTGGCAACATTGGTCCTCGTCTTGATGTTGTTGAAGTGTCAAGACCTTGGAGACAACAAGAGCGGGGCTCGAATCATTATCACAAAAGACTTGATCGTCTTCATCTTCATTCACTTGCCGGTGCATGGCCACGTGCTCGAGGGCTTTCATTTCATCTTCACTCATGGAGTCGTAGGAGCCGTCAGCGTTGAGGATCATTGTGCGTCGTGTTGGGCACTCAAATGACTTGTGGCCTTGGCCCTTGCAAGTGAAGCACTTGATGTCACTTGTCTTGTTGGCATCCGTAGGAGGTGTCGATGACGAAGGTTTTTTCTTGGAGTTGCTTGTAGTAGTAGGAAGACGACTCGAAGATGTCGAAGGTTGCTTGGAGCTTGACTTGTCGTCGGTACTTGGTGTAGCTCGAGTCATTGGAGGAGGTGTCGTAGTCGTTGAAGCTTGAGTGTATGAACCGTAGGTCTTGGAAGAGTATTTGGACTACTCGTAGTCCTCTTGCACTTGTCGCTCCGCCTTGGTTGCTTGGTGCACTAGCTCGAGGAGGTTGGAGTACGGTTGGAAGTCCGCTATTTTCTTGATGGGATGGTTGAGGTCATTCAAGAAACGTGCCATAGTTTGTTCATCATCTTCCTTGACATTGGCTCGTATCATGGCAACTTCCATTTCTAGATAGTATTCTTCAACCGACTTGGTGCCTTGCTTGAGGAGTTGGAGTTTCTTGAAGAGGTCGCAGTTGGAATGTGTAGGCACAAAACGAGCTCTCATGACATCCTTCATTTGATTCCAAGTCGCGATGGGTGGCTCGCCCTTCTCTTGACGCCTTACGATCACTTGCTCCCACCAAATGAGAGCATAGTCTTGGAACTCTAGAGATGCCATGGCGATCTTCTTTTCCTCATCATAATTGTGAAGACGGAATATCTTGTCGACCTTCAATGCCCATGAGAGATATTCTTCGGGATCGTTGCCGCCATTGAACTTGGGCATGGTGAACTTGAGCTTGCCGAAACGTTGTTCCTCATCATGTCATCGATGGTGATGTCGATCTTGCCGTGATGGTGGGTCGTCATCCTCATGCTCCGCTCGATTGGCTTGACGCGGGGGTCTTGGAGGTGGAATCCGAGCTCGATTTCTCCTTTCTTGGCACTCCTCAAGGTGAGCTTCGTCGTCTCGTTATTCATGTCAGAGCGCTTCTTCTTGTTCACGCACGCGACAATTGCACTCGTTCAGGGCATGGGTTGCTTCTCAGAGAGCACGTTGCGCTTCAAATGCTTGCTCTTCTTTGTGTAGTTGTTCTTGCCGGAGGGCGTTGCCGTCTTGGTCATTTTGTCTTGGCCGTGATGGCGCTTGGTCTTGGCGCGCTTGTCGTTCCCGTGCTCGAAGGTGGACTTGTAACCCATTGCCATGAAATGGATTTTGTGGAGCTTGATGATCGTCATGATTGTTGCGCCGATGAGATCGTGCTTGAGATGGACTTGAGCGTGAAGAAGAATCCGAAGAGTGTCGACTTGAATGACGCCGTCTTGAAGAGGAAGTCGTGGAAGAGGCGCGGTTGACCATCATGTCACGCAATTCCTCCATTTGAGATGATAACTTGGCGTCAAAGTAGTCCCTTGTTCGTGATTCAGAGTGGCGCAAGTCGGTGGCAAGTTGTTCGATGCGATCTCCCAAAGCTTCACTTTCTTGATGTAGCGCTCGTTGGACGCCGAAGAGATGACCCTTGGTGACGTAGTCGTGCGTCTCATCTTGCTCTTCAAAGAGCGGGTTCGCCGAGGTACTTGGCCTATCCATCATAGTCAAGTGGTGGTGAGTAGGAAATGAGAGAACAATACCAAAGTTACCTTTTTCGAGGATTGAGGATGTATCAAGAATCACTCAATGTAATGCAACAATAGTAGAATTGGTACCGGGTTTGTTTCTCACACCTACAAGGTAAGGCTTATTGAGTAGCTTGGTTAGGATGAGTGGCACAAAATTCAAGCAAGTGTTAGTCAAGATATCGAAAATGTTGAAAAGATTCACAAATTGCAAGTAAGACAAATAGATCAACACCCTAGTATAACACTTGGAAACACACACACGAAGATAAGTGGGATCCGCACAACCAAGGAATGAGCTCAAAATGTGGAACCACGGAGAATGCTCGTGTTGCACGGATACTAGAGAGACACTAGCTCGATTGCTCAAATGGGCTAGATACGCTTGTGCACCAACCTATGAGAGTAACGTGCCGTCTTCAATCCCAAGTATGATATGTATGTATGGTTCAAGATGATGTAGTATGCAAAAAGGCTCAATGCTATTGCTTACAAGCTCTTTGTTTCTTCTCTTTTGCTTAAAAGCTTCCTTTTCTCGCTTTTTTTAACTATGCCAAAATGCTTGATGCGAGAGCCGATATCTAAGACAAGTAAGTAAGATATGCATGGGAGAGACTTAATGGCACGATGATGATAGCAAGATAAATACATGGTAAATGTAGCTATGCGGCGTAAGCATATCACTAAGGTGCACAAAGAGCGTGGGCCGGCAATTCTCAACTCGCTAGTCTCAATGGGTAAGTGACGCAAAATGGCTCAAGGCTATCAATGCAATGGCAAGGAATAAGTACAAGATGTCGTCGAGGTTATCATACTTGCTTACGGTTGGTATGAAATGAAGTGGTCGATGTCGAAGTCGAGGTCGGGGCAATGATGAATGGTGGTGATGGTGATGTAGAACCGTCCCTAAGTAGCCGAAACACCTTAGGAAACGGAAACCGCAACTCAAAATCTCAAGAAAATATGTGTGTTAGTGCGGAAGACGAAAGGTGGAGCAACTAGTGAAACAAAACTGGACAAAAAAGTCAAGTTGAAAACCTCTCTGGTGAGGCCGTGCGCACGGGGTAAGTGGTGCCCATGTGCACGGGGTCCCGTGGGCACGGGGTGTCGGGGGCCCGTGCGCACGGCGTGTTCCGCCTGTGCAAGAACACACCCAAATCCATGGCTAAAACGAAAAATTCGGAGGAATTCGTCGGTGGGAAAGGTTGAGGATGGTGGATAGGGGTAGATCCAGTTGCCAAATACGAAATTTATGGACCAAATCAACAAAATCTCACAAGATCCAACAAATGCAAAAAAATTGGTAGGGCTATTTTTGTGGGGATTTTCAAAATTGGGACAAAACAAAGCAAAATCAGGCTAGAAAATGGGGGGTAGATGTTGGGGAACGCAACAGAAAACAAAAAAATTCCGACCTACGCACCAGCCCAGGACCACTATGAAGACTGCATACAAGGTTTTCATCTGATCGTTACCGACTCGTAGCGCAGCAGAAGTAGAGTCGATGTAGATCGTTGGTGCAGATCCCCGCAGCTAGGATTTACAACCTCCCAACCGCGAGGATGTTCTCCCTTGTCTGCTCATCGGACAGCCCTCCGGGAGGCGGTCGGACAGTCCCTCGGACGGTGTCGCGGACAGCCCTTCGGGAGTACCCTCAAAACTCGGACGGTCACTCGGACAGCCCTTCGGGAGGCACTCTCGAACAGCCCCTTGGGCAAAAAGATCGAACCTACGACCTCTCTACCGGGTTGCACACATACTGTGTCATCTATCCGGCAGGGCTTCGCCGTCCAGAACTAGTTCCCGCTAGAACCCAGACAGCCTTTCGGCTCTACGAAACTATTTCGCAGGGAGGGAGAGAGAAGCCAGATCATGCATGGCACTTGTATGTGAGAAATGAGTGTGTGTGGAGAGCACCTCTCCACCTCTATTTATAGGAAATCCCAAGGGGTGGGGTGGCATTCCAAAACCCCAAAATGCCCATGAGTGGAGTCCTCCACAAGGGCATAAAGGGGAAGGTAAGAGGGCAAGTGGGGCCCCATGTAGGAGCCTCACCATGGCCGGCCACCCCCTAGTGGGTCATTCCAAAAGGGGTTCCTTAGTCCCCAAGTCCTTCTAGAAGCCTTTTGGGAAAAGCCCTAAATGGTGGCTTTCCATAAAGTAACCCAAAAAGCACTTTCACTATTCACGGGGTTGGGTGAGTGTGGAGAGTGCCTCTCCACCTCTATTTATAGGAAAACCTAAGGGGTAGGGTGGCTCTCATCCATCCATGTCATCCCCAAGATATTTTGGGACAAAGCCCAAAAAGGTGGCTTTCCATAAAGTAACCATAAAGTGCTTTTCACTATTCACGGAAACATTTTTCCGTGACCGTTAAATCCGAAAATATTTCTGTAGGCCTTAGAACATTTCCAGTACCCACTAAAATAATTTTGGACGCGTTCCGAAACAATTCCGGATTAGTGATTTTCATCTGCGAAAAGCAAACAAAGCGGTTCCGGCAGCTCCGGAACATTTCTGGGTTTTTTCTCCGAAAAATCCCAGAAGTTCCCAGAACAATTCTGGCACCCTCCAAGAATTTCCAGGCATGTGCCGAAACCAATTTGACTTAATGGTATACCCTGAAACAACTTTTCAGTTTTACCGAAACTATTCCGGTGTTCTCTCTCCGGAACTTTTCCGTTGTCTCCGAAACTTTTCCGGTGACTTTCTCTCAGACTCCCTGTCTAGTATTCAGTAGATAGATGACCCTTAAGCGTGTGACCCTATAGGTTCGGTGATGTATAGACATGACCGGAAAACTTTCCGATAAATGATCAACATCGGAGCCGTGGACACCCATATTGACCCCTATACCCACACGAATAAATATTCGAGTGAACCTCCAGTTGCCGTGTGCTATTCCTGTTGCTTCGCGATATGTTACAAACACCCAAGGTGAGACTTATCGGCATCCCCGTGGATCAACAACTTTTCCACTATGCTAGTTACCTCGTTACCGGTTTTGTTCTCTTTTCTCGTTCCCGTGTTCCGGCATCCCTGTGATCAAATCACATTGTGTCTGGCCAGACGATGGTGAATACCGTAACACTGAGAGGGCCCAGAGATATCTCTCCATCATCAGAGGAGCAAATCCCAATCTTGAGCTATCAAGTTACTTGACATACTTTTCCATGAACCCGTAAGCCGCCGTAATAGCCACCCATTTACGGATGACGTTTAACAAACCCCAAAGTTCATGAAGCAAGCATGAAGAAACTCGATACTCTCATGGTCTAAGGAATTATGCAAACATTAACTTTCTCTGTGTTATTAACCATTAACTTGTGACGAATGTATCTCATAGCATAACATCAATTCGGGTCGATTCAACACAAATGTTCTTCTAACATTGTGCCCTCAAAGTTGCCGGCATAGTCATGCCCATGATCAGGAAAACAGAACCATCATGCAACACTTGAGCTAGTCTTAGAGGCCAGACTAGGAATACATTTTACCGTTTATTATTCCACATGTGCATATGAGTTTCCCTCCGAGCCTCGTGGTTATTGTAGACTCGAGAACCATAGCAGTTATAGCACGAAATATAAACTTAATTACGAACATGGAGATAAACAATAACATTTATTATTGCCTCTAGGGCATATCTCCTACAGACTCCCACTTGCACTAGAGTCAATAATCTAGTCAATGCTAATGCACTTTACACCTATGGCATACCGGTGTAAAAATGCTTTGCTTGTGGAATAGCCTGATGTCCAACGGATCTGACAACTTCAGTTCCGTGTGTATCTTTGCATCTCCTCGCGTTTTCACGCTTTCACAAAATTCATATTTTGTGTGGACTTGGCTTTGTACATATGTGAATCACAGGTCAAACCTTGATTCCTCAGACTGAGCTATGGAGCAACTATCTGCAATAGTGTCCCATTGACCAAAGCCTTTTTGGAATCATACTAAGTTCATCAATGAACTATATGATTCAACATCTTCTTTGTCGCTTCTAAAGCGTCAACATATTTAGCCTTTGTTATAGAAATCGCCACAGTAACTTGTTTGGAACAATTTCCAACTACGGTGCCACCATATCGTGTATTACACAAAATCCTTAACTTAAATCAAAAATCGCATGGAGCATTGAAGACTGTATTGATGTAATTACTTACAATGAGCACTTCATAATCTCTGCTTGCGAGAAAACATGTCATCAGTGCTACTTTAGTACTTAATGACATTTTTCACTGTTGTCCCATGATCAGTACTTTGATCACTTTGGTATCTATACTCGCAACAGCTTTGGGAGTATCGGACATATCTGGTTGTTTGACATACCATGGAATACATGATTAATCCAAACACAAGAGTGTGTGGAATCTCCATCATGTATTTTGTTCATCAGTGTTTTGGGACACCGAGTCTTGCAAAAACCTTTTCCATGTGACTTCGGCAAGAATCACTCCTTGGCGTTTTAATGCTAAACCGTTTTAGCATCTTGTCAATATGTATTTTTGGCTTTAGCTCTATCAGGCAATTTTATCTCGTAGATAATTATGCCTAATAAGGAGGCTACCTAGCCTAAGCACTTCATCGAAAACTATTTTCAATGAAGTCCTAATTCGTGTCAAGAAATTTATATTATTTCCAATCAACAATGTGTCAAGCACACAAGGTTTTTAGAAATATTATTATGCTCTCACTTACTTTCTTGAAACCACAAGCATCTTCATTATCCATTGATGAAAACAAACTCTTTTGACTATTTCATCAAAAACGAAGATTCCAACTCCATTTTGCTCTCTTTTGTCCATTGCTAGAACTCTGAAGTTTGCATACTTACTAGCATCCTTTGGATCGACAAAACACTTTGGACTGTATCACATACAAGTCCTAGTTTGTATTTCCATTTCATGGAAATCCTTTTGGCATCCATGTATCATATCTCAAGATTGAAGTATGTATTAATTGCTAGTTTGACCCGATCTGACTTTAAGCATCGCTACGGTGAGACAATCTCATCGTAGTCAACTCCTTGAATTTGTTATTGCAACAAGTCGTGCTTTATGGATAAATCATTTTTATCCACATCAGTTTATAGTCCATTAATGTTCGTTAGACTCTAAGTCTTCTGAAGGGTTTATCAAGATATAATCTTGAATCATTTATATGGAAACTATCTCGGATTATATTGGCATTTAGCCAATTCCGGAGTCAGGGCCCATCAACGCTTCCTTGTGTATCGTAGGTATACTGTTGTCTAACAACAATATCTCACTTGCGCACCTGAGAGGTTTGCACGAGTTTTGCCTACGTGGTTCAGTTGCAAGTTCAACCGAAGTCCATACATCTCAAGTAGAGGCTTCCGTATCAGTCGCAGTAGGAAACTCTGGAATTACTTCCAAGGTTTCTTTTCTTTGAACTGATGACGAAGATACTGTTATCTCGTCGAGTTGCACTGTCCTCCCACTCACCTTTTTGTAAGAACCATTTTCTACAAAATCATACCGTTCTTTGTGGCAAACCTTTTGCCTCGGTATAGTGAGGGAGGAATACCCAATAATTTGGGACAACCTACAAAGTAGCACTTGTCTGATTTGGAATAGGTTTGTAAATATTCCAAATGTTAAGAAAAGACATAACATGGTTGGGGTTACCATACCATGGCGTCATTTCAACAGATCTGATGGTGATCTTTTCAGTGTAAAAGCCGCAGTCTCTAAAGCATTACTTTTAAAAGGGATAAGGGCAAATTGATTTATGTCATCTTTGATCTTACCATGTCATAAATGGTTTGATTACATCTTCACGGATATTCCACTCACAGTGGTGCTCCATGAGGTGTAAGTTATGGAACTCTTTTCACAACTCATCAGACATTCGCTAAACTTGTAACTCAAATATTCCTTTCCGCAATCAAATTGCAGAAACATAATTTTCTTGTTACAATAATTTCTACTTCATATTGAAAACCTTTCAAATGATTTCAAAAGATCCAGACTTATGTCTCATCAAGCAAATATCCATATATCTACTTGAGTCATTTTTGAAGATAGACAAATCCACTGCTAGCAATAACCTTTATCGGACTACATACATCAAAATGTATGATCGCCAATAAGTTCGTTGCTTGTTCCTTATGGCCTGTGAACAGTATTTCAGTCACTTCACTTTTCGGAGGAAAGTTGCAAGTGTCATATGATTCATAATCAAATGACTTCAAAATCCATCATAATGGAATTTCTCCATGCGGGTTTCTCCAATGTGACCAAATGCAGTGCCACACATATGTGGTATTCTTTTAGTCTTGCGACATTTAGCGTCAGTGTTATGGATGTATCATATTACCATCAATATTCATAACATACATCCCATCCACGATGGAAGCATGGCCCTTATGTTATTCATGATACTGAACAATAATTGTTCTTTTTATGAACAACACTCTTGCAACAAACATTATGCAAAAGGGCTAGAGTGTATAAAACTCTAAAATGAATTATGAAAGTAAATATAGAGGTAATGTATTATTATCAATATTCATAACATACATCCCATCCATGATGGAAGCATGGCCCTTATGTTATTCATAACACCGAACATCAAAAGTTCTCTTATGAACAACCTTCTTGCAAGATACTTTATGCAATGGGCTAGAGTGTATAAAAACTCTAAAATGAATTATGAAAATAAATACATACGGTAATACACCGATGGAAGGTATAGTAACATTTACTATGTTCCCAGCACGTATTTTAACCTCGCTCCTGGCAAGTCTTTTAGGCCGTAGTAGTTCTTGCATCGAGTCGCAACAGAATGCAATCGAGCGGGTATCTTTGTGATCAACTCACAATACCCAAGAATTACGGACTAACAATTTAATCACAATTCTCAAGAACTATTTCTTTTGACCAGCCTTCCATACATCAATAACTTGTATGACTTTCATACATGAGCTGGACATTCCAGTCTTCTTTCTTTTTGCCTTTATACTTCTAACAGTTTAACTTTTAGTATTTCTCCTACTCTCAGAAGAAGCACCCAACTTAAGAGTGGCATTAGCCCCGGACTTCCTAGGTGTGTAAGTCACACTAACACCCTTTGGACATTTCCTTTCTCTTTAAGTTGTTGTTTTATTCACCTTTCATCATATGACAGGCGTTCTTCTGGATCCCTCTCTTATCAGTCAAATGCATAGTAAACACTTTACTAATAATTTGCAAAACAAACATTGCTTTGGATATTCCATATCTTCTAGCCTTTGTTTGTATCTAAAACTAATTTTCAGTTCCATGAATATAACATAGCTATCCCAAACTTTTGAAGTTCGGGTCTCATGTAAGCAAACATATTTCACTTGACCGTAACGGAATTCTAGCTTTTGGATCAAAGGACGAGAGTCACATTATCCGTAGCATTAGCGGGAGAATACCAAAAGCATGCGATAGGACAAAGTCCTTCTCGGCACTTTTGAGGACAATCCTCACATTACGTTACCAACCGTAAAGTTTTAACCAGATACTAAACAGCTATTCAAAATTAATAGGGAAGGTGGAAAACGCGAGCCATTATTCTACAACTATTATGCAAATGTCACTTAGACAAAGTTCATAATTAATTTGCACTAAGAATTAAAAGAATTAATTCTAAAGTGCACTCCCACTCAAATCAATATCTCTCATAATTGATTGTGAGTGATACAAGACCCATATTGAAATTCAACGCCAAGGATGTATCCATCTCAAGTGACGAGAATTGCAATCGGTAGGCCAACTTGCCAATCACATCTCTATGTGACTCTTGTTCATCTTTCGATGGGCGTGTTCTAAGCTCAGGACGATCCTCCGGGACGTCAAGAGAACCAAGTGATCTCGCTGCGGGGTCTCAACTCACCCGCCTCACACTTCTCTAATCGTTCGTACCCATGTATCCATGTGATACCCCGAAGAGATAGGTGCCGTGACGGTGCTACACTTGGGAGAACACTAACTACTTGATATTTTTGTGAGAGATCACCCTAATAAAAGCGATTACCATGCAATCAAAAAGGGTGCATCATAAGGGATAAACATCTCAGGCAATTCATAATAGCATGATATGGTATAGCCCTTTCTGACGGAGAAGTCTTTAATTTCTTCGTCTTCGGCATTCGCGTCGGTGTTCACCTTCGCGAATTTGCCACCACCTTGTTGATGCACCAGATAATATTGCTATCTCTATAGCTAATAAAATAAGTGCATTACTTAAGGTTGACACGCAGGTCATTAAAGTGACAATCATATGGCTCCAGTCATCATGCCGAATCATGACACGCAGGTCATGTTAATTTACATTGTATAGTCATCTCATACATAATCAAATTATTATGAGCACTGCTATACCACATCCCATGCACATCTTATGTCATCCTGCAAAACCAAGTTAGACACCTCTAATCGGTTCATACAAAATTTCATTTTACGTGGCTTCTAAGGTTTCGAAGCAAACCGAAGCTACCAACGTTCATCATCAAGTATGATTATTCAAGTCGCTAGATTAACTTTGCGGGGTGTATGAAACACGAGATAATAAAATCTCGAGCCCCATACTAAACTTCGTCATACGCATGACCCCCGTGCAGATCATATCTGCATTACCCTTTTGTCTGCGAAATTTCATCTTTCTCTCTAACTATGGTGGAATTCAATGAACTGTTAGCACTTCGTTGATCAATCAGGATCGCGGATTTCCAGAACTTTGAAACTCCACCATGCTGTTATCAAGATCAGAAATATGCAAATTCTAGGGAAGCAACAGGAACATCGGGTAACAGATTTCATCTGCTACCCGCACAAATAATTTTCAGCAATAGAACTCATCTACTACAAATTATATTGTGCAACACCCATACATCTCTATGTATTCTAGATCATAACCTGCATCTACGCATAGCACGGCTCATGATGCCACTGTTGGGGAACGCGACAGAAAACAAAAAAATTCTGACCTACGCACCAGCCCAGGACCACTATGAAGACTGCATACAAGGTTTTGATCTGATCGTTACCGACTCGTAGCGCAGCGGAAGTAGAGTCGATGTAGATCGTTGGTGCAAATCCCTGCAGCTAGGATTTACAACCTCCCAACCGCGAGGATGTTCTCCCTTGTCTGCTCATCGGACAGCCCTCCGGGAGGCGGTCGGACAGTCCCTCAGACGGTGTCACAGACAGCCCTTCGGGAGGACCCTCAAAACTCGGACGGTCACTCAGACAGCCCTTCGGAAGGCACTCTCGAACAGCCCCTCGGGCAAAAAGATCGAACCTACGACCTCTCTACGGGGTTGCACACATACGGTGTCATCTATCCGGCAGGGCTTCGCCATCCAGAACTAGTTCCCACCGGAACCCAGACAACCTTTCGGTTCTACGAAACTATTTCGCGGGGAGGGAGAGAGAAGCCAGATCATTCATGGCACTTGTATGTGAGAAAGGAGTGTGTGTGGAGAGCACCTCTCCACCTTTATTTATAGGAAATCTGTCGTGGTTTTGTCACGGCAGATGTCCTCGTGAAAGGACTTTAGTGGTGAGGCCATCGCAGCTAGGTGGTAGCTTGAACGGGGTTGATCGGAATCGAGAAGACGCGAGTTTTACCCAGGTTCGGCCCCTCATGGTGGAGGTAAAAGCCTACATCCTGCTTGATTGATATTGATGATCATAGTCACAATTACAAGGGTGTTGTTTCCCTGACTGTCTCGAGAGCTATCAAAACGTCTGTCTCGAGACCTGCCAAAACATCTGTCTCGGACTTATCTGTCTAAACTTCACCTCTAAAAACTTGTCCCTCTTGGGGTGCCCTGCCCCTCCTTATATAAGTTGAAGGGGTGGCTTACCTGTAGAGTCCTAGTAGGATTAGGACTTAACCTATTCTGGCTTCTTACCGCGGGCTTCTTACCGCGGGCGCCTTATCGTGGCCTTCTTATCTTGGGCTTCTCATCTTGTATTTTGACTCCTCGCCGGGGTCACTATAGCAGGCCGGGCAAACATCCTGGCACTGTAGCAGGCCGGGTTAACATCCTGGCACTGTAGCAGGACGGGTTAACATCCCGGCACTGTAGCAGGCCGGGTTAACATCCTGACACTGTAGCAGGCCGGGTTAACATCTCGGCACTGTAGCAGGCCGGGTTAACATCCTGACACTGTAGCAGGCCGGGGTTAACATCCTGACACTGTAGCAGGCCGGGTTAACATCCTGGTACTGTACCAGGCCGGGTTAACATCCTCGGGGCTCATCTTTAGGACTCATCTTCATGACTCATCTCCAGAAATGACTAAGTCTCAGGGCGACTTAACGTCAGGGATGACTTAAGTCCAGAGATGACTTAACGTCAGAGATGACTTAAGTCCATGGCGACTTAACGTCATGAACCGGGTCATATCGTGGAGTTATATCCCCGACAAAATCCCAAGGGGTGGGGTGGCATTCCAAAACCCCAAAATGCCCATGAGTGGAGTCCTCCACAAGGGCATAAAGGGGAAGGTAAGAGGGCAAGTGGGGCCCCATGTAGGAGCCTCACCATGGCCAGCCACCCCCTAGTGGGTCCCCCCCAAAAGGGGTTCCTTAGTCCCCAAGTCCTTCTAGAAGCCTTTTGGGAAAAGCCCTAAAAGGTGGCTTTCCATAAAGTAACCCAAAAAACACTTTCACTATTCACGGAAACATTTTTCCGCGACCGTTAAATCCGAAAATGTTTCTGTAGGCCTTAGAACATTTCCAGTACCCACTAAAATAATTTTGGATGCATTCCGAAACAATTCCGGATTAGTGATTTTCATCTGCGAAAAGCAAACAAAGCGGTTCCGGCAGCTCCGGAACATTTCCGGGTTTTTTCTCTGAAAAATCCCAGAAGTTCCCAGAACAATTCTGGCACCCTCCAAGAATTTCTAGGCGTGTGCCAAAACCAATTTGACTTAATGGTATACCCTGAAACAACTTTTTAGTTTTACCGAAACTATTCCGGTGTTCTCTCTCCGGAACTTTTCCGTTGTCTCCGAAACTTTTCCGGTGACTTTCTCTCAGACTCCCTGTCTAGTATTCAGCAGATAGATGACCCTTAAGCATGTGACCCTATAGGTTCGGTGATGTATAGACATGACCGGAACACTTTCCGATAAATGATCAACATCGGAGCCGTGGACACCCATATTGACCCCTATACCCACACGAATAAATATTTGAGTGAACCTCCAGTTGCCGTGTGCTATTCCTGTTGCTTCGTGATATGTTACAAACACCCGAGGTGAGACTTATTGGCATCCCCATGGATCAACAACTTGTCCACTATGCCAGTTACCTTGTTACCGGTTTTGTTCTCTTTTCTCGTTCCCGTGTTCCGGCATCCCTGTGATCAAATCACATTGTGTCTGGCCAGACGATGGTGGATACCGTAACACCGAGAGGGCCCAAAGATATCTCTCCATCATCGGAGGAGCAAATCCCAATCTTGAGCTATCAAGTTACTTGACATACTTTTCCATGAACCCGTAAGCCGCCGTAATAGCCACCCATTTACGGATGATGTTTAACAAACCCCAAAGTTCATGAAGCAAGCATGAAGAAACTTGATACTCTCATGGTCTAAGGAATTATGCAAACGTTAACTTTCTCTGTGTTATTAACCATTAACTTGTGACGAATGTATCTCATAGCATAACATCCATTCGGGTCGATTCAACACAAATGTTCTTCTAACATTGTGCCCTCAAAGTTGCTGGCATAGTCATGCCCATGATCAGGAAAACAGAACCATTATGCAACACTTGAGCTAGTCTTAGAGGCCAGACTAGGAATACATTTTACCATTTATTATTCCACACGTGCATATGAGTTTCCCTCCGAGCCTCGTTGTTATTGTAGACTCGAGAACCATAGTAGTTATAGCACGGAATATAAACTAATTACGAACATGGAGATAAACAATAACATTTATTATTGCCTCTAGGGCATATCTCCTACAGTAGGGACTCCAAGATGTGAATCAACCTTGCTCATGATACCAAGATGTTGTAGGGTAGAACCCTAAGTGAACATCTTTTCACACTTGGAGGGGGGAAAGGGATGAACTCACAAGAACACAAGAGGCAAATCACTCAAACAAAACCCAAATCACACATCCACTAGAGTAACATACATGAGATCCACATGAATGCATGAACAATCAAGGAAATTAGCACTAAGATAAGGTTCTTCCCACTCAAAAGGAGGTGAGGTCTTGATGATAGTCTTCTCCAAGAGGAGGTCTTGATATCCCTTGGGATCTTCTCCTAGGAGGTCTTGATCTCCAAGAGGAGTGGTAGATGAGCAAAGCCCTCTAAAATATCTCAATACACTTTGCTAACCCTAACAAATGGTATATCCACGGAATATATAGGAGAAGGGAGGTAGGGGACGAAGTGGGGGCAAAACAGGAACAAGACAGCCACCTCGCTGGGAGGTCCGTGCGCACGGGGTAAGTGAGGCCCGTGCGCACGGGGGTCCCATGGGCATGGTACACGCCCGTGCGCACGGGGTGCTACTGTGGCGAGGCCCGTGTGCACGGGGTCCTGGGGCCCGTGCGCACGGGGTGTGCGCATTTGGTTACAGAAGCTCTTTGGGAGGCCCGTGGGCACTGAGTCGGGGAAGCCCGTGCGCACGGGGTCGCCTGGGAGGTGATGTCCACTTGTGGTTTTTCTCCTCCGTCTTCCTCATGGCCTTGGTGTGGTTCCCCTTGGACTTGGCAATGGTCCTTAGCTTCTTGGTGGTAGTCTCCTTATGCCTAATGACACACAATGTTTCCTTGTGAAGTAGCATCCAAGGTCCAACCATATCCATATGAAAGTCGTATAGGAGTGAGTTCACCTCATTCTCGATGGCTCGTGCGCGAGCTCTTGTCATAGGTCCACTTGGTGCTTGATGAGTTGTTGTGGTATCCATGGGGATGACCGAAGGATGCTCTGCATCACTTGGCCTGCCAGAAGCTTGTTGACATCCAACGCCAGTACAGGTTCTGGGGCAGAAAGAAGGGGAAGGACTCCCTGGTTGACCTCGCCGTGGCCATCATCGAGCCCTACTACAGAGACATGAAGGATGAGTGCAACAAGAATAAGGATGCCTAGCACGAGGCCTGGGTGCGGAGATTGGATGAAGATCACGTCAAGTATGTGGCCAAGGACGCGTACACAAGCTACGAGATGTACAGGCGGATCGTTGACATGAGGAACTGGCTTCGTCCTGCCCCAGGCGAGGGATCGAGCCACAGAGCAGTGGCGGCAGCGTCACAAGAAGTAGATGATTAGATGATCATTTCTCCTAGTTTAGAATGCATGCAATTGTTTATTGAGGTGTGTGCAAATGTTTTGTATAGTGGCCTATGTAATTGGATGTTTAATTTGGTTATATATGTTTTTCTTCTATAGACAGAGCAAATTACATCGCAGACGGACTAAACTAGGGAACCCATCGGTGATGATTTCATCAATCGCTGACAATTATATACCAACAAGCGTTTGCCCACAACACACATGGCTTATTAGCAGGAATCGTCTGTGTTGTTATCGGTCTTCCCACACATTTCTGATTACTGACCTGTTTGCCGCGTATCACACACATCTTGTTATGTTGAACCGTTTCTGTTGTTTTGGCTCATCGCAAACAATTCATCCGAGTGAACTGTATGCCATCTATCGCACACACCTTGATCTGCCTGACCGTTTCTGTTGTGTTGGGTAATCACAAACAGTTCATCCGAGTGAACTGTATGCCGTGTATCGCACACACCTCGATTTGGCTGACCGTGTTTGTTATTCTGGCTCATCACAAATAGTTCGTATGGATCAACTGTATGCCACGTATCACACACGCAGCTCGAATCTGAATCGTGCTTGATGTCTCCACCATCGCAAACAGTTCGTCTTATTGGTGACGGTTTTATTACGACACCGTTTGCGATTCATGCATCGCACATAGTTTGGTCGCGGGGTCTCTGATTCATGTGTCGCGTTAGCGGTCGCCTGTAGTAATGGTTACATGTAATTAAGAAGAAATAGGTTACAACGGAGAAGAAGGCGTGACCCTTATATCGTCAAAGATGGCTCGACTCAAAAAACACCACGGCCCACACATCACCGCGGATGGCACACCCCAAATAACAGCATGATCCAAGAAATACTAGAGATAGCACCACCTTTTTTACAAAGAAGAACCTAAAGCTTGACACACTAGTGCCTACAACCCATGACCTAGAAAGAAACCCTAGCAACCCGGTACTGAGCAAAAAATGGTAAACGGTAATTACATACAACCTCTAAAATCCTTAGTGGGGCATGCATCACGAGGTAGAACACAACCACAATCATGATGGTGTTGCGAGAAAAAAAGGAGAGCATTAGGCACCAGCATAGCGTGAACATAACAACCACTAGGAGAGCACCGCAGCCGCCTCTCATATCCCATCTCTATTATGTGGCGTGCCCCCCTCTCCCCTCTCTATCCCCACGTCGCCTCATGAGGTTGCTACCGGCTAATCCACACAGTAGCACTAGCATAGAATTGATGGATTGACACGGGTCTTTTGGTCAACTGGTAGTTGCACGGAAGCTGGGGTGGTGTCTCTAGGCTTGGTAGTTGTAGATCCTACTAGGCATATCGGCTCATGGCCATGTGGACTGCGGTTTGGTACAAATCCTGACTCGTATGAGGTGGCATGCGGCCTTGGGAGTCTCCCTAGATTTTTTTTTTTTTGAAACTATGATGATTTTTATAGCAAATTCGGAAACTATACGCCCTAATGCATAAAAATCAAAAGTATGACCCCGTCGGCCTCCTGTTGGCCGAAGACGGACTTTTCGGCCTACCGTTGGCCGAAGAGGGCTCTTCAGCCTACCGTTGGCCGAAGAGTGGCCAGCTGGGCCGAAGATAGTAACTTCGGCTTACTGTTGGCCGAAGAGTGGTCTTCGGTCAGGCGTTGGCCGAAGACTCCCATCTTCGCATAAACACATAGCTGAAGATGCATGCTCTTCGGTTTATAGTAGGCCGAAGTGTTTTTTATATTTAAAAGTGGCTTATAAATCCTGTACAACCATTGCCGTTTTATACATGAAAAAATGTACTTTCCCGCAATCTTTTTCCCTCCATTTTCTTTCCCGCCGTTCTTTCCCTCCATTTTCTCCCGCCATTTTCTGTCCCGCCATTCTCTCCCACCACTCTTTGCTGCCATTTTCTCCCGCCATTCTCTCCCGCCATTTTCTCCTACCATTCTCTCCCGCCATTCTTTGCTGCCATTTTCTCCCGCCATTCTTTGCCGCCATTTTCTCCCGCCATTTTCTCCCGCCATTCTCTCCCGCCATTTTCTCCCGCCATTCTTTGCTGCCATTTTCTCCCGCCATTTTCTCCCGCCATTCTCTCCCGCCATTTTCTCCCGCCATTCTTTGCCGCCATTTTCTCCCGCCATTTTCTCCCGACATTCTCTCCCGCCATTTTCTCCCGCCATTTTCTTTCCCGCCATTCTCTCCCGCCATCTTTTTTCCCGCCATCTTCTCTTCTCAACTTATAAAACGCCCTCCACACTAAGGAGGGTAAGCAGGCCAGTGTAGTCTCGTCAAGATGTCCGGTTATCCTTTCGATCGTAGTTGTTTTCACCCTAGTATGTCCAAATGTCTTCTGAGGTTAGCCACCGATTTCAAGATAGACAATAGGATAGTTCCATGGGACGAACTCCTCAGTAGTGACACCTTACTGAATGAGTTGGCTCACGCATTAAGTAGGTGCGGGTGGCCTGCAAGGACCTTTGAGGAGATACGAAAAGAACTTCTCAGGTTGCATGGAAGGTGGCAGAAGCAACAACATAAGGGTGAAGCATTCCTAAAGGCTGCAGTAGAACATTCTTATTTATGGACCCAAGACAGCGAGGACGAAGACGATATTTTCATGCCGAGCACCAAGGGCAAGAGTACCGCATTGTCGAAGGGCAAGAGTACCGCATCGTCGAAGGGCAAGAGTGCTGCATCGACGGAGGATGATGATGATGCCTTCATGTAGTTTGTAAGCTGTAATTTTTAAGTTCAGCCCTACTGTTAAATTCAGATGTACTTGTATCTTAATTATCTGTTGCAGTCTCTTTGGAAATGTAACTGGAATAACAATGCGAATTAATAGTAATATGTCTCTCGCATACATAGGTAGATATATGTCTCCTGATCAGATAGAAGAAAGTGCGATAGTAACACATACATGAAGCATGTCTCATACATAGATAATGACTCACACATGAGAAAATTCTGAAACTAACATAGATAATGACTAATACATAGACAACCATATCACTGCTGGGGACGACGACGAATCTGGGTCTTCCTCGGGCGAGGACCAGAAGGCGATAAGCGCTGAGGCGGTGGGCGAGGCTCACGGTAACCAAGACCGTAGATAACATCGTCTGACACGGTCTGTGTCTCCTACGTCGGTGCTGGTGGTGGAGTGTGAAACACTGTCTGAGAGAAGTCATAAGTGTTTGCAGCTTCGTCATCGTCATCGCCGTAGCCCTCTAATCCACATCCAGCACCACTAAGTATCGGTGACTGCACTGAATGCATGAACTGTTGCGACTGGTTGCCGCCTGTAGTATAGTAAAACATGTAAAATTGATTTGCGAAACTACAATGTTTAAAAGAATGTACAAAGTAGTGTTACCTAGTTCCATTTGATGATGCCAGGACGAGCTCCCTGGTTGTGAAGGAGGTGGCTGATGCCAGGACGAGCTCCCTGGTTGTGAAGGAGGTGGCTGATGCCAGGACGAGCTCCCTGGTTGTGAAGGAGGTGGCTCTGAACGCTGCACGGAGTGACGTGGCTCTGAACGCTGCACGGAGTGTCGTGGTTCTGAACGCTGCACAGAGGGACGTGGGTGACGATGTGCTGGACGAGGAACTTCAACATCCGAAGATCGTTGATACGTCCATTTTGCATCATGTTTTGCTACTGTTATTTATAGTGTTTTTAATCAATATAACACTTTGTGAAGCAATTCTAATGCCTTTTCTCTCTTAATATGCAAGATTCACACAAGGAGGGAGAATGCCGGCAGCTGGAATTCTGGACCTGAAAAAACTACGACAGATATACCTATTCTGCACATCTCCAAATGAGCTGAAATTCCACAGAAAATTATTTTGGAATAAATAAAAAATATTGGAATCAAGAAGTACCAGAGGGGGCCATCCAGGTGCCCACGAGGCACCAGGGCGTGCCACCCCCCCCCCCCAGGCGCGCCCTGGTACCTCGTGGGGCCCCTGGCCAGCCACTGGTCCCCATTTTCTGGTATATAAGTCATTTTGCCCTAGAAAAAATAGAGAGAAGACTTTTGGGACGGTGCGCCGCCGTCTCGAGGCGGAACCTGGGCAGGAGCACTTTTGCTCTCCGGCGGAGAGATTCTGCCGAGGACACTTCCCTCCGGGAGGGGGAAATCGTCGCCATCGACATCACCTGCGATCCTCTCATCATGGGAGCACTAATCTTCATCAACATCTTCACCAGCACCATCTCATCTCAAACCCTAGTTCATCTCTTGCATTCAATCTTTGTCTCAAAACCTCAGATTGGTACCTGTGGGTTGCTAGTAGTGTTGATTACATCTTGTAGTTGATGCTAGTTGGTTTATTTGGTGGAAGATTATATGTTCAGATCTATTATGCTATTCAATACCCCTCTGATCTTGGACATGAATATGATTTGTGAGTAGTTACTTTTGTTCTTGAGGACATGGGAGAAGTCTTGTCATAAGTAATCATGTGAATTTGATATTCGTTCGATATTTTGATGATATGTACGTTTTTGATTCTCTTAGTGGTGTCATGTGAACGTCGACTACATGACACTTCATCATCTTTGGGCCTAAGGGAATGCATCGTGGAGTAGTAATTAGATGACGGGTTGCTAGAGTGATAGAAGCTTAAACCCTAGTTTATGCGCTATTCCGTAAGGGGCTGATTTGGATCCATATGTTTAATGCTATGGTTAGAGTTATCTTAATTCTTCTTTCGTAGTTGTGGATGCTTGCGAGAGGGGGTAATCATAAGTGGGAGGCTTGTTCAAGTAAGAACAGCACCCAAGCACTGGTCCACCCACATATCAAATTATCAAAGTAGCGAACACGAATCGAACAAACATGATGAAAGTGACTAGATGAAATTCCCATGTGTCCTCGAGAATGCTTTACTTACTATAAGAGATCGTTCCGGCTTGTCCTTTGCTATAAAAAGGATTGGGCCACCTTGCTGCACTCTTTGTTACTATTTCTATTTTTCACTTGTTACAAATTATCTTGCTATCAAACTACTCGTTACCGATAATTTCAGTGCTTGCAGAAAACACCTTGCTGAAAACCGCTTGTCATTTCCTTCTGCTCCTCGTTGGGTTCGACACTCTTACTTATCGAAAGGACTACGATTGATCCCCTATACTTGTGGGTCATCAAGACTCTTTTCTGGTGTCGTTTCCGGGGAGTGAAGCGCCTTTCGTGAGTGGAATTTGGTAAGGAAACATTTATATTACGTGCTGAAATTTACTGTCACTTGTCACTATGGAAAGTAATCCTTTGAGGGGTTTGTTCGGGGTATCTTCACCTCCAACGGAAACACAAATAGTTGCTCCTCAACCTACCGCACCTACTGAAAATATTTATTATGAGATCCCTCCGGGTATGATAGAGAAACTGCTAACTAATCCTTATGCATGAGATGGAACGGTACATCCTGATATGCACTTGATCTATGTGGATGAAATTTGTGGATTGTTTAAGCTTGTAGGTTTATCCAGAGATGGAGTTAAGAAGAAAGTATTCCCTTTATCATTGGAAGGAAAGGCATTAATGTGGTATAGGCTATGTGATGATACTGATACATGGGACTGGAACCGATTGAAACTAGAATTCCATCAGAAATTTTATCCTATGCATTTGGTTCATCGTGATCGGAATTATATATATAATTTTTGGCCTCATGAAGGAGAAACCATCGCTCAAGCTTGGGGGAGGCTTAAGTACATGATGTACACATGCCCCAATCATGAGCTCTCAAAAGAAATTATCTTACAGAATTTTTATGCTCGGCTTTCTCATGATAATCAAACTACGCTCGATTCTTCTTCGACTGGTTCCTTTATGAAGAAAACTATTGAATTCAGATGGGATCTTCTGGAAAGAATTAAATGCAACTCTGAAGATTGGGAACTCGACAAAGTTAATGAGTCAGGTATAATACTTGAGTTCGATTGTGTTAAATCCTTTATGGCCACCAATGTTTTTCATAAGTTTAGCACTAAATATGGACTTGACTCTGAGATAGTAGCTTCCTTTTGTGAATCATTTGCTACTCATGTTGATCTCCCTAAGGATAAGTGGTTTAAATATAATCCCCCTGTTAAAGAAAAGATTGAGGAACCCGTTAGTGTTAAAGAAGAAACAACTGTTTACCATGTTGATCCAGTTATGCCTACTGCTTATATTGAGAAACCACCTTTTCCTGTTAGGATTAAGGAACATGCTAAAGCTTCAACTGTGGTTAACAAAAGTAATATTAGAGCACCTAGACCCTCTGAGCAAATTAAAGTTGAACCTGATGTTGCTATGGTTAAAGATCTCTTAGTCGATAATATAGATGGGCATGTTATTTACTTTTGTGAGGAGGCTGCTAGAATTGCTAAAACTGTTAGAAATGAACGGGATAAGTTAGATAAGAACAAGCCCGTAGTTGGTATGCCCATTGTTTCTGTTAAGATTGGAGATCATTGCTATCATGGTTTGTGTGATATGGGTGCTAGTGTGAGTGCTATTCCATTTTCTTTTTATCAGGAGGTAATGCATGATATTGCACCTGTTGAGATTGAAGATATTGATGTTACTATTAAGCTTGCGAATAGAGATACTATTACACCACTTGGGATTGTTAGAGATGTCAAAGTCTTGTGTGGCAAAATCAAATACCCTACCGATTTCTTAGTACTTGGCTCACAACAAGATAATTTTTGTCCCATTATATTTGGTAGACCTTCCTTGAATACCGTTAATGCTGAAATTGATTGTGTTAAAGAAAAGGTTCGAGTTAAGTTTGGTGATATATCTCATGAATTTAATTTCTCCAAGTTTCGTAGACAACCTCATGATAAAGAATTTCCTAGTAAAGATGAAATTATTGGTCTTGCTTCTATTGTCGTACCTCCTACTGATCCGTTAGAACAATATTTGCTAGACCATGAAAACGATATGCATATGAATGAAAGAAATGAAATAGATAAGATGTTCTTTGATCAACCACCTATCCTTAAACATAATTTGCCTATTGAAACTCTTGGAGGCCCTCCTCCACCTAAAGGTGATCCTGTGTTTGAATTGAAGCAATTGCCTGATACATTGAAATATGCTTATCTTGATGAAAAGAAGATATATCCTGTTATTATTAGAGCTAACCTTTCAGCGCATGAAGAAAAGAGATTACTAAAAACTCTAAGGAAGCACTGAGCTGCTATTGGATATACTCTTTATGATCTTAAGGGCATTAGTCCCACTCTGTGTCAGCACAAAATTAATATGCAGCCTGATGCTAAGCCAGTTGTCGACCACCAACGACGATTAAATCCTAAGATGAAAGAGGTGGTAAGAACCAAAATATTAAAACTTCTGGAAGCAGGTATAATCTATCCCATAGCTGATAGTAGATGGGTAAGTCCCGTTCATTGTGTCCGTAAGAAAGGAGGTATTACCGTTGTTCCTAATGATAAAAATGAACGCATTCCACAAAGAATTGCAACTGGTTATAGGATGGTAATTGATTTTAGAAAATTAAACAAAGCTACTAGAAAAGATCATTACCCCTTACCTTTTATTGATCAAATGTTAGAAAGATTATCTAAGCATACACACTTTTGTTTCCTAGATGGTTATTCTGGTTTTTCTCAAATACCTGTATCACAACCCGATCAAGAGAAAACCACATTCACGTGTTCTTTTGGAACTTATGCTTATAAATGTATGCCTTTTGGTTTATGCAATGCACCTGCTACCTTTCAAAGATGTATGATTACTATATTATCTGACTTCTGTGAAAAGATTGTTGAAGTTTTCATGGATGATTTTTCCGTTTACGGAACTTCTTTTGATGATTGCTTAAGCAACCTTGATCGAGTTTTGCAGAGATGTGAAGAAACTAATCTTGTCATGAATTGGTAGAAGTGCCACTTTATGGTGAATGAAGGAATTGTCTTGGGGCATAAAATTTCTGAAAGAGGTATTGAAGTTGATAAAGCTAAGGTTGATGCTATTGAGAAAATGCCATGTCCTAAAGATATTAAAGGTATAAGAAGTTTCCTTGGTCATGCTGGTTTCTATAGGAGATTTATTAAAGACTTCTCTAAAATTTCTAGGCCTCTTACCAATCTTTTGCAAAAAGATGTTCCATTTGTTTTTGATGATGATTGTCTAGAAGCCTTTGAAACACTTAAGAAAGCCTTAACCACTGCACCTATTGTTCAACCACCTGATTGGAACTTGCCTTTTGAAATTATGTGTGATGCTAGTGATTATGCTGTTGGTGCTATTCAAGGATAGAGAGTTGATAAGAAATTAAATGTTATCCATTATGCTAGTAAAACTCTAGATAGTGCCCAAAGAAATTATGCTACCACTGAAAAAGAATTTCTAGCAGTTGTGTTTGCATGTGATAAATTCAGATCTTATATAGTTGATTCTAAAGTAACTGTTCACACCGATCATGCTGCTATTAAATATCTTATGGAAAAGAAAGATGCTAAACCTAGACTCATTAGGTGGGTTTTACTGCTACAAGAATTTGACTTGTATATTACTGATAGGAAGGGAGGTGAAAATCCCGTAGCAGATAATTTGTCTAGAATGGAAAATGTTCTTGATGACCCACTACCTATTAATGATGATTTTCCTGATGAACAATTAGCTGTCATAAATGCTTCTCGCAATACTCCTTGGTATGCAGACTATGCTAATTACATTGTTGCTAAATACATACCACCTAGTTTCACATACCAACAAAAGAAAAAGTTCTTCTTTGATTTAAGACATTACTTCTCGGATGACCCACATGTTTATAAACAAGGAGTTGATGGTATTATTAGACGCTGTATACCTGAGCATGAACAGGAACAAATCCTACGGAAGTGTCATTCCTAAGCTTACGAAGGACACCATGCGGGAGACAGAACTGCACACAAGGTATTACAATCTGGTTTGTATTGGCCTACTCTTTTCAAGGATGCTCGTAAGTTTGTCCTTTCTTGTGATGAATGTCAAAGAATTGGTAATGTTGGTAGACGTCAGGAAATGCCTATGAATTATTCACTTGCTGTTGAACCATTTGATGTTTGGGGATTTGATTATATGGGACCTTTTCCTAAATCCAATGGGTATACTCATATTTTAGTTGCTATTGATTACGTTACTAAGTGGGTAGAAGCTATTCCAACTAGTAGTGCTGATCATAACACTTCTATTAAAATGCTTAAAGAAGTTATTTTCCCAAAGTTCGGAGTCCCTAGATATTTGATGACTGACGGTGGTTCACATTTTATTCATGATGCATTCCGTAAATTGCTTGCTAAATATGATGTCAACCATAGAATTGCATCTCCCTATCACCCTCAAACTAGTGGTCAAGTTGAATTGAGCAATAAAGAAATAAAATTAATTTTGCAAAAAAACGTCAATAGATCTAGAAAGAATTGGTCTAAGAAACTTGACGATGCATTATGGGCTTATAGAACTGCTTATAAAAATCATATGGGTATGTCTCCTTATAAAATGGTTTATGGAAAAGCATGTCATTTACCTCTTGAGTTAGAACATAAAGCATATTGGACAATTAAAGAACTAAATTATGATTTTAAACTTGCCGGTGAAAAGAGGTTATTTGATATTAGCTCCTTAGATGAATGGAGAACCCAAGCTTATGAAAATGCCAAATTGTTTAAAGAAAAAGTTAAAAGATGGCATGATAAAAGAATTCAAAAACGGGAATTCAAAGTGGGTGAGCAAGTTCTATTGTACAATTCTCGTTTGAGATTCTTTGCAGGAAAACTCCTCTCTAAATGGGAAGGACCATATATTATCGAAGAAGTTTATCGCTCCGGAGCCATCAAAATAAACAACTCCGAAGGCACTAATCCGAGAGTGGTGAATGGGCAAAGAATCAAGCACTATATTTCAGGTACTCCCATTAATGTTGAAACTAATATCATTGAAATAATTACACCGGAGGAATACATAAGAGAGACCTTCCGGAACACTCCAGAACCCTGAAAAGGAAGAGGTATGTGATACGGTAAGTAAACCGACTCCAAAAATTCCGTAAAAATATTTTCTGTCAGTTTTGGAATATTTAAAAAATTACAAAAATAAGAAACAGCCGGGGGGACCCACCTGGTGCCCACGAGGCACAAGGGCGCGCCTTGGTACCTTGTGGGCCCCACGCGAGCCTTCTCGACTCCGTTTTCTACTGGGTTACTTGTTTTGCAAGATAAAAAATCTTTATATATACTTCCAGAAGTTTTGACCACCGTATCGCAGAAATCTCCTCTGTTCTTGTTTCGTGCTATTTTTCTGACAGATCTAGATCGCTATGGCTCCACCAAGCTCTTCCAAGGACAAGTTCTACGAGAAGGTCATCAACCCCTACCTACCGGAGGTGATGAAACACCCTCAAGCCATTGAGATGCGTGAGGGGGTGCTTCACATCCGGGACATGCAAGGACCCAAGAAGACCGGGAGCGTGGAGTCCAGGCTCGAAGCGGTGGAGCAGGAGATCTTCAAGTGCCAAGGGATGGTGGAACGTGGACTCAGCGCCAACCACTCCATGATCACGGAATTCACCCATGATCGCAAGGTGGATGACCGATCAATGGGGGACATCATCTTCAACCTCAATGAAAAAATTGACTATCTCCAAGGCCAAATCTATGATCTTCAAAACCAAAATTACGAGTATGAGGCAAGATTCAAAGGTATGAGTTTAGCTGCAAGTTTCAGGACTCCGGAGACTCGTTCATCTTTCTATGATGGGGAACCTATGCCATGGAAGCCGGAGGACAAGCCCACCACTTCATCACCACCACCATCTCCAAAGGAGGAGACTTGAGCACATGGGTATGGGCACTCCCCTTGGCTTGTGCCAAGCTTGGGGGAGGTGCCCCGGTATCGTATCACCATCACTTTCATTATCTTTACCTACTTTTAGTCCGATCCTTAGTTATTTCGTGATTTAGTTGAATAAAAGTTTAGCATGATCTATTTTCGTGTGTTAGCTTCGTGATCTATCTATCTATGTAATCGAGTTGAGAGTTATATAATAAAGAGTAGTTTGAGTTTTTGCTTCTTTACTTTCATGTTCTAATTCTAGCAATGAAAATAATGAAAAAGGTCATATGCTAATCTTATGGAAAGTAATGACATTACATAAAGAAAAAGTATAAGTAGTCAAATTTATTGGAAGTTAACAAACATAGCATTAGTCAATGATGCAATTCAAGAATAAATTCATAAGGGAAGAGAAGATTCACATGCAAATATACTATCTTGGACATCTTTTATGATTGTTAGCCCCCATTAAGTATTTTATGTCAAATTGTTGACGTTGGACAAGGAAGACAACGTAATGAATTATGTTTGTTCATATTCACATAGAAGTTATATTGTTATAGATCCTCCAACATGTGGTGCTTGCCCAATATCTTTGCTAGCCAAAAATCCGCACCAAATAGAGATACTACTTGTGCATCCAAAACCCTTAAACCCAGTTTCATGTCATGAGAGTCCACTATATCTACCTATGGATTGAATAAGATCCTTCAAGTAAGTTGTCATCGGTGCAAAAAGCAATAAAAATTGCCTCTAAATATGTATGAAACTTTTATTGTAAGGGAAAATAAGCTTTGTACGAACTTGTGATGGCAAAGAAATAAAGCGACAGACTGCATAATAAAGGTTGCTATCATAAGGGGCAATATAAAGTGATATTCCTTTGCATTAAGAGCTTGTGCATCCAACAACAAAAAGCGCATGACAACCTCTACTTCCCTCTGCGAAGGGCCTATCCTTTACTTTTATGTATTTACTTTTTATGCAAGAGTCAATAGTGTTCTCCTCTACTTTCTTTTTATTTTTTCTCTTTTGCAAGCATCGTGTGGTGGGGAAAGATCTAGGCATATATATCCAGTTGGATATGAGTGATCATGAGTTATTATTGTTGACATCACCTGTGAGGTGAATAAGTTGGGAGGCGAAATCACAAGCCCCTATCTTTCTATGTGTCTGGCTGAAACTTTTTGCTCCATATATATGTCGTGAGTGTTAGCAATCATAGAAGACTAAATGATCGTTGAGTATGTGGACTTGCTAAATAGCACCTACATGAGACCCTTCCTGAAAATATGATGAACTGCAATTGCATTGTTGACTGAGAACATAGTTTGTTAGTTTTCAAGAAAGTTTATGCCTTATACTCCATTGTTGTGATGAATTGTTACTTGCTCATGAGAAGTCTTATGATAATAAATATTGCTGTTATAATAATGATCATGATGCTACTATGTCCGTATTTTTTTTATCGACACCTCTCTCTCTAAACATGTGGACATGATTATCGATATCGGCTTTCGCTTGAGGACAAGCGAGGTTTAAGCTTGGGGGAGTTGATACGTCCATTTTGCATCATGTTGTGCTACTGTTATTTATAGTGTTTTTAATCAATATAACACTTTGTGAAGCAATTCTAATGACTTTTCTCTCTTAATATGCAAGATTCACACAAGGAGGGAGAATGCCGGCAGCTGGAATTCTGGACCTGAAAAAGCTACGTCAGAGATACCTATTCTGCACATCTCCAAATGAGCTGAAATTCCACGGAGAATTATTTTGGAATAAATAAAAAATACTGGAATCAAGAAGTACCAGAGGGGGCCACCCAGGTGCCCACGAGGCACCAGGGCGCGCCACCCCCCCCCCCCCTAGGCATGCCCTGGTACCTCGTGGGGGCCCTGGCCAGCCACTAGCCCCCATTTTCTGGTATATAAGTCATTTTTCCCTAGAAAAAATAGAGAGAAGACTTTTGGGACGGTGCGCCGCCGTCTCGAGGCGGAACCTGGGCAGGAGCACTTTTGCTCTCCGGCGGAAAGATTTTGCCGGGGACACTTCCCTCCGGGAGGGGGAAATCGTCGCCATCGACATCACCAGCGATCCTCTCATTGTGGGAGGACTAATCTTCATCAACATCTTCACCAGCACCATCTCATCTCAAACCCTAGTTCATCTCTTGCATTCAATCTTTGTCTCAAAACATCAGATTGGTACCTGTGGGTTGCTAGTAGTGTTGATTACATCTTGTAGTTGATGCTAGTTGGTTTATTTGGTGGAATTATATGTTCAAATCTATTATGCTATTCAATACCCCTCTGATCTTGGACATGAATATGATTTGTGAGTAGTTACTTTTGTTCTTGAGGACATGGGAGAAGTCTTGTCATAAGTAATCGTGTGAATTTGGTATTCGTTCGATATTTTGATGATATGTATGTTGTTGATTCTCTTAGTGGTTTCATGTGAACGTCGACTACATGACACTTCACCATCTTTGGGCCTAAGGGAATGCATTGTGGAGTAGTAATTAGATGATGGGTTGCCAGAGTGACAGAAGCTTAAACCCTAGTTTATGCGCTATTCCGTAAGGGGCTGATTTGGATCCATATGTTTAATGCTATGGTTAGAGTTATCTTAATTCTTCTTTCGTAGTTGCGGATGCTTGCGAGAGGGGGTAATCATAAATGGGAGGCTTGTTCAAGTAAGAACAGCACCCAAGCACCGGTCCACCCACATATCAAATTATCAAAGTAGGGAACGCGAATCGAACAAACATGATGAAAGTGACTAGATGAAATTCTCATGTGTCCTCGAGAACGCTTTACTTACTATAAGAGATCGTTCTGTCTTGTCCTTTGCTATAAAAAGGATTGGTCCACCTTGTTGCACTCTTTGATACTATTGCTATTTGTCACTTGTTACAAATTATCTTGTTATCAAACTACTCGTTACCGATAATTTCAGTGCTTGCAGAAAACACCTTGCTGAAAACCGCTTGTCATTTCCTTCTGCTCCTCGTTGGGTTCGACACTCTTACTTATCGAAAGGACTACGATTGATCCCCTATACATGTGGGTCATCAATCGTCTACATGTAACAGCTGCGTAAATCCCTCGTAGCTTCTCATCAAAACGCCTCAACCATGAGAGGTGCTCTGGCTGTTGGATAGTATCCCCCCTCTCAACCCGCCGCATTAAAGCGGAAACCTCCTCTCGCGCCTCGACTGTCAATTCACTCTGTACATGAAGAGTTAACCAATTGTATATGTTCAGGTTATGCTAAACTACACATATGAGAACCATGGCACGTACCGCGTGGTGTCTGGTTCCCACAACAGAGGCAGTTGGGAACATATCGCTGGTGAGAGGGGTGTCCATCTGATCAGGAGCAGCTGATGGAACCAAGTAGATCCTCGTGCTATGCCGGTAACATCGCAGATACAACCCGAACTTGTCCCAGTCAAAGGGCCGAACCTCATCCCAGATATTTGTCGGCGTGGTAGCCCATTCCTGAACGTAAGGGCCAATGCTCTGAAGCCAAACAGCCATGGACTTGTTTCCTCCGACGCGGCTGTACCTGAGATTGACATGCATGTTACATGGTTAGCTATGTTCGGAATGCAGTGGTCGGTCCTTCACGATGGCAATTTTCACTTGCCGGAAGAACCATACCCAGCTCGGAAAGTTCTCACCCTCCACAAATGCCATGGCAAGTGGGATGATTTGATTGTTCCCGTCCACACCAATAGCAGTCAGGATTTGCCCTTTGTACTGACCAGTCAAGAATGTACCATCCACAAACATCACAGGAGGACAATGCCGGAAAGCTACGATGCACATAGCGAAAGAGAAGAATACTCGCTTCAACACCTTGAAATCTGGTATACTCGGCAATCTCGTGTGTTGTACGTTAACATAAGTGCCAGGATTCCTCTCCTTCAGTATGTCAAGGAGACGGACAACATTACCATATGAGTCCATGAATGTCCCAAACCTTTCCTCCATAGCCTTCTGCTTAGCCCTCCAAGCCTTCCCATAAGGAATGTCATAATTCCATCTGACCTTCACTACTGTCTGGATGTGTTTTGCTTCCATATCTTTCTTCTGCACTATCTCAGTATACATGAGTTGCGCAATGAGAGTTGAAGTCAGGTTTGGATGATTCACCAGAAGGTTTTTCCTCACACAATTATGTGGGACGACATCGGTCACAACCCAGTGGATGTTATACTTTGGCACGTGCCCGTGCACCTTCTCAGGACAACCTGTTTCAACACATTTCACAGTATAGTTTGTTGGACTTGAAATGTGTGTCCGGAAAACCCTCTGCGTAGACATAGCCCACTTGATCACCGCATACTTCATTTTTTTCTTTGTATCAAACATAGCCCCTATCTGGACTTGGTTCAGATTATACTGCCATGGAGCCTCATGGCCATCGTTGACCGTAAGGCCGGTGGATATGTCCTGATCCCATGCAGAAGGAATCGGTACCTCCACTTCATCCTCGGAATTTTCAGAATCCAGATCCTCCGCCAATCCATCCTCGTCCTCTTCCTCCATCACTCTCTACATTTCCTCCTCTTCCTCATCCCCATCAGAATCCAGATCCTCCGCCAATATTATCGACTGACTACTCTGCCCAGTATCATGACCACACACATTGTGTGGCACGTAGTCTGACTCTTTCTCAGGTTGGCTACCATCCACATCCAGTGGCTGTGACCCGGATAAACAAATCTCGTTAGCCACTTCACTGCCCTGGCCGGGTTCATACCCCACGTGGAGTTGTACGGTATTCTCCTCCTTCGCCACAGGTTGCACTAGGGCATATGGGTGGATTCTTCGGTCTCGGCAACGACTTAACAGCGTCAACCAATGCTGGCTCCTATCTATCGGCATCAACTCCCACTTGACATTTTTACAGGATTTGGTCCACAATGCATGAATACTGACGGAACATACTTCAGGATCCAGCCCAAAACTAGTAGCCAACCAGTACTTCAACTGTCTAATGTTCAGTCTGTCCGGGTCTGCAAGTGTCATGACGCCATTTTTATACTCGCTAAGATCAACCCTGAACTCATTGTATCGAACATTACCAGGGCCGTAGTAAACAGTCAAATTTACTGATTTGACATTTTCACCTGTCACACATTGTCATCTTCTCATTAATCACAATGAACAAAATTATTACCCGTTACACTAACTATCCGCTAAAATGCCACCACGGACAAATTAACACTCCAAGTACGCAATATGACTTATGTACACTAACTAAACTGTACAACTTAGAGAAAAAATGTGACGACATGGTTATACCTTCGACGCGTGTGTCCCTTGCTTCTTGCTCCTCTCTTCAACTCACCGGCACCGGTCACCTCGCGGAGTACTTGCACCACCGGACAACACCACCGCACCTCCTCCTCACCACCACCTCCTCCCCAGCCGCACCTCCTCCTCACCACCACCTCCTCCCCAGCCGCACCACCTCCACCCCACCACCTCCTCCCGAGCCGCACCTCCTCCACCCCACCATGGCTCCTCCTTGCTTGTACGCACAAAAAACTACCCCATAGTAAAAAAAATGACCGTAGGCCGACGGGGATTGCTACGATCTATTGTTTCTGCGGCTTGGATGCGAAAATGGATGGAGCAGGGAGGAGATCGGCGCGGGGTGGCGACACAACAGAGAGGAACGAGAGAGAGAGAGAGAGAGAGAGAGAGAGAGAGAGATGAACTCGCGAGCAGACGAAGAAGAAGTCGTTCGGCCTTATCCAGACCTCTTCGGCCGGGGGTTGGCCGAAGACCTTTTCGGCCGCTCCTAGGCCGAAGACGGCCCTCTTCGGTCGGCAGCCCACCAACACCCCTCTTCGGCCCAGCTGGGCCTCACTTCGGCCAACAGGTGGCCGACGAGCACACTTCGGCCAAACGCTGGCCGAAAACCAGGTCTTCGGCCTCCTGGAGGCCGACGGGGTCATACTTCTGAAAATAACGCATTAGGTCGTATAGTTTCCAAATTTGCTATAAAAAACATGTTAGTTCCAAAAAAATCATCTCCCTACGCGGTTCTCATAGTGGATCCGAGTAGGTGCACCCAGATCTACTCGGTCTCCCTTATTGCAGTTTCTTGGGATATGAAGGAGGGTGATCCCGACGTCTCAGGATTGGATCTGGTGTTATTCCTTACCACTCAGTCGTCCTCGGCCTTATTCAAGGTGTCTCGCCATCGAATCTGGTGTTCCTACTACCAATTGCCTTGTCGTCATCGAGGTGGTCGGGGTTCGTTCTTCTTCGCTCGCCTTGGGTATCCTCAACTTGCCCTCTAGTCCTTGGTGTTCGCCCACACATCGTCTGGGTTGACCCCCTACCCCCATATCTCCCCCTTCGCTGACCAGCTGGGTGGCGACTAGTTTGGCAGTGTAGTTTTGTTTGGCCATGAGGCGTCTCTGTGGTTGTTTTTATCTTGTTGGTGCTATTTTGTTGATTTTTACTCTTACTTTTACAGGAGCACTCTGCGAAGAAAATGCATAGTAGTAGGAGCACTTGGAGGAGGAGTCCTTGTAGCAGATAAGGTTACAGCTTTAGGAGCAGGTGATGAATTTCATCGCTCATTTGTGTTTCTTCTGTTTTGCTGAAACACAAAAATAAAAATGGATGCATTAGAGGAACACATTGACGGTAAAAAAATAATAAATATGTTTAATACTTTGTGTTGTTTTTTCCTCATCTACAGTCTCGGCCTCAATGGAACTTCACAGTTGGTGTACATATGTCTTTGTCTTTTGCCGCTATTATAAATTATTGTTCCCACTCTAGATGTATCTCTGGGTTTTGGGACTTCAAATTGTCCTTTCCTTCTTTTGGTTTGCTCTATGCCCTTTTCCTGTTTGAAAACAGGAGGGTCAACGTATCTGGTATCAGTCTTGTCCATGCATCTGGGCTATGCACATGGTATATCAATGGCTTGTATGCTTCCAGGTACGTACACTGAATTTTTGAATAACTCGTGGACAAAGTCTTGAGGGTGCTGGTTTGATTTATATTAAACAACATGGTGATAAGGTGTTGCTATCATGTCTCATTTCCTACATCCACATGTTCTTTCTACCAGATTCACAACATATGTTTTTTCCCCACTGTTTACTTGCCACGCATTAGGACCAGCACACAAATAGTAGTAGTTCCTAGTCCCCTTGGCCTCTTATAATTTTTCTATGGAAGTAGAGGTTATCTCCCATCTAGCATTTTCCCTAGCAATTCGCTTACCGTTGTACTTAACCATCATCCTTGCCCTAATGCATCCAACCATTATCTTAATTGGTCTCCCCCTAACATCCAAGGTCATCCTGTTGAACAGCTCATTTAGGTCGTTATCAACTATATGAACTGAAGGTTGGTATACATGGCAACAATATATGGTACCTAGTGTGTAATAATGAAACCTGACACAGTTTCTTACTAGACGTCTCTCTGTCTAGCCATGTAGATATACATTTTTCTTTTTGATAAAGAGCGCTTTTATTGACTTGTAGAGTCGCATCAAGGGGATACAAGCATAACGAGTCCATACCGGCCTCTGCATACTGAGGATGCACATAACCGACATCACGCATACATGCCAAGAGGAGGCAAGATACATATCCAACATGACTAATAACATACTTACGAGGGAGGAGGACGATATGCAGATATACGTTCTTCTACGTATGGAATACATTCATTCTGCCCCAAAGACGTATGTTCGCACACCCATCAATTCCATGAACCAACACATGAAGTTTTCGGCACGCATGGTGCATATATCTACACAGACCACATAATATGTCGGCTTGCTCTGCAAATTTATATTTCATACGTGATGCCAACCTTGAGCAGTTGCCCGCGTGGAATGGACAACATCTTCTCCCCTTTCCGAGAGTTCTTCCTTAGAAAGTCGAAGATGTAGTTTATGGCAATCTTCTTAATAAGGAGGTTGGAGTGAGGCTTGGCCACCACTTCAGTCTCCCCAAGTATGTACACCACACCATTATCCACCTCCCGTTGGATCACCTTTTGGTCCTCCTCAATTTTCAACATCTCCTCAAGGTTCATCTTGGCCGTCTAGTTCATGTGAAAAAAAAGTAGTAACAATTAGATCCAGCCAGTATAGTAGATCATTTATGAGAAATGCAGCGTAATTATGCTTGATAAGAATATATAGTTTGTAGTTGGTCTGTAGATTGTTCACCTGAAATTGCGGCAGCCGGTTGCTCGTACCAACTTGATGCATTGTGAGCTCAGAGAAGGATTGGATTGGTATAAGCATCTCCTCGGCATGGATGCCATGCCCATGCCCCGAGGGCTTCTTCTCCCATCTGAAGCTATCGATCCTTTGTTGACAGAAACAGACTTGGACTAATTTGTTTGCCAGTGCACACAGAGAGAAATAGTCCATGCAGTGCCGAAGAGAATGTTGTCTCAGGTGTACAGTTCGAAGAACTTCACCGAAGATTAACTACGTCGAAGAGAAGAACAAGCTACATCCTGTGAAGACTTGTAGATGAGATGAATGAAGTGAAGGAGATGACCCCTCGAAGATTTATTGCTGACGCAAAGCAATTGGTTCGGTGATTGCGTCCGAAGAGATTGACTGCAGCGATGGAAGACGAAGACGAAGTGAAGACGTAGCATTCTTTTCGTCGTTTATCTTCCATTCATTTGAGTCATAGGACCTCCGTACTTTTAAGAGGGGTATAGGTTCTCGAAGCTTAGATCCGTTGTGATGCTTAGCCCAAACCTATGCGAGACCGAGAGAAATCTCTTTATGCTTCGAATGATTACCTGCCAGCAGAGGACGTTGTTCTTCGTTGTTGTAGGAGATATCTTTTGAACTGAGGAGTTAGCATTACTTGCTCCGCACGTAATGTTACCGTTGCGCTCAATTTCCGACCGTTGGACTCGTGTCGTTCGGCCATTGGCTGCTCCACATGTCCAATTTGGTCATTTCCCATCAGGGAAGGTTGTGGCTATAAATAGCCACCCCGCTCCAACGTTGCCCGTTGGCTGCTCCGCTTAAGATTTCTGAGAAGATTGATTGAGCAACCCCTCTCCGAGAGATTTGAGTTTAAAATCCACCGAGAGAAAAATCAAGAGCCGAAACTTAGACAGTGGTTGAGCATCACAGTAGTTCTGAGTTAGGGTTCTTGTACCTATTACTCTTGAGAGCTGCCCACTCTTTAGACGGATAGGTGTCGGCTCGAGTGTCGAAGAGTATTGTCTTCACCGAGCGAGATCTTCAGCAACCAAAAGTATTGTGGTTCGCGAAGAGAACTGAAGAGAGTTTATCTTCAGTGAAGGTTTGGAGATCACCGACAAGTATCTACCACGAGTGAAATCAACTGGAGTCTGATCAGCTCCGAAGTTGATGGAGAACAGGGCGAGGAGAGTTTATCCTCTGTGTTAAATCACAACCCCACCAACCAGACGTAGTCCTTTGGCAGAAGGGCGAACTGGTCTACTAAATCCTTCTGTCGCCATCGAGCACCACTGGTTCGCTTTACATTACTGCATTTCCTTCAGCAGTTTACATTCGTGCTATGTGTCGATAGTTGAATCTGATCAATCACAGTTCTTCAATTGTCTGTCAGATTCTCGTTATTATATTGCATCATCTCTGACTGATTTTCTTCGAAGTGTTGTTCAACTGTGATTTCATTCATGCTATATTCATTCACCTTGTCATCATTCCCAGTGCATTTCTATCACAGTCATATCTAGTTTTCTCTCGTAATTGTGTTCCTGATTGTTTATTGCATTTCCATCGACCATGTCAGACTTGTGATATTCATCGGTCAATAAAATAGCTGCATTCTTTATCGATAGTTTTGGTCATCTATATCGAGCTAAATCAAGTGCGTTCGTACCGAACATTATTTCCGCTGCCGTGATTGGGATCGGTTCAAAACATTCGAAAGAAATTTTGAATCTCCCATTCACCCCCCCCCCCCCCCCCCTCTGGTCGATATACTCTCGATCCTAACACTCAACATTGTATAATGTATAGTGCAGGGGTCTCCCTGACAGTTTTCTTTCAAAAAACATAGCATAATGTGTAACTGTGGCAGTCAAAGAGGATGCTCATTTACCTGAATAGACTTTATGCTGAAGTATCCTAGATCAGCAAAGAGGGCTTCCGTGCCTGTCACAAAAGAATACTCTGTCAAGTTCAGTAAATAGTAAATAATGCTCCCCACAGAAAGAAAGTTCAGTGTGTGCAAATTGTGCTTTCACAAGATTTTTTCCTAATAGTACAACACCACCTGAAACTGACCAGCAGTGTGGAATATTATGAATACAGTGCCATATATGCTATCATTAGAATGATAAGGGCCTTTTTACCTGTAAAGCAAAGAAGGATTTCACCAAGCGAAACCCATCCCTTCTTCTTGTTCCTTCGGAAATAGTCGAAGATGTACTTGGGGTTGAATGCCCTCAGGGTGCCGATATCGTACTTGATCAGGTTATAAAGCCCGATACCGGCGATGAGGAGAAGCCACACGACGACGAGCGGAGCAAACGTGTAACCGATCTTGTCGGTCCCGAGGTGTTGCACCGCGAAGAACAATATCAGAATACCCACTGTGATCCAGACTATTTGATCTGTTCAGAGTAACCAAATCATATCAGGAATCAAATTCTGAAGAAGAAAAAATGTCATCTGTAGAAATGTAGGTGAAAGTCGGTCAAAGTCGTTTCTTTCCCAGATCTTTGGGGATTCGTTTGCTTGTTCTTTACACTACCAAGGGGGGTCAGCAATTGGCTGGCGCTCAAAGTCCCAAGTCCTATGTCAAACTTGATCTTGATCGGGTTTTTTTATTTCTTGACAGCTCGATCTAGATCTGGCTATTAATAACATGAAGACTAGTTTGTTAGCTAAACGTGGAGAGGAATTAATAGCCAGTTGAAACGGTCAGAAATTGCAACTAGTTGGTTTAGGGTTCCTTTGATACAAAGGAATTTTATTGGATTTTTGGAGGATTTGGATCCTTAGGATTTTTTCCTACGATGGTCGTTTGATTCGTAGGATTGAAATCCTTTGAAATTTTTCCATAGGATTCATTTGTACTTACATTTTAGAGGACAATTTCCATCCACGCAAACCTCTTTGTAGAATTCCTTTGTTTTTCCTGTGCTATCAAACACACTTCCAAATCCTGTAGGGTAGAAAAGGACACGACATTCTATTCCTACGTTTTTCCTATTCCCGCATTTTGAGAATCGTGCGAATCAAAGAGGCCCTTAAACTGAACTGTCGTAATTTGCAATTTTGCTCAAGGGAAACGTGATCTGAGATACGGAGTACTACGTGTCACATGTAAGCAGTCTCCATGCAGGGCAGGCTATGGCTGACAGTAGCCATGAGCTGGACACATTTTCCATTTGACTTCCCCGGTTTAGCTGATAACACTTACATAAATGGATTGAAATGTGAGGTGCTCTCAGTACTAGTACTATTTCTTTGTACCTGTTGTCAGATGAGGCGCTCTCAGTCTCAGGCCGTTGACTGCCGATAGTACTGAAACATTTGCACAAGCAATTCATTAGAAAAATATATAATCAAGGTCGGGCACCCTGTCATTCTGATGATAAGAAAGAGAGGAGTACCGGAGATGGGAGGGGTTAGCATGCAGTCGCTGATGGCGAGCGCCGTGGCGAAGATGGTGAGGAAGAAGAGCGTGAGCTTCGCCGGCTTGCTCGTCTCCAGCAGGTTCTTCATCCACTGCGCCCTCCTCCTCGTCGCCGACAGATGTCGGTGGCTAGAAACGAGGTCATCCTCTGCCTGCTGGTTCGGGATCAACGCCACCCTCGCGTACCGCGAGATCAGCGAGTAGAGCGCGAACGTTCCGCCTGAACAATTGAGAGTTCAAAGTTCAGACTGATACGATAGTCTCAGATGACACATTGGTTAATTAATCTATATGTGAGAGATGATCGTTCGCACCGTCGCCGTCGTCGTTGGCGTAGAGCGCGATGAAGATGATCTTGACCATGGCGAAGAGCAGGAAGCTGTAGATGATGAGGGAGAGGACGCCCAGCACGTCGTCCTCGTGCCCGACGCCGTACTTGAAGGTGTTGAAGAAGACGTAGAGCGGCGACGTCCCGAGGTCGGCGTAGAGGATGCCGACGCACTGGAATCCCAGCCGCAGCGTCCTCACCCAGTTGTCCTGTTGGCAGGAGTAACATTTACAGTATGATTGTATGAAGCTTGGACTTCGATCAAGATATTAACAGTTCTTCTACCTAGAGGCCCGAGCATGCACATGCAGGTGTATAGTACTACATAAAACCAACTTGATAAGGCTGTGGCTGTCCGAGTGATCCAACTTGATAGGAAGAGGGGTAACATTTACAGTATAAAGCTTGGACTACCTAGAAGCTACGACATAATAATTCTTAATTATAGTACTACCTATAAGCTAGAGCTTGCATATGCAAGTGCCTGTCCGAGTAGGCCAACTTGATAAGGACGAGTAACATTTAGACTATGAAGCTTGGAGTTGGACGATCAAGATATTGATAAATCTTCCTAGAAGTTAGAGCATGCATATGCAGCTGGTATTATACGTATTAATTACACACAGAACAACAATTTGATAAGCAAGTCTGAAGAGCGGTGTTAGAAAACAACGTACGTACGGCAGGTCAGACAAATCTACTTGCTTCTTCTGTTTTTGCGCATAATCTACTTGCTTCTTCAACAACGAGGAACAGCGGCAGGAACGTGCTGCTTGCTTCTTCTCCACGTACGTACGTACCACCATGCTCACGAAGGGCCGTTGGCCGAATTTTATTAGATAGGGAAAGAGAGTACAGCAGGGTTACAGTCTAGGAGGACTAGAGCTGCAGCCACGACAATACAACCTCAGCACCAAGGATATCACTGAAAATACAAGAGATGTACAAAGGGGACCAAGCTCAGGCCGCCAAGTCGCTGATACAACCTGCAGCCCTCCAAACGCCGATATCTTCCAAGATCAGGTCCCGAACCTTGTCAGGGGAGCTCGCCACGTTATCAAATATCCTCGCATTCCTTTCCTTCCAAATCCTCCAGTGCAAAAGAATGGCAATCGTGTCAAAGTTTCGCCTCATTGGCTTCGGGATCGCCGCCCTAGCCTTCAGCCACCAGTCTTCTGTAGAGCTGAAGTTGTCATCCGGGATCAAGAAATCAGCTCTAGCCCACGCCCTGAACCGCACCCAAACCTGCTTACTGAAATTGCAGTGCACAAAAAGGTGTGAGCAGGTCTCGGGTTCAGAAGAGCACAAGGGGCAGATGCCGTTGGATTGCCAGTTCCTTCTTTCCAAGTTATCAGCCGTTAGACATCTTTGGTGGACAGCAAGCCACATGAAAAACTTGCAACGCGGTGGCGCTTTGGATTTCCAGATCGGCTTATAGCACGCAAACCGAGTGTTCCCGAAGAAGAACAACTGATATGCACTCTTAACCGAGAACTGAAGATCATGCGTCAATTTCCAGACCGGCCGGTCCCTAGTTCCCATGGTCAGAGAAGTGGCCTGAACAATATCCCATACCCTCAGATATTGGCCCATGGCGATAAGCGTCAAACCTCCTGATATGTCTCTGATCCAGGCCCGGCCTTGTAAGGCCTCTCTCACAGATCTATCTTTGTTTTTGACAAAAGAGAACAAAGCCGGTGCCAAAGCTGCAATAGAACGGCCATCCGGGAGCCAATTGTCCGTCCAGAACCTCGCGGATTCGCCGTCGCCCAGGCTGATGCGACAGGCCGCGCTGAACATGGCCTGCACGTCCTTCTCGGAGTCATCGGGGATCAGCTGCCACGGTCTCTCCTCCGTGTCCCATTGTAACCAAGGCCATTTGCATCTAAGTGCGAAACCGAACCACTTGAGATTAATAATACCGAGCCCTCCCACCTCCAAAGGTAAACAAACTCTTGACCAAGGCATGAGACAGTGACCCCCATTGATCTCCTCCTCACCCTTCCAAATAAACCCCCGGCATCGCCTGTTAATGATCTTAATGGCCCACGCCGGCATAGGTAGCACAGCCATCAGGTAGATAGGCAAGGCCATGAGGACCGATCGAGTGAGAGTCAGACGGCCCGCAGCAGCTAGCATCCTCGGTTTCCATCCTTTCATTTTATCTGAGAACTTGTCGCTGAGTGGAAGAAGATCTTGACGTCGCAGCCTGTAGATGGATAGAGGTAAGCCCAAGTATTGTATAGGAAATTGCTGCCTCCTGCACTGGAAATGCTCCTCCACCGCCGCGGCTACCACTTCGTCACAACGGATGGTTGTAACTGTGCTCTTTTGCATATTGATCCTCAGCCCCGTGGCCTCTCCAAGTAGCTTCAGAATAGTAGATATGATCTGAAGATCTGTGTGCACTGGCCTGAAAAACAACACGGCATCATCCGCAAAGATGGAGGCCCTCGGCATCTTGGGGTTGCACCCAATGTCAGAGAGCAACTTGCGCTGCACCGCCCACTGCAACATGCCGTGCAAAGTGTCCATGGCAAGGATGAAAAGTGTAGGCGATAAAGAATCACCTTGCCTAACTCCCTGACCCAGAGCAAATGGTTGACTTAATTCTCCATTGATGAGGACTGATGAAGATGCAGTGTAAAGGAGACCACAAATCCAAGAGCACCAGCGTCTGCCAAAACCTCTCTTCCTCAACACCTCGAGAAGGAATTCCCAAGACAAAGTGTCAAAGGCTTTGGATATGTCGATTTTCATTAACACCGCTTGCTTGCGCTTCTGGTGGAGCCATCTAGCCGTATTGCGCACGAACTTGAAATTCTCATGCATGTTGCGTTTGCAGATAAACGCACTCTGTGCCTGTGAAATTAGAGCTGGCAGAAAGGGGGCCACACGTACTGCGAGCACTTTGGCAAAGATCTTGGCAGCCCCATGAATAAGATTGATAGGCCTGAAATCGCCCACCTCTAGTGAATCTGATTTCTTTGGCAGGAGTGTGATAATGGGGGAATTAAGATCACCGAAGGAGTAGAATTTGCCATCATACAGAGCCTTCATAAATGCCATAAAATCCGGCGCAATGATCTCCCAGCAAGTCTTGAAGAACAACCCAGAGAACCCATCCGGCCCCGGTGCCCTATCCGAGGGCATGTCCATGATAATCTTCTTGACCTCCTCCTCTGTGAAAGAAGCTTCAAGACTATTTGCCATCTCTGGTGAGAGCCGTCCCAAGTTCAGAGCATCAAGACAAATAGAGTGGCTTCTGTGATCAGGGGCGCCCATCAGATTACTGAAGAAGTGTCTTGCCATGTCCAACTTATCCTCGATTGCCATGACCGTCTGGTTACCCGCCTTGAGGTACGGGACCAAGTGTTTTCTGCGTCTCCCATTGGCCTTCATGTGGAAGTACTTGGAATTTGCATCACCCTCCTTCAGGTCACGCACCCTCGCGCGCTGCCGTAATCGCACCCTTTCCAGGGAAGCAAAGGCCAAACATTTGCCCTTCAGGAACGCTTTCAGTTTACGCTCATCCACCGACAGCGGCCTGACCTCTTGCGCCACATCCAGTCGCAAAATGACCTCGCTAGCAATCTGGAACTGAAGATTAAGCCGGCTCATACTCCTCTGACCCCAACTTCTTAATGCTTTCGCCGTGCGCTGTAATTTGATGTACAGTATCTTCATCGGGTCGCAACCATAAACCTCCTGTCCCCACGCTTCCTTTACCACGCAACCATGAACCCGACGTACCACCATGCTCGGTCAGACGGTACGCCGTGGGTTCAGTTACATGACAGCTCGACGCGCGGCGGCGGCCAGTCGGAACGGCGGTGAGGAGAAAAAGAGAATGCTAGCTTAATTTGACGGGGCGCGCATGCAGCGGCAGCGGAGGGTGTTGCTTGCGGCGGTTTGCCGTCAGGTGGGAGGTGGAAGCTACGGCCGGCCAGGCGGACGACGCCAACTCATGTGCATGCACCATCCATGCATGCAGTCCGAGCGGCCGAGGCGATGAACATGGACAGTAGGAGAAGAACGCGCTAGCTAGCAAGTTAGCTAACGGCCGGCGCTGCCATGCATGCATACCTGTCCATGGTGGCCGCCGTGCGCGGGCCTCGTAGCGTCGCGGTACAGCGAGTCCTGCCGCGGCACGTCCGCCGGCGGCACCTCGAGGTCGCCGCTGTGGGGCACGATCTCCAGGCTGCTCCTCGCACTGGCCATCGCCATCGCTCCGCCGCTCGACGTTGCACGCGTCGCAGCCGCGGGGAGCAGGGAGTCAAGGTAATTCACACCGCTCTACCTCTACCCTGCTCGCGGCGCGTGTGTGCCGTAGTTATAATGGCTTTTATCTGCTTGCTGCTTACGTCCCTGCGGCGCTCATCCCATTTCGAGCTGCTTATAACGCCCTTTATAAGCGCAAGCGGCCGGGATCAGGTTGTGCTCGACTGACTTCTCGTTACTACTTACTACTGACCTCTCGTTACTGACTTCTCGTGTAGAGTACATTTTTCCGCTGGCTGCTTTTGGGTTTGCTTGCTTGCTGCAACAGTTTACTAGTCGATCGATCACGCACGTCGGTCCATCGTCAATGTTGACTTGCTCCGCGACTCATTAATTTTGGACGGAAAGTCGCCAGTGGCGATGTATTGGCCGACGCCAGCGCGTGGGCCACGTGGCGCTTCATCGCCGGACTGGCTCGCCCAGATCGCTCGCGCCGACCTGTATCCCCCGGCCATAGAGTAGTTGCGGCTGTAGATGTAAATCACGCGTGTCCACGCTCCCGTTGGATCAGATATGTGCGGTTCACATGCGCCACAGTTTTTATTAGGATGGCACGTGGGAGGAGGTCCAAGACTAAATTTGGTCCTGCCTTCCGTTTCAAGAAAAAGAAAATCGTCATGCGTGTACCATGGGCTGCTAAGCCCCCGCTTATGTATGCGGTAAGTCAATATATACCGGGAGATATTCCAAACACTGTTGCGACTTGCGGCTTGATAAGACTTCTAAAAGTGACAACTTTTTTGTTACCGTTAGATTTATTATAAAATAAGTTTCATGTGCTATATTTTCTTTTTTTTAAGAACCAGCAACCCAAGTTGCCATTCATTTTCTTTAGGAAAGCGGTAGGCGCCAGTCAAACCGATCCAGCAGGATCAGCCCCTCCCAAACCATTTGATAACAATGCCAACATCTCGTGCTATATATCGCTTGTGCCCCCTCCCTCGCCCCCGCCTACCCTCGCACGCACAGGCAAAACGCCTTTCCCACTGTACATCGGCCCATCTCCCACAACTCTCGCCTGCCGCTTGGTGTTGCACTCCCTGAGCCGTCGACTGCCCTCGCCAGCCACAGCCTGCAACCCCGCTTATTCATGGTCACGGATCGCAACACTCAGTCACTCAGTGCCACCGTCGCTCGTAGCTCGCAGCATTCGGGGTCACCGCTCGTTAGGTGCTGCCGTTCGAAGCATACGATGTCGCCACTCGAAGCATTCGATGTCACTGTTGGCATTATTCTGTTGCCGCCGCCATCGCCGCTGCATCGGGCCACTCACAGCTCGCACCTGTGGGGTCGCTACGCTCGTAGCGCTGCTGCTCGAAGCACGACATCAATCCGCTCATATTAGACACTTGCTCGTAGTCCCGACACCAACCACGGAGTTGTAGCACCGCTCACAGCACATCGTCGCCCCCTTTCAAAAGTGAGGGACAGGATCCGGTTAGCACATGGACCTGCTGGTATATTTGCGAAACGGCCCTCACAGTGCATCTAAATCAAGCGAATGGACCTTCCCGTACCCAGACCCAGTTCGTCCCCTTGCCATATCCTGTACCATCCCAGCAGGCTTGAGCTAGGGTCAGAAATTTGGTCCTCTCTCTCTCCGGCTTCCAGGCGTTGACGCACCACTGCCCTGGATCCAGATCATGTGGTCCACCGGCGGCTCACAGCGATTTCGCCTACATAGCTGTGCTCTTGTATCAGCTTATGTAACTATTTCCTGATTACTCATTGTTGTCTTTGGAAAAAATACAAAATTTTCATGTAAAACAAATTGACCAGGATATAACTCTGTACTGTTTAGTATCAGAAAAACAGCTTTATAAGTAGTTTGGTACTGTTGTTTTGTAGCTGAACCGAAGATCTCTTGACACATTTTCTTTAGATGATTCCATGCCAGAACATCATTTCTTTCATATTGGAACATCACAAGCATGCATGTGAATTGTACAACTGCCCATCTGAGCTAAAAAAAGTCGCATACTATTTTTTAGCAAGTTTAAAGTCTTATTGAATACATGGTGCCACAAAAACTGGACCTGAGACAACCGGACATGATCTGGACTAGCACGAGAGGTAAAATTAGCAGTCTCGTGAGCTGCCATATTGGCTTCTCGTTTTACAAAGATAATGTCAAAAGCTGAAAGCACACTACTTAGCTCTGAAGTTGCACAAGAACCTGAAGATTTGCAGCCCTGTTCGTCATCTTCGTCTTCAACCAAATTTACCAGTTCTAGGCAATCAGACAGCATAATGTTGATCTCCGGCAAAGCAGAACGCCATTTTGACAGTCAAAAGCCTCCTAACTGAGGACATTTGGCATAGTATCATAGCATTTTGATTTGTCAGCCAATAAGCAACCGTCACATCTTCAGAGGGGCACTAAGATTTGTCAAGCAGATCATACGCCCGAGTAGCTTTGACTTATTGACTGCATGATTTATTTGTGCGGAATCTAAAATTCTACAGCCCCGCGTCGGTAGGTACAGAGACACAATGACAGCGAGCCGCCGCCGGTCATCATGATTTGGATCTTGGGCGCTCGTGTTTCAACGCCGGAAGCCGGAGAGGGAGAGGGAGAGAGGGATTCACCCAATTTTTCCAGTAGCTCAGCCGGCAACCTCGAGCAGTGGTACAGGACAGAGGAAAAGGGGATAGACGAACTGGGTTTGCGAGGTCGATTCGCTCGATATAGCTAGACTCGAAGGTCAGTTTTGCAAAATGTACCAGTAGCTCCCCTTGCACCGCATCCTGTCCCTCTCTTTTTAATCCAAAGGCTCGTGTTCCACCGGAACACCTGGTGCACGAGTCCGTCGGGTGCACAGGATACGTTGCCGTATATGTATAGTGTATTAATTTTGAAATGTTGGGCGGGTCACAGCACGGGATGGCCCCAACGTAGCTCCGCCACTGTCAAGCAAGTATGTCGATCTGCTAGGTACAGAGACCAAATATGAAACTCAGAATAGTACGCCGCTATATTATGAACCTCGGAGAATAGTATTGCAAGTAAGTCGATCTACTCGGTGCGGAGACGAAATATTATGAACCTCAGAGAATAGTATGTATCTATGAAACTTCCGTATCGAATAACCTTTTTCTTTTGAGAATTCATCGAGTAAGAACATCTCTAGCCAATCCCTCAAAACTGCTTAAAGGAGTAAAAAAATCGTTATGAAAACCGGACCTAGACGAACCCTTATCCCATTTAACTCCACAAAAAAAATTACTCCTCGCGTTGGCCGCCGCTTATATTTACTCGACCGGCGCCACTTCTCAGGAAATTTCTTCCAATCCCCCCCCCCCCCCCCACCCCCACAAATGGCGGGAACTAACCGTTGAAGGTCGCCGCTACCAATTCGAAGCTCGGATCCGCGCCGTTGTACGCCCCTCCCGCTCCTTCACCGACCTGCAGCCCCCGCCACTATCGAAGAGGAAGTACCACTGCATGCGGCAACGGGTGTGCATTTCCGAAATAAAGGATTTGACACCACCCATTAGTACTAGCTTTGCTCCTTCCAATCGGCGAAGCTGGCGATGAGGGTCTATGACGTGAAGACGGTGAGCCTCTACGGCAGCCAGGAGAAGATCAACACATCATACATACGTACTTTCTCAAAAGGATCTCAAGACACAGCGAACATCAGATTTGAGGTTCCCCGAGCGAACGAAACATTCGCTAGGGGAGGTTGTATAGATCCAACCATTGCCACTCTCCGAAACGTTCGCTGCAGTGGGATTCCAGCGTAAACGCTAGTTGGCCCAAACAGCGCACGGGGAAACGGGCTAGGCCCAATTGACTACTTTCTTTTAAAAGATTTCATAAACAAAACAAAATATGATACCGAAAAATACAGGAAAACATGAATTTACAACTTGCCAAGCTCTAATTTACAAACATTGTCATGCTATATTATATGAAAATAGGCAAAATTTATGAATTTCAAACATGTCACATGAATTTTTTACACATTTCCGTAATGTCCACATGGCAAAATAAATAAATCATGTTTTTAGATGGAAAATTTCTTGCCTTTTGATGTATAAGACATGGCAACTTTTGGAAATATTTCTAATACTCGGATGGCAAATTTTGCATATTGTTTTCGAATTTTTTTAATAAAAGTTTTTTCCAACACATGGCAAAACTAGAAATTCTCCTGGTCATAATGCAAATTCATGGCAAATTTTAGTTCTTCTTTTAATTCTCCCCTGGCAAGCTTTAGTTCTTTTTGTCCCTTAAACATGACAATTTTGAAAATGTTCTACTTTGTCGCATTGCAATTTTACATATTTTTTGCGTTTTTCTAAATTTTTAATGAATTAGCATGAGGGAATAGTTTTTAGAAAATTGCCAAAAAATAAATTAATTTTCCCTGGCTGTGAAAATCAATTTGCCGCGGTTGTGAAATTAAATTTATCATAGTCCAGGATTTTTTTTTGCCATGGCTCTAGAAATAAATTTGCCATGTCAAATAGGAATAAATTTGCCATGGTCTGCCAATACAAATTGTCGTGATCTAGCAATGCAATTTGCTTGAAATTTTGATATATATTTGTAACCATCGATGTAAAACTAGCCATGGTCCAGCAGGGCAATTTGCCATGGCCCCGAAAAGTTTGAAGTTTACAAATGAATGTAAAACTTGCCATGGTGACAAAAAAAAGTCAATCACGGCAAAAAAAAAATTAAAATGATATAGCAATTACGGGGAAATTGTTTGTGTTGAGCATGTCAAATTTTACAATTATTTGTAGTCATCACATAGCAAATTTACCAAAAAGAATTGTTTCATGAGAGATGATGGCAAAAAAATAGTTGGCAAAAATAGTCATGTAAAAACAAATTTGCCATCGAGTGTTCAAGTAATTTGCCATGCTATACACAAAAAGAATTTATCAAAAACTCTAATTTTCCATGCTATGTACAATAAATTTGTTGTGGTATGAACAATAAAATTTCCATGCATGTACAATAAATTTTCCATGTCAAAAAATATACCAAAAAGAATTTACCATGGTATGTAAAGTGATTTACCATGGTATGTACCGATATATAATTCATTATTAAAATGTTTTGTGCATCTAAATTTGGCAAATAAAAAATTGCCATCATACAAAGACTATGCAACAAAAACTCTAATTGAATTATATTTAGTTGACATGGCAAAAATGAAATTTGATTTACGGGGAAATAAAAAGAATCTTGTTTTGCCCTGGCAAATGCAGGAAATTTTTTTGTACATGAGACATGAAAAAATTTGTTGCCCTACAAACATTTCAAAAATTACCATGGAAACACAAGTTAGGGATATTTAGTTGCAATGGGAAATTGAAAATTTAAGTGCCAAAAGGAAATAAAAAGAATATTGATTCACATGGCCAATGTTCAAAAAATGTAGATGAGACATGGCAAAATTACCATTTCGTTTTGCTAAAAAAAACATTTCAAATTTTCCATGGGAACACACGTTATCATGCCATCACAAACAAACAAAGGAATAAATTGAGGTATACTTAGTTGGCATGGCAAAAATGAAATTAAACTGCAAAAGGCATGAAAAAGAATCATGATTGCCATGGCAAATGTTGGGAAAATGTAGACGAGACATGGCAAATTTAGTTTCACTTTGAACATGGACATGTCCAAAAATTGCCTCGTCAAACCAAATTGCCATGTGGGACCTGTTGGACGAGCCGCTAGCCATCGTGAGCGCCAGACGTGCATTCCAGGAGTTTTGATGGTCGCAGCGCAACGAGTGCTTCAACCTCCTCCGCAGGCTCCAACGCGTGCTTTCGCTCATCGAGGAGCTCCGCAAGGTGTCCCCGCCGTTGCCCCTCACCGACAACGCCTACCGCTCACTTGCACTCCTCAGTCGCGCCTTCCAAGCCGCCCCTCACAGACGACGGCGGATCGAACACCCACGACTCAACCCGAGTGTTCCCGAGCTCTAGATCATCTGATGCGCCGACCGGGCGGTCGTCCGGGAGGCCTCGACACCGGCGTGTCGTGCAGGCCTCCTTCGCCAGCAGCTGCATCATCGCCGCAGCACCCTCGAACCGGTAGCGACTTCACCGCTGATGGTGAATGAGCTCTTCCTCCACACTGAGATCGCGTGCCTCCGCCGCCAGAAGCGGCGCAGAATGCCGTGGCACCCTCGGTCCAGCGGCGACTTCGCTGAGGAGAGAGACGAGAGGAGCGAGTGGGAATGGGGAATGGATAGGGACGGGAAGAATAGATTGGCGCGATTTGCAACGACATGTTGGGAATGTGTCGCGCTCGATACGTCTCGGAGCTAGCGAACGTTTTTCCATCGACAGACACTTCATCACCTCACGCCAAGACTTGTGCATTACATCGGACAGCAAAAGGAGCGTTCCCTCCGGAACTCAAAAAAATCTAATGTCAGATTTTTATGATTTAGGTTCTCAGAAATGAAAAAACCCAAATTCTAAATAGTGCACATGTGCTACTTGACAAAAACGCAATGCTAAGAAAAAAACCTTCCATCTATCACTCTCTATCCTCAGCTTGATCTTCCTCGCCTCCGTTGCTTCCATGCCCAGCGACTCAGCCTCATCTCCTGTCCTAACGGTGGTAGTGGAGCAGCGGACGTGGCGCCTGATGTGAGCGGAGCTGCGTCTCAACGCTCTCCCCCAAGGAAGGAAGGAGTCCACACTGCAGAGGCGGAGGCGGGATGGCAAGCCCGTAAGCGTTGCGGTCTCAGCATATTTAGTATGCACACAACTAACATCACTCATACACGTCAAGAGGAGGTAAGATACATAGCCAACATGACTAATAAGATGCTTACGAGGGAGGAGGACCGATATGCAGACATACGTTCTTCTTTTTTAGAGGAAAGGCATACGCCCGACTTTATAAATAAAGCCACAACATACGTTCTTCTACGTATGGAATACATTCATTCTACCCCAAAGACGTATGTTCGCACACCCATCAATTCCATGAACCAACACATGAAGTTTTCGGCACGCATGGTGCATATATCTACACAGACCACATAATCTGTCGGCTTGCTCTGCAAATTTATATTTCATACGTGATGCCAACCTTGAGCAGTTGCCCGCGTGGAATGGACAACATCTTCTCCCCTTTCCGAGAGTTCTTCCTCAGGAAGTCGAAGATGTAGTTTACGGCAATCTTCTTAAGGAGGTTGGAGTGAGGCTTGGCCACCACTTCAGTCTCCCCAAGTATGTACACCACACCATTATCCACCTCCCGTTGGATCACCTTTTGGTCCTCCTCAATTCTCAACATCTCCTCTAGGTTCATCTTGGCCGTCTAGTTCATGTGAAAACAAAGTAGTAACAATTAGATCCAGCCAATATAGTAGATCATTTATGAGAAATGCAGCGTAATTATGCTTGATAAGAATATATAGTTTGTAGTTGGTCTGTAGATTGTTCACCTGAAATTGCGGCAGCCGGTTGCTCATACCAACTTGATGCATTGTGAGCTCAGAGAAGGATTGGATTGGTGTAAGCATCTCCTCGGCATGGATGCCATGCCCATGCCCCGAGGGCTTCTTCTCCCATCTGAAGCTATCGATCCGAATGCTAGGGTAGCTCGTCCTGAGCGGCTCGGCCGTGCAGTAGAGACTAAGGTCCCGGACATAGTACTGGAGGTACTCGACGAGGGTGGCCACGAAGTCGCCGGCCATCTCGAGGGTGTCCCGGTAACCGTACCGAGCGACGCACCGAAACACCATGCTCTCCTTGGGCTCCACCTGCCGGAAGAGGAAGCGCTCTTGAACGTCGACGTGCGGGATGGGCAGGTGCTTGACGGAGATGAAGACGATGACGGAGTGGACGGTGGGGATCTTCTCGATGAGGTGGGGGAAGATGGGCGGGATGCCCTGCACCAGCTCGGTGTAGAAGAGGCCGAGCCCCGGGACCCGCTTGAGGTCGTGGCGCTCGAGGAGGTGCCTCACCTCGTCGGGCGACACCGTGTGCTGGAGCTCGTACTTGTACCGCTTCACGTGCACGTAGTGCCACACGATCATGATTACCATGAGCACCGCCGACATGGCCAGCGGGAAGTAGGGGCCCTGGGTGAACTTGTACAACACCGCCGACAGGTAGACGGTCTCCGTGGACATGAAGACGGCGAAGAAGGCGGCGATCCACCAGATGTTCACCTTCCACACCAGGAGCATCACGATCGTCATCAAGAGCGTCGTGATGACCATCACAAGAGCCACGCAGATCTCTGTTCAAGCACGCGTCATGTCCATTAGGCCACAGAGATAAGCATGCATAGATTTCTGCGATGGTTTTAAATAGCGGGCTCTAGCGTTTAGAAGAGCCATTTTAAATAGCACACTATAACGTTTAGAAGAAATCCACCGCTAAGAGCATAGCACGCTATTTAAAACTATATTGTCTGTTCAAGCATGTGTTGGATGCATTTTTTACCATGTGCTTTGGCGATGAAACCGGTTGTCCTGAAGCTTATGGTGACGATACAAGAAGCCACGCAAAGGAAGAAGTTGACTTCAGGGATGTAGAGTTGGCCCGAGTAACGCCTTGACGTGTGCAGTATCTTCACCCTCGGGAAGCAGTTAAGTGTTTGCAGATGTGACATGGTTGCGAAGGCGCACGAGACCATGGCTTGGCTTCCGATGACCGAAGCCAGAAGCGCGAGGACGAACGTCGGCCAGAACAAAGTGCCTGGAATCAAACATGAAATTTTATTTAGTTTTTGTTGCTGAACTTACAGGATAGTATAGACTAGTAAGGTATCTTGTCGATTACATACTTGGAATGGAATTGAAGAAAGCGTTGGATATTGTCATGTCCATGTGCGTCCTGAGGTAAGCTGCTTGCCCAATATAAGTGAGCAACACAGAGGGGAGTAAGCCAAAGCTAAAGCTCAGCTGAAACAGGGAAAAGGCTGTTCAGTTAAGTCTTCATATATAGTCTTGGAAAATACTAGAATTTCCTACATACTCTACAGTTCACCATGTACAGGTCAGTATAAGAAACTCCACTAATCATATTGAAAAGGTGACGGTCATCTTTAAGAAATAAACAACACAGTATATGGTATACAAAGTCATAATAGTTCTACTACCCCAATCTAAAATAGATGGCATTCTAGAAAGTTATAGTCAAACTTCTTTAATTTTCACTATCGCTATTGAAAAGATTATTGTGACTCCCAAACAAATATATTTTTTGTAAATTTTTCAAAGAAGTATTTTATAATCGTGCAAGTCTACATGTTTGGGTTAAAAACATAGCCAAAGTTCCATCTGATAGACTCTGTCCATGCCAAAAACCTCATGGAATAGTGGGAGTATCTTCAGAACTTTGGCAGTCAAAGGAAATCTTCCTATTCATCTTTTTTACAGTTATAAGAAGAGAACTTCAAACTTTGAAGTGGTCAAGGAATCTTCTGTCTAAATATATATCATTATCCCTCAACATTGTGTAATGTATCATGTAGGGGTCTCCCTGACAGTTTTCCTTCAAAAACACATAGCATAATATGTAACTGTGGCAGTCAAAGAGAATGCTCATTTACCTGAATAGACTTTATGCTGAAGTATCCTAGATCAGCAAAGAGGGCTTCCGTGCCTGTCACAAAAGAACAACTCTGTCAAGTTCAGTAAATGTTCCCCACAGAAAGAAAGTTCAGTGTGTGCAAATTGGGCTTTCATAAGATTCTTTCCTAATAGTACAGCACCACCTGAAACTGACCAGTGTGGAATATTGTGAATGCAGTACCATATATGCTATCATCAGAATGATAGGGGCCTTTTACCTGTAAAGCAAAGAAGGATTTCACCGAGCGAAACCCATCCCTTCTTCTTGTTCCTTCGGAAATAGTCGAAGATGTACTTGGGGTTGAATGCCCTCAGGGTGCCGATATCGTACTTGATCAGGTTATAAAGCCCGATACCGGCGATGAGGAGAAGCCACACGACGACGAGCGGAGCAAACGTGTAACCGATCTTGTCGGTCCCGAGGTGTTGCACCGCGAAGAACAATATCAGAATACCCACTGTGATCCACACTATTTGATCTGTTCAGAGTAACCAAATCATATCAGGAACCAAATTCTGAAAGAAAAAAAATGTAATTTGTAGAAATGTAGGTGAAAGTCGGTCAAAGTCGTTTCTTTCCCAGATCTTGGGGGATTCATTTGCTTGTTTTTTACACTACCAAGGGGGGTCAGCAATTGGCTGGTGCCCAAAGTCCTAACTCCAAAGTCCTATGTCAAACTTGATCTTGATCTGTTTTTTTTTTCAATTTCATGACAGCTCGGTCTAGATCTGGTTATTAATAACATGAAGACTAGTTTGCTAGCTAAACGTGGAGAGGAATTAATAGCCAGTTGAAACGGTCAGAAATTGCAACTAGTTGGTTTAAACTGAACTGTCGTAGTTTGCAGTTTTGCTCTCAAGGGAAACGTGATCTGAGACTGTACGTGGCATGTGTAAGCAGTCTCCATACAGGGCAGGCTATGGCTGACAGTAGCTATGAGCTGGACACATTTTCCATTTGACTTCTCAGGTTTAACTCACATATAAATCGACTGAAAGGGCGAAACAATGGGTGCTAGTACACATTTCAGTACTACTTATTTCTTTGTACCTGTTGTCAGGTGAGGCGCTCTCAATCTCAGGCCGTTGACTGCCGATAGTACTGAAACATTTGCACAAGCAATTCATTAGAAAAACATATAATCAAGGTCGGGCACCCTATCTTTCTGATGATAAGAGAGGAGCAGTACCTGAGATGGGAGGGGTTAGCATGCAGTCGCTGATGGCGAGCGCCGTGGCGAAGATGGTGAGGAAGAAGAGCGTGAGCTTCGCCGGCTTGCTCGTCTCCAGCAGGTTCTTCATCCACTGCGCCCTCCTCCTCGTCGCCGACAGATGTCGGTGGCTAGAGACGAGGTCGTCCTCCGCCTGTTGGTTCGGGATCAGCGCCACCCTCGCGTACCTCGAGATCAGTGAGTAGAGCGCGAACGTTCCGCCTGAACAATCGAGTTCATGGCATGGAGATAATTAGCAGCATGCGTACGTGTTCAGACTTAAGACTGGTGTATGATAGTCTCAGATGACACATTGATTAATTAATTAATCTGTATGTGAGAGATGGTCGTTGGCACGCACCATCGCCGTCGTCGTTGGCATAGAGCGCGATGAAGATGATCTTGACCATGGCGAAGAGCAGGAAGCTGTAGATGATGAGGGAGAGGACGCCCAGCACGTCGTCCTCGTGCCCGACGCCGTACTTGAAGGTGTTGGAGAAGACGTAGAGCGGCGATGTGCCGAGGTCGGCGTAGAGGATCCCCACGCACTGGAAGCCCAGCCGCAGCGTCCTCACCCAGTTGTCCTGTTGGTGCGTAGGAGTAACATTTACAGTATGAAGCTTGACTTCGATCGACATATTAACAATTCTTCTACCTAGAAACTAGAGCATGCATATGCAGGTGTATAGTACATAAAAACAACTTGATAAGGCTGTGTCTGTCCGAGTAATCCAACTTGATAGGTAGGAGTAACATTTACAGTAAGCACTGTAAAGCTTGGACTTGGATCATCAAGATATTACATTAAAGCAACAACTTGACAAGTCTGTCTGTCACTCTGTCTGAGTAGTCCAACTTGATAGGTAGGAGTAGCATTTACAGTATCAAGCTTGGACTTGGATCCCACATGACAATTCTTCTACTACTACCTAGAAGCTAGAGCATGCATATGCAGGTGGTATAACATAATATAAAGAGCAACAACTTGATATAAGTCTGCCCGAATAGTCCAAGTCGTGGAAACAACGTACGGCAACTCTGAGAAATCTCGTTGCTTGCTCAACAACGTCGAACAGCAGTCGGAACGCGCTATATGCTTCGTCTCCACGTACCACCACCATGCTCGGTGACACGCTCGTTCCTGCTCCACCCAGCAGCAGAGACAGGATAGGAACATTTACAGTCTCAAGCTTGGACTTGGATCGACATATTAATTCTTTTACTTGAGTGCCTAGAAGGTAGAGCATGCATACAACAACAACAACAACAACAACAACAACAACAACAACAACAACAACAACAACAACAACAACAACAACAACAACAACAACAACGTGCGGCAGGTCTGACAAATCTCGTTACTTACTTCATCAAAAACGCTGAACAGCGGTAGGAACGTGCTACCTATGTCTACGTGCCACCATGCTCGGCCACACGCTATCTCCTTCCTCCTCCTCCCAGCAGCTTCAGCTCGGGCGCGGAGGCGGGAACATGGTGGTGGTGCCGTTCATGGGTGGCACTGTACGTCGTGGGTTCAGTTACGTACTACATAACCGCGCGACGGGCGGTGGCGGCCAGTCGGAACGGCGGGTGACGAGGAGGAGGAGAGAATGCTAGCTTAATCTGACGGAGCAGCGGTAGCGGAGGGGGAAGCCACAGTCCACGGTGGGTGCTGCGGTGGTTCGCCGTCAGGTTAGGGAGGTGGAAGAGCCAGGCGGACACAGGGAACTGATGGGCATGCACCATGGCAGCATGCAGATTTCCAGTCCGACTGGCCGAGGCGATGAACATAGACACTAGGATAACAACGCGCTAGCAAGTTCACCAACGGCGTTGCCATGCATGCATACCTGTCCATGGTGGCCGCCGTGCGCGGGCCTGGTGGCGTCGCGGTAGAGCGAGTCCTGCCGCGGCACGTCCGCCGGCGGCACCTCGAGGTCGCCGCTGTGGGGCACGATCTCCAGGCTGCTCCTCGCGCTGGCCATCGCCATCTCTCCCGCCGCTCCCGCCGCTACGTACTACCTTCCCTGCTCGCGCGTGTGCCACCACTTATAATGGTTTTTTATCTGCCGCTTAGCTTACGTCCCTGCGGAGCTCATCCCATTTCGAGCTGCTTATAACGCCCTTTATAAGCGCAGGCAGCCGTGGGGTTGTGCACTGCACTCGACTGACCTCTCGTTACTGACTTGTCTCGCTTCGCTGGCTGCTTTTGGGTTGCTTGCTTGCTGCAACAGTTTACTAGTCGATCGATCACGCACGTCGGTCCAGCGTCAATGTTGACTTGCTCCACGACTCATTAATTTTGCACGGAAAGTCGCCAATGGCGATGTATTGGCCGACGCCAGCGCTCGGGCGACGTGGCGCTCCGTCGCTCGACTGACTCGCCCGGAGCGTCGTTCGCGGCGAGAATAGTAGTAGCTGGCTCTAGACTGAAATCACGCGTGTCCGTGCGCTCCCGTTGGATCAGAAAATCTGCGGTTCACATGTGCTACATTTTATACTAGTATAATCAGAACGAAGCGTGGATAAGGGTCCAAAACTAAATTTCGTCCTGCCTTCCGTTTCGAGGAAAAAACGATCGTCCTGCGCGCGTGTACCATGGGCTGCTAAGCCGCCGCTTATGTATGTGGTAAGTCAAAATAAACTGTTGCGACGTGCGGCTTGACAGGACTTCTAAAAGTGACAATTGTATATGTTTATGTTTTTCTCTGATTTTGTTAAAGATTTGCAAAAAAAACTCAAAAGAGGTTTACTAAAAATGACTTCAAACAAAACTTATATACTTTGTAATATGATAAGGAGGGAGTGCATAGTTTAATCAGAACGAAGCGTGGCATAAGTTTATTTCTTAAGTAGAGCCGAACGAAATCAACTTTAATTAACAAAGCCATCAACCAACCAAGATTATAACTAATAATAAAAGGTAAGAAATGGAAAAAGAACAAGGGTGTGACTAGGTCTCAGTCGACTGAGATTTAATCAAGTCTCAGTCAAGTGCATAACATGCAAGAGAGAAAAAGAAAAAAGAAAAAAGAAAATTTTACACGAATCTTAATGTACGATCTCACGGATATAGCATCGACTGAGACTTAACGAAGTCTCAGTCGACTGAGACTTAGCAAGACTGAAAGAAAAATACAAAGTGCTTGAACAACTTATAGCCTACCGTGTTGTAGGCAAACAAAAAGAAAGAGAAGAAACCCAAACTCCACCACCAGAAGGGAGGGGAAGATCAATGAAGACACTAACACTAGAAGAAAACGCATCCTTGCATACTCCCCAAAGGTCACCAAGACTATTCGACAAGTCGCTCATGCCAACTTTATCACCCCCCCCCCCCCCCCCCCCCCCTCCCTCCCTCCCCCTAAGATTGAAATTACACGTGTCCATGTGCTCCCATTAGATCAGAAATCTGCGATTCACATGTGTTACATATATTACATATAACCTGGAAAAAGGTCCACAACTTCACTTTAACCCTACCTTCCGTTTTGAGAGAGAAAAAATCATCCTGTGTGTACCATGGGCTAAGCCGCCACTTACATATGTGATAAGTCAATATATATCTAGAAATGTTCCAGACACTGTTGTGATTTGCGGCTTGATACGACTTCTAACGGTGACAACTTTTTACATTGAAACAATACCATTAGATTCACACTGAAATATATTTTCATATGACATACATTTGGTATCATAAATACTCACATATTTCTTTCAATAATTTTAGTCAAAATTGACCAAGTTCGACTCAGATAAGACCTATATGCATTGTAACTTCACAAAGAGGAAAAACAGAGTCCAATCAGAGGCGTAGCATAAGTGTTAACCACGTACCGGTGGGATATAGTAGGTGCCGGGACATACAAATAAAATGAAGTGCTGACACAGAACAATAAATTGACAGAAAATGACATGATGCAAAAATTTCAAGTCTTGTGTGCGAACAGAGACGAGTTCTTCCTGCGGCGCGGACCTAGAGAAAAAGAGGTCTAGTGAGCAAGTCTGTTCTACTGCCTACTGGTAAGATAGACAAAATATGAACCTCAGAATAGTACGTATGTAGGAGTAGCCATAGAACTTTCCTGTGTTGGCTCCCGGGTGCATTTGCACCCGGATGAACAGTAACCACAAAAATAATAGAAAATGTTTTCAAAAAATTCTGAAAAAATTTGTAGATGATCGTGTTGGTGTCGCAAGCATGCTTGACAATTTTCATGCGAAACGGAGCAGCGGTGTTTCGTCGGTGAAAAAAACAAATTTGGGTTGTCATTTTGTGGTGACATTTTGTCTTCGATTTGTTTTTTTTTGCGCGGGCCAAAATGCTTAACCTTTTTGTCCCAATTTTTTTGACATTTCAAAATTCATTTTTCATAGGCAGGAGCACGTGCTCCCCGGAGCCGAATTGCATTTCCGCTAAATTTGAGTTATTGATGGTTGTAAGAAGATTCACTCTTTAAAGCGCTAAACGCGTGCTGGTGGGAAGACTGCAGATGTGTGGTGCGTACAGTACAGGGACATATCGAGGAAACGAAGTGCTGACACAGAACGAAAAATTGACAGAAAATGACATGATGCAGATTTTCAAGTCTCATGCGCAAACAGAGAAGAGTTCTTCCTGAAGCGTGGACCTAGAGAAAATGAGGTCAAGCAAGCAAGTCGATCTGCTGGGTGCAGAGACCAAATATCAAACCCAGAATAGTACGCGGTGTGAATTTTTGAGACATGGGTCTAGACGCAGCACCCGATTTAGCAAACAAAATTTAAAGAAAGTATTAGAAAAAGCCAAATATTTCTGAAACTTTCTGCAGCAAATCTAGCGTTACACATGTGTGTAAAGTTTGCCGACAAAATGCATTACGTGGAAATCCTGGCAAAAAGACAAAATTACGGGTACGAAAAAATGTAAATAGTAACTTCACTACTAGAATCCACAAATAGCCCTAGAGCTAAATTGGTTCCCTGAAGCCCTTTATGATGGCATTTTCAAACGCGCAAGGCCCCGTGTTGCCCCCCGCGGGCGACCCGGGCGCTCAACCCTAGCCGCCGGCACCTCGATCCCCCCTCTCCCTCCCCTCCCCGCCACCGCCGCCGGGAAAAGCCCGCGCGGTGCCGGTGCCGGTGGCGGTGGGATCTGCTTCGCCTTCTCCTGAAGTGGGGGCCGCGGGGGGCTCCTCCTTCGATCTGACGACGGCACTCAAAGGTCGGCGCGCCGTGGCTGGGTGGGGCGCGCAGGCAGGTGGTGGTGCGGAGCGGCGCAGCTCGCTGGCCGACCGCGGCGTGTCGCGGCGGTGTGCGCTGGCTGCTTGCGGCACGGCGCATCTCGTCATGGCGGGGTTCGGGCCGGGCCAGATCCAGGCTGGACGGGAGTGAGGGAGGCGACTGGAGTATGGCAGGGGGGCGTGGTGGAGCAGCGGGTCTAGCGGGGACCGACAGAGGTGCGGTGGCGCGCTTATGGTGGAGGCGGAGCTGACTGGAGGCCGCGGCATGAGCCCACGGTCAGGCGGGTGACGTTGCTGAGATGGCTCGGCCAGATTAGAGTTCTGGCGAGCAGCGAGCGGCCGGTAACCCCTGTGCGGTGTGGCGAGCAACGATGCCTCCTGGTAGTGCCGGCTTGGGAGTCCTTTGTGGTGAGGCAGGTCTGGCCGTCGCAAGGCCGTCCCTTGGAGTGGGCGACGGCCGTCGCGGGTGGTTCTGGAAATGCCGGAGGAATGGGGTGACTGCGGTTCTCCGACTAGGCTGGGAGTTGGAGTTGGTGGGGTGGCCGAGTTTTCCCCTTACCGTGCGTGTGGCCGGTCGCCGGCCCTCGGCTTTGCGGCTACGTCGAAAAGGTGCTGCGGCGGCGACGGTGTGTGGATACTTGGACGGTTTCGCCAAGTCCCTGGAGGTGTGGAGATGGGTGACGTGCGGATGAAAATCTTGCTTGGCTTTTGCCGGGCGGGCGGCAGTGGCACCTGTGGTTGTCATTCCCCTCCTTGGAGATGTCCCCGAGGCGTGTTCATCATTTCCCTTGCTCTAGTGGAGCTGGTGATTGTCTCCGGGCGAAAGCCTCGATTTGGAGTTGGATCGGCACGATGGCGGAGTCCTCGACGTCGTTCCTCCGTTGGGAGCATGGCGTTTGGAGACATGGCTGCTTCCTTGATGTTCTCCTCTGGTGATCACCGCGGTCCTTTCCTGATCCTCGGCGGCGCTATGTACGCCCATCACCGGTGTGTCCAAGACATTGTCTTCCTCGGATCGGATCGAGTCCTGCCATCCACTTGCCTCTTCCTCTTAGGCATTCAGAGTGGGTGGTGCGTCAACAAGAGAAGCTCTGCGGAAGTTGGTGGTCTTCGAAGGCGTCTGATGACCCACAAGTATAGGGGATCAATCGTAGTCCTTTCAATAAGTAAGAGTGTCGAACCCAACGAGGAGCAGAAGGAAATGACAAGCGGTTTTCAGCAAGGTATTCTCTGCAAGTACTGAAAGTAGCGGTAACAGATAGTTTTGATAGCAAGATAAGTCGTAACAAGTAACAAGTAACATTATAATAAAGTGCAGCAAGGTGGCCCAATCCTTTTTATAGCAAAGGACAAGCCGGAACGAACTCTTATAATAAGCAAAGCGTTCTCGAGGACACATGGGAATTTCGTCTAGTCACTTTCATCATGTTTGTTTGATTCGCGTTCGCTACTTTGATAATTTGATATGTGGGTGGACCGGTGCTTGGGTGCTGTTCTTACTTGAACAAGCCTCCCACTTATGATTACCCCCTCTCGCAAGCATCAGTAACTATGAAAGAAGAATTAAGATAACTCTAACCATAGCATGAAACATATGGATCCAAATCAGCCCCTTACGGAATAGCGCATAAACTAGGGTTTAAGCTTCTGTCACTCTAGCAACCCATCATCTAATTACTACTCCACAATGCCTTCCCTTAGGCCCAAAGATGGTGAAGTGTCATGTAGTCGACGTTCACACGACACCACTAAAGAAGCAACAACATACATATCATCAAAATATCGAACGAATACCAAATTCACATGATTACTTATGACAAGACTTCTCCCATGTCCTCAAGAACAAAAGTAACTACTCACTAATCATATTCATGTTCAAGATCAGAGGGGTATTGAATAGCATTAAGGATCTGAACATATAATCTTCCACCAAATAAACCAACTAGCATCAACTACAAGATGTAATCAACACTACTAGCAACCCACAGGTACCAATCTGAGGTTTTGAGATAAAGATTGAATACAAGATATGAACTAGGGTTTGAGATGAGATGGTGCTGGTGAAGATCTTGATGAACATTGGTCCTCCCACGATGAGAGGATCATTGGTGATGTCGATGGCTTCGATTTCCCCCTCCCGGAGGGAAGTATCCCCGGCGGAATCGCTCCGCCGGAGAGCAAAATAGCTCCTGCCCAGGTTCCGCCTCGAGACGGCGGCGCTTCGCCCCGAAAGTCTTCTTCTGATTTTTTTTCTAGGGAAAATGGATTCATATAGCAGAAGGAGGGGCCCGAAGGCCTACCAGGGGCTCCACAAGCTTGGGGGGCGCGCCCCCCAGGCTTGTGGCTGCCTGGTGGGTCCCCTCCTGTTGATTCTTTCGCCAGTATTTTTATATATTCCAAAATAATTCTCCATAAATTTTCAGGTCATTTGGAGTTGTACAGAATAGCTATCTCTGTTTCACCCCTTTCTGGTCCAGAATTCAAGCTGCCGGATTCTCCCTCTTCATGTAAATCTTGCAAAATAAGAGAGAAAAGGCATAAGAATTGTACCATAAAGTGAAATAATGATCAAATAAATAATAATTATTAGTAGGAAATCATGATGCAAATTGGACGTATCAGCGTCCGGTGTTGGTCGTGACGTGGTGTTGTGTATCATCTTAGGATAGGCGCTTTTGTTTGTAGCTTGCTTTGCGGTGGTGGTCGTCTTTGGTCCTACCAGGGTGTGGTCTGTGTACTATGCTCATTGTTCGCATTAAGTGCTTGCTTTTTGTAATTGTCATTCTGCCTTCTATAAAGCTATGGTACGCCTAGGCGTACTCTCTAAAAAAAGAAGCTGGTGGTGGAGAGTAGAGAGATGCTACTTGTGAACTGCGTTGGGATTTCCCCGAAGAGGAGAGGATGATGCAGTACGGTAGAGATAAGTATTTCCCTCAGTTAAGAACCAAGGTTATCAATCCAGTAGGAGAACCACACAGAACCTCGTTAGCAGCACCTACACACACAAAAGCAAATACTTGCACCCAACGCAAACAAGAGGGTTGTCAATCCCATTGGCAGTTACTTGCATGGATTAATTCTGATAGTGATAGATAGAAAAGTAAATTGCAAAATAAAAGAAAGGAAATAAAATTGAAGCAAGGTATTTTTGGATTTTAATTTATGACAAAAGTAGACCCGGGGGCCATAGTTTTCACTAGAGGCTTCTCTCTCGAACGCATAGCATACGGTGGGTAAACAAATTACTGTTGGGCAATTGATAGAAAAGCGCATAGTTATGATGATATTCAAGGCAATGATCATGCATATAGGCATCATGTCCGAGACAAGTAGACCGACTCTTGCCTGCATCTACTACTATTACTCCACCCATCGACCGCTATCCAGCATGCATCTAGGGTACTAAGTTAATGAAAATAGAGTAACGCCTTAAGCAAGATGACATGATGTAGACAAAGTAAACTCAAGCAATATGATTAAACCCCATCTTTTTATCCTTAATGGCAACAATACAAATATGTATCTTGTCCTTTTCTATCACTGGGATATAGAACACCGCAAGATTGAACCCATCACAAAGCACCTCTCCCATTGCAAGATAAATCAATCTAGTTGGCCAAACCAACCGGATAGATCGGAGAGAAATACAAAGCTATAACAATCATGCATAAATAAGTTTAGAAAAGACTCAAATATTTCTCATGAATAATCTGATCATAAACCCACAATTCATCGGATCCCAACAAACACACCACAAAAGAAGATTACATCGAATAGAACTCCAAGGAGATCGAGGAGAACATTGTATTGAAGATTAAAGAGAGAGAAGAAGTCATCTAGCTACTAGATATGGACCCGTAGGTCTGTGGTAAACTACTCACACATCATCAGAAGGGCAGCAAGGTTGATGTAGAAGTCCTCTGTGATCGATTCCCCCTCCGGCAGAGTACCGAAAAAGGCCTCCAGATGGGCTCCCGGAAGAACAGAGGCTTGCGGCGGCGGAAAAGTTATTCGAGGTGGCTCTATGTTGGTTTCCCAATATTTGAGAATTTATAGAAGTGGAATTAGGTCAAACGGAGCCACGAGGGGCCCATAAAGCATCAGGGTGCGCCCCCCTGGGGCCGCGCCCTGTTGCCTTGTCACCTCCTCGTGAGGCTTCTGGCCTCCTCCCGAAGCTTCCAGGGTCTCTTTTGTCCAGAAAAAAATCGTCAAAAAGTTTCGTGGCATTTGGACTTCGTTTGGTACTGATTTCTTGAAAAACCAAAAACAAGCAGAAAACATCAACTGGCACTGGGCACTAGGTTAATAGGTTAGTCCCAAAAAATTATATAAAATAGCATATTATTGCATATAAAACATCCACGATTGATACTATAATAGCATGGAACAATAAAAAATTATAGATACGTTGGAGACGTATCAAGCATCCCCAAGCTTAATTCCAGCTCGTCCTCGAGTAGGTAAATGATAAAAACAGAATTTTTGATGTGGAATGCTACCTAACATGTTTATCATGTAATCTCTTCTTTTACGGTATGAATATTAAGAAACGAGTGGTTCAAAGCAATAGTCTATAATTTGATATAAAGACATCAATACTCAGGCATACCAACAAACAATCATGCCTTTCAAAATAAAAATGCTAAAGAATGCTATCCCTACAAAATCATATAGCCCGTCATGCTTAGTCTTCCTAACATAAAGTATTAATCATGCACTACCCCGATGTCAGCCGAGCAATTGGTTCATACTTTTTAACGCGCTTCAACTTTTTCAACCCTCACGCAATACATGAGCGCGAGCCATCGACATAGCACTACGGGTGGAATAGAATGATGATAGAGATTAATAAGGGGAAGTCAAAAAGGAAGATAGTCTCACATCGACGCGGCTAATCAATGGGCTATGAAGATGCCCATCAATTGATGTCAATGCGAGGAGTACGGATTGCCATGCAACGGATGCACTAAGAGCTATAAGTGTATGAAAGCTCAAGATAAAAATTAAGTGGGTGTGCATCCAACTTGCTTGCTCATGAAGACCTCAGGCATTTGAGGAAGCCCATCATCGGAATATACAAGCCAAGTTCTATAATGAAAAATTCCCACTAGTATATGAAAGTGACAACATAGGAGACTCTCTATATGAAAAACATGGTGCTACTCTGAAGCACAAGTGTGGAAAAGGATAGTAACATTGCCCCTTCTCTCTTTTTCTCTCATTTTTTTGTTTTTTTTTGTTGGGATCTTTTTGGCCTCTTTTTTTCTCTTTTTTTAAATTTTTCGTTCGAAGCCTCATCCCGACTTGTGGGGGAATCACAGTCTCCATCATCCTTTTCTCACAGGGACATGATGATCATCACACTTTTATTTACTTACAACTCAATATTACTACTCGATACTAGAACAGATATGACTCTATATGAATGCCTCTGGCAGTGTACCAGGATGTGCAATGATACTAGCGTAACATGTATAAAAATGATGAACGGTGGCTGAGCCATGAATACTATGTCAGCTATATGATCATGCAAAGCAATATGACAATGATGACGTGTGTCATATAAAAAGAGCGGTGGAAGTTGCATGGCAATATATCTCGGAATGGCTATGGAAATGCCATAATAGGTAGGTATGGTGGCTGTTTTGAGGAAGATATAAAGAGGCTTATGTGTGATAGAGCGTATCATATCACGGGGTTTGGATGCACCAGCGAAGTTTGCACCAACTCTCGAGGTGAGAAAGGGCAATGCACGGTACCGAAGAGGCTAGCAAATTGCGGAAGGGTGAGAGTGCGTATAATCCATGGACTCGCATTAGTCATAAAGAACTCATATACTTATTGCAAAAGTCTATTAGCCCTCGAAGCAAAGTACTACTACGCATGCCCCTAGGAGGGAGGTTGGTAGGAGTTAACCATCGCGCGCCCCCGACCTCCATGCAAAGGTAGACAATCAATAATAAATCATGCTCCAACTTCATCACACTAAGGACTATACGTGCATGCTTCGGGAATCTCAAACCTTAACACCAATATTCTTACTAAACCACAATCATTCACTAGTACCTCCCACATATTACCATCTTAATATCGCAAAACTATTGCAAGGAATCAAACTTATCATATTTAGTGATCTACATGAAAGTTTTTATTATATCCCTCTTGAATACCTATCATATTAGGACCAATTTCATAACCCGTGCATATTACCATTGCTAAATATTAGACTCTCAAAAAGATATAAGTGAAGCATGGGAGTGCAACTATTTCTTTAAAATATAACCACCACCGTGCTCTAAAAGATATAAGTGAAGCACTAGAGCAACTGTCTAGCTCAAAAGATATAAGTGAAGCACAAAGAGTATTTTAACAAATCACGAATAATGTGTGTCCCTCTCAAAAAGGTGTGTTCAGCAAAGATGATTGTGGCAAACTAAAAAGCAAACAAAAGCAAGCAAACCATAGCATAAGGCGCTCCAAGTAAAACACATATCATGTGATGAATAAAAATATAGCTCCAAGTGATTTACCGATAGATTGTAGACGAAAGAGGGGATGCCATCCGGGGCATCCCCAAGCTTAGACGCTTGAGTCTTCCTTGAATATTACCTTGGGGTGCCTTGGGCATCCCCAAGATTAGGCTCTTGCCGCTCCTTATTCCTTCATCCATCGTGGTCTCACCCAAAACTTGAAAACTTCAGCACACAAAACTCAACAGTAACCTCGTGAGATCCATTAGTATAACAAATAAATCTTAAACTTTAGGTACTGTTGCAAATTGATTCATATTTAATATTAGCATAATGCTACTGTACTCCAACTTCTCCATGACTCATACCCCCCGATACGATCCATAGATTCATCAAAATAAGCAAACTATGCAACAAAAACAGAATCTGTCTAAAACAGAACAGTCTGTAAAGATCTATTTAAAAACCATACTTCTGTAACTCCAAAAATTCTGGAAAATTAGGACAACGTAAAAAATTCATATACCAATCCTGTGTAAAAAATTCAGAATTTTATCACGCTCCAGTACAGAACCAAAAATCCAGCACTGGACTAATAACTTTCTATTTTCAAACAGCATCAATCATACTATCATCCAAATCATCCCAAAGGCATTACTTGGCACAAAAACTAATTAAAAGATAAAAATCACAATAATAACAGAGGCTACAATTGTGTAAACTCACAAAACAGAAATAAAAAGTAAAAATCTAAGATACATATTGGGTTGCCTCCCAATAAGCGTTATTGTTTTATGCCCCTAGCTAGGCATAATGCATAGTTTCAAGTATTGTTATCTTTCAAATTAATTCCATAGGTGTCCCTCATAATAGATTCATATGGTGGCTTAATTCTCTTTCTAGGTAAGTGTTCCATCTCTTTCTTTAATGGAAATTGAAATCTTATATTACCTTCTTTCATATCAATAATAGCACATATAGTTCGTAGGAAAGGCCTACCAAGTATTATAGGACAAGACGGATTGCATTCAATATCAAGCACAATAAAATCCACAGGTACATAATTCCTATTTGCAAGAATAAGCACATCATTTATTCTACCCAGTGGTTTTTTAATAGTGAAATCCGCTAGATGTAAATTAAGGGAACAAGCATCCATATTGGTGAGACCTAGCATGTCACATAAAGATTTTGGTATAGTAGAGACGCTAGCACCTAGATCACACAAAGCATTACATTCATACTCTTTAATTTTAACTTTAATAGTAGGTTCCCATTCATCATGTAATTTTCTAGGTATTGAAACCTCCAACTCAAGCTTTTCTTCATGAGCTTTTATCATGGCTTCTACAATATGTTTAGTAAAAGCTTTATTTTGTTCATAGGCATTAGGTGAATTAATCATGGATTGCAACAAGAAAATACATTCAACTAAAGAGTAATTATCATAATTAAAGTCCTTGTAATCCAAAGTAGTGGGCACATCACTATTTAAAGTTTTGACTTCTCCAAACCCACTTTTATCATTTATATCAATAAGATCATCACCCTCCAAATAATTGGGACGCCTTCTAGCCAAAGTTGACTCATCTCCAGTCCCTTTTTCATCAAGTTTTATGTTACTAAATAGAGATTCAATAGGTGAGACACCAATCATTTTAATATCTTCATCATTACTCAAATATGACTCGGGTTTAGCAGCCATCTTATTTACTAGCGTAGTTTGTTTATCCAAAATCTTCCCTAACAAATTTTCAGTACGAGCAAGTTGAGACTGAAGATTGGATACTTCTAGATTGACATCTTAAAGTTGTTTATTAATGGTATCTAATAAGATAGAATATTCCTTAAGCTCCTCGGAAAAGAATTTATTATGGTCATATTGTGAAGACATAAAACTCTTAGTGGCATTTTCGATCTCAGACAACCTTTTGTTATCGAAACTAGCAAACAAGAGGGTTTGTAAAACAATTTTACAAAAACACAAACTAGTGGAATCACGAAATTCCTCTAGAGACATAATGACAAAGCAAACAAACTAGCAAACAAGCAAATAAAATATTTTTGTGTTTTTGTAAAATTGTTTTAGAAGTGGGGAAGATGAAAACGAGAGGCAAATGCAAATAAAAAGGCAAATGAAAATAAGAGCAAGTAGATGATAGTTTGTGCGAAGGTACTTGATAGATTTTGGCGATGTCTCCCCGGCAACGGCCCCAGAAATTCTTCCTGCTACTTGTGAACTGCGTTGGGATTTCCCCGAAGAGGAGAGGATGATGCAGTACAGTAGAGATAAGTATTTCCCTCAGTTAAGAACCAAGGTTATCAATCCAGTAGGAGAACCACACAGAACCTCGTTAGCAGCACCTACACACACAAAAGCAAATACTTGCACCCAACGCAAACAAGAGGGTTGTCAATCCCCTTGGTGGTTACTTGCAAGGATTAATTCTGATAGTGATAGATAGAAAAGTAAATTGCAAAATAAAAGAAAGGAAATAAAATTGCAGCAAGGTATTTTTGGATTTTAATTTATGATAAAAGTAGACCCGGGGGGCATAGTTTTCACTAGAGGCTTCTATCTCGAACGCATAGCATACAGTGGGTAAACAAATTACTGTTTGGTAATTGATAGAAAGGCGCATAGTTATGACGATATTCAAGGCAATGATCATGCATATAGGCATCACATCCGAGACAAGTAGACCGACTCATGCCTGCATCTACTACTATTACTCCACCCATCGACCACTATCCAGCATGCATCTAGGGTCTTAAGTTAATGAAAACAGAGTAACGCCTTAAGCAAGATGACATGGTGTAGACAAAGTAAACTCAAGCAATATGATTAAACCCCATCTTTTTATCCTTAATGGCAACAATAAAAATATGTGTCTTCTCCCTTTCTGTCATTGGGATATAGAACACCGCAAGATTGAACCCATCCCAAAGCACCTCTCCCATTGCAAGATAAATCAATCTAGTTGGCCAAACCAAACGGATAGATCGGAGAGAAATACAAAGCTATAAAAATCATGCATAAATAAGTTCAGAAAAGACTCAAATATTTCTCATGAATAATTTGATCATAAACCCACAATTCATCGGATCCCAACAAACACACTGCAAAAGAAGATTACATCGAATAGAACTCCAAGGAGATCGAGGAGAACATTGTATTGAAGATCAAAGAGAGAGAAGAAGCCATCTAGCTACTAGATATGGACCCGTAGGTCTGTGGTAAACTACTCACACATCATTGGAAGGGCAGCAAGGTTGATGTAGAAGCCCTCCGTGATCGATCCCCCCCCCGGCAGAGTACCGAAAAAGCTTTCCAGATTGGATCGCGGAAGAACAGAGACTTGCGGCGGCGGAAAAGTTATTTGAGGTGGCTCTCTGTTGGTTTCCCTGATATTTGAGAATTTATAGAAGTGGAATTTGGTCAAACGGAGCCATGAGGGGCCCACAAGGCATCAGGGCACGCCCCCTCCCCTAGGGTCGCGCCCTGTTGCCTTGTCACCTCCTCATGAGGCTTCTGGCCTCCTCCCAAAGCTTCCAGGGTCTCTTTTGTCCAGAAAAAAATTGTCAAAAAGTTTCATAGCATTTGGACTTCGTTTGGTACTGATTTCCTGAAAAACCAAAAACAAGCAGAAAACAGCAACTGGCACTAGGCACTAGGTTAATAGGTTAGTCCCAAAAAATGATATAAAATAGCATATTATTGCATATAAAACATCCAAGATTGATACTATAATAGCATGGAACAATCAAAAATTATAGATACGTTGGAGACGTATCAAGAGACTCTTAGGGAGGTGCAGATCAATCGTTCTTCATCTTCGTCAAAGCGCCAACGACTAGAACATGATAAAAGGATTGATCAACAAAATGAGTTAATGAAGAGACATGCACAAAGTATGGTTGATTAGGGTACAGTGGAGAGTATTTTTTGTTCAGTCATCTTGTTTCTATTTAAGCCACTTGACATAACCTTCTAATTAGTATCAAAAATTTCAGACCATCGCATCCCTTTAAGGAGATTCCATGTATTGTTATACCCCCACCTCTAACTTTTCCAGCATTAACTACCTTGTCTCCGATCCTTTCTCTAGAAATGGTATGTACATATGTTCTTTTAAATGCAATAGCACCAAATAGGCCAAATGAGAACAGAAAAAGAATAAGTTGTATTATATCGGCAAATGTGAATAAATTATATATTATTGCCTAGAAGCTATGGTTCTACTTGTGTTATGTGTTATTTTTCTAGGTCTTTTTTAATTGAAAAGGAAGGATGTATTTGTGGTATTTGTAGTAGCTTGAGCCTTTTCTATGAATGTACATGAAACGAGAGACGTCAATGATATGTTGTAAGTATATTGTAGAACAAATTGCTTGGCATGTGTCATCGAATGAACTAAGGATTTCTTCAGTCCACATTATTTGAAATTTGATACTCCAAGACTAATAATGACATTTGTGCAGCCCTCCACCAGTGAATCAGCAAATGATGCTAAAATTATGGATAATACACTGCATGGAGCGGAAGATGGAATGCTTGGTAGCTTCTTTGATGCAAACGGTAATGATGCAAATGGTGTAGTTGCTGGAAATTTCTCCCCACCTAGTGATGATCTACTTTCATTTTGAGATATCTCTCGTTGCGGTGAAGGAAGTGGTTTAACTTTTTGTGTTGATTAATTGGAAGCAAATGGTTATTATCAGGTGCAGCCTGACAATTATCCTTTTGGTCATGAACTTTGGTTATGGTTGTGATTTTTTGGATCAATGACTTATACTCCCTCCGTCCCAAAATATAAGAGATGTTTTGACACTACACTATAATATAAGAGCGTTTTTTACATTAGTGTAGTGTCAAAAATGCTCTTATATTATGGGACGGGGGGAGTATGATGCATGGTGTATGTATTCCAGGCTACTAATTCGACAATCCTGGGTAGATGACATAGGTGTAGGTAGTGATCTAGATGTCATCTTTTGTCAAGAGTGGTACTATTTGTGTAAGCTCCTGGATGTTGCCATGTGTAATGATGGTGGCTGAAATATATAATTTATGTGCTTGTCTTCAACTTTTTGGAGTGATTATGTACAATTATTGTTAATAGTTATATATCTATGGATCCAATATTAATTCGCCCCATTTACTGCTATTTATAAATAATGATTCCCTAGGTTTTGAACCCAAGGGGTGTAATATGGACTAACGACTGCTGCCGTTACAGAATATTTCCCTAGGGAATAAAACTAACCCAAAGGATATCTACTTTATAGGTCAGCTTGCTTGCCACCCGTCGCTTGTTTCCCTAGGATACAAAACCCAAGGGAAAAAGAACTATACCTAGGGTATTCTTTGGTCACCCTGGTGTCGGTGTAAAAACCGGCAGACCTCGGGGTAGGGGGTCCCGAGCTATGGATCTCGGATCGGTGGTAACAAGGACAAGGGAGACGATGTTTACCCAGGTTCGGGCCCTCTTGATGGAGGTAAAACCCTATGTCCTGCTTCTGTTTATATTAATGGAGATGTACCAAATACAGAGTTGATCTACCTCGAGATCATAATGTGTCTAACTTCTAGGGCTAGATGAGCGATTTTGTGTTGATGTCCCCTCTACAGGCTAAACCCTATGGCTTATATACACGCCAGGGAGGGTATCTAGGGTTACAAGCTCGGTATCTAGGAGAGAGGCGGCAGGAGAGATCTTGGAGTATACGTCAAGTCTTCGGTGGAGACAGTCTTGATTACGCTTCCTGTGTGCAGCCTCCGGAGTCCATCTTGATCACGTACGAGGCCCCCTCGGCCTATCCAAGGAGACGAGCCAGCTGGGCTAGCACCCCCTAATCCGGGACACCATCAGTAGCCCCTGAACTAGGCTTCGATGCCGAAGTCCACGCCCTTCAATTTTCGGAGTCTTGGCTCGATAGACAAGTTCCCGTGCTTTATTCTCCGATCAGATTTAAAGACCTCGGCCAACCCTTAAAATTCCGTTGGGGCCCAATTTCAGATTTCGAAAATCGTGTAATTTAGGGAATCGGGCCCCTTTATGGAAAAAAATTCGAAGCGTCAGCCTCTTTTGCCCTTATTTAATAAACACGCAGCTTTTACCAGCGTCAATACGCATCAACCGCAACCGTAGCAAAAAATCCCCCCTCCATCCCAGCCCAAGCTCAAGAGCCCGAACAATGGCGAGTGGCGAAGGATCGTCAAGGCGCCCACACGGCCCTGATAGAGGGGACTGGGGGATCTGCTCCGTCGCGCGCCTTCAACTAGAGCGTTTGACGACGTAAGGCTATCTACCGGATGCAGATCTGGCCTCGAGCCGTCCTGGATTAACATCCTTCGACGGTCAAGCTCACGCCGAAAACTACCCTTCGCCACGAGGAGACGAGCGGGTATGCTTCGTGCCTTTCCTCCTTCGCGGTTTAGGGTTCCCAATCCATCCCTTCCTCCGCAGCCTACTGTAGTTTTACGGGCTGCAACTGCACCATCTCTCCCCGAATTCGATATTGCACATCGCGGGGTTCGTCGCGCTCTGCGAGCTAGACCTCAGCTGTTAGGCGCACTTCGGATTATGGCGAAAGTACTTCTGTATCGTGTCCCGCTCCTCGGCCAACAAGCTATTCAAGGTTGGAGGAGCCGAAGTCTGCCGAGTCGACAAGACTGGCTACCCAGCGGGAACACCTCGGGAGGACGCTGATTACTAGCCTTCCGAGTGGTTCTATATTAACGACGTCCCGCTGTATGAGCCAGGTCGGCCAGGCCTTCCGCCCTTCTCACTGGATCCACCGAGGAAGCATTACAGCTGGAGGCCGCAGAGCTTGGCGCAAGAGGAAGAGGCAGCCGTGACCAGTCTAGCGGCTAAAGTGAAGCTATTGTCGAGCGCTGGCCTCACCATCATTGACGTGATGGCGGTGGCCCTAAACCGAAGAGTCCAACCCCTCCGGCAGCGCTAGCATTTATTGTGCGAGTATAATGGGTCCAACGACGCCTTCCGATCCATCAAGGGAGCTTTTATGGACCAAATGACCCTCGGAGCAGTACTGGCCAGCATGTACCAGGGATCCGCCGAGGAGTTCGCTAAGCGCCAGTTCCGAGACGGGCTATCGTATAGTAATCTTGCCGACATAGTAAGTATCCCCTCCAAATCTTTTCGTTTACCTCGGGATCATTAACACTAACCTACTTCGCAACGGTCCTTGAACAGAGGTGGAGGCGTTGGCTAGAGGGTGTGAGCAGTCCGGCCCCTGAGCCAGAGTGGCACCGTCGCGCAGAAGATCCTCTTTACCACGAGGACGAAGACCCGGGCCTTATTTGCGAAGGGAGGAGTTTCTTCCTGGAGAGCCTTGACGGCTCAAAAGTAGTTGTCATCCCTGACGCGCCGGGGACGAGGCCGGCCTCATCGGTAACACTCCCTTCCTCTAAACGAAAGAGAGCCCCTCGCCCTCCAGCCCCCAGCCATCTGACTTCTCCTCCAAAGGGGCGGCGCTCCCAATGCCAACGCAGAGAGATGGCTTCACAGGGAAGGGCTTTGGCAGAAGTACAAGAAGTTCAGGCCGAGGTCACGGGGGTAGGCGAGAGTGCCCCTTTCGTCGCCGGGTAATACTTTGATCTATGCCGCTGCAAAGACACTTCGGATTTTAACCTTCCCGATTATTTGCAGGCAACCTTCATCCACCACAGCAAACATAGAGGCTGAGGGGGCCACGGTCCCGCCCGGGGAGATGGGTGCCCGAAATCCCGCGGGAGCTGACCCCAGAGCTGCCCAGCCCGACATCGGCCACTCCGTCCGAGATCCAATGCGCCGTGAATTATCGCCAGCGAAAAGCTTCTCTGAACAATCCGGCCTTCTCGGACAGGGAGTTCAGGGCTCTCAGCGCGGTGGATGCATACCTCGGGGCGACCCGAGGTGCCTTTGATGAATCGCTGGACGTCTTATCGCAGGGGTTGCGGGTAAGTTTTAAAGACAAATATAACTACCCAGTATGGTAGTAGCCCCTAAGGCTTGGTACGAGCCCCTGGGGTCGAATCAAGACTTAAATACTGACCCGCAATCATTGTCATGAACAGGAAGAACGCGTGAAGAACGAGCAATTGACCTCGGCGTTAGCCCAAACAAAGGTGCAGCTTGACGCGGCTTTGTCTGAGGTTGAATAGGTGAAGAAATTCGCCAGAGAGGCGCACGGTAAGTGCTTTGTGCTTTAATTGGTTAATGCCAATAAAAAGAGAGTTGACGCCAGAATCTCTTGTAGCAGCGGAAGCCCTAGGCCACCTTGAAAGAGACCTGAAGCAGGCCCGTGAGGATCTGGCATATGCAGAAGTGCAACGCCAGGCGAATCAACACGTTGTTACTCAAAGAGTGGACAGCGTGAATATGCTTAGAGCTGAGAACGCCCGGCAGGCCCAGGAGATTGAGAGTTTAAAAGCTCGTCTCGCTGCTGTAGAAGCCAAGAATCGGCGAATGGACGACATGATTTATGGTAAGTTATGAATCTCGAGGAATATTTGTCATGTAGGTTATCCGAGGTGATTTGTCATGCGAATTTTGTTATGTTTGGCAGCTTCTTTGTCTGGCCTTCCTCCGGAATCTCGGGGTCCGATGTCCGAAGACATGGTCATGCGTCTATCCGAGGTGCACGAAAGGGCACGGAAATCGATGAAGGATGTGCACCAGGCTTTATGGCCCAAGGTGATGCCCATTCCCGAGGACATGGCCTTGCTATCCGAACAGCTTAAGAGAGCTCAGCGCCGGATCCAGGCTTGGAAAGTATCTGCGTGCCGAGAAGGTGCGAGGGAGGCCTGGGCCATGGTGAATACCCACTACACCGGTCTGAAGACGACGGAATTAGCAGAGGTGGGACCCATGGGATCGGACGGGAAGGAATTCCCTACTAGCCAGGCATACGATAGTGTAATGCCCATGGCGTGGTTCTCGCAAAAGGATTGCGCTTTGGACACCCTAATAGACGGGCTATACCATGCATGAAAACTTTTTATGACTTTATGTACCGAAGTATTCTATGTCAGTTTGTTCCGTCCGTTTATCCAAACTCTGTCAGCCAGCCGTCGGCTTCCGCCTCCTCGGATAAACTCCTAGGAGTGTCCCATACTACTGGCCGAGGTCATCGGACCAGGTGCTTCAGGCGACAAGGCAATCGGGCTGTGCGGCTCGAAAGACAAGAGGGTAACGGAAGGTTATGTTATATTACTATTTGACGTAAGAAACATCTTACGAGGAAAATAGTTCTTCCAACAGTTCCTTTCCTCGGGTCATTGTGTCAAACACGTTTGTCCGAAGACGGATGACCTCAGGGGTAAAGCCCCTGGTCGGGGTTTGAAAAGACCCCTGCCACGTTAGTCCTATGTCATAGCCGACCGATCCGCTTTGTAAGAATGCTAGCTTTCGGCTTTGTCCGTCTGAGGTACTACACCGGTTGACCCGGGAGTAACAATCACAGCGGTGCTCCCTTTGCCCCCTAGCCGAAATATCGGGAACATAAGGGGCAAGCACAGGAACCGGGCAACCCAGCTTGGCCAAATCTTAGAGCGAATCGATGCATATGGTGGCTCAAAAGACAATAGTACATAAGAGGTGGAATAGCTCTTGTTTTGAAAATAACATGCTATATGGTCCTCGGAGTCATCGAATAATGTTCCGGGGTGAGGAAATAAATAATGAGTAAAAGACTAAGGCAAAGAAAATGTACAAGTTATTTACCCGGACCGTGTTCGTAGTGTCAAGCGTAGCAACGTCGGAGTAGCACCGCGTTCCAGGGGTGGTGCTCTAATCGGCCGTCCTCCGAATCTCGGATCCGATAGGCTCCTCCGATAAGAACTTGATCAATGATAAACGGCCCGTCCCATCTAGGGGAGAGTTTGTGCTTTTGTTTCTCGGGGTGTAACCTCATTACGAGATCCCGATGTTAAATTCTTTAGCACGAACTTCTCTGCCATGGTAGCGTCGGGCCTGTTGCTGATAAATAGCTGACTGTGCCCGTTCGACATTGCGCTCTTCTTCGAGAGCGTCTAGGGCATCTTGCCGATCAAGCTCGGCCTCTAGCTCCTCATACATGCGCACCCAAGGTGCGTCGTGTATGATATCGCAGGGGAGGACCGCCTCGGCGCCGTATACCATAAAAAACGGGGTGTATCCCGTGGACCTGTTTGGTGTTGTACGCAGGCCCCACAATATGGAATCAAGTTCCTCGACCCATTTGCAGTCCGCTTTTTTAAGGGAACGAACTAACCTTGGCTTAATGCCGCTAAGGATTAGTCCGTTGGCTCGCTCCACCTGCCCATTAGACTGTGGGTGATAGACGGACGCGTAATGGAGCTTAATGCCCATTTTTTTACACCATGCCTTAACCTCTTTGGTTGTGAAGTTAGTTCCGTTGTCTATAATTAGACTGTGGGGGACACCATAACGATGTACTACCCCCGAGATAAATCCGATTACATGGACGGTTTCGGCCGAGGTGACCGGCTTTGCTTCAATCCATTTGGTAAATTTGTCTACCATGACTAGGAGGTATTTATTTTTGTTTGATCCACCCTTAAGTGGCCCGACCATATCAAGCCCCCAGACCGCGAAAGGCCAAGTAATGGGGATGGTGCGAAGGGCCGCGGGGGGCAAGTGACTCTGCTTGGCGAATACCTGGCAGCCTGGGCAACATTGTACTAATGCCGAGGCGTCGGCACCTGCAGTTGGCTAGTAGAAACCGGCTCAAAAAGCTTTGCTGACCAAAGTCCGAGCAGCGGCGTGATGTCCGCTCATGCCGGAGTGTATCTCTCGAAGTAGGAGTTTTCCTTCTTCCTCGGATATGCATCTCTGGAGGACGCCCGTGGTGCTCATTTTATAAAGTTCCCCTTCGTGAACCCTGTAGGCTTTAGACTGCCTGACAATCCGGCGGGAGTCGGTTTGGTTATCCGGGAGCTCCTTTCGGAGCAGGTACGCGAGGAGCGGCTCGGTCCATGGTGCGATGACTGCCATTACTTCATGT